>OX940892.1:18915856-21415856 GCA_954871355.1 Cabera pusaria
GAAAAGGAACGTGTAGGTACGCAAAAATATCGTCAACTGTGCTGGTATTATTATATTTCGCAATTAAGAATGTTTTCTACGTATCTACATACATAATTCCTTGTCAGTCAAAGTAGTGACACCATACATTGTATACTTACTAACTTTAATAAGCTTATAAACTTTCACCTACAGCTGTCACTGCAAAGATAATCCTTAAACGACAGATATGTTTAGTTGCGTACTTATTGTCCGTGATATATCCGATGATTGCTCACGCTTGGCACACTGACCAAGGAACATTGAAACGACAAGATGACAGCAACATGCCTGAGCTACACTCGGCTAGACATGCGCAAAATCCTCTTTCCTTTCTCGGATTGTAATCATGCATGTTTCTTGGTATGTACGCTTTGATTCACGACCTGATTTTATTCTTTTGATTAATCTGTCTTAAGTCGCTGTATTCAATTATTTTTGCATGAAACTTTGTCTGTATAGTAAACACTTTAGTGTGTCTACCATGAGTCTCATTAATCACACGAACCAATCCCACATTCTTCTGTATTTCTTTGACAATATTTAAAACATATCAATTTTGGACTAAGGCTTTTATACCTTAAATGAGTTTTATCAAAATTAATTTTGTTACACTACGTATCTATTTTTCAATGTATAGTAACATAGTATTTATTACTAAGCATACCTTTTTGTAAATAATATTACGTAGTATTACGTGTTAGTTCTACTAACTAAAATTAAAGATACTACAAATAGTTATTAGCTTAGATTCATATGTACTATTTATAATATTGTACGCCTGAAAAGGGCAAACTGTTGATACTACCATGTAACGAATTTACCATCTACTTGTACACAGTTTCAACAATAAAGATATTTTGATTTTGGTTTTGGATGAGAATATATAGTCACAATGGTCATTAAAGCTTAAACAATTATCAAGCCTAATATGAGCTCAAAGGTACAGCGTTGTATCAGATATACCCAGGCATACCCAGTTACACGGTTTTTTAACTATATAGAGCTCGTAGCGGATACCTATGTACAAAGTAAGCTTTCCGCGAACCTATTTCATGCTGGCCTTCGATAACTATGCTGGTGCTCCTTTCCTTAGATGGAAGTAAAGGAATTATGATTATTGATAATGTCACAGCGCCGCGCTACGGCGAGTTCGTCTAAACTGCGGCCCCGTACGATACGATATACAATCCTGGTTTGAAATGCGGCTCGACTGGACCGGTGGACACACAGCTCGGCCAAGTGTGCTAACGCATCCGCAAGTAGTTCCATAAAACTCACACTTAACCTCGCACACTGTGTTTGTGACCAACTAGTTAGCTCTATAAATTGATTTCCATAAAAGCATAAACTTACTAAGGACCATTAGGAAATCGAAGATCCTCCTAATAAAAAGTAATTTCGGCCTATACCGGTCTTTAACAATAATGCCAGTACAAAATCGGCAAAAGAACCGTTATAATCCACCTATGGTCCAGTAGCTTGATTTCGTCGGATGCTGCCGTGGCAAAGAAAGTGAGACAAGCGTGGGATTATAGGACTATCTGAGCCAGATCTACGATACGATTCGTGATATTGTTCAATAGCATGCGCTCAGTTCCTATTCAGTCGCTCAAGGGTCTGGTATTGGACTCTGGCGAAATCTAATCGGATTATTTCTAAAACATAGGCTAGAGTCTAGACTATGTCTTATAAATTATCCGATAGACGGAATCGATTTGTCGATACATAAGTTATTTTTCAAAAAAAATAAAACCGACTTCATAACCACAAAAAGGCACTCAAAAGCGAAAAATAATTTACTTAAAATTATTATAAGCGTTACCCACGTCTCTATTTGAAGTCGGTGCCAGCCAAGTCTAATAGGTAGTAGATAGATAATACCTACGAGTACATGTATCTACCTACTTACTAACCTACATGTACCTACTTACTACTACTACATACATAGCATCTATCTAATATCCAATAGACTTGGCTGGCACCGACTTCAAATAGAGACGTGGGTAACGCTTATAATAATTTTAAGTAAATTATTTTTCGCTTTTGAGTGCCTTTTTGTGGTTATGAAGTCGGTTTTATTTTTTTTGAAAAATAACTTATTTTTCCCTTTTTAGTGCAAAAAAAGTTTTAATGAAATTACATGCATCTATTAAATTTCGTGTCTGGGCCGTTATACACTGACGGATATATACTTTTTGAAAATTTCAAGTGTGTACCTATAACGGTTAAGAAGATACAGATCTGTAAAGTGCGCACATATAGACACACGGACGGACGGACGGACGGACGGACGAACAGACAACAAAGTCTCAGAAAGTGTTCATTTGGTAGCCTTTGGGTTCGGAACCCTAAAAAAATTGACTTTAAATGCCGCGCTAAAGTGAAAATATTCACTAGTAATAATGATGTCATCAAGGTCTCATAGGACAATGTCCAAAATGGCCCTGTGCAATAAAAGCATCTGACACACGATAATTAATTGTCTATTTTATTACAATAATTCCAAATACTTTTATAACACGGACTAGTTGTATTCCAAAATGAATATAAAAAAGTATTATTTGCGATTATTAACATTAATTGCCGCCATATGGCCAACAGGGTACTGAATCACTCTACTACGTTATAAGAGGCACTTCCCTATATTGTGGATACCCGAATTATGTAAGCACTGTGTAGCCAACCTAACAACGGAAAGTATTATTTACGTAGTAACTATTATATAATATGTGGTTTTATGCTTATAATTTTTTTTGCTGTGTTGATTGGTACAAAGTACGTTCATGATTCTGAGTTATTTAATTATGTATGCAGTGTCGCGGGACTGAAATGGCCGCCATCTTCGCCAAATGTCATGTCATGTCAAAAAATATTAGGTATGTTTAAAAAAGTTTGCACTCTAACAAGACTTTGCCCGGTAGAACATTCCTGTGAAGACAAATTATTTATATTTATACATAATTATTTATTATAATTATTAATATATAATTATTTATTGAGGGCCCGGTGGCGTAATTGGGAGAACAGTCGGCTTTGATGCCGTGGTACCGAGTTCAAACCGCCGTGCACCAATGAATTTTTCTATCGAAAAATATATGTGCGCTTCTCACAGTGGCCCTCCGGTGAAGGAAAACATCGTTAAGAAACCAATAACCCCCGCATGGTGGTAGAACATATCTAGTGTCCGCCTGGCCAGCTACCACCCTCATGTCAGAAAATCTGTCGCCAAACATCTAATGTGTTCCGGCAGCTATCCTTGAGAGCCAGTTCCCATTCTAGTCCACTTCTCTATCTTCGACCGCATCATCACTTAGCAACAGGTGAGATAGTGGTCAAACGCTTCCCTATAAGATATTACAAAAAAAAATTCCCCACCTTTATTTCTATCTCGCTCACAGTTACCGTAAGAATATCTTATATGCAATAGCAACCTCCATTGTGTATAATCTTCTTGGGACTCTTCTACTAAAACTAGTACAATCTCCTATGTTTGGGGTATATATCTCCATATCTCTGGTGATACTAATCAGATCTCGATAAAATTAAAATGGGACCACCTCGGAAACATATCCTACCAATTAAAAAAATAATCATTTGAATCCGTTCACAATTGATGGAGAAATCGCGTAACATACACAAAAAAAAAAAAAAAAAAAAAAAAAAAAAAACATACAGACGAATTGAGAACCTCCTCCTTTTTTGTGAAGTCGGTTAAAAAGTGATTTTCATCCTATTGTTTCACTTTAAAATGATTCAATCAAGTTCTGACAATTGAAGATAGTGAAAGCAAATAACACAAAAATTGTACTGTCAGTGAGTGCAAGTTTTCGCACAAGCAACATTATTGGCACAATAGGTTTGAAGCACCGACCATTGAGCAGGGACAATTGATGCACGTTTAAGATCAATGGAAAGCGGATTCGATTCGTCACGAATTTTATTTTGGGTGTCTTATGATCTCCTGCTGGAGGTTATTGCTCGTAAGTGAAAGTAATTTGTTTCACCGCAGAGCTCACCACACGGGAGCAGTAGATAAGTACTTTATAGTAATGGTAATGGGTGGTAGTGAAACCGCGACTGCAAATCGTACGTGACTAAAAAGTCAGCGGAAATGTCGTGCCATTTGCCGAGTCCTTTGAGCCTTCGCGCGAGGATCTTCTCGTTACACGAGTCGAGGACATTAATGCGACCACACTGATTTAAAGTCGCTGCCCTGTGGTTTATTACTTACATTCAAGGCAGGTGGTGTTGTCGATTTGTGCATAATACGGCTGACAAGCGCATACGCCTCGGTTGCATTGAGCGTTGTTTACTCCGCAATCCGTGTTTGATTTACATTTGTCACCCAACAGTGAGGCTTCGATCAGTGGCAATATCTGGAAAAGATGAGAATGGTTTAAGTTATTTTTTTAACTTAATTAACTACCATATATATACAAACAAGTGCAATTGAAAATATCAAAAATAAGAAACATGATATTATGTCAAATGTAAAAGATATATAATCGTACAGAATCACCTCGAAGAACTCTAAATATTCTTTTGGTTTGATATTGGCATATCAGCTTTGGTAAGGCACCCTTACCAAAGCTGATTTACAAGTTAAGTTCTGGAAGCATATTAATCACGAGGATGCGACGCCTTGCCGAACACTTCCAAGAAAAGTCCCAGCATTCTGGAGTACCTACTTGTGCGTTAAATTTTTGTTTTATTTTTAATTTAACACCGCGTGGATATTTTTACTTTAAAAGGGCATCGCTCTTGTGTAAACTCAGAAGCTAGCCTTGGGAACTGGTATCTGAACAATCCTTCAGCAAGATAAGTAAATAATCTGTGGCTGGTCGGCTGCTTAGAATGCATGAAACAAATATCTACCCGCATTTATATTTACAGTACTAGGAGATGCTCCTAAAGCTAATTAGCGTTCACGCTCAGTTTATCATGTTTGGAATGCAGATTTGTGGTGCTTATGGCATAGCAAATGCTCGTAAGTAGCATGTTTAAGTGGTTGAAATGTAAGAAGCAACACTTTGTCGTTTTATGACTCTACATTTATGCACAAACAAACACCTATTTACTTATCTTTATAAGGTAGTAATCTCTTAGCACTCTTAAAAGGTATGGTTGTTGCATGAATAAAATTATATCTTGACTTAAAAATTCGTTTAGTGGTAGGCTTTCTGCTAATTCTCCTGGAAGGGTACCGCTTTGTCAGTTATTAAACCATAGAAAATATTTTTGTATGGTTTTAAGGGCAAAGTGTTTTGTAAAATACAGGACTTGTGAGGCTTAATAGATTCTCTCAGAAACAAACGCAGTGTGGGACACACTTTCACAGTTTTGCGTGCCACAGTGTCTGTTAGAGGTGGTCATCATTGTTTGCCAATATTAAGCGACTGAATATAGCGTATTGCTCTTGTCCTGTAACGTTATATCATAAATCATAATAGTAGTTTATGAAACTGCTGCGTAATGAAGGATATTCACACCACTTCTTTTTGCGTCGGGGGTTAAAACGGTGTTATTCAAGTAATCAATTCCATCAAAATTCTGCCTCATCAGGCGTACAGATGTTTTTATTTCTTTCAATCCCAGTGTGTAAGACCTACATAATATTATATCATTGGCGCAAATTGCTGTGACATTCCTAGTTACCTACGTTGTCTCCGCTTATATGAGGATTTCCGGCCAGCCCACGACTACAATTTATCATCGCCATTATAAGATATTTTTTGGTATTGTATTACAAACTGAGCTGTTTAATTTTTTGCGATCACTGTTTCTTGTCCGATCCTATCTATTTAGATATCTCTTCTATTGTTAGCTACGTTTCGTTACGATTTTAAACTTCTTGCATTTTTTTTTTATTATTCGTAGATATAAATGAGAAAGGTAAACATCAACTTTTGTGCAGTAGAAACGAAGACTTGTTTTTAACTGGTTTAAAAACATGAGGAGGTTCTGAATTCAAATGTTATTATTATTTTTGTGGCGGTTACTCGATTTCTGTCAACCTATTTTTATTTTTATTTTTCATGCGTACACTACTTTTTGATAGAGTTTATCGAGATGGGTGTATTTAGAAATATTCAAATAAAAATCCTGAAAAAAAATACTACTCATAATATACTCACGAACCTCCTTTTAGTGAAGTCGATTATATATATTCACTATTGTTAGCTGTTACTTATTTCCATAATTGCTAAGTTTCTAAACAATAGGTATATTGAATTGAACAAAACCATTTCGTGTTTATTGATCAAAGTATACATTTTAATGCAGCGGTACAGAATTGTGGTATAACTTATTCAAGCTCTGGGCCGGAAACTTGAAATTATATACGGAAAGGAGGAGGGCTCGTGGAGGGCTCTCAAAGTCCTTACATAACTATGTAGTAGTGTAGACTATTTTATTCATAAAGTGTTTTCGTAAGTGCGTCTCTTCTGATCCAATTTTCATCATATTGACCTACTATCTACCGCTTGGAATAATACAAAAAATCAGTTTGAACCCCACTGTTTGAGAAATATGCGCACATCATACGATAACGATTATAAAAGATAAGATAATGCTATAACTAATTAAATGAAGATGTATTGCAAGTTTTATTTGTTCAAGATGTAGTATAAAAAGTATATACCTAATAAGTGATAACAAACCTACCTACCGACCATGTAGCATGTTAGCACGGTATTGCTAGGAGTACTTAGGAGCATAGTTATTGTTATTCTTCAGCAATCGATCATCATACAAGTTCAATTAGTGACCCAATTTCTATGCGGCAAAGTTAAACGGATTTTTTGTAGGATACCAACTATCTGTGGTAAAAAAAAAACCTAGCCAGTTACCGTACAATCATGCGGATTGCGGTCTATCTGATTGTGTGTACGAATTATTGTTGCTTATTCGTTAGTTTCATTTTGCTTGCGGTCGAACTGACCACGTAAACAACAGAGTGCTCTCATAAAATTTGATAATGACCTATGTCGAGTTTTACCGTTTTTATGTAGTTTTGGTGTAGGTGGTTAATTTAGTACCTACAAGTGATTGACACAAAGGTTGTTCCGAAAATTGTTAGCCACAGAATAAAATACAATCTAGTTTTTCTTGGAACTATGTTGAATTGACGGAAAATCATCGCAATATTTTTTAGATATTATCTATCACTCTTCTATTGTTTGCAACAATGAACGTCTCGCGGGAAGCTTCGTGCTATATTTTTTTATTATTATAAACGAAGGTTAACCTACAAGGCATGTAACGAAAGTTTCGAATTTACAAACTGCATTTGGGGGAGCCTGCTTCTGCGTTAGCAACAGTTACTTTTTGGTTCTGTGAATTTATACGTGGTCGAGAGAAGCTAAACGATGACCCCAGACCCGGCTGACCTACAACTGCAGTAGGTAACTCGTGAAAATGTCATCAGGGTAGAGTAGCTATTGCGGGATAATAGACACATTACACATCAAGAGTTTCAGGCTGAATTGAAGTTTGTATCACATGCTGTTTCCACCATCCTGCACGAACACCTTAAAGTCAAGAAGGTTGCTTCGCGATCGCGATGGAAACCTATTAAACCTAATTCTCTCACCGAAAAGCAAAAATCCTGTTGTGTTGATTGGTGCAAATTTTTGCTACAAAAGTTCGAAGAAAGATCTTCCCGAAATTTGTATTATATCCATACAACTGAAGAATCTTAACTCACCAAGATAACGGGGCCGTTCACATAGCTGCATATTTGAATACTGCGAGGGTACAAATGTTACCCCTTCGTCCGTAGGTAGATACCTACAGCCTGAATTAGCTCCATGTAGTTTTTTTTAATTAATATAGTTAAAAAATGCTTCGTGGGCCAAAATTTAACACTGCAGACGAGGCTGTCAAAAAATTTCGGCAGTTATTTTTCTATCTATCTTATTTTCTTTATCTTCTATCTATGTAAGATACATTTTTACGTGTCGAAAGCTAGTTCACCCGAATGCACAATAAGTGCATTGGGGTTAAAGGGGAGTATTTTGAATAACTTTAATTAAACTTTTTTCATATAATTTCACTAACAATTTTTGAACAGATACCGTGCGGGCTATGAATGTACTATGAATATATATATGCGGGTACTATGAATTGTTCAGCTAGGTTCTTATTCCTAAGTAAATGTTTGCTTTTAAGACATGCGGGTCGGCTTCATATCTTACCTTAGATTCTACAAATTTAGTAAAAGTTATTGGAGACGTAAAGTACGTAAAGACTATATCAATAAGTTATTTTTCAAAAAAAATGAAACCAACTTTATAACCACAAATAGGCACTCAAAAGCGAAAAATAAATTACTTAAAATTATTATAAGCGCTACCCACTTATCTATTTGAAGTCAGTGCCAGCCAAGTCTAATAGGTAGTAGATAGAAAATACCTACATGTATCTACCTACTTACTAACCTACATGTACCTACTTAGTACTACTATATACATAGTCTCTATCTACTATCCAATAAACTTGGCTGGTACCGACTTCAAATAGATAAGGGTAGCGCTTATAATAATTTTAAGTAATTTATTTTTCGCTTTTGAGTGCCTGTTTGTGGTTATGAAGTCGTTTTTTTTTTAAAAAAAATAATTTATTTTACCCTATTTAGTGCAAAACAAGTTTTAATTAAATTACATGCATCTATAAAATTTCGTGTCTGGGCCGTTATACACTGACGGATATATACTTTTTGAACATTTCAAGTATGTACCTATAACGGTTAAGAAGATACAGATCTGTAAAGTGCGCACACGGACAGACGGACGGACGGACGGACGAACGGACAACAAAGTCTCAGAAAGTGTTCATTTGGCACCCTTTAGGTTCGGAACTCTAAAAAAATTGAGTTTAAATGCCGCGCTAAAGTAAAAATATTCACTAGTAATAACGATGTCATCAAGGTATCAAAGGACAGTGTCCAAAATAGCCCTGTGCAATTAAAGCATCTGACACACACGATAATTAATTGTCTATTTTATTACAATAATTCCAAATACTTTTATAACACGGACTAGTTGTATTCCAAAATGAATATTAAAAAGTATTATTTGCGATTATTAACATTAATTGCCGCCATATGGCCAACAGAGTACTGAATCACTCTACTACGTTATAAGAGGCACTTCCCTATATTGTTGATACCCGAATTATGACAGCACTGTGTAGCCAACCTAACAACGGAAAGTATTATTTACGTAGTAACTATTATATAATCTGTGGTATTACGCTTATAATTATTTTTTTGCAGTGTTGATTGGTACAAAGTACGTTCATAATTCTGAGTTATTTAATTATGTATGCAGTGTCGCGGAACTGAAATAGCCGCCATCTTCGCCAAACGTCATGTCAATTAAAAAATATTAGGTATGTTTAAAAAAGTTTGCACCCTAACAAGACTTTGCCCGGTAGAACATTCCTGTGAAGACAGATTATTTATATTTATATATAATTATATATTATAATTATTAATATATAAATTTTTATTGAGGGCCCGGTGCCGTAATTGGGAGAACGGTCGGCTTTGATACCGTGGTACCGAGTTCAAACCGCCGTGCACCAATGAATTTTTCCATCGAAACATATATGTGCGCTTCTCACAGTGGCCCTCCGGTGAAAGAAAACATCGTTAAGAAACCAACAATCCCCACATGGTGGTAGGACATATCTAGTGTCCGCCTGGCCAGCTACCACCCTCAAGTTAGAAAATCTGTCGCCAAACATCTAATGTGTTCCGGCAGCTATCCTTGAGACCAAGTTCCCATTCTAGTCCACTTCTCTATCTTCGACCGCATCATCACTTAGCAACAGGTGAGATAGTGGTCAAACGCTAGCCTAAAAGATATTAAAAAAAATTATCCCCACCTTTATTTCTATCTCGCTCACAGTTACCGTAAGAATATCTGTCAAAAACCAAAATCAACGAGAAGAAAAATTTAAAAACATTTCTCAAGGTCATATTTTTTAGTCTTCAAAAGTATATGCAATAGCAACCTCCATTGTGTATAATCTTCTTGGGACTCTTCTACTAAAACCAGTATCCTATGTTTGAGGTATTTATCTCCATATCTCTGGAGATACTTATCAGATCTCTATAAAATTAAAATGGGACCACCTCGGAAACGTATCCTACCTATTAAAAAAAGAATCATTTGAATCTGTTCTCAATTTATGGAGAAATCGCGTAACATAACGTAACATACACACAAAAAAAAACATACAGACGAATTGAGAACCTCCTCCTCTTTTGTGAAGTCGGTTAAAAAGACGGGCAAGCAATAGAAACAAAGTGGAAAGCAAATAAAAAACAACGACAGTCAGAAAACTTTCATTAAATAGCGATAATGACGTTCTTATATCACTTCTCAGTCGACATCTCAACATCCACAATATTATCTCCGATTTTCTTATGAAAATTACCCTAGAAACTTTACTCAAGAAATCTCATATCCGAAAGTCATCTAAATCATTAACACCAATGTTTTGATTATCTACATGACGATTATCAACGCACCAATATTATAAATGCGAAGATTAGTTTATGTATATAAATACACAAACTAATGTTGCGACCTCTTCACGGTCAAACAGCTTGACCGATTTGACTGAAATTTTGCACAGGTTTAGTCAGTAATAGTGGATAGTGGATTGAGACATAGGATACTTTTTAACGCATGAGAAGCCGGGGGACGCAGCCAGTTTTCTAATAAGTATCTAGTTCACCACATGACAGGTGGTAGGATCTTATTATATCGATGTTCCGCCCGACTTACTACCACAAATTAGCTTACCACCATCAAGGAGAAAATTTACCGCCATAATCTTACGGTGTTCCGGCACACAGCCCTTGAGAGTCAGAGTATTCTATCTAGGCCTATCGTGTTCACCATTTTCAGCCAGATCATCGATTCCTACCAAGCGAGATAGTGGTGAAACGCTAGCCTATAAGATATAATAAACTGGCCAAGTACAAGTCGGACTCGCACTCGTAGGGTTCCGTTCCACACTACAGTATTTTATAAGATCGAGCAAAAAATACCACTATCATTTTTCGCCACCAAAAAATAATATTTAATAAACATTTTATTTCTTATAACGCCATCTAACGTCTAACAAAGGTTTTAGGGATCGACATTTCGATATAACGCCATCTATGGGACGTTTACCTAACTAAGCGTTCATAGATGGCGTGAAATGCCGAAAAAAACACGTTTGTTGTATGGGGACCCTCTATTATTTTTAACTTTATTCTGTTTTTAACCGACTTCAAAAAAAGGAGGAGGTTTCTCAATTCGACCGTATATATATATATATATATATATATTTTTTTTAATGTTTGTTCGCGGATAACTTCGTCGTTTATGAACCGATTTCGATTATTCTTTTTTTGTTCGAAAGGAGATATCCCAAGTGTGGTACCATGGTAATTTAATCGAGGTATGATAAGTGTCTCCAGAGATATTGAGATAAACATCTCAAAATTGGTACTGAAAATGAATAGCGCGGCATTGAAGTCGGTTGTTTTTTAGTTTTTAAACGATATTATTAGTATTTGTTGTTATAGCGGCAACAGAAATACATCATCTGTGAAAATGTCAACTGTCTAACTATTACGGTTCATGAGATACAGCCTGGTGACAGACGGACAGACCGACAGACAGCGGAGTCTTAGTAATAGGGTCCCGTTTTACCCTTTGGGTACGGAACCCTAAAAACGGTCTCTAGTATAAAAAAAAGATTTCCTTAAATCAAAGCAAAGAACACTCTCGACATCACATATCAAACAAAAAACCCTAAATTAAAATAGGATTACCGTTTGGGCGCTACGATGCCACAGACAGACACACACATCACAAATACACACCCCCCTTTTGTGTCTGGAGTTAAATAAAACTGGCCAAGTGCGAGTCAGCATCGCGTCTCTTATCGCACACTTAGGGAGGGTTCCGTACAATACGAAACATAACAGAGTTTCAACCTCATTTGATATTACCAAGAATATTTGGTTTGGTCGCGATCTAGAAAGACGGGGCTCGTTTACTAGCGCCATCTATGTCATTTTGCCGAAACTAATTTGATAGATGGCGTTTAAAAACACGTTTTTTGTATGGGGACCTCCTTTAATTTTTATCTTTATTTTGTTTTTAGTATTTGTTGTTCTAGCGGCAACAGAAATACACCATCTGTGAAAATTTCAACTGTCTAACTATCACGGTTAATGAGCCTGGTGACAGACGGACAGACAGACAGACAGACAGACAGACGGACGGCGGAGTCTTAGTAATAGGGTCCCGTTTTACCCTTTGGGTACGGAACCCTAAAAACATAGAACTTAGAATTACTCTGTGGTATATACCTATATTAATTTATTTTATTTTGGTTAACATTTTTTAACACTAAATGACTGATGATAATGAAAATGACTTTGCATGTACAAAATAAGGCATTTAGGTGATCAATTATAGATATTAATCACTAATGAAGGTGCCTTGTCTATTCTATCGTGTCTACCACAATAAAATTTCCACAAAATTAAACATGCAATAGCTGCGTGTAGCGACAACGACCGCTTTATTATTTCATCGTCATTATCAAAACCCATAATTATTCAGATATTCCGTGATTACATAACGAGTAATAAAGTCTTAATTAGCCACCCCTCCCGTGATTTTATCTTGTGAACAAATGGATTGTGAATTTTGTAATCATCGGCTCCAAGAGAGCGTAACTTGTATGGAAATTAGCCATGAGATTGCCGCGAGAGTCACGTAATGTAGGCTGCTTGGGAAGCTGGGGTGTTTACATTGCGGTAAGTACCTATATGATAGACGTTGAAACAGCGGGCTCTGACACAGTAGGTACGACAATAAGCTTTAATAGTAATACGTCATACGTGTCAGACGTATTTTTAACCCCAGACGCAAAAAGAAGTAGTGTTATAAGTTTGACGTGAGCATATGTATGTGTTTGCATGCATGGTACCCAAATGAATGAACCGATTTTACTATACTTAGTTTTTTTTTGTTTGATAGGCGTTTTAATCGAGAGTGTACTTAGCTTTGATTCATGAAAATCCGTTTAGCCGTAGTTAAGACTGTGAGCCTAGCTTTTTTCTAGACAATAACGCTATGAGATCAATTTTGACAGGTCTGCTCAATTCGAAATTCGATATCCTCTTACTTGAATGATATTGTAAGAACATGGTGGTATTGACCTGATTCTGGGGCATCTCCTGAAATCTTTAGAATACTCTACTCGTCACCTACTTACAGCAAATATGTTGTCTTTGGGCGCATTGGAATGGCTTCAATAAACAGATTATAAATACAGTCTAGGGAGGTTTTAAATTTTTAATTTGAGTATTATGTTTTAAACATCTTATATTTGTAATATACACTTGTAATCATAACGTGACATTTCTATACAAGATTCGAACATAAAGCATCACACCAACATAACACTTTCTTCCAAGTCTTACACGCCGACACAAACTTAACAGTACCTTGTGAAATAAAGGTCGTAGCAGCCCATTGACACGACGCGTACGCGACATAAATACTAAACAAAATAGTAATAAATATCATATTTTATGGACCCTCTGTGAAGTCAGTTTACTAATAGGCGCTTGCTAACGGCGAATTAAAATTACCAAGGGATAAACATAATACCGTTTTAGGTGGCTCGATTAAGGTTAATATACGCGTGAAAATTAAGAAAACGAAGTCAGAAGTCATAATGGGTCGTTTAAAGTTGAAATACTAAATAAATATAATAAGAGTAACTGCTAAAGGCAATTTTAGAGTGGGAAAGTTTTATAGAAGAGTTATATCTATTTGGTGTTATAAAGGTACGGCCACACCGCGGCGTCCTGCGATCTGCGGGTGCGATCTCAGTACATTTCAATTGTTTTCAGCTAGGCTATTCTGTAAGCTATCTCGACAGCGGAATCCGCGGTGAGATTCGAATTTCGTATTACGAAATTCAATCGTATCGCGTTCGTAATACGGTTGAATTACGTAGTACGAAATTCAAAACTCACCGCGGATTCCGCTGTCGAGATAGCTTACAGAATAGCCTAGCTGATCGTGGTGTGAACGAGTCGATACAAATACTACTGCGCTATCTGATCGCCGCCTAGATCGCGCACGCACGACGCTGCGGTGTGTCCGTACCTTTACTTATTAGTTCATGACATCAGCGTGTGGCGGTATTTAAAAATATTATACGCTATTTGATTCCTTTACTTTCTTATCTGTGTAATTTATTCAAGAAGCTGGTTTTAGTGCAATCAAATTTTCAATCAATGGCAAATAAACAATTTCTAGTTTTTAATTTTAATCATTAATATAATATTTTAACGCATAAGTTTAGAGTATTTATACTCTAACAAACATTTGATGTTTTTGCACTTTTTATACAGGTATTCTATAGGTAGTACCAAAATGTGTTGAAAATGTATTGTGCCTAATACAGTTCATTAAAAGTTTAATTATAGCAGTTTTTACCATATCAATTCAAACAAATATAGGCCTAATACACAGTATATAAAACAACATAATAGGTTGTAAAGTATACCTTTATTATTTTATTTTCTATGGGAACCAAAGGCAAACCAAACCGCATGCAAATATCCACTTTGTGGCTTCTGCAATCCATATAGACTAATGCAACAAAATTGACTTCAACCTCGAAAGAAAAGTTGAGAAAGTAAAAATTATTTTAGTTGTACCTAAATTTTAACCTCGTGAAGACAGCTCAAAACTCGATGTAATTTTAAGAATAGAAATAAATAGGTACTTTTAAATGTAAATCGACAGAGTAAAATAGTTTACAAAGAACATAATAATAGCTATGTTATTGCAATGAGTGGATTTATCGATAAAATATATCTCTTCCAGACAACTTTGTGAAGGACAGTATCGCAGCAATAATTATATAGCTGGAGGTGCAGAGCGTACATCAGACTACAGTAAAAAGAAGTGGCTTCAGAATCAAGCTTTATAAGATGATACAAATTTGCGAAAAATGGACCAAAAACAATACTTGCAATATAAAAGGTACCTCACACCAATCTGTGGGTGTAAACGATCACATTTTCCAAACCAGTTGGCGACTAACTGTATTACCGCGACAAAATTACATTTCGCCCAAATATTTGCATGTTTATCTCTACATGTTACAGTTATAGTTAAAAACCATTAGCAGAATTCTGGACCGGTACTATAAAGAAACCGCACACTCAATTGATATGTTGTCTGTTATGAAATATGGAGGCAAATCGTGAACAAAAGCATTGTTTGCCAATCAAGGCACATCGTAGATGAGTGCGTCTCGGAATTCCACGGCAGGCTTAATGCAGTCTCCCATTACGCATTCTGATAAACCATACTGACATTTAAAACCATCACGATAAAATACACTTTCCTCGGAGACATGTATAATAAGCCACTACCGGAAGATATCGTGCTTGCGAACATTTCGAGCTTTTATCGAGAAACGAAGGTAAACATTAAGTCATATTTATTTTCTTGCGTGCAGGAATTGTTGTGCCTGTATTGAATTTCATAGAACCTCGAACATGTATAGGTAAAGTAATATGGAACACGTCTTTCTTTTATTGAACTTGCATATTATGTGAAACAATTGAATTTGAAACATTTTAGGTAAATGTTAGTTTTGAAAGGTTTGAAACTAGCAAATATATGGAATATGATAAAATTAATTTAAGATTGAAGATGCTTGCCTGGGATTAAAAAAAACTGGTCAAGTGCGAGTTGGACCCGCATACGAGGGTTTCGTACAAACTTGAAGATACTATCTAAACAACTGCAACATTTTCGATCTGTGTTAAGAGAAGCTTTAGTTGCTAAGTTGTAACTAAGTACCTACATAAGTAAGTAAGTTTAGTTAAGTTTTGTTAAGGAGTTGTCCAGACGCCTAATTGACATCACCCGTGACCAAAGAGCTGGCGCTTACCTCGGCCAACGTATTAGCCTAGCTATACAACGAGGTAACGTCGCTAGCTTTTTGGGAACATTACCGGCAGGTAGCGACCTAGGTTCTGTCTTTTATTTATAGTATAGATATTATTATTGTAGTTTATATAATCTTGATATTGTCATTAGGTAATTATTTTTAAGTTGTTAAAATAAAGTGTATCCTTTTCATAAAAGTACCTACAAGATTTAAAATAATGTTTAGTTATTTTGCATTCCAATACAACTATTTTGAACTAGCTCATCTGCTAACTAATAATAGGCACTAAATCAAGACCTAGAAAAGGTGGGTAGTCATTAAAATAACTTAGGCATGCGAACGTGCTAGTGACACGACACAGTCTGGGCTCATCCTAGAGACACGCATGAGGCGTCGACAGTCCCAGCGCCATCCATGCGCGAGTGGTCTTGGTTACGTGTGGTCGTTGACCGAGCCAGCCGTCATGGAGCCATCTTTATATCTATCTGAACTTAGACGAACATTGGTGCACAGAAGTTGTTGAATATCCTGAACCACACTGAGCGTGTGTACCCTACCCTACCTTCAAAAGATATAATGATTGGTGCTGAATAAAAAAAATATTGCGGCTTGTGATGCAACTACTGATATGTCAGTATAACCAGGTTGTGTTCGAAAAATCGATAAATTAAAACAACATTACGTATCGCTTAATAATCATAATCATAATAATCATAATCATAATCATCTTTATTGGTAAATATTTTTACAGGTCCAACGCTTAATTATTTATAATATAATAAAAATAGAAGTATACAAAATATTTAAAAAAAATATATTATAGCTATAAACAATTATAGCAATATTCAAATTGAATTAATTATTTAAATCGATACATTTATTATTCTTGCGATGGTTTAGATTTAATACGTAAATCCAAAAATTCCTGGTAAGAATAAAATGCATGCTCGAGAAGCCAGCATTTTAATTTTTGTTTATACGACCAGAAGCTTGGAGCATCGAGAACAGAATCGGGTAATCTGTTGTATACTTCAGGGCCCATCACGTGAATAGTTTTAGCCATCTTATCAAGCCTCCGCGAGACACTTACAAGTTTGTCTGCATGTCGTGTGTTGTATCCATGCAATTCTCCTCGTTTCGTGTACAGTGTCAAATTCTGACGTACATACAGCCCTACCTGGAGTACAAGGAGACTAGGAAGGGTCAACACTCCAAGCTTGATAAATGATGTTTTGGCTGATTCATCTTGCGGTATGTGTGCCATGATCCTAACAGCTCGCTTTTGAAGCCGAAATACACGCAACCATTCAGCAGCACGTCCCCAGAACTCAAGTCCATACATCAGTAGAGATTGTACGCTAGCAAAATAACAGGAGCGAATAGCCTCAACAGGAAGGGTAGATGCGACCCTACTCAGCGCAAAACAGGCCCCACCTAGTCTCCCACATAGCTTATCAATGTGGGACTCCCACGTTAGAGTAGAATCTAAGTGGAAGCCCAAAAACAATGTCGCGTTCACTTGCATGATTGCCTCACCTTCAGGTTCGACTACCAGAGGACGTCGCACACGGCCTGAAAGGTCGAATATCATAAATTGAGTTTTGTTGACGTTTAGTTTCAGACCGTTGTGCGTAAACCACTCTAACAGGTCGGATGCTACAGTGTTTAAGCGCTGTTCGAGCATATCCAGAGTGGGACCTGTCACTATGGCCGCTACATCATCCGCATACATAAATACTTCTCCTTCTGTGGTGGCCTTTGGCAAGTCATTTAATAAGAGGGAGAATGCCAGATTCGAGAGTGAGGACCCCTGCGGTACACCGACGTCATTTGTCACACCGTCGGATTTTATTTTGCCGTTATCTCCAAAGACATATTGCGTTCTATCTGTCATGAAGCTAATAATAAGATTGAGAGCTGGACCCGATATGCCATAATGAGCAAGTTTACTGGCTAGTGTGCCATGATCTGCGACATCGAAAGCTTTCGAGAGGTCGCAGAAGAGTACAGCAACTTCCTGCCTTTGTTCACGAGCGCGCAGAATCCGGCACACTACTTCTCTAGCTAGCATAGTAGTCGATCGCCCCTCGCGGTAAGCAAATTGCCGATCTGAAAGCGATGCTGTCATTTTTAGGTAATCAGATAGTAAGTAAGTAATCTTGTTTTGCCAGCTGATAGTGGTAGATAAGTCATAAAAACTACTATGTAAGTATATTGGTATTGTCCCTTGCAAACAAAAGGTAAAGCCACATAAACCAACTTGACTGAATCATTATTTCTCGTTTTTCCTTTCACCACCGTACATTTTGTTCTTTAGTTAAGTACCTCCCTAATCTTGGTAAGTATCGCATATTAAGTAACGATACGGCTCCCCTTTGCTTGAAATGCTAATATGTCCATATTTATTTTGCGGAGTAGGGTTTGCGAAGAGACACCGGTTTTCTGCTGGTGACATGTAGATAGCAGTGTTTATGGAAATAGTAGGTATTCTCTGTATGTGGTGGAAGTTGGGAATATACCATTCTAGTTTGCAAGTGGATCCGTGATAACATCGAATCTTACGGATTATATTATACCTATGTTGAATCACTTTCAATATAAATCTAACCCGTTGCCTAACCAGGGGGCTTATCTATCTAGCTAGAGAATAATTATTATCAAAAAATACGCTATTATCACCGATTAACAATTCTTAGACTACTAGATAATATGACGAGTTTGAGCCCCGTATAGACATAGAAATGGCTTGATTGCTAAGAGAAGCTGTGATATACGAGTATCTTGAAAATCCTAGTACAAATGTTCGTCCACACAACATTATTATTCAGAGTATTCTAGGCATAGCGTGTTCACCATCTTTGACTAAATCATCGTTTATCTCCATGCAAGATAGTGGTCAAACGCTAGCCTATAAAATAACAAAAATAACCTTACGGTGTTACGGCAGTACACAGCCTTCGAGAGTTGGAGTGTTCTAGGTCTAGCGTGTTCACCATCTTCAACCACATCATCGCTTACCGCCAGGCGAAATAGTAGCCAAACGCTAGCCTTTATTTGAATATAATGAACAAAAACTGAACTTAGTTTTGCCGCCCTATCATTTTCACGATCATAAAATTAAACAAATATTGCCCTAAAATGCGAATACAAAATTAAATTTAAATAGCCATAATGTATCGTGCTAACTACACATAATAAAACCTAATTCATCTAACGAGGTTCTTACAATGATTGCAGTTACTGCTAAGGCCCATAACAAATTATCTTTTGTTATCTACCGACTCAGTTTCAATAGGATGGGAGAATTTGTGTGAACCCACTAGCGTTAGTACGTCTTAAAACATTTGTGTCAAAGTTGAACCGTTAAGTTGTGAAGATTTGTTTCACGATTTTGCCAAACGCAACAATACGGAGCTGCTACAAGAGATAAAATGTTATTAAATCTCCAATTTGTATGTATAAAAAAGAGAGCTGCACGATTTTGGTGCGCGACATTTTTGCGTGATGCCTTTTGTATGAACTTTGACCGAGGGTGCAGGGAAATGTAGCGGAGGTATGGCGATAAGAGGTGCCTATTGTTGGTGGTTTTTGTGGAAGGTAGATTCATTTATGAAGGTAAGTAGATACTCGTCGAACGTTCGGCTCGTTGGGGAATAGGAATATCTGTTAAGTGAATTTATTATTTCGTTACTTCTTCTACTTGGAGTAGATGTTCCACCTTATATCACTATCTATCTAATCTCTCTAAATAAATAATAATAAATCTAATCTCTAAATAATAAATATCTAACTACTAGCATCACTACATATTATAAAACAAAGTCCTCCGCCGCGTCTGTCTGGTTGTTGGCGATAAACTCAAAAACGATTGAACGGATTTTCATGCGGTATTTACCAAAAAAGAGTTTGAGATTCACGAGGAAGGTTTAGCTGTATCATTTGCTAAAGTTTTTTGTAAATTGGTTGAAATATGACGATGATTGTTAAAGATGTTATTCATACTTGATGCAACAAACTTACGCAAACATTTTGGCAATGAATGCTCTACCGTGTAGATAATAATAATTTATAATATGATTGGTAGCCTAGAGCTTAATCATTGTAAAAATTGTGAATAAGCCTGCTGAAATTGTTGCATGTGGACACATGCGAAGCACTTCAAGAGGAAAATTTATTGCTCTATCAGAATAGAACCTTTGTCTTAATAAGTCTGTAAGTAGTAAATACATCCCACATGCCACAAGGTTCTTACTATTGGTTATTCTGTGACAGAAGTAGCTTGTAGGAAAACCGGTACAGCTGGGTTAAAACGAAAATTAACAGCATTCAGACATAAGCATTTATATTACTCTTAAGGCAATTTCTACATGTTCTGGATAATATGCGTTACAAGTGTTACTATTTTAACGCAATGAATCGTGACCACTTCTGATTTCTCTAAAGTAGCTTTTCCAATTTCTATTCTAATTGAGTGAGAATGCAAAGTGAAACATAAAACAATACTTGTCTACGTACTTTACTTATTTATTTTGTCACGGTTTACTAAGTAAACAAATTGTATCTAACTGCTTCTCTACAAGGATTACAAAGTTTAAGTGACAAAATAAATAGATGTCGTCTACACGTGTTTTTACCATTTCAGAAACATTATCGTTATCTTTTTTTTAACCGACTTCAAAAAAAGGAGGAGGTTTCTCAATTCGACCGTATATATGTTTTTTTTAATGTTTGTTCGCGGATAACTTCGTCGTTTCTATACCGATTTTGATTATTATTTTTTTGTTGGAAATGAGATATCCCAAGTGTGGTACCATGGTAATTTTATCGAGGTCTGATAATTATCTCCAGAGATATAGAGATAGACACCTCAAAATTTGTACTGAAAATTAATAGCGCGGCATTGAAGTCGGTTCTTTTTAGTTTTTTAAACGATCTTATTATATATCTTATATGCAAGCGTTTGACCACTATCTCACCTTTTGGTAAGTAATGATCCGGTCGAAAATGGTAAGCACGCTAGGCCTGGAATGGGAACTGGCTTTGAAAAGATAAGATTAGCGGTACGCTGGAAAGATAGCTGCCGGAACACATTAGTTGTTTTGGCGACAGTCTAAATTGATGATGGTAGCTGGCCAGGCCACACTAGATATTGTTCTACCACCATGCAGGGGTTGTTGGTTTCTTAACGATGTTTTTCCTTCACTGGAGGGCCACTGTAAAAAGCGCACATAAATGTTTTGACAGAAATCCCCATTGGTACACGGCGGGATTTGAACTCGGTACTTCCTGGCATCAAGGCCGACCGTTCTACCACTTACACCACCGGACCATCATCGTATGAGTATTTCGCCCTTATCGTACTGGGAATCGATTTAATGGTATTAACATCGCATGTGTTCAAATCAAACCACATACAATGAACGGTGCATATTTAAAGGAGATTGAATATGACTTTATTGGTTTGCAATCTTCTCAACTCCCTAGAGTACGCACCCTTCGATCCTGTCTAGACAACCGCGTGGGATCTTCAAACTACAAATAGAACACTTGTGAACCACTTTAACAAGCTCTCTAGGATATAGTCGCTTTCAATTTTCATGAAGACATATTTTTAAACATTTTTATCGACAACTTCCTACGTGACTTTCTCTCGTATGTAAAATGTAAAACTAATCTGACAAAAGCGGTAAAGTTCACGCTCGCAATATTTTCCCTGTTGTAGTAATCTATGCACTGAATCATTGATCGATTAATCGGTTGGTGCCGATGTCGATCAATGAAAAACCCGCCGGAGCGTGTCATAAATAACAAGATGTTGGCCGCTTTTCACACTGACGTCGCATGTTTAGCAGGCGTCAGTAATTGTTTTCGGTTTTATTGCCGTGACTATTTGCATTTATGGTAAACGGTTTAGAGACATGCGTTCCGAATAACATTCGAATTCACCCAATTTTTTTGATTTTTATGACTCAATTGTGTCAGCAGGTAAATCGATTGACCGTTGAATCGAATTCTTTGACATCGAGTAAATAAATAGCACAACTTAAGAAATCCTCTAAGAAAGGAAGTGATATATTATAACTGGCAAAATAAGTAAAATAACACGCACGGAGTAGGTAGCAGTGGTCAGCAACTGGCAATTTCCAAAAGATTTGCCCCTGAGCTTCCCCCTCATAATACACACTAGAATGTAACGAACTAATCTCCTTTTCCCGGTTCGTGAGCCGATCTCGAGCCTATAATTGGGTATTAACGTTAATACTGCAGTATTACGGACCTACCTCCCGCGCTTTATAGTATTTCCTATCTTGATGTTGTCTGAAACAAGCACTAGAAGTGGGCTGGCTTTAAGAGGTACCGATATAAGCTTGTTATGAAACTTATCTTTCGATTGGAAGCACTCTTCTTTTTGTGAATTAATCATTGTCTTTCATGTTTCACTGAGTTACGTAATCTATTTTTTTATTTAAGTCATTGGATAAATAAAATTATGTTTTAGCGCAAGTCTCATATTATTAATAATATGTATAAATCGCGAAAGTTTAAAATCATTGTTTCGTGTTGTTTGCTGTCATCACTAGACACTAATTACACTAGACTGGCATATGCATTGCCACCTAGCCTAGTATCATTTGGCGCAACTCAAATAAAAATAAACTAAAAATCTAAGTATTACCAATTTAGGTTTAGTATCAACTTCTAAATTCTTACAATTATCGAATTTGAGATGATTTCACTAATACATCTAACTATTACAAAGCATGCTCCAATTAATTTCTCGATGCAGGGGTGGGTGTATCAATTGTGTTCTCTGTCCGCTCGTTGTCGGATTACAAATATTATAGAAACGCAGTAAATCGGACAGTGATTTATAGAGCGGGGGTGGTGCCACCCTCGCGAGGGCAGGCGACCGCAAACTGTTCCAAACAACATTGATTTCTAGAAACCACCGGACAAGGGACAACTTCGAGTTTGACGAATGCTTGCGTGCGCTTGGCAAGTACTCCTATATGTCACAAACTAGAGACATAAAACTCTCACGTTTTCCTTGCTACGCATTTTTATTTTCGTCGAAACTTTCTAAAACAATCAAGAACTTAAACCCAAAACGTTCCCCACTTTTGCTTTGATGTCGTAGTAAACAACCAAATATTCGTATCTGAGTATAATCATTTTGTCAGTCATGCTCATGCCATGAGAGAGTGCAAATTCTGTTGATCCATGACAATAACGGTTCAGTAGAAATCTTATAGCGAATGCATTGAGTTTTTGCAGATTGTTTTCTTTGTATTTGGAATTACCGTTTAATTTAATTAAAGCTATCCTGATTAGAGTGATTACTAATGGAGGCAAGTAGGCCACGTCGCGTCGGTAAACGGACGTCGACACGCATTACTCCAGTATCCAGTACGGCTCGCAGATGAATGTCGACCGCGAACTTTTTATCTGCCTTCTCAATAACACCGGCTGTCAACTCATCACCGCAATAATTACTTAATTGAATTAATCGCTGACAGCTACAAAAAATAATCGAGTTAATATTAAGCGCACACTTTTTGCGGTTGTAAATTAGCGGTCGAGATCGCAAACAAATCGATTTAGATAAACGCTCGAGCGCTTTCGGACAAAATGAGTTTAGACATCAAATCTGACATGATATCATTATCTTTCTATTCGGTGTGATATGAAGATGACATCTTGATGTAGGTTAGGCCACAGAATTAAGAATAGTACAAATAGTTAGGCATTATAGAAAGTCCGAATGAGGTATCTGGGGTATTCCCATGGCAGTATTTCTCGTAGGCTGGAGGCGTTTAGCGCGCTTATATGGATCGATAGGGCATGAAGGGTCGTAGACACGACGACCTCACCATTGACGGTAGTGCAACGGTACTGCACTGACCAGCCCATTCACCATGCATGACAGCTCTGAGTGCTACTATGGTCTTTGCAGTGTCGACGAGCAAAGAACCTTTGCAATCGCAAAACGCATAGATAAGAAATACATATTTTAAAAGTTTTGAGAATTTTCATATATGTTTAATTAAATATTAATGGCAAATTCCTACAGATGGTAGGTGAAACATCGTATATAATACTTCGTATATAATATCAATGTTCCGCCGTATTCGCTACAAAAAAGTAGCTTACCACCATCAAAGGGGAAATCTGTCACCATAACCCTTCAGTGTTCCGACAGCACAGCCCTTGTCGAGTCAGACCATTGTAGGTATAGCGACTAGAGCGCTTACCACCAGGCCAGATAGTGGTAAGACGCTTATCAGATATAAAAAGCTTAGAACGTTTACTACAGCTATTTTCATGTCTCACTTCGTTAGCGAGCTATGGTGTTTTCTAATCAGCCTACTTGTTTTCTATTACCAGGTCGACAGTTAAGGTAATTCGACGTGAACATTTGCTGACTCAGCAGTATCAGCAATGTTGTTAGCCTGTGCCAATTAGTTTATTTATGTATTACATGAGATTTATCTACAGAATCATATTGAGTCCCTTAGTAAGTAGGCATTAAGTTTTCTTTAGGTACTATTAGAAACAATCTTTCAACAATGCCGTTTAAAATAACATTGCAATAAAATATGTCATGTGCTATGTCTGTAAAGTAGGTGGATTAAAACTAGCTTTCCTTAAGACTTACAGGCTAATAATCTTAAATATTTAACTGTTAATTAAGAAAATAATGTGTATGACCAGTCATCATGGCCGTTTATGTCTGTTGGCGGCCCTATTATCGCTTATCTACACTGATCTACCAACCATTGACACTATCGGCATAGCTATCGAAAATTGGCTCACGCTTGCCAAACCAATTTAAAAAAAAACAACTTCTATTATGCAGGTATAATTGGTTTGGGTCGATGACTTGAAGAAAAAGAGAAGCGGCAAAACATAATGTATGTGGTATCATATGGATTTTTTAATTATTTTTTTTCGCGAAACACTTTCCCACTTAGTTTTTTGCCTTGACCACGCGTGTTGGCGTAATACAATTCGTAACGCATGAGTAGTCGATATAGGTTACAATTGATTCTAATTAGATGAAAAAGTGCTGAATGAGTATGTTTCACAAATGGGGCCTGTTCTTAGCAGCCTGTATCTACGCGTTACGGTAGCCGTTAGAAATGTAAGAAAAATGCGGATAATTACTATTACTACTATTTTGTGACGTTTTAAAAAAATACTATTGATTAAATGCTACGTAAAGTTTGCTTTTACCAAAGTCTAGAAGGTTAAATTTGTTGGTGCAGAAATATTTCAAAAGGTATTTTAAAGAAACAAAGCTAATTAATATAGCATTCAACTATGTGTTGTATTTTCCGCATTTCATTCACGGAAAGAGTTTCTTACTGTTTATTATTTGTAAATAATATTATAAGGCCGACATTTTTTGAACAGATTCTTAAGTAATGTGAGCGAAGGTATATTATTAAAGTAATTTGATTCGTTAGCTTAACCTAAATAGCCAGTGCGGTACTTATATATACTGGCTATTTTAAAGCTGATAATAATATAGTCTTACTTAAAAAAATATTAACAATAAACACAACTAAATTAATAAGATTTGCTAATTCTAAATGAAAACAAAGATCTATAACAAAGACAATAGTAATCTTATAGGTACCATTAATAACTATCCCTTGAATTACAAACGCCACAAAGAGAACATTTTCCACTAAATATAATAAAGATAACTTTTCTAATACGGATATGAACACAACGTATTATGTAAACAAAACTTACTTAGCGAGAAAAGTTGGTAAGAAATCCGAAGAAACTAACTCAGAAGAAAGATAATAGATTGCCGAAGACAATCGACACGGAACTTGATCAATAAAACATCCAAGTTTTTCTACCATCGAACTACAAATAAACACGACGCCCGTATGCAACCATATATGCTCATGATGAATGTACGTTTGAATACATACATGAAGGCACTGCGAAAGAAAACCACAAGAACATAAAAGTTAGAGTACGTACCAAAGACAATGAACACGGAATTCGTTTCAGAGAAATAGCGAATTCATCACATATCATTTTCAAAACGACAAAAATCCGACTTATTATGTTGCGCTAGTCATTTTCAATACCAAGCTTGCGGTGTTTATCTCCTTATCTCTGGAGATACTCATTAGATCTCGATGAATTTATAATGGAAAACTTTCGGAATAAACCTCTTTGGATCATAAATAATTTTGCCAATCCGTCTATAAATATATGACCGAGTTATGCCCAAACATACCTACATAAAAAAACAACGGTTTGACGGCAGAAGTGAAAACTTGAACACGTCAGTTTTGAATATTTTGGAATGACATCTCGCGCAAGCGCCCTACGCTCCGTCTTACGAATTTTCGTCTTACGATCAGGACACGTGACCCTAACGCGAGTTTAACATATTTTACCCATCACAAGAAAAGTGCATAACGCTGCTAAAGAAGTGTTTACTTCAAAAATATATTGACATCCGAAATTCCGAATTGATAACCAACTCCTGGATGTCGGTTGAAAGGCGAAATCGCCAGGAACATTTTGTAATTACTAGTTACATCACAGGGATAATCCTGATAGCGATAAAGTTTACGATCCCATTATGCGCAGATGTGTTTGTCCTTGTCATTGCATTGGATCACAGGGATCGCAATAAAAACAGTGCGGCGGTAATTGAGTGCCCTCCGCTCCCGGCGTTCCCTAATTGCGAGTCCGGAGATAGTAGGAGACAGTGGTTAAACTTGGGAACCATCTACTGAATTGGCTTCATTAATGAATGGAGAAAGTATAACATATTATTGAGGAAAGCTTCCTTAAGTTACAATACACAAAACATACTTCAAGGTACAAAGAATGGATAATTTCAATTAAGCATCATTGACACAGAAATCATACTAAAATCGATTTTGAAATTAAGCGGCAATGGCCCAATGGCTAAAGCGTCGGCCTGGCGATCGAGAGGTCGTGAGTTCGATCCCCATCCATTGCGCTATGACGTGAACCCACTCCAGACACAAGCATATTAAGGTTAGTTGGAGAGGTTAAAACGAATACTAGTATAATGTGCAACCCACATTGCTAGAAGCTTTTATAAAACTTGTATGATTTGTAGAGCAATGACGAACTTATTAAGAGCTAAGAAAAGTAGGAATTGTTAGTTTTTTTACGTGAAAAATAATACGGGCGACATTAGTAAGCAAGCCAGGAAGTAATATCTATAGAGTTTAAGTTAAAGCTTACATACTGGTCAGGTGACTCTATAGCAGCGGCAAGGCTGAGATCATTCCCACGCGCCGAAGATCAGCTTCACTGCATGCCGCAGTTATGTAAGTTTAATCAAAATTCCGTGAAGCAGTGTCTAACTACACGATTGACGTGGATGTAACGACCACCTTACCTTTGATAACTTTGCTCTGCATCAGTGATAAGCCTCACGCTATAAATTTACATGCAATGGACAAGCAGTAAATACTGCGGGCGAAATGTATGGAGTGTTTTATTAAAAGTAACTAACTATCTATGTAGTTTAGAAGCTTTTATAAAAAAGAAAATACGCTCATAACGCTTTTGCCCATTGCAGAGGAATAACACCGGATAAACAGAAGGGAAGCGCAATAAATGGTGGCGGAAATGGTCGCACGCAAGAAACTAGTGTTGCCCGAGCTCAGAATGAGATTTTAATGGATACATGAGCAGTAATCCAGGCTCATGCTGCATAGGAATCATGGAGACTTGTAATTGCGCGCACCCGACCGTCGGTAATTGATAGCGAGGCGGTCTAGCGGTTCTCAATCGGTGTGTGCAGGTAAACCTTTGCAATGCTCATGGAATAACACTGCAAATATGGTGTCTAAACAGTTGCAGGTAAACACTTTAGAAAAACAAGTTGATAAAGCAGGCGACACATATTGTATTTTAAAATTATCGTGAAATTGTAACATTATTAATTTTATAATACCGAATCCGGTGCGAGATGGAAACGGAGACCTCGCGATTCGCTCGAAAGATCCAGAAAGGTAGGTCGAGAAAATTCGACTAAAGTTACGTGAATTACAGCCGGTATATATTATAACATTAATAACATATTTTGTACTTACTGCCTCAGTAGGAGGATCGTAGTTAAAATCATTGTTTTCACGAACATGCAAGCAACGTAAAAAAAAAAACAATTTTCAGCCATTTCGAAAATTATTCAAAAATGTCACTAAGCTTTTTTGTCATCCTTAACTTTTTTTCCGAACCTTTTTTTTCATCCGATAATCTTCAATTATACGTTCTTACTATACGCCCAACATATTCACCTTGTACCTGTATGATACACCACCGACAACACGTTGTACGCGATATTTTTGCGTGAGACTTTGAAGAAATATGATAAACTTTGAGTAGACAATATTACCTACTATTGACCTACCTGACTTGACTTACCAATTATAAGATTGGGTAACGAAAGTAGCTCAAGAATTCAAGATTACTTGCGATCTCTTTGTTTTAAGATAGTTCTACGGCAAACATATTTTAATCGTATTGATCACTGGTACGATCGGTTTTAAGTTACGGAAATCGAATGCTTCTGGGCGTATACGAGTCGATGTTGCAACGATTACAGTTATCCAACTGATGATTATCGTATGTTAATGGGATTAAATGTTCATGTCTGGTTCGCTATTAGCTAGTAGATTACGATTTGTTTTGACGCGTATTTGATGGATAGTTGAAATAATACATGCGAGTACATTCTATATGAGTAGCGGTGCTTTTAATATGTAGAGTAGCCCTTATTTTCATTTTTGAAATGAACACTTTTTAGCGACGTTGTGAACTTTTTGAGATGGTTAAAAAATGTAAAACTCGTGTCAGGACACGTGACCTGATCGAAAATTCGTAAGACGGGGTGGAGAGTAAAAACTTTTTTTGGGTAAAAAATGTCAAACTCGCGTCAGTACACGTGACCTGATCGAAAATTCGTAAGACGGGGGGGAGAGTAGACCAAATGCATAACGTTGATGTTCAAGTTTTCACTTCTGCCGGCATTCCCGGAGTGCAACCCGTATACCCATATTACGAGTTTTTATCGTAAACGCATATTTGACAGATCTCACATAGTTTTCGACTTATTCTGGCTCCCTGATTGGTTCTAAATTTAGTTAAGTGTAGTAACCACTAGAGGCGCTGTACTGTTTCTTATACAACATTTTCTCGATATACGATATCGAGTTTGGTATGAAAACTCGTACTAAGGGTACCGTTGTTTAGGAAGTGAAAATTTATTTAGCGGCGTTGTGCACTTTTCTTGGGGCGGGTGAAAAAATTTAAACTCGCGTCAGGTCACGTGTCTTGATCAAAAATTTGTGAGACGGAGCGCAGGGTGCTTGCGCGAGGTGTCATTACAAAATATTCAAAAATTACGTGTTCAAGTTTTCACTTCTGCCGTCACTCCCGGACTGCAACCCGTTGTTTTTTAACCGACTTCACAAAAAAGGAGGAGGTTCTCAATTCGTCTGTATGTTTTTTTTTGTTTGAGTTTATCATCATCATCCTACTGATTATCTAATCTATACTAATATTATAAAGAGAGAACATTTGTATATTTGTATTTTTGTATGTTTGTAATGATTTGGCTCAAAAACTACTGAACCGATTTAAAAAATTCTTTCACTATTACATAGAATGGACTTTCGGAATGAAAATAGGCTATATATTATCCCGTTTAAATAAAAGGTACATTCGTGGAGACCTAATTTGCAACCTAAGTCGGCATAAAACGGTCGGAAAAACACGTTTCTTACGAACGCTGCTTAATTGAAAATAGATAAAAGAATATTTTCTATGCAAGAGTTGTACAACTTAATAAGACCTACAAAAAAGTCCGCGACAGCATATGTCTATCTCTTAAGGTCGACTCACAGTAACCATTTTAATCTTAAAATTTTGGTAAAAAAATATTACATAACTTCCAAGGCTATTTTCAAGTATATAGTATTAATCCTTATCCAAATAATTACGTTAATTAGCTTGGCCACATATTATAAATTAAAATTGTCCTTTACAGTATATAATTCTAATGAAAACTCTAGAAGATATCACAGATTTCACATACATGCATCGCAAAATTAATAAAATATTTGCAGTGAAACCACAGATTAGGTCATAGTTACAACGAAAATATTATTATAAGCTTAGCTATGCTGTAGATCCCCACCGATCACAATCAATTTGAAGTCAATATAGTATAATAATATGATCTATTGTATAAAATAATATTCATCTATATATATTTTAAACCACCCCGACTGATCTATGTATAATCTTTTCGTTAAAAGCATTCCAATGACTCTAAACACGACATTTAAAATCTGAGCTGTAAGTTGGTGAGGATTTGAGTATTCTGTAGAGTCTAGGAGATGTCCCAGCATCAGGACAATGCTTCCATATTCTTACAATATCGTTGAAGAAGAAGATTTTCGAATTGATCAGACCTATGAAAGTTGATTTCATAGCGCAATTAACTAGAAAAAAGCTCATAGTTTTACAACGATTGGACGAATTTTCATGAATCATAGCTAAGAAAACTCTCGATGAAGACATCTATCAAACAAAAAAAACTATCAATAATAAAAACAAAATCGGTTCATCCGGTTAGGGGCTAAGATGCTACAGACAGACACACAGATGCACACGTTAAACGTATATTACCCCTACATTTTGCGTCGGGGAACGCGTAAGGTTTACGGCAGCAGATGTTCAACTTTTTTTTTAATATCTTATAGGCTAGCGTTTGACCACTATCTCACCTGTTGGTAAGTGATGATGCGGTCGAAGATGGTAAGCACGCTAGGCCTAGACTGGGGAACTGACTCTCAAGGATAGCTGCCGGAACAAATTAGATGTTTTTGGCGACAGATTTTCTAACTTGAGGGTGGTAGCTGGCCAGGCGGACACTAGATAGTGTCCTACCACCATGCGGGGGTTGTTGGTTTCTTAACGATGTTTTCCTTCACCGGAGGGCCACTGTGAGAAGCGCCCATAAATGTTTCGATGGAAAAATCCATTGGTGCACGGTGAGGTTTGAACTCGGTACCACAGCATCAAAGCCGACCGTTCTCCCGATTACGCCACCGGGCCCGGGCTCCTTGGTGGTAAACTACTTTTTGGTAGATTTAATGATCCCACTACCACTGTACGAAAACTCATGATACATGAATGCACATAAAACTTTCATTGGTAGGTATATAGCTAGGATTAGAACCAACGACCGTCGGGTCAGAATCAGGGTAACTATCCTTTACGCTAAAGGGCCGTCCAATATCACTACGTAAGTATTATAAAACAAAGTTCATCACAGCGTCTGTCTGTCTGTTCGCAATAATCTCAATAGCTACGGAACGGATTATCATGCGGTTTTCACCAATAGCCAGAGTGTTTATGAGGAAGGTTTAGGTGCATAATTCGTTAAGGTTTTGTGTAAATTGGATGAAATATGACGATGGTTGTTAAATATGTTCATATTTTATATTCGATGCAACAAACTGATGCAAATTTTGTAGGCATATATGTTCTACCCGTGCGAAGCCGGGGCGGGCTGCTAGTGTTCTTATAAAGACAAAAAGTTTATTGTATGTTTGACAGTAATGGATAAACTAAAAAGTACTGGACTAATTTTACAAATTCTTCCGCCAATCTAAAGCTGAGTTACATGGGCCGCAATTTGCGGGCGAAGCCGCGAGGGGGGTTTACCTAGTTTGGTTTATTAATAACAATTAACATATACTTAGTAGTATATATAAATGTATATAGTACTGCGCCCAGCAGCTTATCCCTTTCTCATCTATTGATGAAAACCGCATTAAAAAACGTTGCGTGGTTGAAAAGATCTAAGCGTCAGAAGAAGGGAAAGAGGAAGCGACTTTGTTGTATAATATGTAAAGGTACTTATAAAATGCTATTTATTAAATTATAATGTTATTATCATCATTATTCAATATATCCAACTTTGGAGACTCTATTAGAGTCTATTCCATCCTTTATTAACCGACTTCAAAAAAAGAGGAGGTTATATGTTCGACTGCATGTTTTTTTTAATGTATGTTCACCGATTACTCGAAGACGCCAGAACCGATTTGAATAAAAAATAAATTCAAAAACTAAAACCCGACTACTGAAAAATCACTCTCTAAAAAGTATGAAACAAGAAAATATTCTCATCTGAGATCGCTATGTATATATATATTTATATCAAGTTAGTTGTTTGTATAATACACGATACATATTGATTAGTTTGTACATAGCGATCTCAGATGACAATATTTTCTTGTTTCATACTTTTTAGAGAGTGATTTTTCAGTAGTCGGTTTTTAGTTTTTGAACTTATTTATTATTTAAAGCATTTTGGGGTTTTTGGATAGATGTATACATGTCAACATACTTACATATATACACAGTGATCAACAAACACATAACCCTTTCCAACTGCTTCTTTGCGACGCCGTGGGGCAAAAAATATTTTTCTTGACTTCGGCGGGATATATCTCGCCAACGCTACGCCCTACAAAAATATGATGTACTAAACCCTATCTTCATTTTAAAATCCCTATTCAACGATACCACACTCGATGGGGTGGTATGAGATCTTTTTTAGTTCTGGACTTTGTCTCCTCTAGGGGGCGCCACATTCAATTTGTTGTAACGTCACATAGCCTGTAACAGCAGACAAATAAGACGCGTCCAACGACACCTCATTTATTAAATTATGATTAATAGTTTAGAAGTTATGAGGGAACATACATACAAACATACATGCATACATGAACACAGCATGCATATCAAAATGAAACTGTTAAATATTACAAATTACAATAAATATATTAAATAGTTTTCTAGCGAAATTGTCTACATATTCATGCGAAGTGTAACGGAAGGGAGACGTGTTGACCCAGCAACACAGGCTCAAATAGACCTAGTGCAGGGCAAAAAGATCCACGAAGGTACCCATAGCTTAGACATACGTAAGTGCCTTTAAATGTATCTGTACCAACATTGCAAAATGCAACCAATAAACAATTTTTAGGGTTCCGTAGCCGAATGGCAAAAAACGGAACCCTTATAGATTCGTCATGTCTGTCTGTCTGTCTGTCTGTCTGTCCGTCCGTATGTCACAGCCATTTTATTCCGAAACTGTTAAGACTACAGAATTAAAACTTGGTAGGTAGATGTATTCTGTGAACCGCTTTCCGATTATTATACAAAAATAAAAAATATAAAAGTTTAAGGGGGTTTTCCCATACATTAAACTGAAACAAAAAAAACATTTTTTCTTCAAACCTATACGTGTGGGGTGTCTATGGATAGGTCTTTAAAAATGACATTGAGTTTTTAAAATCATTTTTTCTCAAAGTCAATAATTCGAAAGATAGGTGCGTCTAAAGTGGTAAAATGTGTGTCCCCCCCCCTCTAACTTTTAAAGTATAAGAGTGAAAAATCTAAAAAAAATATATGCTGTAGATCTCAATAAAAACTAACAACGAAAATTGGTTTGAACGAGATACAGTCAGCAGTTTTAGAGATATGGCGACCACAAAGATAACTTTGTATTTCATACAAACACTATGAAAAACAAAGTTAATTTTGTAGTTGCGAAAAATCATTGTTATGGAATACTTAACTGTGTTACGGAACCCTACGAGTGCGAGTCCGACTTGCACTTGGCCAGTTTTTATTATTTTACTTACATACCAGTCAAAAACATAACCCTACTTTTTGCTTCGCCGTAGTCGGGTAAAAATTCTGTTTGTATTTGAAAAGGTATACTTCAGAGGTGGTCCCATTTAAATTTCATAGAGATATATTCAATATCTCCAGAGATATGAAGATGAACACATCAAACTTAGCACTAAAAATAATTAAGATAGTTTAAAAAAAACTAATCCACCGACTTCCATGCCCCGCGAGTCAATTTCAGTAGCAAGTTGAGACGTTTATCGTCATATCTCTGGAGATACTAATCAGATCTCGATGAAATTACAATAGGACCACCTTGAAAACGTACCCTACCGATTAAAAAAAGAATCATTCGAATCTGTTCACAATTGACGGAGTAATCACGTAACATACATACAAAACAAATATAGACGAATTGAACCTCCTTCTTTTTGGAAGTCGGTTGATGACTAGCGCGATGTTTGAAGTCGGTTATTTTAGTTTTTTAAACGATCTTAAATTATTCAATTCATATCAATGGAAGCTGCGATATTTTTTTAAGTTCACGACGATAATATCAAAGGAATTCAAACATTTTAAATATTTAAATTTTAATGCAACTGAAGTTCATAATAACACCGCTTTGGTAAGGTTACCAAAGCGGTGTTAATAAACAATCGATATTTAAGTAGACACTTATTGATTGGTAGATATTAATAACCTAGATTCGTTTTTCAAACTTCGTGTATAGTGAAATAAAAGAAAATGTATGTAAGTTGGTACTTACTTTACTTGTCTATAATTAACAATGGATACACCTAGATAATTAATTTTTTTTCGAACGATTTGCACGTGTTTAAATAAACCATGCTCTTAACAATAATTTTAAGTGAGTACTTATTATCAGGTGTTACATTTTGTTTTTATTTTACAAAGAGCAGCATTGACTCGCGCCATTTATTAAATGTATTATTCGTAAATGAATTAAACGTCTATAGATATTATTACACCTATTATTATTTACTTTGATAATCGAGTAGAAACCATAAACATTTAGCAATAAAAATATAATCTAAGCCCTGCTGAAACAAAAAAAAAAGTGTGTTTTAAAAGCCTTAAAAATAGTCTTACCACAATACATATTGCGACGAGCCAACGTAAACTCATGTTGGCTAATACGTTCATTTTCACGGTTTACACATAAACTTCAGTTTTTGTTGTGCGTTTATTTTTCCGCGGCTCTCTTGGCGCCAAGGAGTGCAGAGAATGGCAACGCAATGGACTTTCGACTGGCGCGACGAAGCACGTTAAACTGATGCAAGCCAACGAGCTTCACGTAAGTACGGTCTTTGAATGGCCCTCTCCAAGGGAACTATAGCGGGAAGGGAGGGACGCACTTGTAGGGGACCGATACCGACCTCCGGTAATTCACTAAGAAAAGTTATTTGAAGGGACGAAGATGTGATAGAAAAATGAAAACGTTTTATTGCTAGAATGGTCGATGAATTTGGGTGGAGGGAACAATTTGCGGCGGCTCTGCGGATCTTGATGGACATGGCCTATTTTTGTCGTGCGTTATTTTTGTTGACATTTTGTTGTCCAGTTACAATACATTTTCAACTTCTATGTCTGTAATAGTTATAGTATATGATACATTTGTTTTTAGACATATTATGTTGATTAGATTCTATTGGTTTTTGCAAGGTACATATGTACTTATCAAGAGACATGAAAAGCAGATGAAACCTAGTTAAGCTGAAAATTAAATAAATATATAACGTAAAATTACAGGACATTATGGCTCAACATCTATTAAGATGTTTTACTCAAAGTTAAATAACACAGTGCAATTTCACACTCTGCACCATCTTACTTTAACTATAACAAACGTCTAAAATCAGTTAACGTCCATACAAAACACCGGTTATGGTTATAGTTACGGTTAAAGTAAGATTGTGCAACCCAGCCTAAATCTTACATTGCAAAGTTTTATGTGCCACAGTTTCTGATCTATACTGACTGACACTGGCCACATGGTTTAATATCAGAAAAACGTCACTTTTGTCTTGTTCTCTTATTTATTGATATACCTATCTACTCACCTATTAGTAATACTTCAATAAATAAAAATCTTTAGCCAATTGGTAAAATTATTAGATTTGACTGATTGTAATTAGAAATATTTTATTAAAAGTATTATCACAGAATCGTCTGTAGCAATTAATTAGCACATAATACGATTATAATAATAACTAACATTTTATTATGAATGTTCCGTAATAAAGATTTCATGCATTGTAACCAACACTAACGACACCAAATTAACACTTTCCTGGCGAGAAGAATGGGTATAAGGTCTTTCAATTTAAAACAATGCTGTAAGAAACACATATCATTGTTATTTAACACTTTCTTTTTGCAATTGCAATTAACATTACAGCTTTGAATTGGGACTTTCATTTTGAAAGCTAAAAATATGATAGTTAGTACCTACCTATCCTTTTACCTAAGCCACTAGAAGTGGCGTAGCCTAGCATAAAGCACATAATTATTGCCTACATAAATGTTGACTTGCTCCCAAAAAGTAGCTTACTACCATCAAGAAATAAATCTGCCGTCATAACCTTACGGTGTTCCGACAGCACACAGCCCTTGAGAGTCAGAGTATTCTAGGCCTAGCGTGTTCACCATCTTCGACCACATCATCGCTTACCACCAGGCGAGATTGTGGTCAGATGCTAACATATCAACTCCAATATTATATGCGAAAGTCAGTTTGTATGTTTGTTTTGGACTTCTTTAAGGTCAAACGGACGAACCGATTTAGCTGAAACTTTGCATTTGTATAGCCAATATTATGGATTAGGCTAAAGGATACTTCATAACGCGGGCGAAGCCCCGGGGCACAACTAGCAAGATATAAAAGAAAAAAAGTAGTACGAAGGGGTGACCACTCACTATCAGAGCTTCGATTGCTACATAACAAATTAATGTCAATCGATCTACCATGATGAATCTCTAGTGCTTGCTTTAAATGTTTTTATAAGGCCACCTTCCTCGTCTTACATCCAGCATCAAAATTGAAATGTTATTATCCTATAACTTACAGGAAAGTAAGTGCTACAATGTTTTTGAAAATATTTGTTGAGTAGTGTTGTTGATAAATTTACCTGTTTTCTAAAAATATATCTACCCACATCTAAAAACTCGTCGAGATAATTAAACGCATTTCGAATCGCAAAGAACACATTTGGTGACTTGTCTATTCGGTGGGCGGCACCATCACAGCCAAGGTATCAATAACTGTAAGAATTCAGTATGTAAGTAATAACCCCTACAAAAATCCATAGCAATGTTCAGTCGATTCGCAACTAATTGCTAAAATAATATAGAAAGGCTTCGAGATGGGACAAAACTGACAAATCTTTTCCAACGGCCGCTTCATAACGTCACAAAACGTCGTAGCTTGGTTTCAACATGGTAAATATATGTGATATTACCGTGGTTTCAAGCTATTAATTAACCGACTTCACAAAAAAGGAGGAGGTTCTCAATTCGTCGGAACCTTTTTTTTTTAATGTAGTTCACCGATTACTCGATGATGCCAGAACCGATTTGGAAAATTCTTTTTTGTTTCAAAGGGCACAGATTATGTAAGTTACTACGTCTACTGGCTACTTTGACTAGCGTGACGTTTGAAGTCGGTTCTTTTAGTTTTTTAAACGATATTAAATTATCTAGCTAAGCTAATCTATCTTGAGCCGAAATCATAACATTTAGGAGGTTTGATATGATTGAACTTTTGGACGAGAAATGAAAGGAATATCTACACGATACCTACTGATTTTAAAATTATCGTAAATTTGTAACATTATTATTGTTATATACCGGCTGTAATTCTAGGTCGAGAAAATTCGACTAAAGGTACGTGAATTACAGCCGGTATATAACAATAATAACGATACCTACTCTTTATACCGGATAGATACGCACTTTACCACTATCTCACCAGATGTTAAGTGATGATGCCATCTAGAACAGAAATTAACAGAATCATACCTGTCTGAAAATGGAAGGCGGTAGTGAGACGAGGCGCAGGACAACTGTCTTCTTCCACATCATCGCTTACCACCAGGCGAGACAAAAGTCAAATGCTACGAGTATCTCCAGAGAGGTGATATACTACATACCTATACAACTCAATCTTCCTACTGAAACTGTGAATGCGCGGCATGTGAAGTCAGTTTTTAACCGACTTCCGAAAGGAGGAAGTTCTATGTTCGTCTGTATGTTTTTTTTAATGTACCTATGTTCATCGATATTTTCGCCAATTGTGAACCGATTAAAAAAATCTTATTTAGTTCGAAAGGGATACTCCCAGGATGGTCCTATTATCATCATGTCAGGATCTGATAATGAAATCTCTGGGAAATCGAGGAAAACCTAACTAACTAACAATGAAATCATATCTTAGAAGTAAATTTTGACCCACTTCCTGGTTTCAGATTGAGCTGAAATTTTGCATACTTATGTAAGTTTAGTTACAATGCAATAATCTGGTACTATTGAGCTGATCTGATGATGGAGTATGTGAGTATGTAGTAAGTAGGTACATATACTACCTTACTTGGTAGATTACTACTTGTAGGTAGTATCTATCTACCACGTATTAGACTTGGCTGGCACCGACTTCAAATAGATGCGTGGTTAGCGCTTATAATAATTATGGAACAGTGTCTTTGGGTAGCATTACCCAACCAACAAAAGAATTTTAAAGATGCTCTACTTCTCATTGTGTCAGTCCTTAATCACATACTGCATTACTGCTTGGGGCGGCTCCAGCAAAACACACTTAATAACTTTAGAACCGGCGCAAAGGGGTCTACTCAAATGCAGCAAGAGCCTGCCTTTGAGATATCCCTCTTGCGACCTCTATCGTGATTGTCAAGTATTACCAGTCAGACAACTTTATATACAGCAAGCTGTGGTATTCCAACATAAACAAGTAGAATATGACCCAACTTTAATCAAACGAGCTTCTCATAATGTTTGTCAAATACTATCTAAAAATAATACAGCATTTGCACGAAAGTTCCTTAATTTTCTTAGTCCTTTTTTATACAATAAAATAAACAAAAATATCAACATCCACTGTTTAACAACCTTGTTATGTACGGCACCCCTATGGAAACCGCTGCAGTTGCATCGACCTAATTCATTGCACGGCACCAGCCGCCACGAGCCGCACCGTCAGCGAAACGCACCACGATTGACGTCAATGGTTTCTACCGACGGCCCGGCCACGGAAACGCTCTGCATTCTTTAGTCATACTTCGACTAGTAGATTCATATTTTAATTTAAATTAATTTTGTAATTTTTATATTGAATTATAATTTACTTTTAAATAAAATAAAACATTTTTTTTGAACCTCACGGCTGCTGGAATTATAATTGGCGCAGTCGGGAACGGATAGATCTGGAAGAGGACTGTGAATCGCTCACAGACCAGGATCTATTAAGAACTTACGGGAACAGCTAGGCTATTCTGTAAGCTATCTCGACAACGGAATCCGCGGTGAGATTCGAATTTCGTACTTTGAAATTCAATCGTATCACGTTCGCAATACGGTTGAATTTCACGTTCGCAATACGGTTGAATTTCGTAGTACAACATTCAAATCTCACCGCGGATTCCGTTGTCGAGATAGCTTACAGAATAGCCTAGCAGCAGCTTGAGGGAATCCGGCAATCGATTCGACGAAGGAAATGTTGTAAGTGCTTTGAATCTTTCTCAGTCCTTGCTCTCCTTATCCTATTTTATATATTACTGTGTATTTTATCTTTTAGGTTTTTGAGTATTTTAATTTTTTGTGCATTTTAAAATTGTCTTTTTGTGTGTGTACTTTTACATTTACATTTGCATTTTAATTTTCGTGTGCATTTTAAAATTGTCTATTTATTGTGTGTGTACTTTTATATTTTTTGTGTTTTATGTGTGTGTTAAATTAAGTTTCCAAAATTTTCCATCCGAGAGAATCACGGAATATTAAATTAGGTATTAGTAGTAGGCTTAGTGCTATAGACGAACGTAGACAATTAGAAACTTCTAGCGAGAACGTAGAAATGGCGCAATCTGATATTGACTTAATTTATAAATCGCTTAGATTATTGCCAGATTTTGATGGTAATCCACATATTCTAACGCGATTTATTAACTTATGCGATCAACTAGTACTCACGCACTTTCGAACGGAGCCGGGTAGTGAGCTTACCAATTTAGCTCTTATAAACGGTATTTTAAATAAAGTAACGGGCCCCGCGGCTCGATTGATTAACTCCAACGGGATCCCAGACACGTGGCAGGGTATTAAAAATGCCCTTATCAATAACTTCGCTGATCACCGAGATGAAACCGCACTGTATAGTGATTTGTCACTGCAAACTCAAGGGAGCAGTACGCCTCAAGAGTTCTATGAGCGGTGTCAAAACATATTTAGTACGATTATGACGTACGTTTCTTTACATGAGCATGTGCCTACCACTGTTCAGGCTAAACGCGACTTATATCAAAAATTAACACTGCAGGCATTTTTGAGAGGATTAAAGGATCCGTTAGGTTGTAGAGTTCGCTGTATGCGACCGGAAACTATGGAAAAGGCCCTGGAATTCGTCCAGGAGGAACTCAACACTCTCTACTTGCAACAGCGAAACGAGGGTGGTGCTAGACCAAAAGAGGTGCACCACTCACCCCAGCATAGTCACATGTTGCCATTAAATAATTTTGTTCCTAAGCAAGTCCAATTTCAATTGCCCACAAGGCAACCTTTATTCAATATGGCTGGACCATTTCGTCCGCAAATGCCGCCTCAGTCATTCCATGGCTATAGACCGGTTTTTCCATCTCACCTGCAACCGCCACGTGGTCCCACCAGGACTCAACAAATAATGTGTACCCCTCCTCAGAACTATAATCCTCGGCATAACTCTTTTAGAATGCCTATGCATAATCAGCAACCGTCATCATTTAATAATGCTAATAATCATCCTCGTCCTATGAGTGGCGTCAGTCACTTCGTGACTAAAACCTTACCACCCACGCGCACGTTACATGACTGGAGTAGATTTGGGAACCCACCTCCAAGTAATTACTTCAAAACCCGCGAGCTTAACTTCAACGAGTTTGATCACGGACTTGATGATTATTACAACTACGACGGGTATGCTGAGTATGATCAGGGTTACTATGCTTATGAATACCCCGAATTTGTTGATTATCAGGAATATCCGTATACAGAGACTGCTACAGTAGAGGAAATAGACCAGACTTCAACCCCTTTAAATAACGAAAATTTTCACAAGGAGTCGGGGTCCGAAAGGCCAAAATAGAACTAAACTTTCACATACAACGACAGCTGGGTTATGTGCAAATAGCTAACCCCCCATTAAAATTTCTAATAGATACAGGTGCTAATCAGTCATTTATTAGCCCTGAGGCTGTCGAAAAATACTTTAGCAATGTTCCGCTGAATTACGACCCTTTCGAAGTGACCAACATACACGCAACAAGTAAAAATAACTATTCTATAACCTTGCCTTGTTTTAAAGAATTTCGTGAACAAGGTGACGTCACCTTATTCGTGTACAAATTTCACAACTACTTCGACGGTCTTCTAGGATTTGACTTACTAGACGTATGGGGTTCTAATATCGATCTGAGAAATAAACTATTGCTGACGCGTAATTCACAAATACCTATTCATATGTATGATTCTCGAAACGCTAATCTATTCGAAGACATTATTCCAGCCAACTCGTCTAAGTTGATTAGGCTGCCCGTAAATACCCGTGACGGTGACGTAGTTGTTGAAACTCAAGTTATCTGTAACTGCCTCATATCAGACTGTATAACAAATGTTGTGAATAATCGCGGTTGGGTAGAAGTTACTAACCCTTCATCTAATGACGTCATATTCTCCATGGATAGGCCAGTAGAAGCAGAGTTGTTTAACATTGAATGTGAAAGTACTGAAATCTTGTCGGACCGTGCTAAAAAGGTTATTTCTCGTCTCCGGACCGACCATTTAAACCAGGAAGAGCGTGTCAATTTAGTTCGACTTTGCGAAAACTATGCTGACGTGTTCTACCTAGAAGGCGAAGCTTTGACATTCACGAATAAAATAAAGCATAAGATCCGAACAACCGATGAGATTCCAGTACATACTAAAACATACAGATATCCGTACGTTCATCGACAAGAAGTCCGAGACCAAATTAATAAAATGCTTGAACAGAATATTATAAGACCTTCAGATTCTGCATGGAGCTCGCCTATTTGGATCGTACCTAAAAAGGCTGACGCGTCAGGCAAAGTTAAATGGCGTCTTGTCGTTGACTTTAGAAAGGTTAATGAGAAAACGATTGATGACAAGTACCCCATTCCCAACATTACTGACGTACTTGACAAACTTGGCAAGTGTCAATATTTTACAACCCTCGATTTAGCAAGTGGTTTTTATCAGGTAGAGATAGATCCAGATGACATTCATAAGACCGCATTTAACGTTGAAAATGGGCATTACGAATTTTTACGTATGCCGATGGGTTTGAAAAACTCACCCTCAACTTTTCAACGGGTAATGGATAACGTCCTTAAAGACCTGCAAAACGAAGTGTGCCTAGTTTACTTGGACGATATAATTATATTTAGCACGTCACTCCAGGAACACATCTTGAATTTGGAAAAAGTTTTCAAAAAACTACGGGAATCAAATTTCAAAATTCAAATGGACAAGTCAGAATTTTTAAAATTAGAGACTGAATTTCTTGGGCATGTAATTTGCAATGAGGGTGTAAAACCTAACCCTAATAAAATCCACGCCATTCAAAACTACCCTTTACCAAAAACCACTACTGAAATCAAACGTTTTCTCGGCTTGCTAGGCTATTATAGAAAATTCATTCCTGACTTCGCACGCGTCACTAAACCACTAACTCAATGTCTTAAAAAGGGTTCTAAAATTTCATTAGATCAGAAATACATTGAATGCTTTGAACACTGCAAAACGCTTCTTACCAACGATCCAATCTTACAGTATCCAGACTTCACAAAAGAGTTCGTTCTTACTACTGACGCGTCCAATGTAGCTATTGGTGCTATATTATCTCAGGGCATTGTTGGTTCGGATAAACCGATTGCATATGCCTCTAGAACTCTTAATTCTAGTGAGTGTAATTATAGTACTATCGAAAAAGAGCTTTTAGCGATCGTATGGGCTACCAAATACTTCAGACCATATTTGTTCGGCCGTAAGTTTAAGATTGTCACTGACCATAAACCTTTACAATGGGTCATGAATCTAAAGGAACCCAACTCACGACTAACGAGGTGGCGTTTAAAGCTCAGTGAATTTGACTTTACTGTTATCTATAAACAGGGTAAAAATAACACCAATGCTGACGCCCTGTCGCGCATCGAAGTTAACAACGAAGAGCTTTTATCCATCGCTGTTAATGCTCCTAGTTCATCGCGTACTCTGGATAACTCCAGAACCCTTACAGCCGCAGATACAGATGATGGTTCTAGAACAGCTACAGTTCACACTGAAAGCGAGAATCCTATTCTTGAGATCCCGATTTCTGATGACCCGTTAAATCGATTCACGAAACAGCTTGTTTTGAACATAGTTGGTGATATTAAGGGTAGACCAGTGATAACGAAACCTTTTGAGACCCACACTCGTACCTCGGTTCAGATTTCTGAGTCTAATCTAGAGGAAGACCTTATTAACGCCATTAAAGAATATGTACGCCCAAAAATCAAAACAGGGTTACTAATATATCCACCTGCGGCAAGGTACACCATCATCCCCATCATACAACGCACTTTTAAAAGCTCTTGCATGAACCTAGTACTAACTAAATTTGAAATCGAAAATGTTAGAGAATACCTTAGACAGCAAGATATAATTAACAAATATCATGACGGGAAAACTAATCACCGCGGCATCAGTGAATGCTATCTTGCTCTTTCACATAGGTACTATTGGCCGAAGATGAAAGAGAACATTACTAAATTCATTAATGAGTGTACGATATGCGGACAAGCGAAATACGACCGCAACCCTATTAAACAGCAATTTAAAACCGTTCCACCCGCTACTAGGCCATTTGAACTAGTGCACCTTGACTTACTTACTATAGAAAGTGAAAAATTTCTTACCATCGTAGATTCATTCTCCAAATACGCTCAGGTTTATCATCTGAGAGATGGTACCGCAGTTAGCGTAGTACAGGCTTTATTAAATTTTAGCACGCATCATTCCATTCCCATTACCATAGTTACAGATAACGGAACCGAATTCACCAACCAACTTATTGCCGAGTTTGTTAGAATTCATAAAATCCAGCACCATAGAATTGCACCGCATACACCTAACGAAAACGGTATAGTTGAGAGATTCCATTCAACGATATTAGAACATCTACGCATATTAAAAGTCAACCAAAAATCAGAGTCAGTCATTACCCTCATGCCCTATGCCTTATTAGCATACAATAGTAGTATCCACAGCCTTACGAAATGCAAACCCATAGTAGTGATCACAGGACATTATGATCCTCGTGATCCTTTTGATATCGACATTTCGTCACAACTCTTGCAGCAGTATATGGTAAACCATAAAGATAAACTGGCCATAGCGTATAAAACTATTCATGATCTATCAAATTCTTCGCGAAAGGATCTTATAGATAACCGGAACAAGAATAGGGAGCCGGAAGCTGAATACTCACCCGAACAACAGATTTTCATCAAAAATCCGTTCGCTTCGCGTCAAAAGCTAGCTCCCCGTTACACTCACGATGTAGTAATGGCTGACCTCCCTATACACATTTACACAAAGAAAAAGAAAGGCCCCATTGCTAAAAGTAGATTAAAGAGAGTCCCTAAATCTAATCAATTGTTACAGAATGCTCCTGATCTTCAATCTCCTTCTGCAACCAGTTCTAATGCAGGAGATAAAACTTGAAAGTCTTAACGATGGACCTGGGATTTTACCGTTTAAATTAGGTACAGCCAGAATGATAAGTCATTATCATTCTTTCCTTCAATATATTAACCTCCAAGACATTAAAGATAAAATAGTTTCGACTAGTGACCAATTGGAGAGTGTTAGTCCAGGCCTTCACTATAAAACTAAATCTTTATTTGAACCTCATTTAGATTATCTCAGAAATAAGCTTGCTAATGTATTACATCAGTTAGAAACGTTCGAAATAAATCGTGCTAAAAGAGGTCTCATTGATGGCCTAGGGTCTGTAATAAAAAGTATATCGGGAAATTTGGATTATACGGACGCAGAACACTATAATAAAATGCTGCAATTACTTCAAAATAACCAGGACAAGTTAGTATCAGAATTTAACAGCCACGTTAGCTTATCGAAAAATTGGACCATTCAATATACAAAGGTTATAGATAGCATCGTAGAGAATCAGCATAAAATTACAGAATTAATAACAAAAATTAATGCTAGTGAAGCTACTAGAGACTACGACCTACTTAAATATGCACACCTAGCTCAAGTTTTAATGATATTAAGCGATAATGTAGACTCTATTTCTCACGAGTTGCATAATTTACAGAATGTCCTAGCTTTTATTAAGACTTCTACGGTACACCATTCGGTCTTAGATTTGTTTGCAATACGCGCTTTAATAAGCAAGTTGAGCACACTATATAGCAGTGAGAGAGTAGTAGATTTAGATAGTCGAGAATATTTCGACATAATTAGGATAGGATCTTATTATATAGGTAATCAGATAGTTATAGTATATAAATTCCCCATTGTCTTTTCTCATATATATAATATGTATAAACTATCTATTGTCCCGAATAAAAACCATGAAATCCTACCTCCACCTCGCCCTTTCCTAGCCATCTTTGAGAAAGAATTCAAGTACATAGAGGCTGAATGCCCGAAGACCAGCAAAGGTTATCTATGTGAGGAGGACCGGATTCTGCAGAGCCGAACGTCAGAGGATTGCATCGCACAGCTTATCAGGACACAGCAGAGGAGTCCCATTTGCAAGCCAATCCAGGTCTCCCTAGACAAGCCAGCCTTCGAGGAATTAGACGAAAAACACTACGCTGTAAGCTTCCCTGCACCAACACAGGTTCATCTTTCCTGTGGTCAAGACTTATATAAAACTCTACAGGGTAGCTATGTGACTACAATACCACATCAATGCTACCTGGAGACGCCTGACTTCACGATATCTAACATCCACGATCGCCTGAAAGGACACGTGCTGAAGTTGTTGGACCTAGACAACAACACTGCTGCCATCGCACCCACTGTTCCAGCTTTGAAATTCAACTCCATAAATCTCGACAACCTACATACCATAAGTACGAAGATCGCCCTGCAGCCTACAATGAAACTGGATAGAGACGCCGACAACAGCTTATACCATACTACAATTCCAGTCTACACGGTACTATCCAGTGCATGCGTACTCGCCATCGCCCTGTGTTACCGCAAGTATCGCTTGAAGCAGTTGAGAAAGTCTTCAGACAATGGTCAACCTCAGCTACAAGCCATCTACGCCACTCCAACTGCCAGATCCAGTCTCCCGGTTGACCCCAATGAACCCCCAGCTCAATTTACGACAAAGGTCTTCAATAGTCGCTGTTCTTCGGGGGGAGGTTTATGTACGGCACCCCTATGGAAACCGCTGCAGTTGCATCGACCTAATTCATTGCACACGGCACCAGCCGCCACGAGCCGCACCGTCAGCGAAACGCACCACGATTGACGTCAATGGTTTCTACCGACGGCCCGGCCACGGAAACGCTCTGCATTCTTTAGTCATACTTCGACTAGTAGATTCATATTTTAATTTAAATTAATTTTGTAATTTTTATATTGAATTATAATTTACTTTTAAATAAAATAAAACATTTTTTTTGAACCTCACGGCTGCTGGAATTATAATTACCTACAAAACTAAGAGAAAAATATATGAATACCTCATAACAATGGACTATACTGCAACAGAAAACCTGCTTACATCAATACAGTAAAACACATGCTCACACTAACTCAAACACGCACACATATACACATACACACACACACACACACACGCACTTACACTCATACACACTCACTCTCAGATTCACACACTCTTACTAGCACTACACACACACAACACCTAACTGAAAATACTAAGAACTATGTTTGTATTAAAATATCCTAGTACTTAAAAAATATATATATAAATTATAAATAAATTAGAATAATAATTAACATAAATAAATATAACTATCTGAAATGTATAAATTGTAAAATCACTTAAATTAAGGTAATTAATTATTGTACATCACTAGGCACAAGCTCTGGTTCATATGACTGAAGAGAACTGGTAGCCTATATTACGGGTCTAAGAACCTAGTTTAGGTACCAGGGTTTTCAAATACCCATGTTGTAACTAATGCCTATTTCATGAATAAATTTTTATTTCATTTCATATTTCATTTATTTCATTTCAACACACTGGTGGAAATTACAGCTAATTTTATAGCTTAGAGTTTTATAGTAGTGGCTTAAGAGTTCAAGAAGCTTCCACTGAAAGTTCTGGTGATAGAGGTAATAAATACTTTCATGGAGGCTTACTCGTAAGTTTCAAAAAGTTAATAAATATTACTAAAGCATACTTTCAAAGCATTATGCTTTAGTAATGGGAGCAATGCTCCCTTGAGTAGTATAATAGACTAAAACCTGCCCTGTTGAAAAGGCTGGATCGAATCGCTTTTCGGTATACTTATAGCATAACAATATTGAAATCTAAAAGATAAGAAATTGACGCCAACCGATTTAAATTAATAGATTAAATTGAAGAAGTGGTGGTTATCGCAGGAAAGTGCAGCGGGCTTATGAGTATATCAAAAAAATAAACTGACCAGGTGCGAGTCGGACTCGCACATGTAGGGTTTCGTAACACAGAACAACATTTGATAAGATTGAAGAAGAAATAATAAATAAGTAATGCAGATAAATAGTATCGAAGTAATAAAAAGTCATATAAATATTTACTATATATATATAATATATATACTATATATATATATAAGTCAAAAGTTGAAGCATTTATTCAGAATATGGGCAAATTAAAAATCTGCACTTAACACGTCAAGAAACATTAAATAGATCGTATCAATAATAATTATTCTAAATATTACAAAAAACATAACTTTTAGAACAAATAAATTTTATAAATTTGAATCTTGAGATAATTAACGTCATATCAAAATAATCTAAATGGTACTTTGTTTTGGAATGTTAATAATTTCGACTATGACGGATTTAAGTTCTTCAATCACACGTTGCGGATCTCCAAACCAAATGAAACATCAAACCAGCGTTAACCTGCAAAACATATCCATATTAGAACTTGTGCCTGCAAAAAGGAAGCAAGAGGAGTGAAATTGTAGCCCTTTTGATAATGACAACTGCACTAGATATATAAATCACTTGGACCTGTAGAAGAGTTAACATTAGAGCTTTAACCCACATAGAGGACGTTTTGGAGTGGGACCTGCGGGTTAAAGCTGCACTGCATTGACGCCATTCTTTTTATAGAAAAAAAATATATATTTTCTTGCAACATTTAGAGATTACTCAATGTTTCAGCAAAGTTATCTTAAATTTTATTCACATCTATCAACGACATATTTAAAGATAGCACACTGTCAATACATAATAGATAAAAATATAACCTTGAAAAATATTTTTTTCATACCTTTTCCCATTTTGGTGATATTTTAAAAGCGCTTCAAAATTACTGAAAAAACGTCACAGTAAACTTGGAAGCGTTTTTCGCCGCTGACATATACCACAACCAGTAATGTATGTAATTAAAATGTATATAGTATGTAATTAATATTTTAGTAATGGCGCTGATGGCTGATTTCTAAAATAAAAACGCTTTATTTTTTTTACAAACACTCAAAATACTGAACTGATAGAATCTCATAAAGAACCTTCATTCGTAAACTTGTTCACAAAAGTAGCGGCATAAGAGTGCTAGTGTGGCGTTAATCAGTTAATATACAGGCCGCCATCCTTTAAGCACATTGAAAACTTCTTAGAGTCCTTAAATAACGTGTTAACTTCCTTAACCTCATTCCAAAATGTTATCATTGTTGGGGACCTAAACATAGATATAAGAGATGATCACTTAAATGGTAACGCTACAAATTATCTAGATCTTGTGGCCTCACACGGTCTCTTGCCAGCACACACTTTTCCGACTAGACTTAATAATTGTTTAGATCACGTTATGATCAAAACTAAAACTTCAGTGACGACCTTAATAATTCAAAATAGTTTAACAGATCATGATTCTGTTATGGTCTCATTGAAATTCAAGAACTCTTCGGTAAATCTATGCGCAAAACAAATTACTAAAATTAATTATAAAAACATATCAAATGATCTTATAAGCTACGATTTTCAACCAATACTTTATCTTGATAACTGTAATGAAGCTACTGAAGCACTGATGTCTATTTTGACCAGTATTATAAAAAAACATACAACTTTAGTAACTTTATCTCGTCGTAAAGCTCCACTAAAGCCATGGATTACCCCTGGACTTATACGGTGTATGAGGAATCGTGATAGACTACAACGAAAAACAAAGAGACATCCTAACAACGCAGTCCTAAAGTGCACCTACCGAAGATATAGAAATTTTTTAAATAAATTATTGCGAAAAATGAAGCATCAATACGAGCGTGCTCAACTACAAAAAGCGAAAAATCCAAAAGACCTTTGGAAGATTATCAATACTATAATTAGCACAAAACCACGTAAAGAATATAGCTCAGAGTTGATGTCATTGTGCGATACAGGTTTGAATGCCGCAAATCTAATTAACAGCTATTTTGTGAGCATCGGCGAAAAACTTGCGCAAGATATTTTATACAATAAACACTTTGAGCCCCCTCAGCCCAACCGTACATCACAATTAAACTCATTTTGTCTGCCCCAAACTGATATTACAGAAATTATAACATTGCTAAACTCGTTTAATAGTAAATTTACTGTAGGTCATGACAATATTTCAATGAAAATTCTAAAGGATAACAAATGTATATTGGCTGGTCCTTATTGCACATATTTGTAACTTGGCATTTACCACCGGTTGCTTTCCAACAGCGTTCAAAACCTCTTTAATTACACCAATTTACAAAAATGGTTGTAAAAGTCTCATCAGTAACTATAGACCAATATCAATTTTACCTGCTATGTCTAAACTGTTGGAACGAATTATCAATATCAGATTGACGAATTACATAGAAAAATTTAACCTTTTATCAGATAGACAGTATGGTTTTCGCAAACGAGGCTCTACTGCAGACGCAGTGGCAGACTTAAGTAATCACATAGCACGAAAGCTGGACAATGGTGACAAATGCCTTCGGTTTCGGTGCCATTACTTCTTCGCAAGCTGGAGGACCTAGGTATTCGAGGAGCACAGCTCGAGTTATTCAGGCAATACCTTATGAACCGATATCAGTGTGTTAGACTGGGTACTGACATAAGTGATCCTAAATTGGTAAAATACGGCGTGCCACAAGGCAGTATACTTGGCCCAACTCTCTTCCTGATATATATAAATGACCTATGTAATTTAAAACTGACCAATGGCAAAATACTCACTTTCGCTGATGACACTGCGATTGTTTTCCATGGAGAGAGTTGGGACCGAGTATATAGAGTTGCCCAGACTGGTTTTAATAAGGTCACAAGCTGGTTAAGTCAAAATTTGCTTAGTCTCAATGTTTCAAAAACCAAATATATGACCTACACCTTAACAAAGAAAACTCAACCTAAAAAACGCCATCTCAATATCATAGCACATAAACACGACACCTCAAGCCCTGAACTTAGTCTTTGTTCAACTAGCTTGTGCAACTGTCCGAATCTTGAAAAAACAGATTCGTTGAAATATCTCGGTGTAATACTAGACAATAATATGACTTTCGAAAACCATATCAAGACACTTACTGCAAGAGTCCGTAAACTGATAGCAATTTTTAAAAATATCCGGCATACAGCTGACGAAAAAACTCTAAAATCAGTATATTACGCATTATGCCAGTCTCTAATGCTGTACTGTGTCGATAGCTGGGGAGGTAGTGCAAAGACACATTTACTACCTCTTGAGAGGGCCCAGCGTGCAGTCCTGAAGGTAATGAAGTTCTTACCATATAGGTACTCCACCGAAAGCTTGTACAAAAAATGCGAGGTTCTGACGGTCCGCCAACTTTTTGTTTTAAGAGCAATTATAAGAAAGCACAAAGAGGTCTCGCAAGGTAAATTTACGCTTAGAAATAAACGCAGACAAGATAGAGTATTCAAAATTCCCAAATGCAACACAGCATTTATCAAAAAAATCCCATGTTAACTCAGTGGATATATTTATAACAACCTTAGCAAAGATTTAAACCTTAAAGACTTGAACATCCACAACGTCAAAAAATCTGTAACAAAACTATTGTTGTCTTTTAATTACGAACAAACAGAAAATCTCGTTTCCGTTCTGAAATTGTGATATTATGATCTAACTATACATTACCACATTTTCCTCCTTCCAACAAACCTAGCACACACACACTCTCACACCCACACCCACACAAACATATATTGATGGTCATTGACGGTCATCATGATGGTTTTAGGCTATACTCAATTGTAATATGTATTATGTTTTCAAATTAATAAACTATATTATTATTGGAATAACTACGTTTAATTAAATTTAAATGAGTTAACTAAATTTTAATATTAGGTAACATATTGTAATTAACTTGTATCAGATTGTATGCACTTTATTTTTATTCATGTAATTGTCTAAATATGCCAAACACTAATTGTAATCTAAGCGGGGAGTCCTGGTGTCCTGTAATACAGGTTTTTATGCAAAACCTACCACAGGCATCAGTCTCATTTTTAGTTAAGACAAAATTGTTTTTGGCTCCACTGTATATTTTGAGAAATAAATACATTTTTTATTAAAAAAATAAATAAAAAATCCTTCGTTGCAGCTCTTGAGGCACCTTTGCGCCACTGTTGTGCAGTTTATATAGAACTATGAGCTGCATAAAATTGTGCCCAAAATAGCGCTAGAGTTGCTGCGTTAGGTATGCAGAGCACGCTCTAGCGCTTGGACATTAGCACCTTAGGGCATAATCGGATTGGCTCTAAAGCTTTTATGCAGCTAAATTTGTGTTACTTGGGAAACTAATAAGACACATACATATCCCAACTACACCGCGCCGTACCACGCCACGCTAATACCCACTTCCCTAACTTTCATTTAAATCGGTTTAGTAGTTTTGGCGTGAAAGCGAGACAAACAGACAGACAGAGTTACTTTCGCATTTATAATATTAGTAAGGATAAATAAAACCCAGAGATGGTGTTAGCGTAGATTTTAATAGCTCTCCCTCTAATATTGCCTAAATGTATGAGATCCTGCATCGCGCAATAGTAGATTATACAACAAGTGAATAAAAAGGCAATTTAATTTGAGGGACTAAGTTGGATCCCGAGAGCAGCGAAGGATTCTAGATTAGAATCCTGAGCGGAGCGAGGGATACAAGGACCGAGATTAAATTTTTTATTTACGAGTCGTGTAATCTTCATTTTACCATTGACTGCGAGAAAATAACTAGTGGTACCTACTTATAATACCTATTCATATTTATCATATGTCATTATGAATGTGTAATCAATGTAGCTTATTAACCATGTAGTGCCGGTAAATGTGTGAGTAGGAAAACAACCTTGTAAAACATGCTATATGCGTTCTCACCAAAATTGCACTGATAATTTCAGTAAAGTTCACATCTTCACTAAGGGTATCATTTGGACTAGACTGTGACTTCAACTCAGAAATGTGACTTTGACTCACTTTATGACTAGAATTCACAAAAAAACTTGAATATTTTTTATAATTTATTCTGGCTGAATACACTAATCATATGGAGCAAAATGAAAACCAAAAAAAAATAATTAACCACAATTGGCGGGAATTTTATTTTTATTTCATTATATAGCTTCTATAATATACCTGCATCAAAAGTTTAACTCGTTTAAAAACGTTTTCTCTTAATAAAATTAGATTGGATTTTTCGCTTTTGAGTGCCTATTTGTGGTTTTGAAGTCGGTTTTAATTAATTTCTTTATATATATGTATACCTAATAATCTTAATTATACAAGTAGGAACTTTTTTAACGGAGCGCAGCCGAGGGGCATTGCTAGTGAATATTTAATTGACTCATACATACATACATACCTAACTAATCTGCTGTGACGTCGATAGAGTCAATCAGAGTCAAACTAATAACTCTTGTGGTGGTCCAGAATTCTAGATAGATAAGAACAAGTACCTAAATATTGTTGGTTTCTAATGTAAGTAGTAAATATATTTTAACACATTAGATGTTTGGCGACAGATTTTCTAACTTGAGGGTGGTAGCTAGCCAGGCGGACACTAGGTAGTGTCCTACCACCTACTAATGACCGTCGTCGGGTCCTAGTATATACCAAAATTATAATTTTGTAGGTACATAAGTAAAGTAAGGACAACAACCTTACCTTGTCCTCCAAAGCTCTATAGTTAAAAGAAAGTTGTTTCTTTTTGCACCATAGTGAAGGCGTATTATCAATCGATATGATCCTTGAATGGAAACTGTTGTAGTGTAGTTTAGAATAACACCAACACGTCGCCAGCCATCAAGCAATGTGTGAACGACATCCGACGGCATTCTTCCATCATTCATTTCATTCAAGATACCGTAGAGATATAGCAATATTAAATTTATAAAGTCTCATAAATATAATAATACTAGCTGGCCCGGCGAACTTCGTACAATGAATGTCGTGTTACCTTTTAGATGAACTAGTTTTAGGCTTTTATGAACGTAATAAATGAATACAAAAGAGATATTAAGTTTATTAATGTATTATGGCAATCCAGATATAGAATAAAAATTGGTAAAAAAGGTTTTTGGAAATATAAACTTTTTAAGTTGCTTGTAAGCATACAATTTTGAACGCACGCATATTTGACAATCAAAAAACAAATAAATATGTCAAAAAATTATCATTACTGACAATATTCGACATTTTTAAAATCTACATGACTTGGATTCACAAAAACTTGAAGAAATGTTACTTGACTTACTACTTGACACGGGCTAAATACACTAATCGTGTGGAGCCATTCTTTTACCAAAAAAAAAAACGCGATAATCCGAATATTGTACAGTCCGGCAAGTATAACTTGGCGCGGCTGTGCGCCACTGTGCTTTTACGTTGATAACAGTTTCTCTTAAACCACTTTTAATTACTTTTGGCATTATTGAACTATTTTAATGTATCAGATTTATCAACAACAATGTCGCGGTAATCTCTCAATTAATAATATAATTAATTAATCTCTCGGAATTAGTTCCAAAAACCACCACCGCCAAGTTATACTTGTTGGACTGTAATGGTATCCACAAATGGGAAGAATTATTATACTTGACACTAGCTAAATACACTAATCGTGTGGAGCTATAATTATACAAAAAAAATAAAACTGGCCAAGTGCGAGTCAGCATCGCGTCTCTTATCGCACACTTAGGGAGGGTTCCGTACAATACGAAACATAACACGAGTTTCAAGCTCATATATTTGATTAATTCATATTACCAAGAATATTTGGTTTGGTCGCGATCTAGAAAGACGGGGTTCGTTTACTAGCGCCATCTATGTCATTTTGCCGAAACTAATTAGATAGATGGCGTTTAAAAACACGTTCTTTGTATGGGGACCCCCTTTAATTTTTAACTTTATTTTGTTTTTAGTATTTGTTGTTCTAGCGGCAACAGAAATACACCATCTGTGAAAATTTCAACTGTCTAACTATCACGGTTAATGAGCTATAGCCTGGTGACAGACGGACAGACAGATAGACAGACAGACGGACAGCGGAGTCTTAGTAATAGGGTCCCGTTTTACCCTTTGGGTACGGAACCCTAAAAAATACGGCGGGGTACACAATTGAACATCAAATAATCGGCAGTTTTTAAACCCAGGAACGAGTTTTGGCGGGAACGTGGAAAAGTATGTGTGATATCATTGTATTTTTTCCTAAAACTTGTGTTCTTCCGCGTGTTAATGTGTAATAAATGTGGAATATTAACCATTAAGTGCCGGTGATTGTGTGCGAGTGTAGGGAAACTGCACAATGTTGTAAAACATGCTATTTGCGTTCTCACCAAAATTCCACTGAAAATCTTCAGTAAACACCACATCTTTACTGAAGGTATGACTTAGACTAGACTTTTACTTGAAAACTGACCTGAAATGTGACTTTGACCCATCTCTATGACTAAAATTAATAAAAACCTGAAGAATTTCAATACTTGACACTGGCTAAATACACTAATCGTGTGGAGCCATAATAAAACTAAAAAAAAAAAAAAAACCAGGAACATTTTGGCAAAATATTTATTCTTACATAATTTTTTTAGGTCAATTATTCATTGTTTTTAATACTTATTATCATATTCCTGACAAAGACAATACCAAAAATACAAAAATCATAAAAATTGGTCCAGCCGTTCTTGAGTTATAAGTGTAGTAACTAACACGACTTTCTTTTATATATATAGATTTATATCAATTGTGCTAGCTATTGTATTGTCATTCATAATGTTTGAAATAAATAATTAAATTAAAATTGGGTTCAACAAATTTTATTCTTAGGGGGTTGACACCGTCGATTAGGTACTTACCACTCCGGAAGTGTACCGTCTAGTTTCGCCACTGGAGAGCATGCAGGACGTAGGTAAATGGACATGGCAAAACACTGCATGTCATGGAAGAAAATAGAATATAGACTACTTAATTAAAAGATCAGAAATTGACCTAAAGGCTGAAGAACCCTACGCGGTATGATAGCTCAACCTAGATTGCAATGCGATGCCATGTAAGTAGGTCCTACTAGGTGACTGATATATATCATAAACTTTATTCAAACATATAACCTCTCATGTCATATGCGAGTGAATTTGTGCTGCTCATGGATGGAGCTTTAGTCCACATCTCTAAGCGTTCCTGAAGGATCCAGCTAGTGAGATTGTTGTCAAACGCTAGCCTATAAGATATAAAAAGTAGGTATCTAATATTCTATTAATGCAGATTGCCTAAGTAAGAACCTAACTAGGTTCTTACTACTACCTACTTGCTATGACAACATTGACAAACTTTGTGAGATAAGTTATCTAGGCCTGTGACCTAACCACATTGGATATATAGCAAAGTTCTCTTTATGACTGAAGACTGATAACATTGAATAAAATGGTACAAACACCAAATTTAATAGAATTAATAATTGTTCATAGCACCAGAATGAATGTAGGTATGGTATCGTCATTTAAGTATTATCTCCAGCGCCTAATCTACAATTTTATTATTTCACTTACAGATTATTACAAATAAAATACAATACAATACAATAACTCTTTATTGATTACAAAGAAGAAGAAAAAAAAACTTAAAGTATAATAACAATATTCAGGTAATACAATCGGCGGTCTTATCGCTAAGAGCGATCTCTTCCAAACAACCTTAGGACGGACAGGAGTTGTATTAATAATAATGGACGGCGGTGCACAAGAAAAATAAAACATCAAATAAAAACGAATGCCCACTTTAGTACAATTTAGTTTTGTTTGCAATTGAAATTGTATGAGTCTAAATACATACATACAAATTATAAAACATGCATAAAAATAAAAATATACTAATATATATGGGTATAATAATATAAAGATAAACAAATATATCGATAGCGTTTAGTTGATAGATGACAAGTAGTGATTCTTTACCATATCTTTAAATACTGGCAAAGATTTGGCACGTCTAATTTCCAAGGGCAGAAGCATTCCATAAACGGATAGCGTACAATCTACCGTTTTAAACAACATTATCACTTTAAATTGAGTAAGAGCGTAGTCAAATAATTGTATGAGAAGGTGCTTCAATCTAAACCAGTTAACAAGTGCGCAAGTATAATAAGGAGAGATGACTGACTTACTAAGTTGAGTGCTGTTAAAAGGTGTAAGGTGTAAAGGTACTGGATTTTGCTGCCGTTAAAATTACTAACTACCAAACTCTCATATTATAAGTTCTTATGCTAATTACTAAACTAAGTCGAGGAGTGAAATCATCAATGAGTTTAAAAAGAAGGCATCAAGCAAATAACTCAATAAAGTTGTATTGGTTGTGCGCCAGATTACGCAACTAATGATTTTGCACCATTCAGATTCGATACTAAGCAATAAGATCGCGTTTATGGTTAGGTATATTTCACATACATTCATCTGTTCGATGGATAGCTATTATCAAAGTTTAGGCAATTAAATTAACTACCTAGCCAGTTTACTAAACGTCGCCATTCAATTCAACCGCCTGAATTACATTCACAGAATTTACGAACATTAGCAGAATTTATTTCGAACAAATTAAATGTCTCGAAAGTATTAAGTAAACTTAAATAGTTGCAATGACAACTCTATTAGGTTTAATGCTCGATGGAAGAAAGCCTTCGGCAAGGTCAACAAGCAAGGAAGGCAAGGAAGGCAAGGTGGTGCTGGCATAGTTTAAATTGTAGCTGGTGAGTGGTGAGTTGCAGGCAGGCATAGTATACGTATGTTTCATCTAGATAGATAGCTAACTAGTCAGTCATTGCCGTTATACCTACCTACCACAGTACATATTACATAGGTTTTAATCTTGAACAAGTTGTTTGACAAGTTTCTCAATGATATATTCATCATTGTACTATAATAATAGATCTATCTTATTAAATAAATAAAAAATTTATTTATGTAAGAAGGCTTACCTACAAAAGTTCAAACATTTATCGTATCGCCACAAGCCGAAATCTTTTTCACGCTAGAGATAACAACATAGGTCTAAATAATCTAACACTCAATCAACATCCAGTAGATAACAGATAACAAGTGAATTATTAAAAAGTACAAAAAACCCGACTGCGTGAAAAAAAGATTTATTAACATTTCCTAATCCAAACATACCTATACATAAACAAACAACAATAAAACATATAGTTATACACATATAAGTTATATATATATTCGTAATCACCTTTAAAAAAATCTTTATTTTGATAACACACTCGATGTATTTTGAAAACATTTTATTTTAGATTACTTTTTGAGGCCAAAGAATTTACTGTGCCAAAGATTTGTTTTTATTTAAACAAAATTTTGTTTTTATTTTGATGTAGGTCACCCAGTGTCACTCTCACGACTAAGACGAATCTATTGACACCACTTACATAAAAATACGACAAGCCGCTTAGGCTCTAGGGCGTGCCATCGTGCCAAAGAAATATACCTACATTTATTATATTACATACATACTCGAAAAACATAACCCTCCTTCTTTCGCAGTCGAGTAAAAAGGTGTTAGTTCCGACGCAGGACTGGGTACGATTGTCTTTGTTATGTTGGTAATTGGTTGGTTTCTTGTAACGTAAAAACTTACCTACCGCTGGTAAGCTATAGGTACAAATTCGGTTTTCAAAGCACCTTTATCCATTTGGTATGAAGAAATGTATTAGCAAACATTAAAAAAATAAAATGTTCCAATAAGTGTTTTTTATCATATCAGCCAAACAAGCTCTTGACCACATTTCACATGATGATAAGTGACGATGCTGTTTAAATGAACTCGTGTTCGTTGGTAAATGGAGGTCAACAATGAGGCGAGCGAGGAAATGTTACTGACTTTTAGTGGAGCTATAGCTAACCTACAGAAATATTAATAAATACCTTATTATTAATATTTCTGTGAGCTAACCCAACCTGTCTTCTAAGCTAGAGCACCTAACATCATGCTGGAACCCGGCAAACTGATGGCCCACATGTCTTTATTCAGTGCGTAGCCCACAGCCACGGCCGAAGCCTACTTAAATAAGTAGTAGGGACACAGAATAATGAATAGTACAAGTATAGGGACAAGTCTAACACGGACGCAAAAAAGTAACGATGACACACGACTGACGATGACTTGCTGCCAAAAAGTAGCTTAACATCAAGAAAAAAAATCTGCTGCCATAGGCCCATAATCTTACGGTCTTCCGGCAGCACACAGCCCCTATGAGTCAGAGTATTCTAGGCCTAGCGAGTTCTCTGTCTATCCTCGACCACAGCATCGCTTACCAACAGGCGAGATAGTGGTCCAACGCTAGCTTATAATATAATAAATATTTAAGATAGTTTAAAAACTAAAACATTCGACTCCCATGCCCCGCGAGTCAATTTCAGTTGCAAGTTTGAGACGTGTATCGTCATATCTCTGGAGATAATTATCAGACCTAGATGAAATTACAATGGGACCACCTCGGAAATGTAGGGTACATTTCCGATTTACTGATTAAAAAAAAAAATCATTCGAATCGGTTCACAATCGATGGAGTAATCACGTAACATATAAAAAAAACTTACAGACGAATTGAGAACCTCTTTCATTTTGGAAGTCGTTTGAAAAAAGCTTCCCATGGGTATATGACCCCCATTATTATACCTGAGCAATCGTATCAAAACCTGCAGACATTTCATTTCTTTATTTTAATATCCTTATATTTCTCATCTCAGAATACAGAATAAACCTGAAGGTGTCAACTCACCTAAAAGTGAAGCCACTAAAACTGCTCTTATAAAGTGTGGTTTCACGCGCCGGCGATTCGATAAGTGTGATCGTCGTTGCGTATGTAATGTGTTTTACAAAATGTTTGTATACATGTTATACTGTAGGTTACGTTGTAACTATTATATAATCTGTGCTGTAGGTATGTATGTTCAGGCACGGAATAAATAACAGTATGTACAAGTTCGGGTTACATTTTGCAAGCCTAATTTGACCCACTTCCTGGTGCTTGATTGAGTTGACATTTTGCACACGTATGTAAATTGGATGACAATGCAATGTTATGACACCGCCGAGCTCGTCTGATGGTGGAACCGGAAAGTGGCCATATAGGTATAAAGCCGTCGTGTTGGGCTTGTTGAATTTGTGTTTGATGTTAAATTATGTAAATTGTTAAACACAATCCAAAATTTCATCGTATCGACGGGACTCGAACCCGCACCCCCCGGATTACACGTCCAAGTGCTCTGCCAATTAAGCCACGGTTCGACACATCGATACGACGAAATTAGTGGATTGCATTTGTTAACCCAATTATGCATTGGCGGCGCCATCTATGACTACTTATTACGTAAGTTAATCATTCGGAAGAAATCATTACAGTTTTCAAATCCGACGAGAGATGTCGCACTGCGTAAATCAAATATTATGTTTCTTTGAAGTGTCTCACACTTTATATTTTTGTAAATTGTTAAACACATTTTTTTACAAGCTTTATCTCTACTTCACGGCGAATTTGTCCGTCACAAATCTTGCGATTGATTTTAGAGCGACTTCCAGGGGTTCGATTGAGCTGAAATTTTGCATACATGTGTAAATCGCGTGACAATGCAATATTATGATGACATGATGCTGATCTGATGATGGAGCTGGAAGGTGGCCAAAGGAACTCATAAACTACACATGTTATACCTGGCGTGTTTGGGCTCGTTGGATGTGTCTTGACTTACTCTGGTCCTAGGCTATGTTAAAGCTTGTGTTTAGTAAGGTTTTTTTTAAATAATACTTGTTTTATATATAACGTAAGTAAACGTCAAATTGTATATGAAGCCATTTTGTGCTGGCCCTACCAGTAAAATACTAGCTAGCAACTTTATACGTGATAGAAGGGAGGCGCGCGCGGATTTTCAGATCGGTTTTTGGACACAGAGCGTCGCTTGAAATTACGGTTGGTCGCGGTTTCTGGTTTTTCGTTTGTTCTGAGTTTCTGGTTATACAGCTTTCGTCACTCGCAAACGTTTTATTTATGTAAATTATTAAGCACTTTGATTGAAACCGGATCCGTCAACATTTTATAAATTATAATATGCTTATTTTCGAAGAACGATTTGGTTGGTAACAAACGTCAGTTACAAAATCATTAATAACGTAGGAAGGTATGTGAAGTTGTGAACCTAATTAATTTATTTGTATGGAAATTAGTTAGTCTTTCTAAATAAATTATGTACCTACCCTATCACGCACGGCGGTGTAATCTACATTAGGAGTAACTTTAGTAATCTGTTGTGTAGGTACAGCCATCTTCAGACATTTAGAATTTCAATTCTAAATGTCTGAAGACACTGATGCGTAACATAGACCATTACCACGGTTTTACGTGTCACTAAACAACACTTTTCGTGATGATAGTAAATAATTTAAGATCGTTTACAAAACGAAAAAAACCGACTTCACATACCGCGATTGTAATTTTTAGGGTTCCGTAGTCCTGACCAGGAACCCTTATAGTTTCGTTCCATGTCCGTCTGTCTGTCTGTCTGTCCGAGGTTTTGCTAAGAGACGGTTAATACTAGAAAGCTGTAATTTTGTGGGGTATGCATATAAATTACGCCGACAAAGTGCTGAAATAAAATTGTGAAAAATATTTTTTTTAGGGTAGCTCCCCTATATGAGAAGTGGGGATGACTTTTTTTTTCATCGTCTACCACCCATCGTGGGGGGTATCGTTGAATAGGTATTTTAAAATGACTTAAGGGTTGCTAATATCATTTTTCGATTGAATGCTCCATTTACGAAATATTAAACTTTAAAGTGCAAATTTTTCCAGTAGGGCGTCCCCCCCCCCCCCCCCCCCTCTCTAAAAGCTAAACTGCTGGCTTGAAAAATCTGAAAAAATTTGTTATAATAGCGCATTTCATGAACTTTAAAGGAAAATTATAGCAGTTAAGATAACTTCATTTGTTTAGCAGTAATAGTCGTTGAACTTGAGTGTTGGATAATTTTGTACCAAATACAAAATCCTTAGAATAAATCCTTTAAAGTGACAAAGACGGAGTACCTAGTTGCTTGTGTATAACGGGTAAAGACTTGCATTGAATAACATGCTACTACGGAACCCTACACTGCGCATGGTCCGACACGCACTTGGCCGGTTATTAGTACTAAGTTTGAGATGTTTATCTCCATATCACCGGAGATAATTATCAGATCTCGATAAAATTTCACACCACCCCAGGACCGCAAGGGAAGTATACTATCTCAAACAAAAAAAATTTTTCCAATTCAGTTAAGATTTGACGGAGTTCTGAGGTAACAAACATAAAAAATATAATTAAGATAGTTTAAAAACTAAAACAACCGACTTCAGAGTCGATTTCAGTAGCAGAGACGCTCATCTTCATATCTCTGGAGATACTAATCAGATCTCGTTGAAATTACAATGTGACCATTTCGAAAACGTACCCTACCGATTACCCACAAAAAGAATCATTCGAATCGGTTCACAATTGACGGAGCAATCGCGTAACATACACACACAAAAAAAGAGAAAAAAAAACAGACAGACGAATTGAAACCGTCCTTCTTTTTGGAAGTCTGTTGAAAAATAAACAGTTGAATTGAGAACCTCCTCCTTTTTGTGAAGTCGGTTGAAAATACGCAATGAATGATGAATGCAAGATTTGTCCCTAATATGCTAACGAAAAAGTTAAATAAAAATGTGTGAGAAGTGCCAATAGACAACATAAATGAACGATACAAAATAGTACGTACAAGTTTGCACCTTGGACTCGTTGTTTTGATTTTGAAATCGGATCAAATAAGGTAATGAATATGCTAGCCACCTAATTATTTTATTACTACTCACTATGTAATCAGCGTAGGTTATCAGTAATCACTAATCTAGATTAACTTGACACACCCAAATTAGAAAATATTTATCAGTTATATTTATAAATATCTATATCAATATTTTCTTAGGAAATATTTATTTGCTAAGAAAATATAGATATACATATAAATGAATTGGGGTAACAACTAAAATATTTATAAAAACATTTTAAAGGTACAAATTCATTATTATTTATTATAAGAGTAAACCAGATAATATATTAAATGTAAAATCAATAAATAAAATGCTTTAAAATACCCTTAAGCCCTTGTGATGCCATATATGTGACCTTAAAGACAAGGTTATATTGAGAATAAAACTTCGCTTACTTTACAGATTGCACAGTTTTCTCTGTGCAGGTAGTCACTTTCCTAACGCAGCCTTCAAATTCTCGGCTAATTTGTTTATGAACTCAAACGTTTCGTAGTAGTCAGCCCTCTGCACGTTGCTCATGCCCTTGATACAGATAGCGAGGTCTTTGGTCATAACGCCAGATTCGATAGTGTCGACGCAGACCTTCTCGAGGGTCTCGGCGAAGTTTTTCAATTCGGCGTTGTTGTCGAGATTAGCGCGGTGGAGGAGGCCTTTGGTCCAGGCGAAGATCGAGGCGATCGGGTTGGTGGAGGTCTCCTTTCCTTGCTGGTAGAAGCGGTAGTGGCGGGTCACGGTGCCGTGCGCGGCCTCGGCCTCTACCGTCTTGCCGTCGGGGCAAATGAGCACGGACGTCATGAGACCCAGAGAGCCGTAACCTTGCGCAACCGAGTCAGACTGCACGTCGCCGTCGTAGTTCTTGCACGCCCACACGAACCCACCCTCGGACTTCATGGCATACGCGACCATGTCATCGATAAGCCTGTGCTCGTACCAGATGCCGGCCGCTTCGTACTTAGACTTGTACTCTCTGTCGTAGATATCCTGGAAGATGTCCTTGAAGCGACCGTCGTATTTCTTTAGGATGGTGTTCTTTGTGCTCAAGTACAGCGGGTATTTCCTGTCAAGCGCGTACTTGAATGAGGAGTGAGCAAAGTCGACGATGGAGGCGTCGGTGTTGAACATACCGAGGGCCACGCCAGCGCCCTTGAAATCGTTTACTGTGTGTCTGATGGGCTCTCCGTTTTTGGGAGTGAATATGAGTTCGAGTTTTCCTTCTCCGGGAACTACGAAGTCGGTGGCTTTGTATTGATCTGCGTGCGCGTGACGACCGATGATGATGGGTTTCTCCCACCCGGTGACGAGACGAGGGATGTTCTTGCAGATGATCGCCTCTCTGAATACGGTTCCACCAAGAATGTTACGGATAGTTCCATTGGGACTCTTCCACATCTTCTTGAGCTTGAACTCCTCTACTCTCTTCTCATCGGGAGTGATAGTGGCGCATTTGATACCGACGTTGTATTTCTTGACGGCTTCGGCACAGTCGATGGTCACTTGGTCGTTGGTCACGTCACGGTTTTCCATACCCAGGTCGTAAACGTGGAGTTCGATGTCGAGGAATGGAAGGATGAGTTTCTCCTTAATGAGATCCCAGATGATCCTGGTCATCTCATCTCCGAGGATATCGACGACAGGTCCAGCCTTGATTTTCGACATGGTTTAACTGAAACAAGGTAAATTGCATGATAGGTACAATTGTATTTATAATAAACTTATCTAAGTTAATGATGAATACGCCATATGGATTGGACTAAAGTTATCCTGCGTCTGACTGCCACCTTTCAAGTCCAGTCAAGCATGTTTCTATCTTAATTAAAAAGTAAACAATATCAGTGAACGAAAAAGGCGTTTCCCATCGCAGCAGTAAGTAAAACTAAATTCAAGAAACGACATTAAAAATGCGACGATATTCACGCAGAAAAAGTGCTAGATTTGAGTACCTATCTAAATGTTTATCTAAGATATGTACCTGATTACATCAGCACTCAGCAAACATATCCAATACTACAGAACCAGTATATATATTTATTTATATACTGTACGTAGTAAGTGCCATGATAATAACAGATAACACAGCATCTGATCACAAAGTAAAAAATTGTATGATAAAATATCATATGATTTCCTTCGATTTGGAGAAAATTATCTAGAACCACATTTACGAAAACTAATTCAGTTTTCGTAGATGTGGTTGTAGAATGTGTTCGTGAATATATTAAGAGGCGCTGGATAAGTGTCTTTTGTCCAATTACACAGCGCAAAAATCCCGAATATTGGGCTCAGTGGCGCGTCTTGGGAGAGGCCTACGTCCAGTAGTGGGATCACACTGGCTGATTATGACTATAATAATGATGATGAAAAATTGCAACCCGTCTTTCAACAGGCTGACAGCAAATATTATGCCAGAACTTGATGAAGTGATGGCAACATCAGAACACGTCTTTCTTTAATAAACAATTTAAGCCACAACTGAAGCCTGTATATAAATGTTTGTGTAGTAAGTCATAATTATAATTATATTTATGGACACCAAAAATGTTATCTTATGTAAACAAAGTAATAATCATGAATCAGTTCAAGTAACCCCAATATTTAAAGTTCAATACACTATTACGTATAAGTTAAGAGATATAACTGCTTTTTAACATTAAGAAAATTATACATTGATTTTAAATGTAGGTATACTAGGGAATATCGTATAAGTACAGGTAGATATACTCAAAAACTTTGGTTTAAAACCTACAAGACTTAAATATGGTATACAGTACCTACCCATCCTTGCTAAACCTTACAAATATTATAAATGCGAAAGTAACTCTGTCTGTCTGTCTGTCTCACTTTCACGCCAAAACCACTGAATCGATTTAAATGTTATTTGGTACACAGATAGTCTAGAACCTGAGAAAGGACATAGGCTACTTTTTAATGCGAAAAGAGGGTTGTAATGGGTCGAAAGGGGGGATGAAAAGTTGTATAGAAGTATCGTCATTTTTAAAGCTAGAAGCTTGAAACTTATTTTTTAGGCTGTTGATTCGATCAATATAAATAAATATAACATTCAAAGTTTGTAGAAGTTTTACCCTCAAGAGTGTAAAATAACAAAAGGGGATGAAAGTTTGTATGGAATATGTAAGGTTTACGTGAATGTTCTACTAAACCGATTTAAATGAAATTTGGTATACAGATAGTCTAGAGCCTGAGAAAGGACGTAGACTTTTTAATACGAAAAGAGGGTTGTAAGGGGTTGAAGGGGGGGATGAAAAGTTGTATGGAAGTACCGTCATTTTTAGAGCTAGAAGCTTGAAACTTATTTTTTAGGCTGTTGATTAGATATAAATAAATATGACATTAAAAGTTTGTAATGGGTGTAAAATAACAATAGGGACTAGGGGATGAAAGTTTTTATGGAAATATGTAAGGTTTATGTGAATGTTCTACTCAACGGATTTAAATGAAATTTGGTACACAAATAGTCTAGAGCCTGAAAAAGGACAGTCTTCTTTTTAATGCGAAAAGAGGGTTGTAAAGGGTTGAAAGGGGGGATGAAAAGTTGTATGGAAGTATCGTCATTTTTAAAGCTAGAATCTTGAAACTTATATTTTAGGCTGTTGATTCGATATAAATAAATATGACATTCAGAGTGTGGGTAGGGGGAGGGTAGGGGAGTGAAGGAGAGGGGAGGGAGACTGGTGGGGGAGTGGAGGGGGAGGGGATGTGGAAGTGAGGGTAAGGGGGAAAGGGAGGGTAGGGTAAGTTAGGGGAAGGGAAAGGGAGGGGGAGGGGAAGTGGGGGTGAGGGGAAGGGGGGATTAGCATGGCGTGGTAGGGTGCGGTGTAGCTGGGATACGTATATGTCCACGCGGACGAAGTCGCGGGCACAGCTAGTAATATATTATATTATACCATTTTGGAAATTTTCCTTATTCACAGTAGCTGTAAAAAGATCCAAGTTCCGGTATAACTCAGTATTCAATTTTGTTATCATATCTTATCTCACACCTGCCTATTTCGACTTTTATCCATGACAACTGCTTTCAATTATAATCAACCTCAATGGCAAATTATTCTAAAAAACTCGTTAAAATTAAACATTTTAATTTTAATTTTACAAACATTGCCATAATGGTCACCTTGATAAGTATTTTTCAGTTTCCTTTCATGAGTACAATATTTTCAATATCAGTCCTTCAATCAATTGGGGGAATTTATGAAAACTGTATTTACATATCTCATATTATGTTTATCTCTCAGAACACAAAAAAAAAAAAAAAACGGATTGTTGTTTTTGGATATGGGACACAGAGTGTTTCTTGAAATTCTGAAATCACTGTTTTCTAGTGCGTTGCCTTAGTGTCAGACTAATGAACAGGCTAGGCAAGTAATGAAACATCATCGATCCAAGTCATTTGCCTAGCTGTTTGATCAAATGGCTGAATATCATTCAGGAATCTAGTTGAACGGTGCTGTTTAGTAAAGAGGCTAGGCTGTTGATTAAACGGATAATTAAGATAGTTGCCTGCGACATATCCATATAAAAAAATTACATTAAGTTAGTCAATAATGATGATGATGCTGATTTAACTTGATCTATGACCTCATATTGATTTAGCATACTTTTTATTGCAAATTACTACATTATCAATTACATTGTAACTAATTAATTATTAATAATTGCTGATCGACAAGCACTTTACAACAATATCATCAGATATTATGTGACAATGCATATTTAGAGCAACTATCCCAACCCGTAATACAATCTGGCTGGCAAACAATTTATTCATTTAGTCGTTATATCATTAAGCAGGTTTTTTAAAATAATAATTCACTCTTATCATATTTAACATCACTCAACATAACAGCATAGTTAAAATATCTTGGGCATTGTTTTCTATTTTAACTTCTTAATGTATCATTGTCATGAATAACGATAACCGTATCAAACAGATGCAATTTTTATGCATTTATTTATGTTCGTCAGCGGAGTATTTTGATATAACTTTATCATTATAACTTGGATGACTTTCTAAGGAAAGTCATCCAAGTTGATCTAAGGATCAATAATTATTATTATACTGCATGAATTATATTGTTTTGATTACTACTAAAGCCAATGCTTCAGTAGGAGCCTATACTCCTTTGAGGTCGCTATAAGTTCTAATTGTGGTTGGCTCGAGTTTGGGTAAACTCTTTTAAATAGCACTTCACACATATGCAAATAACATAGTTTTTAACATGGATGAAGCCACAGGACAGGGTGTAATTAGTTCTTTAATGTTTACGTAATTGCCATATAAATCTTACGTCATATAACTAAATAGGAAAGAAATATTGATTGCTGTTAGTATTTTTAACAAAATTGTAGGTACAGTATATTTGTCCCGTTTCTCAAAACCTTGCAAAAATTAAGGCAACCAGTTTAGGTTACCTAGCAACGCGTCACCACGATGCAGACTGGTACGCAGACAGGCGATATGATTGGATTATTTGATAGGTACTCATTTCCTTATTAGCCAATAGCCACGCCAATTTCTCATCAATACTATTTTTTTTTGCTAGAGGCAGATTTGCGACAATTAGGTAATAATAAATTTGTTAATTAGCCAATAGCTACGCGAATTTCTCGTTTTTTATTTTATTTTTTAGTAATGTCCCGTTTTGAGTGAAAAAATAAATGGCCATGTTAAGTATACCTACCATCTTTCTATCACTGATTGAAGTATACTTAGAAATCTACTTACAGCATATAATCTTTTTCCGTCAATAATATTTAATACAGATGCAGATAAATATTCAAAAAACAGCAGGTATAGAAGAAGTATAGCTCATTAAACAATGTCACAGTCATTAATAAAAATAAATTGTATACTTAGCTGGTGTCAAAGTGAGCAATTTACAACCCGATGCAGATGTGAAATTCAACTACCTATTAAAATCAATAAGCATATTAAATTACTAAATGGGAATATAACAAGATCCTGATGAAGGCCAACAAATTAAGGCGAAATAATTGTTGTGTTCAATTTCCGTTTTTAGATTAATAATATCTGTCACAGTTAAAAGTATTTTATGTTCTATTCAAACCAGATTGCGTTTCCTTGTGTATAATATGTCAGTAAAATTGTTATGCCATGCCATGGCATATTATAATAATATGCCATGGCATGGCATTTATATTTATTATAATATTTATATTTACATTACATATTTACATTCTATATTTACATATTATATTATATTTAATGAAAAGGAAACAACAAATCAAAATTGTACCATCATTAATTAATATTGGCAATACACAATTCAAATATATACAAATACTCTCATTACAAACTAAAAATCTCACAGAGCAACTTTCACTTACAAAACGAAAGCAATTTTAATACTCAATCTGAGTACTTAATTAAATTCCTTGAAACCCAATTGGTTGGTTGCACTTTTATGAGCAAAGCTAAGCAAATTCAATTAATATAAAAATATTATATATAATATATTCAAAAATAAAGTTCAATGAGCAAAGTTCAATAAGTGTTAGTATGCATGGTGTGAAATACCATATTTGTCATAATAATAATACAAGTTAAATAAACCAATAGCACAATACCGTGCCAATACATATTTCGAATACTACACAGTTATAGGATTAAAATTTATTAAATAAAAAATGTCTTACCCGGTAAACTCAGGCAATTAGTAAAGACGTGAAACGTGAATCTACGCCCACTCCTCAAATATGACTATGAAGAATGTGTGACTGTGAAGTGTGAACTGTTATTACATTACAGCCGTATATAAAAGGTACTCTGTGACTACAGCATAGCTGACGCTGGCTGAGTATAGCGACTGGCACGTAGAATTTGTGACGTGGATTCTCGCTCGATCGAAGTCGCGCGATTCCCGAAGTAACAAATTCCCCGTATATATTATTTCTCTATGGTAACAAAATTGTTTTATTTTTGGGCTTCGGCACGTAGTACTTATATTCTCTTTGCTCTTTGGCTTCGGCCCGAGACGCGCGATGGAACCAATATTTATACAGATTGAAAAAATAAATCCAAACTCGTAAAAATCTACGGTAAAAATAGTATTTTATAAAAATAAAATAAGGGCGACTGCTAGTGGCGTACTGGTTGGTGCACAGATTACTATATGTGTGGCATTAGGCATATCACGAACTTTGACAGTTGACTTGACACTGACAGTAGATCATTGAATGAACAATAGAGAAAGTATATACATGGAATGAACGAAATGTACAAAATGACGGAGATGGATGGAGCTATACACTGTAAGTACGAAGCATAGACGTAATTTAAACAATGGTGCACTGCAGATGTTTTGGCATATTTAATATAATCCGTATACTGTAACTATAAGGTGCATTTTGTTTTTGCTTTTGCTAATTGCTTTGTAGAACAAAACGGCCCAATCGATAGGTACCCGGGTGGGAGTGTGTCCTTGTCTAACAACCTGCTAGCGCTATATATGTTTTATACTATAGTACTATATATAAGTCATCCATACAAAAGAAAGGGACAACCTCCGTTCAAGGTCGGCCTCATCAGGGCCGTTTTGCGCAGTTAAGTTATTAAAAGAAGGTCTTTGGTACGAAGTTATACAGTATATAGCTCCATCTCTGTCATTTCGTTCATTTAAATCCGTAGACAGAGAAAAGAATAGACCGCGGGTAGCTCTGACTTTTTCCCACATGAAATAGGATATACTATAGAGTTATTCCATGCAACGGAAAAGGACAAAGCTATAATATTTCCCTCTCTCAGTGCGTGCCGGATATGTCACAGATTAAAAAATAGTTACTACGTGTTTTGTTACAATCTTCTCTCTTATGTGGCCACGCTACCCAAATCTCTATAATTCCTTACTTTATGTTTCAACCCTTATTCAGATTTTTGGATCATAAATAAATATATGTAGTGTTGCTTTATGTTACTCCTTGAGCGTAGAGGGATAAAACTATAGAGATTTTGGTAGCGTGGCCACATGAGATAGAAGATTGTAACATAACCATGTATTTATTTAGAACCTTGTGATGCAAAGAAATAAAGGTTAAAGTTCGTTAACCTAAAAACGGCTAACTACGTTACTAACCCTGTAAAAACCAGCTCGTACTGAGAGAGGGAAATATTATAGCTTTGTCCTTTTCCATTACATGGAATAATTCCATAGTATATCCTATTTCATGTGGGAAAGAGACAGAGCTACCCGTGGTCTATTATTTTCTCTATCTACGTCTTTGAGTGATCCCATGGATTAAATATTAAGGGATTACATATTATATACTTTCTCTATAGAGTGATCCTGTCATACCGCAGAGGGAAAATTAAATAGAGAGAACATAAGTGTATGCGAATGAAATAGCTTTAGAGATATAACCCGACTAAAATAATGAACACGTGATATATATGCCAGCTATAAGATAAAATGAACAACGTTATTTGGTCGGGTTAGGTTAGCTTAGTTATCATATCATATTTATTTTCAAATAACAATATGCATTGTATGGGTAATTTTTACATGATACATACATACATTCATGACAGCCAATGGGCGCCACCAGATTGGGAGCCAGTGCTAGCCCCAAACAATAAAATCGCATATGCAGGAGAAGGATACAAAATTGTGAACAATCTTGCTTTCTCATACTAGTGATTGTATAGTTTCATCCTTCTCATATTTTTATCTATACTAATATTACAATGAGAGAACATTTTTATTTTTATATGTTTGTAATGATTTGGCTCAAAAACTACTGGACCGATTTAAAAAGTTCTTTCACTAATATATAGAATGGACTTTCGGAATCAAAATGGGCTATATATTATCCCGTTAAATTATAGGTACATTCATGGAGACCTAATTTGCAACCTAAGTCGACTAAAAACGGTCGAAAAAACACGTTTCTTACGAACGCTGCTCAAGTGAAAATAGATGGAAGAATATTTTGTATGCTCTTCCATAGACAACTTAATATTGTTTATACAACTTAATAAGATACTAACTATTGTACAACTTAATAAGACCTACAAAAAGGTCTGCGACAGCATATGTCTATCTCTTAAGGTTGACTCACAGTAACCATTTCAATCTTTAACTATTTGTTTAAAAATATTACATAACTTCCAAGGCTATTTTCAAGTATATAGTATTAATCCTTATCCAAATAATTACGTTAATTAGCTTGGCCACATAGTAAAGATTAAAATTGTCCTTTACAAAATATAATTCAAATAAAACCTCTAGAAGATATCATGGATGTCACATACACGCATCGCAAAATTAATAAAATATTTGCAGTGAAACCACAGAATAGGTCATAGTTACTAAGAACGAAAATAGATAGAAGAATATTTTTTATGGAAGAGTTGTACAACTTATTAAGACCTACAAAAAAGTCCGCGACAGCATATGTCTATCTCTTAAGGTTGACTCACAGTAACCATTTTAATCTTACATTTTTTGTCAAAAAATATTACATAACTTCCAAGGCTATTTTCAGGTATATAGTATTAATCCTTATCCAAATAATTACGTTAATTAGCTTGGCCACATATTATAGATTAAAATTGTTCTTTACAGTATATAATTCAAATGAAAACTCTAGAAGATATCACGAATTTCACATACACGCATCGAAAAATTAATAAAATATTTGCAGTGAAACCACAGATTAGGTCATAGTTACTTAGAAAATATTATTATAAGCTTAGATATGCTGTAGATCCCCACCGATCACAATCAATTTGAAGTCAATATAGTATAAAAATATGATCTATTGTATAAAATAATATTCATATATATATATAATAATATAATATTTTCAACTACCCCGACTGATCTATGTATAATCTTTTCATTAAAAGCATCCCAATGACTCTAAACACGACATTTAAATCTGAGCTGTAAGTTGGTGAGGATTTGAGTATTCTGTAGAGTCCAGGAGATGTCCCAGCATCAGGTCAATGCTTTCATGTTCTTACAATATCGTTGAAGAAGAAGATTTTCGAATTGATCAGACCTATGAAAGTTAATTTCATAGCGCAATTAACTAGAAATAAACTGGCCAAGTGCAAGTCGGACTCGCACTCGTAGGGTTCCGTAACACAGTTAAATATTCCATAACTATGATTTTTCGCAACTACAAAATTAACTTTGTTTTTCATAGTGCTTGTATGAAAAACAAAGTTATCTTTGCGGTCGCCATATCTCTAAAACTGCTGACTGTATCTCGTTCAAACCAATTTTCGTTGTTAGTTTTTATTGAGATCTACAGCATATATTTTTTTTAGATTTTTCACTCCCATACTTTAAAAGTTAGAGGGGGGGGGAGGGACACACATTTTACCACTTTAGACGCGCCTTTTACCATCTTTAAAATGATTGACTGTGAGAAAAAATGATTTTAGAAACCTCAATGTCATTTATGAAGACCTATCTATAGACACCCCACACGTATAGGTTGGAAGAAAAAAATTTTTTTTTGTTTCAGTTCCATGTATGGGATGCCTCCCCTTAAACTTTTATATTTTTTATTTTTGTATAAAAATCGGAAAGCGGTTTACAGAATTCATCTACCTACCAAGTTTCAATTCTGTAGTCCTAACAATTTCGGAATAAAATGGCTGTGACATACGGACGGACAGACAGACAGACATAACGAATCTATAAGGGTTCCGTTTTTTGCCATTTGGCTACGGAACCCTAAAAATCTCATAGTTTTATAACGATTGAACGAATTTTCATGAATCAAAGCTAAGAACACTCTCGATGAAGACATCTATCAAACAATAAAAAACTATCAATAATAAAAACAAAATCAGTTCATCCGGTTAGGTGCTAAGATGCTACAGACAGACACACAGATACACACGTTAAACGTATATTACTCCTACTTTTTGCGTCGGGGCACGCCATAAGGTTACGGTGGCAGATGTTCTCCTTGGTGGTAAGCTACTATTTGGTAGATTTAATGATCCCACTACCGCTGTACGAAAACTCATGATTCATAAATGCACATAAAACTTTCATTGGTAGGTATATAGCTAGGATTAGAACCAACGACCGTCGGGTCAGAATCAGGGTAATTATCCTTTACGCCAAAGGGCCGTCCAATATCATTACGTAAGTATTATAAAACAAAGTCCATCACTGCGTCTGTCTGTCTGTTCGCAATAATCTCAATAGCTACTGAACGGATTATCCTGCGGTTTTCAACAATAGCCAGAGTGTTTATGAGGAAGGTTTAGGTGCATAATTCGTTAAGGTTTTGTGTGAATTGGTTGAAATATGACGATGATTGTTAAATATGTTCATATTTTATATTCGATGCAACAAACTGATGCAAATTTTGTAGGCATATATGTTCAACCCGTCCGAAGCCGGGGCGGGCTGCTAGTGTTTATATAAATGCCAAATCCATTTAATACTCCATCAGTAACTGTGTAACTCAGGAGTGACCGAGTGAATAACTAAAAAGTGGTGTATCATGGACTATAGCAGTATATCTTAATCAGCTTAATCTTATCTTTTTATCTGTATCGACTAGCGAACACGATTTACTATTATCAGGGTGACATATAAGTTTTTATCATTGTTACGTCACGTCTCCAAAGCAAAGTGCGCTTACGAAGGGTGACAGAGACAAAACTTTTGAAATCGAAGCCTCATTACACAGTACACATCATAGATTTAATACAAAGTACAAGGTCTTTGGTAGGTAAACATATACATTATATAGTATTCTGTGCTCATTAACAGACTTCAAAAAAGGAGGTTTCTCGATTCGACCGAAGATATGTATATATATATATATATATATATATTTCTTATGTTTGTTCGCGGATAACTTCGACGTTTATGAACCGATTTTGATGATTATTTTTTTGTTAGAAAGGATATATCCCTAGAATTGTATTAAATACTACACAATGATTACAAATACAGCGCTTGACATTTCTAGTACTAAATTTGAGGTATTTATCTCCATACCCATCTCTGAACTTATTTTCGAAATCGGTTCACTATTTACGAAATTCTGAGGTAACAAACATAAAGAAAATATATGCGTAAAAATATAATATAGGAGAATTGAGAGCCTCTTCCTTTTTAGGGTTCCGTACCTCAAAAGGTAAAAAAGGAACCTTTAGAATATCACTTTCTTGTCCGTATGTCCATCTGTCTATCTGTCTGTCTGTCCGTCTGTCTGTCTGTCTGTCTGTCTGTCTGTCCATGAGTCACCACCGATTTTCTCAGGAACGGGTGGACCTAGCAAGTTGAAATTTATACTAGATACTGAAATCTATAGTCCCTATTAGGTGTATAAAAATCAAGGTCCTGAGTCAACACGATAAAAAGATATGGGCAAATTTTTATTTACGCGAAAATTTATAATTACCAAAAGTAAGCTTAATTTTCAACTTTTTGAAGTTATACTTCTTTTGGCGCGATAGAGAAAAATGATGAGAGTGAATTTTTACGATGCGCGCGCACACCGACACCTAAATTCTACACCGTGGAGTTAGTTCTAGGTGGCATGACTATGTGCAAGTTGTATATTCTAGTATTTTTATATTAAGAACACGTGTTTCGTAAGAACGTCATATTAAACGTCATATTTTTACGTTAATAAAACCTTTTTTAATGAAATAAAATCTTTTTGATTAATATTAAAATTTATCGTTAATCACTACTGTATTTTAGTTTTTTTTCCATACGCCACAGAAGTATAACTTCTAACGCGTGTATATAAGTACACACACTCTTTTTTATTTTTCAGAATGTTTCCTTTACTTGTGCTGAAAGACCTTGTTTTTGACCAAAATTGACCATTCTGACCCAAACCCTATACCTGACTAAAACCTATAGTGTACTTCCGGTTGACCTAGAATTAGGTTTTACAGCAAAAAAAAAAGGTAAAATTCAAAAAAAAAAAAGTTGAAAATTAAAGGGTATCTCTGAGATATATGAGCGCCCATACAATTTAGAGGTCTAGCTTAATTGGTACGGAAGCTTCGGTGGGGGAGTCCAACTCGAATTGGCCGGTTTTATTTTGTGATGACGCTAAAAAACAAAAAAGTACACACAACCTGTTAACAAATTATGTACCTACTAGCAGTGCTCCGCGGCTTCACCCGCGTTAATAACTTCATTCATTTTAATATTCTTTTTTCGTAAACTGTATTTCCTTGCATATTGAATGGAACCAGGGAATACATGTTTTCTATACTTACAAATTTCATTTTGCACACGAATATTGAGTGAATCAATCCAACACACACACACACAAACACACACACACACGCACGCACGCACGCACGCACGCACGCACACACTCCAAATTCGAAGACGAACGACGCGGAGAGTGATAATTTTGTTACACATACGCGCGCTGCTATGAATACCTAAGGCAACTTAGGCATCCATTACACGATAGATTTTGCTGTCAGTTTGCTGGCAGTCACGGCTGTGACTGATGGATAACTGACCGTGTAATGGGGTGACTGACGGTGACTGACCGATATTTACATACTTTGATTTGCTGCATGAGCAACCATCAGCCATGAATTTTGGTTTTGGATCACGGACCATGTATTGGACGCCCAATCGCACGGTGACAGTTTCTTTACGGGATCGTACGCCAGTTAGCGTACAAAACTATCACTTGATTTTGATTTTTTTTTTGTTGGGAAGGTGATATCCCAAGTGTGGTACCATAGTAATTTGATCGAGGTCTGATAAGTATGTCCAGAGATATGGAGATAAACATTGTGTATCAAACACTTATTTTAATCTCTCGACGTGTTCTACAAAACAACGACATCGCACACTTGGGCACCGAACACAACTGTGTAAAAATAGTCTGCGCTTTATGCTGCGCGTTTCGGTACAACGCGTTTTGCGTTTAAAGCCGTTTTGAACACGACTACCGATGTGTCCTCAATTTCTACGACGGTTTTCTTTTTGCACAAACTCTTTCAAAACGAATTCTATCGATAGTATCGATACAATAGTATCGAGCTAGCCTTAAGCTTAATTAATGCTCAAGACCTATTGGTCTTGAGCATTAAGGCTAGACCGCACTAAGCGACACTTCACGGCAGCGGCGCGACACGACACGTAGCGACAAAATATTCTTTGAAAAGGCATAGGCAAAAAGAAATAGGCGTGACCTAAAACCTCATAAGAGGTCATGCGCTGTGATTGGTGTTTCAATTAAAATGGCCGATTGCAGTATTTTAATATTTTATTTTATTGATAATCTTAATAATCTCAATATTTTATATAAAACTAAACTAGTGTTTTAAATTGTTTTAATATGTAGTTTCCCCTAAAATCATTATATCTTCGATTTTTTGATACTGTCGTCATGCCCATTGTATGGGGTATACCGTATAACGCACTACGCAGCAGCGTAACTACATGCCGCGTCACTGCGCGTCAAAGTTAACTCATTAAATCTGACGCGCCGTGTCGCGTCGCATCCTGTAGTTCCGCTGCCGTTAGTGCGGTATAGCAAGCGACAATTAAATAAACTGGCCAAGTGCAAGTTGGACTCGCACTAGTAGGGTTCCATACCACACTACAGTATTTTATAAGATCGAGCAAAAAATACCACTATCATATTTCGTCAGCAAAAATAATAATTAATAAACATTTTATTTCTTATAACGCCATCTAGCGTCTAACAAAGGTGTTAGGGATCGACATTTCAATATAACGCCATCTATGGGAAGTTTACCTAACTAAGCGTTCTTAGATGGCGTGAAATGCGGAAAAAAACACGTTTTTTGTATGGGGACCCTCTATTATTTTTAACTTTATTCTGTTTTTAGTATTAGTTGTTATAGCGGCAACATAAATGGATTGTGAACTGCAGATGTTTTAACAAATTCAATGTAATCCGTATGCATCAACAATAAGGTTGTCATTGCTTTGTAGAACAAAACGACCCAATTGAGAGACACCAGGGTGGGAGAGTGTCCATGTCTAATAACCTGGGGGCTGATCACGAAAATCATTGAATGAACGAAATGAACTAAATGACGGGGATGCAGCTATGTAGGCTGTATAGCTCCGTCCCTGTCATTTCGTTCATTACGTTCATTCAATGATTTTCGTGATCAGCCACCTGCTTGTCGCATATATGTTCTATACTATATGTATGGTATATATATATATATATATATGTATATATATATATGAAGTCAATTTCAGTAGCAAGTTTGAGACGTTTATCTTCATATCTCTGGAGATACTTATCAGATCTCAATGAAATTACAATAGAACCACCTCGAAAACGTACCCTACCGATTACAAAAATAATCATTTGAATCGGTTCACAATTGACGGAGTAATCACGTAACATACACACAAAAAAAAACATACGAACGAATTGAGCTCCTTCTTTTTAGATTTCCGTATATAAAAGGTGTGTTTTTCTCTGTATTTTTGGAAGTCGATTGCAAAGAAAGGGATATACTTCGTTCAAGGTCGGTCTCATGGGGCCGATGATCGCGATCAAGTTTAATATGTAGCAGCAGGCATATCACGAAGCTCATTGAATGAATGAATGAAATGAACTAAATGACGGTAACGCAGCTATGTAGGCTGTATAGCTCTATCTCTGTCATGTTCGTTCATTTCAATCCTTATCAAACTTCGTGATACGCCCCTAGGTCTGTGGATTGTATAGCTAGTTAGCTGTACCCATACATATAGTAATCTGTGGATTCATGGTTTGTCGTGGAGGGAAAAGAACATTAGCGTATGCCAATGAAATTGATATAGAGATATAACCCGACTAAAATGATGAACACGTGATACATTATGCCAGCTATAAGATAAAATGGACGTTATATGGTCGGGTCATATATATGACAGTGGGTGAAAGACTGAGAAATTGGTGCACTAGAACTGGTAGCCAGAGCGGGCTCCAAACAATAAAATGGCATATGCAGAGGGATAAAAAATGTTGTCCATCTCGCTCTCGCAGACTAGTGGTTGTATTATTATTCTTTTATTGAATTTTACATCACGGGTCGTATACGCCCGCTCCTTTGGAGTGCATTGATGGAGCCGAAGCCAACATCAAGAGGCCCTTTACAAATTTAGCCTAGGTATTTATTATCTATGGATGAGGAGGAGATATGGGATGCCATAATATAGTTATATTATAAAAAGATGGTATATAAGGCGGCAATAGCCCAATGGATAGGGTGTCGCACTGGCAATCGAGAGGTCGTGAGTTCGAATCCCACCCCATCCATTGCACTATTGACGTGAACCCACTCCAGGCACAAGCATATTTAGCTTAGTTGGAGGGGTTAACAAGAATAAAAGTAATGTGCAACCCACATTGCGAGTAATCTTAAAAGATATATATACATACTAGAAGTGTCCCGTGTCTTCGCCCGCGTTTAAACCTTCTTTTATTTACTTAAAACTTTTCTTTTGTAAAAACGATTCTATCATTAAACACATCAAATAAGAATTAGCCAAATCGGTTCACCCGTTTTCATGTTATCGCGTGACTAAGGCAATTCTGGATTCATATTTATAAAACCCTAAAAACCTAAATTTACAGACTTTGTTACCTACCCCATTTCGAAAAATCCTACAACACGTACTTTATCCCATCTTGTTTCGCCATACAAACTTTGAATCACCGTTCCGTATCCGGGAGGAATTTTCAGAAAATGATTTCTGAGCGGATACCTACGTCATAATAACTATCTGCATTCTGAATGTCAGCGCAATCCGAAACAATATTGATTTTTAGACTTTGTTTTTAGACTCGTATTTACTTATTTAATTACAGAAGTACTTGTGTGAAATGTCGAATAAAACGACTATCCAAACTTTGAACCCCGCTTCATCCCCTTAAAGAGTGTATTTTGAAAAATTCTTTCTTAGTGGATACCTAAGTCAAAATAACTATCTGCATGCCAAATTTCAGCGCAATCCGAAACAATATTGATTTCAGACTTTGTTACCCCATTTCACCCTCTTAGGGGTGGAATTTCGAGAAAACCTTAAACACGTGTTTACTTATTATTTTATGTCCTGAAGCACTTGTGTGAAGTTTCGAATAGAAAAGACTATCTAATAATGTTTCTCCATAGAAACTTTGAACCCCAGTTTCATCCCCTTCAGGGGTGAAATTTGAAAAATCTTTTTCAAAGGTAACTAACGTTGTAATAACTATCTGCTTGCCAAGTTTTAGCGCAATCTGAATAAAATATTGATTTTCACACTTTGTTACCCCATTTCACCCTCTTAGGGGTGGAATTTCAAAAAACCCTGAAACACGTATTTACTTAGTTTTGTACTGAAGCACTTGTGTGAAGTTTGGGATAGAAAAGACTATCTAATCTTGTTTCTCCATACAAACTTTGAACCCCCATTTCATCCCCTTAAGGGCTGAATTTTGAAAAATCCTTTCTTAGTACACCCTTACGTAGTAAGACAAATATACGCTCCAAATTTCAAGTCTCTACGACCAGCGGTTTAGGCTGTGCGTTGTCTGTCAGTGAGTCAGTCAGTCAGTCAGTATGTCAGGACAAAGATTCTTATAGTATTAGATAGATATATTATGAGACTATTGAGTGAGCTAATTAATGTTGGATTGCTGGTCTATGGGATGAGGTACGGCTCCCGCCAATTATGCCTCATTACAAAATATTTAAGCAGGTGGTGACTTGCCAACCACTGAATGGGCCCCCCATAAAGGCGTACCGTTATATTGGCACCGAAGGGCAATATTGGCCTGGATAGCTAAGGATGTTGAGAGGTGTGCTGCACTTTTACTAAACACTACTAGCGGCTTTATGCCTTTAACACTTCCACCCTGAAGCTTAGGTCTTAGCTCTTGCGATTCCCACCCACCGCCGGCCGGTCAAGGCAAACCGGTGGTCAGAGGGTCTCATTTAGCCCTCACGAGATAGGGGTATGCAGTGTCACCACTCACCGTCGGCTCGCCACAAAGCCGCCCCTGCGGGTGTATATTATTATTATGTATATATGAATATATTAATATAACATATACGGGTGTATATTAATTATAACATTTATAATTTATTATTATTATTATTTTTTGTAATGTTTTATCCTACTCATATTATTATTGTTTTTTAAATGCCAGATCCATTTAATACTCCATCCGCGTAGATTGTAAATTGTATTCTCTTTGTTAGTCTGTGCTGAGAATTTTGTACCCCACTCCGTAGCACAGAGTACTTTATATATACGGAAATAAAATATATGCTCCGTAGTTCTCTGACACATAAAGTAATCTGTGTCCGTAGTCTGTGGAATTTTGCAAAGAGAAGAAGACACATAATTTATTTTTTTAGGTTTTTATGGATTTTTGTCTCAATGGGAGGCTTATAAATTAAAATCATGTATTAAAACATACATCTTAATTTATTACTAAACTGTATTTACATTCCTAAACATTCTCTGAAATGGTGGTGCAGAAAAATTGGAATACAAATGAAGCGACGCAACAAAATTCCGTTTCGGAAAGCTCAAGCTCAACTTGGAGTTTCCAGGTGCCTAAAACAATAACTATTCGGGCTACTACTACATCTGGAAATATGCAAACCGTGAGTATTTAGTCAGTGTTCCTATCGAATAGATAAGTCCTTCAAAATGTAGGTCGTAACAAGGTCGCCCTTGGTGGTGGCCTTCATTTGGAATGCCGTGGGAAAGAAATGTGTAACTTTCGACGAGAACCCTATATTTTGTGATGTTACTCCAGTTATGTCAATGACAATATTATTATATACTTGTGTACATGATGTACTATTATACAAAAGTAAAATACAGTTTCTCTATCTCTGGACTTTGCAAACTAAAAAAAGCAATACATATGTATTCTCTTAGTATGTACAACTTTTTTATTGTAATTATAACATTTATAAGTGCAGTGGTGTCGCTGGGCATACAATGTGTATAAATAATTAATAATATATGATCGTACAAAATGAAATAACCGGCCAAGTGCGTGTCGGGCCACGCGCAGTGTAGGGTTCCGTGGTAGCCCGTTATTCAATGCAAGTCTTAACCCGTAAAAACAAGGAACTAGGTACTTCGTCTTTGTCACTTTAAAGGATTTATTCTAAGGATTTTGTATTTGGTACAAAATTATCCAACACCCAAGTTCAACGACTATTACTGCTAAAGTAATAAAGTTATCTTTACCGCTATAGTTCATGAAATGTACTATTATCACAAATTTTTCTAGATTTTTCAAGCCAGCAGTTTAGCTTTTAGATGGGGGGGGGGGGACGCCCTACTGAAACAAAAATTTGCACTTTAAAGTTTTATATTTCGTAAATGGAGCATTCACTCGCAAAATGGTATTAGCAATCCCTAAGTCATTTCAAAAGACCTATTCAACAATATCGCACACGATGGGGTAGACGAAGAAAAAAAAATTCATCCCCACTTCTAATGTAGGGGAGCTACCCTAAAAAAAATATATTTCAAATTTTATTTCACCGTTTTGTTGGCGTAATTTATATACATACCGCTACAAAATTATAGCTTTCTAGTATTAACAGTCTCTTAGCAAAACCTCGGATAGACAGACAGATAGACAGACAGACGGACATGACGAAACTATAAGGTCCTTGTCAGGACTACGGAACCCTAAAAACCTACTTCATATGCAGCGATAGTGAAAATATCCACTAGCCATAATTATGTTATCGAGGTATCAAATTTGTTTATATTGGTTATCCTCCTATCTCTTGAGGTGATTATCAGATCTTGATTAAATTTTAATGGAACCATACGGTGTAACGAGGTATTTCGACTCGTTACATATTTTTCGCTTGGAAGCACATTTCAGCTTCTAAGACTGACAAAATTACCTTTTGGTTTTAAATAATTTAGAACATTTTCGTATTTAGCCATTTTTAGTCGATTTTAAATAATCGAGTTACTACTTGGTCTGTGGATCATTCAATATCCCTATAGACAATCTTTCAAAAAAAAAAAAATTTGACATCTGTCAATTCTCGATCAGAGACTTCACTTTTTCTTGCCCCTAGGCATACAAAGGGCTCATTTTTAGAAAATTTTATAAATCGGATTCAACAAAAAGAATCCGTATTTCAAATCGCTTTTGCGATGATACTCGGCGTGCTTATGGTGTAGTGCCATATGATAACGTCGTGATTTTGCGGTGAGTCAATTTTTGATAACCTAAAATGTTTCGCGTCATCCTTCATGGCGACAAATTACAATCGGATTTCTGGTTACAGCCTTTGGCGCTGTTTGTGCGACGATGGGTGTCGTCGTCTATTTTGAGCGGTGTGCTCGACGCCGAATTGTTGGGTTTGCTTTGGAAGAAATTTGTAATAGCCATGCCGCGCTCTCGACTTCACCGGACGCTGCAGCTAAGCGAATTTCATTATAACTCTTTTTATTACCCTTAAAACTTTAATTTCATATTCGCAAGATGCAAGAAAGACATTAGAAAGATTATAGTAAGAAATAACCAAATTTCAGTAGTAAAATGTAAAATAAATCAACCTCAAAAGTAACGAAAACCGAATGGTATTTATAGTCAAATGTTTAGACATAGTATTCCGGCTTTAACTAAGTAATGTGTAACTCACTTTGGGAGGTAAGGGACGTTTCGTGTATTAAAATTTATCATACATTCCCAAAACAGTGTTATCATTTGCCTGTCCCCCGGTCCGAGATTAAAAGTCTCAATGAAACCGCTGATTTATCCTGGTAAGTTTTAGATCTTGGTAGAACAAGGGCGCTCGATATTCATAAATACTGTCTACCTAACATTAATTTTTAGCTTTTTATACTCTGTAACCTTCATGTTAAAACCAGTAACGTTTATATTTTTTATAAACAAACTGTTTTTATTACAACGGGTGGCATAATCTTTCAAACAAAAAACAAATTATTCAAATCGGTTAAGATTAGAGATATGAAGATAAACAATATAAGCTAATTTGTATACCTTGATGACATGATTGTAACTAGCCATTACTTTGACTATCGCGGCATGTGAAGTTGGTTGTTTCGTTTAGTACGATCATAACTTATAAACTATCTTATCTTATAATAAATCAAATTGTAGAAGCAGCCCATAACCCGGCAGATCGCTATAAACACCCTGGCAGCAATGCACAGGCGATTCAGTCTGCCCGGTCCAGTGCAGCCACATTCCCGACCTATAGCTGAGTTTAGAGCAAGTGCAAACAAATCTTTGGATATGCTTCGTCAGACCATACAGTCTGCTGTTACTAGAGAAATTGATCAAGTCATCAAGAAATATCTCGAGGTGAGTTTAATTTAATTTTTTTTTCTTTGATCTGTGGCTATTTCATTCTAACTCCTACAAATGTTGACTGGTGTTGACATGCAAAGACATGCTTTTAATTAGTGCACTGAATTCTGACATGATGTTCAGGGGCATCCAGTTTGAAAGACAAATATAATATTTTTCTAAATACTCAAGGAATGTTTTTTTTTGTTTTTAGGGTTCCATACCCAAAGGGTAAAACGGGACCCTATTACTAAGACTCCGCTGTCCGTCTGTCTGTCTGTCTGTCCGTCTGTCACCAAGCTGTATCTCATGAACTGTGATGGTTAGACAGTTGAAATTTTCACAGATGATGTATTTCTGTTGCCGCTATTACAACAAATACTAAAAACAGAATAAAGTTAAAAATAATAGAGGGTCCCCGTACAAGAAACGTTTTTTTTCGGCATTTCACTCCATCTATGAACGCTTAGTTAGTTAAACCTCCCATAGATGGCGTTATATTGAAATGTTGATCCCTAACTCCTTTGTTAGACATAGATTAGTTAGATGGCGTTATAATAAATAAAATGTTTATTAATTATTATTTTTTGCTGGCGAAAAATGATAGTGGTATTTTTTGCTCGATCTTATAAAATACTGTAGTGTGGTACGGCCCTACTAGTGCGAGTCCGACTTGCACTTGGCCAGTTTTTTATTATTTTTATTATTATTATTTCAATTTCAATTCAATTCAATTTATTCACAAGTATATATATATATATATATTCACAACATGCTTTACATAACATAGTTTGAAATTAATAAAGTACTTTGATATGATTTATTGTATGATTTTTAAGTATATTAATATTAATACTGCTTATATATACAGAACTAGCATCTGCCCACGGCTTCGCTCGCGTGGTCTAATTTTTTACGACTTTTTATGACTCTAACAGTTTTATGATCTAATTAGCCACTATAGATGACCCTAACGTCGACCACAATATACTCTGTTGTTAACAACTATTAAGTATTATTTTGCTAAAGTCAATAATCAGTATGGTAAGGTAGATCAAGCTGTACTGTTTAAATATTTAACTCAGTCTAATGTGTGTGGCTGTTAAACCTCAAAAATAAATATGAAATATTTCCTACAAAGTAAATAAGGCGAGGCGACAATTTTTTACGACTTTTTATGACCCCAACAGTTTTATGGTCTCATAATTTTTAATAAGTCACTATAGAAGACTCCAAGATCGAACTCAATATCCTCTATTTTAAAAGTCATTATTAATTATGGTTAGGTATCAAAGTTGGGAAGTGGACATTTTTATAACTTTTTATGCCCCTTACAGTTGGCTATACTAATATTACAAAGAGAGAACATTTGTATTTTTGTATTTTGAAATGGAAAATGATTTGGCAGAAAAACTACTGGACCAATTAAAAAAATTATTTCACTAATATATAGAATGGACTTTCGAAATGAAAATAGGCTATATATTATCCCGTTTAAATCAAAGGTACATTCGTGGAGACCTAATTTGCAACCTAAGTCGACAAAAAAACGGTCGAAAAAACACGTTTCTTACGAACGCTGCTCAATTGAAAACAGATGGAAGAATATTTTCTATGGAAGAGTTGTACAACTTAATAAGACCTACAAATAAGTCCGCGACAGCATATGCCTATCTCTTAAGGTTGACTCACAGTAACCATTTTAATCTTTAATTTTTTGTTAAAAAATATTACATAGCTTCCAGGGCTATTTTCAAGTATATAGTACTAATCCTTATCCAAATAATTACATTAATTAGCTTGGCCACATATTGTAGATTAAAATTGTCCTTTACAGTATATAACTCTAATAAAAACTCTAGAAGATATCACGGATTTCACATACACGCATCGCAAAATTAATAAAATATTTGCAGTAAAACCACAGAATAGGTCATAGTTACTATATTATTATAAGCTTAGCTTTTCTGTAGATCCCCACCGATCGCAATCAATTTGAAGTCAATATAGTATAATAATATGATCTATTGTATAAATAATAATCATCTATATATATATAATATAATATTTTAAACCACCCCGACTGATCTATGTATAATATTTTCATTAAAAGCATTCCAATTACTCTAAACACGACATTTAAAATCTGAGCTGTAAGTTGGTGAGGATTTGAGTATTCTGTAGAGTACAGGAGATGTCCCAGCATCAGGTCAATGCTTCCATGTTCTTACAATATCGTTGAAGAAAAAGATTTTCGAATTGATCAGACCTATGAAAGTTCATTAAAGCTCATAGTTTTATTACGATTGAACGAATTTTCATGAATCAAAGCTAAGAACACTCTCGATGAAGACATCTATAAAAAAAAAAACTATCAATAATAAAATCAAAATCGGTTCATCCGGTTGGGTGCTAAGATGCTACAGACAGACACACAGATAGACACGTTAAACGTATAATACCCCTACTTTAAATCAAAATCGGTTCATCCGGTTGGGTGCTAAGATGCTACAGACAAACACACAGATAGACACGTTAAACGTATAATACCCCTACTTTAAATCAAAATCGGTTCATCCGGTTGGGTGCTAAGATGCTACAGACAGACACACAGATACAAACGTTTAACGTATAATACCCCTACTTTTTGCGTCGGGGAACGCCATAACGTTACGGCGGCAGATGTTCTCTTTGGTGGTAAGCTACTTTTCAACCGACTTCCAAAAAGAAGGAAGTTCTCAATTTGTCTGTATGTTTCTTTTTTCTTTCATTTTTTGTGTGTGTATGTTACGCGATTACTCCGTCAATTGTGAACCGATTCGAATTATTATTTTTGTAATCGGTAGGGTACGTTTCCGAGGTGATCCCATTGTAATTTCATTGAGATGTGATAAGTATTTTCAGAGATATGAAGTTAAACGTCTCAAACTTGCTACTGAAATTGACTCGCAGGGCATTGAAGTCAGTTGTTTTAGTTTTTAAACTATCTTAATTATTGGTAGATTTTATGATCCCACGAAAACCCATGATTCATGAATGCACATAAAACTTTCATTAGTAGGTATATAGCTAGGATTAGAACCAACGACCCTCGGGTCAGAATCAGGGTAACTATCCTTTACGCCAAAGGGCCGTCCAATATCACTACGTAAGTATTATAAAACAATGTCCATTACTGCGTCTGTCTGTCTGTTCGCAATAATCTCAATAGCTTCTGAACGGATTATCATGCGGTTTTCATCAATAGCCAGAGTGTTTATGAGAAGGTTTAGGTTCATAATTCGTTAAGGTTTTGTGTAAATTGGTTGACATATGACGATGATTGTTAAATATGTTAATATTTTATATTCAATGCAACAAACTGATGCAAATTTTGTAGGCATATATGTTCTACCCGTGCGAAGCCGGGGCGGGCTGCTAGTATATTATATTACCTTACAATCTAGTCACTTTAGATAACTCTAAGATCAAACTCGATATCCTCTGTTGTTAAAGTAATTAATCAGTATGGTAATGTATACCAGGTTAAGTTGTGCTCTTTTAATGTTTGAATCAGTCGGTTAAAACACAAAAATGTATGAAATATTTCCTACAAAGTAGATAAGGAGAATGAATGCGCGAGCGCAGCGAGCGCGAAAATTTTTATGACTTTTTATGACCCCGACATTTTTATGACCTCCATAACCTTTAATTTTGTCACTATAGAGGATTGCAAGGCCAAACTCGATATTATCTATTATTAAAGTCAATAATCATTGTAGTGAGTATACCATAGTGAGTATACCAAGCTAAGAAGTAGACATTTTTATGACTTTTTATGCCCCTTACAGTTTTATTACCTAACAATCAAGTCACTATAGATGACTCTAAGGTCAAACTCGATATCCTCTGTTCGTAGTCATTAATCAGTATGGTTAGGTATATCAAGTTGTACTCTTTAAATGTTTGACTCATTCTGATGCATGAAGCAGTTAAAATACAAAAATGTATGTAATGTTTCCTACAAAGTAGAAAAGGCGAATAGCTGCGAAATTTTTTATGACTTTTTATGACTCTGACAGTTTTATGACTACATTACCTTTAGTTAAGTCATTAGAGAGGACTCCAAGGTCGAACTCGATATCCTCTATTGTAAAAGTCATTAATCATTATGGTTAGGATATACCAAGTTGTGCTGTTTAAGTGTTTGCCAAAATAAAAGTGTCATATGTCCTACTATGCTCTACTGACTATCTTTGTACAAAATTTCTGCTGAATCGGCCAAGTCATTGATCTGATAAGACAGCACACATTTACAAAATTTAATTTAAAAAATCTAGACATCAGACTTGTCTGCCAGAAAAAAAGTATCCTTGTATGTTCTATTGAATATATTTGTACATGATCAGCTGAATCGGTTAAGCCGTTTATCAAATATGACGTCACACATTTACAAAATTCAATAAAAAAATCTTGATATCCAGACTTTTCTGCAAAATAAAAGATATCCTATGGCCTTGTATGTTCTATCTATTGACTATCTTTGCACAAAGTTTCAGCTGAATTGGTTCAGCTGTTTAGCTGATAAGACTTCACACTTTTTCAAAGTTAAAAAAAAAATCTGGACCTCCAGACTCGATTGTAAAAAAAGAGTATACTATATTCTTTTGTGCCTTATTCACTATCTTTATACTAAATTTGAAAAAAAAGCGTGGGGGATGATTTTTGAAAAACTGTGATACCCGTTACTCACTATTTTAATTAAAGAGTATGTGTACCAATTTTCGAGACAATTGACCAATTGATTTCCAGAGAATAAAAAGTTTCATAGAAAGTTCAACCCTCCATTTCACCCACTTAGGGGTGGAATTTCGAAAAACTGTTTCTTGATGGATACTTGCTCTTCACAAAGAACACACCCTCCAAATATTATGTCTATAGGACCAGTGGTTTAGGCATAGCGTTGATATATCAGGCAGTCATTCAGTCAGTCAGAAAAATGCGTGGGGGATGATTTTTGAAAAACTGTGATACCCGTTACTCACTATTTTAATTAAAGAGTGTGTGTACCAATTTTCGAGACAATTAAGCCAGAGAATAAAAAGTTTCATAGAAAATTCAACCCTCCATTTCACCCACTTAGGGGTGAAATTTCGAAAAGCTATTTCTTATTGAATACTTGCACTTCACAAAGAATACATCTTCCAAATATCATGTCTCTAGGACCAGTGGTTTAGGCAGTACGTTCATATACCAGGCAGTCATTCAGTTAGTTATAAAAACGCGTGGGGGATGATTTTTGAAAAACTGTGATACCCGTAACTCAATATTTTATTTAAAGAGTATGTGTACCAATTTTTGAAACAATTGACCCAGAGAATAAAAAGTTTCATAGAAAGTTCAACCCTCCATTACACCCACTTAGGGGTGGAATTTCGATAAATCCTTTCTTAGTGGATTCCTACACTTCATAAAGAACACAGCCTCCAAATTTCATGTGCCTAGGACCAGCGGTTTGGGCTGTGCGTTGATATCTCAGTCAGTCAGTCAGTCAGTCAATCAGTCAGTCAGGACTTTGGATTTTATATATATAGTTAAAGGCTTTGAGTTTTGACTGAGATCCTTCTCTTATCATCTCGCTACTAGATCTACAAAATGAAGTGGCAGAATAAATGTCTTTCTATTAATTTTGATTGCACAGAAAATACTTCAAAATATTTTTTCTTAGTAGAACTTTGTTTAAGCATTAACAATTTTCACTATTATTATCCTATTTATCAGTTTGTCCTTTAATAAAGCGTAGTATTATAGATTTTTGATCATTTATTTGAACTTCTCTGATTTATTCGTATTGTTATTAATTAAAATACAAAATAAGTAAAAATAAATGAATAATTAATTAAAATAATAATAATAAACAATTTCAGAAATTCTTTGTGCCAGCAGTTAACAATATCAGATTGAATTTGGGTGATGAATCTGTCAGTGAAGATCAGGTAAGAAAATTCTTCTTCAATTAAATTAATTTTTATTCTACTAACCTATGGGTGCTGTGATGATTGTTTTTCTAGGGTCAGGGGGTCCTCTGAGGGGGCCCCAATATACATTAGAAAGATAGTTATACTATTTATTGTTGATGATCGGAAGCATAATATTAAGCAGTCTGTGCAGGCTCAGTGTTCTGGGAATGGAGAATGAGAGGACACTGAATTTAGTTTATATTCAAACAGTTAGGCTGCCCTATGCCATTCTGAGAATGCTGCCTTAAGGAAGGTTAATTTACAAGAAATATAGATACATATTATGTTTTGCTATTGGTATAATTGGGAAATTTGTTTTATGGACATGATGGTTTTATTGAGACTGCACTGTATGTGTATTGTCTATTTCCCTATTAATAATGCCAAATGTACACATAAGTACTTTTAAGTGTTATTATTCGTTCTGTGACATAAGTGCAGATTATTTTCTAACACACTTGCTTGTATCACCTAGGGATTTAGATTTCTCCCTTATGTTCTCATTATAAAAACACTCTGAGGCATTGAATTTCATTAACATCTTTAGTTTGATGGGCAAAATGTCTAGTTAAAGTTCTGGTCATGTCTAAATGTCCAAAGGTAAACAGAGTTCAGCATCCTGTAAGATTATGGCAATGCAGAGTTTTTCATGCCAATGTTTTGTTATATGCAGACATTCTCGCTTACTATCATTGAGCGTCATACTTATTGTTTCAAATTATATCCCAAAAAATATATATAACATGATAAACCCGCCTCGATTTTTACTTTTCTTGGATTCTATAGAGAGTAAATAACGAAACAAAAAACGATTAAGAGTAGCCATAAATTCCTCAAAAGTTGCCAACGCAACATCCGCACCCAAGTTGTTGCGAATGTTCATATGTGACTGAATGATAATGGCCATCGGCCTGTTTGTTCACTGTTACATAAAAAAATATATTTCAAAGAAATTTTACCGCAGTTAACTTAACTGACCAGTTATTTATCATTCCAGGTAAGAGCAGTGTGCAGAGCAATGTTGGACGCTACAAGATTATTGTACACTACACCTCAGAAACCAGTGCAAACGAATGAAATCAATGAATCAGAGGCCACCACAGATACTAAATTCGGTATCAAACAAAGCAATGTAAGTACTAGTCCGGATTTGTCTTGCTATGATTTATAGCGATACCGCGTTTTTGTTTTTACAAAGATAATTTTTCAATCAAACTGATTAGCAAAGTATTGACTAGGTTAATTTATAAAATTAAATACGATACTTGTATAGGAAACTCTCCTTGTCTGTTAAAATCTCGTAAAATGTTGTAATACACTAGCGAGAATATTATCGCCAGTCATATTGTAGAAACTTTTCTTGTGTAAATATGTAGCTTGGTGGTAGGACTGTCTGTCTGGCTGCCCTTTGCTAGTAGGAAAATCTGTCGCCAAATATCTAACAGACTGTTCCGACAGCAGTCCTTGAGAGCCAGTGTGTACCGAACTCGAGGCGCGTAGGCATGACGCGTTCCGACTGATTGTATGGAGTCACAATACTGTATTATTATATTACCGTGGTTCAGCTTCAAAAGCAAGGTGTGTACCGAACTCGAGGCGCGTAGGCATGACGCGCGTTCCGACCGATTGTATGGAGTCACAATACTGTATTATTATATTACCGTGGTTCAGCTTCAAACGCTAGGTGTGTACCGAACTCGAGGCGCGTAGGCATGACGCGCGTTCCGACCGATTGTATGGAGTCACAATACTGTATTATTATATTACCGTGGTTCAGCTTCAAACGCTAGGTGTGTACCGAACTCGAGGCGCGTAGGCATGACGCGCGTTCCGACCGATTGTATGGAGTCACAATACTGTATTATTATATTACCGTGGTTCAGCTTCAAACGCTAGGTGTGTACCGAACTCGAGGCGCGTAGGCATGACGCGCGTTCCGACCGATTGTATGGAGTCACAATACTGTATTATTATATTACCGTGGTTCAGCTTCAAACGCTAGTGCCCATTATTGATATAAAAATGCTTAACATTTAATATTTCTAGTTTCAAAACATAACCCAGAACAAAAGGAAGGATACAGATAGTGAGGTGGACTTTGCAATCAAACGTAAGAAGATAAAAGAAGAGTCATCGGATAGTGGGACATCCTCTCCAGTACCGACTATCAGAGACCCGGAGAAGTGGAATCCAGGGAGACTGACCCAGGATACTTTGTTTATTATGGGATCACATGCTCATAAAGTAAGTCTTTATATTATTTACTATGTGCAGCAGTAGTCTTTTTTTAAAAATATCTTATAGGCTAGCGTTTGACCACTATCTCACCTGTTTGTAAGTGATGATGCGGTCGAAGATGGTAAGTACGCTAGGCCTAGAATGGGAACTGGCTCTCAAGGATAGCTGCCGGAACACATTAGATGTTTGGCGACAGATTTTCTAACTTGAGGGTGGTAGCTGGCCAGTCGGACACTAGATAGTGTCCTACCACCATGCGGGAGTTGTTGGTTTCTTAACGATGTTTTTCCTTCAACGGAGGGCCACTGTGAAAAGCGCACAAAAATGTTTCTATAGAAAAATCCATTGGTGCACGGCGGGGTTTGAACTCGGTACCTCTGGCATCAAAGCCAACCGTTCTCCCGATTACGCCACCGGGCCATCAACTCAGACTAGTATAGGTTGATGATGAAGATAGGTTCTTTTACCCATCCAGTCTCACAAAGAAGTTTCTGTGGAGAAAGCTCACTGACACTTCTCGCGGACATTTGATCCTATACACACACGCGATATCTTTTTCTATTTTTTTTTGTATGCTATGCGATTACTCCGCCAATTGTAATCGAATTTGAATAATATTTTTTTTATGGGTTAAGTTCATCTGCAAGGTGGTTCCATTTCAATTTTATCAAGATCTGATAAGTATCTCCAGAGATATGGCGATATACATCTCAAACTTGCTACTGAAATTGATTCGCGCGGCATGTGAAGTCGGTTTTTTGTTTTTAAACTATCTTAATTATTTCAAACATTATCAGCCGCACATTTCAATCGCACTTCGCTGGGCGCATAGCTTACAGCTGTACAGGACGTGTTACAACGGAAGGAGGTGCTGCCCTTACGGTCCCATATCACTAATGCATCCTGTGGCCCTTATAGCAACTTATAACAATATTATTTATTCTTTCAGGTTCTTGGTCTTGGCAACGCTAGAGGGCGCCTCTATTCGAGACATGCCGGCCTACTGAGGTACCCAGCTGATTCTTCAGATAAGGAATGGATTGCTAGCCACAATCTGGTGAACGCTGTTGGAGGGAAGACTTATATTATGGTAAGCACAAAATCTACATACTTAGCTAAATACTAAGCTCCCGTGCAATAGCTGGATGAAATTAGCCGAAGATCGTGCTCAGTGTCGTGTAATTGGAGAGGCCTATGTCCAGCAGTGGACTAGTATAGGCTGATGATTATGAAGTCCCTGAGTTTACATTTTGAGCGCTTGGTTGCTGCTATACTTATATTTAAGCTTTCCTTTATAGTGATTTTATTATACTTCCAAATACAAAATAGAATTACTTATTTATGCTTGAATTTCGCAAATATTTTCCTGTTTAAAAAGAAATTAATAATTTTAACGCGTTACAACACTAGTCATTGCTGCGAGCGCCTAATCCTGCACTTGACTGTTAGCTCCCATTATATACGAACGAATTTACATAAAAAAATCAAAATGCTACTGTATACAGGCTCTTATTCGTGAATGCCTTTTAAACGTGTTAACAACAGCTACTGCTGTATATCACGGCTCTTTGGCTACTTAGTACGAGAGAGAAGATATACTACTTATGCCCTGCATTTCAGCAGTTATACGGTTCCTATCTACAGCTTGTAATAGCACTTAATTAATACAGTGTGGATTTTTGAGTTGGGATCGTAAGGGTATGTTATGTACCTCTTCTGCTTTAGCTAACCCAACTTCTTCATCAACCTATCTCTTTCCATTGCTCTGGACACGGACATCACCTGTGGCATGCCATTGAGCTCGATCTTCAGCTCTTTATTCCCAGCCGCTGCCAGCCAGCTTGCGTATATCATCGCTCCATCTGGCTGAAGGATGTCCTACACCCGTTTACCGAGTCGTGGTCTCCATTCTAAAACACGTCTACCCCTACGGTTATCGCTTGTACGACAGATGTGACCAACCCACTGTCACATGATGACATTTTCTTACCGACCTTTTTCTTACTGATCATATAGTTACCTTTTCATATTCCGTGAATGCAGCTCATAATTTAATCTTAAATAATGGAAAGTATTCTCAGAGTGTTTTACTGTAACTACAATGGAACAGCTCTTACGTTCCCATTTCTAAAATCCACCTTATATATACTACACATAATGATGCCATCATAAATAAAACTGGCCAAGTGCGAGTCAGCATCGCGTCTCTTATCGCACACTTAGGGAGGGTTCCGTACAATACGAAACATAACAGAGTTTTAACCTCATATATTTGATATTACCAAGAATATTTGGTCGCGATCTAGAAAGACGGGGCTCGTTTACTAGCGCCATCTATGTCATTTTGCCGAAACTAATTAGATAGATGGCGTTTTAAAACACGTTTTTTGTATGGGAACCGCCTTTAATTTTTAACTTTATTTTGTTTTTAGTATTTGTTGTTCTAGCGGCAACAGAAATACACCATCTGTGAAAATTTTAATTGTCTAACCATCACGGTTAATGAGCTATAGCCTGTGACAGACGGACAGACAGACAGACAGACAAACAGACAGACAGACAGACAGACGGACAGCGGAGTCTTAGTAATAGGGTCCCGTTTTACCCTTTATATACCCTAATTATGAGTATTCCTTTCAAGGTTCTCGAAGACATTGAAGAGCTAGCAAAAAGCGAAGCTTACAAACACACCTCCCTACCAATGCTGGGCGAGCTATCAGGCTTCAAAGTCCCCATGTTCATGTTAAAGAAGATAAAGGCATACGTTTTAAAAAGGGCCCTAAGCGGCGATATCGGCAACGCCGACAGCCCAGTCCCTTCAACTAGCACACAAGAAGAAGACAAATACAAACTAGACAACATCAAAATAGAACAACAAGACGGATTCGATACAAGCAATTTCAACGCCAGTCAGTACAATCTTGGCCCTTCTGATAATACTAAAGACTTCTCAGACGTTCCTATGATGAAAGAAGATACAGACTTAGCCGATATAAAAGTCGAAGACATGGATATTAAAGTGGATGGAATAAAAGTGGAAGACTTAGACGAGATCAAAGTGGACGAAATTAAAGTGGGCGATTTTGAAGTCGATATAAAAGTTGAAAATATTGAAGATATACAGGACATAAAGTTGGAAAATGATTTTACGCTTTGCAAGCAATCCGATGAGGAGCAGAGTAATTTGGTGGATGGATTACTCGATGCGGATATTGAGTTTTTGAGCCGTAATCTGGGTAATATTGAAAGTGATGCTGATGCAAGAAAGACTATTGAAAAGTTGACGGGAGCTAATCCAGATACGCTTACCTTGGTTGGGGATGAATTCGATTTGGGACCTACTTTGAACACCAACGTAAGTTCTTTCAGTTTTACCTTTTCCTAGCCCTTCAGAGCCGTTCGAATCCCATAGAAATACGTTAGGAAATAGGAAACCTGCCTGTATTTCTTTAAACAATTTGCGTCAGTAGAATGCACATTGATGGAACATAGTTAAATTAACAATTAATTTCTGTCAATATATTCCTTCCTATAATGCCCTCCAATGCCTTCTATGCGTTCAAAGTTAAAATACGCCGAAAATTTTTAGGTAATACTTGGTGCGACCAAAACAAGTACAGCCGCCTTGGATCGCGATATTTTTTGTCATTAATTTCAATAGTGGTTATTGGTTGTACACACTTAGGAATATTCCGACGCGACGCAATTCGCAAAGCGGTGGGCAGTGACTGGAAACAAAGAGCAGAAGATTGCGCTCAGTAGCGTGTCTTGAAGGAGGCCTACGTCCAGCAGTGGACTGATACCGGCTAATAATGATGATGATGATGACTTAGGAATATGATTGGTTAATTTTCTTCCAGTTCCCGAGCAAAGAAACAAAGTGTATCACAGTGACATCGACAACAAGTGGGATGGTTCACAGCGTGCCAGTTGCCCACATCGCGCCGCCGCGCATCACTGGCAGCACTGTGCATTATTACACGAGCTCCTCTGTACCCACTGCGCAGAGAAACGTGCATTTACCGCAAGCTACCGTCACAATACAGAGCATACCGGCGTCTAGCTCGCAAGTTATTAGAGGGTAAGGAACAATGACATTTTTCATTTCTTGATTACCACATGATTAGGTGTAGTTTGTTTTTGAAAAATAATATTTGAGTTTCGTTTCAAGTTCTAAGCCTCGACAGGCCATGCGCTGTTCCTACGTAGTCGCCTAATTTTGATTAGGCATGTCCTGATTTTGAAGGCCAAGTCATAGAAAAAATAATAATATTACCGCCAAGTGCAGTTCAAATTTTTTTGAACACGCCTAAATCTTGAAATATTCCTCCTGCTGCATAATGCACGTAAGCGAAACGAGCATATGAAGGGTGCTATCTTTCATACAGGCTGACTTTTTAACTGCGCCACATTCTTTTTATATCGTCGCGATCTTCCCTCGCCGAGAATTCGCCTGCAGAATCTAGTGCGTGTAATGTCAATGTTATGTTGATATCTGTAGGTATTAGATATAGTTTAATTTTTCACAGAATTCCAATCAGCACGAAAACGGGAACATTCAGCACAGTAATGTCTCAAGGAACGGCGAGCACAATCATCGGGTTCGGTACACGCACCTCAAACTCCACCATAATCGGAACGCCCACCCAATACGTCAACGTCTCTTCGAAATCTTTCCCCACTGGCAACATCTTGCATAACGCCATCGTCTCCCGTAACATTATAAACCGGACAAATCTAACAGCTGCTTCATTCAACATGACCGTGAAGCCGGGACAATCGACTCAAAAGATAAGTACTGTCACCAATAATGATTTTGATAGTATTTCGACGACAAAAGATATGATCGATAACGCTTGCAATTCTTCTGTAATGCTGAAAAAGGTTTTGACTTTAGGCAGCGCCGGTACTAAGTCCTTTATGATGCATAATACTCAAAAGGTTCTATCAACTGGATTTGCGAATGGCGCTGCTCCACCACCGAATGTTACCATTGTAAGTTCGGGGACAAGCGTTGGTATACTGAATAACAACATCGGAAATGCTGCAGCTAATATCGTCAATGCGTCAGGCACTTTAAGCGCCACTCACGCTACGCTATCTGCGTTGCTGTCGTCTGTAGAAAATGCTACGTCTACTAAAAATTTGTCATAATCATTCCTCTATCATTCCTTAGATACGTTTTGATCTCATCGTGTATTAGATCTAAGATTCTCTGTGTTAGGACGTACAATTTAAAATAGACATTGTATCATTCTGTCTTTAAAATCAACTAAATAGTATTAAATAAGTTGGTATATCTACATAAAGTTTTGTAGATAGAACGTAAATGTTCTCTACTACGAGTTTCAGTTAACTAAGCTGATACAAAGTCCACCAAAGATCTAATTTTATATCGACCATAAACGTACAATCTGTTATTAGTTTTAATATTACCTAAGTTATTATATTGTACACGAATGCTTAAAAAGCACAACAATTTCAAAATGTCACATTATTCTAACACAACATAGTATCTAAAATTTTGTGCCAAAAATTAAATATAATAATTACTAGTAATTATTATAAAGTGTATTATGACTATGATTTTAACTTTAATTAATAAAATGAAATAGAATCGAATTAATTCTAGTAAACATCAAGTAATGTTCCGGTGGACCGTCCGATAAAAGAATATTATTTTAACACACGACTTGATGTTAATTTTAAGCATTTTATCTACCTCTTGTTATAATAAGTGTGTATTAGAAGATATTGGTTTGATGGTTGTGGACTTTACGGGTTACCATAGACACATGGTGTTCTATAATAGTTGTTTATTGAAGTTTACTGATTTACAATATTAGGGGAGCTACCTAAAGCAACTTTAGCATTTCGTTTCTGATTATAGAATCGATATAAATATATGGAGCTGATGTTTAGTAAAGTATTTTTTAAACATTATAATAATTAAACAATAATAATAATTAACTGAAATTGCAGTGGGCTGGTCATATCTGCCTTAGGACCGATAACCGTTGGGGTAGAATGTTCTAGAGTGGAGACCACGAATCGGCAAACGTAGCGTAGGACGTCCTGTGACCAGGTGGAGCGACGACATTTGCAAAGCGGTGGGCAGTGACAGGAAACAAGCCGAAGATCGGGCTCAGTAGCGTGTCTTGGGCTCTGCAAGACACGAGGAGTCTATGTCCAGCTGTGAACTGATGCCGACTGATTATGATGATGAATAATAAATGGACAAAGTTTCCTTTTCCTCTCTCGAGTAATTATGACACATTTTTTTAAATCAAATTTAGATAAAAACGTCATCTCAGTCTACAGCTACCGCGTTGTTTTCTGATTGAACATTATTATAATGGTCATTATAATAAATATACTAGAATATAGTTAATCTATAGTTTTTAATTACCTTTACCTTACAACAGGAAACGTATTAACAGTATTACGTAACAAACAAATTAAAATATAGTAGTAAAAATTACGTACAAAAATATAGTGCATATCATTAACATTGATTTACTTTGGTTGAATTGAAATGCACTTATTATCATTTTCCTCTTCATCTTATCCCGCGGAGTCAGTGCAACATTCTCTTTGTTAAAATATATAAAATCTAAGAGGTTGGTTAATCAGTAATATGTTGACATCAGGTAGTTTGGATGCTATAACTATATTGACACTACCAGTAATGAACTGTGTAATAATGTCATAACGTCTATGATTTGTTTATGATAAATATCAGCTCTATACTTTAATTCGGTTCCAATTCAAGAAGTGTATCTCTTTAAGGTAAAAACTTGTTGTCTTGTTGTTGGGTACCTCTGTACCTCTAACCTAACCTAACATTTTTAAGGAGGGGAGGATTTAGTATGTGATTAGGTGTAAGTCGTTGTTATGATAGAACTTTGTGTAAGTTTGTGTTGTGTTTGTGTAAGAAGTTTAAAAGATCGTATAATTTGTAGCACTGTTAGGGTCAATTCACACCGAGACTGCAGCGATCGGCAGCGCAGTTGACTATGTATTTTTAATCTTTATCTTCATTACCAAATTAAATCAGATTACTCAAAGACCTCTGGACCGATTTGGTTTTTTTTTTGTATGAAAGAGTCCAGGGGGTTCCATTTATTAAATTTCATCGAGATGGAGATAAACACCTCAAACTTATTACTGAAAACGACTAGCGCGGCATTTTAATTCTGTTTTCTTAGATTTTTAAACGATCTTAAAATATAACTACTAGTAACGCTAAAAGCTGCTGGCCGCTGCCCTCACAACGTGAATTGAATCTTTAAAGACATAACCTCATGCAAGTTTAAAATGTAGGGTCAAATTAAACGTAGAAATAGTTTCTATGTTAGTTCGTATTTAAATTAGTGTTATTGTTATTTATTTGTGACAACCATATCTCAACCAGTTATTTTATAATATTCGTTCACGTTTAAACAAAAAACATGATGTTATTTTTTTATTACTATTTTACTAATGACATAAGTATTTGTGAAGATAACTAGGATTATATTTATTGACTTATGTGTGGTTGTGGCTTCATACTTAAAGAGCTTAAAAGTATCTTGTTAAATTGTGTAGAGATTAGTTCACGATCACATTATCGGGTCAAGTGAGGCTTTTCCTTTCGACTTAATTATGGAAAATCTTTATATTAGTGTAGGGTTGATGTCGATTTTCTTTGCTCTAAAATACTGTTTTGGAATCTGAAATCTATTAGTTTAATTGTTGATAAGACAATTTTAAGTTATTACACTTTTATGTTCAGTAAATGTATCAAGCATTAAGGAAATTGTCTAGCAGATTTCAAATTATACGTATTTATCTAATGCTTATTTTTTTATATACAGACTGAAAAACATGCTTTAAAAAGCCTCTATTGAGATCTCAAAATAATTGTAATAATTTTTATATGCGGCTTTAGTATTTAGTTGTAACATGCCTGCAATTTAAGTCTGATTCGCTTATAAGCTTTATTCTGTTGCAATAATTCATATCATATTAAGTTATTATATTTTTGCGGCTTGCGATGCTTGCTTTACGTATTACTTGTGATACGTAGTGAAAGATTACTGTAAAATTAATTTGTAATAAATATTATTTATTATAAGCTATATGCTTGCCACCTAGTTATTGTTTGTGTAGTTTTTATTGAGTTTACAGGTTTATAGCGTCTGCTATTGGTTATTGATATTAATGGGGGTTAATGAAAACGTCAGTTGGTTCAAATGTTAGTTCAAATTTACTTGAGACGGACTGTAAAAAACGTCTAGTCGTGGCGATTTTCTAAGATAAAATGCGCTCTTAATCCTTTAAATATACGCTCTGACCAATCGTGAAAAAGTCATTGGCCCAGTACCGCCTTTTCACTGACCGAACTGAAACTTATGCTATGATTGGGTAAAATTGATCTCAAATAATACTTTTTAAAATTGAATTTATACTTGAGCTTGTGTCTATTAAATATTTGTACCGATTGATGATACCTTTGAGAAAGTAAGCACCGAATTCCTTTGAACCTTTCGGAAACGTAAGGAGTCAAAGTTTGGTGAAAAATGTTTGACCTAGTTGTGGTTTACGCGGTGTAACTATTAGACCGAGTTAAGTTTATTCACAGACTTTTAAAAGACTTAACCAACTCCACTCTGTTTGAAATCTTACCTACTTAAATGTATTAAATATCTGCTAAAATTAGAAATGACTAAACAATAATCATAGTTTCTGTCCGCTTCAATTTACTGCTGGACATAAGCATCCCAATAAGAGTTGAAGGCAACTCAGAGGCGTGTGTACATACATAAAAATCGTTCCAAAAATGAAGAAAAAGTTTCCGCATCAATGAAAAATCTGTTTAATGTAAAAATTATCAAAATATTTGTTTCTAAGAACAGACTTCTTTTTTTGGTTGGCTATTTTATTTATATTGTATACTTGCTATTTATAAAATGTTAGGTAATCATTTTGCTGCAATAATACCAAGCTTGCTTAAGTGCAATTATTTGTATAATATTTTTTGCGACTGATTTTTTTATGCTAGTCTATGGTATGCTTCGATTAATTATTATTATCTTGATTTTTTTTTAATGGTTAAAGTTGTCATTTTACAATTGAACTGACAAATGGAACTATAATTTTCTGGCTAACCGTAAGCGACTTTTTTATAGGTTAAGGGTCTAGGTTGAGAAAATAATTATTTCACACATTTTTTAAAACACATTTATGATATATACTTGCAGAATAATCTGGGCAATTTACACAAAAAAGTGTTGCGTTTTCCTTAAGAATCAGAACAGTTGTAAGTACTGTCCAACAACAAAAGGGCTTGTCCAAAGTTGGACACTACTTACCTACCGCCAGTATGCCAGAAATTACAGAAATAAAATTATAAGTCGTGACTCCGTTATTTGTTTAAAATTTAATGCCTACTTACTGAGTCTCCTTCTATTTCCCTTTACGGTTAACATTCCCTCCTATTAAGACCTTTGTCTTAATAATACACCCTATATACTAATGATAATATACAAAACCTCAATTGAACCGAAAAATATGTATAAAATGATTTAATTTCACTATGGCTGTGTAAAAGTTTGATTTAATCGTCGTGTAGCACTTATGTAGTTATAAGTTTAAAAAATATAAAAGTAGTCGGTGTACCCATTATTAAAACCTAATATTATAGTGTGAAACTTAGGAAATAAATATAACTTATAAATATATCCAAAAGTTTGAAGATGTTTCGTTTTAAAGTGTACGCCACATAACTTGGACCGCTGCTACTAGTAATAATTTATAATTTTTGTTAACATCGCGATCTCACCGCGTGACCTTACTCCCAAAGTAAACCGACTGACTCGCTCGAAACTTAGTTCTAGAAAATTCGACTAAAGTACAAGAATTACATAAGAACATATATCTAACGTCATATAACGTGAACAGTGTCACAAATTCACATTAAAGCTAAAACAATAATTCAGTGGCAAAATCAACAAACTTAAATTTGTTATAGTTGCATATCTTCGGTGACAATGCAATAATAGGCAATAATATGGTACCATCGAGCTGACCTGATGATGGAGCCGGGCTGTAGGGATTGGAACGGTAAGTAAAGGCAAATGGTCGTAGGACATTCGGATTTGGGCTAGTTACAAACCCAAATCCGAATCCGATCCGAAAGTGCTACGCTGTGTCCGCTAGTATGTATTGTTAGCATTAGAATTTTTCATTACACATGATAAAGTCTTCACAAAAAGCTCGTGTTTTAAAAAAAAATTGCCATTAATTTGTTTTCAATTCGCATTACTATTTTAGTGTTACAAGATGCGTCGTGAACATAATTTGGTCCAAAATATTTGGCGCACACTATTATTTTAGAACCCTAGGGCTACCTACCTTCACGAGCAAGAGAATCGTTGCGATTCCCTTTTTTAACGCTGCGATAATATCGTCACATACATTGATTTATAAAAATTATATAGATTTACATAGTTGCGCCCGCGGCTTTGTTTTTATGTTTTCTTTTGAATATAGCAGCGATGCACTTGCTCCCAGAGATGAAGCCTATGGTTCACTACTCGCTAACGCCTACGTGTTTAATTAAGTTCAGAAAAAGTACAAGTCCTTACTGATTTTGTAATTTTAAAATATACCGTTTCTTTTTACAAGTTGTGTTTATTTAAAAGCTGTAAATGTACTAACTACCTTTTTAAATATTTATTTTATTTTGATACAGAATAAGTGTTTTTACAATAATTAAATTTAGTAAAGCCATAAAGCGGCAACAACGTACTACTCTAAATTATTTATTTGTGATGCTGTAAAAATCTTGATGTAACCTACATGCTAATAAAACGATTATCATCAAAATACCGTTTACTTCTGTCACTAAGCTCCAATAAGTCTTATTTGTCTGAAAATAAGGTTTATATTTTATTTTAATATTTTGACACCATGTAACTGATATTATGTACGAAACTTCCGAGGCTAATCCTCTTTGAGAAAGTAAACACCTGACGTAGTATTTATATTCTCTTTGGTAAACACCGACTCCTTTGAACCTTTCGGAAACGTAAGAAGTCAAAGTTTGGTGACAAATGTTTGACCTAGTTGTGGTTTACGCGGTGTAACTATTAGACCGAGTTAAGTTTATTCACAGACTTTTAAGACTTAACCACCTCCACTCCGTTTAAAATCTTACCTACTTAAATGTATTAAATATCTGCTAAAATTAGAAATGACTAAATAATCATCATAGTTTCTGTCCGCATCAATTTACTGCTGGACATAAGCATCTCAACAAGACTTAAAGGCAACAAAGAGTACATACATAAAAATAAATAACAAATAGTAAAAACCGTAAATTTAATGGACTGTAAAATACAAAACTTCCCATGCTCTAAAATCTTTTATTATCATCATATAAAAAAAGACAAACTAAAAAGGCATCTTAAAAACAAGCTTTTATATTGATAAATATTAACTGAAAAGTTAAATTCAAGACAAATCCAAAAAACCCAAACACGACGTTCTTTCAAATCCTTTCGTAGGCACACACCTACGCCAATCATTATATTAATATAGTTTATCATAATATCTCAAGGTAACACGCGCAGTACAGTGACATGCGAAATTCTGGCAATCCAGAATGTTACCAATCTATACTTCATCCAACTATTAGTAGCATTATCCTAACAGATAGCTCATTACGGCATCACTATTTGATGAATACTCGAACTGTCCACTCCGGCGTCGGTTACGGTGGATATACCTAATATTTTGGCTTCGTGTTCGATGTATTTAAGATCCATCCATAATCAAGGATCTTTCGTTATTACACGATCATTTTAGTGCGTGAATGCTAGACAAAGAATATTTGGTATCAACAAGGAAGTTTGCGATCTAAGTGCGAGATGTAAGAATATGATAACAAAATGATTAGCTACTGGTACATTATTAATAATCAGTGATTATGTTGCACGATACCTTATCAAATTTGTATTTAAGCCAACATTTTATTAGAATTTCCAAATCAAACTTCCGTTTATAAGATTTTAGTAAATCCACAACATTTCTAGTAATTCTTTTGTATTATGATCGATAAAAATAGTATTTCTTCCAGACCACAGTTGAAATTATAAAGTTTTTCTTTTAATGAACGTCATTTCCAACCGACTTCCAAAAAGGAGGAGGTATCAATTAGTTTTTTTTAATGTTTGTTACGCGATTACTCTGCCAATCGTGAAGCAATTCGAATGATTATTTTTTAATTGGTAGGGTAATTCTTCATGGTGGTCCATTGTAATTTCATCGAGATTTTCTCATCAGGCACTTGTACTAAAAATAACTACCGCGGCATTTGAAGACGATTTTTTTGTTTTATAAACAATCTTAAAATATTGGTTCAATATATTTACGTTTCAATTGCCTGGCAGAAATCGCTTTAAGCGATAAGATCGCATTTGCATTACTTAGAATAAATATTTTATTTTAATTATTTCTTGTATGACTGGTGTGCAAATAAAGTGTTATATATTATTATCTATCTACAATACATTCACCTGAAGTTAGAGGTCAAAGCGGACGTCGCGCTAACCTTAAAATGAGTTAAAACATGTATGTTTTAGGAATATAACTTAAACTCTGTCTAATAGTAACATCGCGTTTGATTAGCGAGATTGCTATGACGTCGATGATTGTAAGTGTATCTTTCTTGATCCTATCGCGTGCTTGTGTAAGATCGTAATAAACGATGTGTATACTGATACCCCATTGTATCATTTGTTGTTAATGTTAATTTACCTTACCTTGTAGTATGTATTAAGGTTATCTTGTATAATATAATTTTAGAGTATGTATACATTTCCGATAGTTAGGAACTAGTGTAGATAAACTTTCTTTAAACCGTAATGATTAACTAATAGTTTGTCAAAAATCAGAGCAACCTACAAAAAAAGGGATTTGATTAATATTTTTTTAAATAATGCATTGACTGTATTTTGCGATTTCGTAAACTGAATACTAAAGAAAAATATAAGTACTTAATAATAAATTACCTTTGTGGCTAAATAACGATCATCGGGAGCTTCGTTCAAAAACCTTTCCACTTCATTCGATGTCAATATTTTCGACTTTTTACTTGTAAAACCGTCTGATTGTCGTTTTAAGAAAGCGTTTAATTTTGGGTATTCACTTATATCCACGTTGCTCCTTATTTTCAGCATACTTTTTATCATCGAAAACCTCGACCATAACGTAGAAGGTTTTAATTTTGCTGAGAGTTCGGAGAAGTATGCCAACATAACATTTTCTGAAAAACTATTTGCTTTTTTCTCTTCTCTCCACGCAATAAATTCATCGTATGTAGATATGTAGCGACTTCTTGACTTTTCCGGTAAAATGTTTTCCGAAGCATTTTGTGCAATTATACTGAGTTCCGGTGGTGTTAATTCCAAAAAACTAGGGTCGATATTACTCATTTTGTGCAACAAACAACTAAACTCGCAAAGAAAATTTCTGAAAAATGGCGCCAACCGTATAATATAAGCAGAGTTTTTTTTTCACCCATTCTGGTAGGCAAAGGGAACTATGCTCATACAGCCAAGTCTTCAGCAGAATTTTTTATTGATATGAAATGAAAATGAAATTTAATGAGATGAAATGAAATAAAACCTAACCTAACTCATTCCATCAAATCATTAAATCTGTTATTGAAACAAATTAGTAGCTTCTTTTTAGAAATATACGTATTTGCATGAATCATAAAAACTTTTTTGAATTTTTTTAGTAAAAACTTCATGGTTGGTTTTTCTTTTTATAGACATTATTTTGACAGTTGGGAAAGAGAACGCACGAGTTCGGGAAAGGTAAAGAAAAAGCACGAGTGTGTAATAGCCCACATCCCGAACGCTATACGTCCCTGCAATACGCCACTTTTTGACCAACTGTATTAAAAATGACTGTTGAGGTTTCCTAAATTAGCACTTATGATAAAACTAATGATTTACTTATTCACTTAAAATATTTAACGCAGGGAATATGGGTCTGATTTAAATATGGGTTTTTTTTTTTTCTAAAGCTTATTTTTTGGAATGACTTGCATATCATTTTTGTTATTACTTCTATTTGGATAAGAAAATAATTATTAAAAAGTGGTAAAAATTTGCAGGCAATTCATGGTAGTTGAAACGCACGCTATTGGTCAGATAAAAAGTCACGTCAAAGTCTACAATACGCGCTTTGAAGTGTATGGAAAAATCCTCCATGGTTGAATATTATTATAGACTATGACGTCACGTCAAGCGCGGCAACATGGTGGCGTTTAATGTGCCCTGTTTGTAATTAAAAAATATTTATTTTTATACCTTATTTTCTTTTTTTAAATAGCTGGGTATTTTATTCTAATCATATAACGATATAATCTATCGTATCAAAATATAAAAAAATACATGCATATTCCCTATTCATTAATAGTGTACGCATAAAATACGCTCAATGTATTTTATAACTTTATTGCTAAAAGCTCATAGAAATCTCGTCTTATTTTAGTTACGAAATTTATTTACGGTTGTATACAAAACAAAGGTTACTCGAAATCAGAACTTTGTGAATATTAAAATATAAGTACTATAGTCGATCACATGTCTTACAGTTCATGATACATTTTATAAACAGACCTCCAAATATAAGATCCGTTTTAGTAGGTTATTTAAAAAGTTACTGAATCCAACACGGTTCTAATTTGTTGCAATTTTATTTCGGGATTTTGTACAACGAGCGCGTTGAAATCTTTTGTTCACAATATTCGCAAAAATAATGCTGTTGGTAAATGTTTCATTATCATCATCATTATCAGCCAATTTCCGTCCACTGCTGGACATAGGCCTCTCCTAGGAGAGGTAAATTTTTTTTATGTAAAAATTAATCTTAAGACTTTCAGTAAATAATTTATATCAAATTAAAACAAGAAGTCTGTCAGTAAAAATAGGAAACCGCCAAAACTATTCTCGTAAACAGGAAAACACTACCGATCAAAAGCTAGTCTGCCGTCTGGGTAAGCTAGTGCTACATTATTCATAATGGCTATTTTCGATGCGAATTTCTAGGTAACGATTTGCAGTGTATTTGAAGCAGAGAGCTTAAAAATTCACGTTTTAAAGTTTCAATCAATACATCGGAATGAGCACAAATCAGTGAAATTGTCCGCGTAAATAGAATACGTGGTTCCGTTTTACAAATAAAAGGAGAGATTGCGTCATAAAAACAAAGTTTTATGACATTCTACATAGGGCTACGTGCGTAGGCCGATCGGTGGCGTAGAACATTTCGTAGCGCTACGCGCCACCGACACAATGACGTCACGGATGGTGGTTCCTTCGCTACGGTTTTGTGCACCGTAAAGGCACGAGTAGGCACTCAGCGACGCTATCTCGGGCTACATTGAACCGTGGACGAGAGATTACGTCGCTCAAAGTTTCCGTGCGATTGTTTATCAGTCAATATTGCACCATAAGCGAGCAAGATTAATGCAGTTTTTTTAGTAGGTAGATTAAGATGAGTAGTGATATTTAAAAGTATTAATATTTAAAAAATAGTTTTTATTTTCTCCGTTTTGAATAATTCAAATTAAAGTGCATATCGAAGGCATCAGCGGTAAATTCGGTATCAATATTGTTAGTTGATCTAAGGGTAAAGTTTGGTAGGGGTGCCGGGGGTGGTCGGTGGGTGTGGGCGTTGGGCGTGCTGAGGCGCGCGCGGTGGCGGTGTGGTGTCGAGGCGCGGCGCGCTCCGCACGTGGCGCGCTCACGTGGCGGCGCGCCGCTGCCGGCCGCGCGCCGAGCCCGCGTCCTATGAATAATTGTGTACGGAGTGAATGAATCGATGCGGCAGGCGCGGGCGGCGGGCGGGTGCGGGCGGCGGCGGCTGCGTGGAGGGGTGCGCCGCGGCGCGCCAGTCTCGTGCCGGTAGTCGGTAGTGCAGCCGAGCGACCCCGGGAGCCGTCCCCGCCGCGCCGTCGCTCGATCGTAGTCGTAGTGTGCGCCCGCCGTCCGGCCCGCCCAGCGCCGCTGGCGCCTGTACCCATGGAAACCCTCACGCAGGACGTCGCCAGGAGCCCCTCGGAGGCCGCCAACGACCCGGGGTACGTGCTCCCCCGACCGGAGACCGCCTACTGGCCGCTCCGTCGACTCCCGCCTCTGACTGCTATGTTTATCTTGCAGGAAGATGTTCGTCGGAGGACTCAGCTGGCAGACTAGTCCAGGTACGCTGGCCGCCAGGCCCCGGCCGGCGCGCGCGGAAGTGCATCCGATGCGCTCGCCGTCGCGCGCCCGGCCCGCTCGCACGCGACCCGCGGAAACCCGCCTCCGCCGTCCGCTGAATGGAAAACGCGGAACGGTTTCAGTGATCGGGTAGCGAACCCGGCACATAAACACCGGGAAAAGTTTGGTAATCAGCTGATTACGCTCGGTGCGCAAACGACCGAGTTTTGTGTGCGCGATCGTGGAGCACGTGACGGAGCGAGGTAGAGTCGCGATTCTTGAGGTTCCGGTACACCATGAAGTCGTACAATATTCTGTAATTCAAATCTAACATTGAAATAATATCGGAAGACAGGTGTGCTACGGCGGCCATGCCGGCTGCGCGCGCAACCTCCGGCCTCTCCACCCACCGGGCCGGCGCACGATAACGGTTCTTATTGCCGCCGAGCTTCGGTACTAAATCGCAGGTAGGGTTAGATAGCCGGCTTCTACCCCAAACAGTTACCATAACATAACCTCAATCTTAAGTACGTAGAGCACGGCACCGACCGCCGCGATATCCACTTAACGCTTCCTCGTCCTTAAGAGTTCAACTACCGATTGGCTTTATGTAACTACATGTAATTCAGTTTTGTTTACTTTTCCGAAATACATGACAAAATTGTTTTCAACTATTGTTTTATTCCAAATCCTCTTCGAGTCATTCATCGTTCGCAAATTAGACTAACATAGAGTTCCTTGATTTTCTTTGCTGAAAATCTGAACGGGAGTCTCGATCGAGAACTACCTGAAAAGTTTTTCTTCTGAATATACGTAGTTGAAAACCTCTCCAAGCTGTCGCCGGTAATTGCGTCATTGTTAGTTATCCATTGTCCTATTTAAGCTTATGATGCATTTAGGTACGGGGAAGTGTAATAAAGATCATTAGTTTCATTACGTGTACAAACACATTAATTGCGTCAGATCGGAGCGCATCGACACGCAAAAGGTCCGGTGTGCGTGCGCACATCACCGCTCGCGGTATTGGGTCGAGCGCCCACATTGCACTTTGATCCTATATCTATGCCAACTTTGTTCTTCTCCGGGATATCTAGGCCGCTGCAACGGCGCTTGCCGACAATATGGTACAGATTATATCTACTTGGATCGATCTCTACTGAGAAACCACGCGGATAACTCCGGAAGAGATTGCACCCTACTTCTGCAGTTGAACAGTTCTTTGAAAAACTTACGTTCCTACATAGCTGTATTTATACATCACGAGGAATCTTTAAATAGGCGCCTACAAACGCTCGCAAATCACGTGCCTATTACATTCTGCCAATTTTGCGTTGACCTGTATATTAATAAGTTCCGTTTCTTTTACTATTCGGTGCAGAGCCAATTTTTTCCCAGTTTAAAAAATATCTGGTCAATGTCCTATGGAAAAATGTTCACGTACATTCGATTGGACGAGGCGGTGATATTTATACAAGATGTTTGCACCGTGGAGCCATTGCGATAAGATAAATTTAAAAACTGTATCACTACTCTACGGTTATCTTATATTTTGATAGTGAGCAGGCTTGTACGGCTTAATCTCGGCGTAACAAATATCTAAGTCTTCAATAATCGGGCTGTCTTAAACAGCTAGTAGTGTAAAATGCTAGTATCAATCACAACCTGATAAGGTTGACAGTAACATAGTAGGTTTTGCACAAATACTGTGGCAAGATATGAGATAGCAGAGACATTTTTCATAAAAATCGTAAATATCCTATCCATATTTTTTTTGTTTTTTCTTAATCTGCCCGTAACTGAAAACTGGTCCAAGGTCCAAATCGTATTAATATTTTAATTTTGCTAATTCACATTACTTAGGCATATGAATGCATTGCAATGTAATCTATAGGTACCTAAATCAGTTACATACCTGATTCATAATTAATTACTTTTTTTAAAATAATAAACATATTTTTCAATTTTATAAACAGTTTCAAGCCCTCAAACATTAGGTATATTATTAAACAATTTTAAAATATAAAAAGTTGCTTTAAAACTATGTATGTGACTATAATTAGTATAAAATGATCTTCATTATGTAATGTAAGGGTAGGAATAACCCTGTAGATGGTTGCAAGTATGTATGTTTTAACGGGACTTATTGCGCTAAAACCTTAAAAATGTTATTTTATCTCGACCTTCTGAACAAGTTGCATTGACGGCAACCTGTAGATTGACCACACCGCGCTCTTCTCCATGATCTAAAGAATATACATATCGTCTATTAGACAAGTTTACTTGTTTTTGGCTGCATTATTCGTGTTTTGCATCATGAACAAGTAGATTAAAAAGTCAAAAACAAGCGTTGCTGTCAAAAGTATGTAAACTGTAAAATCACAAGACTAATTACCTCCGTAATCCCCTGTCGTTATTGCGTAGACTTCTAATTCTTATTCATGTAGGTATCGTTTATCACCTTGCTCATGATAATATTGTTGGGAATGATAAGCACATGTTTGATCGCGGAAAAATTGGATATGGGTAACACCTATGTACAAAGGACAAAAAAGTACTAGTTGTAAACTATTTTTGCGACGTGGGTAAGAAGCTGGCTAAAACATAAGTAGGTTCGATTGTAAGAAGTTACATCATCTCATTTTTGCATTACATCTAGAGAAAATGTATGGGCATGAGACGGCAACATGTGGCTATTGAAAAGTTGCACTAACATTTTATGCATTCTATTCCCAATCATATATAAGTATTAGAAAGCTACCTAATTTTGGAGCTCGATCATGATAATTTCGTCTCATCTTTATATCTCCGAACTTTAATATCTTTTTAATGGCTGACCACTAGAAATGTTCTATTTTTGTTATGAACTTTTCGCAATAAACAGTTACGAAGATGCTATCTTAGTTATTTGTGAAACATAGAAATTTGACGAGGCTGAATTCATATTTCTGGTTCAAGTAGTAAGTAAATTGTTGAATAGGTATTTCATTCTTGGACAAATGATCAGTACTAAATAGTTTAATAACATTTTTGTATTTAGAGTGAGTAACCATAGACCAGGCCCATGATTTGATCAGTTTATGCTATCTTTTAATTAGGCTCAAGTTAGCACGATGCATATTATGAGTAATTTCTAATAAGTACAATAAGTATAAAAATTGCGGTGCGGTGTCTAGTACAACATGTATTACTCGAGAAAAAAATGTCGCGTTCGGTGAACGTGTAAGGCCGCGCGCGCCTGAAAGTACTTTTGTGCATACATTTTGTGCGAGACCATTAAGTATAGGTATATACCTATTAGGTACCATTAGGTACGTCAGAAATTTCACGTGACAAAATATATGGCGCGGAGTGCCTTGCGGCGAGCGCGACAATTTTTCTATTGGAAATTTCTCATAATGTGCGGCCGGCCTGAGTGAACAGCTGAACTGTCTCTACAGATTCTGTAATCTCCACTAGGCAAATGTGAGACTACGACGTAAAGTTATGCCTATTTCTTTTTTGAGCTAGTGCAAGTTTTTTTTAATCACGTCCATAAAAGCTATATTATATTTGTTTCATAGATCAAATCAAACCTCAGTTTTAACTCGTGAACATTATTAATAATTCTAGAGTTTGTGGAAGAGTGTCCAGTTTAAAACAAACTTTATTATTCTAGGACTTAATCTTAAGAACGCCAGTCTTAACCTGAATGCCGTAAGTTTTAGTAAATTTTTGATTAGTGGCGTGCTTCTTGGGATGGAACTTATAACTTTAAGTCTGATTATCATACATATTTCAGACGATTACTTATAACACGGAATCTGTTAGTAGGTCATCCGGCAACACATGTTTCATACGCTGAGCCCTTTCAGTTCTCATTTTCTTAAACGAGTAAAGTCGGTCAACTTCAACGTTATAAAAGTTAACATTAGAAATGTAAAAATAAATAACACGTTCTAACGAATGCAGCGATGCGCCGCGATTTTATCACTTGTAGTTGGAGCCATCATTCACCTAAAAATAAATAAAAAGAAAATAAAATAGCTAGTCACATGAGAAAATTTACTCTAAATACAGCTGCAATATACCTTTAGGTTGTTCCATGATATACTAAGAATTTCAGTGATACATATATGCATTACATCATACCTATAGGTATATTCAGTAATCCACAGTTTTCTACACAACTATCTTATTTTTTATCAATATATAGGTATATTAATGTTTATTAATTAAATTTATTATTACATTTATTATTAATATTAATTATTAATTTATCAATGTATAGGCTAACCAAGTCATTTGAGTAGCTACCTAAGTAATACTTGCATTGTAATTGTAATATTTAGAGCCAGATTCATCGGTTCCTGATCAGATAGACGCCATTAAAAGTTGTCAAAAACGGCGAACCTGGCCTTTAAATTTTGATTACACAACATTTTTAAGACAAATATTGGGTATTATGCCAGAAGTAAAAATTGTTGAAAAGACAACTAGGGTAGAACTAGTAAAGAAACATATTTCGTAATACAGTACCTAAGTACTCCAAATCTTTCTCTACAAGGAAAATGACGATGAGTGCCTTAAATTGTATAAATCTAACTATTAATAAACCTGTCTCTTCATTCATTTTTCATTCATACCCCTTGTTAACATGATACAAATAAACAACAAATAAACGTTTCGCTTCGCTTAACCATAATTTTAATACCGTGGAAGTAATAATCGGTTTCTTTCCAAAATAAGTTTAAAGTAATTACTTGTAAACTAGAATGCAAGATGGTTACGCGTCTGGTCGCTGCGAGTCCACACAATACATGGGGGGTTACCAAAAGGCTTTAAACATTCTTAAAATGTGAACTTACCACGCGTAAAGAGGAAGGAACTGATTTAGGATTGTATAGCAGCATCTCTTTCTCTCATTAGTAGTTAGATTGTAATGAGGATGTTTCAGAATTTGTGGTAGGTCCCTCAGGCCGCGACGGTCGTCGGTCGTTACGGTCATTATCTGCGACTCTTGATTGTTCGCCTCAACGCTGCTCGTGCGCATTGCGTCTTTAGGAACGTTTTGTGACTCAATTTCCTCCGACTGCTTTGTAAGCATCCGTAGGGCGCAGTTTCGAATTACCGCGACATCCTAGAGCACGATTTTACTTAGAATTCTTTATAACTAACGCTTCATAGTCAATGCTTGTATTCGTATACCGTACCACAGGCTAAGCTTTATTTAACTTTGCTGATTATATTTACTTGGATACTTATCATAATTATACATGCACACATATCATTCATTTTATTGTAAAAAAACCGTTTATATAGCTATAAATTTCCTATCTCGAGTGCTGCATTATTTATCGCTTTCTATTTTTGTTCTGGCGTAACTAACTTCTACGTCTTGTAATGGTTCTATTGAATTAAGTCAAGAACATTTCTATCTCTACAGCTTCAATGCACTTACTATTTCAAAATTACCATTGAATATCCTGCACGGAGAGTTCTCGAGCTCTATTCAGTGTTTAAAAGGGTTCGATTCTTTGCCGATTGCGAACGGTTCACCTTCGCCTTCATCAATTATTAATCCAAGAATTTTGCATGCGTTGAATTATGCATCAGTAGAGTCTGATGCAGAACGAACGGATTGTCCTTATTACATTTCCAGCGTGGGGCAGCGGCTATACCGTACTTCTGTTGCCGTCTAGTAAACTTCCCGCCAATCAGGTAGAAACTTAGTGTTGCCAACTAATGCTGCGCCTCGAATCAGCTTTAATAACTACCGATACAACTCCACGGTAGCGTTTAAAGGTATCCTCTTGTTAGAGCGAACAATCTACTTTGATTTAGATGAACGTTCAATATTTTTAGATAAAAAAAGTTTATGTCATTCTTCAATCAATGTCTCAGGTGATGAATATTGGTCGAATCACGTGTCTTTTGGAAGCCACGTGTTAGTTACATACTGAAATATCAGTAAGGATGACGAAAGAGTGCCCTGTCCAAAAGATTATTAGAATCACATAACACTAAGTGATAAAATAATAGTTAGAGATACTTATCGCTTTACATAGGTAAAGCGATAAGTAACATAAACCAAATTCTGACATCATCATTAATGTATCTCCCTATTCAAAAACATGCGGTTCTTCGGGAATATAAATATCATTGGAATAAAACTTTCGGACGCAGACAGACTTACTAACCATTAAAATATTTTCACAAAGATAAAAGAAATATTCCTACTCACAGAATTTATGATCATGTACTATAGTTGTCGGGCGTTCAGGTTCATCATAATGATTTCCTACGTTCACGTCGAGTCTGTTAAGATTTCAGGAAAAGCGTTTAGTTACGACGATGGAAATATTCTTAAAACATGTCTATTATTAGCTATCTTGACGTGACGGTAGTAGATCATTATCGCTCTTTTGAGCGGATGTCATTTCCGAAGCGTTGTTATAAGAAATAACGGTTTATTTTTAAAGATGAACGTTTCAAAACTCCGTGGCCTATTTATTATTCTTAACCCGCTTCGTAGGTACTGTCACTGATATTGTCAACTTTATTCACGATAAAATATATTATCTCTTTCTAACGAAATACTTTGTTTATGTTGCCCGTTTTTAACGTAACAATCAGCCCGCTCAACTACTGAAGCGTATAACTTAAATAAGCCACTGTTTCTAAATCAAAGCGGGTTATTGAAAGCCGCAGGTGCCCATCAAAGCTTCAAAGAGTTCGACTCGCATTAGCAAGGGAACTTTATACAGTTTTATTCGGGCACCGGCTAGCAACTGATCTGACAGGGAAGAGATTTAGGAAGGGGCCAGGAGGAAAGAGTGCAGAGCCAACCGCATTACCGCAGACCGTGGTATAATCCCTCTACAAAGCGCACAGCGAGCAACTACCCGCATGGCTTTGGTCTAATTTACACTACGAAAGCGGATACCAACTATAGAACCGTCTCATTATACATAGGCATATTTAACGTTTGCGTCTGTGTCGGGGGAAATGTCTAGTCTGTGTTGATTTATTTTCACGGCCTGGTCCTGTCACCAAGTGTTTGATTGTTTTTAGCTGGCTGGGTTCCACAAAACGACTATGTCACACATAATAATTGGCTATTGCGAAAATTCTGCGCAAGCGTGGATCATATGGATACATCTTGGACCACATCGTCACTTATAATCAGGTGAGATAGTAGTCAATTGATTGCCCATTGAGCAGAAAAATCGCCTCTACTCTGGGTAATACGATAGCGATCGGTAAATCGAATGATACTGACGACTTCTTCGAAAGCTTTGCTTTTCGAGAAGCCTTGTGCGATTCTTATGTTTATATATTTCTTATGTCAAGTTTACTTGTGTCCAAGGATCCCATCATATGCGCGCGCTTAGTATGTTTAGATAGAGAGGTAGGTAAATTGATGTAAAATCTGTAGTTGAAATCGCAGCTTTAGGAGCCGCAAACTAGCCGTATATTCGGTTATATCGTTCTCGCTACAGATAGACACGGATTGCGCATGCGAACACTTCCATATCACATAAATCAGTTAAACACATAAAAACCAAATCAGTAGGTATGAATGCTCTAACAATGTACAATTTAGGTTTGTAATATTCTAAAGAAGCGACTGTTACAATGTTAAGAATTTAGTTATATTTTTATAGAAATTAATTCCTGGTTAAAACATCTTCTAATACTATAAAAATCTTTGTCCTGACATACTGACTGACTGACTTACACACAGCCTAACCTGCTGGTCGTAGACTTGAAATTTGGTATATTTGTCTTAGTACATAAATAAGCGTGTAGGAGGCTAAGAAAGGATTTTCCAAAACTCACCCCTTAAGGGAATGAAATTCTCCATACAAATTTGATTAAATTGTTTTTTTTTTAATTCGAAACTTTACATAAGTACTTCTGCAAATAAATAAGTAAATACGTGTTTCAGTATTTATCGAAATTCCACCCCTAAGAGGGTGAAATGGGGTAAGAGTCTGAAAAACAATGTAGTTTTTCGAGTTTTATAAAAATGAAGCCCTGTTGCCCTTAGTCACGCTTTAACTTGAAAACGGGTGGACCGATTTGGCTAATTATTTTTTAATGTGTTTTTATGATAGAAACGTTTTTAGCAAAGAACATTTTTATGTAAATAAAAGGAGTTATTAACGCATGCGAAGCCGCGGGGCACTTCTTGTCTGAATAGTTTTGTTTGGGTTGCGTCCGCGCAGATTTAGCTACTAGCTACGAAAAAAACGGAGGTAGCTCCATTTCTTTCGTGACATTTCTCAAATAACCGGGGTCGTTGTACGATAAAGCGGCGTGAAAAGCTTTAGCTTTTAAAATGTGTGTAGGATGAGTTCTTGGTGGTAGAGAACTGTTTTTTCTGTAAATAAACCGTGATTTAGAGCGATTTTATCTGTTCCGAGATGTTTAGTTTTAGTTATAGTTCCGATTCGTATTTTACATGCCATTAACCTATAATTTCACTTGCCTTTATTTCTCAAATTAAGATTGATCTTAATATAACAGGCTCAATCCTTCCTTCCTACGACAGAATTATTAGAAGGCTCAAGCCTTCTAATAATTCTGTCGTATCAGTTTTATTTTATTAGTTTAATTTAAATTAAACTTTAAGTAGTATTACATTGTAAATTCACAAAAATATTGTTGAAGCAGCTGAAGATCTCTCGTATAGTAAGGTATAAGTAGCCAGCGTGAGAAGGTAAATCATCTTCCAAACCTCCTTACAAGTTCGATACATATATAACATTTCTAAAATAAATCACAGTCACACAAAAATCACAGAATCACAGTAGATCTAACTTAGAACAACTAAAATAGTAGTCTGTAGTAGTGTCCTGCCTATCGCGAGAGATCAAACATTTTCTCGTCTGTTAAGTTCCGCCAATCATAACCATATTACATGAGAGCCGCAGCTATTTCCGCAGTTATGTTTACAAGAGATAGCGCAGATATTTCGACGTTTCTAATTTCCCGGAGTAGGCGCACAATGCGAGCCGGAATTCTTGTTTGTATTACCAAGTAAGAATATTTCGCTGCGGCTTGCATAACTGTGCAATCCTTGCATCCAGACACATCTGGGATCGTTCGGAGACGACACACGCCGCTGCGTTGTTGTCATTACTCATTTGTCGCGCGCACGACTTCATGCTTCGTTTTCTGTACAAAACACCTTCGCTCGATTACGAACTCTAAAATTTAGGAAGAGCGCTTCTTTTCGAACATCCATTATCCGTCAGTTATTCCCAAATAGAACGTGTGAGAGGACAAAGCAACCCGTCTTCAAACGACATGCTAATTGACGCCGCCGTAATGTGGACTAAAAGCTAGGTCTATTTTTTTTAAATTTAGAGACAGTGCGACACTTCTTTCTCAGGGTAATGAAAGTTTCACGCTTCCAACAATGGCACGCGAGATACAACGCTCGTTTGACACACAATTTTAAAAGAATTCTTATTTTTACCCTAATAATGATTTTAATTAATTGTGCTAATAATCTGGTGATAAAAGTGATAATCAAAAACCCACCTGAGCTGGCGTCATCGTTTTTCTTATTTTATGAGTTGTTTAGCAAACAGAAATGTTGTATCATGCAGTCCTAATCAGTGGCTTTATAGGTAACAGATACTAAAAATGTTGCAATGCGTATACCTAAATGCTTGTTTTTCGATGCTATCTTTTGACAATGGGCACGTCACGATAATGTAGAGATCTTGGTTCTGATACATTTCAATATAATTTACGCATCTGACGTCTTAATATTTGATTACTGAAATGTATTAGATAAAGAATCGTCTTTTACCTGGTTACGCGATTTTAACCGACTGCACAAAAAGGAGGAGTTTTCTCAATTCGACCGTATATATTTTTTTAAGTTTGTTATCGGATAACTTCGTCTTCGATTTTGACGATTCTTTTTTTGTTGTAAAGGATACCCCAAGAGTGGTACCATTCCAATTTCATCGAGATCTGATAAGTATCTCCACAGATATGTCGATAAACGTCTCAAAATTGCAACTGAAACTGACTCGCGCGATATGGAATTTGATTGTTTTATTTTTTAAACTATCTTAATTATTAAAGTTCGAGTAGCTAGTATAGACCAGTGACTTACTGCAACGTGATCATTACGATTAATTTTTAGGGTTTCGTTCCCAAAGGGTATCAGCAGTACCTTATTACTGTGACTCCGTCCATCCTTACGTTCGTCCGTCTGTCACAGGGCTGCATCTTCTGAAACGTAATAGATATAGACACTTGACATTTTCACTATTTTTCTTTATATTAATAACGAATAATTTAATCCGTTCACAATTGACGGAGTAATCGCGTAACATACACACAAAAAAAAACATACAGACGAATTGAGAACCTCCTCTATTTTTGTGAAGTCTGTTAAAAATATAACCTTGAATAATGTTTTTACATCTTTCTTCACTTTGATTTTGTTTTTGACAGATATTCTTACGGTGACTGTGAGCGAGATAGAAACAAAGAAGCAGAGAATTAATTTGTCTTCACAGGAATGTTCGACCAGGCAAAGTCTTGTGTAGTAAGGTGCAACGTTATTGAGCATACCTAATATTTTTTGACATGAGATGACGTTTGGCGAAGATGGCGGCCATATGGCGGCAATTAATGTTAATAATCGCAAATAATACTTATTTACATTCATTTTGGAATAGAACTAGTCCGTGTTATAAAAGTATTTGGAATTATTGTAATAAAATAGACAATTAATTATCGTGTGTGTCAGATGCTTTTATTGCACAGGGCCATTTTGGACATTGTCCTTTGATACCTTGATGACATCATTATGACTAGTGGATATTTTCACTAGCGCGGCATTTGAAGTCAATTTTTTTAGGGTTCCGAACCCAAAGGGTACCAAAGAACACTTTCTGATACTTTGCTGTCCATTAGTCAGTCCGTCCGTCCGTGTGTCTGTATGTGCGCACTTTTCAGATCTGTATCTTCCTAACCGTAATAGGTTCATACTTGAAATTTTCACAAAGTATACAGTGTGGAAATTAAACTCAGGCCCTGGAGGGAAACTACTTTAAATCCTTAAGCTAGCTCATTTTACTTAAAGGAGACATTCCTTTATTTTTGAAAAGAAACAAATCTGCATTAAAAGATTTTTTTAAACTCGCTTGCTTCGCACGGGACTCGAACCAACTAAAATTAAAAAAAATAAACACTCTTTATTTTAATATACTAATCGGTAGTATTAATATTCAGGATAAAGTTTCTCTAACAAACATTAGGTCTTAAAAATAAAAATAATCGTTAAATCTAACATCAACTTTATTTTACTATCAATTTTGTAACACTTAAATTATTTAACTGATTAATTGTTCGAAATGAGCCCCGTCGTACAGGCTACACAACATTAGTCGCCGTTGAAATTAATTTCTTGTAGCCTTCAGCAAAGTGTTGTGGTGTATGCCCCTAATAACATTTTCTATCGCAATCCTTAGCTCTTGAACGGTTTCATAGCAAGTTTCATAAACAACATTTTTTACATGACCCCATAAAAAGAAGTCCATGGGCGTCAGGTCTGGACTTCTTGCAGGCCATCTAATCGTCCCGTTTGTACCTATCCAGGCATTGAAATTTTCATTAAGGTATGCCCTGGCAATTCTGCTGTTGTGGGCAGGTGCACCATCTTGTTGAAAAATGATATTATTTCGTTCCTCTTCTGGCAAAAGGTTTAATTGATTTTGTAAAAGCTCCAATATTTCAATGTATTTTGCTGCATTCAGATGTCCTTCGTAAATGTGCATCAAAACAACCATGTTACTTTTGATTCCACACCAAACATTAAACGAAAATCTGACCTGATTGTTCGTTTCACGGACACGGAATGGATTTTGACGAGACCAATAATGATTGTTATGTCTGTTATACATTCCATTATTACTAAAATTTGTTTCGTCAGACCATACAATACAGTCCAAGAAATTTGGGTTGCGGGCTATTTCTGTTTGAATATTTTCACAAAACTGTAATCTCCTGTCACTATCTCCGGGATGTAGTTTCTGCACCAATCGCCCATCACGATAACATTTGTATTTGTATTTTTTCAGAACTTTAAGTATACTAGTATGGTTGATGCCTATTTCTTGAGCAGCTTCCCTGCTTGAAGCCTTCGGGTAACACTCGAAGTATGTCAAAATGTTTAACTCAACATCGCTATAGTCCAAATTTTGTTGCTGTGGGCGTCCAGTCTTCTTTTTAAAACTTCCAACGGTCAGTAAATTATTCACAATTCGAGACAAAACTTTTCTAGATGGTAGTTCTCTGTCTGGATACTTCTCGCGATACCACTGCAGAGCTAAATCGTAGCTCTTGTTGCAAACAAAGTAAGCTTCTAATAACTCGAATTGTTCTTGATACGCCATTATGAGATAATTTAATTACGTAAGGAAAGCAACACTACTTAAATAAAATCTGTTGATAAAAATCGTTCGAATTTTAAAATTATTGTCCCGCATTGCAAACAAAGTCAAACGTTCCATTTTTAAACTTCTCCACTGAACGCCTCGGATCATGTAAGAAGGAAATGTGCATAGAGGTATTACCACCATTGAACAATTTTCTTATCGAAGATTTCAACAAGGTACTTAACGATAGATTAGCAAGCGTATACTTCATACGAAGTCTTTGAGTGTTGGAGAGATAACAGAACTGTTACGTGTCTTTTACTTGTTAAAAGTGAACAGTAACCAAACATTTTTTAGAGAAACTTTATCCTGAATATTAATACTACCGATTAGTATAATAAAATAAAGTGTTTATTTTTTTAAATTTTAGTTGATTCGACTCCCAGGCGAAGCAAGCGAGTTTAAAAAAATCTTTTAATGCAGATTTGTTTCTTTTCAAATATAAAGGAATGTCTCCTTTAAGTAAAATGAGCTAGCTTAAGGATTTAAAGTAGTTTCCCTCCAGGGCCTGAGTTTAATTTCCACACTGTATATCCGTCAGTGTATAACGGCCCAGACATGAAATTTTATAGATGCATGTAATTGAATTAAGACTTGGCTGGCACCGACTTCAAATAGATAAGTGGGTAGCGCTTATAATAATTATATTAAGTAATTTATTTTTGCTTTTGAGTGCCTGTTTGTGGTTATGAAGTCGGTTTTTAATTGTTTTTTTAAATAATTTATTTAGTCTTCAAAAGTATATGCAATAGCAACCTCCACTGTGTATAATCTTCTTGGGACTCTTCTTCTAAAACCACTACATTCTCCTATGTTGAGGTATTTATCTTCATATCTCTGGAGATACTAATCAGATCTTGATGAAATTACAATGAGACTACCTCGGAAACGTACCCTACCTATTAAAAAAAGAATCATTTGAATCCGTCCAGACCTGACGGAGTAATCGCGTAACATACACACAAAAAAAAAACATACAGACGAATTGAGAACCTCCTCCTTTTTTGTGAAGTCGGTTAAAAAGACAAACATTCCAAATCTTTTACTTTAATTTAACTACTTTTACTTTTTACAACTATATAACACTATTATGGATGTATTTTGTAACGTTTTTAGCTTATTTTTAACAAAAATATTAATAGGGAATTTCATGGCAAATTCAAAAATATGTATTGATATTATACCATAAAGTTTTATAGATTAAAGAAATTAGCAAAACAGTGAGACTGTTCTCAATCCGCTAGACAGTTGTTACGGAGGCTTGTCTTCATATCTCTGGAGATACTGATCAGATCTCGATAAATTTACAATGGGACTACACGGGAAGTATACCCTGCTAAAAAAAATTATCAAGTCGGTTAATAAATAACGGAATTATGAGGTGACAAAATTCACTGGCATTTAGTGAAGAAGTACCGTTGTATGTCTGAAACTCATCATCAGATTTTTACGAAATCTTTTATGAAACCATTTCGCAATAAGCCTCTTTTAAACAAGAATAAAAAGTTTTCCAAATCGGTAAATAAATGACGAAGTTCTAAGGTAACAATATTTCCTGACATTTATTGAAGAGTTCCGTTGTCTATCTCCGAAACAAACAAAAAAAATTTGTAAATATCATCAGATTTTTACAAAATTTAAAAAAGGACTTCTTCGACTCTTTCGAACAAAGTCATACCCGAACATAGTAAAAAAAAATAGTCCCTCCCAAATTGAGTACCTCCTCCTTCTTTTTTGAAGTTAGCTAAAAATTCAAGCCCAGAAACGTGTTATTGAAATTTTTTCCCGATCTTATTATAATTATGTATTTTGTATGTCGGTGGTACGGAACCTTTCGTGTTCGAGTCCGACTCGTACTTGGCGAGTTCGTAAATTTATCTATCGTGATATCCAGTTTTTAGAAAGCACACAGTAGCGTACGTACTTGTATAAATTACAACAGTAAAATAAACTCGAATTCGGATTTTGGAAATGATGTAAGCACATAATTCGAACTGTAAGTGGGTAACTAATTACGTATTGTAGGTATCATCTTATCGTCGTTTATTCAAATTACCTAATTATATTATGTTCTGGTTTTAGACTCAAGTAGTATGCTCTGTCTGCAAGATTTAAATCTTTGAAAACTGAGTAGGTACTTACCTATTTTCTATCAAATTAAAATTACCCAGCATCGAATATTGTAATAGTTTTCAAGACAAATTAGCTTAGGTTCTTGAGAATTCAAACATAATTTGGGGTGCCATTAACAAAGAAAAGAAATTACTGTTGACTCAAGAAAACAAATATTTGTCTCAGTGGCTAGTAGACATTGTTTTAATTCTTTGCAACGATTTTCCATTTGAAGAAGAGACTTTTAAATGTTATTAAAGTTATCCTATAAAGATACAGAGGTAGTAATATTCGCGCACAGATTGTTCACCGATTGTTTGCGAACTTAAGTACATATATGTATATTTTTACTCGTGAAAAAAAAAACTTGTTATTACATTGTCAATGGCGCTGATCGATCAAAAGTATGTAAGTTACGAATGTGATATAAAGAGTTCTTAGCTTTAGAGTTGCTAAAATACTACACACATCTAAACATAAAAAAACCGATCAAGTGCGAGTTGATTCGCGCACCGATGCTTCTGTCAAAACAAACTAAACTTTGTAGTTTGATCTCTAGAACTATATGCTTAGACACTGTTAATTAACCAACTGCAAATAATAAGTTTGTAATAGTAAATTCGCTGTTTTGGTTATTAAACTACATATTTACGGTTTTCAGATATATTTCTATAAAAGTGCTTCAAGACGTTGCTTCTTGCTAAATTTAATGATTATAGATCAACAGAAAGTAGTACCTTATAGGTTTTGAATCCCTTGTGAAATCGCAAAATATGAGACCTAAACGTTCATATCTTTTAATCGCGTTGATTAACAAGTTTAATTTTTTCAGCCGAAATTTACCTTAGACCCGAGTACCTAGGCATATAGTATATATTATAAAAGTATATACCCATATTATAAAAGTTTTAACTTGATACCTCAACGCGTTCCTGAGAAAAAGGATGGAAAAGAGAGGAACTCAAGACCCTTTTTCTCAGAACGCGTAGACGAACAGACGGACAACAAAGTGATCCTATGAGGGTTTCTTTTATCCTTTTGAGGTTCGGAACTCTAAAACTATAAAGTACACGTACTATCTAGAATGGAATACTGCTGCCACCTATGTTACGGCTTGGCTAAATGTTCGCTAGAAGCTATAGATTCCATCGATAGACGAGCGAGGATGCTTATTGGCGAAGCTGGCGAAGCTGAAACCACAAAAAACAAGCTTCAGAGCCTTAAGCATCGACGTAAAGTAGCTAGTTTATCGGTGTTGTTCTATAGGATAATTTCGGTGGGTGTGCGATTGAATTACACAATCCGATTCCTTCTTCCCTGTTTTACAATAGGACAACAAGGCAAAGAAATAAACGGCGTGGATATTCTATCCAACCGCACCAAACGTTTTGGTTCGACGTTCATCATTCAAACCGCAAAAGAATGGAACAAATTTCCGGCTGATTATTTTCGAGTCAATGTCAATGAAAAATAATTTACCTTGGGTGTCTTCAAATCCAGAGTGAAAAGGTATCTTCTAGCCAATTATGTTATACCCTCGAATACATTGTCGCTTTACATCTGATGAGATAAGGGTCAAATGTTTTCCTATCAGCAATAAAATGAATCCATAGGTACTTCATAGAACGTTTTTTAATTGGGGTTGTACTATTATTTATTCTGTGATTGTGGCAAAAATTAGCGTAAAAAAAATACCTTGGAAAGTACTCCAAAATCTTTCTCCAAAAAGATTACATAAAGGCTTCGCTTTCGCTTTTACGTTTCTTCAGACAGTTTAGTGTAAAAATAAATTAAAAATTGACACCTGCATTTTTGACGTTAGTCGCATCTATACGAGTAACTCCAGAGTGTATACAGTACAAACATTTACTTACTAACTTAATCCCATCGACAAGAATTTTCAATTCAATGACGAACCGAAGTCATTCATCGAACATTTACTTACCATCAGATACGCGAGTAGTTTGTAATAGATTAATGTCGGGATATCACTTGAATTAGTGCAAAGTTCAGTCTTCTAACAGATAGCGTGGGCGATAGACGTAAATAACAAAACTAAACATAGGCACCTACAGTAATTTGCTCGCATAATTAATGTATCGTATGTATTCATTAACTCATTCGCTCATCAATGAGCTGAGTAAAAATCGATTAAGGTGCATAATGTTGATATTTTCATATGTTAATATTTTTGTTGATATAATAAAGTTTGAAAGCCTGTCGCTGAACATCTAATGTGTTCCAGCAGCTATCCTTGAGAGCCAGTTCTCATTCTAGGCCTAGCATGCTACCAACTTAAACCGCATCATCACATACAGGTGAGATAGTGGTCAAACGCTAGCCTATATGATAATAAAAAAAAATGTGCAGAGGTACATATACCGTAGTTAGGTAGTACCGCGAGAAACTATGCGTCATCCACATCGAGATTCTCTGATAGGAGAAATTAGTAGATTCTCTAGGAACACCCAAACTAACTCGATGTTAGTTAAGTTACTTAAGTTACAGTACCACGCAATAAAGTATAAAAACAATAAAAGGAAGAAATCAAATTCAGTTTAAACATCAACTCTTCAGCAGAGGCAAAGAGAAAAAGAACGCAACAAACCAATGCTTGAGTCTATCTAAAGGTAGATAACACGACAAAGTTTTTATGTAACAAATAATAAAATTCTTCAAAAATAAGGACCATATGTAAAAATAGGAAACTAAAAATATTAAAATAAAATATTTCCGGAGGTATACCTATTACAGTCCATCCAAAAACCAATATTATGATACCATTATAGAGCATGATAGTAAAATCGTTTTACTACCGATTTTACGCAACCTCCTCATAGTTTACGTATCCACGTTTCGTCTGGCTTCACATATCTAAACCGTATTATTTCGTATTATCATTCCGCGACAGAAACATGGGAATTCATGTTACACAATAGATGCCACGTCTCGCTTTATTTAGCTGTAGTTTTGCGAAGCCAGAGTGGTATTATATTAACTTCTCGAGTTAATATTCCGCTGTATAAAGATTTAGATTATGTTCGGGTGCTGAAAGACGCGTTGAGTTCTCGCATTCTCTTTTAGTGCTGGGTAGTAAAACTAGTCGGAATATTAGGACCGCGTACGCACTTATCGGACGTTTTATAGGAGGTTATTGCGTTCCATCTTATATTCTATTTCTGTTTACAAATGTAAGTAATGGGGAAGCTTGAACATTGTTGCTCCGTTGAAGTTCGTTTTTTGTTTGCTTCTTAGAACAGTCCTCTGTCCGATGTCTCTAACTAAGCAACTCGCCCAATTATAGTAACTGGTTGTCTTTTCGCATTTAGAAATGTTTAGGTTATAATGTGTTTCCATTGTGCCCTGTCTTCTAAGTATTTCTATGAAGATCTCTATTGACTGTAAAATAATTATTGTTCAAAACGTTATTATCGAGTTCTGTAGATTTGTAGACCTCGTCACTTTACGCCTGTCAGTTCGCTGTTTAATTGCTCTTTATTTTTTTTATATATTACTTTAAAGTATCTGAATTTTTTTTAAATCTTTAAGACAATCGCTTTTTATTTGTCCATGTGTCGATGCATTTAATTGTATGTTAAGGACTCTTAAGTACATTCATCATAGTAGTTTATGGAATTTTTGCATAATGAGGGGTATCAAAACACGAGCGTGTGTTTTAAAACCGAGCCGATGGCGAGATTTTTAATAGAATCACACGAGTGTTTTGATACCCAGTTATGTGCAGTTTCATACACTACTTTACTTATCTACACTCACGCAATAGGAAATTACCCATTTATATTGTGTTTGGTTGGTGGTTCATCGATGGTTACGGTAACCATCGGTGAACTGCGCATGCACCCTAGCGCGGTCCCCATAAACAATATTAAAATACGAACTGAAAACTCCTTAATAAATATAAAAAGGTTTTTTATAGCATTATTTTGCTAAGAAATCTGTATCATAATAAATATTTTTAATTTAATTTCAGTAGTGCATGTATAAAGTTTGTCATTATGGTATTACTTTGAATTAATAATCAAAACTTTACCACATGAGTGTAGATAAAAACTATTTAAAACATTTGTACATAATTGAATGTCATCAGTTAATAACCTGTCGTGTGTCGTGCGATATTTAAATTTTAATTAAACTGTTATTGGGTTCGATGCGGGCGCCAGTAATTATCCGGTAATCAAGCCTGCTTTACTTACTTATCGGTTTACTACGGAATCATGGTGAAATTGACGAAAACTTCCATTAAAATTACGTGGAAATAACGTTTATCACGCAACCGTTCAACTCAGTGGGACTGTAGTTACTTATGTAAGAAACTTTATGGTGGACTACCCACATGAAAACTTAAAAAAAAAAGTCTGTATAGGCTAGCGTTAAACCACTGTCTTCCCTGGTGGTAAGCGATGTGGTCGAAGACGGTGAACACGCTTGAATTGCTTGCCTAGAATATTCTGACTCTCAAAAGCTTTGCCAGAATCACGTAAAGTTGTGTCGGCAAATTTTCTCAAGCTACTTTTTGGTAGCAAGTCAAGCGGAACATCGAAATAATCTGCTCCTACCACCTGTGGGCGAACACCCGTGCTGGGATTTGAACCGATGACCTCTCATTTAGTAGTCAATCAATCTATCCCTCACGCCAACGGGGCTTAAAAAGTAAAATTATAATTTTAATCATACTTAAACATCACGTGATTATATAGCAGCCATTAGTAAGCCGTAAAACTGAATAATTATCTACAGAATGAGCTGTTAAAATTTAACAACAACAGCCTCTTTAGTGTGCAGTCTAGAAACTCGACGCTTCAACTTCAAGGTGAGGCAGAGGTTGTCACTTTGTCCGAAGTGGGTACATTTGCTACAATTAATGGCAGTCTACGGACTTCGAGAGCATCTAATGGATGTTTGCCAGACGCTACTCTCTCACTAACCCCACATTTTTTCTTATTCCACAGTAAAATATAGCTGTGCAAATTAATTTTCCTAATCCTATACTTTTAATTTTCTATGAGAATATATAAAAAATACAACACCAATGCGCCCAATACGTATATGTATTTATTTTCGCTTCTTAAACGTAGAAGCATAATAATGATAACATGTAGGTGAAAAAGACGCAATAAATGTATCATCATCTACACTGTAAAAAACTTAGCGAAACTACCGCCGTTTCAGCGTAAACAAATTAAAAATCGCTTCACACTTCCTACGCATTCGAGTATCAGGAGCAAAACTGCATAAAAATAAGCTCGATCAATGCATCTACTGAAGCAAAAATACTTTGGAATCTATGCTCTATTTTCGCGAGCGCGGCGTATTCAGATAGTAATGTTTGATTATGAAAAATTGCAGGAATGTTACGTTACCACGATTTTGTGCAATAGCAATGAGAGAAAGTGCTTGGCCGGCCGCCAATACCCTCCCCGTACGGAGATAAGACTGAAATGCATTGAAATAAATAAGTGCCTTCACTCTCAGAGTTTTGATGTGATTTAACATGGAACTCGTAAATGTATTAGCATGCTTTATTTGTTGCTAATTTGGTTAGTTTGTTTTATTACGTCAAAATAGATCATTGAATACATCCACTGTTAATAATAGAATCTCTAGTCGATAAATCTTTCATTGAACTTAGACGTTGGAATCTGCCTTACGTCGAGCTTAGCGTGTTCTTGTTATTCCGCTGAGAAATGTTGTGTTGCTCTTTACTCTGATTTGTTGTCGTTGTCTGTACCTTGATCACTATGCTTGGCTCCCTTTGCTTTGACAGTTTTATAGACATTTGGAGTGTCTTGAAATAATAGGGTATTATAGATGTTTGTTATAGCGATAGCCGTCATCGTCGTCGCGATTCATGGCATTGTTAGAGCTGCCGGTGGCATTTGTATCTCCGCACGTTATTACTGTAATATAATTATTTTTGTTTCATAACTCTATTATGGCACCGGATTGTGCAAATCTATTTATAAAATAATTTGAAATAGCGTTTCCGGATCAGAACTGTACGATTTCATGTGTTTGTGAAATATTTTTAACTGTCAGAGCACAGCTTTGATCTGAACCAAAAATGTTAACATCAAAAGCTGAACTAAATCTAAATAAAAGTACATTTGTAGTGAGAATAGAGGGTAATATACGTGTAGTACACATGTGCTTATATTCCTTGTTGACTTCTGATTATGGCTTCTCGCGACCTAAGACGTTCGCACGACATAAGTATTAGTGGCACACGGTACGCGTCGGGGCGACGTGTTCGCTATTTACACGGAAATGCAAATATTAGTTTAGGCAAAGGGTTGTTCTGCACTTGAGTGGGTTTACGCTAAGTGTGGGATTAAATAACGTTACGTTGTAAGACGCCAGTTTTACGGTTGTCTCCAGACGCTGCTCATTTAATTAGAACTCTGAGAGTTGCATTAGTTGTTGATGTTCGACATTATTGAGACTTGCCCGCCTTTAAAGAACAGTTTGTTGTAAAATCAAGGTCAGCTTTAAACTTAGTTCTTTACATTTAATACGTATGAACATATTTAACACATGACCTTTCCCACTGGATACATTGATAAGTCTCGGTCGTGTACTAAATACGTCTTTTAAGTATGTTTAAGTCATGACGGCCGAGCTTCGTCTGATAATGGCGACAGATATGCAAATAGGCATATAATCTGCAATCTGAGATTTTATTTGCGTCGTCCCACTCGGGCGTTGAGTGACGGTTCGGTTTGTTGCGCTAGCGAATGATTGCACACGCGACCTTTGCGCACACGCACCGCGCAAATGCCCCGCGATAGCCCGCTGCACTAATCCACTTAGAAACCGATACGGACACCACATTATCGCGTCATTGAACTTATGCAACACCCTATATCTACTCTCCTAAGTCCTAAGCCGTCTTTATCGTTGATTCTAATCGACTTACTTAGTCCTTAGTTCTCAGCCGATAACTAACTGAAACTACCGCCCCAAATGACGGAAGCTTGTGCTCATTTATTACCTCTTAAACCGATCAAATATAACTAACATCCGAAATGACCGAAGTTCGACGAATCCCAAATTTCATAGACAAAAATACATTTAACTATGCGCGTAAAACGGGAACGGTTTAGACTCAAAATGAAAACTGAATGATTGCATTTCAATTTTAAAAGTTGAATGTACTATGGTGCGATGTTGAAAACTAGCAAATGAATGTTTTCGTCGCTTCATAAAAACGTCACTCGTCAAATATTCGTGTGCGAGTCATAACCAGCGATTGTCGGTTTTATTAACTTGTAAATTTCATGTTCCGAATGTACGTAAGTACAGCTGAGTTTATGTACCTAGCGGCCTGCGGCCAACATGATCGCAGATGACTTGAAAAGGCCTGATATGCTTAATCATTTACGAAACATGTTACATTACATCTAATTTCTCGAAATAGAAAAGACTAATGACTTCATTGTTTTGAGTGTTTTCTTATCTCTTTGCTCAGTTGGCACATGCATGCGGACGTATGCAGAAATAAATAAACAAAAACTTGAGTCCATTCACTCTTCGCTGACATTTCTAACTGCGGCGTTTCGTGCCAATCCGCCTATTTTATTCGATTCAATTTTATTAAAGCCCAATGATTGACGTTTTCCTGCTGTATAAATTCCAATCGTCGCGACTGTTTAAAAGTTCATGTGAAGACGTTACTATATTTTTTGTAGAACGATTCGGTGTAGGTAACTGAGTATGGTATCTTCAGTAATTGGTCAGTTTCAGTTAACATTTCTTCCATATTTATTCAAAATTGAGATTCAAATGTATAATTACTTTACCTTTTCACGCACTTTGAATGAGCATTTTTTTGAACAAGTAATATGCTTCTTAAGACTGTTATAGAATCTTTGAATATGGAAATATCGTCATAGTTTTGTTAAAGATTAAGTTTTAAATTGTTGCATTAAACTCTCACCAAGCGCCATACGGCTATATAACTACACTAGACGTCAGCGCCCTTAAAAATTCTTTTTCAGTTGTGGCCCTTATATCGTGTTCTAAATTGCCCAAAAAGTATTATAACAATGTTTTGAACTAGGAAGATCCAGTAACAAATAACAGTAATTTGTACGCTATAAAACTATATTTCATACAAATGTAATTAATTAAATTAACTGTACTTACCAATAGGCAATTACCACTGTTAACAGACGGAAGAGGCCTAAACCTATCATACGGGTCTCGAGCCTAGTTTAGGTGCCAGGTTACCAAATTTCTTATACTTACGAGTACCTGCCTTTATTGATCAATAAGTGATTTATTTATTTATTTATTTTTATTATTTATTTTTATAAAACCTTAATCGAAACTGTTATCCATATGTTTAAAAGCTAGTTTCGAGTTTTGCTGCGTTTTTAGGTAGGTACTCGTAACTAGTATGTTATTTAAAACTTTCAAATAGTTAAGAATATTTCATAAGATAAACGAAAACTAGAACAACATTTTTCAAGGCGAGTCACAGAGCTGAAAATTATATATTATTTTGTTATATTGTACATCTATATTTACAGTGTGAATATAGTCGAACTCGGCCGAAAATAGCTGTTGTACCTATGTGTGACATCGTAAATCTCTTGTACGGCGGCACAACATTAATAATTTTCCATGCGAACTCCTAATGGTGCATTGAATTTTATCGTAGTTAGTAATAAAATGATTACTTATGTGCTAGAAATTTACAACAAGAACTCAAAATGTAACGAGCCCTGATAAAAAGTTACATCTAACATCTGTTTAGTAGTTGTATAGTATAAAATCACATTCGCAGTCTGAATACTAATACAAATCTAATAACAATACTCAATTCGTTATGAAGCGTCGGTAAACCGCGAGTCGGCAAATGCATTTCGCCGTGCAAAATCATTATTATTAGTAACTTTGAAACGTTCCACAATATTCCATTTCTATTTCCGCATTGGCTCTAAACGTTACAGCAGTACTTGGATTTAGGTGTCCGTTCCGTTAAGGTAAATAGGCGTCGTAGGGTATGCGCGGTTTGCGTCAAGTTAGTTTAATAGAAGAGCCGTATAGCGTTGTAATGATACAAATCGCGAGTGTAGCTAGTTACTAACAGCTAGTTTCCAATGAATGGGTCAGTAATCATCTGCATTTGAGGCCATTATCTCAATTGGCGAGCACTCAATGAGCGGGCGACCTCTACTGCCGGACACCGCACCCGGCTGACTACAATGCTCGTTTGTTGGCTTTATATTGTGCTTTTCTGGTATACATAACTACTGTTTGGATACCTGATCGCTTTCGAATGCAATCAGTATAATTTGGTTTGATGTGCCTAATCCACCGGTCAGCTTTAGGATTGCGCGTTCCACTACCTACACTCGTAGAGTCTCCCACTCTCGTATCTGTGTATAATTCTATGTATGATAAAATAAAATTTGAAGTTACGTCCGTGATACTTGCAATATGACTAATCTGCTCGAAGAAATATTTAAAGCCAGTTTATGTAAGAAAACAGAGAGTTCTCTATCTACTTAGTTTATTAAACTTCCAAATCTGATCACATAAGCAAATTTCAGGAACAGCCCATAAATAAACTGCGATACATTTTTATTTATGAAATTTATTTTTAAACAACTTGACTACTTGATTGTTGATTACTTGACCACGTAAGTTAGAATAGAATAGAATAGAATAACTCTTTATTGAACACCATAAAGAACTTATTATCTAAAATAACAACAACATAACTCAGTGATACAATCGGCGGTCTTATCGCATAAAGCGATCTCTTCCAGACAACCTATTTGTGGACTGGTTAAAATACACAGGGTGTTTGGCGATGGCGTATAATTTATTTTTATTATCTAGTATACAGCATATTCAACAGTAAAATATATACTATATATATATATATATATATATATTGTAAATGTGGTATGTATGTTATGTATGAATATATGTATATGGTATGTATATATATATATATATATATATATATATATATACATACCATATACATATATTCATACATAACATACATACCACATTTACAATATATTTAGTTATACAATACATATACTTAAAATATACATAAATATAATATAATTATATAAACATATTCTATACACAAAAACAAAAGCAAAACAGTATTTAGCAGGTTATAGACAAGTAGTGATTATAATTGCGAAAGAGACTTAGCACGTCGAATCTCTACAGGCAGCTCGTTCCACAACCGAGCGGCATGCAATGTGAAAGATCTGTCGTAATACCATGAAGAATGTAAAGGAATGAGTAACTGTAGGTTTTCCGAGGAACGAAGAGGAAGCAGCGGCTGGTAGCGGCTGGCAGCGGTTGGAAACGAATAGCTGAAGATCGAGCTCAGTGGCATGCCATGGGAGAGGCCTATGTCCAGCAGTGGACGGAAATTGGCTGATAATGATGATGATGAAGAGGAAGAGGATTAGAGAGATGTAGGAACTGGAAGCGCTCTTTGAGGTAGGAAGGAGTAGATGGGACAAATAGGACAGAGTATAAAAGGGAAAGGATATGACTATTTCTTCGGAGCCGGATAGGTAGCCAATTTAACATTTTGCGATATTCCGAAATGTGGTCGAACTTGCGTAATCCGAAAAAGAAGCGAATACTCATGTTTTGGAGACGCTCCAGCTTGTCCAGTTGTTCCTCAGTCACATCAAGATAGCAGGTGTCAGCATAGTCTAGAATAGGAAGAAGAATAGAGTTTGCGAGAGCAGTTTTGGTAGAAATTGGAAGAAAGTTTCGTAACCTACGTAGGGATCCGACAGAAGCAAAAAGTTTTCGGCTGACTTCCGCCAACTGAGGTACCCAAGATAGTTCTCCTATCAAAAAGTATACCCCGATTTTTCACAGTATCACTTATAGGGATTTTTAAGTTAAGTTGTCCAAAAATAAATGTAAGTTACATGAAAAGTTTAATAACACGGACAGGACAGTAATTTGCTAATAATCGTAGGAAGACTCTAAAATTCCAGACGAAGTGATTCTTTGACGTAAAGACTACGTTGGATATAGCAAAACGTAAATTCATTAAAATATTCCGAAATAAAAATATTAAAGAACTTGAAGTTTGAACTCAAAAATATTATTTTGGTCTAAGTACTAATAAAATAAACTCGTTTATTTCCGAGCTTTAATTTGACGTGCGTGTGTGTACATACATAGCCAAAATCTTTAAACTTCTCACAAATAATTATTATTTATTATATTATTTATTATCTACGCTATATTTATATTTATCAAGGTTATCGAATCCCCATACATTTGTTTACATGTTTTCTTTGCGTTATCTATTTACGTTAAATGAATCTAGAGCACATTATCTATTATTGCGTAATTTGTATGATTACGACCGATTTCCCTTCGGTTGGGCACATCTTTACGCTCGTCACTATTTTGTATGGATAAAGTAGGAAAACTGCTTACTTAAGTACTCGGTACTCAGTTATTCACTATAAACGTATAAATTCAATCTATGTTTCTGAATTTAGGGATGGCACTTTCCAAACTGATAGACTTTTTTAAGTTAATACAAATTATCGCATGAAGAAAAGACTAACCCAATTCAGATTGATGGATTGATCCTTTTGTGTTTATTTTGAGGTCAAATAATAGTAATTATAGTAATCTTGTCTAACTTTACCAAATATATAAAACATATTATATGGGTTCATACATGCCTTACAAAATTACGAGAAACGAACTAATCGACCATGAAAAGAATCGATTTATATATACTATCGATATAATATTGCCATCCCTATCTGAAATTATCTTAAAGGAAAATTAGTACCTATAAAATCTTTATCTTAAGGGTCGCATCAGCTCTCAATTTTCGTATCGTGTATAGTTTTTAGATCAACATTGTCTATCAAATTAATATTCTCTATTAATAAACGTGATCTTTTACAGGTGCTCATTAACTACTCGACATAGAAATTAACTGTAAGCGTAATATTTCAAATGACAATCATAATTAATATTTTTACTATAAATTACTCACTTCTTATTTACTGCTAGCGTAGTCTGTACTTGAGTATTTCTTATTTGTCTTCACTATTGTCTGAGTCTATTATCGTAAATTACGAGCCACATCGAGTATTAGTTACCAATTGCTGCAATTGTGTGGTAGAACATGTGTACTTACTTACCTATAAACTATAGCCATTTGTGTTTTAGTTCAATAGATTTGTGTAATAGCGCCGGCTAGCGGCTCTAGAACTTTTTATTTCGAATTTATACATTAAGTAGATATGTCCAATTTTATTTAACAACCGACACCGAAAAACCACTCTATTAGTGTATTAATTGAACCCAATATTGTTTCTCACAGAACATAAACCAGCATGCTAGATGTAAGCCATCACACTCAGACCAGCCACGGAGTATATTGATGAACCCCTAATTATAAGACCAACCACTGTTATAAGAATTTCTTACACGTTAGATTCACGGAGAAAAATATTTTCCCCAGGGTTACGCAAGCGGTAATTGTGGTGGAGCACCTTAGTTGCCATCTTCTGAAGTTTGGTAAGTGAGGCACTCCATTTATACACAGTCTGCCCGTCGTGATTCCGGAGAGAAATATTTAGTCGATTGTACCGCCCATGCCCTGTTGACACAGCTTCTGACACGAACAGTAACAGTGCGGAACATAACGCATAAATAGCTCTTTCCCGGGAACCACCGGAAGCACATCTCACACGTAGAGTAGCCGCTTGCGCCATCCGTTGCAGCTTGCTAGATATCGTAGCGTAGTCCGCCGTCCGCGTCTAACGAACGTACTCGACGATGTCACGCTATGCATGATTACGATAAGAGCACGATTATTTCACTTTCATTTTGTATGTGGTGTATTTTAGTGTTTATTGCACATTTTGACGTAATTTTCTATCTTAGTTCCACTTAGTTTGTGCTTAGTTAGAATTTCCAGCGATCGAACGCTCGTGGTAATTGGCAAGAACCGTCGGAGTAATCTTGGAGGGCTACGGAAGGGCTTTACTCGGTGAGGCTGAGCGCGAGCCAACCGATCCGTGTAATGGAAGTCTGGAGTTTGCCCTCACCGACGTGCACCTATTTTTACGCATAAAATAACCCGAGAGAAAAGTACGTACGTCGAATACGCGACGGAAGTTACCTCGCAGAAATTTCACCTTGCGGGGATTTAAATGCATAAAATATATTTAACTTTTTGATGCGACTTTGAGAGCGGTAGTTTTCAAAGCTGATTATACGGAGCATCCAGCGGGGTGGTGTTTAAATCCGAAGTAAGGGTCGAGTGTCGTATTTATATGCGAGCGGTGTGCGAGTCCCATACGCCGGCGTCCGTGGACGTCGCTCGCCTAATCCGATTATGTGTAACAAAATGCTCGCAGCCACTGGCAGTGTCGTCGCGCGCTGACCATTTCCCGCAGTGTAAGTAACATCTACTTACATGCTCGCACTTGGCCCTCGTGGACGCCTGCCGCGCCGCTCGTGACTTGCGTAATTACGTCGTTAAAATTGAAAAAGCAGCGTCCCTTCGTCATCACTAATGATATGCGGGCGGGTAACGTGTCAAATTGTTACAGTGTTAGTTACAAAGATCAGATAACATTCTGTCTGATGATTTGTTTAACGCAACAATTCTCTTACTACCTTATGTTTTGGATTATTTAAAGGAAAAGTGGTCTTTAGAGACATATAAAACAGAAAAAAATGAAATAAATCGATCAATAGTTTAAACTTAATCCACTTCAAGTGATCAAATATCCCTACTTAATTTTAAAGTATGTATAATTATTTAAAACGGCTTTACACTCACGGGTTAAGATATCGAGTTAAAGAATGTGTCTTAATTTACAAAGAGAGCAAATAAAAATCTTCAGCAATTTAATAAAATGTTCCAAATAGTTCTAAATAACAGTAATACGATATCCTTCCTATTTACGGTAAAATAAGAAGTACACCGCAGTAAGTAAGTAATGTTCTCGAATTCTGAGCAAGAAGGGATTTGCGATTCTCTGAGAGTCAAGGATTTAGGCGCTTAATAATATCAACCAATATGTAAGACAAATGAAAATAAATTAAGTCTTACGTTTTTTTATGGCCTTAATCTGATTTTCAATTATATCCTGTACCTTTTTTCAGACTCTCAATTAGTTTTATAATTTTGCATGTGCCCACAACAGGGTCCATATCCATAATGATCTCATGTACCTAGATTTAAGAACTTTATGTACAACATAATTATGAAATCATTAAAGTATTTAGTATTGAGATTTTTTATGGATAAATACCGTGCGATGCGTTGGTGTGAGACGGCAATGAGGCAAAGCTTGGACATTAAAATTAATTCATAAGTGCAACTATCTGAACCCTTTTTCCAAATATCGCCAACTCCACCAAAACACATGATGAATCACGTTTAAATCCATCAAGAATGTATTACATGAAATTGATGTTACCATCTATCCAAACAGCAATCTAACGTAAATTAAACCGTTTCACACATACATTTTAAAAAGGCACTTGATTTGCATTTATTTCAATAAAACGTCTACATATTGGTTCCTTTTAGATTTCTACTTTCTTGGATTTATGTAGGTAAGATACCGCCGGGCAAGCAATCTGGTTTAAATTTATTGATTCCCCTAGTGCGGCCCTGCCCTACGCTAAATTTACCGAATGGTTCGGTGAAACGCGTATATGTAATTCGTAAACATTTTTTATGGTGAGAAGCCTTATCTATTGGCAAAAAGAAACATGTAGGGGCAGCTTATCTATCTTATTTTTATTATCACGTTCTCACGCTATTTCCTATTGTATTGCTAGTTTTGATTTCGATTTCAAATTACAGATGAATATAGATTCTACATTCGAGCTATTCGGTATCTACTTCTTTCGCAATAAGCGATACATTTAAAAGTTTCCATTGAGCTCATGGTACTTACACGATATAAATATGCATAGTTACTAAGGTACACGTTGGTAACGTAGGCTATCAATAAAATAAGCCCAGTATTCGTGCTAGGTGCTATTCAATCGTCTTTAATAAAAAAATAAATAATAGTTTAAAAAAACTTAAAAAATACGCTTTTATAGAAAATCCAACTAAAAAATAGAAAATAAATTTTAATAAATTTGAATTAAAAATAGTGTAAGAAAAAATGATTTTATTGTAAAAAAAAAGCGTGGGGTGCATGGTATCAATAGTTCCAAATATTTTATGAACAGATATGACTAGAAGGGTTATTTTGATTATATCCTGAAAAGCACCCCACGCTTTTTTTACAATAAAATCATTTTTTCTTACACTATTTTTAATTCAAATTTATTAAAATTTATTTTCTATTTTTTAGTTGGATTTTCTATAAAAGCGTATTTTTTTAGTTTTTTTAAACTATTATTTATTTTTCATTTTTTAGTCGAATTTTTTTTTTTAATTTTTTTTTTATTTATTTATTGTCATCGGTCCTTAATAAGTATGCCAAATTTCGAGTTAATCCGACGTTTTGAAGGGGGTTAAAATTATGTTCAAAGATTCCGTTACATACTAACATACAAACATACATACGTCTGAAGCTAATAATAAAAGCGTATTAAAAAGGCATTAAGTGTAATGTAGAATTCAAATGGACCGATATTAAGCAGTTTGTACTTTGAAAAGAAAATACACAAAATAATTGTCTCCATTGAAAATTCATAAATGTACGCGGGGTTGGAACCGACAATCTTAGTAATCGAGTTTTCCCAAAGCGCAGTAACAATAGCTCCTTCAAAAGAAAAGCTTTACTATATATTTTTTTGTAATAAAATGCTTTACTTCGTCATTCTGAATGTTCTGTAGGTTAATAATATTAATATGCATAGTTAAGTTACTCAAGCCCACGCTTGTGACGTGGCATATCAATACAATATGACCAGCCACTCGTGTTAGGTGCTATCAAATAGCGCTTAATAAAATAGGCATCAGTGTACCGTACAGTTCAAATTGACCGCTATTAAGCAGTTTGTATTTTGAAAGGTAAATGATGACGAGAACTACCGTAGAAACAGCTCGTTTACTCCGCTCATTCATTTTTGATAAGACTGTGGGACCGTTAGTCAAGACCTTAATAGACTATTGTTGTACGTCTATGCATGCTAAATTAATGTGGATACAATAAGACTTAGAATGTTGCCAGTGTTTGGAGAATATGTTGTTTACTAAATAGGTGATAGAGTTATTTGAAGGTAAGTTGTAATAGGTCATTCTTGTGTTTTTTTAGCCGTGACGTAGAACAGGTATTATATGACTGCAATATTATACATTACTAGGTTATCAATAATTTAATATTGTGTACAAAACGAAAAAATTGACTTTCAATGCCGCGCTTGTCATTTTCAGTACTACTTTTGAGGTATTTATCTACATTTATCTAAAGATACTAATCGGATATTGATAAAATTTCAATGGGACCAAACGGGAAGCATATTCTCTTAAACAAAAAAAAAATTGAAATAGTTTAATGAATGACGGAGTTCTGAGTTAAGAAATATAAAATATACATGCGAATCTTCTTCTAAAAATCTCCACCTTTTTGTGAAGTCGGTTAATAAGCTAAGATAAGATAAACATTTGCATAATGCTGATTACGCAGATAACTCTAAAATAGCGTAAATAACTAGGTACCTAATAATAGCGTATAATACTGTTTTACAACCCATTAGCGGCTCTACACGTTAGCAATAATGCTTAGCTATTCAACAGTATTTTGAATTAGGGTTCAAAACTGTTTGTTGTTCTATCTTTAATTGATGTGAAATATACTAAAACCTAATTGGGCTCAAAGTCACAAAAAAAAACTTTCACGGTTATATTTCAATAATTGACGTCCCCAAATAAGTCCTCAATAAGTGTAGATCACACGCTTATAATTGTAGATTACACGATACGAATCTTAAAAAGGATTGACAAATATTATGATGACAATTTTCAAATAGGCCGTCGACTTTTGTCTGAATGTCTCTGAATGTCTCTGACGAGTTGACTAGTACAATTCGGTTAAAAGTAGCCAAAACTAGAGTGAAATCTACCGGTAACAACTAAATTAACAAATGTGAGCTTACTTCCGTTGCAGGAAAGGAACGCTTATCGCGTTGTAAGTACGGTTGGCAGATTAGTCGAAGAAGAGTAGTAAGTACTTACCCTTAACTTGACCCCAAAGATTTAGTTATAGCCGATTATTTTCGAGAAGTTGTTGTGTTTCCAGTAAAGCGAAAATGGCATATTGTCTTGCTATCATATTTTTTTACTCCTTACTAATATTATAAATGCGAAAGTAACTCTGTCTGTCTGTCTGTCTGTGTCACTTTCACGCCAAAACCACTGAACCGATTTAAATGAAATTTGGTACACAGATAGTTTAGAGCCTGAGAAAGGACATAGGCTACTTAATGCGAAAAGAGGGTTGTAAGGGGTTGAAAGGGGGGATGAAAAGTTGCATGGAAGTATCGTCGTTTTTGAAGGGGAGGGGAAGTGAGAGTGAGAGGAGGGGGAGGGGAGGTGGAAGTGCGGGAAAAGAAGAGAAGAAGAGGGGCGAAGGGGGGATTAGCATGGCGTGGTAGGGTGCGGTGTAGCTGGGATATGTATGTGTCTTATTAGTTAATGCTACCCAAAGACACTATTCCACGCGGACGAAGTCGCGGGCACAGCTAGTAGTGATATAAGTATGAATTAAAGTAAAACTTTTATTACATCTCCTCAATTTTTTCGCTCATCTATCGCATGCCGCCGACATGCATGTCGCATTACTGCCGGTGCTAATTGTTGGATATGATGTATGATATGTAGGTCTAGCTGTGATTGGCGGACACTTCCACAGCCATATTCGTATACATGCTAATGTGTCATGTCAACTGCTGTCATAGTAGCTAGCTAGCATAGCTACACATAAACAAAAAGTTTCACTTGCATCGTGGTTTCAAACAACCACACCACACTTTTTAATAATTACTTATTATAGCACAGTTTTAAATTTGTAATTAAAACTAACTACTCTATGAACTTAAAAATATTTCAATACCGATACGCATCAAGGACTATAATATAAAATTAAACTTTACAAAGAAGTGGCCCATATTCAAACAAGGGTCTCCTTCATTGAAGTTTCTACAGTAATGAGACATAATTTCTGGACGTGACGCTGCCGCAACCATAAGCGATCACTAGGGCTGTCGAACCTTAGCTTTCAAAATATTTCATAGTCTACCTAGCCTACCTATTTCAAAATTGAAATAAATTAGAAGAATCCAAATACGACTAAAAAAATGACCGAATTCTCATGCCGCGCGAGTCATTTTTGTCAGTTGTAAGTTTGAGTGTTTATCTCCATATCTCTGGAGATACCCATCAGATTTGATGCGCTGAATCGTATAGTATAATAGAACCACCCCAGAGATATACTCTCCGTATAAAAAAGAGTTAATAAAAAAAATACTATTAAAAACTAGAGGAGAAATCGAGTAACATCATTCTGACTCAATTCATTCAACAACTCATTCAGACGACTTAATATTCTCCTACTTTTTGGAAATCAGTTAAAAATGTACGCTTAAGTACATAAGGAAAAATAAATAATAAAAGTTTGTTATACTAGATAAGTAAGCGTTTAATCACTCACCTGATGTTAAGTGACGATGCGATCGACGATGTAGCACGCTTACCTAGAAGATACCTTCACCTTCCTTCAGAAGGTTCACACGCGATTTGAAGACCCCCGGGTTATAGTTACTGGGAAACACAGACACCGGCAAGGAATGGACTTTGGTAGTACGTATATGATGAAAATAAATGATGAATCGAAACGGTTCGTGCCGGTAGATGGAATGCCCACCATAAATCGATGGCGCGCATCGGTACGTCTGGTTGTCCGATAGAAGAAGGGGAATGGTGGGACTAATTCGTGCAATTGGGTATTTGTAATTGGGCATACTCTCCGAAATGTATCCGATAAAAAACCGATAAACTTGCGACTTTGCGGCGATGCTCTAGGATCTGGAGCCTTTTACCAACAAATTTGTCGTCATTGATGAGTTTCTTAGCTCTCCTCTCAATTATTTCCAGCGCCTCCAGCTGGTATTTAGCTGAGCTATCTCAGAGGTGAGAACAGTACTCTATGCACGATCGGACTTGTGTTTGATACAAATTGCTCAATTTGACAGCTGCTCAGCTGTCCCGGTGTGAAATACTGTCTCACCTTGGCCAGAGTACTAAGCTTTTTCGAAGCTAACTGGGCCTTGGACTCAATGTAGGATCCAAAGTTGAGTGTGGGTGTTAAAGAAATGCCAAGAAGCTCAAGGTGGTTAATTATCGGCACGGACACATTTCAAAAAGTAGGAGTCAGATGGAATGGACTCCGTTTGGCAGAGAATAGACACGCCTGGGTCTTAGCAGCATTAAATTTGACCAGATTGGCATCACCCCATTCGAAGACACCCTGTAAGTTCATGCGCTCGACCATCGCCTCTCTAAAACACTGTATTTCAGCCGCACTGGTCCGTGCACTGGATGTATAGCTCTCTACAACGGTGCTGTCGTCTGCATACCCAAAGATTGACCGGGCTTGAGTAGATCGTTGATATGCAGCAGGAAAAGGGTTGCAGAGAGCACTGATCCCTGAGGGTGCCCGGCATTAATTGCCAATTGGTCAGAAGAGCGGCCATCAATGACTACTCTTATTGACCGGTCCCTCAGAAAATCTGAAATCCAGACACATGTGTGTGTCTGGATGTCCAGTGGGCAGTCCGTAGGATGGAAGCTTACTTATAAGGCTATTGGCCGTCGTTAAATCGAGTTATTTAAAGTTTATCGTGACTTACACGATGTCGATATAGTGATCGTATCTTAAAATCTATAAGTGTATTATCCTTACTTTAATTATTAATTAATATTATAAATGCGAATGTAACTCTGTCTATCTGTCTGTCTGTCTCGCTTTCTCGCCTAAACTACTGAACCGATTTAAATGAAATTTGGTACACAGATAGTCTAAAGCCTGAGAAAGGACATAGGCTACTTTTTAATGCGAAACAAGGGTTGTAAAGGGTTAAAAAGGGGGATGAAATGTTGTATGGAAGTATCGTCATTTTTAGAGCTAGAAGCTTATTATATATAATTTATTTTTTAGGCTGTTGATTTGATATAAATAAATATGACTTTCAAATTTGTAAAAGTGTTACCCTCAAGGGTGTAAAATAATAAAACGGGATGGAAGTTTGTATGGAAATATGTAAGGTTTATGTGAATGTTTTCCTGAACTGATTTAAATGAAATTTTCACAGATAGTCTAGAGCATGAGAAAGGACAGTCTATTTTTTAATGAGAAAAAAGGGTTGTAAGTTGTTGAAAGGGGGGATGAAAAGTCGTATTGAAGTATCGTCATTTTTAGAGCTAGAAGCTCAAAACTTATTTTTAGACTGTTGATTCGATATAAATAAATATGACATTCAAAGTTTGTAAAAGTTTTACCTTCAAGGGTGTAAAATAACAAATGGGAATAGGGGATGAAAGTTTGTATGGAAATATGTAATATGTTGTAAATATGTAATATGTTGTAAATATGTAAATGTTTTATAAGTTTGCGACAAGAGACAAAATAATAGAGCTATCCTGATGTAACATTTTCGAAGTCTATACAAAATGTGAAACTGAAGTTAACTTAAGGAAAGGGGAGGGGAGGGAGGGAGAGAGGGGGGGGGGGATGGAGGGAGAGAGAACGGTACGGCGCGATGTAGTTGGGAAAATATACCTAAGTGTGCTTATCCGAACGGGCAGATTGACGACGATAAGTATTTATACGTATGTGTCTTATTTGTATGTTTAAAATAATTAGCCTAAATATGTTTAAAATATTATGAATATATGTTTAAAATAATTAGCCTAAATAATTAAAAATGCTACCCAAACCACTATTCCACGCGGACGAGTCGCGGGAACAGCTAGTATTAAATAATTTATAAATCATAAAATCAAATTAAAGTTTAAAATGAACGTGAGTTTTTATAATAAAACAACAATCCAGAAGACTAATATTATAAAAACATTTGTAGCTCTGTCACTCTATCTCTTTGTTATCTAATCACACCAAAACGTACGATGCGATCTCACTAAAATATTACAAGGAGATACTTTGTGGTATGAGGATGAACATAAGCTACTAAATTCTTGGTGTACGTGGACGAAGTCGCGGGTATCAGCTATTACGTATATATTAAAACCACATTATCTTAAAATCCAATATATACGTCTATCACGTTTGTGTCATCCCTAACTATCATCATAAGCCCACCCGGACAGTTTCATAAGTTACTTTAACAGAGCTAATTAAAGTCTCAGGTAGAACCCAGCCCTTTGATATTATCGCGGCTTAAGAGTTTGATTATTTGACGTGAACCTAAATTATATCAGCCACATACACCTTACAATAAAGTTAGATTGGATCAGTAAATTTTCTAATTGGACTTGTTTTCATCTGTATCTTCCCAAATATTGTTTCAGATAACATGAATTTATATCTAATATTGATGAAAGACGATAATTGAAGTAGTATTCTTTTTTTAGTTTTATTTTTTATTTCTTTCACTTTTATAGTTGCAAATTATGAGGGAATATGCATCTGATTCAAAATATATCTTTTAAATTATGTGCGATCGTGAATACTATAAATGTATTCGATGTCTAAACTATTTTTTTTTAATTATTCAATATTTTTCAATGGTATTGCGTTGTATTATATTATATAATAACCGCATTATAAATATAATAATTAAGATACTTTAAAAACTAAAACAACCGACTTCAATGCTCCGCGAGTCAATTTCAGTAGCAAGTTTGAAACGTTTATCGTCATATCTCTGGAGATACTTATCAGATCTCGATGAAATTACAATAGGGCCACCTCGGAAACGTACCTTACCGATTACAAAAAGAATCATTCGAATCTGTTCAGAATTGACGGAGTAATCGCGTAACATACACACAAAAAAAACATACAGACGAATTGAGAACCTCCTCCTTTTTTGTGAAGTTGGTTAAAAATAATACAAGCGTTTATCCTTCTGTTAGTCCTTATTACGTCACTTAAATAAACATTATGTTTTTTCCGACTCTACTTACTGTAGGCAAGCACTGAAATGTCTACATTCGTCATCTTAATTCTGGACTCATAAAGATATTATGAATGATTCATACACGCAATGTATGAGTTACCTTTTCATAAATGCGTAGAAATAGAAAATGATTAAAGAAATATATTGCAGATAATTTTAATTTAATTGCGTAGTAAGATTGATAAAGTTTTTTTTATAAATTGGACTTAAGCCAGTTTAAATAAACTGGCCAAGTGCGAGTCGCACACGTAGGGTTCCGATTGAACAAAATTTGCCGGAAAAATTAAGTATCTACATAGTTTTAACATCGATATATATAAACACCGTGTCAATACTAAACATGCTTATTTACTACAACGCCACCTACCGAATGTCGAACGAACTTCTAACACCCACCATGTGAACGTTAACACAAAGGTCAGTGACCTTTTTGTTGGTTACCATCGTTCATAGATGGCGCTATAGTAAAATCACGTTTTTTGTATTGGGACCCCCTTAAATTTTTAACTTTGTTCTGTTTTTAGTATTTGTTGGTATAGCGGCAACAGAAATACATCATCTGTGAAAATTTCAACCGTCTATCTATCACGGTTCATGAGATACAGCCTGGTGACAGACGGACAGATAGACAGACAGACAGACAGACAGACAGACAGACAGACAGACAGACGGACAGCGGAGTCTCAGTAATAGGGTTCCGTTGGTACCCTTTGGGTTCGGAACCCTAAAAACGATACCTTCGTTCAAAATCGCAAAAAAAATCAGATCTTATAGATTTAATTCAATCATAATAATTTCTTCTTCAGAGAAGAGTAACTTTGAATTCTGGAATCGTTTTTTTTTATATATCGTATACGTTTGACCACTATCTCACCTGTTGGGAAGTGATGATGCGGTTGAGGATGGTAAGCACGCTAGGCCTAGAATGGTAACTGGCTCTCAAAGATAGCTGCCGGAACAAGACGACAGATTTTCTAATTTGAGGGTGGTAGCTGGCCAGGCGGAGACTATATAGTGACGTAGTAAGTATAGTAGACTATATACCACCCTGTGGGGGGTTAGGGGTTTCTTAACAATGTTTTTCTTCACCAGAGGGCACCAACATTTTTCGATAGAAAAATCCATTGGTGCACGGCGAGGATTGAACTCGGTACATCAGGCGTCAAAGCCGACCATTCTCCCACTGCGGGCCCTCAAATAAATACTAATTATAGACAACCACATTATTTATTAATTAAAAAAAAAAAAAAATATTACCGCGCTTATCAAACATTTCGTGTATTATAAATTGATCTACTTAGATACAGAGCTCGCTAATGAAATAAATATACAAACATCTATTAGTTACAATAATAAATAAAAACAGCCGCTTAAAAATAAACGAAATAAGTAAGTAAAAAAAAACTTCTCATTTTGTTGTCTAAATTGGCTATAATTCACATGCGCCAACGTTCGCCAGCCCTTGGCAACGATATCGTTCCACCATCCAAAGAAAAAAAATAATACTTCCTATAAAGATTCCCACAAGAACATCTGTACAGCTCTCACCAAGAGATAAAAGCTAACAAGTGGTTACAGACTAGGTGTTCTATCATTTTGATAACGCAATGTGTTTTCTTTTCTACTGAGATAAGAGCGTGTTTACTCAGGTCGACGCAATCACAGCGTGAAAAAAATCAGGATGTTACGATAACGATACACTTGTCAAACATACTGAGCAAATGCCTCATATGTAACGTCTTTTAGTGGATTATGTTCGGAAATTTATCTGAAATATGCGCAGATAGTCCAGTATGAAATTAATCCAGTCTGTAGTACATCGCATGCCTATAATATTTGTTATCGGCTTTAGAATAAATATCACATATCTATTTTTTCAACACAGTAATAAATACCTAATTTGTATGTACTTTTGGGCATATGGAATTTTAAAATTATTCCGTAAAGTTTACGCGATTTCCGCTGTCGTGTACAATAATCTGTTCCCATACTCAGCTCAAGATGTCATTTCACTAAGATGACTGGTGGCATGTGCTAACATCTTTCAGTTTCTTGAATATCACATGATAATCACGTTGGAAAATGTATAAAGTTGTGGAATACACAGTCTATTTCTCACGTGATGTAATTCCAGTCTTGTATTGCAATTGTTGAGTACATGCATTAGATTTGATGATGGTGATGTTAATAATGGTTATAAGGTGATAACAGAATTAGGAATGAATGTGTAGCTGCATTTATGATCTCTTTTGATCAATTTAATGGGCCATACGAATGTTACTGTAAAATACGATGATATAAATGTCGCCATTATTTAATCAAAACATAGGTACTAAATTCTTTAATATAGTTTATGATAGTTGTATTGGCTATTTGAAATATTTTTTTAATTTAAAAAGTATTGAAATTTGTCATATCTTAAATATTTACATATGAGTATATAATTTGAGGGCCCGATGGCGTAATCGGGAGAATGGTCGGCTTTGATGCCGTGGTACCGAGTTCAAACCCCGCCGTGTACCAATGGATTTTTCTATCGAAAAATTTATGTACGCTTCTCACAGTAGCCCTCCGGTGAAGGAAAACCATCGTTAAGAAACCAATAACCCCCGCTGGTGGTAGGACACTATCCAGTGTCCGCCTGGCCATCAAGTTAGAATATCTGTCACCAAACATCTAATGTGTTCCGGCAGCTATCCTTGAGAGCCAGTTCCCATTCTAGGCCTAGCGTGCTTACCATTTTCGACCGCATCATCACTTACGAACAGATGAGATAGTGGTCAAACGCTAGCCTATAAGATATTAAAAAAAGTAACCCAGCAGTGAGTGGATATACGAACTGATAGACAGGTATCAATTTGTAAAAGGACGAATCGGGAAATTAGGAAGACCATTGGACTGTACAAAATTACGACGGAAAAAAAATCATAGAGGTAATATGAATTGGATTATTAAACGTATCGTGAGAATCAGACATAATCCTTACTTCCTTACTTATATGTATTATAAATGCGAAAGAAACTCTGTCTGTCTGTCGCGCTATCACGCGGGCGGAGCGCGGCGTGGTACGGCGCAATGTAGGTGGGGCAATATGCCTATGTGTGCTTACCCGAACGGGTACGTGAGGGCAGACAACAATAAAGTATTTATACGTATGTGTCTTATTTGTAAAATAATTATCCCATTTAATTATAAATGCTATCCAAAGACACTATTACACGCGGAGGAAGTCGCGGGCACAGCTAGTATTTTTATATAACACGGCTGTACACTTACGGGTTTTACTATTGAAATTGCTCCGACTAGTTATGGACATATTTTGATGGCCTTCTTCTGGGAGTCACGTCACGTCTACTGCAAGCTCTTCGAGCAACGAGCTTCGGCCTCGTAACATAATTATGTACTTAACGCTAAGAGCAATAATTACTATAATTATTGCTCTGAGACTTAACGTATGTCCGAAACTAATCGGAATAATTCCAATATATATATATATATACATATATATATAAACATAAAATAATATAAACTTATTAAAACCATGGAATATCTAATCGTTTGTAGTACACAAACTTTCATTTAGCTCGGTATAAGCAACATAAATAAAGTCTCGCTATATTTTAATACCTTTAAAACAAGTATTCGCAAGCAGTTTCTGTTATGCTGCTTACATATTAGATTTTTATTCGTTATTTTTATTTTATTTAAATGTATAAATATCCTGAGAACTTTATAAACTTCTAACTCCTAGTATTCCATTATTAGCACTGCTTTACCCACAGTACATATACTGCTATACCGATGCCTTTTCAAATTCTAAACGAATGCTTTTTTGATGGAACCTTCACTTTGCGTCCATTACATATGCATGTTCTATTTCGAATTTTGTAGATACTCAATATACAAGAAAATAATTTCGTCCCTAATTCAAGCGAAATAGATTCTCGAATGCTGTATACGACTGGGGAAGTATAGAACACGTATGGGACGCGTCAGGGCGACTGGCGGAGAGTAGGTGCTTGACTGCATAACGTCAAAATCGGTTTTCAGCAATACATGTCCATGAATTTGCATTTGGCATGTGGCATATCTCCTGACGCGTTTCGTTTCGAATTTTCAATCATCATCAATTTCACGCTCTTATTTTACGAAGGAAAGCCCGCGGCCGTCTCCACTAGCATTGATCAAAAACGTCTCCTAATTAAAAACGCCACATTAACTTTGGACGCGCTTGGTTGCTTTTAAAAAATTTGGCCCTCTCCAGGAATAATACATACGTTATGTTAATAGAACGGCATGAATTTGAGACTCTGAGAAAATGTATCCAGGGGGTCAGTGCAGCTGGCATATATTTATTCAATGTATATGAGAGCATGAATAAATTAGATGCAATATCAATGCCAGATAACGACAGTAATTGCCTATAAAGACGAGGAACGATGTCACAACGCCTAGAATCGCAATTACGTCGGCAAGCATGTTGTCACGAACATATTTAGCTATAAAACGTACGCTGCAGCACTTATTGCTTGCATGTCGACTTTTTGGAAGCTTTTAAATCCTTACAAATAGACGGTACTTACCTACCGATGTGGTTTATCGCCTGAAGTAAAAAGAGAGAGCGCAATACGGCTTTGTAGTTTCCTCAAGACTGTTTGCTGTAGCTTAATATCTTTTTCATTAAGAACTGTTCCTAACTAAAGCACTTTATTATGTTTTCATTGCATGTTTTGAATTATAAAATACTTAAAGGAACTATGTTTTTCAATTAGGTTTTCCAAAAGAACTAACGTCAACTTCTTCGTGCCAAACGGAGTCTATAAGTTGGCTTCAGCTACGATTGCAGAATTTACGATATAACTCAAGAAAATGTTCTATGAATCATCAAAACACGATCCCGGATAATCTAAAAGCAAATTGTGAAACCAAATGGATGGCAATATGGACCATTTCTAGAAACAGGATGCGTGACCATAAACTGCGTTCACTTCATACTGGGGTATAATTTAAAAAATTGGCTGAAGAATCCATACCAGGCACAAATGTAAGTGCGCAGAGTAATATGATCCACAATGTGCGTCAGATTTAGGGTGGTTCGACGCCCCGGGAATATAAACGGGCGCAGTTTGCAGTCACGAGATATTCGGGAGCCTTAGAGCCACCGGGCACAGATATAGGTAATGCATTGCGCTCCTCCCACGTGGAACAGACGCCCGGACACTTTCAGAAATCAATCGGACTGAATTGCACCATTGAATTCTAAGCCGGCGATTGTGTTATGTTATGAAACTTCATATCTTTGTAAAAAAATACAGGAAATATAACGCGAATCAGTTTTAATACATAAGATAAATGACATCTGCTACAAGCATCTCAGTTGTCGGAAGTAATTAAGTCTTTCTAATTCATACAAACGTTTCATCATTTGACAACACGTGTCTTTAATCATCAGCGGGTGTCCAAGCTCGATGGAGACTTATAGACTATCCAGTTCTATTCCTGTGCCGCAACGCCAAAGTTAGTTTGAAATAGGGCACACTGAAATTTAGCAACTGTCTGTCGAAGTGCATTAGTAAGTTTAACATGTTTATAAATGCTCTGTTGACTCTGTTGGAGCTATTTTCATTAGAACAGTAGACATTGATATTTTGTTATTTTGAAAGTTTTTATTATTATGTATAATACAAAGTTATGTGTATATGTAATACCTATTTAACAAAATAAGTGTTATGAATAGTGCATACTGCGTATACTTACAGTCTGTGGTCGGATATTATAGTTTGCATAAAGAATTGGCTTAAAATGGAGATAAAAAATCTCATATCTCACTCTTCATTGTAGTTTATTAACCACAAACCGTATTCCATACAATATCTTGTCCATTAAATAAGAGAAATACTAAAGAGAGAAAATATTAAGGGAGCCGACATATGCGTGTATAAACCGTCATTAAAATCAAATTTTGGCTATGCTCCAGGCCACAGAAATATTGTATGTCGTCTTTGCAGAGAGGATAAGCAACCAAACCTCGAGGATCTTGGTCTTGATGGACCGTCTCATTTCCAGTCTTATGTTTCCTGTATATTTTATATAGGATATAAACCTAAAGGTCATCACGGTTTACCTTCTAACAACTTCGAACGAGTTTAGTTTAAAGGACCATAAAATAAAACGTCTTCCTATAAACACGGGACTTGTTGAGATTAAAACTTCTATGTGGTCAATAAAACTCTTGTATATTAGCAATCGGATTTGATCACGACTTTTAAAAATAGCGTTTGGCTTCACCACGTTTTTTAGTATTAAATTACTTTCTTGTCTGTCGGTCTTTCCGCTTATCCTGCAACTCAAATTTCGAGCACTTCCCGATTAGCTATCCGCTTGAAACTTCTAGGGTTATAGCTGATGACAATGACAACTCGGTGACAATGCATTCTCAGTCCATTTATAAGCATGCAATGCTGATATTACCTCAAAATACCATTAATGTTTTTTTTCGTTTTTAGATAAAAATTTTAATGTACATTACATTTTTAATTCTAAAAATATTATATCGTAGAGTTCTTATTTAGTACACACAAAACGCGGTGTTAGTGAATTGCGGAGTATTTCGGCTCTAGTCTTTAGGCACCTCATTATTCCACGGAATAATTTGTTCATTGACATGATGTATGTTAATGTTCGCCGTTTGTATTGTGATGGTATTTAGCTCGCCTTTGAGAGAGTGATAAATCTACGACGCTTCCTTGACTATAACCGTTCTGTCATGCAAAATACATGGTAACCGGTGATCTGTGATGGTAAACATGCGGATCAAGAACACAAATAAAACTGGAATATATTTTCATGAGCAGTAATGATGGTAATAATTTGAAATACGCGATTTCTAGTTCTTGAGACAGTTCCAGCAATTAATAAAATACCACCGGCATGGAAGGATAAAAAGACATTAGAAACAAAGTAAGCGAGTAGTGAGTTAATTAATCATTAACCTGATGCTTAAATATCTTCTACAATGTTTTTGTGAGATGATGAATCAGAATCAGAATCAGAATAATTTATTGAGTTACTGACTTAATTTACATTAGGCTAGTTGTCATTGCCTTTAAGACCCGTCAGTTACCCATATCGGGCATTCAATAATATAATAGAATATATTACATTTAATTTTAATAAAAGACATTAATAATGAGGAGGGAATTAATTGTTACATCTGTTATGTATAAAACCATTAAGTTCATTAGTGGCATGATTCTATGGTTGTGGGAGTTGTACGACCGTAAATACACACCGCAGTCGTCAACGGAGTCCGACTAAAAATAACGTCTCACATTGATTGATGTCAGGTCTCACGCACGCTTGTTTTTGACATCTCGTTTCGAGCGCAAGGAGTGCCAGGCGAGCGACGCGCGACTCCCATCTCTCGCTGCGGAATTTTTTTTTATCGGTTGGGTTGTAACGCGATAGACGCGGTCACATGAGCTAATGAATTTTAGACGTTTTCGTTCAACAGGAAATTCGTCGTCACACACGAAATGTGGCGGGCGAAATGTAACTCGGTTGTCGTTGCCGGGGGGTTCTGGCGGCGCAAATATGATTTTTATTTCGTTTCTGTCACGGTGGAGAATTGGCGAATTCGCTCTCTCGTGCAGTTAAAAGTATCGCCAGGGGCAAGTTTTATTCGATATTTTCACGCAGATGATTGAGTTAGTCTGGTTGCGCAGGAGGCACGGCTGCAATCTCCGGTGTCTGCGGAAACCTCCCGCCCGCGCGTCGCTCCGTCGCTTCGTCGACACTGCACTGTCAATCCGACCCTATGGCACTCCCCCGCTATGACTAATTAATAAATCTTGGATAATTAACGCCACGGAATTATAGTTTCAGATTTGCTCGAGTTTGATGTTATTAAAGTTACGCTCTAACGGTTAAATGGTGTTGAGAAGATATAGGTTAGCTCTTTATGAAATGATTAAGATGTACGTGAAAAGATTTAGGGAGACACAATATATATTTTAATAACGAGGGACATTTATGGTACGGCTACTTGACATTACAAGAAGAAAATAGTTTACTAGCAAACCCCTTTGCGGCTTCGCCCGTAAAGTATGGTCCATGATACTCGCTAATAATGATGATAAATGACTCGCTGCCTTTAAGCATTATGAAAAATAAATTATTTATTTCCAGTAGTTTTTAGTTTATCCATTACAAACAAATATTAAAAATAACCAAAACTGTAGAGTCTACTTGAGATTTCAAGAAGAATAAAGTTAGTTCATTACAGCAGTTTTTCGTAATTAGCATATGTAGTTTCAGTTAAAACGCGATAACACATTATTGTTGTATTAATTGAGATTAATTATTATTAATGATTATTAAGATACATCAATAAACCTGCTTGATCGCCAGATAGATCGTCAAATCCTCATCACAGTTTCAGTTGTACTATTAACAGGCTGCGGAAATCCATAGTATATTTTCCAATCACAGTTTGGGATCTAGTTTCCGTAGCGATAAGCAAGTTAGCAGGGTCGACGGAGGCAGGGGGTGGTAACTCATCTGTACAATTAATAAACGAACCGAGGTAACTTCTGAACGGATTTGATGGCTTGTGAAATTGTGTTATGGTTGTACAAATTATTGTTGGGCTTTAGCAAATTATGTCTTTACCTTGAGATCAAGATTTGGTAAAACCAAAATATGTAATATTTTCCCAAATGTTGTCTACGAGTATCATTCGGCAAATCAAGTGAGACAGCACCGCAGTACCTTCAGACAAGTCGTCATCAGTGCGTCCTACCTGTGATAATATACATAGCCAAGTTGTGGACACTCACAGTTGAACTACTCAACCGATTTAAAGTCGTTCAGCGGGCTATGTAGAGAGCTATGCTCGGAATTTCTCTGAGGGATCGAATCCGGAACGAAGTAATTCGCTAGAGAACTAAAGTGATCCACATAACTCAACGGATAAGCAAACTGAAGTGGCAGTAGGCTGGACATATCTGCCGCAAGACTGATAACCGCTGGAGACCGCGAATAAGCAAACGTAGCGTAGAGCCCCCCATTGACCAGTTGGAGCGATGACATATGCAAAGCGGCGGGGTATGGAGACTGGAAAGGAAGATCGGGCTCGGTGGCGTTTCTTGCGAGATTCTAACGCCCAACAGTTGACTGACACCGGCTTATTATATTGATTATGATAAGTAAGACAGTGGTCAATAACTAGGATTCATTCAAAAAAATACTTTCGGTTCAATTACAGTAGGTAACGAAAATTGTTATAATTAGATTTTTTGTAGCACTTGTTCTCATTCTCATAAAATTAGATAGGAATCCACTGTGACTTAAGCACTTTTTTTGAGCTTAATCCTCTTTTATTTTCTTAATATTTTTTGTAGCTAAAGTTCGGTTGAAATTAGTCACTCCTATCACTTTTCTCACTTTATAGCCATCGTTTCCTAAATTTATTTAATTCTATTACCACGCAGTTTATGTTATTAGTTCTCAAAAACAAAGTCTATACGATAACATAAAATTCAATGTTAGCAACGACAAACTAATCCATATCTTCCGGTATTAGGACATGTCTACTGAAACAAATTGCCCAGCCGTAGTAACTGTTAGCTGATCTGTGTTCGTGTTGTCTTCTCTCATTTTGTGGATTTTATTTTGGGATGACATAATGTGTCTCTTTTATCTTCTTGCGGAGATGTTTTATGTTATTTCATAATGCATTCACTTTTGTTTTTATAAAAGCTGGTAGTATATCGAATTTACACCATAAGTGTATTTATAATTGGAACTGTCTGTTTTTAAAGTAAATATATGAAAAAATAACATGATTTTATTCAACAGTGATGTGCCAAAAGTAGCTTAAACTTTGTGGCTAAAATATGAGTCTGGTCTGAAGTTTGAAGTCAGGAAGTAACACATAACTAAATACTGTCTAAGGCACTCTGTGTCGTCTGTAGTTCATAACGGCTTATATTACAACTACGCGTATTATTGTCAGGCGAGGACGTGTCAAATGTCTCTCCGGGCGACTGCAATAGAATGCAGTGCTCAAAGCGGCCAGACCTGTTTACTTATCATCAAACAACACACGAAACTATACTTTACCGGCGTCAGAATAAAGTTGAGAGTGCCCCGACCCATGCAGAGTCCTAGATAGCCTTCAGCTAGCAACAGTTCATTTGTTTCCGTTAACACTTCTCGTCTTCGGAAAGTATCAAATGTTGGAGCTTCTGATTGGAAAGCCACGATTCAGAGTGTGACAGATGGACCTAAACAAATAGTTGGAGATTTTGACGGTAGCTTTACAAATATTTTAAACACTGTTGAAGTGTTAACATGGCTGTCACGTGTTGACTCGTGTGTAGAAACCCCATGATCTATCGTTTAGAGTTGGACTGAAAAAGAGGTTGATAACCTATTAGTCCCAAAGCCGCCGCTCGCTAATTTAATTTTAACAAGTACTAATAACTTTTATTTGGGACTATGAGCTTTATAGATTTTTGACTGCATATCGATGTAATAACTTAAAACATTGTTTAATTTGAACATTTTTGTAAGATGTAATTTGCAAGATGTAAGAGAGAGGTAATTTTTGATAAAGCATTTTTAAATTGGGCGGGGTTTGTTATGTAATAGGTGACAAACAAGGTAACGGCCCGCTCAATATTAAGTGGTCATCGTTGCCTATGAACATTTGCAACATCGTGAGCGCTGATGATGCGTTGCCGACTATTATTAATTTTTTAGAAATTTAGGATTTAAGAATTTATGGATACACTTTTTAAAAGCCTCCATTCGATGGCTCAGAGGAAAGATCATGGCGGCTGGTATTAGAAAAGAATAAAATAGAGAGGTCTTCAAGTCGCGAGTGCATAGGTATCTTTTGAGTAAGCGCGCTACATCATCGACCGCATCGTCACATATAACGGCGCTCTAGCAGCACACAGTCATAAAACTGTGACACAGCCCTTGAGAGTCAGAGTATTCTAGGCCTAGCGTGTTCACCATCTTCGACCACCTGACGAGATAGTGGTCAAATACTAGCCTATAAGAAATAAAAATAATTGATTCCATTAATGAAGTATTTGAACTATTAAGACTGTAAGTAAAATGCAATCATACATATATACATAAAATCACGCCTTTTTCCCGTTGGGGTAGGCAGAGACTACTTCTTTCATAATGCTATCACGTTTTTAAGATTTAATATCACCCTAAAATAACCCACTAAGATGCTCTCCTCGAACTTACATGACCGTTCATATGAGTAGTTAGTTATTTAATTTACGTTTATGGCTCTCCTAACTGACCTCTACCGCGAACTCTCAGTTAACTGATAACAATTTCTGCTACGTAAAATTGCGTTTGTATTTCATTTATTGGCGGTCAGTATGGAATCACTACTTGAGTTCCAGGAAGAGCTCGGATAAGTAAAAGTAAAATAATTTTTTAAAAGAGTCTAAAAGATCTCATCGTCGAATTGTTTACTGTACAAAAGTAGTTACAATTCACAACCCACCACCCATAATATAGAAGAGGCATTGTACTTTATGAGCTTTTGCTCGTACATGGTTTTATTCTTCCCTACAATTGCCTTAGAATTTTTAATTTACACCATTAATATATACAAGCGCAACTTCAGTTACAATAAAAATGCTCTCCTGTTGCATTAGCTACTTACTTACGCCGCACACTTTATCACATGCAAAACCAAGTTTTAATGCAGCGTTTCTCGCACATTGTCTCTAATAAACACAAGTATAACAAGCAGCTTGACACAGATCCCTACGGTGTACTTACTCGACTGCAATATTTGTCTCACTTTGCTCGAGACTCCGAAAATGAGACGTGCGAGACGTTGCAAGACTCGGTACGTGGTACACTCCTAAAAATCAAGAGAGCGTTCGGTTTTACAACCCGCTCATAACGTTGACGGCGAGCAAGGATTTATTGTATAATTCAACGTTTTCCGTGCTTGCTCGGTAAGCAACATTGTGGTTCTTTCTGTTGACTCTGTAATGTAGCGACAGATCTGGAAAGGATCTGCGGACGTTGCTCACGAACTACAACACGTTCTCGGTGCTTGGTTCTTGCCATGTTAGCTATGCAAGCTATTTCAGTTACTCTAATCTTCTTCCACAGTACCTATCTGTTATAGCAATTTTTCTTTCAAGTGTTCTTGCACAGAATTGAGAGCAAACATGGTGTATAGCATATTGAGAAAAAAAATAATCGGATAGGTCCATTTTATCTGGCGTGAAATTCCTAACAATTACATTAACAAATGTCGTATTAGAAAAACCGATTATGATACTTTAGATGTATTTACGGTCTTTCTATTCGTATATTTGATGATCCGAAGCTACAGTACTGCCTTCCACCAACATCCCGTGGCATTACCCTGCCAGATACCGCTATTGTTAATATATTAGCGCATAAATTGTCCTTGCAATCCGTCATATAATGTTCCGTTTTGCACGTCGGTACCTAGTACAGCTATGTGATTTACTGAAATACATTCTTGAATATTGTCCAATTGCATAAAGTGCAAATATAAGGTATGCGTCATATCCGCGTGTTATTGTTTCGGGGGTTAAACCTTGAAAGTTGAAATTGAACCCTCTTAGCCGAGTGGGATGTTGCAAGTCGAAACGGATTCATACTTCATAGATCGTAAAATGACTAATATATTCTTTGTCAAGTTCCTAATATTTAAAAAAGCCTGTTTATGGGTGAAATCAAAATATATTTGAATAATGATTTAAATCGAATTTTCTATGTTTGCAAAATGTTGCACTCAATTGGTAGTACTTACGTTCATGACCTACCCTACTACATGACGAGAGTAACTACTCTCGTCATATATTGAGTGCTATTGTTGCTAAGCAATACGTTACATTCTAGATGGTTCCTTTTTATAAAAAAGTCCATTAATCCACTGACTCATTTGAGAGCTATCGACAGTCACATGTTTCACTTTTTATTTATTTGTCACTAGAAGCCTTTTTTCGGTAGCTCTTTACAGCTGACGCAAAAAAGATAATTAGGAACCCAAATCAATCAACTTTCGTTGGTTTCATTAACACATGTGCCTGTTTCACGGTCATTAAGTGTTAAATAATAACTACATGTGTTGTTCGAGTTTGACAGGTTATTTTAGGATTGTAGAGTCATCCAGGATATATATACATAGGCTCAGAAGCCTTGGACTAAAATCTGAATCATTATCGACTTATACGGTCATCATCAGCTGATACTAGTCCAGTGCTGGACATATGCCTCTAGAAGAGAGCGCGGTCTTCGCTAGTTTTATCCAGCTCTTTGCCACGCTGCGCTTACCACACCGCTGTTTCGTTTACAACAACATTTATCGTTTCTTTGAATAATAATATATTTAAAATACTGCTGAATACTAAACAAAAAAAAAAAACGGGTTGCACTCCGGGAGTGCCGGTAGAAGTGAAAACTTGGACATTGAATGTTTTGCATTTGATCTACTCTCCCTCCGTCTTACGATTTTTTGATCAGGTCAAGTGTCCTGGCGCGAGTTTAACTTTTTTTTTTTCACTTTTGAATGGCCAGTTGATCTAATGGTTAGTGAGCCTGTCCAGGAAACCGAAGGTCGTGGGTTCGATTCCCACAAGGGAAAACTCTTTGTGTGATCCACAAGAAATTGTCCCGAGTCTGGATGTAATTGTGTCCGTGATTTGTATGTTTGTAAAGTCCCCCGCGACACAGGGTTTCCTAGTTCAGGAGTTGTATTTTTCAAGAAAGAAAAAAAATTATCCATCTCAAAAAAGTTCACAAAGTCGCTAAAGAAGTTTTCACTTCAAAAAATGTCTACTCGAGGAGATCTTAAAGACCTATTCATATATATTTTCAAACTATACATACCTTGTATCGAATCCGGAACGAAGTAATTCACCAGAGAACTAAAGTGATCGACATAGCTCAACGGATTAGCAAACTGAAGTGGCAGTGGGATGGTCATATCCGCCGTAGGACCGATAACTTTGAGGTAGACTGGTTCTAGAGTGGAGACCACGAATCGGTAAACGTAGCGTAGGACGCCCTGTGACCAGGTGGAGCGCTGACATTCGCAAAGCGGTGGGCAGTGACTGCAAACAAAGAGCCGAAGATCGGGCTAAGTGGCGTGACTTGGGAGAGGCCTATGTCCAGCAGTGGACTGATACCGGCTGATTATGATGATGATGATGACATACCTTGTTGATTAAACGCACACAGATGTAAAGTAAAAGCTCTATCAAAAGCTCTAATAAGTTCCTAATGTATAGTCTATTTTTATGCATCTTCTATTAATGAATGGAAAAAGACGTTGAGTGAGCCGGCAAATTAATTGCCCTCCAAAAAATTGCTATTAACATATAACATTGTATAAAATGTACACAAAGATTGCTTGTCGTACATTATTATAATCCTGAGCATTCTTTTAGCTGGAACAATTTATGTTTATTAGAACTTATTTATATAAACGCGAACTGACACTGATTAGGCTATAAAAAGAAACGACAGTGTTAACTTTGAGTTCACATATCTGACGACTATGATAGTTATCGTGATCTTATTTATGTATTTCATTTAATTACTTCTACAGTATGTATTTTTATTTAAAAGGTATTGTTGAGCGTGATGAAAGAATCTCTATTTATGTTTGTTTTAACCCAATTAAGCCAATGCCAAAGCCAAATGAGGGTTGTGATTGAAATAGGCTATGTTTGTTTTTTATCATAACTATAGTTATTAAAAAAATAAAATAAATTATAAACTTATTTTAACTATTCGTTATATTTTGACAAAGTATGTACATACCTTATACTATATTTAGACAATAATTTAAGATTATGTTAATACATAATTAAGAGTAATCGTGAGTTCGTTACATTTTTACTGTTAAAAATATTTTTTATTTATGTAACAATAATAATGCAATTCGTAGTATAACTATTTATGTATTTTTATATATTTATAGAATGTTTTTTTTTATACATAGTTATAATTTGTAAATACTAAGTGACAAAGATATACAAATACATATTTCAATTTTTTAGAGTTTTAATCGTTGTAAGGATATTCATGAATTCGTGTAATTGGCTAACGCCGTTCTAATTGTTCAATAAGTAAATAGAAAAAAATCTATACATTTTCGGAAGAGGCATGACTTATGTAGTACCTAACTATTATATAATCTGTGGCATGACTTTCATCCATCCATCTCTAAAGAAGTACAAAGCACGACTGGTATGGTAAAGTTTCTCTAAAAGGCCATACACACAGTTATATACTATCAGAGAGACGGATAATAAAGTGATTCCTTTTTCCTTTTGGGGTACGGAAAATTAGGAATAACCCAACAGCTTTGTAACAGCCAAAAAATGAAATTGATATTTTTTGCATGATAATTATAGGAATAATTTCTACTTAGGTGGTAATAAATTCATCGGTTCGCCTAGTATACAGTATTACAATAAATATTCTTTTCTATTCTAAAGTTAGTCTGCAGTCACAGCAGTTCGTATAATATGTCTTATATACGTAATAGTACGGTTGGCAACCCTACATTAATCAGGGGAATTAAACATGTGTTTTAAGTATGACGTTCGACGTCTAGATGAAAGCTGAATGGCTCAATACCATTGTTTTTTTTTGTAAATTCAAAGCAATAAGTTATGTTTCTGTTATATTTATAATATTTTTTATTGAATATGATCTATTTAATGTTATTTGACGTGTGTAAGTGCAAATTTTTAATTTGCCCATATACTGAATTAATGCTTTGACTTTTGACTTTTGACTTTCTTGTTTTCAACCGATTTCCAAAAAGAAAGAGGTTCTCCATTCGTCTGTATGTTTTTTTTCTATTTTTTTTTTTTTGTGTGTATGTTAAGCGATTACTCCGTCAATTGTAAGCCGATTCGAATGATTCTTTTTGTAATCGGTAGGGTACGTTTCCGAGATGGTCCCATTGTAATTTCATCGAGATTTGATAAGTATCTGCAGAGATATGATGATAAACGTCTCAAACTTGCTACTGAAATTGACTCGCGGGGCATAGAAGTCGGTTGTTTTAGTTTTATACTATCTTAATTATTGCTTAACAGGTTTATCCATTATAGAATGCTTGCTAATCTGAACATTACAAAGACACAGGATTAGAGCTAGATGCGTCCTAGTATATTAGTTTCCTGTACTACAATCTGAGATCATCGTGAATTTATAAATAAGTTCTAGTTATCACATGTTATCGATATTATATTATTATATAAGCTTCGAAGCTTATAAGTACAGTTAGCTCTTAATGCAACTTTGTAGATTGAAGATAAGAAATATTTTATTGAGGAGCATCGTTTCTAAGCAGTTTTTTTACATCATATAGGCTAGCGTTGTACGCTCATTTTTTAACCGTCTTCAAAAAAAGGAGGAGGTTTCTGAATTCGACCGTATACAGGTTTTTTTTTATTTTTTTTATGTTTGTTCGCGGATAACGTCATCGTTTATGAACCGATTTAAATTATTATTTTTTTGTTGGAAAGGAGATATCCCAAGTGTGGTACCATGGTAATTTTATCGAGGTCTGATAAGTATCTCCAGAGATATGAAGATAAACACCTCAAAACTGGTACTGAAAATTAATAGCGCGGCATTGAAGTCGGTTCTTTTTAGTTTTTTAAATGATCTTATTTAAAGCTTATTGCTCAAGGGCTGTGTGCTGCCGGATCACCCTAAGATTATGGCGGCAGATTTACTCCTTAATGGTGGTTCGCTACTTTTTAGATTTGCTAAATCAGACGGAATATCGTATTCTAGGCCTATTCTAGGCCTAGCGTATTCACCGTCTTCGACCATATCATCGCATACCACCCGGCGAGATAGTGGTCAAACGCTAGCCACCATGATATATAAAACTAGACTGGCCAAGTGCAAGTCGGACTCGCACTCGTAGGTTTCCGTACCACACTACAGTATTTTATAAGATCGAGCAAAAAATACCACTATCATTTTTCGCCAGCACAAAATAATAATTAATAAACATTTTGTTTCTTATAACGCCATCTAACGTCTAACAAAGGTGTTAGGGATCGACATTTCAATATAACGCCATCTATTTTACGTTTACCTAACTAAGCGTTCATAGGTGGGGTGAAATGCCGAAAAATCACGTTTCTTGTATGGGGACCCTCTATTATCTTTAACTTTATTCTGTTTTTAGTATTTGTTGTTATAGCGGCAACAGAAATACACTGTGAAAATTTCAACTGTCTAACTATCACGGTTCATGAGATACAGCCTGGTGACAGACGGACTGACAGACAGACAGACATACAGACAGACAGACGGACAGCGGAGTCTTAGTAATAGGGTCCCGTTTTACCCTTTGGGTACGGAACCCTAAAAATCATGCCTTTTGGCAGATAATTGAGAGATTAAGGCTTTTTGATTTAAATTCCCTAGTAGTCGAAAAGAACGCTGAACAGGTATAATATAATATAGGGTTCTTTAGAATTAATGGTGAATGTTAAATGATGATGAATTACTTTTGGATGCAGGATTTGTATTCCCAACCGCTCAAGATACCTTTAAATGTTTGAACACTTTTCAATCCGTCATGCGTGCGACGTAAGGTGAGACCCGATTTCAGGGTTCAGTATTTAGTTGTTTACTTTACTTAAAATCTTCTTAACGATCGATCACTGTCAGAGGAGTATACCTATTTTATCAACTTGGTACATTGACCTTATTTCGTTACTCACACACACACACTCACACACACACTCACATGAGCGTATTGTCACGATCTGATAAGCACACACATGGACATATAACCCCGTCTCAGACTTATCTAGTTTGCTTTGTACAGTTTAAGATAACTATAACAACATTTTTAAAGGGGTCCGTTAAGTTATGACATCGAGATTCCTTGAAAAGATTGTATTGGAGTACAGTTGGGCTGCTTTGTCGATGTTAAGTGATACTGTCTTATATTCTAGCCGTTTTGGGGCATTGTTCCATCTGTAGCAATCAGAGTTATGACTGTTTATGTACATATGTCTAACAGTCATCCGTGATTTGAGGTTAGATAGCTAGATAAACACTGTATTGATCACCACTTACAGCAGGATATTAACTTAAGACTTAATTAACTAGTAGTTCGTAGTTCTGTGAGAACAGCAGACCTCGCGTGCTCTTATAACCATGGAATAACCGACAATTTCCGACCGAGTTTGAACTTTTGGCAAAAAAAATCCGATATACATTTTAGCGATTACTTACGTTCCCTTGGTCCTAGGAGTGTCATGATTTCTTATTTTTATAAGTTAAATTTACTTATATTGATGTATTTTAATAATGAATTGTGCTCATTTGACTTATGTTTTGTGAAACTGCCATTGGAAACGTTTTGACTCACACTGTCAGTGTCAATCGATGGTGCCAACCTGCCAACTTCAAAACTACCGCGAATGAGAATTGTCTGTGGCCTCTAAGCATGGATGCCAACCTTAAAAAGAAAACAAGAAAGTTAACGCGGTAGAGTGTTGGCAGTCGGGCTTCAGTTCGGTCTTGGCGTTTAAACTAGTAGGTCGTGGTTATAAAAGTACCTCTAAATTCTCGACATTTATTGTATAGTTTGTGATGTACCGACATTGGTCGGATGTATATTATACGAAGTTTGCGCCCATTACACGATGTTTCAATTGGAAGAAGGTGTTTTACTGACAATTCAGAAGCGGGATAACCCAAAGGGTATGTTGATAGCTTTTAATAGATTGTTTTTTTTTTCTCCTATATTTGGTATGCTTGATATGCGTCCACTAAAGTAATTTATCAGAAGTAACTGACATTTATTTGAAAATTGAACTGGATCACGTGCAATTTACATGATTGTGTTGGATTTGTGCAGCGTGTCTGGTCAGGGCAACCCTCTGGTGATGTGCTGCTTAAATCAAGATCATTCGTGTGCGGTGGTGTGCGTGGGTTCTTGGCCAAGGCTACCCTCTGGTAGAACCTAGCGCATGCTTTCGTACGCTTTTGAGTTGGGCGTGTTTGTGTTTGGTCGGGGCCACCCTCCGATAGCATATAACACGTTTGACATTTTATTTTTATTTTTATGTTGTGGTTGCGCGTGCTATAAGAAAGTATTAAACCATTGAAAGTCATTGAACTTTATAAGTTTTGATTTTAATATTTACAAACGTTTCAAACAGAAAGTCTAACAAGCATTCAGAATATAAAGTTACAAGTGTGTTAAAATAATATATTGTTTTTCTAATGGATGGGTCGACTGGTTGTCAGATTATTGGATACATTAGAGGGCATGCCAGTTGACTCAACGGTTAACCGTTAATTGGGCGAGCACCTGAGTGTTTCGCTAGACGTTGGTTGGACACGTCGGATTGTTAATTAGGGGGCGTTCTAATTATACTCAACAGTTAATTGAGCGGGCACGGGAGTGTCCCATTGGATGTTGGTTGAGTCGATTAGACACGTCGGATGGTTAATTAGGGGGCGTTCTAATTGTACTCATCGGTTAATTGAGCGGGCACGGGAGTGTCCCGTTAGATGTTGGTTGAGTCGATTAGACACGTCGGATGGTTAATTAGGGGGCGTTCTAATTGTACTCATCGGTTAATTGAGCGGGCACGTGAGTGTCCCGTTGGATGTTGGTTGAGTCGATTAGACACGTCGGATGGTTAATTGAGCGGGCACGGGAGTGTCACGTTGGATGTTAATTGAGCGGGCACGGGAGTGTCACGTTGGATGTTAATTGAGCGGGCACGTGAGTGTCACGTTGGATGTTGGTTAAGTTAATTAGACACGTCGAATTCTTAATTAGGGGGCGTTCTAATTGTACTCATCGGTTAATTGAGCTGGCACGTGAGTGTCACATTGTACGTTGGTTGAGTCGATTAGACACGTCGGATTATCAGTTAAAGGACTAGCTGTACTTATTGGTAAATTGAGCGAGATAATAATGGTGATGATGGTGATGATGATGGTGATGATGATGGTGATGATGATGGTGATGATGGTGATTATGACGGTGATTATGACGGTGATGATGACGGTGATGATGACGGCGATGATGACGGCGATGATGGTGATGATGATGATGGTACTGATGGTGATAATGGTGATGATGGCGGTGATGATGATGGTGATGGTGATGATGGTGATGATGATGGTGATGCTGATGGTGATGATGATGATGATGATGATGATTGTGATGATGATGGTGATGATGATGATTATGACGGTGATGATGACGGTGATGATGACGGCGATGATGGTGATGATGGTGGTGATGATGATGGTGATGATGGTGGCAATAATGATAACGGTGATGGTGTTGATGGAAGTGATGATGATGGTGGAGATGATGGTGATGTTTATAAAAATATAACAGCTTACTAAAGTAAATATGAATTGAAAAATGGGTTAAATAGAAATAGGAGAGTTTTATTTATTTTATTTTAAATACTGGATTCAATATGCTAGATAATTTTGGAAAATTTAAGTGTTTAATGAATCTAAATTGAATATTGTCGGTATTTTGTTTGTGAATGGATTATGCCGTTGGCAATGTGTGTATTTCAGTGTGTTGCCAATGATGTCTACTGATGATGATGGAACCCTGCCTGACTCGCCACTCGACGGCGACCATGTAATAACCAGAAGAGAAGGTCACCTTCTACTACTAATACCAGCGAAGAAGTTGCTACATCTCGTAAGACCTGTAGGGTGTCAAGGAATCGTTAACATGCTATCTTCGGCAAACAGAGTCATTGGATATTGATCGGATTGCTCTAGAAAAATTATTAATGTAGATGATAAATAGAAGTGGGCTAAGTACGCTAGCTACTCCATACTTCACCTTGCGTTGAATTGATGTGTATATTTAATTAATTATATTTCGATGATAACTTACAACTTATTGTAAGCTGGCTGCGTGTATTGTACACGGGTACAACACTGTAAAAATGACGTGTAAATTTGACGATTTAGGAATAAAAGAATATGAAATATGAATAATTATGCCAAGTGCATTTGACGCCATGGACGTCCAGCTTGTAACTAAGTAACTTTTTAACTAAGTAGTATGGTTATGGTTACAGTAGATCGCATAAACTGCATTATGGTTGTCAACATCGAAACTTATATTCTTGCTGCTTTAAAGTTAATTATTGTGATAATGTGTAAATCTATATCCCTTTTTCGTCACAGAAAATATCATATTACTCGAAGTAGTCGTTTAATTGTAGAAGAAATATATATATATATATATATATATGCATATCTATATTACATACTTTTCAAATAGTTTGGATATTATTGGCATTATTACTATGGATCGGTAGTTATGAACTAAAAATCAGCTTTCTTTGGATATCTGTATAAAAATATTTTAATTTTTTCTATTTTATTGTCTGGATATATACCTGATTTATCGAAAAGGTTACCTTTTCGTCGCATTCGTTTAAAGCATCAATATGACTCAAATCATAGCATAGGATAGCATCATGTGTATGAACACATTTGCTGTGATCGACAATGATGACACGTTTTATTATTTTATAAGAAATCGCATTATAATGAAATAAATAGAAATGAATTTATTTCACATGAAATAGAGTTCAAAAGGTTTTCGAAGAAATCATATAAGACCATCTATTTCGCCATGTCATGACATGTGAAAGAACATAAAATTAACATTAATGAAATACAATGTCAAATATAGCCGACACAATTGGTATTTTTCAGTGACCTTCAGTTTTAAAATATATTGTATGATATATGAGGTGAGGTATATAAGGGCACATGAACATACAATTTGTATTGCTCCTTATGTTGTTATTTTGTTTCCTAATTGTGGTAGATATTGGTATGACTTTATTTACAATATAATCATTTAAGATGTAGGATATTTCTTCAGTATGAATTACTCATACGTAACTTAAAAGTTATTTTACTTAAAATAATTGCGAATTAAGATAACATTTTGTTTGATATATTTACGTATTCACCACGACGTTTTCGATTTATTATTCGATATTTTTATTTTTGTGACATGCGTATACAATGTTTAATAGGAGTTTAGAGTATTATTTATATTTTCTATTTGTCATTGTAGATTTGAGTGTAGATGTGCTGTAAAAAGTATCTGCTTTTTACTACTGATTTTCAATCTCCACACCGTATCAGCTGTGCAGTGTGTTCATAGAGTGCTAGTTTCAACAGTTCAGTTTTACAGTAATTTTTTAAAAAAAACAATGCACGGAGTTATAAAACCAACTTTGGTTCCTATTTTATATAGTCTGTTGTTTAAAAGCTAATGCTTTGAAAATTGAAAAATGCTAATAAAATGTCCATAATCCATTAAAAAAACAAATCATTAAAGTATAAAGCGATGTTAATTTTGTACGTCTATATGGAAATCATTATTACTATAATTATAATTTCATTACACAGGAAAACAGAAACATTTGTTCTAATTAAGAAAAGATCAATTAAGCTACAAATATTTTTCATGAGGATTACTACTCCATTGTGGTTTTTTTTTTTGTTCTCTTTATATTCCTATTTGGATTATTTCCTTGTGATTGATTTTAGCTCAAGCTCAGGAATTGTGATATTCTACTCTTCAATTGTAAGTCTTGAGTATTCAACAGTTGGTAGACATAATAGGTAAACTATTAGTATGTATAATATTTATAAGTGTACTATGTATTACATGGATATACCAAAGTGATCACTTGATATTCTGAAGTTCTTTTCGCGGATTAATGCAGTAATCATTCTCCGTAATTTCGCTAACTTCTTATCCATATCTGTAACAAGCTGCTTGTTGCTACTGACATTAATCTAAAGGTGGAATAGAATAGAATGATTATTTATTGCACATCAAATAAAATATACAGACAATAATTCATAACAAGATAATGTTCATACTATGGGCGGTCTTATCGCTTGGAGTGATCTTTATTAGACAAGCTTTGGGTGGACAGGATTTCACATATTCATGTTGCAAGGGAAAGGGGTGTACAGCTATAAAATTATATAACAATAATTATAATACATAAAATACATACACTTAATGTACATTACACACACATTTTATACATACACACATATATATAGCCATATACATTATTATACACACATACATAAGATACTACTGGATGAATACGACTAGTTAGTAACATATTATCTGTCTTTTTATGATACGGTACATTATTTTCTGCCACCGTTACTATCTTTATTTGATATTTCGAGCTCTAAACACAAATTTCTTTGTTGGTAATGTCAAGTGATATTTCCTTCTTTAGACATGTAGTGGATACTTGGGTTATTTCTAATGACTTGAATTAATTATGAAATATTTGTTTTTGGGTTCATTTCATAGTAATTTTCCATCTATGTCAACGCTGTCTTATTATACGTTGAATGTTTTTTTGGAGTCTATATTATTAATAATTGTTTTAGTTCGGGCAACAGCCCGAAAATACACATCAATGTTTTACTGACGATTTACTACTTTTGAGATGTAGTTAATGACTTCGATTTAATGAAACTTTAAATATCTTTTTATATAGTTCGTTTCAAAGAGGTTATTCTTCATTCTTGCCTTTTAAAGTTTCGTCTTCAAGAGGTAAAATACTATAATTTCATTCTAATGTCTAAATATAAAGTCCTGGAATTATTTCGGGAGTTCCAAATTAATTTTCAAAATAATCAGGTAAACTACAAGTGGTGCTATCTTGGTTATCTGCTGACATTTTACTAACATTGATGTTGCTATTCAAAGTTACTGCGCTGGCGACAAAAAAGAAAACGATAAATGACGGTGTTCGAATCAGGGTCACGCAGATTGCAAATCAAAAACGCTAACCTTTCTGCCAGCGATTCTTACAGGCGACTGACGAAATTAACGTTTCGTATTAAAGTGTATTTATTTTATTTTGGCTGGAGTCGAAGGTATTTCAAACAAAAGTGGATTAAAAATATTTTATTGTTTAGGTGCTTGATACCTTTGTAACGTTACAATTTATAATTGATATTTTAGTGATTTATATACTTTTGGTGATTAATTATGAACTCACTGCTTATGTTTTTGTTTATCAGCAGTTATGCTCTTGTTATTTATTGATCTTGTCAAATCTATGGGCTTAGACGTATTCCTTATTGTTCTGAATATATTACGTTGTTCCGTGCCTTTTTCAGCATTTATTAAAAGCCGTAGTCATGTTTTATTTTCATAAATAATCTTTCGAACGACTTTTCATACTTTACTAAGTTTTTGATAATTTTGTTAGATTAAAATAACTTGATTAAATAATACTTTTAAACTTATTAGTAACTGCGGTTACTGCATTCAATAGAATCCGACCTTGGATATATATTAAATCCGTTGATGTACAAAGCTATGATGGCATCTTTACTGGTGGTATGAAATAAGGTCTGATGTCATGATTTCAGCTACTGAGGTTACAAAACCAGGGTTTTATGTTATATATTTATTCACACATTATATTTTGTGTCATGATTTAATTAAAGCATAGTTAAATAATTTGTGTAAAGCGAATTTGTCTAATTAATTAGTTTTGTTCATACATATAAGTAATTATTTTTCAATTCGTTTGAAATATTAGTAAACATAGTAAATTTATATTAAGTTAAATAAACATTAATTTGGAATTAATATTCGTGGAAAAGTTTATTTGATAAATATTGTAGGAATTTATGTTATCAGAAATAATGTAATATGATATTATAGCGATGAAATATTAGAATCATAGTTTTATATTATTGATATTTCTATTATTATTAAAATATGATTGAGTTATTTTTATGTGTATGCCGGGAGGCATCACGTTGTCGGATGGCCGAGTGTCATGATTTCTTATTTTTATAAGTTAAATTTACTTATATTGATGTATTTTAATAATGAATTGTGCTCATTTGACTTATGTTTTGTGAAACTGCCATTGGAAACGTTTTGACTCACACTGTCAGTGTCAATCGATGGTGCCAACCTGCCAACTTCAAAACTACCGCGAATGAGAATTGTCTGTGGCCTCTAAGCATGGATGCCAACCTTAAAAAGAAAACAAGAAAGTTAACGCGGTAGAGTGTTGGCAGTCGGGCTTCAGTTCGGTCTTGGCGTTTAAACTAGTAGGTCGTGGTTATAAAAGTACCTCTAAATTCTCGACATTTATTGTATAGTTTGTGATGTACCGACATTGGTCGGATGTATATTATACGAAGTTTGCGCCCATTACACGATGTTTCAATTGGAAGAAGGTGTTTTACTGACAGGAGTTTGAATCTGATGTCTACGGATTTGTCTTGTGAAGGCTAAGAAAACTGCGTAGTCAGATTGGTGTTAGGTAGGTAAACATTTTCCGAAAAAAAAACAAAAATTGAAATCTGTCCATATATAACATTACAGTAAATTTCACCCCCTTTCCTCCCTCCGCTTGGATTTTTTCTTCTCAAATTTGATTGAAATCCGTCGATAAATAACGTTACCAACAAACTTCTCCCTTTTTCCGCCCTATTTTCCACCCAATCGAAAAAATACGATCGATTAAAATTCTTAAATAAATCAAGGAACTCGTGTGTCAATTTTCGTCATAATCGGTTGAAAAATGCGACCTGTAGGCGAGGACAGACAAACATCCAGACAAAAGCATTTTTGACCATTGTCGAAACTGAGACGATTCACTCGCTACGCTCTCTCGGTAAATCATTTCTAATGATAGTGTCATATCGCTCATAGCGATCTCTTCCAGACAACCATACACGGAATGGATTGAACATAATAGAAGGCGATGATATCCTGAATATATAAGCAGAATACTATAAAACTACTTCTTACTATTAAATATTCATGTTACCTACATGTAAAACCTTTAGTAAGAGGTTGAACATTTTAAAGACATCAGTCAAGTGTCTCGTCTAAACACATTCCTCTTATAAACCGAAATGTATGAATATGAATATATGAATACCGTATGGTCAATTTCCATCACGCGGGATAGTGTTTAAAAGTCTGTCATTATCATCATCTTCCTTCCCTTATTCCACCTTTATGGAGTCGGTACAAAATGTGTTCTCTTCCATTTGGCTCTATCCACTGTCATTTCTGTATCCACTCGTTTTGCTACTATATCATGTACTACATAACCATCCCTCCGTTAACCAACCAATATAACCAACCGTCCATTAACACTTCCTTGTAGTCTTTATTCCTCGATAGACATCCATTTTCATGTTCGCTGCCATTCTAGTCAGCGTGGTCTTCAATAGTCTGAGCTAAGTGAAAAAACTTCATCTACTGTTGTAAGAGTAAAAGATAACCGTAGTAAATGTATTTTATACTTAGAATACTTTGCTGAGCTAATAGTCACTATAGCCAGACAGAACAAATACTGTGTTTATCTAGAAGTTAAATATTTGTTTACGACACCTCTTACTGTTAGGTCAAGGATGCTACAATATACTTATAGTAGGTATTTAGTTTGTTGGATACCAATGTATTTACTTAAATATAATTATCCTCGTATCTAAAATTAGTACTAACAAATCATTTTACCTAATGCATGCGGTCTATGTTGGAATCGTGGTTGTTTAAAGTTGAAAGATGGAACTGAGACGTGGCCCTGGACAATTGAAATTATGCAAGTGCACAGAGAGCAAGTGTCCCAAGCCACCTTCTATACAAATTTTTTAACTGAATTCCAAAGAGGAGGGGGTTTCAATTCTACTGTATGTTTCTGAAGTGAAACTTTTACTACATGGCCTCAAATGTTTTCGTCCATTTACCGCATGTCGCCAACATGCATGTCGCATTACAGCCGGTGCTGATTAGTGGATATGATGTATGACATTTAGGTCTAGCCACAGAACAGATATTAATATGGTCTAGCTGTCTACACATAAACAAAAAGTTTTACTTGCATCGCAGTTTCATAAAACCAGACCACACTTTTTAGGGTTCCGAACCCAAAGGGTACCAACGGAACCCTATTTCTGAGACTCCGCTGTCCGTCTATCTGTCTGTTCGTCTGTCACCAGGCTGTATCTCATAAACCGTGATAGTTAGACGGTTGAAATTTTCACAGATGATGTATTTCTGTTGCCGCTATAACAACAAATACTAAAAACAGAACAAACTTAAAAATTAAAGGGGGTCCCTGACAAAAAAACATGTTTTTACTATAGCGCCATCTATGAACGATTGTTCAACTTATAGATAAATAATATTAATTACCTACCTTTGTGTTAACGTTCACTTAGTTGGTGTTAGAAGTTCGATGCATATTCGTTAGATGGCGTAGTTCATAAGCATGTTTGGTATTGACACGGTAATATAATATAATATTATACTTATATAATATTTATACTTATACATATATAATATTACTAGAAGTGCCCCGCGGCTTTACCCGCGTAAAAAAATCCTTTTATTTACTTAATAAACGATTCTATCATTAAAGACAACAAATATGAATTAGCCAAATCGGTTCACCCGTTTTCATGTTATCGCGTGACCAAGGCAAATTGGGATTCATTATAAAACCCGAAAAACCCAATTTTTTTTTCTGCAATCTCGTAACGCTTCGGTTCGAGGTGATCGCCAAATAATTCCTTAAAAGTTTTGTTTTCGGGATCTTGTGGTGCACAAGGATCGCACATCAAATCGTACGTAGCCTCTCCGACTAACGTCACTAAAGTAGCTACTTGTAACTCCGGTTTGATTTCATTTAACGTGATGAATTGTTCCACGCGTCGAATGTATGCATTCCACTTTTTACTCGAAATGTCGAACTGATCGATTTTACCGATAGGCATTTTCGATAACGTACACTTCAATCACACTTATAATGCACTTTTTATAGTTTTAACTCGTCACCATTTAGGTATTTTAGGGAAATAGCAGGAGCGAACACAATAATACACCGAGAAAGCGATACGACTGACTTTATTGCAAGTACCCTCAATATAGTACATATAAAATAACAGTATTTATTTAAATACCCTACGCATACTTTGTATCCATACTTTGTTTCCATCCATCCTACCCCATTTCGAAAAATCCTACAACACGATTTACTTTTTATTTACAGAATTTTTTTTCACTATTTATTTACAGAAGTACTCATGTGTAAAGTTTGGAATAACTCATCTTGTTTCGCCATACAAACTTTGAATCCCCGTTCCGTATCCGGGAGGAATTCAGCAGCGGAAGAAGTGAGGGCCGACAAAAGATTGAGTCAACTTATAAATCAAAGCTATGTGTTCGAATCAAGCCACCCGTAAAGCATTCTTGCAGAATTAGGCAGGCAGCGTTGTTAAAGGCTTTCTTCCTTGCTGACACATTTTTGGCTTTGCGGTTTCGAGCGTCAACCCAGTGCAAGTTAACTGCATGCTTCGGCGCTGCAGTACGGCCACATTTGACCCTGAACCAAGACCAAGCTTTGCTTTATATCACAACTTCGGAAAATGAAATATAGTTTTCCATTCACTGAAACAGCAAATTCGTCACAGCGTCCACACAAACCATAAAGTCATCGGAAGAAAAGCATACGGGCCGCTTAAGGTTAACTGCAAGGAACGACTTCTACTCATCCTCATCAGCTAGGCTGACATTCAATCGTATCACGTTCGTAATACGGTTGAATTTCGTAATACGAAATTCAAATCTCACCGCGGATTCCGCTGTCGAAATAGCTTACAGAATAGCCTAGCTGCTGCCTGTTATTGCCTCACGTCGAGTACCTCTTAAACTAAGGTTGGGCGGAGAGTAAACTTCATCCGATGGTAGTTGGAACAACCTAGCGGTGATGATACTGACACTGAGTAGTGGTCTGGATCAGTTTCCAGCAGGAGGTCCAAGCAATTGGCTATGTGGCCATCTCCTGATCTCCATTGTGCGGCCAAAAGACGAAAGCGTAAAGAAATTTTTCTAAGCCTGTGTCTATCAGTATCTGAAGCATAGATTGCGAGAGTCTTTAAGGTTTTGGAGACGTTGACAGCAGATGTCGTCCCGTACACGCAAACGTTAATTTGCAAACTGTTTGGTGTGTTGGGTAAAATCTTAAATCGAGTCACCTGAATTTAGCATAGTTTAAAAAAATATATATAGAAGTTCATTAACACTACTCTATTGAAACACTGTCAATTTAGTGGGGGAGAGTGGGGGAGGGAGGGGAAGGGAGAGGATTAAAACCCTACTTGAAGGAAAGTTGTAAAACCCCCTCCTCTAAGAGATATGAATATTTTAATATTTTGAGGTTAAGTACAATAAATAGATCAATAGTTAGTTTAAGCTGGAGAGGGGGAGGGAAAGTTGGAGATGAACCACTCTCCTATGTGCGGAAAAACGCGGAATTATAGTTAACGAGCAAAAAATAAAGATTTTTTTTAATGAAAATTAATTGACTTTTCATTAAATCAAATTAGACGGACACTTTACAGATAACGTTTTCTGTACCTTAATTTAAACGCTTTAGATCAAGACCAACCCCCTTGACCCTCCCACGGCAGCAGAATCCTCAAATTCAGGCGACTCGTTTTAAGATCCCAGCCGGTGTGTTTGTCATAAACGTATTACGCTTAAGAAATAACGAATTTGAATAAAATAAAAAATAGAGATAGCCACCCTGGCTAACTATATAATTAACACAAATTGCACACAGGCTTTTTTTTATATCCACAACAGTGGAAACATATGGCGTATCTTCAGTTATGTTATTAAATATACGCAGGATTTTTTACGTATTTACCACATACGTCTTTCAAAGTAAAGTTTTAGCCATAGAATAAGTAAGTTATAAGTGATACAACTTTTTTTATTATTTTTATCCCACTTAATAACAGCACTTCGCAAGTTACTATAATTTTTCTTAATATTTTCTCATGGAACAAAACAACATAATTGTTTACATACAAATGTTCTGTAAAAGGGGGTTGGAATAAAGGCGTAACTCGAAATAAAACTACGAAGTTCGCCTCAAAGTCAAAGTCAAAGCATTTATTCAGTATATGGGCAAATTAAAAATTTGCACTTACACTCGTCAAATTACATTAAATAGATCATATTCAATAAAAAATATTATAGATATAACAGAAACATAACTTATTGCTTTGAATATACAAAAAGAAACAAAGGTATTGAGCCATTCAGCTTTCATCTAGACGTCGAACGTCACACTTAAAACACATGTTTAATTCCCCTGATTAATGTAGGGTTGCCAACCGTACTATTACGAGCACCCGCAACCCAGTGGATGTTTCAAAACTTCAGACAATTTTTAGTAAAAAAAATGTGAAATAATGAAACATAATAAATAAGCCTAGTTTCCATCGCAACAAAGCGGTAACTTAAGATGTTTCTCAATTTCATATTATTATTCCATGTATTAATGGAGTAACCACCTAATTTAAGATTTTCGCAAAATCCAGAGCTTATTTTAAAAAATGAAGTATATAGGTATCTGTATGAAAATGTTTGCTACCATGTTTCTAAAGACACTAATTGTCTGGGACTTCTCGTTTCTTCACAAATCAGTTTTTTGACGCTCCTGAAAAGTTGGTGTTTTCATCTTACGCCATTTTTCCATGAGTAGTACGAAGTGGCTTCCTATACGTCTCCGCCGGAATACTCATATTATCTCTCTTCTTTATAGCATTATTTTTAATCCTGCTTCCCCACCCTACCTTAAAGTAAACTTTGAGTATCTGTACTCTCAGCACTCCCTAACGTTGAGGTCAACCGAAAATCTTTCTCTGCAAATCCCCACACATTCGTCTACCTTCTTCGACAAATCCTTTACCGTACAGGCTGCACGCCTGTGGAACAGTATCCCAGTCAAAATAAGAAAATCCCCATCATCCCATACATTCAAAGAAAGATTAAGGAAATTCTACTTGTCCAATGATAACTGCTCATCCTGTTACTTTTTTTTTATTTTCTAATATGGAATTTACTATCTGTATCATTATTTTCTTTATTGTTATAATGTATAAAATTATGTAAGTAATATGTAATATGGATATAGGTATATATGTGTGTATTTGTGTAGATGTATATGTTTATGTAATGTATATATATATAGTATACATGTTTGTTTGTGTATACACGTGTATTTATGTATATGTATAACTATATAAATAACTAACGATTAAAATAGATACACCACCGTCCGTCACAGTCTCGCAATATTACTCTCAGCTTGGTTGTCTGGAAGAAATCGCTTTAAGCGTTAATACCGCCCTTTGCATTACTTAGAATAAGTATAGTAGTAAAGTGTTTATCTATCTATCTATCTATCTATCTAAATGTCAGCGCAATCCGAAACAATATTGATTTTAAGACTTTGTAACCCCAGTTCAGCTCTTAGCGTGGTATTTTGTAAAAGTCTGAAACTCGTATTTACTTATTTATATACAGAAGTACTTGTGTGAAGTGTCGAATAAAATGACTATTCAAACTTTGAAACCCCGCTTTAACCCTTTGAAAACTGAATTTTGAAAAATCCTTTCTTAGCGGATACCTACGTCAAAATCTATCTGCTAACTATCTGCAGACTGCATGCCAAATTTCAGCGCAATCCGAAACAATATTGAATTTTCACACTTTGTTACCCCATTTCACCCTCTTAGGGGTGTAATTAAAAAAAAAACCTGAAACACGTATTTTCCAAATTTTTTTACTGGAGCATATGAAGTTTCAAATAAAAAAAAAACGTGTGTGTACTTATGTACACGCGTTAGAAGTTATACTTCTGTGGCGTATGGAAAAATAAATAATAGTTTGAAAAAACTAAAAAAAAACGCTTTTATAGAAAATCCAACTAAAAAATAGAAAATAAATTTGAATTAAAAATAGTGTAAGAAAAAATGATTTTATTGTAAAAAAAAAAGCGTGGGTGCATGGTATCAATAGTTCCAAATATTTTATGAACAGATATGACTAGAAGGGTTATTTTATATAATATCCTGAAAAGCACCCCACGCTTTTTTTACAATAAAATCATTTTTTCTTACACTATTTTTAATTCAAATTTACTAAATTTTATTTTCTATTTTTTAGTTGGATTTTCTATAAAAGCGTATTTTTTTAGTTTTTTTAAACTATTATTTATTTTTCATTTTTTAGTCGAATTTTTATTAATTTTTTTTTTAAATTTATTTATTGTCGTCGCTCCTTAATAAGTATGCCAAATTTCGAGTTAATCCGACGTTTTGAAGGGGGTTAAAATCATGTTCAAAGATTCCGTTACATACTAACATACAAACATACATACGTCTGAAGCTAATAAAAGCGTATTAAAAATAACTAAAATGCAGTAGTGATTAACGATAAATATTAAAATTAATCAAAAAAATTTTATTTAAATAAAAAAGGTTTTATTAACGTAAAAATATGACGTTAAATATGACGTTCTTACGAAATGACATATACAACTTGAACATAGTCATGCCACCTAGAACTAACTTCACGGTGTAGAATTTAGGTGTCGGTGTGCGCGCGCATCGTAAAAATTCACTCTCATAATTTTTCTCTATCGCGCCAAAAGAAGTATAACTTCAAAAATACTATCTAATCTTGTTTCTCCATACAAACTTTGAACCCCCGTTTCATCCCCTTCAGGGGTAAATTTTGGAAAATCCTTTCTTAAAGGGAACTAACGTCTTAATAACTATCTGCATGCCAAATTTCAGCGCCATCCGAAACAATATTGATTTTCACACTTAGTTACCCTCTTAGGGGTGAATTTTCACAAAAAAAAACAGAAATACGTATTTACTTATTTTGTTACTGAAGCACTTGTGTGAAGTTTTGGATATAAAAGACATCTAATCTTGTTTCTCCATACAAACTTTGAACCCCCATTTCATCCCCTTATGGGGTGAATTTTGGAAAATCCTTTCTTAGTACACCCCTACGTACTAAGACAAATATACCCTCCAAATTTCAAGTCTCTACGACCAGTGGTTTAGGCTGTGCGTTGTCTGTCAGTCAGTCAGTCAGTCAGTCAGTACTGACTGACAGTCAGTATGTCAGGACAAAGATTCTTATAGTATTAGATACTGCGGTTCGGAACCCTCCGTGTGCGAAACAAAAGTCTGACTCGCACTCGGCCAGTTTTATTAATTTAATGTTTGTTACACGATTACTCCGCCAATTATGAATTGATTTTGATGATCTTTTTAGGGTTCCGAACCCAAAGGGTACCAACGGAACCCTATTACTGAGACTCCGCTGTCCGTCTGTCTGTCTGTCTGTCACCAGGCTGTATCTCATGAACCGTGATAGATAGACGGTTGAAATTTTGGTTGGTATTTCTGTTGCCGCTATAACAACAAATACTAAAAACAGAATAAAGTTAAAAATTAAAGGGGGTTCCCATACAAAAAAACGTGTTTTTAGGGTTCCGTACCCAAAGGGTAAAACGGGACCCTATTACTAAGACTCCGCTGTCAGTCTGTCTGTCTGTCTGTCTGTCTGTCACCAGGCTGTATCTCATGAACCGTGATAGTTAGACAATTGAAATTTTCACAGATGATGTATTTCTGTTGCCGCTATAACAACAAATACTAAAAACAGAATTAAGTTAAAAATAATAGAGGGTCCCCATACAAGAAACGTGTTTTTTTCGGCATTTCACGCCATCTATGAAAGCTTAGTTAGGCAAAAGTCCCATAATGTCCCATATATTTAAATGTCGATCCCTAACTCCTTTGTTAGATGTTAGGTGGCGTTATAAGAAACAAAATATTTATTAATTATTATTTTTTGCTGGCGAAAAATGATAGTGGTATTTTATGCTCGATCTTATAAAATACTGTAGTGTGGTACGGAACCCTACTAGTGCGAGTCCGACTTGCACTTGGCCAGTTTATTTACTATAACGCCATCTATGAACGATTGTTAACCTCAGTGTTTTTCAACCTTTTTAATGACGCGACCCCCTCAGTGTGAAAAAAAAATTCGCGACCTCCTGCTTGCACTGTTTCATCATCATCATCATCATCATCATCAGCCTATCTTCGTCCACTGCTGAACATAGGCCTCACCTATAGCACACCACTGAGCTCGATCTTCAGCTGTTTCCAACTGCTGCCAGCCAAGATGCGTATATCATCGCTCCACCTAGCTGGAGGGCGCCCTACACTACGTTTACCGAGCCGTGGTCTCCACTCTAGAACACGTCTACCCCAACGGTTATCGATTCTACGACAGATGTGACCAGCCCACTGCCACTTCAGCTTGCTGATCCTTTGAGCTATGTCGATAACTTTGGTTCTCTGACGGATGACTTCATTTCGAATTCGATCCTTCAGAGAGACTTCAAGCATAGCCCTCTCCATAGCTCGCTGAGCGACTTTGAATTGGTGAACCAGTCGCACTGTCAGCGTCCACGTCTCGGCTCCGTAGGTAATAACAGGTAGGATGCACTCGTTAAAGACTTTCGTCTTCAGGCTTTGCGGTATGGGCGATGAAAAGACTCGACGAAGTTTTCCAAATGCTGCCCATCCCAGCTGTATTCTTCTGCAAGCTTCCTTTTCGAAGTTGTTTCTACCAAATTGCAAGATTTGCCCAAGGTAGACATATTCGTGAACAACTTCGAGAGGAACTCCGTTTAGGGCAATCGGTTCCGGAATAACATGTTCGTTGAACATGATCTTGGTCTTATCCAAGTTCATCCGGAGACCGATGCGTGCAGAAGAATCAGCAAGGGTGGTCAGCATGTAATGCAAGTCCTGCACGGTTTCAGCCATGATGACGATATTGTCCGCAAACCTGAAGTGAGAGAGGTGCTCGCCGTTTATATTTATGCCCCGTCCTTTCCAATCGAGCGTTTTGAACATATCCTCAAGAGTGTTGGTGAACAATTTGGGGGAAATAACGTCCCCTTGTCTCACTCCTCTATGTAAAAGGATATGTTCAGTCTGCTGATTTTGTACTTGGACGGTCATAGTCGCGGCGTCATACAGGCCTCTCAGTACTTGGACGTATCGCCAATCAACTTGGCACCGTTGCAGAGACTCCAGAACAGACCAGGTTTCTACAGAGTCAAAAGCTTTCTCATAGTCCACAAACCCAAGGCACAGGGGCTGGTTATAATCTTCGGTCTTCTGTATAACCTGCCGCACTGTGTGTATGTGGTCTATGGTGCCATATCCTCCTCGAAACCCAGCCTGTTCAGGGGGCTGAAACTCGTCGAGTCTACGCGTGAGACGATTTGTGATGACTCTCGAAAACAGCTTATAGACGTGAATCAAGAGTGAAATGGGTCGATAGTTCTTTAGGAGGGTCTTTTCTCCTTTTTTAAAGAACATAACGACTACACTCTTGCACCACGCCTTTGGAGTTCTCCCCGAAAAGAGGACGGAATTAAATATACGCTGTAGCTGTACAAGCGTTGGAGTTCCACCAGCTTTTAAGAGCTCCGTTGTAATTCCATCCTCTCCGGGCGCTTTTCCATTTTTAAGCTGTTTGAGAGCCATCTCAATTTCGTCCAGGCTGACCTCTGGCAGATCTTCGGTATAATGGCGGGTAAGAGTGGCTCTAGGATCCTCGGACTGGGTTTGGGGACGGGACGCTTGCGAGGTATATAGTTGGCCGTAGAAGTCTTGAACCTCCCTAAGAATCTCCGGCTTAGAAGTGACGACACTCCCGTTAGATGAGATCAAATTCGTCAGATGGCTTCGACCCAGCTGTTGAACAAAAACTTTTGACCCCCGGTTTCGTTCGATCGCTTCTTTGATAGAGCGTGTGTTGGAGCTCCGGAGGTCACGTCTTACCATCTTAGAGATTTTTTTGTTCAAAGCCCGTTGGTCTGACGAAGTGACTGCGGGGTTTTCTCGTCGCCGCTGCATTAGCTGCAGAGATTCCTCTGAAAGCTTAGACTTCTTACCGGCACCTCGGCATACTCGGCACTGTTTATAGTCTGTAATTTGTTATATTGCTAGCTTTGGCCCGCGGCTTCGTTCGTGTGGCCTACAGGAAACATATTACATATTTTTCTATAATATAATATAGAAAAATATGTAAAAGAATATTATAAGCACTCTCAATCACAACACCTACAAATGCTGTTTAATTAATATTTCCTTTAAAAGTATATTTTCAAACTTTGTTTTTTTCTTTTACTGAGGCTTCGCGACCCCCCCCCCAAGGGGTTGCGGCCCTCACGTTGAAAAACACTGGTATAACACTGGTTAACCTTTGAGTTAGCGTTCACTTAGTGTTAGAAATTCGTTATATATTCGTTAGATGGCGTTGTAATAAATGTTTACAATTTCCGATTGAACAAAATTTGCCGGAACAATTAAGTACATAGTTTTAACATCGATATATATAAATACCGTTTCAATACTAAACATGCTTATTAACTACAACGCCATCTAACGAATATCTAACAAACTTCTAACACCAACTAAGTAAACGTTAACACAAAAGAGGTATTTAATATCTATTAATAAGTTAGACAATCGTTCATAGATGGCGCTATAGTAAAAACACGTTTTTTTTATGGGGACCCCCTTAAATTTTTTACTTTGTTCTGTTTTTAGTATTTGTTGTTATAGCGGCAACAGAAATACATCATCTGTGAAAATTTCAACCATCTAACTATCACGGTTCATGAGATACAACCTGGTGACAGACGGAATGACAGACAGACAGACGGACAGCGGAGTCTCAGTAATAGGGTTCCATTGGACCCTTTGGGTTTGGAACCCTAAGAAACAAAATAAACAAAAATATGAAAAATATGTACTAACATACATGGATGACATTTTGTTTTAGTAGTTTCCTTCAGCAACCTTTGAAGTCGGTTTTTTTCGTTTTGTAAACGATTTTAAATTATGTATTTATTCATCATTTACTCGTGTTTCATCGATTGCACGTAAGCACTATAAAACTAGGTACTGGTTTTAAATAGATCTCGTTTTTTAACCTGTCTATAAGTAGCCCGTTATCATTACTCATGATAATCTTTTAATATGGTAGTACTGAAAGTAAGTTCTGACAACTACGGGAACATCCTTTCCAACTAGTAGTATTTAGAAACCTGATTTACTAGTCTTAAGATAACCTTTGTAATGGAGCTAGATCAATCAGGATAATTATTAATTTCTAGATAAGCATCACGCCACGCAATGGGATTTTAATTTTAATTACGTTGTACTGGACTAAATGTTTAAACTCAACATTTTGACTTTGTTTATTTTTGAACATTTGTTTTGAAGGGATACGTTCATTTCAGACTCAGTTCTTTTGTTTAATAAAACTTTACAACAAAAAAATAAAACCAGCGAAAAAACTGAAAAGCAAAAAATAATTAAACTTTTTTATTTAACCTTAATAACGAAGTTCTTAAACTACTGTTAGTATACCTAAGTATATATTTTTGTAATTGTTTTGAGTTTTTAACTAAACATAATAACTAAGTTCTTAAGCTAATGTAAGTATGTATACCTAAGTAATTTTGAGTCGGCGCCAAACAAGCAAATTAATTAATTACGTAAAGCGTGATGCTCGGCGGAGGCATGACGCGACGCGCCAGTTTGCCGGAAAATGCCGAGTGTTGACGAAGTTAATGTCAACGAGACTGCAACCCGAACGGGCACAACATATAGTAATCTGTGACGGCCCGTGACGGGCACACGTCGTTGCGAGTGGTCGTGCATCTCTATTTAGTCTGTGGGTCGTGTGGAAGCGCATTTTTGGAATGTTTATGTTCATCACTGGAGATTTTACGTTGCATTGTTAATTTGATTTGATTATTTCTATAAATTTAAGAGGTTATGTAGTGATCTTTGCTTATTAATTATTTGGCGCCGACTCAAAATTACTTACTCGTAGGTATACATACTTACATTAGCTTAAGAACTTAGTTATTATGTTTAGTTAAAAAACTCAAAACAATAACAAAAATATATACTTAGGTATACTAACAGTAGTTTAATAACTTCGTTATTAAGGTTAAATAAAAAAGTTTAATTATTTTTTGCTTTTCAGTTTTTTGGGCGGTTTAATTTTTTTGTAAAAAGTTTTATATTATAATTTTTTGTGGCCATAATCTACTATGTTAAAAGCAGGCGTTATTCCTTACCCCTGGCCTAGACAAACGTTATATAGAACATTTATGCTCTATAATAATAATGAAAATAATTTAAGATAACATAAAAAAACTAAAAAAACGACTTCCAACGTCACGCTATAGTCAATTTAAATACTATATTTGAGGTGTTTATCTTCATATCTCTGGAGATACTGAACATATCTGGATGAAATTTAAATGGTACCACCTGTTAAATATCATCATCATCATAATCAGCCGGTATCAGTCCACTGCAGGACATATGTCTCTCTCAAGACACGCATCTGAGCCCGATTTTCGTTTTTTTGTTTTTTCCAGTGTTTGTTGACATACATTGATGATATGATAAAATCATCAAAATAATGATACGTTTATCCATTATTTTTGTGGATTTATTCAAAACGGCTCGACTGATTTCATTAAAATTTAAATGGGACCCCTTTGGGGGTATACCCTTTCCATTAAAAAAATAATTATCGAAATCACACTACTCTGTAAAAAGTTATGCGTGGTCATACACAAAAAAAAATATATACGCGTCGACTTGATAACCTCCTCCGTTTTTTTTCGTCGGTTAAGGATATTATTTTTATGCCTTTTAGTTACAAGAAACATCAACAAACATGTTTTAAATTGATTTTCTTATTAACCTCCGACGCAAGAAGAAGTTTGACGTGTGTATGTGTCTGTCTGTGGTGTCGTAGCGCCCAAACGGATGAACCGATATTACTTTTTTTCTTTTGATAGGTGTCTTTATCGAAAGTGTTCTTAGCTTTGATTCATGAAAATCCATTTAGCCGTTTCAATTTAAATTTATTTAACTTATTAGAATATGGTAATATTTACAGATCTAAAATACATTCTGAACCTGCATTATTCTGTCGTTACCGGCGTACACACCGTTTTAAAACTATGAGCTTTTTAGGTTTCCGTACCCAAAGGGTAAAACGGGATCCTATTACAAAGACTCCGCTGTCCGTCTGTCTGTCTGTTTGTCTTTCACCAGGCTGTATATCATGAACCGTGATAGTTAGACGGTTAAAATTTTCACAGATGATGCATTTCTGTTGCCGCTATAACAACAAATACTAAAAACAGACTAAAGTTTAAAATTATAGGGGTCCCCATACAAGAAACGTGTTTTTTCTGCATCTCAATATAACGCCATCTATGAACGCTTAGTTAAAAGTACATAGATGGCGTTATATTGAAATGACGATCGCTAACACCTTTGTGTTAACTTTCACTTAGATACGTGCGTTAGACGTTAGATGGCGTTATAAGAAATAAGCACGCGACTTACAACTCTGTTTTGATAAAATGTTTTTATTTATTTATTTTTTTATATCATATAGGCTAGACGTTTGACCACTATCTCACCTGTTGGTAAGTGATGATGCGGTCGAAGATCTCAAGGATAGCTGCCGGAACACATTAGATGTTTTGGTGACAGAATTTCTAACTTGAGGGTGGTAGCTGGCCAAGCGGACACTAGATAGTGTCCTACCACCATGCGGGGGTTATTGGTTTTCTTCACGATGTTTACATAATTTTTTCTATAGAAAAATCCATTGGTGCACAGCGGGGTTTGAACTCGGTACCACGGCATCAAAGCCAACCGTGCTCCCGATTACGCCACCGGTCCCTCAAAAACTTTTATTTAAAGGAACAAAATACAGCAACAAATTGCAATTTCTTCGCACACTAATTTGGCGATCCATTTCCCTGCATTGACGGCGTCATTTCAACTTTAATAACGGAAAGGAAATCTGTACTTACGCCATCTACTTCCAATAATGAAAATAGGTAAGTCTCCTTTGAGACTCGGCAAATCTTTTTACTGTCAATAGTCACGAAAATAAGTACAATGACGCAACAATGCGGCAACGAAATGGCATAGACTGGTAAAGCACTTATGGAAAACGGTATAACTAAATCAGAGTACCTATAGATTTAAACTGAGTCGTGACAGAATTATATTTTTGAATGGGTCAAAATTATTGATATTCATGCAGCCAATTTTACAAGTATGTAGATATAGTATAGGTATCTATTGTCTATATAATGCATCAACGAATATGAAATTAAAAGCAAATAAATATAATAACTGGCCAAGTGCAAGTCGAGACTCGCACTCGTAGGGTTCCGTAACACAACAGAGTATTTTATAACTATAATTTTTCGCCACCAAAAAATCATCTTTGTTTTTCATAGTGTTTATATTTGCGATTACTATATCTAAAAAATTGCTAAGTATATCTCGTTCAGACCAATTTTCGTTGAAAGTGTGTAATGAGATCTACAGCATATATTTTTTAGATTTTTCGGTACTTTACTTTAAACGTTAGAGGGAAGGGGGTTGGGGGACACATTTTACCACTTTAGAAGTGTCTATCATTCAAATGATTCAGTTCCATTGGGAATCCATGTATTCCCCTTAATCTTTTTTTAAAATAAAAATCGTAAAGCTTTTAATAGAATACACATACCTAAGTTCCAAATGTGTAGTCTTAATGCTTAATAGTTTCGGAATAAAGTTGCTGTGACATACGGACAGACCATAGATAACGCAAGTATCACGATTTATATTGAAACTGCCTTGGGGGGCTCGAAATTTTTGGGCTATTGCAGTGAATTATTATGCATCGAGGCATTTTTATAGTTTTCGCGGCGTTCGGCTGCAAAAAGCGGAAAACATGCGTGGACTTTAAGGCTACTATACTTCAGCGCAGCAGGTATTTAGTCCGTCCAATCATGTAGCGGGAAACTGTCAGCCAGCTAGCAAAAGTGACACAGGTCCTTCCTCGAAGACGCCTTGCTACTGAAGTGAGGCGCGCTGGCCACTTTGTTATATAATATTGTGTTAAAAAATAAGGACTATTTTGAAAAAAACTATCCATTTAATTGCCTCTTAAACTTCTTTTCCAATTTTTTTGCCATATTTTTTGTGAGTCGGAGTTTAATATACTTTAAGTAATACACAAAAAACTAATTAAATTTGTTGTTTTCGTAATTTTTTATGATCGAGTGAAGTCGTAAATATCGTATTTTGAACCATTAAACAATCAAGAATGTTTCTTGAACTACATCATATATTTTTTTTCTGATCAAAACAAATAATATTTAATTATTTGCTGAATCTGAATCAAAAGCATGTTGATTTGGAATATTTAAGCCTTAAGTAGAAGTGGCCAACCTTGACGTTTGGTCGGGGTACACGTTTGGTCGAAGACACGGGAAATACACGCATTTACGTTATCTATTGTATATATATATATATATATATATCTGTGGGACAGACAGACAAACATGACGAATCTATATAACGGTTCCGTTTTTTGCCAATTGACTACGGAACCCTAAAAACGGTGTTCAAGTAAATAATGGCGCTATGATTATCGACAAAGTATCAATGTAGTAGTTGCACTGCACAAGACCACATCAAATAACATTAGCTTGCAGACCAAACCTAGAATAAACAAAGTACCATCAGTGTAAATAGAGACCTAATATTTTAGCGAAAGAGCTTCTATAAAGGCAAACCGCACAATAGAAACCGAGCTGCCGCTAAAGCTCTTATTTCATAATTTCACGCGATGACGAATGAGATGAAACGATGCGACCCAATTCCAACAATGCGATCGCCTGTCCCATATCTCTCTGCAGCAGAATCTTCCTACTAAGTGGTAATAATTGACTCGTTTATCGGTTTACGTACCGATTATACAAAACATCGAGTGTGTTGTGAAGTTGTTAGAATCCCACAGTCGATCTGCGGCCGATTGAGACTTAAGGTAAACACCGCAGACGTTGTTTATATTGTAGAGCAACTTCTTAAGAAACGTGAGCTCGTCGCCGCGCTCTAGATGAGATGGCTGCGTTGAGATACAAGTGCTGTTTATTTTTCTTAGCGCTCTTTTGAATCTCTAGCTCACGGAGAAAATTATACGCAGTTTATTTTTTAGATAGTTTAAGTGTTCTATAGGGAAGAGCGCTTACGTCGCCAGAAAATTTCCCACATTTTTATCTTGGTAAAAGGTTACGAGACGTCATTACGTTTTGCTAAGCTTTCTTTCCATTAAGTTTAAGTAGTTTACATCTATCATCGTGTGTTGTGTGAGTGTAGCAAATAAACCTGTAGGGTCTGGACGTCCGGACCAGGTCGTAAAATTATAAATAGGTAATGTCGCTTACCTCCTGCAATTATTTAAGTCGACACCGGTGTTACTAGGATATTAATTTCGCGCGTCTTACGAGAATCTGTAAGGTTTATGAGCTATAAATAAATACATGTCCGCGACGACTGACATTTACATATTACATTTGCCGTAGTAAGTATCGAATCGAATTGAATGTTCTTATGTATAGTATAGGCGAAAACTTAATTTCATTAAGTTGAAAACTTAATGAAATTAACTAAAGGATTAACTATTATAGTGATAGAATTTTCTAATGCATGAAACTTAAAGTATTGCTTTTTACAGTAAATTGCATCCACAACGTGCATAATACAATAAATACCGTGTTAGGTGCAACTGTTCGAGTGAAAATGGAATAGTAATAAAATTCCATATTTCCTCGGAGTGTATGGGTCGCAGTGTTTGGCGAGCGTGGGCGCGGCGATAACTCGCAGAAGGCTTTACCCGCTATCGCCCGACCCTCCAGTGCACGCTTCCCGCGTCACATTAGTATAAAGCAACCATATTAATGCCAGAATTATTCCGTCCAAATGTATAAACTTTGTCCCATATTCGCTGAGTAAGTTTAGTTTTAAAATCATCAATTATTCGCGGCTAACGAATGCGCTAGAGTGGAGCTAAACCTGGGTGGTATAATTCCGGAGTTGTCACGGCTAGAGTGGGTCAGAGAGGCAGTCTGGTGGTTTTATATTTGGAGAACAAATCGACACGGTAGGTCCATTAAAGTTGCATTTGGACAGGTAGACGGTCCAACGGGGCCGGCAGTGCTATACTTAAACCGATCGAACTCGCTATTATTGGAATAGCTTGATATCAAGTTCGAACGCTTCTGAATTTGCAGTCTGCGATTCCCAGCTCTATTTAAATCCTGTGCCCTAATTTAATATTAAATTGAACAAAATGGAGATCGACGGCTCTGTCGTCTGCTTTGTTAAGTTCGAAGTAGTTAAAGTGCATACACCGTTGTTTAATGGATGTTGTAGGTTGATGGCAAAGATTGAAGTGTTCTTTTAAATGAAAGTAATATTTTAGTATCATGGCATTTAAATCTAAAGCTCAATCGTAATTCAGAATGTGTTCGTTCATTAAATAACTACAGTTTTTGAGAAAAGTTACTTAATGATTGATTGTACGTTTATTACAAGTAATCTCGGTATGAATTGGTATACGAAAACCTATATGTATGTATTTATGAATAAATCTAATTGAATATAGATTGATACAGCGTCTGTCATTCGAAAGCACGTTGCGGTCTCTTCAAAGAAAATTACGAATTTATTGGCGTCGTTGCAGCGTTGTGGCGTTTAGTGCGTAGTCCACGCGTTTATGCGCCTTTATGAACATATATGAGCCTGTGACCACAAACCAGCAGCAACAGCAATTAAAAGTACTTTTAGTATCATTAGATATACATAAACATTAAAAATAGTACAAAGACAGTAAGTCTAAGCATAATTCCTGCGATGATCGTAAGGACTGGAATTTCCTGAGTGGTAAGACAATCGAATTTAAGCTATTATGTATATGTGTAATTACTTGATATAACTATATAGTTATATTGAGTAATTGCACATAACTATACGCTTGTATTTAGTTACTTGATCACGCAGTTAAATAATGTGTTTTAGAAACACATAGTTTCTACATTCTATTCCTATCAAACAGTAATGAGAAATACTACTTCGTCTTCCTATCTTATTATCAGAAACTGCTAACCGACTACCTGAGATCATTAAAACCATTTCATGTATTCCAGAACAATAATAACAATTGTATGGGAAATTGGTGGTCCGGTGAAGCTAAAACATCGTTAAGCAATCCCAATCCCAAAACCAGGACTAGTATCCGTAGGACTAGTATCTCTTCCGTGCCAATACTCCCAATCCCCAGCAAAGAGGTAGGACACTGTTTAGTGTCCGCTTGGTTAGCTACCACCCTCAAGTTAAAAAATCTGTCACCAAACATTTAATGTGATGTCGGCAGCTATCCTAGAGAGCCACTTCCCATTCTAGGCCTAACGTGCTACCATTTTAGAAAAGTTTAGTAGGCCACTGATTCGTCGTCTTATTACCGACTTCCACTTCTTTACAAGTATGATTGGATCTAATACCACATCATTCCATAACATCAAATATTTAGACAATGGCCAAAATTACTTGTCAGTCAGCAATAAAAAAGCTCTTAACTACAACAGACTCTTTACATTAAATTCCTACATTCAAACTTTAATTTAATTACCTCTAAGAATTCCACTAATACATTTTCTTCTTGTTTCAGGTAGAATTATGCAATAAATTGCACGAGAAGTTCTTTGATTCAGTTTCTCCCGATGTCTTTATGGAAGCAACGTAAGTTGAAAACTTAATGAAATTAAGTTATTACCTAGATTTTATGAATTATTAATGTTATAAGAGCAAGCTGGGAGAAATGTTTTCTAAAATTTAGGAAACATTTGGCTCATTATAGCATACTTCCATCTTGCCAATAATACATTTTGCTGGAGTCCTAGTGTCGTAAAGACTTACGAAATGAGCATGAGACACGGGCTTTGAAAATATGAACCTAAAATTAAAACTAACCTGTACAATTTTAGATACGTAAAATATTCCGTTTTCCAGCAGTAAATATATTAAGTCTAGGTCCTGTATATAATATAAACTAAATATTTTGATGGTATCGCTATGATTTCTACTTTTAATAGGTACCTAGGGAAAGAGTTTTGTTGTTTTACCAATACTTATATAAAAAAAACTTTTACTTTCAATCGAATCTCGCAATGATTGGGATCCAAGAAGCGTCAGCATAGTCATATTCTAAACTTTAGATTTTACACTAAAATTGTTTTACTTTGCCTTACTTTGCCTTTCATGGTTTTGGGCTTATTACAACGCCTAAAAACATTCAGATCCACCATGAGACCAAAAATATACATGGTATGATTCGTATGGTAGATAATTTTCAAGAGTAAGACTACAATAATAATGATTTTTAATTCATTCAATAAGCCTCCAGGTGTTAGAACTCTTAATTTTCATAGTGTCACTACTTACACCATTATTGACTCAAACAGACCGAGACGACCAATCAATCAGCGTCACATGATTACCCAGAATCGATTTAAAATCGACGATTAATATCGATTAATTCGTACTTAGTTACACGCCTATTAACATTTTCGAAACTGATTAAAATAGTAAATCGATAGTGAACATTTTTAATTTCATGACAGTTGATGCTTTATATTTAGGCCAGTTTTTTATACAAAACAATTTTTTTTATAACTTTATGTCAAATCTAAACCAATCGAGTGAAATACGTATAGATCGAATATTAAAACCCGCCGTGGTAGGTTACATAACTAGTTCAAAAGTTGACAAACTGTAGTAGGCACAGTAATTTCCAACGTCTTATCTTCTACAGCCTAAATTATTCAGAAACAAAGAAAACCTTCCCATTACCAAGAAACACCATCAATTAACACCGAATCACGTCCGAAATTAAAACGCAAGAAAATTAAATTTTATCTTAATGAGCTATAACACCGAGAATGATAACAGATTTTTCGCATTCTCCAAAAATTTAACGTTAACAATTTTACAGAGGAAAATTTTTTATTGTTAGCTTTAAACGTTTGTTGGGCGGGGGTGTAATAATAGGACATAATATATTCAGGGAGAGTCAAATAAAATTAGCACGTTGAAAAATGTAAATGGTACTTTTTACTGCCTTGAGGACGTGTAAGCATTATGTTGGGTTCGCGCCCTTCTAGCCATTGCGTATATTGCCTTTGGATTCAATTTGGTAGGGTCTTAACATTGAGTTCCTTTTTGAGATAGCTTCTTTCGTTTAAAGTAGTTTTGGGAATAGCTATTACGATTTACTACCACTTATACTACTGAGGCATATTAATGTATTATGTAAGGTAATAGTAGTATATATTTATATTTATGTTTCGTTTAGTTGCTATAAAACTATTTCAGACAGATCTTAAAACACTTAACTTCTATGCCAAATTATTTATTTAAATGAATAAACAATAGAATGACATAAAGATTTTTTCGTGTTTAGATTATATATGACATTTGAATCCTAGAAGTTAAGAATAAAAATAAGAGTCAATTTACAGTTCAATTTATTCTTTCTTCAGAATTTAGAACCATAATGAAAGGCTAACTTTCAGCACCCAAAGCCCTTCAAAGGTTACAAAAGATACTCTTAAAGTTCTTTATTTGGGTAAAAGTTTAGCCGTTTGTTTATCAGTAACAAAAACTCTAGAGAAGCAAAAGTTCTCGTTTTACGAAATAGTACCTAAAATAAATTGTTTTAAAGTATTCATTCACATACTTTTTCTACAGAAGCACTGGAGTTGCTGAGATAAAACAACATTTTGCAAGATATTGTATAAATAGACGAACTCTTACATTATTTATTTGACCCTATACACATGATGAAGTAATTTTTGTTATATTTAGGAACAGTATTACCTACTTTGAAGAATTTAATAATAGGAAATGGAACATGTTAATATGATACTAAATATGGAATATGAACATGAAAGAGATTAGAGATTATAGTGACCATTTTGCGTAAGAACTATGAATATAGATATTTGTAGGCAAACAAGTAGTTTCGAAGGCGAACAAGAAGACTTCAAACAACGCACGCCACTAAATAGTATCTAGGTACCTATACCTAGGTATGTCCTACAATTGCTCTTTTACCTAATAACTTCCCACTATCAACCACAGGTAGATCGAGGCTAAACCGGTGGGTTTTTTAAATACAAAAATAAGTTCGTATTTGCAATCGAAATCATCAACAAAGAAAGTGGTTTTATACTCTTTCCAGTTACCTATTTTAGGAGTACTTCATTATTATAGACACATTTATTCTGTTATCTAATGGCGCCTAGGGAGAAGTAAAGGTTTCGCTTCGGAACTACGGCAAATACAGTCCATTACCGCTTATTATGGCAATAAATTTACCGCGCCGCTTACTATTAATTGAAATGCATTCTGCCTCGCTTTGCTAATGGGCTTGTCACGTCATAACGGCACATCTGAATAATTTAAACTATTTTACGCGACAGTCGCTGTATAAATAACTCCATCCGAAAATATATTTGTAAAACAAAGCGTCTGCTAAAACAACTGAAGTCTGTAGTTTTTCGTCTGGCCCACTTTGAAAGACTCTGATAGGAGTATTTTCAGAGAACTACGGTAGCTTTTGTTTTAAGTAACTACATTTTTATGTTAGTCGGTAATAGGACAAACAAGATGCTTGCCTGGTGGTCAGTGGAGACGTCTACCTATAACCTAATAAAAACATAACTTTGTGCACTGCACTGCGACCGGTTCCGGTACTTGAGACATCTAGACGTGTGAGGGGAGGGTTCTTCTAGAATCTGGTACTTCGTAAGTACCGTAGTAAGTAAAATATTTTTTAAATAAAACTACTTGACTACAAACTCATCATTATCTATAGCCAGTATTTGTCCACTGCTGGACATAGGACTTTCTAATGGAACTTCTAACTCACATGATTGACGACAATGTCTAATAAATAAAGTAAGTAACTACGTCTCTCGTCTCTGACTCTCAAGGGCTTAGTGCTGCCGGAACACAGAAGGGTTATGGCGGCAGAATTCTCCTTGATGGTGATAAGCTAAGGCTTTTTTGTAGCAAAGTTAGGTTGAACATAAATATAATAATATGCTCCTACGCACCGGTGGACACCAAAAACCACACATAATTTAGCCAAGTGATAAAGTTAAATTTCTGTCAGTTATTCGTTTAGCGACCCATCTCAACATAAGCATTTATATAAACGGTCCAGAAAAAGTTTATTTTAATCAATAAATAAATGACTCTTACGACTACTATAATATATTTAACGACTGTTTTTCGATTTTCCGTTTAACCGCGGTCCAATTTTTGCAGTGTCACATAATTTCCGCCTACCCATTGTATTCGATCACTCCTTGTCAAGCTACAGTCACTAAAGGACTCTTAAAAAGAACCAGTTATTTTGTTCAGCTCATGAACGTGTCCAATGATATTAGTCTGTCCACGGACATTGGATATGTTCAGAACTGATGATGAGTTACTTTATAAAAAATAACAATTATTTATTAGCCTCTTATGTTGGATGGCCATTTTGGCTTGGTTAGCGCTTTCGTGTTAATGTTCAGGCGTACTCGGTTTACTGCCAATCGGCCGGCGTGATCGATTGAAATAATGATAACTCTTAATGTTTGCATTGAAGCTATATATATTTTTTATATTGTAGATAAATAAGCAAGCGTTTGACTACTAACTCACCTGATGTTAAGTGAAGATGAGATCGACGACGTAGCACGCTTGTCAAAAAGATTGTTGACTCGCGATTTAAAGACACCCGGATTGTACTTAACAGGAAATACAGACTCTGGCAGGGAATTTCATTCCTTACTATCGTTGGAATCGTTATGAAACAAGCTAAAATATTACGAAAAATGTTTTATTTAAATATATTGTAGATCGAATCGATTTCGAGTTGAAATTGGAATTTCAACTAGAAATCAATTCGGTTATTTATTATGAAGTTAGCGATTTTACCAAAATCGTTGACTAAAGTCGTTATCATTATTAAATAAAAACATTTTTTCATAAAAACATGATAATTATTGGAGTAAAATTAAATCATTAAAAATAATAAATCAAAAGAAAACATAATATCCTCATTTTTTTCACATCCCAAGTTTATCAATAACACGTCTGATAGAAAATTTGTGGTTTGCTTATAAGATCATTGAGTCGTTGAGTTATAGACTTTAAAGGTATGTATGTACAAGATAATCACTTTATAATATCACTATAACCACATTACCTTTTCTATGCTATAACTCAACGTTAATCTCTTTAAATGTAATCTAAATTAAATTTGCTCTAAATGGTGCAAAAATATCAGTCAGTAAAAACTTTATATACTCGCAACTATACAACTTTTACAAGAAGTTTCAAGCAACATTTTAGAAAATTGAAAGAGACACAGTATTTTTATTATTTACAATAAATATATCTTCCATCGACTCCAAAAACTACCCAAAAAGTCAAGATTTAGACAAAATCAATAGTCGCTATTGTAAGTGGAATTCTTCGAAGCCTATCCTATTCTGTGAAGGCGGCGCGACATGGCCAGTAAACTTTAACGCTTTTAAAAGTTCAGCTGTACAAATGGGCGTATTAGGCTCGGAAAGGCTCTTAGCGTGTGGTTTTAGCGCCGTTGGACATATGTATGAATGGATTTAATTGGACAATCAGCTCATTGAGGCGTGCTGAACGGGCGCTTGGCTGGTGCAAGCGGTTAGCGTGCCAGTTGGCGAACTATACGCTAATCAGTTTTGGTAGGCGTTTTTGAAACGCTTCGCATGCGAAATGCAGTTTGATTTCGGTGTTATTTTGCTTGTCGTATATCGCTAACTAGGAGTAGGGATCAGCTGATTAGTAAATTGCAATTATTATGGCTGTTTTGCATTAAGTTGTGTTTAACTCTCCATTATCCAATAATAAGCTGTCTAATTTTTAGGGTTCCGAACCCAAAGGGTAACCACGGAACGCTATTACTGAGACTCCGCTGTCCGTCTGTCCGTCTATCTGTCTGTCCTTCTGTCCTTCTGTCTCCAGGCTGTATCACATGAACCGTGATAGACGGTTGACATTTTCACTGATTATGTATTTCTGTTGCCGCTATAACAACAGATACTAAGGACAGAGCAAATTTAAAAATTAGAGATTAAAATTTAAAGAGGGTCCCCATACAAAAAACGTGTTTTTTTTATATCTAATATATGAACGGTTGCGTACCTTATTAATAATATTAATTACTAACACCTTTGTGTTAACGTTCACTTAGTTGGTATAAGAAGTTCTTTAGATATTCGTTAGTTAGTTATTCGTTTGGGACCCTCCGTGTGCGGGACAAAAGTCTGACTCGCACTTGGCCAGTTTTATTTTATACGATTATGTTTTTTGTGTACAAAGCATAATCTTCTGAAATTAGCAAATATACTCAAAATATAATTTCACGTTTTGGGTATATTTACTAATATACTTTCTAATTTAACAATTTCTAATTGGTTCCAATAGATTCGTAAACATTGTCCAGCGGTAAATAATTTCCTAACCTTGTAAGTTTATCAATCAGTCTATTTATAAAATTATTTTAATAGTACAACTCAATTTAAATTACTGGGCAAATACAAAAGTACTACTTATTCGCGACACTTTACTCGCATTTAATCGATCACGCCCACTGCGAATTAAAATAAAGACATAATAACAGGTAGATCGTCTAGTAAATTCAATGTTCCACAGACAGAATGACTTAATGATTATGATCATTATGCAATGTTGCTTAATAGCTAGTTTAGCGAGCCGCCTGAGGGATCAATCATCAGTGGAGAATCAGTATCAGTAGCTTTAGCAGGCAATCAGGGGAGATTAATTTACGTACAGCTTGCATAGGATCCAGTGGCATTAGGAGTCTTATTTCAGCTCCAGGGTAGTTCATCTAGTTGCATAAGTGGCAATATTTTTAACGCCTTCTCGAAGGATTTATAAGGCAAAAAAGTTTGTGTGAGTCTTGAAGAGTAAGGCCCAGTTTCACTGGTTCAGAAAGCATATCCATTATACTGGTAGTCTCTATACATAGTTACTGAAACTGTGTATAGAGTGTACTTTATAATAGAGTGACGATAGAATACATATGATAAAGCTGACAGTTTCTAGACAAACGGGCTTCCAAAATAATGAAATCAAATATTTTTAAAGCTGCATCTTTTAAAGTTGTGGTAATTATACACGACAATATAATAATTTGGTCACTTAAACACAGCGTACTCCAAAATTCAAAATAAAATGTGGGACAAGAGTTTAAGCAGATTATCACGCTTATTTGCCGATTTGTCTCGCGTATTAACTCCGCAGATGTGGAATTAGATTCAAGCTCGTACAAAAATGAGAACGAGCAACTGACGTGGACAAATTTTTCTGCACGCACACGCCGCGTTTAGCCACTAAGTGTTGATTAAAAGTTTCATACGTTGGCACCGAAATAATTCAGCAACGTTGACAATAACATCGTGAAACATTTGTGAGGTTAAATAGTTTAATTTAGTTAGCTAAATTAAACTATTTAACTATTATTTATTAATTAAGATTATTAATTTTGAAAAAAATGTATTTTACAAAAATTGTCGTCGCGAAAGTATCTAGCCAGAACCTTGGCCAGTAGAAAGGTAGAAAGTAATTGTGTGATTATCAGACGGTTCTTTTATTATAATTATATTATACAAGAAGTAGGTATGAGAATAGTCATATAGTAAGAATTTACACCAAAAATGAATCATGAGATCGCGATAAAGTGCTTGAATATAACAAAAGTAAAATACGAGATCTCATACGTAGCAGGTATAAGTTTGTTTTACAAGTTAATTGATAAAATCTTATAAGTCATGCATAAGTTAGTATTAGTGTGAGTGTGAAAGCCAAGTGATGACACTAAATAGTTCCAGGTAACTAAATATTAATACAATATTTAGGGCCAGTTTTACCGGTTCCTATTAACTATTATTAGCCACATATAAAAGATTTTTTAACCCTCAATGCACTAAGAAGGGGTGTTATAAGTGTGACGTGTGTATCTGTGTATATAAGTGTGTCTGCCTGTGGCATTGTAGCGCCCAAACAAATGGACCGCTTTTGATTATGTTTTTTTTTTGTTTAATAGGTGTCTTCATCTATAATATTCTTAGCTTTGATTCATGAAAATCCGTTTAGCCGTTTGAAGACTATGAGCTTTTGTCTAGTTGATGGCGCTATAAAATCAACTTTCATAAGTCTGATCAAATCGAAATTCGATATCCTCTTAATTCAACGATATTGTAAGAACATGGCATTGACTTGGTACTGGGACATCTCCTGGAATCTGAATACTCAACTCCTCACCAACTTACAGCAGAAATGTCGAGCTTGGGCTCATAGGAATGGTCTCATTAAACAGATGATACACAAAGTTCATACAATACAAAAAGTTCACGCTGTCCCCTTACTCGTAGCAAGGGGACAGCGTGAACTTTTTCCGGTTTGTTCACTTAAGGGGACAAACAGGAATACACCCATAGATCAGTCGGGGGTGGTTTTTAATGTTGAATGTAAGTATTATGTAAAATTTTATATGATGTTATCTGTCAGATAAATTAATCTGAAACTTTATCAGGAACCAGTGAAACGGGACCATAAAACTTAAATTCGTCAAATGATGTAAAAAGTAGGTACCTATGTACAATTTGACATTGTTTTCTTGATAATTGCATCCTCTCTAGTCTGTGTCTTGAATATCTTGAATATCCCTTCTGATTTTTGTAAACAAAACAAGGAACAAATCAGCATTGTTAGCATAACAAGGTAAACTTCGGAGCACTTCTCTCGTTAGGTATAATCCGGCCGATTGTGTTGGGGACATCTTATAAAATATTGTTAGGGGGGAACTGACTCCTGAATTCTGCTGCATTATTCTGTGTGCATCCTGGTGTAGTATAGATGTAAACAGTATTTAACGTTAAGAAATTAGTTTAATTACAGCCAATTTAATAGAAAATATTGGATATACATATAACTAGTATGGGGTATTGGTAAAATGCTTTGATTTGTAGGTAACATAAATTCATGGATTAGAGATGTCATGTCACCACTTCAAGGATATATATTTTTTTAATGTTGAAATTGATAATGTCTAGCCGCTATTAGGTTTACTTTTTACTGCATGGTGAACACCTCATATTTCTCCTACTATATGGTGTTCACTGATTCTGTGGTAACGGATTTTCTTTTTCCATGGTAGGGGGAAATCATAGACTCGTAGTCCATGTCATTGTCTAGTTATTATTATTCACTTTATTTATTGATTATTCTTAGGTATAGGTTTTTTACAATAAAGATATCAAAATAACAATACAATAACAATAAGGTCACGTAGGTCAGTACAGGAAGAATGCACATGTCCATGAGTTTTCTTTTGAGCTTCAAAGGGAGGTTGCCCTTCATAAGTTCCTTCATTGACCAATAGCTCTTCCAGGCATTCTCGGTCGGTCAAGCAACTTCTTTATCTTGTCTGCTCTGGAAGGAGACTAATTGGCCAAGGTAGATGTACTCATGGACATACTGCATTTCTTCGCCGCTGACTTTCACCTTTGTGTTCGGTCGAATTGGTCATTGTCTAGTATATTTAATTATTTAAATCAGGTAACCATTAATGTAAGCTGAATTAATTATGGAATCTGCATATCTGCATTCTGTTACAAAAAAAACATTCATAATCTTGGTAAATACCAATATTCGTAATTAATTTATATTTTTAAAAGTAACAGATTAAATTTTTAAAAATTGTAAGTATTTGGTTTTTTAGAACAGCGAGCAATCAAGTATTATTATAAGTTAAAAGTTAGATTAGAATATGAAACTCTACATTGAACATCACTAAAGGCACAAAAAACTTACAAAATTACTGCAACAAGTTAGCTAAGAGTTGAGGGTGTAATTATGTGGACAGGGGTAAGTATAATATATATGGGTAGAATGTAGTCTGTGACCACTTTCAAAGATCGTTTTCTGTACTCTATGGTTCGGTGCACTGAAGTCGAAAAACCAGCACGCGCGACGATACAGTTCAGTTCAGCTGTAAGGACAAGGACGGGAAGCGGTGGGTGAGAGGGTTGCCAACTTTAAGGAAAACTCCTGCCAGACAAACAATAGATAATAAGAAGTAGATAAATGCATTTGAATTAGAAGCGTAAAATGCTAAGTACATGACTGAGGAACAACTAAGCTTTGAAGAATTTTTGTTGAAAAATCTATAGTCGTACATTTTTCATAAATAGTTGCCACTCTGAAATTGTAAAGTTTATTTGTTGCAACACAATTTTTTGTTGTTGAATTAACGTAGTATATTATATATTATACGTAGCATACATAAGCATTACCGTCTTTGTTTGGTTTATGTACAGAAAATAAATTATTAAAAAAAAAAAACGACTTCATATACACAAACAGGCACTAAAAAGCGAAAAATAAATTGCTCAATATAATTATTATAAGCAAGCGCTACCCACTTATCTATTTGAAGTCGGTGCCAGCCAAGTCTATAGGATAGTAGATAGAAGTCAAAGTCAAAGCATTTATTCAGTATATGGGCAAATTAAAAATTTGTACTTACACACGTCAAATTACATTAAATAGATCATATTCAATAAAAAATATTATAGATATAACAGAAACATAACTTATTGCTTTGAATTTACAAAAAAAAAACAAAGGTATTGAGCCATTCAGCTTTCATCTAGACGTCGAACGTCACACTTAAAACACATGTTTAATTATATAGATACTATGTATATAGTAGAAGTAAGTAGGTAGATACATGTAGGTAGTATCTATCTACTACCTATCATACTTGGCTGGCACCGACTTCAAATAGATAAGTGGGTAGCGCTTATAATAATTATATTAAGTAATTTATTATACGCTTTTGAGTGCCTGTTTGTGGTTATGAAGTCAGCTTTTTTTTTTTTTTAATAATTTATTTTACCCTTTTTAGTGCAAAACAAGTTTTAATTAAATTCCATGCATCTATAAAATTTCGTGTCTGGGCCGTTATACACTGACGGATATATACTTTGTGAAGATTTCAAGTATTTACCTATTACGGTACATATATATTACATATATAGACACACGGACGGGCGGACGAACGGACAGCAAAGTCTCAGAAAGTGTTCATTTGGTACCCTTTGGGTTCGGAGCCCTAAAAAATTGACTTCAAATGCCACGCTAGTGAAAATATCCACTAGTCATAATGATGTCATCAAGGTATCAAAGGACAATGTCCAAAATGGCCCTGTGCAATAAAAGCATATGATACACACGAAAATAAATGTCTATTTTATTACAATAATTCCAAATACTTTTATAACACGGACTAATTGTATTCCAAAATGAATATAAGAAAGTATTATTTGCGATTATTAACATTAATCGCCGCCATATAGCCGCCATATTCACCAAACGTCATGTCATGTCAAAAAATATTAGGTATTCTCAAAAACGTTGCACCCTAACAAGACTTTGCCCGGTAGAACATTCCTGTAAAGACAAATTAATTCTCCCCCCCTTTGTTTCTATCGCGCTCACAGTTACCGTAAGAATATCTGTCAAAAACCAAAATCAACGTGAAGGAAGATGTAAAAACATTATTAAGGTCATATTTTATAGTCTTCAAAAGTATATGCAATAGCAACCTCCATTTTGTATAATCTTCTTGGGACTCTTCTTCTAAAACCAGTATATTCTCCTATGTTTGAGGTATTTATCTCCATATCTCTGGAGATACTACTCAGATCGAGATGAAATTACTATGGGACCACATCGAAAACGTACCCTAACTATTGAAAAAAGAATCATTTGAATCCGTTCACAATTGGCGGAGTAATCGCGAAAAAACGTACAGACGAATTGAGAACCTCCTCCTTTTTGTGAAGTCAGTTAAAAAATAATAATTTCGGTTCCAAATTTAAATACATTGTACCTTTGCGTATAGATAGATTGATTTGGTACTTTCGAAGATAAACTACCTAATTGAGATGTACTTTGTCAAGTTGGTAGCCCTAATGGAGGTGCGAAGAATAATTTCACGGTGCGTGAATGTGGAGACTAAATGCCGAGCCAGGATACCGGGTAGCCTACTATACAAAATCTAGGTAGTGTTTACGCTGCTCGAACTAAATGATTTGTAAATTATAAATTCAAAGAATTTAATAAGATTCCTTGAAGACTTCTCGTTAGACTAACTGTAATTAAATATAAGATTTTGCTGTGTCATTATATGGTTTTGTTCTAGGTGGATACACCCAGGTAAACCGATGCTTGAGTGTGGCTGACAGGTAGTTATTTAGAGTCTTGCAATGCACTGGTGCGCTGAAAACATTCTATAGTAGATGGATTAGTTTTGTATGTATATATTTTTTATTTTTGGCAGACAAGCACTTGGCCGTTATCTCACTTGGTGTTACTTAAATGAAAATGCAGTCTTAAATGTAATCGTGTTTATCTGGAATTCAAAGACCGCAATGAGACCAAGCGTTGAACAACTGACTTTAGTCCAGTCCAGAGAGCACAAATTGTTATGTATATATCTGATAGACTAGTTTAACTGCTACTTATCTCACCTGGTGGTAAGCAATGATGTGGTCGATGATAGTGAATACGCTAGACCTAGAATGGTCTGACACTCAGGGGCTGTGTGAAACACCGCAAGATTTTAGAAGCAGATTTTCTCCTTGATCGTGGTTGGTTGAAGTTATTTTCGATATAATGCTTCTACCACCTGTGGAAATCCTGCCGGAACTCGGCGAACCGATTGGCGACATGTTTTTGTCCTTCTCCCTGTCGTATGTCTTTAACTTTAGTTCATATTGAAATATTTTTACATTTATAAGACACAAAGGAAGGTATTTTGATTATAAAAATATCGTGAATTTGTAACATTATAATTGTTAAAAGTGAACATCGCGATCTCACCGCGTGATCTCACTCCCGAGGAAGAGCGACTGACTCGCTCGAAACCTAGGTCGAGAAAATTCGACTTAAGCTACGTGAAATATAGCCGGTATATAACAATTACAAAGGAGGGTAGACGAAAAAAACTTTTTAGAGACTAAGTAGTTTCTGGCTACCACCTTGCCTTGCATAATTATTTATTCTGTGACCTTGCTAGTATCAATGTTGCCGTTTAAAGCGGCAATCACTGACTCATTGTATGTTATTGACATACTTTGTGTAAATATTAAATCTAATGCTTCGTAGAGATTATATTTGAAAAACTGTGGGAGAGACTTCAGCTATCTCATCTAGTGGTAAGTTGACAAACAAAGTTCTCAAAAAGTATAACACACAAAAAAAAATCTTGAGCATTCTGAATTTTGTAACGTAATTCTTATGAGTGATTTAACACACTGGAGTATTTATAATAATCATGTGATTTATTATATTTTTGTCTTAGTCACTGTCAGAGTTAAAAAAAATAGAACACAAAAAATATATTTCAAAGAAGAAATTAATCTCTTTTGGTTCAGTAAATGTGTTTAGCAGTAACCACCCACAAAAGCAAAGGTTAATAATACTGTGATGTTTTTACCCACTAAATGTTATTGTCAATAAAAAGTGGAATTCATAATGAAAATGTCGCAAAGAAAGGTTAACGTTGAAGTAGTTTTTTAGATATTTTTGTAAGTAACAGCGAGAGAGATACAGTCATTAAAATATCCCAAAACTGTCCCAACTATCAACAGCGTCTAAAACGCAGCCGGTAATATTCTGAACAATGTAACTCGAACCTATGTCATTATGCAGAGATAAGTGGTGAGGGCAGACCACGGCTATAATTCAAAAGGTCTTTCCTGCACCCCCCTCTTCCCCCTTCCTCTGGCGAGAGGAAGCCCCTCTGTTGTCACGTTTCCAACAAGACTAGTCTTGTTGAGACTGTATTAAACAGAATGTTTAATACTGTCTTTTAAGTGTGTGGGGTAACTCTAGACAGGAACTTTTAATAGGTGCGAAGGATATTGCTTGGCTATTAAATTTTAATTTTGATCTTGAGACTGAATTCAAATGAATGCGACTGAAGAAGTGAGCGTCTCTCGTCATCTTTCGTCTCGGATTGAAGAATCTGGAGTCTGGTGCATTAATGTTCAGTTTTAGAGCCAAGATTAAACAGTAGAACACGAATGTAATCGAATCGTTTTTAGCCAACTTCACAAAAAATGAGGAGGTTTTCCATTCGACTGTTTTTTTATGTTTGTTACCTAATTTAATTCAATTCAATATTATTTATTTTCAGATAAGACACATCCATTTGTTAGTAATTAATTAGCTTAGGAATAGGTTAGTACAAATTTATACGAGCAAAGACCTATAAAACCTAAGAACTCCGTCAAATCTTAACCGATTTAAAAAAAAAAAAATTTTGTTTGAAAGATTATGCTTCCCGTTTGGTCCCATTCAAATTTTATTGAAATACGTCGATTATCTCTGGAGCTATGGAGATAAACAATATAAGCAAATGTATATACTTAGATGACATTATTATAACTAGCCAGTACTTTGACTATCGCGGCATGTGAATTCGGTTTTTTCGTTAAGTACGATCATAAATTATCTATTGTACTTAGTGAGATTTTGGTATTGTAAATATACGCTAAAATGATCAACATACGAGTCGCCTAAACTACAGCCTGCGGGACTCTACTTCTAGATGATTTAAGGTTAGACGAACGCCTTGCTTGACCTGTTACCTTATTTCACAAAAAAAAAAACAAAGGAGAACTTTGTTAAAACAGTTGTAAATTTTTGTATTTAAAAAAATATGCAAATATTAACACGTATTTCATAAAAAAAATGGAGCTGTGCTTTTCATTAAACGAGTTATCATAAGTGGGACGACTTATTAATTCATATATTTGTTTGCAGTAAGTAGGGCAACAAATACCTACTGCTTTTCTGTAACTTTGTATTATTGCGAGTGCTACTGTATTAAACGACAGGATATTGTAAATTGATAATGCAGAAAGCCGACCTGATCACCCCTTAATCTGTTAAGGAGTGGAGGCTCCAACTTTTCCATTAGTGTACTATATAAACAGTAAGGGATCATGCTCAGAAAACAGAAAAAACCAGAAGGAGTCAATTCAACTAAAAGTGAAGCCACTGAAATGGTGTGTTTTCACGCGCTAGCGATTCGATAAGTCATTCTGTGCACGTCGTTGCGTAGATTACGAGTTTTATTAAATCCTAATAACTTATATTAAGCCATCTTGCGCGCGTACCTCTAAAAATTCTAGCTAGCAACTTTACACGGGTTAGAAGAGGCGCGCGCGGATTTTTCGATCGGTTTTTGAACACATAGCGTCGCTTGAAATTACGCTGAACGTGGTTTCTGTATTTTTTTTGTATTCTGAGGAATCATGCACCTTTGCCGCTACAGTACCCATACAAAAACGACCTCACGATAATTACTCAACGCAGTAACTTAGAATAATACTATGACGGGTCATACAATCGAGCTAAAAGCTATGTGTAAAAAGACGATTTTTTTAATTAGGAGCCCCGTTAAATTTTGACCTTACTTAGTATTTTTATTATTTGCGGTTATAGCGGCACTAGTAAATAAAGCACAATTTGTGAAGTCAAGTATCTACCTATCACGGTTTAGATTTTAGAAGATATAGCCCTGACATAGACTGATGGATCGACGGACGGACAGCGGAGTCACACTTATAGGGACCCGTTGGTATGGCACCCTAAAAAACAGCCAAGTCCTTACTGTTACATCTTTTATCAGCCCCAAGTTTTAATTTCATTACAAATCAGAAGAACGGCGAGAGTACTTTTTATGTGTTTTCTATTCGATGGATTGAATGAACGAGATTTACACAGGCTTTGCATAAATGGATTAGAATGCTGATTCGTTGGAGTTTTCTTGGACAAATGAGTGTTTTTCCGTGCAACTTTGAAAATAATATCAGAATGAAAATCCGAATATGAATTACAGCTCGAATTTGTGCTTTAATTTTGTCTGTGTTTTTATAAATAAATATCTAATTAGAGTTACACTTATATTATGAATGTGAAGTTTGTGTGTTTGTTAATCCTCACGCTGAAACCGCTGCAGGTTTAGATGAATTATTGAAAGATTTAGAAACGGTACTATAACCTTTGCACGAAATATTTATATAATTATAACTTATATAGGATCTAAGTGATATCTATTATAAAACGAACAGGCTTTTTCCTCTTTACTAGGTACTTATAGTATAGGACCCTTTGTGTAAAAATAGTACCTAATACTTTACTTACATAAACGTTCTTAATAAATATCAGAAAGCGAAACCCCTCACAAGATTAACCTAACTACTCTTTTACGATCGTAGGCTGAAAAGTTAAGCGGCTGTACTTGACGTAAAAGTGTCGAATATATATTAAATACGTTATGTTTGTATAACATTAAATATTTTATGTGATAAATAAAGTTATCGTGCACGTACATACGAGTAGCAGCCGAACCCGCTTGGCAACGCTGTTACCCATAATGTAAAATAAAATTTCATTTTCCGCATATTTGGATACAGGATTTATTTTGTGTAAATTTTGGAATACATATAATTATGTGGAGTGTGTATGCAAATTCTTAATTAATGTTAAACTTTGCGTTGGTTTGTGTTCTGTGAAAAGACCGACGAAATTATCATTAGGCCTTTATAATTTTTCTGTTCAATTGTGACAAATTGTAATGATTTTCGAATTTATTTTGTGTCTTGTTTTGTGTAATGTATACACATACATAAAAAAAAATATACTAAAATGTAAAAAAATAGGCCAGCATGAGCCTTCATTAGCAGCCATGTTACAAAAGATGGAGGACCTCAATTCGAGTGACTGTTGTCATTTGTCCTGTTTGTTACCTCATTGGATTTTTCAAAAATCATTATTTCTAGCCAGGAATTGAACCTGTTGATTTTGAAAATAAAAAAACTCTCTGTATTATTACACCATTCGATAGTGTCGCTCGCTAATGGAAGGAAGGAAGGAATTATGGAAAGTAATTACATACGGCATATCTGTATGTCTATGCCTACGCACGTTTTTGGTGCAATAAAATTCAATCGCAACAAATTAACGCTAACAGCTCTTATTATCCACAACTTACAATGCATTAACAAACTTACAACTCAGAAACAAACGCTTATAAAATCTGTTATTATTCACCTGTCTTAGACTCAAGTTGCAACGCAATTGCGTTTTAACCTTATACAAAACTATTTGAAGTTCTCTTTGTAATCAAGAGCCGGGCGACAACTTATTTCATTTACATAAACACTTTAGCATAAACTTGGAATTTCATCTAAGAACGACACTTTTGTTTTGTCAGTGTTTAAAATACAACGGTGAAGTGGCTTATTATTTGTTTTAGTCTATTTTATTTGTGGATTTTTTTGTGTTTATCTGAATATTTTTGGAAAAGACAAGCAACATAACATTGTTTTTTTACTTTGAATAACTTTGGTCACAAACGTTCAAGGACCTAGCCCTAATAGTTTAGGGAGAAAAAAAGTTGTAAAATTTCGGGTACCAATTAAGAAACAAGAAAATATTTCTCAATAACTAAATGGCACGGGCAACATACATAGATGGGTTTAATAGATGCGCAGTAAGATGGACATTTTTCACCAACAACAATTTCAATTCATATATACGATGAAATGACCACGGTAATATTATCTATTATGACTACAGTTTTTCTACATGTATTTATATAGATTTGAGCTTATATTGTTGTGATAGTTTGAGCCTTGAGAGAGATTGGTTCACACTTTTCATCGAAGTGCAAAAGTTACATATGCAGGACAAGACGCTGCTATTATTTTTAAATAATTGAATTATTATGCAAGCAGTACTTGACACATAAATCGACTATGATCTAAGCTGCATAAGCGATTCCTCATAGCTCCAGGGCCAAATCAGGAGACCTGGCGGTATCGTTTAATGGGGGTAAAGAAACCCCTATTAAAATAATAGGGTATTGAACTCTTAATGGCTGTGCACTGGCTTACGGACGTTGGTGTTCGTTTAAATCATGCCGAAATAGTGCATCATTTTACGTCCCAGTTTGTAAGAGGGGCAATATAAGCAAATAAAAATTCAATATATCATAAAATATATTTGTCAGGTTTTACATAAAATTATTAAAAAATACTTTATGAGTACCAAATATTATACGCTCTACAATTTTTTTCGACTGCCTCGACCTAAGCTTCGTGCATGTTTAAGGCTCTTCCTCGGCAAGATTACCAAGAAGACCAACGTTAAAGAGTGTAAATATTCTGATCCATCATATAGGGATATGTTTAGGGTTCCGTAAAAGGAAAACAGGAACCCTTATAGGATCACTTTGTTGTCCGTCTGTCTGTCTGTCCGTCTGTTAAGACCCATTTTTCTCAGGAACACGTAGAGATATCAAGTTGAAACTTATATCAAATACGCGGATCTACGGTATCTTTAGGCTGTAAAAAAATCAAACTTGTAAGTCAACACGATCAAAAGATATGACCGTTAATTTCGTATATTTTCGCATATTTTGAAATGAAATGAAATTAATGATTCGACCAGTTTGTACGGAAACATCGGTGCGCGAGTCCAACTCGCACTTGAGCGGTTTTTTTATATTGGTAATGTTTTAAAAAAAATGTAGTTATCAACTGAACACTTAACTGAAATAAACTGATGAGTTCTCATTTAAAGAAAAAAACATGTTACCCCACAGACATCGTAATATATCGACGACTCAATGGGAGGATATAAACTCAATTATTGTGAATGTTGATTTTATCATGAAGGCATGTTATTTAGGTGATACATTGTTATTTTTACAAGTTTTTATCTCCGGAATGTATTTTAATTTGAATAGTAGCTATTCGTTAACACGGTCCTACATATTTTTTTACTAAGAATCGATGCAACTCTTTAGACATATGGAGCAATATACTTACTAATAATCATCCTTATGATAATTGTGTCCATTCACACCTAGACTTATCTCAGCCATGAGAAACGGCGCTAGTAATGCTAAACAGAGAATAGGACTTCTGCGATGTATTATTGTTAGTTTATTTCCAACCTTGTTATTGTTTAAATAAACATTGTCTATAAGACAATAAATCTCGGTTACATTTCACGATGTTTCGGCAATTAATAATTTATAGAGCTCTATCATTCAATATACTAAGTTATCTGCCAAATCTAAATTTTAATATCAAAGTAAAGCCAACGTCAATAAGGCTTTGGTAAGTACACAGTAGCTTCTATTTATTCTGCTCTAATAACTATACTAAGCTTCGCCCAATATCCCCAAAAAAATATTTATAAAAAGACTAGAGAACATGAAACCGCATATATTAATTCTTTATTTATAATGTCTTTAGGACCCTTTCTTAAGGAGCCTGATATTATTTACAGACCATAACTTACAATAAGGTTATGTATCGCGTATCATCTATTAGTACAAACTATTTCTGGAGTTACTTACACCGTCATAGAAATATGACGACAGCATCTTCAATAGTTTTGTCTTGCAAATGAGCCTTACCTTAAGTACTGACTACCGATGTATTGTTAGTATTTTGTGTGACATCGACTGTTGACCTCAGAGGCTACACTCATCGAATATTCGTTTGCATGTCAAGAGTCTTGATGGAAACAAATAGATGGAGGATACTTGAGAATGACAATACATTGCTTTCTGTATCAGTTTGCCTTGAAATGAAAATAATGTATGTCCCTAGCTTACTTTTGCTACTTCAATGAGTAGGTATTTCAGATAGTGACCTACTTACTTAAGCTTTTAACGTGCAGGAAGAAGGGAGATTATATTAAATTGCTAGTTAAGGACTTCGTGTAGTGTATTAGATGTAGAATATTATGATTAAAATGAAGTGCCGATGATTCTTATGTACATGTTTTAAGCAATAGCATTTTACATAAAAGATCACTACTAATTTTAGACTCAGTAACTCGATCAGAGGGCTCGGCAGTGAATATACCCTTTAGTCTCGGATTTCGGAAAGAAACACTTGACGATGAACGTACCTAAGTTAATACGAAGGCGGGTGACCCCAGAGTAGGTCTTGACCTCAGATACTTGTACTGTTATTTATTCTGTGCCTCAGACAACAAGAGACACAACTGCTCTATCGACAGCGCGTCCTTGCATTCGGACATCTAGGGTTAGTTCTGACCTCAAAAAGAAAGGGTGTTATAAGTTTGACGCGTATATCTGTGTGTCTGTCTCAGGCATCGCAGCCTCAAATGCAGGAACCGATTTCGATTTAGTTTCTTTTGTTTGATAGGTGTCTTTATCGAGTGTGTTCTTAGCTTTGTTTCATGAAAATCTGTTCAGCCGTTGACATATTATAAGCTAATAAGTTTAATACGAAAGTTGCTATCGTAGCCCTTTGACCGCGGACGTCAAATTATTTTTAAATGTATGTATTATTTTAATAGCATACAAGCTACCGTTTGACCACAATCTCAAATATAGGTGTGAGTGTAAGTGATATAATATAATGAGAACTGGCCATCAAATATAGCATTTTGTTAACCCAATTATGTTGCGCAATTATGTTGGTGGCGCCATCTATGACTACTTATTACGTAAGTTAATCATTTGGAAGAAATCATTACAGTTCTCTAATCCGACGCTCTCGTCGGATTAGAAAACTGTAATGATTTCGATGTTGCACTGCGTAAATCAAATATTATGTTTCTTTGAAGTGTTTCACACTTTATATTTTTATAAATTGTTAAACACAATCCAAAATTTCATCGTACCGACGGGACTTGAACCCGCAACCTCCGGAATGACATGTTCCGGTGCTTTGCCAATTAAACAACGGTGCGAAGTATCGTTACTACGAAATTAGTGGATTGCATTTTGTTAATCCAATTATACATTGGTGGCGCCATCTATGACTACTTATTACGAAAGTTAATCATTCGGAAGAAATCATTACAGTTTTCTAATCCGACGAGAGATGTTGCACTGCGTAAATCAAATATTATGTTTCTTTGAAGTGTTTCACACTTTATATTTTTATAAATTGTTAAACACAATCCAAAATTTCATCGTACCGACGGGACTTGAACCCGCAACCTCCGGAATGACATGTTCCGGTGCTTTGCCAATTAAGCAACGGTGCGAAGTATCGTTACTACGAAATTAGTGGATTGCATTTTGTTAATCCAATTATACATTGGTGGCGCCATCTATGACTACTTATTACGTAAGTTAATCATTCGGAAGAAATCATTACAGTTTTCTAATCCGACGAGAGATGTTGCACTGCGTAAATCAAATACTATGTTTCTTTGAAGTGTTTCACACTTTATATTTTTGTAAATTGTTAAACACAATTCAAAATTTCATCGTACCGACGGGACTTGAACCCGCAACCTCCGGAATGACATGTTCCGGTGCTTTGCCAATTAAGCAACGGTGCGAAGTATCGTTACGACGAAATTAGTGGATTGCATTTTGTTAACCCAATTATGCATTGGTGGCGCCATTTATGACTACTTATTACGTAAGTTAATCATGCGGAAGAAATCATTACAGTTTTCTAATCCGACGAGAGATGTTGCACTGCGTAAATCAAATATTATGTTTCTTTGAAGTGTTTCATACTTTATATTTTTGTAAATTGTTAAACACAATCCAAAATTTCATCGTACCGACGGGACTTGAACCCGCAACCTCCGCAATGACATGTTCCGGTGCTTTGCCAATTAAGCTTTTTTGCTAATTGCTTAATTGGCAAAGCACCGGAAAATTAACAAAAATAACAATTTACAAAAATATAAAGTGTAAAACACTTCAAAGAAACATAATAATCAAATATAGCGTCGAAACGCACCTTTAGATGTTTTGCCACAGATTACAAGCAAGGTGGACGGACGCTTGACAATGACAAACAGCCCTACCATCACGCAAAATATATTATTTGGACATAATCTCACATATTCTGGCGTCCACCCACAAGTTGGAAAATCTGAATTGAATATAGTCATATATTACTTTTTTAAAGTAAGATCATGAAGAAACACAAGTGTTGTCTGTGTGTGCATATCTCTTCTGTTAAAATAAGAATCTTATGAACAAAATATGATTGTAACTTCACTGACTTGCATTTATAAATAACTTGCTGATACCCGCGACTTCGTTCACGTACACCAAGAATTTTATCACTATAAAGCTCTGTCAATCAACATATTTTGTGTGATCTGAGTTTTTGTTAAAATAATGATTTTATATTGCCAAAGTAGCCCTTGTTCATCCTCATGCTACTAAGCATCTCCTTGTTAAATTTTAGTTACTTAGATCGGATCGTCCGTTTAGGCGTGATTAGGTAACAACCAGACAGAGTGACAGAGTTACAAACGTTTTTATAATACGAGTATTAGTCTGGATATTAGTCTGGATTACATCTGATAACTGGTTTTAAGCCAAACAAACACGAAATTTAGCAAATTACGGTTGAGCGGATGACACCATGGCACTAAACTCTGCTCATTTGGCATGTGAACGGTACAGCGTGTGAATAGACTATGCTTAGTGGTTTCCATACATTGTCAGATCTTTTTATACTGGCCAGTATTGTCGCTATCTAGGACTATAATGTACGTACTTGTGTTTCCCACGGCTCTTAGTAATAATAGAGAATAGGGATGGCGATACGGTACGTGGCTGCACATTTTCTAATATATTGATCGGACTGCAAGCGAGACATTAAGAATGGTTATTGTGTTAATAAATGTAGACTGGTAGTGATACTTGGTTTATACTTGGATAGTCGTTTACACACCTAAGAGAGGTCATGGAACCTTTATCTGTGCTATGAGATGGACAACTAAATACGCATTAGTATACGGCCGCATTTTTTTGACATCCAATTCCTGTCCATCAAAAGGTGGTCTGGTAGTTAAGACTGCCCATTGTCAAACATATCTTGACATAATTGTCCTATTTGACTTTACCGATTGTCTGTTTATCTATTTACTAGTTAAGCTCCGCGGCTTCCCCTGCGTTAAAATCTAGTAATCCAGTAATAAACTGTCTGTCTACCAAACTTCATCTAAATTCATTTAACTGTTGTTGTCTAATTGAATAACAAACATACACAATTTAACATTTATAATGTTAATAGGTCTGTCTAAAATTCTACGTTACAAGTTAGTCGCAGGAGAAGGTAAATGCAATCGCACTATACTCGTGCATATTCAAGACCTGACAGCTGACGAAATTTCATGCTAATAACAAACACTCTGTCGAACGGGATTTAAACTTGGAACTAGGAAATTATAGGTTTCGCTGGCTATCAAACTGATACAACATCCTTATACTACTCTATAAAACTGAATAGCACAGCAAGGACACATTCATTGCTTAATGAGCATATACGAAGTCTTACATACATATTCTGTCTAGACCTTGGATCAAAGCCATCATATTGATGAACATCAATCGTGATTATAATTAACGAAATGAGAAAGATGCTGATATGCATACGGTTGTATAGCTGTGTCTCCATTATGTCATCACTCAGTGATATTCATTTCGAATTCGTGAATACAGACAGAGCTCTTAGATTTCTTTCAAAATCACGACTAAATACATTTGGCGTGTGAACTATCAAGCTTACTCGAGCGTGGCAGTAAAGCCCATAGGTACACGGAACGTTAAATTATGACAATCCAATATCTGGTTAGGTGGCTGGGGCCCAAATTGTTCGGCATGGCGCTGCCAAGTCGTACAAAGCCTGGTGCAACATACAAGTCATGCGAGCGGTGCGGTATCTTTAATGATACATGAAGTATCGTGTAAAGCGTTCTGCAGCTTCGCCGCTTTGAAGGCGCTTTAAACACTATTTAAGAGTGGTTTTAGTAGCTCACTTTTAGATGAGTTTATGCCTTCTAGTTTCTTCTATATTCTGAGTGCACAGGTATGGCTAACCCTGTGTATGACATATAAAGAGGGCTCTATATATCTACCAACACTTTCTGTCATAGATTAAGAGTGTAGTTGGAAAGCTATTCAGCTACATTTAGTTTTATATTACGAACATCGTTTGCAAAGCTGTAAACATTTATATATATATATTATATAATTATATGCAAGGCACTCGCTTGTTGGCGAGATTAGCGATTATGTCTGTATGTAAAAGAAACTGTTTTACGCAACATTTTAGACTAAATATGGAATTAGTAACGGGCGCAGTGATCTCTTGAGATACTTAAATACTCATTCCCTTTTTCACACACGAAAAGATCATTGTTTCCTTAAGGTACAGCCACACCGCGGCGTCCTGCGAACTGCGGGCGCGATCTCAGTACTTTTCAATTGTTTTCTGATCGCGTTTGGTGTCAACCAGTCGGTACAAATACTACTGCGCTATCTTATCGCCGCCTAGATCGCGCACGCAGGACGCTGCGGTGTGTCCGTGCCTTTAGACTTCAAATTCGAAACGTAATCTTTGCTATAGTAAGCCTTTTCGCAACCCCATTATGTACATGACAAGAGATTACTTTGATTTGCGTATTAAATCCCGTCGATAGTGTTTAACACTCGTAACCCACTGAATGCACCATACACATAATATGACGCAATGTAGTTGCCTGCACTCCGCCGTTCATTGTCGTAATGAATGACCGTACTTGAAGGTTCAGCTAAACGACTTTTTGTTACGATAATGTATGTATAATTTTATGGTTATAAATGTAGACATAAGTCACAATTATATTAGCTTACGATATTGTGTATTAGATTAAATTTATGTGATGTTTGGCCTAAGAATAATGAGTGGTTGGCTCAGATTTTGTTCATTTCGGATTTTTTTTAAAATTTAGTTTAGCTAATCAACTAGAACGGATTTAGTAATCAAAACCAAACAAAACACTCTCGATTTATTCACCTTTCAAACAAAAATGAACTAAATCAAAATCGGTTCATCCGTTTGAGAGCCACAAACAGACAAACACACACCACACAGATTGACATGTCAAACTTTACTTCAATTATTGTTTTGTTGAAATATTTAAAAAAATATATATTTGGCGATTGTTTAGAATATTTTTTACGGTACCTATCTGTTTATACAATTTAAAAGTATTTGTACAAAAATTGTTTAGTTAATATTTAACACTTTATAGTTCCGGGTTAATTAAAGGTCCTAAACACTGTTATTTTTTTAACTACGCTGAAGTGAGCCAGCTGCAGCCATAGCGCAGTTAAACAACAATCTTCTCTTTAAAAAAGTAAGATTAAAATTACAATACAATTCGTAATCCGTCCGCATCTTACATAACAACAGGTTCGATAGTGGTCAAATGCTAGTTAGCCTTTATGATATAAAAAAAATCTTTATTGAAACCAATTACAAAAAATATTTTAAATAAGACTCAAATTTACTATAATCAGGTACTAAGGGTAATCTTATCGCCACGTGCGATAAGCAAACAATGTTTCAGTCTTTGTGGTAGGTCGTCTGAAGCAAAGTAAATATATTCAGTAAATAATCAGTGCAAGGCTGAAGGCGTCGGCGAGACCCCCACGCTCAAGATCGTGAAGAAGGCTTCCGGATGAAGCTGCAGCATAAGTCGATCACTATATAAACATCGCGTAAGTCACGTTAAATTCCCGTTTTCACTTTATACATTTAAAAATGAACGGGAGTTTTAATAATTAGTTATAATTGAGGACCCAGTGGTGTAATGGCAGAATGGTCGGCTTTGACGCCGGAAATACCGAGTTCAATCCCCGCCGTGCACCAAATGGATTTTTGTAGCGAAAAAATTTTAAGCCCTTTAACAGTGGCCCGGTGAAGGAAAATATTGTCAAGAAACCCGCATGGTAGTACGATACTACATATCTAGTATCCGCCTGGCCAGTTACCACCCTCAAGTTAGAAAATCTGTCGCGAAACATCTAATGTGTTCCGACAGCTATCATTGAGACCCAGTTCCCATTTTAAGTCTATACTTGGATTTTTATTTAGATGGAGTAAACTGACAGGTCGAAATGTCAATTTTCAAAATAATGTTGCCAAATTTGAAATCGTAGTGATGTTCTAGTTTATTCGTTATCGTTAAAAAGAACTGTACTACAAATTAAATTAACGCTAAATTAATTAATACGTATAAATTGTAACTGAATTATTTGATATGTATTAAGGCATAAGCATTTAAAGTGCAGCGTACTAGTTAAATAAGGATAAATAAACATGTAATAAAAATAGTGTTAATAAAGAAGTATTTGTATATAAAAAAAATATTAACTCATAATGGCAAAATTGGTTTAAGCACGTTGCAATTTTATATTCCTCTTACTAGATGGTATAAAAAATAAGTAATTTAGAAATTACAACTTTTAGGAAGACTATAATAAGAATGAATTTTATAGTTCACTGCATTGATATGACTCGATGAACTAAATCTATCATACCACATGCCTATTTTTATTTCATGAAAAAGTGGCAATACTTGTAATGTCATTTTACTCCGTTAATTATGAATTTGCCTTATAGCGTGCTACCATCCTCGACCACATCACTACTTAGCAACAGGTGAGATAGTGGTCAAATGCTAGACTATAATAATATGATTTAAAAACAATAATAATAAAATTCTTAAAAGAAAGAAATACTCAAATCAAATGACCTCTTACAAGGAAGCACCACGGTAATATGAAGCACCGTGAATTTTCGCATAATGAATATAACATACATAAAATAAACATCAAAGTTATTGCAACCTTGTTTCCACACGCTATTCCGCAATTCAATGTATTTGTGCAAAGAATGTGTAAGCCACAAACTGCATATTGAAGTCAGAACGTAAAACACGCGTCTCTACCTCAATAACTCGAGCTTTGGGGCTTATACGAAATTATTAGATTTCTCAACAGACTCTGCATTCTAAACGAAACTTTATATCCAATATGCATAAGCTACAAAAACATAACTATAGGAAAGATTGTCTTTATTATAGTGCGCCACCTAATAGTGACGCTAAGCTCTACCAACTTCTATGGTTTTAAAAAGTGTTGTAAAAATAAAGTCGTAATTTAAAGGAGCGTAAAACGTACATAGTTGGTGGATGTATTTAGGACTTTGGCTGGGGATTCGTCTGATTTTAACAGTTTAAAAGGGAACCAAAATCATGCATTAGTTTAAACACCCATTGGTATTTGGGATCTCAAGGAGTATCACTGTTTTATTTTTAATTAGTAAAGTAATTTTCGTTGTATGCTTATTTAGACTTTCACAATTTCATTAAATAAAACTTGCATTAGTAAGTGAAGCCTTGGGCTGCATTTGATTTACTGACGTTACCATTTTATTAGTAAGCTAGGAATCCGAGGGCAAATATTATTTATGCCCATTGGTGGGGAGAAAAGGGCCTATCTCCCCATCCTGAATACGTCCTGGGCTGTAAGACTTGGTGGATTAACGATATCGCCACCACGCAGACAAAGGTACTAATAAAACTCTTTTATTTCTTTGCTGTTCCGTGAAGGAGAAATTCACTTTTGTCGGGAAATGGGAAATAATACGAGAATGTGAGCATAAAATGAATTGTCAATTAATTTATTACTTCATTTATATGGATCTAACGAGGTAAATTATGATCGTTTTGAGAGTTCCGTAGGGAAGTATCTAACTTTGTTTTGAAAAGTGCTCGTATCTGTTAGTTCATAAATTTATAGATTATAGATGTGCTGAAAAGTACAGCCATAGACTTTATTACAACAGCAACTTACTTAAGTCCAAATTGTTTTATTTTTAATTTTGTGTGAATGATTTTAATATAACTCAGATAATACGGCCTGAACTCAGATATTAAGTCCAAAAAAGAAAATGAAGAAACCTTCAAGAAATGCCACTCACCAATATACATTTGTAATTTTTTTTGTCACAGTTTGATGCGATATACGTGGTGTAGTGCTACGATAATGAATATGTTGACCTTAAAGTTTGATTGTGATCTTCATCATCTTAAATGCATTCCACCAGCTCCTGTATAAAATCAAAGATAGTAAAAAACAGCATATTTCATCATCGCTTAGTATCGCGGCATCATTGATAGTAAAATGAGTGTTTAATATTTAAAACAGCGAAAATGCGGGCACTATTTTAAACGACAACTGGGGCCTTATTCAGTATGACCAATGAGATAACGCGTTCCTTATCGCGCCACGTCACGTTATTGAAAAATTGTATTCTGTACGCCACACGATAGGTAAATTATATAAAACGCGCGCGTTACACGTCCTTACATGTCACGATATTTTGACAGCTCAAAACGCGCTCATAACCTTACCCTACCGCGTTTTAATTGGCATAGAGAATACCATAACGCGGAGATAACGTAACACGGCACGGTAAGACTTTAAAATTGCCATACTGAATAAGGGCCCTGATGAGCCGTCGACCGCATGACGTTATATACAGGACTAGTATAAGACTGCGGCATCGCCCGCGTGGTAGACAAGAAAAACAACATATTTTTCTTTTGAAACAAAATATTATAATCGCTTTCAGTCCCTCTCAAATGAATGTACAAACTGACAATATCACAAAAAAAGCAATAAGACGAAGTTTTCGCTAAAACTACAATAATATCTGGGATGTGAGAAGTATGGTTTTATTTGATTTTTACCAAATTACAAGTCAACCAGAGAATAAAAATTTTCACAAAAACTTCAACACTCCCTCAACAACAACTTCGATGGAATTTCTAAAAAACTTTTCTCAGTGGATACCTACACTTCACAAAGAACACACCCTCCAATTTTCACCTCTATAAGTCCAGCGGTTTGGACTGTGCGTTGATATATCAGCCAGTCAGGACTGAATTTTATATCTACAGATTGGCATCGTACCATTATCAATTAAATTAACGCAAATAATTAAAACGAGCGAAGCCTGCGCGACTTCAGCAGACTATGTATTGACTACAGTATTTAACGCACTTTTATATTTAACTTTTATTCGCTATTTATAATTTTAAAAATATACTTTACTACTTAACTGCTAATAATTGTTTATTTTTTGTTTGTTACATATAAGTACATAGTTTACTGTTGTGGATATTCGATATTTTCAAGTAGTTTTGAGGGTAGTTGGTAAAAACTCCATCAACGCTTGATATTCTACACCGCTTGTATGCGGAAGACATTGCGTTCGCGGAACGCGCCGAAAGCCCGCTGTTTGTTTGTATATTTTGTTTTGATTTAAATGTTTTAACAACGTTAATAATGTAATTACTTATATCAAATCCCCATTTTATCACTTGATAACACTTTGAAACGGAATTCTACACGATTAAATACATGCTTTGTTGTATTGTTACGAACGATAAATAATGCGAAAATTGTATCGTTGTAAGTTAAAATCGAAATTTATAACGTTTTCAGAACGAATAAAATAATGTATTTTCTTGAAGTCAAACAAAGCAATAAAAATAATGGTGTCAGATTGCATTCCAATATGAGAAACTGATAACCTATAATATAAACATATTCTTATTTTAATATTACAAATTGTGTATAAGGCTTTCCTATATTTACTAGGTAGATTGGCATTACACAATTTGTGATGGCCAGTAAACAGACTAAAATAATGAAATGATGCATCCGTATTCCGTTCCACGTCAGACCAGGTCAGAGATCGGATGTGACCGTCCACGTGACGTCATCCGGTCACTAGCGTGACACCAATCTCCTCTTTGGCCGGTACACAGGACATCACTACTGACTGCTAGATAGTTTGTAATTAGCTACTCATATTCAATTAAATGCAAGCTGGCTGGTAGCAGTTGCTGTGGACGGAAATTGTCCGATAATGATAATGATGATGACGAAATGTCCAAGTGATTGTCAGAATCACATGAGACTTCAGTGTCATACTTGCAAATCGAAGTAAGTGACAAAATAATTAAAATCATTAATTAGCGGAGAAAATACATGGACTGTTTTTAGTTAGTACCAGTGTATCTGGGAGTGCTAGTCTCTCTTGAAATAATGGAAAGCTTAAATTACCAAGTTGTAAAGCCGAAGGGATATAGGTTCTAGATTTCTAGATTGACTGAGTAACATATATAGTATATGATGCCTTTAGGCTAGGAGGAGTGGAGATCTATGCAGGACGATTTGATTGATAAGAGAAGGATTGAGAGTCCAAGGTCCATTAGTGAATCTTAGAATGATAAGTGTCGATACAAAGCGATCCACGGATGCTGAACTTTAAATAACATTGTGTCGGCATGACACAATGACAATGTGGTAGGTCAGGTCGGAGCACGGATGTGGTCAGTGACGTCATCCGCCGGACACTGGCTGTCGTGACGCCAATCTGCTCATTGATCGGGATAGATCTCGGGACACTGTTAGTGCCTATCGTCTTTTATTAATTTTTTTTATTTAAATTGGCGTGTTAGTATGTATTAACTATGTATGTTTGTGTGGGTCAAATCTTGGAAGCTAAATTAACAATTGCCGACTTTCGATTGGATTCTTGGTATACTTGCGTATCTTCGGTGACAATGCAATCATCTTATGGTACCATCAAGCTGACTTGATGATGTTCGCGGCCTATAAGGAATTTGTAATGGCAAATGGTAGGCCAGTCGAATTTGCGCTATATATTATGTATTGTTATCGTTTTAGTACTATTTATTACACATGATAACGTTTTTAAAAAAACTTTTGTTTCTTAAAGTTTTTAACTTTTACATGTATACATACATAAAATCACGCCTGTTTCGCGTTGGGGTTGGCAGAGACTACTTCTTTTTCGAGCTACGATCCTGACATACCTATTTCGCTTCTTCCACTTTCATGAGCGCCTTCATACATGCTCACCGTTTATAGGTAATTTGGACTTGGCCTTTTTTTAAAACGTCTCCGATCTGGTCATGATACGTTCGTCTAGGTCGGTCTCTATCGGGTGGCCCAGTCACATTAATCTCACAAGTAATAAAATTAAAACTTTGAATAAACACCCACAACAGCGTCGTTTATAAAGTTAACGTCATAACATCTGTCTGAAAACCACCACTGATTAATTACTACACTATTAATTACGAACAAGTTATAGACAAAATCAAACTAGTAGTTATGGAGAAAAATGGAAAAATGGATTGCACAGACAATGTTTGCTGCAATGTCCCCTGGTGAGTTGTCATCGTAACACCTATCTTAGAACATGCACCAATCAAACCCAAACCCATCGCTGAAATTTGCATCAAAATCCGACTAGTAATTTTGGAGATAAATGGCAACATTGATTTGCACAAAAATATGTTTACTGCAGCACCCCCTGGTAAGTTGTCACTGTAACACCTATCTAAAAACACGCACCAATCAAACCCAAACCCATAACTAAAAATTGCATTAAAATCGGATTAGTAGTTTTGGAGAAAAATGGCAACATGGATTTGCACACACGAAACTCCTCTCACCCCAAATGCATATACATATATTTATATTAATTTATTCCAAGTAACAATATAAATTGTATGGGAAATTACAGACATATACCGTCTCCGTTCCGTCGTGGGTAATAAATCTGTTTCGTCAGTCTTTCTTAATCCGAGAAGAAGATGATAGAGAAAAAAAAGAGATTAGATGGTTTGCATCTAAGCATCCCTTTTTCTATCTCTGTCACATTTAATTTTAAATTTTTATTTAAATGTCTAATTACATATTAACTTACCATTTCATCTGATAGATTATGACAACTTTTTATTAACTATGCATGAAATTATTAGCGTCATCAAGTGGTACTTAAGATTACTTATATCGGATACAGTCCAACCACAAATTCCATGCATTTTTTTATCGACTAAAATAGTAGGACATTTATATTTTTTTACCATTGCCACTCAAAAAAGAGCACTTTATTCATCGATAGCAGTGAATAAAACGCTCTTTTACTCACTCGGTGAATAAAAACATTTTGAATTTGGAATAATCACGAAATACGAATGATGTACAAAAAATAAATAAAACTTGCTGAAAGTTCTTACGATCTGGCTAAATAGAGGTGATATAATTACATAGAAATAAAAATCCCGCCGATTTTGGTTATTTTTTTTGTTTTCGTTTTGCTCCACACGATTAGTATTCAGCTAGAATAATGTATAAAAATTATTTGTGAATTCAAGCCATAAAGTTGAATCAAAGTTACATTTCTGATCAAGTTGAAGTCACAGTATAGTCCAAGTTATACCCTTAGTAAAGATGTGAACGTTACTGAAGATTTTCAGTGCAATTTCAGTGAGAACGCAAATAGCATGTTTTTAGGGTTCCGTAGCTGAATGGCAAAAAACGGAACCCTTATAGATTCGTCATGTCTGTCTGTCTGTCTGTCTATCTGTCTGTCTGTCTGTCTGTCTGTCTGTCTGTCTGTCTGTCCGTCCGTATGTCACAGCCATTTTATTCCGAAACTGTTAGGACTACAGAATTGAAACTTGGTAGGTAGATGTATTCTGTGAACCGCTTTCCGATTTTTATACACAAATAAAAAATATAAAAGTTTAAGGGAAGCATCTCATACATGGAACTGAAACAAAAAAAAAAAAAATCTTCAAACCTATACGTGTGCGGTGTCTACGGATAGGTCTTTAAAAATGACATTGAGGTTCCTAAATTCATTTTTTCTCAAAGTCAATTATTTGAAAGATAGGCGCGTCTAAAGTAGTAAAATGTGTGTCCCCCCCCTCTAACTTTTAAAGTATGGGAGTGAAAAATCTAAAAAAAATATATGCTGTAGATCTCAATAAAAACTAACAACGAAAATTAGTTTCAACGAGATACAGTCAGCAGTTTTAGAGATATGGCGACCGCAAAGATAACTTTGTTTTTCATACAAACACTATGAAAAACAAAGTTAATTTTGTAGCTGCGAAAAATCATAGTCATGGATTACTAAACTGTGTTACGGAACCCTACGAGTGCGAGTCCGACTTGCACTTGGCCAGTTATTTCAACATTGTGCTGTTTCCACACATTCACCGGCACTAAATTATTTAAGGTGCGGCCACACCGCAGCGTCCTGCGAGCTGCAGGCGCGATCTCAACTTTTCAATTGTTTTCTGTTCGCGTTTGGTGTGAACCAGTCAGTACAAATACTATTGCGCTATCTGATCGCCGCCTAGATCACGCACGCAGGACGCTGCGGTGTGTCCGTACCTTAATGATACAACATTTATTACGCATTAATAATAACATAATGACAAATATAAATAGGTACTATAAGTAGGTACTACTATTTATTTTCTCGCAGTCAATGGTAAAAAGAAGATTACACGACTCGTGAATAAAAAATTTAATCTCGGTCCTTGTATCCCTCGCTCCGCTCAGGATTCTAATTAAGAACCCCTCGCTACGCTCGGGATCCTACTCTAGAATCTTTCGCTGCTCTCGGGATGCAACTTAGTCCCTCGAATTAAATTGCCTTTTTATTCACTTATTGTATAATCTACTATTTATCATGCTAGACCACGCATTACATTTTTCTGTAGGATATTAATGAATAGGCAGCAAAAAATATTCATACATGTCAAAAGTTATTTGAATAGATTCATATCAATGCAGTTAAAAACCGCGTTTAATAAAAAAACACTTTAAATTCTAAAAGACTATAGCTACGCTCGCAGCTTTGCCTGCGTTAAAAAGTATCTTTTATGTGCTAGTTTGGGTTACCAACTGCAATCTGCAAGTTAAATTTCAACCAAATCCAACCTACCGTTTTACCGTTTTGTGTGAAAGACTAACAAAAAATCCATCCATACTCACAAACTTTCGAATTTTTAATAGTAGGATGCCCCTCATGCAAGTAGGGTTGCAACCTGTACTATCATGTGTATAACAAGCACGCACGGTTCCATTACCTGATGGCAAGTAGGTGATAATGTGGTCTAGGATGTCACGTTTGTTTAGTAGACAGTCTAATGGTAAACTAATGATGCTAATATGGTAACCTGTTAGACTTCAGTCATCATTCACACCACCTCCTGAACAATGAAAGAAACAAGAAAGACCAAAAAATCCAAGAGACGACACTTGCGTTTGTCAGTTAGTTCTGAAATAATTTATTATTATACTAAACAACGAAGTACAAAAAAAGGAATAAGAAATGTAGTGAATGTATATTTTTATCAATTAAATATCTATAAACTGAACCTACTTCTCTTGGCAATAGATAAAATTAATCGTTTATTTTAATTCACAGTCCGCGAAGAATGTCACCCAATCACAGAGCACCAATAAAGAATTAAGTTAACGATCCACTTAAATAAAATCAAAGTATTTGTTTGATGAAAGTTTTGTTAAAAACTCGTATGAAATAGAAAATGTAGAGCCAAGGGCTGCTGTCAACGTCAGATATAAACATCTAAATATATCGCGGCATTATGGCACTCAAACACGAATGTGTAGCAAACACAGGAATACCTACAAACGTAGAGACACAGTGTAAACAGAGGACAGAATCAAAGCTTAACAAATTTTTGAATAAAAAAGTCTGTTTGGAGCTGTAATAACCCATACCATAGAAATTACAATTGTGAATTAAGTATTCACTTTTCAACAACAAAAATCAGGAAGTTTTTAAGTCGATATGTTTATATTTTTTAATGGACGCACTTCTTTTTAAATAATGAACTGATTTTAATAATTTGTTGATTTAGGGATTAACTCAGCAAGTTCTTACGTTATCAATATGTGATAGAAACATTAAGAGATATAAATTAAACCTTCCCAATTAGCTTCATAAAGGTAGTCTTTCACAAACATCGCCATTGGTCTCTTTAATTTTTGGTAAACAAAATTGTTACTTTAGACTATAATCGTATAATTGGCAATTAAATTCTAACTATAATGACGATGTACAGCTATTATTATTATCATATCAATTTCTTCATCAAGTTTCGAGATTTTTCTAGAATCTCTTCTAGCAAAATTTCAACTATTTTCACGCGTCTCGAGTTCTGACACGTTATTCCAACACCCATAAAAGTAAGTTGATCGCTGCTGAAACTATGTATTTAAATTGCACTTTTGTGTTCATAGTTAAACTTTAATGGTCGAGTTAAGTTATACAGAAGAAAGCTATGCCAACAAATTATAAAACGCTAACAATGTCCTTTCTTTTGTCTGAGCGTGTGTTATAAAATATACAACCATGGATGAAACAAACCTACAGCAAACGGTTAAATGTTATGCCAAGTATTTTTACGGTGAAAATATATTTATGACTGTTTGAAATTATACTTGCTGGTCAAGCGCTGTCGTGTTTCAATTTTATCATCAGCCATTACAATTACTGTCTACTGTCTACTACTGGACATAGTTTTTTTTTAAATATCTTATAAGCTAGCGTTTGACAACGTCGAAGATCGTGAACACGCTAGGCCTAGAATACTCTGACTCTTAAGGGCTGTGTGGCTGCCGGAATAGTTTAAGATTATGGATTTTTCCTTGATAATGGTAAGCTATTTTTGGTAGCAAGTCAGGAGTAACATCGATATAATATGCTACTACCACCTGCAGACAAACACCCGTTTTATGATTTAAACCGGCAACCTCTCACTTAGAAGTCTAACTATCTATCCTTTACGCCAAAACGGGGCTTTCAAAAGTTCTCTACAATTGCATGCCACTGAATACGATCCTCGGCTACTCTCATCCAATTTTTGCCAGTCGCCGGTCACCTTGCGTAGATTATGCCTCTACTTAAGAGCGAACGCGGGGTGCACTTTTCCATACAAATGTATTCCCCCCGTTTCCTCCCTGGAAAATGCTTCAAGAGCAAAATTTATTTCCACGAAAATTCAAGCCCCTATCAATTGCTTTTTTTGACAAAACCAATTGCAAAAAAAAATAAGCTTTTTAATCTCCTCTTTGAGATTTTTGAAGGGTTTCTATTTAAAATTGGTTGTTCAAAAATAGAAAATAATAGGGGCGTAGCTACAGCAGACCTTGATATTTTGTTGAAACAAATTTTGCTCTAGAAGCATTTTCCAGGGAGGAAACGGGGTAATACATTTTTATGGAAAAGTGCACCCCGCGTTCGCTCGCTTGTCACTCTACGATCACTGCTTAATATCTCGTTTACATCAATTATTTTGACTAACACATGGCTATGTCAAGAAGTTTAAACACTACACCTGTGTACGTTTAAAAGTCTTGTCACTGTTTCAAGTATACACGAACGAAGATGTTTGCTTTTCACGCACATGTCACGTGTCTGCAGTGTCACGTGACGTGCCAGCGTCTGATCGAGAACGCGATAGTGTAATAGGACTTCGATATGCAATTAAATTTCCACTCTGCTGGAAATTGAACTCTGATAGATTGGTATAAACTGCATTATGCAATAAGATGCATAAATACCAATCGCACTTATTGATAGAGTCATGTTCCATATCCATATCCATTCCATCCATTTATGACTTGAGAGAAAGCTTCAGTAATTATTCTTCTGACATAATATCAACAATATTTCTTACGAGTATAATTCAATTTTGGTTTTAGTTCCTCAATTATTTTTATTATTCCGGGATGAGAGATATGCACTGGACCGGACCACTATCTTATCTAATTTTAGGTGTTGATGTGATTGGACATCAGACTTTTGTCTCGTCCACAGAGCGCAACTGTCCTAACCCGTCTTCAATGTTGACTGGTACTGAACATCACGTGTCACGTGTTCCGGACACGGTGAACCGATGTGTGTCAAGTTTTTCTCATTTCATGGTTCCTCAGCAGAATTAAGTCTAAGAAAAGAATATATTTCTTAGCCCTTCTTGTATCACGTTCTTAATTGGCCAATCTTTTTGGATACCTAACATTTTTGAATACAACAGACAGTTTAATAGTTTCGAAGACATTAGAGTTTTTTAAAGCAAGAACTACTTCGAGCCCTAGATGTTATATTCCATCTTCCAAGATTTCATATTATGATATCGTTTCAGCTGATTAATCTACAAAAGATACTTAAGACCACCTAGGTATATTAATTACGGATAGAATGTTCTTTTCTTGAAACCATCCAACCGCAGCGAATTCTCTACTCTCTAGGGCGTCGTTTGTAATTCTAAACTAAGTACGACTTACCTCCGTTTATCTAAGTTTACTTACTTTCCTACATACCTATTAACTAGGATAAACAAGAAATGATTTAAAAACAATGAAACCGAATGGATGCTAAAACCAACTCTGCTCGTAAAAAATGACAGTAGTATCAAACCAACTTTAAATCATAAAGATCATAAATGGTCAAAAGAACATTATAACAGAAAAAATGATTTGCTATAAAATAATAACTTAACATGGTTGCCAATACTCTAACCAGCTTTCATTTAAGTAGAGTATTCTGGTGAACATTTGAGTTACATTTGTTATGCAATATTATGAAAAACACATAAGCAAGTGTATTATTTCGTTTTAGATAAAATATTTCTGCAGGTACTTAATTATTCAAACATAGATCACGATTTATGATACTTAACGGCTATGATTCGATTTATAAAGATCTAAACTAACTATTACCATGTACGAGCACGTTGTTCCGGAACCGATTGCCTTATTTGGAATCTCACTCGAAGTTGTCACTAAGTATGTTTGTCTAGGGCAGACGCTCCAACTGTGCAAACACAATTTCGAGAAGGAAATTCAGAGAAGAATTCAGCTGGGCTGGGCAGCATTCGGAAAACTCCGTCGAGTCTTCTCGTCGCCTATACGGCAGTGTCTAAAGACAAAAATATTTAACCAGTACGGTCTACCTGTGATGACATACGGAGCCGCGACGTGGACACTCACAGTTCGACTGGTCTACCAATTTAAAGTCGCTCAGCGAGCTATGGAGAGAGCTATGCTCGGTGTTTCTCTACGGGATCGAATCCGGAACGAAGTAATACGCAAGAAATCTAAAGTGATCGACATAGCTCAACGGATTAGCAAACTGAAGTGTCAGGGGCTGGTCATATCTGCCGTAGGACCAATAGCCGTTGGGGTAGACTGGTTCTAGAGTGGAGACCGCGAATCGGTAAACCTAGCGTAGGACGACCTGTGACCAGGTCGAGCGACAACATTCGCAAAGCGGTGGGCAGTGAGAGCCGAGGATCGGGCTCAGTGGCGTGACTTGGGAGAGGCCTATTTCCAGCAGTGGACTGATACCGGCTGATTCTGATGATGAAACTAACTATGAGATATTCTTAAGGTTTCTTTCCATGCCAAACAACAACATGTTTTCGAATGAACGATGAAGCTGTGACCATTTGACACTCTTTTAAGTGCCAATATAAAAAAACTGGCCAAATGCAAGTTGAACTCGCACTTGTAGGGTTCCGAAACAGAGTAGAGTAATTTATAACTCTAATTTTTCGCCACCAAAAAATTACTTTGTTTTTCATAGTGTTTGTATGAAGAACAAAGTAATATTTGCGGTCGCTTTATCTCAAAAACTGCTGACTGTAACTTGTTCAACCCAATTTTCGTTGAAAGTTTTTATTGAGATCTACAGCATACATTTTTTATAGATTTTTCACTCTTCTACTTTAAAAGTTAGAGGGGGGAGCGTGGGACACATTTTTTACCACTTTAGACGTGTCTATCTTTCAAATGAATGACATTCAGAAAAAATGGTTTTAGAAACCTCAATGTCATTTTTAAAGACCTATCTATAGACACCCCGCACGTATAGGATTGATGAAAAAAAAATTGTTTAGTTTCAGTTCCATGTATGGGGAGCCCCCCCCCTTATTATTTTATATTATTTATTTTTGTATAAAAATCGTAAAGCGGTTCACAGAATACACTTACTTACTAAGTTTCAACTGTGTAGTCTTAATAGTTTCGGAATAAAGCGGTTGTGACATACGGACGGACAGACAGACAGACAGACATGACCAATTTATAAGGGTTTCGTTTTTTGCCATTCGGCTACGGAACCCTATTTTTAGGGTTCCGTAGCCCTCATGCGAAGAATCAACAGATCACCAGTCTCACAAAAAAAAATTTGACATGTATTTGTATTTCCTAAACCCTTTAGCATGTCCTTTGCATATTCAAACTTATAACCATAAAACGCGGAGAATTCTCGCTCAGTGCTGACATCTGAGGTGGGTTAATGACTCCGCAGAGGTCGGCCATTGTTTACCAAACAATGCAACGGGCCAGCCGTGCCGTCGATTCTCAGTTATTCGCTTGACTACGCGATGCGACCCTTTTAGCTGTGAAAAATGTGCGAGTAAGCTACTAGGATTAATTAATCATTGGAAGCCACGCGTGTAGCTAGCTAGACTGAGGTGAAAGGACTTGATTCTGGAAAGTCGCTTTTGATTAAACACGTAACTGAGTTTTTAAACCGGCATGGTTTACTAGCAGGCGACGTGTCTTAACCGATTTCACAAAAAAAAATAACGTTCTCAATTAGCCTGTATTTAAAAAAATGTTTTTACCTCAGTAAATGTTAGTTAACTCCGTAGGTAGGTCTCAGGTATTCAGAAATATTTTTTTTATTTGAATGAGTACTTTCGGTTTGATCCCATTGTAATTTTATCGAAATCTAATGAGTATTTTTAGAGATATGGAGATAAACAACTCAAACATGGTACTGAAAATGACTAGCGCGGCATTAGAAATATTTTGTTTTATAAACGCCTTTGAGCATTTATTGTGAGTATTGTCCAACGGAACATTCTATTTGTCGCTAATATAATTCTTCTATTCCATCTCTTTACGACAGACGCCCGATTCGGTAACAATTTTATTTTCTTTAAAGAAAACATTATTAGGGTCATTCAGGAAGCAAAATTGTCTGCTAATCTGTGTTATTTCAACCAATCTTTTGAAACCCGGCACTTATCAGCGGCATCGCAATCCCGAGATCATTGTAATACGATAAGTAAGAAAAAACTGGCGGAAAGAAATTAAAATTTTCTTTTCTTAAAGTCGGTACGGCCGCCGACGTCGCAAGCAGAGATGGGGGTGGGCACAATTGGAGATCATCTTGTTATGCTCTCCTGAAACTCACACTATTGTTTCAACTTGAGCTATTTACGTCAGAAATATCCCTTCAATTAACTTTCGACAAATTAACGGGGACGAGAAAAATATAAAAGGAACGGGAGAGGGTGTAGCCGTAGAATAACCGACCCGCAGTAATTAATGGTTTCATTTATGTTTCTGCACTTGAGAGACTTGATTGTGCTGAGTTAGGCCTTTTTACTTTTTCAAGTTTCAAATTGCCATTGTTCGACTGAACCTTAATTGAAAATTGTAAAGGTTTGGTAATCAATGGCCGCCTCGCCTATTCTTCGCAGTTTTACTTGAAAACTTCGATTTCTCGCTAGTTTTAATTACGAAATCAACTTATTCATTTTCGTAGAAATAAAAGCGTCTTTGGATTGATTGTAAAGTAATTTATTGTACGTTGAAAGCATTTTGTGTTGACGTTGTACCTATAATTTCTTAGACAGCATAAATCTTTATATTGATTTCGTAATTTATTTCCTAAAATTCTGTAATAATCCGTAATCTTTATTTTTAAATTATACATATTATAGGCTTATAGGCTAGCGTGTGACCACTATTTAATCTATTTCTAATTCCTGAACAGTTTAAAAAAATAAGTAATTATACCTATACTAACTGAACTAATCAGCACGGCGCAGCAGGGGAACACATTTTTTATTAATAGAGTTTGTAACGGTCATATATAACTGTATCTATAATAACAACGTTTATCATTATTTAAGTGTTTCCGATATTTCAGCATATTTGCAAGTGCCATGATGATCTCAGAGGATCTGTAGATTTAGATAGAAGTACCTAATGTTTATGAGCAAAACAAGCGAACTACCCTTAACGTAAGGTGGGTACGTCAACAAAATTACCCTAAAGGTCGATTCACACATATCAGTGAACCCACAGTTCCGGCACAGTACCGCATCAGTGATAATTATTCTTTCAAACATTCTCTATGGATGTATTCACACTTGTCAGTGTCAGTGTCGTTTCAGTACCGTCAGTGTCAGTGCCGACACCGGCCATCACGGATGTGATGGGCGACGACGATATTTTATCACGGATCACTGACGCCGCTGCATCGAAAACAAAATGGAATTCTTTTTTTTCCTCGATTCTCATCTTCTTCTTCGTCTAAAGCAATGGCTATGGCTATCATAGCTAATTCTGTGTTATTGAAGAGTGCCATCAAAACAATCGACGTCAAGGCTAGTCTGAAGGGAACGTCGTGCACGAAGACCCGCAGAGAACTGTACTGTGCCTGATATGTGTGAATTGAAGCACTGACGCACCACTGTAGCACGGATACGGAACTGTAACGGTACTGTGCCGGAACTGTGGGTTCACTGATATGTGTGAATCGACCTTAAAATGAAAATTATGGTCACAGAACAGATGAAGTACTTACTAACTTACTAATCTGCTATTCTGTAATAATGGTAAATATTCAGTTGAAGATTATATATAAGTTTCAGTCACTATAAAAAACTTATAACGCACTAGTAGCGTACTGCGGCTTCAAAATAAATTTTACAAAAAATTACAAATATACAAAAAAAAACGTACAGACGAATTGAGAACCTCCTTCTGTTTTGAGGTCAGCTGAAATCTAGAAACATAGAAGAGAAAAATCACTGATAGGTACATAGCAGGTAGTTTAAAAGAAATAACCTATCGCATTCTAGCCAGTATTGACCACGAGGCCGTTTTTTGTGCCTAAATACTTAACATGACCTTTCCCTTGGTAACGTTATTAAAGAGGACGTGCGTTCTTATTAGAAACAAAAGGTTGTTTTTCCTTTTCGATACTTACAAAGCTTTTTTTTAATTTACTTTGATTAAGCTTAATAAAAAACGCGCCTGGGTTATATTTTATTAGTTATTCCTTTTAGTTATCTATTTTATCTATCTTTGGGTAACGCGAACAGTGCAGTGATGCCCAAAATGTTGGAAATACAGTTTTGCGTGCGTAATGCCAATAAACACGTTCGACCATACATATCTTCATCTGTCCACCTGAATTTCTTAGTTTCTAAGTTTGACTGAGTATCATCTACAATGTTTGTCATAATCTTCTGTAATATATAATAATTAATAGTGGGTTTCTTAGTTAATGGCTTATGTGGCTTGTTGTCATAATTCTGCCAATGTCCGTTCATGCTAGTTTCATAATAAACTATTTTTCAAAAAAAAAAAAAAAAAAAACGAATTCATAACCACAAACAGGCACTAAAAAGCGAAAAATAAATTACTTAATATAATTTTTATAAGCGCTTACTTATCTATTTGAAGTCGGTGCCAGCGAAGTCTATTGGATAGTCGATAGATACTATGTATGTACCTACCTGTCACGACATACGGAGCCGAGACGTGGACACTCACGGTTCGACTAGTCTACCAGTTTAAAGTCGCTCAGCGAGCTATGGAGAGAGCTAAGTATGCTCGGTGTTTCTCTGCGGGATCGAATCCGGAACGAAGTAATTCGCCAGAGAACTAAAGTGATCGACATAGCTCAACGGATTAGCAAACTGAAGTGGCAGTGGGCTGGTCATATCTGCCGTAGGACCGATAACCGTTGGGGTAGACTGGTTCTAGAGTGGAGACCGCGAATCGGCAAACGTAGAGTAGGACGCCCTGTGACTAGTTGGAGCGACGACATTCGCAAAGCGGTGGGCAGTGACTGGAAACAAAGAGCCGAAGACCGGGCTCAGTGGCGTGTCTTGGGGGACGCCTACGCAGTCCACTGCTGGAACAGTGGACTGATACCGGCTGATAATGATGACTATGTATGTAGTAGTAGTAAGTAGGTAGATACATGTAGGTAGTATCTATCTACTACGTACTATTCATTATTCTGTGCTACTACCTAATAGACTTGGCTGGCACAGACTTCAAATAGATAAGTTGCGCTTATAATAATTATATTAAATAATTTATTTTTCGCTTTTGAGTGCCTGTTTGTGGTTATGAAGTGGGTTTTTTTTAAAATAATTTATTTTACCCTTTTTAGTACAAAACAAGTTTTATTTAAATTACATACATCTTTAAAATTTCGTGTCTGGGCCGTTATACACTGACGGATATACTTTGTGAAAATTTCTGGTATGTACCTATTACGGTTAAGAAGATACAGATCTGCAAAGTGCGCACATATAGACACACGAACGGACAGACGGACGGACGGACGAACGGACGAACGGACAGCAAAGTCTCAGAAAGTGTTCATTTGGTATCCTTTGGGACCCTAAATAAACTGGCCAAGTGCAAGTCCGACTCGCACTCGTAGGGTTCCGTACCAAACTACAGTATTTAATAAGATCGAGCAAAAAATACCACCATCATTTTCGCCAGCAAAAAATAATGAATAATAAACACTTTATTCCTTATAACGCCATCTAACGTCTAACAAAGGTGTTAAGGATCGGCATGCCGAAAAAAACACGTTTCTTGTATGGGGACCCCCTATTCTTTTTAACTCTGTTTTTAGTATTTGTTGTTATAGCGGCAGCAGAAATACATCATCTGTGAAAATTTCAACTGTCTAACTATCACGGTTAATGAGATACAGCCTGGTGACAGACGGACAGACAGACAGACAGACAGACAGACGGACAGCGGAGTCTTAGTAATAGGGACCCGTTTTACCCTTTGGGTACGGAACCCTAAAAATTTACTTCAAATACTGCGCTAGTGAAAATATCCACTAGTCATAATGATGTCATCAAGGTATCAAAGGACAATGTCCAAAATGGCCCTGTGCAATAAAAGCATCTGACACACACGATAATTCATTCTCTATTTTATTACATTAATTCCAAATACTTTTGTAACACGGACTAGTTGTATTCCAAAATGAATATTAAAAAGTATTATTTGCGATTATTAACATTAATCGCCGCCATATGGCTACCATCTTCGCCAAACATCATGTCATGTCAAAAAATATTAGGTATGCTCAAAAACGTTGCACCCTAACAAGACTTTGCCCGGTAGACCATTCCTGTAAAGACAAATTAATTCTCTAAAGAGAAGAAAGATGTAAAAACATTATTCAAGGTCATATTTTTTAGTCTTCAAAAGTTTATGCAATAGCAACCTCCATTATGTATAATCTTCTTGGGACTCTTCTTCTAAAACCATTACATTCTCCTATGTTTGAGGTATTTATCTCCATATCTCTGGAGATACTAATCATATCTCGATGAAATTACAATGAGACTACCTCGGAAACGTACCCTACCTATTAAAAAAGGAATCATTTGAATTCGTTTACAATTGACGGAGTAATCGCGTAACATACACACAAAAAAAAACATACAGACGAATTGAGAACTTTCTCTTTTTTTGTGAAGTCGGTGAAAAAGAAAACGTTACTGACTGACTGACTCATATGTTAACACACAGTTTAGTCCTTAAAGGAATGAAACGTGGTTTAATTTTTTACACAATACCTTTTTTTGTTGAAACATCCGCAAAAATATCTAAAGTAGTTTACCACCATGAAGGAGAAAATCTCACGCCATATTAACTGTACGGCGCAGAATATTCTAGGCCTAGCGTGTTCACCATCTTCGACTATATCATCGCTTAACACCATAGATAGTGATTAAACGCTATCACAATTATAAGATATACAAAAAATTGGTTATAGATTAATAATACCTCTAGAAAATAATAATAATTAGGTTTCTATTTAATTATTCAATAAGTTCCTACCGACATAAATAGACGTTGGCAAATAGCTTAGCATTATTAGACAGCGCAATCCCTTATATCTTCGCATGTATACCGCTATAATATTAGCATAATTAATAGATTAAAGTATAAATGTGTTCGCAGTTAGTATTTAAATACTCTTTAATGTAGTTGACAGTGCAGGACATGCATGAAAATGTCAATTAAATCCTTTGATGCTCACTTATGAGGATTATAACGGTTTGCTCGTGTTCGGATTTAGCAGTTACATTTTTGACCAAATCTGCTGAAATTTGACTAGACAGGTTACACATGTTTCATTTTGAAACGGAGCGAGAACGCAGTAAAAATTTCCTAAAAATATTACGACCAATATACGGTCGAATTGAGAAACCTCCTCCTTTTTTTGAAGTCTGTTAAAAATTAAAATATATTGTAACATTACATCGTGAGATATTGTAGTCTATACATATGACAATGTTTTATGAATAACTTATTTTATTGCAGGAATTTAAAGCTATGAAACTCTTTATTCAGCCCTATGACCAATTAAAATAAAAGCCGGCCAAGTCGAGTTGAACTCGCCCACCGAGTCTTCCGTACCAACGTTGGTTGGTACCAATTAAGCTAGACCTCTAAATTGTATGAGCGATCATATAACTCAGAGGTCTACCTTAATTGGAATTAACTGTGTATGTATGGGGGCACTCTTTAATTTTCAACTTTTTTATTTTTTGGAGTTGTTCCTTAATTTGTGCTGTAAGACCTTGCTTCTTGCCAAATTTCATGATTCTAGGTCAACGGGAAGTACCCTATAAGTTTTCGACCCAAAACCTATAGGGTACTTCCGGTTGACCTAGAATTGTCAATTTTAGTTAAAAGCAAGGTATAAAATAAAAAAAAGTTAAAATTTAAGGTAAATTTTGGTACTTACAAGTTTTCACGAAAATATAAATTTGCCCATATCTTTTTATGGTGATGACTCGGAACCTTGATTTTTATACACCTAATAGGGACTATAGACCTCAGTATCTGGTATAAATGTCTACTTGCTAGGTTCACCCGTTCCTGAGAAAATCGGTAGTGACACACGTACAGACAGACAGACGGACAAGAAAGTGATCTTATAAGGGTTCCTTTTTTACCTTTTGAGGTACGGAACCTTAAAAACAATAAATAGCGGTTTTAGTAGCGAAAACATTGAGGTAATATAACCATATTACCTTAAGTTTTAGCCTTTTAGCCCCTAAAACAGTGAACACAAATAAATGCTTTCACTGTCCTAAAAGCTAAGTTTTATTTAGAGCATGCCCGATGCACTTTCTCATACAAATGGTTGCCTAAAGCAGATTCCTACATAGATAACTAAAGGAACAGAGGCAGGGCTTGCAATGAAATGTCAGCTAAATCCATACTCCACGGTGCTATTAATATGATTGATGGACCAGTGGTGCTGATTGCGTTTATGTGAGGGCTGATGAAGTCTTGTTTGAAATAACGCGTGAACTGTGTATCAATGAGGTGTAAAGTAACTATGTTATACCGGTAATACCGTCTATTTGGTTACATTGTATATCTATTTGATAGGAACGACGAATAGAAACAACAAAAAAATTTTTTTTGTGCAATTTAGAAAATATAAGTGATTCTTTTTTTAAAAATAGAATAGGTATAAGCAAGCGTTTGACTACTATCTCACCTGGATGTAAGTGACGATCTGACGATGTGATCAACGATGTAGCACGCAGAGAATACGTGTAAATATTGTTTATTACTCGTCAGAATAAAGACACCTTTGTAGCTTTTTGGAGGGGTTGTTGTAAAACCAAAGGTTTAAGGTTAAGTTAGTAGTAGAGTAGTAAAGGTTTTAGTTTTAAATGTTGATGGTGATTATGATTGGAAGTTGTGCGTATATATTTTTCACCAGATTTGTTTGACGACACAAGGCTTAAATCTGTTAAAGTATAAAACAAAACCTATTTCTTATCATAGTTATGTTACATATATAACACATCCTAGTTATGGATTATTTACTAAGCTGAAAATCTAAATCGAAGTACCAATCTAAATATCAGCTTATTAAAGAAGAGCCATACTTCACCACGCAAATATACCGAAACAAAACAAATTCCCCACAAAATGACAATATTTATTACATTTGCGAAATCAAATCGTGCATTATGCAGATTCGGATTGTAAAATATTGTTATTCGGAACACGAGCGACGCGTCACTCCGTCCCCAAAACCCTGACCCCATGAACCCGAGAAATGTCATAGACGGAGAGATAACGGTGAAATATGTTACTAATATTATGACAGAATAAATATTACCTTACAAAAATAGTATCATTTAAAATATCTATTTGAAGGAACTGACGTAGGTAACATACCGCTCGATAATTTTTTTAGTTGCTATTTTGGTAAGTTTTTATTTTTTTATAAATGGATTGGTCCCATACCAACATGTAGCTGATCGCGTAGGAACAACAGTATTTAGCTGAATTGCTCAATGGTCAATTATAGAGTATTGAAGTACCATATATATTAATATAAATTGTGTACCTCTTCCTTTTTAAAAATCCGTCAATAAAATGAATATTGTCATAATTGAAAGGATACAAAGTATAAAGGGTTTGCATTATTACTTAGTACGTAGTACTATTAAGTATTCTGTGCTTTTAGTAATGAGCAAGTCATATGGAAAACGTGCCTCGTCTAGAAGTCAGTACCTGTGTAGCTGCATACCACATATATGTGATCAAAATATTTTTTAGACTTGAGATTTGGAGATGTGAGTATTTTAAGCCTGATAAGAAGTATCAGAAATGTAGCCAATTTTTACTTAAAATAAGTACGAGTCCGAGTGTCCAAATAGCTACTAATAAAAAAAAATATTATGTTCATTTGAAGATTATGGAATGTTTAATTTTTAGTCATGCCGCTAGAGACAAACATTTTCCTGATTTTTATTTTACATCAGCAAAACTCAAACTAAAGTAAAAACTAAGTTCAGGGTCGGCAATTAAAAACATAATTTGTAACAATATTCTCCCGTCACTCTCCGACTATAAGGATAAGACAATTCCTCAGGATTCCGCCGTACTTCACCCCTTATCGTTAAGCTTTATTTATAACCGGAATGGAATCGAATGTGCGTCGTGTGACAAATTAAATTTTCCAACTACTGAGAAAAGTTTTAGTTTTTAGAAACTTTTCTTCTTGCGCACTTTAGCTATGGTTTTAGATCGTTAAATACGTGCTTGTATATGTCTTGTAATCGTAGTTCATTATTTATTTTTCCTTCGCTCTTACATAGCGTTTTTTAATCAAGACTGACTAGCACTTAACCTTTATCTCACCCAGAAGTTTATTATATTTTATTTATATCTTATAGGCTAGCGTTTGACCACTATCTCAGTTGTAGAAGTTGCGCTTGTGTGGAAATAAACGACGGCAGTGAGACGAGTCGTAGGAAAAATAACTTAAACCATGGATTGGGCAAAGCGCATCTATCTCAGCATTTTACTATTATTTATTCCCGACCCGACTTCCATGCTGGCTAGCACTGAACTTCGTGACGTAACTCGGCGCAGCGATTGGAATCATGATATGAATGAGACTATTATAGTTTTCAATGTGTACTTAAATTATGTCAGTTGTAATCATGCTTGGGGCAATTTACAGGTGCTCACTGTTACTTTAACTTTAATATAGGTTATATTATATCTGATTCATATGTACGAGTAATATACCTGATGAAAACTGATGATACTGTCTATAAAGAAATGTGCTTACCTGGATCTTTAGAAAGCGAGGGGAACTGGAACTATAAAAACTGAGTACAGTCTAATTTACCTCCAAGACACATTTTAGCATCACTAAAAAACCCAGTTTTAATTATAAGGCACACTTATAGAGGTGGTGGCATTTGAACTAAAATAAATTCTACTAAAGTCTAGCAAATGATTACCTATTTAAAATATCAAGAAATGTTTTAAAACTCTCTCTCGTCTCTCCCATCCCATCTTAATCTTATCCAGGCTATTTTAAAAGGCTCTTATTAAAGTACAAAAGTAGAAAAATACTCCAACGCAACTGTGACGTACATTATAAAAGACTCGAAGCGAAAAGCTCTATCTTCTGACGTTGCAACTTTGACACCCATAATTCTCGCGAAAATGTTTTTCACGAGGGCTCGCCTATTTTAAATAGTTGGTTTAATGGGCACGTCCTTAATTAGAAACTGTACGGAGTGAAATTGAGGCTCCTCTTCTGATTTAATGAGGAGGCAATCGCGTGATCCCTTTCGCACAGATTTGGCCCCGCCCACCGGGCGGTGAAAATCAATAACATACTGTAGAAGTGCGTTTAGTGTCGTACCTTACTGACGTCGCTGCAGACGACTGTAACTGTCGTAAAGCACACTCAGCCGTAGTTAAAGCTCTACCAAACTTGCACCATATACATACTAACCTACTTATCTGCCTTCGTTATGTGTGACGTAAGTATGAGCTCACTGCAAAGTATTGATAACTTTAACATCCTAAGTAATAATTTAAGGACTAAATAGACCTTCAGCAAAGTTTAGCAATAACAAGAATTATATACACATTACTTCACCCACCTGCTTTGAACCAGAGTTTCCGCACCGAAAACAGAGTTACAATTTAAATTTTATCGCCGTACAACGAATAAAAAATCTAATTTGCGCAAGTTGACGACACCGAAATGCCTTTAGCAGGCAGCAAACGCCCCTAAAGTTATAAGCCGATTTTCACTTCAACAATTACATTCTTGAAGGTCGTTAAAAACCCCTAAAAAGCTTTTAGCGGAATTAATACAGCATAATAATTTCTCGCGTAACGTGTAACAGAAAGCGGGTTTCCGATAATTGCCGAAGATCTTCTCGGCGAGTTCGGTGAGCGGCAGCACCTGCATTAATTACAAGATTTAGCCTCATCCCAACATTAATAAGGAATAAACCACTCCACTTTCTTTGTCCGCCTTTGTCTGTTTATTAAACCGAAAGATTAATTACGATACCGAATTTTAAGAATTCTCAACTTTGTCGAGTCGGCGGCTATCGGAGAATTTAATTTAAAAATTCCAAAGTTTAACGAGACAGGTGAGGTGAACTGCTAAGCGTAAGCGCGTTATGAATTTTGCTCCACCCGCCGCTAGTTTCGAGAATTTTTCCTGACTCCCACAAACTTTATGGCTTATCCCTCATGCGTGGCTGGCCGCTCATATCTCTACCACACTACAGAAATTCTGTACGGAATGTATAAATGTTTTATATTCAGCTGTTTCACTATATTCTGTTGCTAGTTTCGAGGCTTGTGTAAATCAAATGTCGAGGGTCAAGGTTCTCATACCAGGTATTTACTATTTACTGAGGCTCTTTATATTAAACAAACATGAAATATCGGTTTGGTATTACTAAATAGAAAAACATTTTTCGTTGCGATGATTCATTTCTAGTAAACAAATATCTTATTAATAGGAAATTAAATGCAGAGTCGTCAACAAACTTCTTAAGAATTCAAATACTTTTACGGTCCTGGCAAAACAGCTCCGTAGGGGTTGAAAACTCACTCACACTCTCACATATGAATGAATAAGTTCATAGATGCCAATATATCTTAAACTCTCGACTTCTTCCATCACTTTTAATTGTTCATAAATCACATTTCAGTTAAAATTAAGATCCCATTTGGTAAATTTTACGAGGGAACTTTGTAAAATCGGCTGGAAGGAGGCGCGTGTGCAGTATTTACGTGCGTTTTATGATTTAACACTGTTGTAACCTGAGTTCGTGAAACCGTGCGTTTGCTGGCGCTGAGACGAATCTGTTCACGTATTTACTTTTGTTATAGGTCACGCAACGCGCATAGAAACTTAAAACATCGAACTGGACCTGCCTCAATATAAAACTGTGTTCTCGTCGCGTGTGTTTTATCGAAATTTGAACACCAGAGTAACTATTACGAGTTTGTTCAAATTTCCTAAAGGTACGGCCACACTGCGGCGTCTTGCGATCTGCGGGCGTGATCTTAGTACTTTTCAATTGTTTTCTGATCGCGTTTGGTGTGAACCAGTCGGTACAAATAGTATTACGCTATCTGATCGCCGCCTAGATCGCGCACGCAGGACGCTGCGGTGGGTCCGTACCTTAAGTAACTCCATCACGTTAAAGTAAACACAGATTTGTAAAGATTTATGTAACGTATTATCGACACTAGATGGCGCTTTTTAATATCTAAAGAATCTAAAGAAACTTGTTCTAGGCACTCAGACGTTAATTAGTAATAATAAATGACACTGGAAAAGATAACCTTGAGAAATCTACGTGAACTAAGCTAGCTGAACAAGAGAAAGGGAGAAGAGAGTAAGACTGAGTCAGAGAGAGGGAGAGAGAGAGGAGAGAGATAGAGAGTGAGGAGAGAGAAAGAGAGAGAGAGAGTAATCTACAGTCGTGCGGCGGAGCTGAAGCTAACGCACTTAACTTTTTTATTTTTCATATCTGATAGGCTAGCGTTTGACCACTATCTCGTCTGGTGGTTAGTTATGATGTGGTCGAAGATGGTGAACATGCGAGATTTCGAATAGTTTGACTCTGAACGGCAGTGTGCTGCCGGAAAACATACATAAAAAAACATATACCTATACAGACGAACTGCAAACCTAATTGAAGTGGGTCGTAGTCGTAACCCTTTTTGAAGTCGGTGAAAATTTGAAAAATCCATTGCAGTACGGCTAGCATTTAAACCTGTCATCCCTTGGTTCGAAGGCAACCAAGCTATCTATCCTTTACGCCAACGGGTTGTCGATTGTCAACGTCGATTTTCAGAATGTTAACAGTGGCCATATACACTACGAGAAATCGTTACGATCAGACTGTACAGTTCGAACGGTACCGATAAATCGCTACATGTATGTTATGAAACTGTGCAGTTCCGCACGATTTTTTGAGACTGTACAGCCGAACAAAATAATACGAAAATTTCAATTGATTTATCGGAATCGGACGAACTGTGCCGACTGATCGTAAAGGTGGCCATATACACTACGAGAAATCGTTACGATCAGACTGTCGAACTGTACGGTCTGATCGTAACGATTTCTCGTAGTGTATATGGCCACCATAACACTAGTTCGCGTCTGTCGATTTCCCGGACAGAAATTTAAAATGTTCCTTAAGATTAAGCCTCGGTCTTTCAGAGCGGTCGGAAAGTTTACCTTGAAGCAGACCGAAGGGACGGTTGAGTTTGCACGCTCTTTTTAATATCACGGGAGTTAACAAAATGCTTGGTTGTGTGTAAGCTAGAATGTAAGGTGTTATTTTATGGGGAACCCGTTTTGTAGAGTATTTCTAACTGGCCCGTTAGTAGTTGCAATGCGCTGGAGTAGTAATCATGTTGTTACTCCAGTTTTATTAAACTGATTGTAATATGTTTAATAGTCTGATAGAAAAAGATACTTTCATTTTACCACTTTTACACAAACATGCCTTGAACATGAAATACACAACTACAGCTCTGGTAACAACTGTTGTGAACTAAGTAAGCACCTACGTAGTGTGAACACGATTTACGTTGATTTAATGATCGTTATTAATTTTCATAGCTATTAGAAATAGGGTAGTATTAACACGTTCAAGAGCTACTTACCTAAGTTGGCAAAACACTAAACTTTAATGAAAACTACATGTTTGTGTGTACAATGCGTTTATGCCTTGTCACCGGTGTATAAATAGATTATGAAAACGGTTTGGCACAGTTACGTTGGTCATACTATATGAACAGAATATACTGCAATACTGTAGGGTCGCTGACTTCCACGTTTGTTTCAATTTTGTAAAAGCTCCGATAAAGGAAAGACATCGTTAACAAACCCCCAACCCCCGCATGGTGGTAGGACACTATCTAGTGACCAGCTACGACCCTCAAGTTAGAAAAATCTGTTCGCAACATCTAATGTGTTTCGGCAGCTTACCTTGAGAGCCAGTTCCCAGTTAAGGCCTAGCTTGCTATCTCGACCGCATCATCACTAACCAGCATGTGAGATAATGGTCAAACGCTATACGATATATAAAAAAATTGTTTCGGTCTCATGCCTTTAACTTAACTTGACAAAACCTGTTTGCCTTATGCTATGCTGCGCGTGTGTTCAGAATAGGTCAAAATTAGTGATCGTCGTAGCTGGTTTAGATTTTGAGTAACTGCGCCACGTCTTCTCTAATTGCTACGATGAAGTCTCTACGAGATTATTTCTATAATTATTTACTACTCTTTTTACGTAGCACAGTTAGTTATCTGTATTTATGGATTTTATACAGATACTTTAAATTGCTCATTATATCTACTGATTATAATTTATAACTACTAATGATGAGTGACTAAAGTACGTTGTAATCATCATTATCACGTTTTATCATTGTGCAAGCGGTAAAACAGTTTTGCGCAATTGGTTAATTATACATGTAGATAGTCTCTTGTGGAAAAGCACTGTCCGTGTTTATGGGCCGTTAATTTAATACCTTTAAATTTAATAGCAATAGAAGTTAGTTAGAAATAAACGTGTGCATGTTCTATGCTCGTTTTTCATAAGTGGTTTACACGTAAGGCTGAAAGTGTTAATAACACTTCAACTTTAATTGATCTATTTACGAAAATGATTATTAGAAAATTTTTATTCTGCTTTAGTGGGTTAAGTTTGTTTTTGTATAACTTATAGGCTAGCGTTTTACCACTATCTCGCCTGGTATAGCGACGATGTGGTCGAAGATGATGATATGCTAGGCCTAGAATACTGACTCTCAAAGGCTGTCGGAACACTGTAAGGTTGAGGTGGCAGATTTTCTCCTTGATAGTGGTAAGCTACTTTTTGGTAGCAAGTCGGGTGGAACATCGATAAAATATGCTATCAAGTGCGGTATAATAATAAATGTATATATATATCAATATATATATATATATATATATATATATAAATTATTTTTTTATGTAAGAGGCTTAAAATGTTATACATAGTTTGATAGAGCGTTAAAGTCCCTTACAATATATTAATACGGAGATCAATGTTTTGTTTCTTTATTTACAATCTAACGCAATTGTGGTAAACATTTGCAGCCGGATAGCCTATGGTACGTTCACACGGAGACACGATTTGCCGAATCTTATTTTCATCGGATCTGGAAAAACCGAATGTTGTATTCACACAGCACATCTTGCTTGGCCGTATCCGACGGCCTCGTATCGGGATCTCGTGTGAACTCACCATCCGGCTTCCTCACCATCCTTCCCAGCTTGTGCGACGCATTCGGTTTCAAGATCCGACAAAAAACCGAATCTACCCCTGCGTGTATCGTATGAACGCATGTATTGAATGCCCTATACCACTGAATCGGATCTGCATTTTGCAGTATCGCCGGATCGGTTTGTAGTCGCAAAATCGGATGTCAACTTCAGCAAGATTCGGTTTTTTTGTCGTGTCTTGAAACCGAATGCATGTGTGAACTCCTTCATTGAAATACTTATGCCACTAAACCGAATCCTGCAAAAAACCGATTCGGTAGAGAAACACTCGACGCCGTGTGAACGTACCGTTACTTGGTAAATGCTGTACAGACCTCGGATTGTAATCCTAAATTATATACCGCTCATATCTATAATTTCACGTAGATATTTCATGCATAACATGCGTTGCGGGATGGGCATATATTCTAAAACATAGTGAAATCAGTCAACGTGCAAAGCAAAGTATGGCTTAGAGGCTCCAGTGGACTATCGCTAGTGTACAAAAATACTTTAGAGTGTAATTAAAATCGAATCGAAAGCCGAATGGCTTGTAATGTAAATTACAATATAAACAAAAATTAACTCCAAGCGTGAAACGATTGTAAGTTGCTCCATTAGCATAATAATCAGGTGGCAAAATAATTGTAATATGTTGAAGGATTATTTCACGCTTAACACAATGTTGTTGTGTGAAATGTCAGGGGTTGCAGTCACGTGATCCTACATGTGTTTTGTACTATTTGCTGCCTTTCCGTATCGTTCATACAAATAGCTGCTAAATATTAAATTTAATGTGGTTACACGCCACGGTGTTGATAGCTACTTTTTCGTTGTCAAACATTGTTGTGTTTATTTTTGGAGATACACATATTATACTGCCCAGTAAGCGCACGTAATCAAATAGGACTTTATTTGAGTTTGCGATGGCGTTGTGCTTGGATGGAATCGTGCTTGTCAAGTGTGAAATATATTAAGTGTATGTGAAAGTGTCATCATCATCATCATCAGCCTGTATCACTCCACTGCTGGACGTAGGCCTCTCCCAAGATGCGCCACTGAGCCCGATCTTCGGCTCTTCTCTTCCAGTCACTGCCCACCGCTTTGCGTATGTCGTCGCTGCACCTGGTCACAGGACGTCCTACGCTACGTTTGCCGATTCGCGGTCTCCACTCTAGGACAAGTCTACCCCAACGTTTATCAGTCCTACGGCAGATATGACCAGCCCACTGCCACTTCAGCTTGCTAATCCGTTGAGCTATGTCGATAACTTTAACTTAACTTAACTGTGAAAGTGTGATGAGACTTTATTCTTACAAACTTTTATTTAACTTGCAATACAATACTATTTTTATTGTATTTATCAATAACTCTGTATTGTCGCCAACTTACAAAGTAAAAATATACATCATCATCATCATAATCAGCCGATATCAGTCCACTGCTGGACATATGCCTCTCCCAAGTCACGCCACTGAGCCCTATCTTCGGCTCTCTGTTTCCAGTCACTGCCCACCGCTTTGCGAATGTCGTCGCTCCACCTGGTCACAGGGCGTCCTACGCTACGTTTACCGATTCGCGGTCTCCACTCTAGAACCAGTCTACCCCAACGGTTATCGGTCCTACGGCAGATATGACCAGCCCATTGCCACTTCAGTTTGCTAATCCGTTGAGCTATGTCGATCACTTTAGTTCTCTGGCGAATTACTTCGTTCCGGATTCGATCCCGCAGAGAAACACCGAACATAGCTCTCTCCATAGCTCGCTGAGCGACTTTAAATTGGTGGACCAGTCTAACTGTAGGAAAGGATAAAAATATACACAACATTTGAATTCCTTAACTTAATGGCAATGGCCGTATGTATGTAACACATTTTTCAAATATCGATTACCATTTTTAAACCGCTTCCTGATATCTGATTGAGCTGAAATTTGGCATACTGTGTAGGATGGGTGACAATGCAATATTATGGTAATACCGATCTGATGACGGAGTGTAGGGACTGGAACTCCTAGATGCAGAGTGCTAAGACAGCCGATTGTGGGCTTATTGGTTTTGTTGTTATTTTAATAATAATACGCCACAGAAAGAAAGATGCTGCTATACGGCAGTTCTTACCTTTTCTGTATTATCTTCTTTATAGTGAGATTGAAATAAAAATATTTTGGACCTTGTGACTGTCAACTGACTACCTTCAAATACGTATATGTCATCTCGACGCCCAATCTAACTTACTAAATGGCCTTTGACTGACTATTTAGGTCTAGGATGATGGATTATTTAGGTACATATAAAATGACTTTACAAATTACTTTTTACAATTTACAATTTCTTTTCAATTAATAACTTAGATATAGGAGTATAAATCGAGGTAAATAAGTTTTAACTTAAGATAGCGTGAAGTAAAACTCCATTACTGAATATCCGTGTAGCTACACATAGAGCGATGAATGTACAGAAAATAATTCGCCATTATATTGAAATAAATGGATTTTGTTAAATGGAAAAATCTGCTTCTATATCGTATGGGTATACGATGATGATGTATATTACATTTAATACATAACCAAGATTTCGACATGAACTACTTTTGTATATAGACTTAAACTGCAATAGTACTGAAGCGGCAAATCTCACAATCAGTCGTTGAAAGCTGTTCGCCCAGATTACCAAGAAACTCATTGAATGTTGAATGATGAAAAAGATATCTAATAAGAGTAATAACAAACCTGTATAGAACCGCCCAATTCCTGAATCAATCAGCGATGTACGTCGATACATCAAATATGTATTTTCAACGTTTCCATTTTTGTGTATCTCGCAGATATTCCAGCAGGATTAAAATCCAATCTCTTTTTGTTACTCTGCCAGAACAGATTATATAAGTATCTAAGGGATGATAAATATGTAAATAATGAAGGACCTCATCGCATTGAAGTAAGTGTGTCGAGAAAACATTGCAGGTACCGTCAAATTATCATATAAGATAGGACTCGTAGAAGCACGAAACAAAAAAGCAAGAAATTTTCAAATTTTTTCTAAAGGTCAACGAACGCATGAACATAACAATATTGTAACACATTAATTTAACGATCTGCGACGAAAGATTTAATTTCGAAAAACTATAAATGTGATGCTAAAATGTTTTTTGCATTTATTTCGTACTAGTATTCTCGCAACTGTAATATATTATACTCGATGTAAACATCATTTCAAATAAAACGTTGCAAGCTTTTTTGCGCGCGTCGAAATTAAACATTACAAAAGTGTCTAGTAGAACATATTATATTTTGCTAAAAAACTAAAAATTTGATATAAATAATAAATTCAACTCATTATCGTTATCATCTTCTAACTACAACCTAGGTACGAGGGGTTGGTGCAACTTGTCATTCTCTCCCATTTAGCACTATCTGCTGTTATATCCATATGCACTACAAAAGAATTCTAAAAAGAACCATATATTGTCAACACACAATCCATCCGCACTTTCTTTGGTCTTCCTACTCCTTTTATAACCAGTTAATATATTTAATTAGGCTTACTTTCTTAAATAAAACCCTATCGTTACAGAGTACCTTGTATAATACTCGAAACCTATCATCTTGATATAATTTGGCAGCCGCTTTCAATCCAACATTCAAACTGTCCCAAATGCAATACAGACTAAACAATAACAGTTACTTAAGAAAACTTTTTAGTGCTCGTATTGTAAGGAAAGACAGAAAACAAACACGTAAACTTCCGTCTCTAAGTATTTGCTTGGAGTTTGATAATTTAGGACTTTTATCTTTAAAGCTCCGGTGGATCTATCGCGTAAATGGTGGCGGTCACGGTAGCGATTTTATAGCTGTACCTGACGCTATCTTTGCACTTTTCAGTTTTTGTAAAGATTTTTCTAGATAAAATCTATTGTTGTAGGTGGATGTGGCATATTTACTCTTTATAAGATGCTGTTTAATATTTTTTTGCTAATACGGTTTAAGTTTCAAATATCTTTTATCAATGTTATTGGATAATATTGAAGATAGAATGACCTCTCATCTTTTTTAATGAATAAATATATTCATTAAGTAAAAATGTTCTGCGTTTAAACTTAATTTTATCTAAGTAGTATATATCTCTAGATCGCTAAACTGAAAATTCGAATAGTAAATTTGATACGGCTAAGGGTCAGTTCGCTTCGCACCGAGACGCGACGTCCTGCTCTTTGCGGCGTCGCACGGCTTTGCCTACCGGCGAAGTACCGCTGCGCCGTGGTGCCGCACAGTATAGCGAGACATGGCGCGACGCTGCGAGGAATTTTCGAAACTATCTCAAAGAAATTTATATATTTTTTTGTGGTAAATAAAGTTGTATTTTGTATCGATATCTAAAAAAGTGTGCGCTAAGTCGCGTTTGTCACGTCTAGGCGTCTCGGTCTGAACTGACCCTAAGAAATGTCACATTTTTAGATCGGTCCCATTGGCATGATTATAACAACTACTAAGTGCGGATTTTACCAAACTTGGATAAGAGTTACACTAGAGTAAATCATTGAAAACGTCAAAAATGTATGATTATACAACCGATGATTCTATCCTCCGTGGGTTATACTTTGAACAAATGACGATTAACTCCAGAGTAACCTTACCTGAGTTTGGTAAAATCGGCACTTATAATATTATGGTTAGACCGCGCCTTTATCGCGCTAGTATCGCGTGGCTCGCAAGTCAAACTTTATTCGCAGATTCATTGTATCAATATTTGCACAAATGCCGCCTGTTTGATTGCCAATGAATATTTTCGTTGTTTCATTAATTGCGCTAGAGTAACCGAGTTCAAACGAGGTGGCTTTTGATAGCGTGGTTTTGTTTTTATTTTACAACAAAATTGGCTATTGAGAACACTGCTATATCAAAATATTGTCTTCTAATATCAGAGTTATAAATATTTGAACCTTGTCGTGATAAGTGTGAAACGTCATCATGAAAAGGTTCAAATTCGACATTTATTAATTAAGGAGGTTTTTACCTATAGGTAAAAAAATCATGCTTGGTAAACCTGTGAAGAATTACGCAAAATGCCATATTCAACGGTTCCTTAAAAGCTCCCCGATAGCCAGTTACAAATTTAATTGTCAGATAATAAACTGCAACATTTAGGGCCAGTTTAACCGGTTCCAGATAGCGCTAATATAACGAGATCTGACAGATTTTTGACAGCTTTTATATGGCTTCATCTGTCAGATAATTATCTAACGCATTATCAGGAACGGGTGAAAGTTACCCATTTATTATTATTATGGCTTATTTGAAAGATAATTCTCTGAATCTTTTGCATGCACCGGTAAAACTAAACCAAACAACTTCTCCAAGGTATTTTATTTCGTGAAACCAACCATTATTAACTGCTACGATTAAATCTTTACTACTTGTACTATTCATTATTCTGTGTCTTTACATAGTATAAAACAAACCCTGACTTCCCGCCGTCTGTCCCTCCCTCTGTATGCTTCGATGTTGTAAACTACGGAACTGATTTTAATGCGGTTTTCATCAATAGAGTGATTCAAGAGGAAGGATTTATAACTAGGATTAAATGCGGGCAAAGCCATGGGGCGTAAATTAAATTTGGTGTAGGTATTGTGCAGGCATTCATTTATCGATTGTATTCTGTTGACGTCGGCTCTAGATGGATTATCTTTTTTTAGCGCTTATTTTGAAAACGGATTCAGTTATTGTTTAATACTGTTGTTTGTTTCTGTATTTGTACAGCTTTTATTAAATTTGTTTCAATTTTAGTTGTTATTTCATTATTTCACTTCTGTTTGAGCAACTACACAATAGCAAGTAATCCCACGTTCTGCCTGGGTGATGATTAATTGAATTAAGGTATAACGTGTGTGTAACTTCCTCAAGAAAAAAGTCATGTCATTGATTTGTTAGCCGAGTTCTTGAACGATAAAGATGAGAAGATAAATAATTCTATTCAACCACTTACCCATCTTAGGTACCGGTCAGACACTGTTACACACCATATCTAGACCTATTTCATCATCTTCCATCAGATGATGACATATGACTATGGTGTGTAATGGTGATCGAATACTTCTTAATCCTTCTTCATTAAAATATTTCCATCCGCACTCAACACAACAAACTCCTCAAATCAGAAAATAGTTTTACAGCAAATGAAAATAGCATGTTTATATTTGCTTCACACAATGTTAGCTGAAAGTGTCCGCCAAAAGCCGTCTCTGATTTGTTCCTCAATTAAACCAACAGTTATAGCTATTGCGTGATTATTGTATTGCAGTGACAACTGGAAGATTAAAATAGATCTGGTGGATCAGACAGGCGTTCGCTTGCAGACGGAAAATATTCCATGAAGTTCTATAATTATAGTTTCTCATTATTTATTATCTTTTTTTCTACCTAATAAATAATATCAATACAATTTATTTAAAAGATCGTTTTAATAAACGAATACACTGACTTCACATGCAGTGTGAAACTCTTTTAGTCGCAAGTTTGAGGTGTTTATCTTCATATCTCTGGAGACACTCATCAATTTTTTTACAATATCTTTTAATACAACAATCGGGAAATACAAATGTTTATAATTAAAACATCATCCAAATCTCGTAATACTCCTAATACTCATTTTTTGATGTCAGAAAAAATATCAATCTTAATTAAATGGGAGGAAGATATTTTTTAACTTACGTTAAGGTACCAGACCAGTCAATTGCCTGATGGTAAGCGATCACATCAATCTATAACACAATCTGTGGCACGGAAACCTCTGAATTGACAGAATTCTCAGACTCAGACAGAATGACTCAAGGTCCAGCGAAATTACAGGGCATGTGAGACTCAACATCTTTATGTCTCAAGGTAACAGGCGCAGTGCAGTGACATGCAAAATTCTGGACTGCAGTATTTTGAGTCTCACGTCATGCCTCGTAATTTTACCGATGTTTCAAATTAGGGTTAAGGACGCATTTCTAAATAAGTTGATTTTTGGTACACTTTGGGATGAATCCGCAAAACTCAACTGTTATAATTATCTATCAATAGACAGGACCTTTGCAATAAAATTCTGGAGTTTTGTTCTTTATAATCACCATTAAGTAATCATTATAATAATTTATTTAGTTTTATTACTCAGGTATGTAATTAAATCGTATATAAGAATTAACTTCTGTTAAATTATTTTCATGAAAATTTTATGTTTCACGTTTATCTCATTTTCTCGCAATTAACACGCGTTTTCATAGCAATTTCGTGTAATTAGGATTTTGTACGTTTGGTATAAAAGTTTTTTATAATATTTTTTATATATTTCATAACATTATCAATCATGACAATTATAGTAATATCGTTTTTGAAGGACAAATCACAACCTAAACCTAAGCCTAGGATGGTCTGACTCAAAGCCTGTGTGTTGCCGGAACACCGTAAGGTTATGGCGGCAGAGTTTTTAGGGTTCCGTACCCATAGGGTAAAACGGGACCCTATTACTAAGACTCCGCTGTCCGTCTGTCTGTCTGTCTGTCTGTCTGTCCGTCTGTCACCAGGCAGTATCTCATGAACCGTGATAGTTAGACAGTTGAAATTTTCACAGATGAGGTATTTCTGTTGCCGCTATAACAACAAATACTAAAAACAGAATAAAGTTAAAAAGAATAGAGCGTCCCCCATACAAGAAATGGGTTTTTTCGGCATTTCACGCCATCTATGAACGCTTAGTTAGGTAAACGTCCCATAGATGGCGTTATATTGAAATGTCGATCCCTAACACCTTTGTTAGACGTTAGATGACGTTATACGAAATAAAATGTTTATCAATTATTATTTTTTGCTGGCGAAATATGATACTGGTATTTTTTGCTCGATATTATAAAATACTGTAGTGTGGTACTGAACCCTACGAGTGCGACTCCGACTTGCACTTGGCCAGTTTATTCCATAATGGCAAGCTACTTTTAGCTCTGTCTTCAGAGGTAAAGACTTCGGATATGAAGACTTGAGACATAACGTGACTAGTTAACAACGCGCTGCTGCAACTGCAATTAGAAACTCGAACCTTAGGCGTGGATACAATAATGCGGCCCTTTTTCTACGAATCTCCGTAACGGCAACGTAGTTGATGGTTATATCCAAGTAATTGAATCAAAATAAGGCGCATTAAACTATTACTATGAGTAAATCTCAAGTGGAGGCGACTGTACTTACTGGTTATCCGCATATTTAACATTAGTTAACTTTGACAGTTGATCATTAAATGAGCTAATGATGCAGGGACGCAGCTTTACAGGCTGTACAGCTCCATCTATATCTTTTCGTTAATCTCGGCTTTAGACGTGACCAGTAGTGGAAACATTGCATCTTTACATCTGAAAGGGTTAATACAAGTGACTAATTTTTTCTTGTGTCCCCCCCGGTGGGTTCATGTGTTTACACTCAATACGCGTCATCGACGTCATGCGCACACGCAAGCGTGGTCACGTCGTCGCGCGTCATTCCCCACTTGATCATGTAACCACAGTGTCACGGTGACGTGATTGTCACTCGTTTTCATAAACAGTGATTTGTACTTTGTTATCCGTGTCCGAGACATAGCAACAGATGCTATTAACCCGCGTGTCGTCTTCATAATTGATCAGTGCGTTTAAGAATGCGTATAGTTGCTACCCGGAAATTATATTATAGAAATTATTGCATTTAGTTGGTTTTGAGATAGAAATTGAGTTACCTTTTATGCTTAGTCTACATTATTATTATTTTTTAGTTTCCTACTAGTATTTTTAACATAACAACACTGTAAAAGAAGGCATAAAAATGTGGTAGCGCGTAACTATAAATAGTTTATTGACTACTTACGATTTTGCTTTAATTTCAATTAACGTAGGTGCTCATTAATTATATTTACTAATGATCCTAATTTTAAACACTGAGAAGATATAGGCGTATAGCGTCATCCGTAATAACATTAACAAATTATGTTCATATTAAATTGATTAATTATTATCTTTGTGAAATATAGTCCCTATTATACGATCACAAGCAGATAAAGATATTAAATCACGCTAAAGAATTTTTATTAATCCCATTTCATTAAATTTTAACGGCAGATATAGTAGACATTAGGCGCACAAAATACATGAAATCTCTACAGGCCATTGAAAAGACTGATGCCATTATATTTCACTGACACATATTCCCCAAATCTCGAATTAAAAACGTCTCGGCACGCACATTGTTATGGTTTATTTAAATTTATTTTCTGAAACGCGTCACCATTCGTCTGGACTGGGATCATGTGACTACGCTATGTCTTAAATTGACGCTTCCAACATAAATAGGTATTTCAACGGAGAAATTATTACACGCGTATTGTGAAATATCTAATTATCTCACGTGATTTAATGACATTCTTTGTTATAAAATTTTATTTTCACACAACAAATATTATTGTCTCATAATTGTCGGCTAATTTCGTGTTGTTTATTTAAAGCGGGCACTCACTCACTACATGTGTCAACCAAGTGTTCACTTCAAAGCATAACTTTAACGAACAGATAATAGACATGAAATATATTGTTCTTTGCAAATCTTATTTTCAGAGGCTCAATATTGCGTGAGCCCAAATGCCTTTAATATTTCGACTTACTTTGCATCAAATAAGACGTTAAATAATAAGATCCAATAATTTCACCTCTCCAAATCCATCCAAGCAGTCTTTAGTTAATGGAAAGTTACTAATGCCATTGTACATCATTCTATTTTCCTTATTCTAAATCTATTAGGGGGATTAATGGGATATTTTAATAGAAATAAATTTAAAATATTTCGGTTCGTGCGTCTTGCGTCTCATTATGTCTGAGGCGTTTGATAAACGAGCGTAGAAACCTATTGGAAAAGGCGGTACCACGCCTCACGCGTCTACCCGTCACGACGACGGGATATAAATGAGTATTAGATCGTCTGTCCTCACCCAAGCTCGTCTCTTGACTCTTAGCTCAGTTATCAGGAACAAGGGACGTCTAAACGCCTACTTGTTTAGTTTTCTTCATTTTGCAACAACTGACTTAGACTGCTAGTTGAAATGTTTGGCGGCTCTCCAATGCTGTAAATTAACGCCCTTTTTTATTGTTTACAGGTAAATCACCCATGTCTTTGGAAGCGGAAATCCGAAGATACGTGGTCGTCGGAACGTCGGGACTGCGATTTATTTAGAGAATTTTGTTTTGTTACTATTGTGAGGAACGGAGAAGTGTGTGCGGAATACTGAATGTATATGTACGAACACTTTTATGTAGTTAAGTGAGGAAATGCAATAAATCTGTTAGTAATTGTTCAGAGTAGTATTTTATTAAATTACTGAGTATGTCAGTAGCTTTGTAAATTTAGCAGCTCAAAGAGGTGCATTAGCCTAGATCAAGAGTCGATCATAGAACAGAATGCGGAGATTAAAAGTGAGACATTCACCGTAGTAAACAGCAGCGTCCTCGACGACTATTGCCAAAGTTTAATATAACGTGTACGTATTCAGTCGTCATAGTGCAGGCTCAAGTGGTTTTGGCAAGCGGACGAGCGTCTGCTCGACTTAATCAGGCTGCACCTTAACTGGGCTTAGCTCGGAACGAGCACAACCCTTAATGACTGAAAACCAGAACCGACATCTCCTTACATCGTTTTGATCGTTTTGAGGCTCCGATTAAGTTAAAATAGATTCGAAATAGTACTGAAGCAGTTATTCATTTATAGCCTGAATAGCCTGCATAAATAAATATTTTTGTTTAAAATATAATTCTTAGATTACGATGCGATTTTTCCTTCACTTGAAAAAAAATGTGGTAAGACTTGTTTTTTTCAAAAAAAAGCAACAATTGTGGGATTTTTAGAGAGTGTATAGTAGTGAGTAAGTACCCTAGCAATTCTTAGCTCGATGTGTAAATACCGGGAAAGTTATTTGTTTCAAAGCTTATTATTTACCTAATACTTTAAACATTACTGTAATTTTTAAAAATATCCAATGTAGATTTTCGATAAAAGGACAAGATAAGGTAAATATGGATAACAATTGTCGTGTTTTATCGTATTGAATCAATGTCATGATTGGTAATACGTAAATATATCATTACTTGCTGTACCCCACGGCTTCGCCCGCGTTAAGACATATCCTATGTATTTATATATTATTATATGTAGGTATATTACTGACTATCCCTATGCAATATTTCAGCTAAATCGCTCCAGCCATGAATCGTTAGACTATAAAGAAGTCCCAAATAAACAAACATATATAGGTACAAACTGAATTTCGCATTTAATTTATAATGGAGTTGAGAGTTGATGATATTTACATATCTGGTTAGTCACTAATTGGGCAGTATATACACAAAGCTTATGCTGCTAGCTATATAACTTTAAGGCAAAGATTTTAAAAAATCTCTGTCTGCACCCTTAGGAGCGAACGCAGGGTGCATGTTTCCATATAAATATATTCCCCTGGAAAATGCTTATAGAGCAAATATTGTTTCTACAAAATATCAAGGTCTGCTGTAGCTACGCTCCTTTTTTTTGACCAACCAAATGCAAAAAGAAATATAAGCCTTTTAATGTCCTCTTTAAGATTTTTAAAGGGTATATGTATCTTTGGAATTGGTTGGTCAAAAAAAAAAATGATAGAGGCTATAGCTATTATAGCAGACCTTGTTTTTTTTTTTGTAGAAACAATTTTTTCTTTAGAAGCATTTTTTAATGAGGAAATGGGGCAATACATTTGTATGGAAAAGTGCACCCCACGTTCCCTCTTAAGGGGGCTTAAACTTCTTAAACTTCTCTGGCCGTGCGATATTTTAAACAACATCAGCTATCAAATCAAATAGTATTTTGAAATAGTAGACAAATGAACGTATAAAAAAGACATTTTTTCAACTGAATCAAAAAATCAAACTACGTTAGTTACGATCAACAGGCTCGAAAATTTGAAAATGGCTATCGATTCACGATAAATTTGTTAAACTGTCGCTCGCAAGTGGCGACCGTACCGATTGTAGATTGATTGGTTGATTGAAGAGCATTCGTTGCGACGTGTGCAGTCTTAATTGCTAGCGGAGATTGGCGTATTGGCCATTATAACTTACATATAGCTTGTACAGGCCATGGATTGCTTATTTGTAACGCAAGATTTGCGGATTGCAAGACTATAGAAATCAAAGACATTATGTTACGCTAAATTCAATGACGAAAATACTTCGCATTTAGGTGCAAAGTTAAATATTAACGCTTTGAACCACGATTTAAACCCTGTTTCTGGTAATACTGGTATCTGGTATCTGCTGAAATTTAATAGGTAAATACTTGAAATTTTCACAAAGTGTTTATTTTGACAATTAGACAAGATCAAAGAGTAAGTTACTTGATGTGCTCAGTAAAAAAAAAATTAATATTCTTCAGTATTACCATAGAAATATACCTTATTATTCCTATTTCTGTGAGTATTACCATAGAAATAGGAATTTATTCATATTTCTGTGAGTATTACCTTACTTACCTTTTGTGTGCAGGTACCACTGAATCAGTTCATTTGTCTAATAATTCCTTAATAGAAATCGGCCATTAGTTTCGAAATGTATCTTACTTAGGGTCAGTTCACACCCCGACGAGACGATGCTGGTTTCGCGCCGCGCGGCGCAGCGCTGTGCATCTCGACGCAGCGAGATGTCGTGTCTCGACGAGCGTGTCTTATTGTGCAGTTGAAAAAGTCATTTTTTGTATCACTCTCTTAATAAGTGCGCGCAGCATCGCGTCGCGGTCTGAACTGACCCTTAGTAGCGGTGAGTGATGTTTTTATGCCTTACCAAAAATATAATTATGCTTTTAAATTTTTACCCTATCAGTAACAAAGACACTGTAATATACTATGTTTTTAGGTAAGAATTAGACGTATTTTAATATTGTTGCATCATGTGGTAAGTTCGCAATCCATAAACTATACGTAAAAAAAAATTTAAACGTAAAAATCCTGAAATGCTAACCCTTATTCTGGCAGATAGCCCAAATTCTTATGACTGTAGAGTTACAAACATTTATCCGTATGCAAAAGCACTATCGGTCTCTTATTCTTTGTATTGATGTCACGAAAAAAATTATCTGGGCCGCAATGAAAGTGCGTCATTTATAAACAGCGATAACTTTTAAAATATTTTAGCCACCTTTTAAAATTAAAAGTAATTTAAAGATTATTTAATTGCAAATATAGAAAAACGTAAAACCTTTTTATTTATTGTTGCAGATTTTGTAAATACATATCTAGTATTACATTGTTATAACCATAAATATATAATAAAGACTATTTTTTAAATTTAGAAAATTTGATGGTAGGTATGCTAAACTCTATAACAGCTGTAAACAGCTCATGGTGCCAATACAAAATACCACTCGAGCCCGGACCATCCCGCCGGCGCGACGGGTTAGCCTACCCGCAAATTTCTTCCCAAAATCAAAATATTCGCAAATGTCATGGGCTGAGGGGCTGAAAAGTGCATATTTCATACGATAGAATATTTTTTTAAATGTAATAAGAAGTGGTAATTTTACATAACTTATTCAAAATAAACTAAACAATTTTTAACGTCACTTAAAAAAGTTAAATTCTGCTCTCTTTGCGGCCCACAATATTATATGACTTCAAATACATTAAAATGAGCAATTCTTGTATAGATATTGCAAATCATACCTATACCTATTGCAAATCATGAAAAACGCGGCTAATCCCGATGTTTGACTCTTTTTTTCCAGTAAATGATTAGGAAATGCATAAAACTTTTCAGTCACAACTCGACTTGAAAGTCTAAACCCATGCAAAGCTTTACGCACTTGGGCATTTTAAAAGATATTTGCGAATTCAAGACCCGTTTTGCAGTGTTAAGAAAGTTTATTAACCCTAAACATTTAATGAACCCACATCAAAGACAGTTAAATAGGATCGTTCATTTATTTCGGATCTTGATAGTGTACTTTAGCGATCGGTCCGTATAACGAGCCGATAATTTATTGATCCAATTCGCAGAAGAAAATATTGGAAATGTTTCACTTGCCAAGCAAAATACAACCTTTCCTCTATAAGTTTCAGTCGAAAATTGATCGAATTGCAATCTTTCGCTTTCATGTGTTGGACTTAACGGACTAGAGCCAAAATCATCTATTAATTTCGTAATGTTTGAATTGTTCCATGTGTTCTAAAAATGTTATCTTAAATGCATTGCCAGCTAATTTTATTAGGTCTAAAAATAAACTGACTTTGTAGAAACTAAAAATAGATGATATTTATTGGAGTCTAAATAGAATGTATTCACTGTAACGAGTAGTGATTTATGCAGGCACAATTAAATCAACGGTAATTGAAAACTTTAGTGCTCTTAATGCATCGGGATTGTATTTTAGGGTAGTGTTGTTTCTAATGTTTCTAATGGTGCGATGAGTTATCGCGCATGATGCAAAGCTTTCATGAGAGGCGCATTATCATAAATTAAACTGTAGTATCGTTGCTGCACACTATTAGTTCTAAAATTTATCAAAGAATATTCTTGCAATTGGCTTTAGAAACCACGTGTAAGAAACGAAAATTATAAATGATTACAAGTAAGTATAATAAAACTGGCCAAGTGCGAGTCAGACTTTGTCCCGCACACGGAGGGTTCCGAACGCCATCTATCGAGTTTCTAACGAACTTCTAACACCAACTAAGTAAACGTTAACACAAAGGTAGAATAGTATTATATAGTAGTAATAGTAATAGTAGTAATAGTAATTGTAGTAATTAATATTATTAAATATCTGGTTGACTGAGCTTTGCTCGGTATTTTTTGCCACTTAAACAGACAAATATGACTCTTTCCGACATCTATTGACGAATAATAATACAATTTTTTTTAATTGAGAGCAACTAACAGCTTTACTGATACAGTACTTCTACTCGCCAGTAGATGTCGGGAAGAGTCATATTTTAAGTTATGATTGTTGTTATGAAGTTGATTATTGAAAACACGAATAAAACAACATTTTCTGAACATGACTCCTAGCTAGACCGATTTATCGCCCCCGAAATCCCCTGTAGGTATACTAAATTTTATTTAATCGTTGGAGCCGCTTCCGAGATTCAGATTAAGGTATAGAGATAGCGCCATCTTAGCAACTAGATAGGTGGCGCTGCGCTATCGTAAAAAACTTTTTTAAACTTTTTTTTAAATTTTTGACTTTGTTCTGTTCTTAGTATTTGTTGTTATAGCGGCAACAGAAATACATCATCTGTGAAAATTTCAACCGTCTAACTATCACGGTTCATGAGATACAGCCTGGTGACAGACGGACAGACAGACAGACAGACAGACAGACGGACAGCGGAGTCTCAGTAATAGGGTTCCGTTGGTACCCTTTGGGTTCGGAACCCTAAAAATACACAAGTGTCTACTAAAAACTTTAATGAAGTCACAAGAATAGGCACACACACACAGTATTTCAAAATTCAATAATTTCTCAATACACGTGTACATGCAATAATTTATTACAAATGTCCAAATTCGGGTGAATATAGGCTTCCGAAACATATGAATTTCGAAACTCCATATTTTTAAGCTTCTAACCAGAATCTATGAGTAGTAAGCTCATCAATCATAATTTTTTAAATTAATATTTACATATCACGACAGAATTCAAGATGCAAGGAGCATCTACCCAAAGATTTTAAAACATGTCATCTTTCTTTACAAGTGAACCCAGTAGAGAACCGCTTCGTGTGCAAGTGGCCTGCCCAAGCCTGGCCATTCACCACTCAATGGCCCTCGAATGTTCTTTGACTTACAAAACTCAGCTGTCGCGGCGACACGTCGTCGGTCGCTTGTAAAAAGGTTTGTAAGCCGGCATATTGCTGAATAAAACCTTTTCTATGTTATTATTTTTAATTTTGAACTCGTGCTTGGAATTAGCCAGTGTCAATTATAATTAATTAATTTAAATCTGGCATTATCGTCGTGTACTTCAATGAAGCTTGGTTTTAACATAGCTCGAAAGATGCAAGTGATAATATTTAAGAATACATGCATGTCAAAAGATCTACACACAAAATAGTAAAAAAGTCGTTATAAGTTGCTATATTAAACAAAAAGACTGTTATCATGTGATAATAGTCCCTACGTAATACGCATAATAAAACATATCTACTTTAAATTACACGTCAAATTAAAAATAGCCACATAAACTATCATCAAAACATCTAAAGCGCAAGCGGTCGGTATAGACCATTAAAATAATTATGACGCGTTAAAAACGTCAACCGTTAATGAGGCGAGAGGAACCACAAATAGCTGATTGTAACAGGAGGTCCTACTAAAAGTTCTTCTACGTTTTTATTTCAATGTTAATACGATGGTGTGGGCGAGATATTGCTCAATATCTTTGGTTGGTCATATAACTAATTCGCTTTGCGGTCATTCATATCGCTTCATCCGTCTTTGACTCCAGCAACACACAGCCAAGCTAAATATAGGGAGCTCATACATTCATCTTTTAAACGAATTTAAATAATTAAGATAGAGTTGCAAAACTAAAACAATCGACTTCCATGCCCCGCGTGTCAATATCAGTAGCAAGTTTGAGACGTTTAACGTCATATCTCTGGAGGTACTTATCAGATCTCAATTAAATTACAATGGAACCTTGGAAACGTACCCTACCGATTCCAAAAAGAATCATCCGAATCGGTTCACAATTGACGGAGTAATCGCGTACCAAACACACAAAAAAATCCTTCTTTCTTCCTTCTTTTTGGAAGTCGGTTGAAAAGGAGTAGTCTGTATCGTATACAGTCGATATTAGTTTATTATCCGTGAGTTAAAAAACTAAAAGAACCGACTTCAAACGTCGCGCTAGTCAAAGTAGCCAGTAGATGTACTAACTATTACATATTCTGTGCCAGTAGTTAGTAGTGAGTCGTCCAGATAAGTGAATGCGTCGTAATACAAATGTTGATATATTAAAAACGGCTCGGCCGATTTCGTTAAAATTTAAATGGGACCCTTTGAAACAAAAAAATAATTTTCAAAATCGATTCAGGCATCTTCGAGTAATCGGTGAACATACAGAAAAAAAAAGTTCCGACGAATTGAGAACCTCCTCCTTTTGTGAAGTCGGTTAAAAAGGCGAATGAATAGGTTAATTTTTTTATAAATTCTGTGGGTTATGAGTGATGTAGATTATATTCAGGGATATGGATTCATTCAGAGGAGATAAACACCTCAAGTTTGCAACTGTAAACAACTCGCGTGGCAAATTAAGTCAGTTAATTTTCACAACCTTTTATTTTTATCATATCACAACATAATCAATTATCATTTGAACATAGCAAAACCATAATTTAACGCTTTGAATTAAAAAAAAATAAAGTACCTAATAAGCCATTCGGCTTCATCAATCATTACACATATGATGACGTATTTACCAAAAGCTTGTATGTAATTAAGTTTTAATTTTTTATATTCCTTTTTTTACGTCATTCAAATTATTTGTGTATGCTATCTCCTTCTCTCCGTTTAATTAGATTGAGATAATATTGTGTTAGCTTTTGTGGTAGAACCCCAGGCCGAATCGACCCGCATATTGGTGGGGCACCGCAGCTCTCGAGAGCGATCCGTATAAGGACGTTCAGATGCCCGCAAAGTACCGGTGAGAGGGTATTAAAGTTTTATGAGTGGGACAAATTGACATTGATCTAATTTTACGTTCGTAAAACGAATCCTCGGGTATTTTTTATTATATTATCGTTATCGGCAAAGCAATGATACATGAAGAGCAACAGATTGACAAAGATTGTGCAAGTTTAGTTATCATATGAGACAATATTTTATTTTTCTAAGAGACCGTTAATACTAGAAAGCTGTAATTTTGAGGGGGTATGTATATAAATTACACCGACAAAGTATTGAAATAAAATTTTGAAAAATATATTTTTTTAGGGTAGCTCCCCTATATAAGAAGTGGGGATAGCTTTTTTTTTCATCGTCTACCTCATCTTGTGGGATATCGTTGAATAGGTCTTTTAAAATGACTTAAGGGTTGCTAATACCACTTTTCGATTGAATGCTCCATTTACGAAATATTAAACTTTAAAGTACACATTTTTGTTCCAGTAGGGCGTCCCCCCCTCTAAAAGCTAAATTGCTGGCTTGAAAAATCTGGAAAAATTCGTGATAATAGCGCATTTTATAAACTTTAAAGGAAAATTATAGCGGTTAAGATAACTTTATTAGTTTAGCCGTAATAGTCGTTGAACTTGGGTGTTGGATAATTTTGTACCAAATACAAAATCCTTAGAATAAATCCTTTAAAGTGACAAAGACGGAGTACTTAGTTGGTTGTTTATAGCGGGTAAAGACTCACATTGAATAACAGGCTACTACGACACTACTACTACCGACACGCACTTGGCCGGTTATTCTTTTTATATATCAAAATCAATTGCTGTTCGTTAGTCTCGCTAAAACTCGAGAACGGCTGGGCCGATTTAGCTGATTTTGGTGTTGATGAATGAATGAATGTTTATCGTAGTCTAGGGAAGGTTTAAACGGTGAGAAACTATGGAAAAATTGCGAGGAAGATAGTAAAAACAACAATTTCATTTTCGTAAATTGTTAAACACAATCCAAAATTTCATCGTACCGACGGGACTTGAACCCGCAACCTCCGGAATAACATGTTCCGGTGCTTTGCCAATTAAGCCACGGTGCGAAGTATCGTTACGACGAAATTAGTGGATTGCATTTGATAACCCAATTATGCATTGGTGGCGCCATCTATGACTACTTATTACGTATGTTAATCATTCGGAAGAAATCATTACAGTTTTCAAATCCGACAAGAGAATTTCATTTTCCCATATAAACTGTTCTATACTTTCCTGTCAAACATTTGACGTTCGTCCCTTCGGTACGGTAGGGTAAACTCTGTTCCACTCTCGAATTGAAATTTGAAGCACGTATTAAATTAAGGGTTTTGAATCGACAGCATAATATATTCACATTACTCAGATAATCGCGTAGGTATTTAAATTGTGATACAAATTTTGAATTTTGATGATTGTCATTGTATTGATATATAATTTGATGGTTGTCATTATTGCGCTTCCATACATGGGTATTCGCTATTTGTGTATAAAAACAGATTAAAACAAAAAAAATAAAGCGGTCTATACAACGTGTAACATATAAAACGCAAGACCTGAAAATAATGTTGTTTAGAATCGGCTACTGAATCCGATTTGGTGGTTTTTATTAATATTTAATTTTCACCGAATCAGTAATTAGTATATCTGAAATTATATTTATTTTTAGGCTTACGATTCCATCAGTTGTTTGAATGAGAAAACTGAACCTTATTGCAAACAGGTAAGACTCATTTCTACTTGTACTAAACTGTTGTATTAGTTTCGAAGTAACTATTAAATAACTGTGGTGTTAGTTTAAATAAAAAGTTTCATTAGGTTTTTCACAAAATGACAACAATCAAATCTTCTAGGTGACGTGAGCGATGTGACACTGTCATACGATGTTGATATATAACATGTTTTGGTATAAAATCTTCTAATATCGATTAAATTCAGCATCGCAGTAAATAAGCAAAGTATAAGCTGATAAATAAGTTGTCTGCTGTAATCGCGAAAACCCCAATATCAGTGCTAGTGAGAATGAAATATTTTTATATTTATTATGTGCGCGCGAAGTGTGATACGAGAGTGACAGAAAAGTTTTATTTACCAAGTAACGTTGTTAGTGCAACCACAAATTTTGTGGTAAGTTGCATGGTATATCTAATATCTTAAAAACAAAACGATTGTACATGTCTCGAAATGAGTTTACGCTTTTGCTATTATATTAGGACACGATATTCTATTTGGGGTGTCCGAGGTCTTGCGCTTATTATGTTACACGTTGTATATGGGTTCCCGTAAAAGAAACGTGTTTTTGAGGCTTTTTATGCTCGATATTACAAACCTTAATAGATAGAGAAATTTACTCATGGTGTGTATTACAATGGCTGCTAAAATATCAAATAATAAAAACTAAATTAAATTAAACTTAAAGGGGTTCTATACGAGCGACGTATTTTTGTTCAATCGGGACCATGCGTGAGCGGGTCCGACTAGCACTTGGACAGTTTATTTATATTCGCGGTGCGCAGTTCGCCGGGTCAGCTAGTTAAGTAATATAAATAGTAGGTACAAACAAATATAATAGTTACCTTTAAATAATAAGGTACTTTTACATTTATACAAAAAAATAATAGCACCACGCATACTGCATACACAAGGCCCGCTGTTTGAATCTATTATAAAAGTTTTTTTTGCGTCAATGCATATTAAAATTAAGCGCAATAACCATGAAATTACCTATATTAAATACGATTCTTAGCAAGCCATTCCTTTGCCCGTAATGTACCTAAACTCCGGCCTATTCGCAGTTCCAGAAAAGTTTACTAGATGGCGTGGACATAAATTAAATACTACATTTTAAATGTACATACACATTTTATCCACGTGTATTTTTAAGATGTTTTTATACAGCGACCTATCATCAGCATTAACTGCCAGTATTCGTCCACAGCTAGACATAGGCCACTCAAATGGCACGCCATTGAGCTCGATCTTCAGCTCCTTGTTTCCAACCGCTGCCAGCTAGCTAGTATATCAACTTATATCATCAGCTACCTATAATTGATCTAAAATATTATATTAGAACTTTTTAATATGGCAAATGTTTAGAACATTAAATTTTTACCCATACTGAATAAAAATGACAAATTTAATAAAGTGGCCGTCAACGTTGAATAATTCAGAGTCTACTACGCCAGGACGGTATACATTATTTATGGTGATGACATGTCGGAGGTAACATAAGTCTATCTTTGGCCTGCGGTTTTGCATCTTGGGCACGTAGTTGCAATATTGAAGGCATGTAGTCACTTCGCCCGTCACGGTTTGAGCTTAAACTAGATGTAAACATGATGTTTTACAAAGTGCATACTGAGATGCAAGCGGAAAGTACAAATTGTCCGAGTGACTAATGTGTAGAAAGAAAACCACGAAGAAATATTCATAATGGCAGGCTACATCGTTGCGTTTTAGAATTACATAAAATCTCATGAAACTATGTTTTGGCTTAATGTATTAATTTTATATTTATTAACCGACTTCAAAAAAGGATGTTTCTCAATTCAACCGTATAATATATATATACTTATTATGTGTGTTTATATGTGTGTGGATATCTTCGTCGTTTATGAACCGATTTTGATGATTTTTAGGGTTCCGTACCCATAGGGTAAAACGGGACCCTATTACTAACACTCCGCTGTCCGTCTGTCTGTCTGTCTGTCTGTCTGTCTGTCTGTCTGTCCGTCTGTCTGTCCGTCTGTCACCAGGCTGTATCTCATGAACCGTGATAGTTAGACAGTTGAAATTTTCACAGATGATGTATTTCTGTTGCCGCTATGACAACAAATACTAAAAACAGAATAAAGTTAAAAATGATAGAGGGTCCTCATACAAGAAACGTGTTTTTTTCGGCATTTCACGCCATCTATGAACGCTTAGTTAGGTAAACGTCCCATAGATGGCGTTATATTGAAATGTCGATTCCTAATACCTTTGTTAGACGTTAGATGGCGTTATAAGAAATAAAATGTTTAATAATTATTATTTTTTGCTGGCGAAAAATGATAGTGGTTATTTTTGCTCGATCTTATAAAATACGAGTATACTGTAGTGTGGTACGGAACCCTACGAGTGCGAGTTTGACTTGCACTTGACCAGTTTATTTTTGTTGGAAAGGAGATATCCCAAGGTTAGTACCATTATAATTTCATCGAGATCTGATAAGTATCTTCAAAGATATTTGATGTCGATAAACGTCTGAAACTTGCAACTGAAACTGACTCGCGCGGCATGGAAGTCGGTTGCTTTAGTTTTTAAACTAACATAATTATTTAGTGTTTTAATAGACTATTCAAAGATGTACAAAGAAGATGTAGTCATAAAATTATAATTTGAATTATCTACTATTCAGGTAATGGTAAGTTTATGATGTTTGCCTATCACATTTGTAAAAATACTTGTATATAAGATACAAAGTATTAGTTTATTAAGTACATCAAATGTGTTTACTGAGCATTGTAGTATATTAAATCGGAATCTACTAACAAAATCCAAAGCAATATGTGAGGTATAATTGCATTTCTCAAATTTAAATAAAATACCAGGATAGTACGTCGTTAGCATTTTCGAGCTTTGATATCTTCTTAGTACATTGCTTGGTTGCTATAGACATAGCACCTCTGACATTCAGCATTACAACAACAATATTATGTTTTCTATAAATTGTTATGTGGTTATTAGAATACATAACTTGCTACACATAAACATATATATATATAACGGTCGAATTGAAAAAACTCCTACTTTTTTTGAAGTCGGTTAAAAAGGACGACAATTCTGTGATAGTAATGGAAAACAAGGTCGTGATAAAACTATAATTTCTAGTAATGTATTTGCCAATTCGAATAGTTAGAACGTACGTTAAAACATAGAAGGTTTTGTATCGGCACATTCAGGGTTTAAAGTATTTTCATAACTTGATAGTCCACCAAGTTATAACTCTATAGAATTCCTGTAAGTTTGAAACAAAGGAGTCTAACAAGACACTCGTGTCCAGACGAACTTGTTTCGAGTCGTTACCGTGTTCTTGTTGCGACGACATTTTTGTACCTGTCACACTATCCAGTATAAGCACCTATATATTTTAGTACTTACTCGTATCATATAACATATGTGGAATGGACTAATCTCCTCGTATTTAGACGTAGAAATAAATTAAATTATGCAACTCAGATATTTATTTTTTAGCACGTTGCGTTGATGGTACTTCTTTTTTATATCGTTATAGTAAGTTTGACCATTATTTTACCTGTTAGCGAGTGATGATACGGTTGAGGATGGTAGCACGCTAGGCCTTGAAGGTGGTACTGGCCAGGGAGACACTAGACAGTGTCTTACCGCCATGCCGGGGGTTTTTTTAACGATATTTTTTTTGTACTGAGAGGCACTGTGAAATGCAGCATGGGGCAGCATATGGAAAAATTCGTTGAGTCTTTTCATCGCCTATACCGCAAAGCCTAAACACGAAAGTCTTTAACGAGTGCGTCCTAACTGTTATTACATACGGAGCCGCGTGGACGCTGACAGTGCGACTGGTTCACCAATTCAAAGTCGCACAGCGAGCTATGGGCTATGCTTGGAGTCTCTCTGAAGGATAGAATTTGAAATGAAGTCACCCGTCAGAGAACCAAAGTTATCGACATAGCTCAAAGGATCAGCAAGCTGATGTGGCAGTGGGCTGGTCACATCTGTTGTAGAACTGATAACCGTTGGGGTAGACGTGTTCCAGAGTGGAGACCACTGCACGGTAAACGTAGTGTAGGGCGCCCTCCAGCTAGATGGAACGATGATATACGCAAGTTGGCTGGCAGCAGTTGGAAACAGAAAGCTGAAGATCGAGCTCAGTGGCGGGCCATAGGTTAGGCCTATGTCCAGCAGTGGACGGAGATAGGCTGATGATGATGACTGTGAAATGCGCACATATACGTTTCGATACTTAATTATTAGTGAGTATTGTTAGTGAGATCTCATCAGATCTTGCCGAAACTAAATGGGACCATTTCAGATTATACTTCTTTCGAACTAAAAAAATAATTTTGCAAATCCATCTGTCTTTATATGACGGAGTTATGCCCGAACATACATAAAAAATATAAACATCTGAATCGAGAACCTCCTCCTTTTTGATATTTATTAAAATCTTATAGGCTAGCCTTTGACCACTATACGCCAATGTTTTATTTTAAAGATACTCTCGTTCAGGGTAAATTAACTATTTTAATATTTTTTTTGTCAATGAACATCTCGCAAGGCAAGGCTTGCAATCTTGCACAATAGTAGAGTATTATTATCTTTTCTATGATAGTAGATTCAAATCGTATAGTCAAAATATCCTTTGATGCTAAAATATATTTCTGATCTTGTCTCATTGATGATAATATTTGCCATGACCGAGTATTAGGTACAGACGGACAAGAATTTATGAACTGCATGAATTTGGCACAAACAGTTCATTATTTAGCAATGATCGTTGTAAGGTAGGTACTACCCTACTTATAGTTTGAGTTTTAACATATATAACAATATTGACGCTGATTTCGAAAACAAAATATTTATGTTTATTTAGATGATAATGTATAACCCCACACTAAGATCCTAATATATTCAGACGTTATATAATACTGACCTCACGAAAGGAACTATTAATTCGTGTGAATATGCTTTTTTCATGTTACCTCAGAATTTTATCATCCGTTGATCGATTTGGATACATATTTTTTTATTGGTAAAACATCATTTTGTTTGTTAATGAATACAAGTTACTTATCTTAATCTATTTTTCTGCCAAAATGCTGAGCAGGTTTTCGGCAGATTAGTCTTATTGTCTTTAAATGAAAATGAATAACGCAGGATGTGAAGTTAGTCAGCCTTTTAAACAATATAGAGACAGCTGAACTTATGGACATAATAATTAAGCTTATGCTCGTAACTCACACATCTGGCGTAAATTGCTTAACCAAACACATAACTTTTCAAAGAACATAAAGTAGCTTAACGATTATATCTATAAAATCAATTTATTATGTAAACAGCTAATTTAAAGTGAAGAATGTCATGTTTAGTTAGTAAGCGATCATAGTGTTCGTTTTGATGTTTTGTGATTTATGTGCATATTACAGTAACTCGTTAGTTGTGGCGGAAACAACATGTCTTAAATGTTATGTGACACTTTTTAGAAGAATATAATTATAGCATGTCTGGTAGGTCTGCAATGGGTGTGTTTTTATATGCTAATTTGCTTATATTAGTAGGTCTGGTAATAATAATTTGTTTAGCTCTTTACAATTGTGTTTATGTACTTACATGAAATTATAACGAAATACCTATTATATTTTCTCAAAATGTAACCAAAAATATATAGCTTTAAGCCAATCTTTTTTTATTTACATTATTATTATTAAGCGGCAATAACATAATAGCTAAGGCCTCGATCTGGCGATGGCGAGAGGTCGTGAGTTCGATCCCTACCCATAGCACTATAGACGTGAACCCACTCCAGCCATATAACTTATGATAGAGCAACGCATTTACTAAATCAGGAGGTACGACACAAATTAATAACAACGTAAATACTATCTCAATTCTACTCTACTCTAGTCCAAATATTAATCACTTAAAAATAACATAAACAAAATTAACGACTCATAAAATAAATAATGACACTGCAACCATTCCATACAGCAAACACAGACCAACAGAACTGTTACACAAATCACGATGGGATGAACTATTGCATGTCGCACTAAAAATAATTTTGTTATTAGAACCGAACGTGTTACCGATCAAATTGTCTTCTAATGATAAACGATGACGTTTACTAAAAACTAAATTGGCCCGATAAAAATATCTCTATTATGATGGTGACTAAGACAAATTTGTGACAACATACCCTGACGAGGGTTATTACCGACGCAAATAGAAGAGGTGTAATAAGTTTGACGTGTGTATGTGTGTATCTGTGATGTGTGTGTCTGTCAGTGGCATCGTAGCACCCAAAAGGATAAACCGATTTTGATTAAGCTTTGTTTTTTTGATAGGTGACTTAATCGGGAGTGTTATAACTTTTGATTCGTGAAAATCCGTTCAGCTGCTTTATTTTACGACTTTGAGCTCTTTTCTACTTGATGATGCTATGAGAGTCAAATTCAGTATTCTCTTACTTCAATGATATTGTAAGAATATGGTAGCATTGCCTGATGCTGGGACATCTCCTAGAATCAGCAGAATACTCTGCTCCTGACCAACTTACAGCAGAGATGTCGAGTTTGGGCTCATTGAAAAAGCCGTTTTTACGATACAGTGGCTGAATAATATGCACTCTATGTCTTCAAGGAATTCTCAGGCGTTACTTGGTCTGTGAATTAAAGTTACTTTGATGATGATAGTTTGTCTGAATTATAGTTAAATTAGTCGCTACAAGGCCTACCTATAACAAGTGACAGTCTTCACAGACTTGAGACAGCTCACATCATTCCCGAGTTGAGGCTAATTAGATTGTGAACTAAATGGTACAAAACTCATACAATAATAAACCTATAAGTGACCAGGCGACATAGTTTAGAGTTGCAGTCTCTATTTAAAAGATTTTAGCTCTTTCATTGGATTTAAAAGTTTGGCAACACCAATTTTTGTTTATTCCTGAATGTTCGTATTAATTTCGCGAAAAAACAAGGAGAAAGGAGAAGCTACATAAATTTTATTCTGGGGGAAAAACTGCAATTTATCAGGAGTCCCTTAAAATTATTTCCAGCATCTGACCCCGGTTGCGGTTAAAATTCAATTTAATTAATGTTACAACTTTAGTTGCTAGCATTTACAAGTGAACGCTGAAAATGGAATGCCTATTTTACAACTGAAAATTATCAAAGCACTCAGTGGAAATCCACCTAAATTGCAAATTAATTTGCTCTATGGCGCAAATCAAAATTACCACTAAACGCAATTCTGATTTAGTAATGTGAGGATCGAATTAATATAATAGGGCATTATGGTGGCTACATTGGACTCTACAGATTCTGTGATTGTGAATTAAAATGTAACTGTCGGATTAATGGTGGCAGAGTTTGCTATGGAATAATGTGACAGTGATGGAACTTATATTCCGTATCGGTCGAAACCACGTCCCAAGCGCTAATGAAAATGGATTTCTGGATTGCATATAAAATTAGTTCATCATCATCATAATCAGCCAGTGTCAGTCCACTGCTGGACGTAGGCCTCTCTCAAAATACGCCACTGAGCCCGATCCAGCTTCGGCTCTTCTTTTCTAGGTACTGCCCACTGCATAATTTTCAAATTAATAACGTTGATGATAATGAAGATAGGTGAGAAAAACTACAAGTTCGTCAAATAGTTGATGATAAAAATTAGGGTTTGCCATGAGACGAGGTTTTGATGCCAAGCCTATATTTATCAGTATAATTGTCCTACCACACTCACCAAATCAGGCCGTTAAGCTCGTCCTCTGTATAATAGTTTCACTGTGGTGTTGAAACGTAACTTAATTAACAATAGAGCAATTAAGTTCGATGCCTGAATAAAACGAAATCTGGTTCCGCGCTACCGATGCAAGTTGCGTTCGGCTTCTGCTGACGATGACCTTTTAGGTTTCAGTAGTCGGGTTATGTCAATTATCTACGTGCAGGAGTTTCCAGTTTTTAGTTTTCATATATGTACCTTCCTGCAATATTATGCTATACTAAACTGAATCTAAAAGACAAGGTTAACACAGTTTTACAATACCTACATGGACTGTGATGTGACGTTAGCAATTGTAATAAAAACCATTGAGAGATGAATGATTTATAGAATAAATCTTTGAAAAAAGCTTTGAATAGAATCTACAAGTACCTACATTGTGTATGAATCAGAAAGCTATGCAAATAAACTGTGTATTGGTATGTACCTAAAGTATTTAGAAAGCACGGTACGATTATCTACATTTTGAACGAAAAGCTATCTATAAAATAAGAATTTTAGTTTTACTGTCCTATGTCCTCTCTTTCTAATCAAAAGTCAAATTCATGACTTTTCACACTATCTGTTTATTTTAAAGACTGTGTCCTACTTCTGTAACATTGTGTACTGTTGTTACTTGTTTTTCATAGATACATTCCATAACAATAATATATTACGCGTTGAAAATTTAAAATAGACTCATAAATGACAGTAAAAAATGCATATAAGATGCAAAACGATACCTCGCATCCGTTAGTATTTTGAGTGCAAGCCTTGAATTTGATAATTGTACAAAAATATTCCCTGAATGAACATTGACAGACATTAATGTTTTCTGTAACAGCAGCTCAAACTTAAAAATATATTCAAAGAAACTTTGGCGACGCATCTGAATTCTCTTGTCTTATTGCTGCCGCAATTTTTGAATCAATCACAATCTCATTTGACAATAACAGCTGATGCAATTAACTGAAAGTTAATGAAGTAGCAAAACGAAGCACCGAACATTATTTTCTACACAATCCAAGCACAACTATCCCTTCCCGTCTCCTAAACTTTTTGCATGGTGGTAGGACACTATCTAGTGTCCGCCTGGTCAGCTCAAGTGACCACCCTCAAATTAGAAAATCTGTCGCCAAACATCTATATGTTCCGACAGCTATCTTTGAGAGCCAGTTCCCATTCTAGGCCTAGCGTGCTTACCATCTCCGACCGCATTATCACTTCCCAACAGGTGAGATAGAGGTCAAACGCTAGCCTATAAGAAATAAAAAAAAAAAAAAAAAAACTGGCTAAACAAAACATTTCAAACTGTGTTAGCTAAAAATGGTGTGGCCGAAGCCTTCCAGTAGTCATGTTTACCCTTTAGCAACACGCAGGATCAAGGTAATGGTGACAAACATCAGTATCATCAATATTTATTGAAGTATTTATCAAATCCTCTGCAGTCATAACGTCTTCACACTGTTAACGTTCAATTTCCAAACTTCAACATGTTGGTTCCGTTGTAACTAACGCATAAACCCTAAAAGCAAGATTAAGATCTGGTAACTTCCAAAGTTCTGCAAATACCCTGGCCGTCATTCTAACACATCCGATCCTCGGTATCAAAGATACTTGTTTTAAAGTTTAATTAAATGTAATAATGTTTGGGATGATAAATGTCCTTAAGGGTGGAATTGGGAATTGATATTGAGATTGGTGCTCTAGGTGTAATTAAATAATAACAGAAGGTAATTTTTGGCTGTGTAGTTCTAACTATAGTATCTGAATCGGTATTTTGCCGTTGTTTATTCATGTTAAGTGTATACTATTTTTGTTTTAAAGTACAACCACACCGCGGCGTCCTGCGTCCGCGATCTGATTTTCAATCGTTTTCTGATCGTCGTAGATCGTGTTTGGTGTGAACCAGTCGGTACAAATACTACTACGCGATCTGATCGCCGCCTAGATCGCGCACGCAGGACGCCGCGGTGTGGTCGTACCTTTAAAATAATTGTGAAATATTGATGTCTATATTATATACTGGCTTAATATTGAAGATATACTGGCTATATACTGGCTGTAATTTGTTTATAATATCTTATAGGCTAGCGTTTGATCACTATCTCGAGTGGTGGTAAGCTATGATGTGATCGAAGATGGTCTCACTCACATGGACACACTCGTTTTAGAATACTCTGACTCTCTAGAGCTGTTTGCTGCCGGAACACAATTAGGTTATGGGGGCAGATAATATTCTCATTTATGGTCGTAATCTACTTTTTAGTAGGAAGTAAAAAAAGCTTGGTGTTTTGGCCAAAGTGAGGCAGTATTTCATACCAGGACAGCTGCTAAATTTCTATCAAGCAGAATTCCGATCATGTATGGAGTACTGTTCACATCTGGGATATTATTAGGTCAGCCAAATGGAGGCCAGCTGGAGGCGCTGGAAATTATTGAGAGGAGAGCCAAGAAACTCATAAACGACAAAAATCTTGCAGGCAAGAGGCTTCCGAGTCTTGAGTATCACCGCAAAGTCGCCAGTTTATCCGCCTTTTTATCGGATGCATTTCGGAAAGGGTGCCTTTCAATTGCGCAAATTAATTCCATCGTCCCCCTTCTTCCATCGTACTACCAGGTACACAGACATGCGCCATCAATACATACATGGTAGATATTCCATACTGTCGTACGTGCGCTTTGCATCCACATTTATCTTACGCGCAAAGGAATGGAATTCCCTGCCAGTCTGTATTTAAATACAATCCGGGGCACTTTAAATCGCGAATGAACAGTTACCTTCTAAGCAAGCGTGCTAAATCGTCGATCACTTCTTCACTTAAAATCAGGAAATATAGTGGTTAAACGCTTGCTTATCTACGATAATTTTATTTTTTAAGTTAGGCGGAAGGTCGACATGTATACATAATATGCTCTTACCATTTGTGGATTTTGTGTGTGAGTGTGTGTATGTAAATCACGTACCTTTCTTTAACGTCAATAATTGTTCCTGATAGCTTTTAGTAACCTAATTTCAATAGTAGGTATTTTCTTTCTCCTGATTACGAAATCAAAATGGACACCTAGGAAATATATACCTAGTTAGAAAATACTACTAGCTAAAATAGAAGTACTAATAAAATGTATTAGATTCGTTTGTCTTTCTAATAACGAAGTGAATTTTGTGGTTAAAGTACTCTTTGAAGGAAGCCTTACACATCTTAAACTGTAGCGAGGTACGCTGCACTTGCTATAGCCCCCTTCTTCAAGTAAATTGCATTTATCGTTTGCACCTTTTGACGTATTCTCACCTTCTGCGTTACCTTACTAATGACTCAATTTAAAACAGCAAGCTCAAAACGCCATATCTATCATATATGTCACATACGAAAGTTAGCCTAATGTCTACAGAAATACGGTTCAGTTTTATACTATACGTCAGAATATGGGTAAAATATGGCTAGAACTTATAATGTAAATCAACCCTATGCGAGTCTTAATTACATGGTATAAACGCGACATTAATATCGAGTGGAAACAGTGTTTGTAATATTTTGATAACTTTTATTGGATTGTTAATTGAATTACTGTAGGTTTCTCCATGTTGATTTCGAGGAAAAACCTATTTTATTGGTTGATTAATAAACAAGGTCAAAAGTGTGATGAAGGTGGCTCGAAGGATTTGGAAACTGACATGATTGTGTTATAAATGTGTCTTTTGCATTAGAGTATTATTATTGTTTCACATCGTTAAATGACGTGAATGAAGTGAAAAGTCACAATTTCAAGTCTACTTTTCAAATATTTCTCTATAAGCATACCACTGAGCACAAGCCTCTGCAAATCTCAAAAATCTTTCTCTAGAAAACTTTAGAAATCTTTCCTGTCCTGTATACTACGGTCGTCATATAGAACTCGCGTATTTCAGCGGTTGTCGGATTCGGAACTAATATTATGGCTTTAGTAATAATCCATCTGATAAGCCCTGCATTATTGGAGTTTTCATATAATTTTTTTCCAGTTTTGATCTTTTGAGAAATCGGGTACGATTTTTAGGGTGCCGTAGCCGAATAGCAAAAACGGAATCCTTATAGATTCGCCATGTCTGTCTGTCTGTCGGTCTGTCTGACTGTCTGTCTGTCCGTCCGTATGTCACAGCCATTTTATTCCGAAACTATTAAAACTACAGAATTGAAACTTAGTAGGTGGATGTATTCTGTGAACTGCTGTCCGATTTTTATACAAAAATAAAAAAATTAAAAGTTTAAGGGGGGGGGGGGGCATCCCATACATGGAACTGAAACAAAAACATTTTTTTTTGTTCAAACCTATACGTTTGGGGTGTCTATGGATAGGTCTTTAAAAATGACATTGAGGATTCTAAAAACATTTTTTCTCAAAGTCAATCATTTAAAAGATAGGCGCGTCTATAGTGGTAAAATGTGTGTCCCCCCCCCCCCCCCTCTAACTTTTAAAGTAAGGGAGTGATTAATCTAGAAAAAATATATTCTGTAGATCTCAATAAAAACTTTCAACGAAAATTAGTTTAAATGAGATACAGTCAGCAGTTTTTGAGATATACCGACCGCAAAGATAACTTTGTTTTTCATACAAACACTATGAAAAACAAAGTTATTTTTGTAGTTGCGAAAAATCATAGTTAAAGAATACTCTACTGTGTGACGGAACCCTACGAGTGCGAGTCCGACTTGCATTTGGCCAGTTTATCATTGTTTACGCTAACTCCTAAAATCGCTTCGGGCGTGCGATCACGATTAGGTCACGATTTAGGGACGATTATTGTCTAGGGAGCGTTGTCGGCACGTGTGTAGCGAAATCAGCACTGATTTTTAACTGACTTCCAAAAAAGGGGGTATATATATATATATATTTATGTTTGTTCGCGGACAACTTCGTCGTTTATGAACCGATTTTGATGATTCTTTTTTTGTTGGAAAGGAAATATCCCAAGGATAGTACCCTAAAAATGTCATTGAAATTTGATTGTTATCTCTAGAGATATAGAGATAATCTCCTCAGACTTGGTACTGAAAATTAATAGCGCGGCATTTGAAGTCGGTTATTTTAGTTTTTTAAACGATCTTATGTTGTTTTGAGAATGTCGGCGGCATCTTGCAGCAACGAGCAGTTTGTTGCACGGTCGGTTACGTACTGACTGGCAGGGACGTGTGTAGCACAGAGTACATTGAATATATAGGGTATGTAGAGTAGTAGCCGATTTCATCCCCACCACCACAGTCCCGATATCGCCACCGGGGGCGCGTGTAGGCCGTTTATTCATCATTTTTAGGGTTCCGTACCCAAAGGGTAAAACGGGACCCTATTACTAAGACTCCGCTGTCCGTCTGTCTGTCTGTCTGTCTGTCTGTCCGTCTGTCACCAGGCTATAGCTCATTAACCGTGATAGTTAGTTGAAATTTTCACAGATGGTGTATTTCTGTTGCCGCTAGAACAACAAATACTAAAAACAGAATAAAATTAAAAATTAAAAGGGGTCCCCATACAAAAAACGTGTTTTTAAACGCCATCATCTAATTAGTTTCGGCAAAATGACATAGATGGCGCTAGTAAACGAGCCCCGTCTTTCTAGATCGCGACCATACCAAATATTCTGAGTAATATCAATTAATCAAATATATGAGGTTGAAACTCTGTTATGTTTCGTACTGTACGGAACCCTCCCTAAGTGTGCGATAAGAGACGCGATGCTGACTCGCACTTGGCCAGTTTTATTATAGCTTGATGAGAAGGAAGCTTGATTTTTGTTGCATATAATATGTATGTATAGACTCTGGCTTTAAGAATACGGGCCAACAGAATAAGTTCGTTTCGAAATAAATAGGGATGATGCCTGGGTAAACCAATAATAATTCAAATTATTCCGTCAGTTGGATTATCAAAAAATTATGGACATGTATTTTTTTATTTCACAAACAATAGAAATTGATAGAGATAAAGAGCGTCAAAGTGCGGCAGTGAGTGACGTCACGAACCGCCAAAAAGTGTAGTGAGCCGTGACGTCACGCGGAATTTCAACACTATATCTTTGACAATTTTTGTTTAATTAACAACATAGAAAATATGTTTACAATATTTTTTGATAATGTAAATGACGGAGTAAAACTTTTTTTGGAATCTAGCCTATTGTCCAGAACAATGGCACATAATATAAGCTGTTACCAACAAAATAAATTTCTCTGAATATGCGCAATGGAAAACATACACTCAATATAGGACATTGTCCGATATCATATTGTTCACTTTTAGGCCATTAGACCCGTAAAACTGTACGATAAAACACTTTTATTATTCTATCTAATGTGTTTGTATCACTGTCCGCTTTTTATAAAGTACTTAGATGGATTGGAATGGCCGATAATCAACGGATTGCCGACCATTTCAATCTATTTAATATATATAAATAACAAATATAACTATAACTATCACTATCACTACACAAGCGAAGTCCCCCGCCGACTCTGTATATTAGCAATAAACTCAAATAGTACTGAACGGATTTTTATGCATTTTTCATTAATAGTAACGTAATTCACGAGGAAGGTATGAATGCATAAATAATTTATTACATATATATATATATATATATATATATATATTTATATATGACGAGATATGAGAGAGACCACGGCTCGGCAAACGTAGTGTAGGACGCCCTCCAACTAGATGGAACGATGATAAACGCAAGCTGGCTGGCAGTGGTTGGAAACGAATAGCTGAAGATCGAGCTCAGTGGCGTACCATGGGAGAGGCCTATGTCCAATATTATGTTTCTTTGAAGTGTCTCACACTTTATATTTTTGTAAATTGTTAAACACAATCCAAAATTTCATCGTACCGACGGGACTCGAACCCGCACCCCCCGGATTACAGATTATTATTTATTATTATTTATTGATTATTTATTGATTATTATTAGAGCACCTGGACGTGTAATTCGGGGGGTGCGGGTTGAAGGCCTATGTCCAGCAGTGGACGGAAATTGGCTGATAATGATGATATATGACGAAGATTTTTGAAGATGTTTATTCATGCTCGACGCAAGAAATTAATGCAAAAGCACCGGAACATGTTATTCCGGAGGTTGCGGGTTCAAGTCCCGTCGGTACGATGAAATTTTGGATTGTGTTTAACAATTTACAAAAAAATATAAAGTGTGAAACACTTCAAAGAAACATAATATTTGGTGCAAAAAAATTAGGCATATATGCTCTACCTGTGCGAAGCCGGGTCGGGCCGTTAGTTGTAGATAACTTCAATCGTTCCTAAGTTACATTTTTTGACAATCTATATGTATGATATCAAAATGTATGTGTTAGATATTGATTCATATATAAGATATGGCTACGATAATGATTTCATAGATTTCATGATAACGTATCACAGTGATGTCATAATCAGATTTATAGAATGTAATTAACTATGAAGCAATTGTGAGGTAAGAACTGAAGCACTAGAAGTCAAAGAAGGAAAGATAAAAACCACACCTACTCTGCAATGAAAAATATTGCCACTCAAACAAGACAATAATAATGATAAGCTTATCAGCCTAAGAATCAACGCTATGAATATTTTAAATTGAAATCCAAAAAATGTAGACAGACATATATATGCATACTAGTGAAACAAATTGAAAACCAAATAAAAGGCCTCGATGAAAACGACGTAAACTTTTTCAATTACAAACTTGCATGGCGCGCGATGGTTAAGTATACTATAGCAGTTTGATCGCACCTTTACTTGTAGATAAATTCAATTTAAAACTCACAGAAGGTTAAAAACTCTTAAAAATGTTGTTTTGATGAGGTAACGGTAACGAATTCGTGATGTTTTTATTTGGTCGCAAAACATTGTGTTCTTTTGGTTTCAACAAAAGTGCAACAGCAAGAGTTCAGTAGAACGTTGTAAGTGTCTAGTTAGTAAAATTACATCCAAGTAGAGTCATAACGTCATATAATTTGGTTGGGAGTGGTGACTACTAACGTTATCGATACAGCTTGGACACTCGAGAAAATTAAATCTCAATTAAAATTTCAGAAATTGACTAAACTTTTATCAGTTATGAACTTTGGTGACATTTTACGAAGAATTATTATCGCGCTATCTCTAACAATGTTCGCGGAGGGTGCTCAACTTAGATATTATTTTCATTTGGTGCTGTTTCTTTCAATTTTGTCTTCAAGTTATTGGTGAGTTAATTAGGTTTTACTAATTATTTTTGTAGAATTGATTAGTATTGAGAGAAAAAATATGCATTTTTGGCAATGACGTAACTTGTCACGAATGATTATCAGCCGTAATATTGTTAGCTTTATGTGTTAATCAACCAACCTAAAACAACGTCGTCACGTTAAGTTGTTCCACCGCGTTTCGGCAAACTGCTTTGTGTAGCCATTTCGAAAATGGATTGCAATAGTTGCGCAATGTTTATTTCAATTCATAATTTGTTTAGCGCTTCATATCACAGCCAGTTTAAAATTAAAGTCAGGCGTTTAGAGCACTCTGTCATTTTTAATCGCGTGAGTTCGAGATAAATTATGGAATATAAACAAATAGCCTGTTATCTCTATGAAAAATAATGTGGCTCAAATTGATAATTTCTATTAAATTTATATCACAACCAAAACGATTTTTCGACCCAAAACCTATAGGGTACTTCCGGTTGACCTAGAATTGTCAATTTTCGTTAAAAGCAAGGTCTTACTGCACAAGTAAAGGGAAAATTGCGAAAAATAAAAAGTTCAAAATTAAGGTAAATTTTGGTACATACAAGTTTTAGCAAAATACTCAAATTTGCCTATATCTTTTTATCGTACTGACTCAGGACCTTTTGATTTTTATATCTATTACTATATATATTTTATAACAGGGACTATAGACCTCAGTATCTGGTATACATTTCAACTTGCTAGGTCTATTCCTGAGAAAATCAGTGGTGACACACGGATAGACGGCACGGAAGAAACGGATCTTATAAGGGTTCTTTATTTTACCTCTTGAGGTACGGTACCCTAAAAAGACCTCATAAATGAAACAGAACAACAAAATAATCATAATTCGAATGAGTTCTAAACCCGACGTAAACCGTAAAGAGTTAAGCCGAAAAGCGTCAGAAACCGCGCGTAAATTAGGCAGCATTGTATTTCCCTTTTCACAAACGCAGCCAACGCTAAAGTTAATTAAATAAAAATACCAACTGAATCCGCTCCCACTGAGGTGTCAAACAGCAATCAGCAAATAAAGGAGAGCCAATAAGTTAGCGGGGCTATTCACAGAATCAAAAAAGGCTCCTGAATCATTGTCACGTCTCGCATTGATTGGACGTGCTTTGATACCGATAGCTGGGATTGCGAACGCTCAAAAATTTTAATATTATTTTTACTCTTTTCCCTCGTCTCATATTCGATTCTATCCGGTGCGGTTTGTCTGATATTTATAACGTTTTGTTTTTGGAATCCAGCGATGGTCGGTTGTAGCCATTTATCGAATTGCCATGTATCGGATTTATGAAGATACCGTACATGTGTAATATTGTGCGACCTGAGTCGCAGACTACGTTGAGGTATTACTGTAATTTATTGTTATTCAATACTGTTACGTTTTGTAGAAAGGTTCAGTATTGGCTTGATTGATTGTCTACCGTTTGGTGGGGTAATAGATTGTTAATTACTTGTATATGTCTGGGAAAATACTGAGTGTTACTCACTGGCATGTCTGTCGTTGGAAACAACTTTGTCGAATTCAACGAACAAATATCTAAAGCCTTGTGTTAGACCTGTGGTCTTTGCTAGGCATATACTATTACAAAATGTAAAAAAAACTTATTCTATCTTCCACAAACCTAGGTATAAACATTGAAAATATTAATACCACTGCAATATTTGCCGCAAATGGAGTCATGAGGTCATGACGCCATTCTGCTGTGACGCTTCATTCATTATGCGACTGAATACGATGTGGTTGGATATAACGGCTCTAATTATTTCCGTACCTCCTTCGTCATCGAAAGCGCAGTGATCTATATAAACAGTATGGGATGACCATCATACGAGTACGTACTGCTGGCGGTAAGGAGTGTAATTTCTCGTCTGAGTCTGTATTTCCAGAGAGATAATTGGGGGGTTTTCAAGTCGCGAGTTAATAGGTATCATCTAGGAAGACGTGCTACATCTTGGACCACATCGTCATTTAACATCAGGTGAGATAGTGGTCTAACGACTATCCTGCATAAAAAAAGTTAAATTAAACAATTAGAAAACAATACTTGATAGTTACTTATAAATTATGATAGGTATACTTTATAGGTATACTTATAACGTATACCTATCATAATTTAGTTCTCTAACTTTCAGTTAATCTATACTAATAATAATAATAATATATACCCGCAGGGGCGGCTTTGTGGCGAGCCGACGGTGAGTGGCGACACCGCGTACCCCTATCCCGTGAGGGCTAAATGAGACCCTCTAACCCCCTGCTTGCCTTTACCGGCCGGCCGGTGGTGGGAATCGCAAGAGCTAAGACCTAAGCTCCAGGGTGGAAGTGTTAAAGGCATAAAGCCGCTAGTAGCGTTTAGTGAAAGTGCAGCACACCTCTCAACACCCTTAGCTATCCACGCCAATGTTGCCCCTCTGCGCCGACATAACGGTCCGCCTTTATGGGGGGCCCATTCAGTGTATAGCGAGTCACCACCCGCTTTAATATTTTGAAATGAGGCATAATTGGCGGGTGCCGTACCTCATCCTATAGACCAGAAAACAGACATCAAGCAGCACATATTCATAGCCATAATAAATTAATGTACCATCTTTTTATAGTTTTACATCTCTCCATCCACAAATCATATTTTTATTTTATTTAATATTGTAAAGGGCCTCTTGACGTTGGCTTCGGCTCCGTCAATGCCTTCCAAAGGACCGGGCGATTTGCAGCCCGTGATGTGAATTGAATAAAGAGTATAATAATATTATTACTTTAATATTAATATTATTATTACCATAAAAACAGTAAATACAATATACCATAAAAACAGTAAATACAATAAACAAATAATCTTACATCAAGAAAATAGTGTTCAAAATTCAGTATACATTTAATTTAATCTACATCGTTTTTCTCATTTGACGTATCATGTCATATATCAACAAACCCAAAATAATGTGCAAGCAAAATAACTACGATAAAAGTGATAAAAAATGATAACGAGATCTCGAAGATGTCTAGCGGAGACAAGAAGCGCGCACCCACCACCTCCGCCCGCCGCATCATCTCCAAGCACATCGTCGGGAGACGAGTTTGTCACTCCCCCGGAGGGCAGCTCGTCGAGTGGTGACGACGGGCCTACGCCGCCGCCGCCGCCACCACCATCTACGCGACGACGAGGACGGCCACCGCTACCGGCACGCTTGGGGCCTGTGGGGCATTCTGCACCGCGCCCGGCCCTCGCTACCGGTGGTGTAGCGCGTCGCATGCGATGGACCCAGTCTTTAAATGAGAACTGCATGCGCGCCTACTACGGGGCTACAGAGGGAGGAACTAACCTAACCGCGTACCGCGATAGGATACTACCTCTGTTTCAGGCCCTTGAACCAGCCGTCACCGTTACCGCACAACGACTATCGGATCAGGTGCGGGCCATCCAGCGGCTCAAGCTGTTGGACGACTCTGCGCTTGATCGGCTGCGTCTGGAGGCGTTACCTATTATTCCTACTACTTCTGCTTTAGCGTGGGACCTGCCCAGTGTGTCGTCGACGCAGGGGCCGACAGGCTCGGCTTCGACGTCTGCCCCGGCGGATGCCGCGCTAGACGCAGACGATTGTACGAATACTAACGTAAGTACCCAGACTAATGAGCATTTGAGGAGGGCTTTGGAAGACGCGATTTTGGAGTATCGCACTACTCCTGACTCTAGGCCGCGACTACCACGTTTGCCAATGAATAAACGTAACCTGGCGTTAATAGGAGCCCTAAACGTTTTGCTAGTCCCATATATGCAGACTAGTGAAACATTAGTTGATACACACTCGATTCTTTACTGCGCGGCTATAGCGGCGTGTCGCGTTGTTCGCGTCAAGTTTCCGGATACTGACCGAATACCGCGACGCCCCGCTATCCCTGCGTGGCAAGAACGAATCGAGTGTCGCATCAATATGTTTAGGACTCTTATTGCGAAGTTGATCTGCTTCAGAGGGGGTAATCATCGCCCCCGAGTCATGAGTTTCGTGAATCAGGCCTTTGCTGGGACCGGGATTAGACCCCGGGACTACATGACTTGTGTCACGGAACGCATTGACTTTCTGAAGCAGAAAGTTTATGCATTGGCAAACCGTATTCGTCGCTATAGAGCGCGTGTAGATCGCTATTATCAAAATCGCCTCTTCCAAAGTGACCAAAGGAAGGTATACCGAGGTTGGGAAGGAACCAATCAACGTGTGAATGAGGAGCAGTGTCCGGATACTACTACCATGAATAACTTCTGGCGTAGTATCTGGTCGGTGCCCGTCGAACACACGGAGGGCGATTGGATGAGCGTCGTTGAGCGCGCGTGTGAGCCTATCGAATCCATGGGGGCTATTAGTATTAGCCCCGAAGACGTTAGTTGTGCGATCCGTACGGCCCAGAACTGGAAAAGTCCAGGACCGGACGGATTACACAACTTTTGGATAAAGTGGATTCGATGCTCACACGACTGCTTAGCGGCGCAATTCCAACAAGCCCTCGAGGTTGGTTCCTTGCCAACATTCATGACAACAGGTGTCACCTTCCTGCTCCACAAGTCAGGTAGTACCACGGAACCGAAGAACTATAGACCCATTACATGCTTGCCAACGCTGTACAAGCTTCTTACATCTATTCTGAGGTTTAAAATATAATTCGCACATTGTTGCGCACAATATTTTGGCCCCCTCTCAGAATGGATGTAAGGCTGGGTCCCGTGGTACTAAGGAGCTCCTCCTCATCGACACGGCCATTTGCCAACAAGTCCGGCGGAACAAAGGTGCTCTCTCCACCGCCTGGATTGACTACAAGAAGGCCTATGATTCAGTGCCTCATACCTGGCTGGAGAGGATCTTGGAGTTGTATAAAATTGATACAACTCTGAGGTCTTTTCTAGGTTCTTGTATGAGGCAGTGGACCACAGTCCTTCGTCAACCGGGTGGTTGGGACAGTCTCTCTGGTCCGCAGGACTTTATAAGGATTGAGCGAGGCATCTTCCAGGGTGACAGTCTGAGTCCGTTGTGGTTCTGTCTAGCCCTAAATCCTCTAAGCACATTATTAGAGGATTCAGGGCTAGGCTATCGGCTTAGGAGAGAGGGTGAAGTCATTTCACACTTGCTGTACATGGATGACCTCAAACTTTTTGCACCGAAGCGCCATGATTTGATGGAGTTATTGAAAGTCACTGAGACTTTCAGCAACGCCATCAACATGGAGTTCGGTGTAGATAAGTGCGCGGTCATGCACGTGCAGCGAGGGAAAGTTGTTAATTCAATGAATTTACAACTTTCTGATACAATGACTTTCAGATCTCTCTCCGAAGCCGACACCTATAAATACCTTGGTATGTCAGAGTCATTGGGTATCGAGAGTGGGGGGATAAAACAGTCGGTGAAGGAACGTTTCTTCGGTCGCCTGACGAAAGTACTTAACAGTCTTTTGTCAGGAGGCAACAAGGTACGTGCCTTCAACGGCTGGGTTATGCCCCTACTTATATACACCTTTGGCATACTAAGGTGGACTCAGACTGAACTAGACGCCCTGGATAGAAAAGTTCGAAAGCAATTGACATCACATCGCATGCTTCACCCACGCTCGTCTGTTATGAGACTGTATATCCCACGGAAATGGGGTGGTCGAGGCTTTTTAAATGCCAAGACACTCCACAACCGTGAGGTATGCAGTCTCCGGGAATATTTCCTAAACAACGAGTGTGGGATGCATTGCGATGTGGTGTCAGTTGACAAGACTTTCACCCCTCTGTCCTTAGGCAAAGAGAACTGGCGCAAGCCTCAGGTGCTGAGCACCGAGGACCGCAAGGACGTATGGAAGAGCAAGGAGCTGCATGGCCGGTTCTATCGAGTCTTAACGGGACCCGATGTGGACCTGCTCGCGTCGGTGAACTGGCTACGATTCGGGGACCTCTTTGGGGAAACCGAAGGTTTTGTTTGTGCAATTGCGGACGAAGTTATCAAGACGAACAACTACCGGAAATATATTATGAAGGACGGTACGGTCGACATATGTCGGGCATGCCGCCGTCCCGGAGAGTCACTCAGACATATCATTTCCGGTTGTTCTCATCTTGCTAACTCCGAGTACTTGCACAGACATAACCTCGTAGCCAGGATCATCCACCAGCAACTTGCTCTTCAATACGGCCTTGTCGAGTCTGAGGTGCCGTACTATAAGTACGCACCTGCGCCAGTTCTTGAAAATGGTCATGCTTTGCTCTATTGGGACCGATCGGTTATCACGGACAGGACTATTGTCGCCAATAAACCTGATATTGTGATAGTCGACCGGTCCCAGCGGCGGGCAGTGTTAGTTGACATCACCATCCCGCATGACGAGAACCTCGTGAAGGCTGAAAAGGACAAGATCAGCAAGTACCTTGACATGTCTTTCGAGGTTACCGCCATGTGGGATGTTGACTCGACCATCATTGTTCTGATAGTTGTTTCTGCGAACGGTCTAATAGCGAAAAGTCTCGACCAACATCTCAAGAGACTTTCGCTAGACGGCTGGATCAAGGGCCAGATACAGAAAGCGGTACTTCTTGACACGGCACGCATCGTCAGGAGGTTCCTCTCTCTGCAGCCCTAATCACCGGTAGCTTGGGCCCTGCCCCGCTGCTGGCGGCACTCTAGGTTTAGGTTTTTTTATAATATTGTTTATTTGTAATGATTTTTTTATATTTTTGTTTGGATATCTTTATTGTAAAAAAACCTAAAACTAAGAAAGAAAATAAATAACGTGAATAATAATATAATAATAATATAATAATAATATTATAAAGAGAGAACATTTGTATTTTTGTATGTTTGTAATGAGTAAGCTCAAAAAGTACTGAACCGATTTAAAAAATTCTTTCACTAGTACATAGAATGGACTTTCGGAATGAAAATAAGCTATATATTATCCCGTTTAAATCAAAGGTACATTCGTGGAGACCTAATTTGCAACCTTAGTCGGCAAATAAACGGTCGAAAAAACACGTTTCTTACGAACGCTGCTTAATTGAAAATAGATAGAAGGAAATTTTTTATGCAAGAGTTGTACAACTTAATAAGACCTACAAAAAAGTCCGCAACAGCATATGTCTATCTCTTAAGGTTGACTCACAGTAACCATTTTAATCTTAAAATTTTTGTTAAATAATATTACATAACTTCCAAGGCTATTTTCAAGTATATAGTATTAATCCTTATCCAAATAATTACGTTAATTAGCTTGGCCACATATTATAGATTAAAATTGTCCTTTACAGTATATAATTCTAATGAAAACTCTAGAAGATATCACGGATTTCACATACACGCATCGCAAAATTAATAAAATATCTGCAGTGAAACCACAGATTAGGTCATAGTTACTAAGAAAATATCATTATAAGCTTAGCGATGCTGTAGATCCCCACCGATCACAATCAATTTGAAGTCAATATAGTCTAATAATATGATCTATTGTATAAAATAATATTCATCTATATATATAATAATATAATATAATATTTTAAACCACCCCGACTGATCTATGTATAATAGCTTTTTCCAATGACTCTAAACACGACATTTAAAATCTGAGCTGTAAGTTGGTGAGGATTTGAGTATTCTGTAGAGTCCAGGAGGCTTCCATGTTCTTTCAATATCGTTGAAGAAGAAGATTTTCGAATTGATCAGACCTATGAAAGTTGATTTCATAGCGCAATTAACTAGAAAAAAGCTCATAATTTTATAACGATTGAACGAATTTTCATGAATCAAAGCTAAGAAAACTCTCGATGAAGACATCTATCAAACAAAAAAAACTATCAATAATAAAAACAAAATCGGTTCATCCGGTTAGGTGCTAAGATGCTACAGACAGACACACAGATACACACGTTAAACGTATATTACCCCTACATTTTGCGTCGGGGAACGCCGTAAGGTTACGGCGGCAGATGTACTCCTTGGTGGTAAGCTACTTTTTGGTTGATTTAATGATTCCACTACCACTGTACGAAAACTCATGATTCATGAATGCACATAAAACTTTCATTGGTAGGTATATAGCTAGGATTAGAACTAACGACCGTCGGGTCAGAATCAGGGTAACTATCCTTTACGCCAAAGGGCCGTCCAATATCAATACGTAAGTATTATAAAACAAAGTTCATCACTGCGTCTGTCTGTCTGTTCGCAATAATCTCAATAGCTACTGAACGGATTATCATGCGGTTTTCACCAATAGCCAGAGTGTTTATGAGGAAGGTTTAGGTGCATAATTCGTTAAGGTTTTGTGTAAATTGGATGAAATATGACGATGGTTGTTAAATATGTTCTTATTTTATATTCGATGCAACAAACTGATGCAAATTTTGTAGGCATATATGTTCTACCCGTGCGAAGCCGGGGCGGGCTGCTAGTTTGATATAACAAGATACACATTAAAGAATTTGTTCGAGGCATTTTTACTGTCGTTCAGTTGTAGTGTCGGAACGCAGCCGGATTCATGATTATACATCGTATCGGTTTTACGAACCTGCATTTTACGACTTTAAGAGTAAGGTGGAAATGCGTTTTATGAGTTGCGTTTCGGGATTTTGAAAGTTATGGCCAAAAATAGCCCGCCATATTTCCTTGGCATTTGATGGTCCCGAATCTATGGCACGAGCATATAAAAGCTGAAAGAGGCTATTGAAGAAGAAATTCAAACTTGGGAACTCAGATTACGGTTGGTCCGTAAAATTGGTAGACGTGATTAGTAGGGGTGCTGGCACGCGATATAAATCAAAGGGAATACTGTAGACATATAAACTCAGCAGTACTGACGACATTTTCAAAGCGTTATGATATGACAGTTCTTGATATTGAAATAGAAAACAACTTGTCATTAGGCCAGATGGATAAGTTAATTACAGAACAACAGGTTTGAGTTACTTTAGTTAATTGTGGTGCCTGTTAAAAATAAAGAAAATCAAAATATTTTAACCGTTTTAATTACATTATTTATTTCAGTCAACAACAATGATTTACTGTGAATACAGTTAAGTTATAGGTGATAAATATGGTTAAATTGTTATCTATTAGCCTTAAAAGCATTCCATCATTAATATTTCAATCCTTATAAATCAAATTAAAATAAATTAGAAATTTACAAAAAGAAATAATATGATAATTAAAACCATTTAAATGTTTATTTATTTTGGTCACCAATTTAAATATATCGTAATGTAAAATTTCAATTGAATTAAGGTAAAAATAGTATCTAGTATTATAATAATTTCATTAATATTAATAATTTCATTCATTAACGTTTACAAATTGAAAAAAAAACGGACTTCAAATGATGCGCATCATTTCTTGTACCACATTTCAGGTGTTTTTCTCCATATCTCCGGAGATGTTCATCAGATTTCAATAAAATTTCTATGGTCTTAAGACCACAGAAATTTTACTAATAATATACATCCTGTTAACAGGATGTATATTATTGGTGAAAAAAATGTACAGTAAAATTAAGAACATCCTACTTTATTGAGTTTAAATATTAATTAATGTCGTCTACCTATATCTTCTTTTACAGAACACAGATAGAGAAGGTATAGTTCTTCTCTGAATATCTCTATAATGAAAATAATGTCACTCCTTAGTGATATTATTTTCATTATAGAGATATTCCACCTAACTCCACCGAACTAATTAATTAAATTTTTACTTATGATACTAATAAGCTTCACTGGTCAATAATTGCTTAAATTAATGTTGAAAGCTAAAAATATCAGAACAGAGTAGTAATCTATAGGCAGACGATTAAATATTTTGAGCAACTCAAAATTGACTCTTGTCTAATTTTTAGTTGTAGACGAAGGAAAACAGAGTTTCATCATCAATTTGAGCATATTACTTCTAATTTATATCAAAATAAATTCCTCAAGTGTGTTATTTTTAACCAGATAATTCCGTGCAGGTTGAACAAACTGAATATCATCAAACGTATTCTTTTTGTTCCTCTATTGAACGCAAATGACAGACGTACACTGTTGGACGACAGGGACAGATTCGCGTTCCAGGAAATATATAAATAAGTCTAGAACAGGTGCCTTCTCCTCTTCAAACTGCATACAATGATACCATCGCACGTCAGGTAAGTATAAACGATGATATTTTAGCTTATTTTAGACTCACAGGGGACGATAAAAATCTTGGGAGTAAAAATTTTACGACATGTGAAATCGGGAGTTCGCCGTAAGAGATAGCGGAATAATTTTATATTCGATACGCTTTCGAGTGTAAAATGAACATTTTTTTTATCGGTAGAGTATACTGTTCATCGTTTTTAGACGATGTACGAATGATGAGATGTTTTATGGATGCGATATACTTATATGTCTCGACAGTTCCTCATGGTGACATGTTAGTGACTCAATTAGACTGATACCTATTGCAAGACTATTCGTGTTAGTATCTGTAAAGTTTCTTGATCTTCATTGATTCTAGATGAATATTACCTTTTATTAAGTGTCCAATACTACATATACATACTCAAAGTATGGAGGACTCAAAATATAAAATAAAATAAAATAATATTTCCGAGGTACTCAGATTACAATTTTTAGAAGTCGATTTTTTTGCAATGCACTCGTACCTATCATGTCTTTTCTACAAATACCTACATTCACAAATACCAAGACAAAAGTGACATGTGTTTCAAAACGATACGACAATATTGTCAGAACTAGTAGTTTCAGTACACGTGATGCTCTGATTCCGTCCAGGTCTGCAATAGAAATAACCTGACATGTTGACAAATAACTATAACGTGTTCAAATTTGAGTCGGAATGCTGCTCTGTTGTCGGGTGCAATACTTCATCATAGTAAATAGGCTGTTGGATTGCCAGCCAGATTTTTGAAGTCATGTCAAATGTATGAAGAGTCTGATTTAATTGATATGTCTGATATTAAACAGCTAGAACCCGGCATCTATTCATTTATTTATCCGTAGCTCTTACGCCTGGACTTTTAAACGCCACTCCATATTTTTTTTCGTATCTCCTTACGTTTAGTGTGCGCGTTCGCGGTCTATATTTGATTCGACATTTTCCATACAATTTTATTATTGAACCTTCTTAGACAGGGCACTATAGAAGAACATTCACAAGCCAACAGTTAAAAAAAATCACTTTACCAGCCGCTCAAAAGGCTTAAGAGAAAGACTTATTTTAAGCGCACTTATGGAGGAACAAATCGCCGTTTTTCGAAATGATATTTAATATTTTGAACAAAGACTCTTCACTCTCTGCCATGAAATTAGCTGATTAATCTCCCTTTACATTTATAGGCTAACTTCATGGTGTAGTTCAAAAATTCTGTCGCTGTACGAATCGTACAAATTCTCTCTCGTGTTTTTTTTCCATTACGCGCTATGAGAAGCTATAATAACATCAATAATATAGAATAGTATACAAAACAAGAAAAAAACGCCTGCTAGTATTTTTCAGTACTATATTCGAGGTATTTAAAAAAATTAATGGTAGCTTGTGTTTTTGTAAATTTTATTATGTTTAGTACAAACTAGCGAGCTGCTAGTATAAACTAGCAGCCCGCCCCGGCTTCACACGGGTGAAATTGATACATAATATTGGAAGGCCCGTTGGCGTAAAGAATAATTACTTTGTCTTCTAACCCGACGGTCGCTGGTTAGAATTCTAGCTATACTTATATACCAAATGATTTTCTCAAGTTTTTATGTGCATTCATGAATCATGGGTGTTCGTACACAGGTAGTCGGATCATTAAATCGATGTTCTGCCTCACTTGCTACCAAAAAGTAGCTTTACCACCATGAAGGATAAAATCTGCCACCATAACCTTACGGTGTTCCGGCAGCACAGCAGCTCAGGAGTCATTCCATTCTAGGCCTAGCCTGTTCACCATGCGAAAATGCGAAAGTCAATTTGTATATTTGTTTGTTTGGGGCTTCTTCACGGTTAAACGGCTCTACCGATTTTGCTGAAATTTTGCAAAGGGATATGCAGTACTTATTAATGGATAAGGCCATAGAATACTTTTTATTACGCGGGCGCAAGCCGCGAGGCACAGTTAGTTTTATAAATGACGGAGTTATGTCCGAACATACATAAAAAAATTGTTCCTCCCGAATTTAAAACTTCATCCTTCTTTTTTGAAGTTGATTTAAAATATATGCATGAAATTGTTTTGAATGATGTTTATGAGTAACAACTTGAATCAATTTACATTCATTTTCTAGCTAACAGCTACAAACAAATTCACCATCATTGATTTTAGAAAGGCACGCTTCATCTAATGTTAGAATACATCATTAGCTCATTAGACCTAATTAAATTTAATTGAAAGCAAACACGGCCTATTTCTGTCCATCAATACTGTCCGGTAAATGTTTATTCAGTGCGTTTCATCAATGATAATTTCATATCAATGCTTTCGGTTTTATTTTAGATTACTTGTGCCTCGCAGCTTCACTTGCGTTAAAAAGTACTGTATGTGTTAATCCAAGTCATAAACAATCTGTGCGCCAAAATTCATCCAAATCCGTTCAGCAGCTTTTGCATGAAAAAGTACCAAACATCCATAGTAACAAACTCTCGCATTTATTAACCGACTTAAAAAAGGAGGAGGTTTCTCAATTCGATTGAACATATTTATATTTATATATACATTAAGTTTGTTCGCAGATAACTTTGTCGTTTATGAATCGATTTTGATGATTATTTTATTGTTGGAAAGGAGATATCCCAAGAGTGTTACCGTAGTAATTTCATCGAGATTTGATAAGTATCTCGAGAGATATGGAGATAAACACCTCAAACTTGGTACTGAAAATTAATAGCGCGGCATTTGGAGTCGGTTCTTTTATTTAGTATTTTAAACGATATTATTATAAGTAGGATTGATGTTAGGGACCGTTAACCGTTCAACAGGGTATGAAGTTGTTTAGATCCGTTAATTGAAACTTTACTAACTTTTTATTGTTATATTGAATTATTATTATTAAAGGTTACAGTAATACAACAATATTGTGGTAATATAATCGGCGGTCTTCTAGCTAAAAGCGATCTTTTCCGGACATCCTTGGGTTGGACAGGACTAAAAATAAGGAAATAGTGTTGCACAATAAAACAGGTACCTAATGCACAATACAAATGTTATTCAGTATACCTACAATATAATTAGGTTTCGAAATACATTATATGAGCATAATAAAATATATTACCTATCATGTAAACCATCTACAACGTCGAATTATAAAGGCTAAGCAAACTACTAACTGCCATGTGAAGACGCGTTACGTCACAAGCTACTTTTTGTAGGGTTCCGTAGTCCTGACAAGGAACCGTTATAGTTTCGTCATGTCCGTCTGTCTGTCTGAGGTTTTGCTAAGAGATCGTTAGTACTAGAAAGCTGTAATTTTGTATGTATATAAATTACGCCGACAAAGTGGTGAAATAAAATTTTGAAAAAATTTTTTTTTGTGTAGTTCCCCTACATGAGAAGTGGGGATGAATTTTTTTTTCGTCATCTACACCATCGTGTGGTGTATCGTTGATTAGGTCTTTTAAAATGACTAAAGGGTTGCTTATACCATTTTTCAATTGCAATTCCATTACTAAACAACTCAATTTACGAAATATTAAACTTTAAAGTGCAAATTTTTGTTCCAGTACGGCGTCCCCCCCCCCCCCCCTCTAAAAGCTAAACTGCTGGCTTGAAAAATCTGGAAATATTCGTGATAATAGTGCATTTTATGAACTTTAATAGAAAACTATAGCGGTTAAGATATAACTTTATTAGTTTAGCAGTAATAGTCGTTGGACTCGGGTGTTGGATAATTTTGTACCAAATACAAAATCCTTAGAATAAATCCTGTAAAGTGACAAAGACGAAGTACCTAGTTGCTTGTTTATAACGGGTAAAGACTTGCATTGAATAACGGGCTACTACGGAACCCTACACTGCGCATGGCCCGACACGCACTTGGCCGGTTATTTGTTTTATCGTTCCTAGTACAGCGTAGCGTGCGCTTCGTAGCTTCTGAGTAGATTTGATTTTAATAAAATTACATACAAAGTAAAGGTAAGTCACAGTGCTTATCTCAGCAATGGTATAAACACAAATGCACAATACTCTCTCAAATTATCTTCTTAAATATTAATGGCTTATTGCTCAGTTTAGTAGAACCTATAGGAGTAGTAGCTATAGCCTATTATAGAACAAACATTGAGATAGGTTGAAATCTGTGCGGCTCACTAGTTGCGCGTCAAAACCAAACTTCTGTGATTCTTTCGTACATCGCAGTTCGGATTGCGATTTGTAAGTTCGTAGATAGTTCGCAAACAGTACAGTGGTAAACAGCATTGAAGATTCAATCAAACGTAAGCTTTTTCGTTATGAAATAAGCTCGACTCCACATATAACATAAACAGCACGAAAAAGTTTGCAATTTACAGTATTGCCTGCGTGCTTCCACTGCGCCCTATACCTTAATGCGCTGCAAAGATTTTGGTCTTGTCAAGGTTACAATATTTTTGCAATAAAGTGAAGTAACCGAAAGAATACCTAATTTACGAATTGATCAGACCTATGAAAGTTGCCCTCATATCCCCATCAACTAGAAAAGAGCTAATAATTTTCAAACGTCTGAACCTACGGGCTGAACGGTGTAACGTAACGGAACTCCTGGAGGAGGAACCTAGACAAGATAAACTACGAAAGACGGGTTATAACATTTATATTCCTATGGATTCTACAAACTCTACGATACTCATCTTAAACTAGGTATTTATCACTGCACTTAGGGTCCATTGCATTGTATCCTGGTAAAGGTGAGAGTCCCCGTCAACAATCATTTGGTGTAGTATTACAGCATTTCGGAAACATCGGTAAGTATAACAGTTTAATAAGACTTGGACGATTATAAATCATGCCAAATTAGAGTTATCATCATTGCAGCAGGCATTTGCTATAATTCAGGACTTGCCTTCCCAGGCTTAGCAACCGCAACCGCCGCAACCACCGCAACCACCAGTGGTGGGGAGGGCAACCATCAAACGAGTAAATACAGTAGCCCCCGCTATGGGCCCCGCCAATATAACCTCCGTAGTACACCGGCATTGCTCACTTTTATTTATATTATTTTTGTATAATATATTGGACTTGATTTTTATCATTATTCGTCCATTTCTTTGTCCAGACTGACTTCTCCATGTCATCCGTCATAGTTTTTTCGTTTTTCAATTTTGAAAACGTTTCGTCATAAATCGTTTTAATACAAAAGAGTATATGTATGATATATGAAAATGTATGAGGTGATTGAAGATATGCCACAACGGATTTAATGAAACAGTACATAAACAAAAATTGGTCCATTCGTTTACGATGCCACAGACGGAAACGTCAAACTTATAACACCACTTTTTTGCGTCGGGGGTTAAAAATCAAGAACCGGTTCTTGATATTTCCACATGACACGCATCAACAGCACCCCGTGGTTCCAATTGAGCGTAGAATTTGATTTGAGCTTATGTACTGAACCGAAGCTAAGTGCAAACAGTGAGGGATTGGTGTGGAGAACTGTTTTAAAGAATCTCCAATGTTTGGAGTGCTCTGTGATTGCGCGTTATGCAGTGAGGCAGCACTTTACTGCGATTCGGAATCTAAAGAGCGTCAATCCAAGTTCGCTGTGTACATTTACTTTATTTATGTCTATATTTGTGGATGGGGTTTATAGACTCGCAACAGTTTCACGACGTCTTCCGACTGTCTCGATAATGTGTTTAAGCTTATGTAGGGCATGCAATATTGTGGCATTTTCGGAGCTGAATAAGATATTCGTAGTACTTATTTAAGAGTTTTAATGAAAATCTGATATCAAATTGTTTTATTTGCTATCTAACTTCGTCAATTATATAAATTTGATGTAAAAAAAATGTTACATCTTAAATATTTTTTTTGTGATCATTGATACTGTGTACCTACTGAAGTTTTATAAAACTTCTTTTATAAATGATCTCACTTTGTTCCATATAAAAATCAAAATATTAAATACAAGCATAGAAACCTGATTACCACATTTCGAAACTTCCGTGCAATCCGAATAAAATGAAATCCATGCCAGATCTTGTAAAACTGAGACTGAAACTTTCAACTTTTTAATCGAAATCTGAATCGGAGAAACAATAGAATAAGAACGAAATTGGTTCTTTTTCGTAGTGCATGCTCGCACCATTTATTGCGTTGAAAACGGCACAAGTTTCCGTTGGGGCGCTTCTAAGGCCGGTTGTGAGACAATCTTCGTACAAGTTTTAAAATGCTTCGTTGCGAGTATGTTGTCTGAATTGTTGGTAGAAGTAAGTATGTTTTTAAGCGTGCGTGGCTATAGATGAGAAACGGACATATATAAAATTCTAAACTAGTGACCTTCTTTACCAATAGTTGTCTCTTACGAATTTGGTTATAAAAAATGCAGTATAACTAGACGGAAGGCGATATAAAATATCAAGCCTCCTAATGGCTCCTAAAATAACTTCACCGTCGTTGATAGATTTCCACATTACGTGCACATGTTTTATTAGGTATACATACATAATTTTGATGTGAAGTTATGAGTTATAACCAAAGAGTCTGACGAGTTTAACATATGAAAAGCCACACTTAGGGCTAGGTTTGTAATTTAAATAAGACCCTCTCAGCGGTGGAAAACGCCTTATAAATAGGGGTATTGTGCCGCGCATTATAAAGTGTAGGATCTATGTACTCCCCATTCAAACATTCTACAGCCTCAGAAAGGGTAGCATTGTATGCCCTTTGCAGACTTCAATTTAATTTCACGCGTTTTCTTGTGCATCTCACCTTTGGATTTCTGTGTGAAGTGAATTCACAAATGTGTTGTGGATTTTTCATTTTGTTGGAACGTAGTTCAGTGGTGCAAAATCGTCGTGGTAACAGGGTTATGTAGAGAACATTTTGTGGAGTATTTCGTGGGAAGTTTAATAATTCTATATTATATTGTTAATGCTTTGAATAAACTAACCAGTATATCGGCTAACCAGTATGTTGACCGAGTACTAGGTTTGTATGTACGTATTTACCTGTACCCAACTATAAGTCTAGTACTAGTAGTTCTGTGAGAACAGTAGACCTCGCGTACCCTTATAATCATGGAATAACAGACACTTTCCTCTTTCCCCTGGATTAGCAAAGCCATTTCAGAGTTTGGGCTTTTGCCAAAAAATAGGGATATAAGTTTTAGCGATTACTCGCGTTCCCTTGGTCCTAGAAGTTTGAATCTGATGTCTACGGGTTTGTCTTGTGAAGGCTAAGAGTACTGTACACCTGTGTACGACCGCATTTTTGTCGAAACTGAGACGATTTGCTCGCTACGCTCGCTTGGTCAATTATTAGTTATTGTACTATTCATTAGTGTCTATAGCATACATACAGCTTTGCATTTTCAGTCATAAAACTTCAGTATACAGTGTATAAATATGTCATAGAATACAATACATACAATACAAAAAAAACATGAAGTATCATGAAGTAGAAGGAAGTCATAAATAAACCGTGGAACGAACACCAAAACGTAAAACTAAACGTCATGTATTTAATGAAAAGACCATAAACAAAACACTGCTCACCAACTCAAAAACAGAAACCCTTAATTTCATAACATAAATAGCAGCGAAAAATTACTAAAACTTTCCCTTTCACCGCAACAGAGCTCAAAAGAGTTTACCATAACAATGCGAGCATACAAAAAGTTAAACTCTGGCAATTAGCGAGAGCTCCGTTATACATTAGCCGTGAAGTTTCTAGAATAGGCGACACAAAGACCAAAAAACGAGCAGTGGTTGTAATCGCTTTAAATATAGATCAGTTTGAGCGAGAGGTTTAAAGCAGCTCTTGATTTGTGTGCGTCGAACTCCATGTTTCATTCCTGGAGAATGTACGGGACATACTCGAGATACTGTGAGTAGCTAGACTATAGGTCTATAGATAAAACATCAGTAGATAATGTAACAACAAATTCTATACTAATAAAATATATCATTCAAGGAATTTTTGAAGAATAGATATATACATAAACTTTTTACTGTTATACATCAACTAAACATATACATAACACAACAGCTTAAATAAATGCCTCCTTTTGTTCATTATAGTCAAACGTTTGTTGTTTAGATTTAAAAAACATTGTCTATATTATTATTGTTATTCTATAAATACGGTATCAACTCAAAATCATCATCCGTAATATAGAAACCATTATTTCTTCAATCTGTCCATCCATAAGTCACAAAATTACGCTAAAATATAATACAATAATGACAGTAATGAACATATATTTCCATCACGGAATCGGCATCTGGATGCGCCTAAAAATAAAAATCTAAATCTCGCGTTTTAACGACCCTACACACACATGTCGTTTTTCTACAGGCGCAATTGTGTGCGTGAAGTCTAAGGATGTCACCGTAAGAACCTACTTCTTTTTGAAGTCGGTTTAGACTTGCTAGCCAGTATAGATGCCAGTACAGATAATAAAATTATTCTCATTTACTCTACGCGATACGCCATAACTAAGAAACTTGTCTCGCTGCAAACGAATACCGATACGCGTGCGAGTGAAACAGTTGCGAAAGTTTTTGCAAACTAAAATCTTCTAAATATTTGATTACGTTATTTGAATAGTGTAGAGTTAAGTAGGGACATTTTATATGCTTAAGTTACTTGATTTGAAAAAGTGACAAAAATAAATAAATTATTAAGAAAATTTTTATTCAATATTTAAAAACTAAGGTTTATTTACGCACGAGTATATCGTTGTTTCATTTATGAAAATGAATTCTATAATATGAATATATAGTTAGGTATACAAATATAAGTGTATTAGTATATATATTATGTAAAACTACGTAAATTTGAACCTCCTGTGTCTACCTAGTCCCACAGAAATATTCCATAATACTTATTATTAATATTTCTGTGTTTTATATTCATACATGTATGAAGTTGATGTACTTCTTCTTGTGAGGTAGTATTGTTCTGTAGTCGTACGCGTATGGCGTCCTTGCTTACACTAGCTCCTCGACAGCTCCAGAATCGGTGGCGAGGTGAGGTAGCCCGGATTGGTGGAAGGAACAGAGTGTCCGTTCTATACGTAGTATTATTATCTTTTTTATGCCTGTACTTAACAGAAATACTAATAATAAGGTAGTTATTAATATTTCTTTGGTGGATACTGTCATCGCAGAAATTTCCGCTTTAGACGTCAGCAAACAGCCGCGAGAGCCACATTCTAAAAACACTTGACGTTCCTTACTGTTTGTCTTCCTACTAGACCGGCCCGTTGTATGGAGCAAAAAGTACAATCTGGCGTTTGCCCAACCAAATGTAGTCTCAGCTTGTTTAATACGTCACATTAATTAAGGATCAGATAGAATCTGCACGATTCAGTTTAAAGATAAGCCGGGAACTGATAAACAAATATTTGTTCATCAACAGGTGTCTGATCAGCTCAAGCGTTCCAGTCACGTTTGGATAGTCTTGTATTCGTTTTGAAAAGCATTGGCTTCATTGGTTATTATTATGGAATTTCTAAACGTTCCTGCAAAGTTGATGCCGTTTAATAATATCAATTTATTTGAGTTTTGGGTAATAGTCCGTTATGTAGGTAAACAATTTATTTAGGAGTACGAAACTTTAACCTTACGTTTATTTTTATGTATTATACTAATAGGTCATAGATTATTGAAATACTGCAGTAAATATACATATACTCAGCATTTTTCCAATTTCGATGAGGACGAATGACTAGAGAGACAGGAGTAGAGTGCAAATGAATTTGCGGCATCTCATATCGACAAGATAATTAAAGCAATATTTAAAGTAAAATCTATGAACAAACCACAACGTAATATATCCTACAACTCGAATTTATACGCAAGATCGAACGAATAAAACGGTAATTTTAAAATCAATAGTAATAAAATATCCAAGAGAGGCGAAGTTAGAACACCTAGACGATTTCACTTTATACAGGGGGATGAAAATAAAACATCACGACGCCGTTGGACGGCTATCGCATATCGCGTAGAGCGTTATTGAGACACATGTCCTGGCTTTCTGGGAAATTCTGATTTACTGTGCTTTCCCAGCCAACATCATCGATTGGTGTTTTAAGGAAGTAAGTTTTTGATATAGCTATGAGCAAAACTGGTCATCTATTAATACTATCATGTTCCATAATTTACTCATTAATCAAAGTGCAAAACTAATAGGGAAGAGGACGTTATGATGTATCTCCGGAAAGTTTTATAGTACTAAACACTACTCACCTTAAACGAGTCAGTAAGTGTTTAAGTATTCTATATCTTTTGTGTAATTGATCAAAACAGACAAAATTTTTGTAAAACAGGTGTTCGCATACAACTAGATCACATCATGACTTACTATTTTCATGAACTACAATTTTGTTTAGATCGAAATTTAGATTAATCACAGTCAGTTTCAACGGTTCTTGACAAAGTTTCAAATAGTTATCTGTCAGTAAAGCTCTTAATAGGTAATTAGAAATTGGCGGAAATGCTATAGGGCTAGTCTATGAAAATAATTAATCCAGCCGCTTGAACCTTGGACCGGTCGGTACCTCAAGATCGGAGGGGGGGTCATCCCGACATGTACATGAGAGGTCAAACGTTTCTCCTTGATTTACAGTCATATTCAATTGTTGCAGCTCTTGTATTCCCAGCTGCCACCTACAAATATATGGCTTACTCTACTTGTAGCTACGTATGTAGGTATTATGATATATGAAGGCTGTCATATTGGTATTATCTATTAAAATAAAGGCTAGTTTTGGCAATGAAAGATTCTTAATAACCAACAGTGATTAAATTGCAAACGACTTTCGTACTGAAGGCTATATGAAAACCGAAAATCCTTTCGTAGTTAATAAAAATTAAGCGTAAAGAGGGATATTACATATTACAGCGACTTTATTTTATACTATGTAGAGATTAGCTGACTCCAAATCATCATAATTATCATAATCAGCCGGTATCAGTCCACTGCTGGACATAGGCCTCTCCCAAGTCAGGCCACTAAATTAATAATTTAATTTAACTGAATTAATAAGTATTCATCATCATCATCAGCCTATACTTGTCCACTGCTGGACATAGGCCTCTCCAATTTCACGCCACTGAGCACGATGCTCTCATCCAGCTCTTGCCAGCCACCTTGCATCGCTCCACCTAGTCTGAGGGCGTCCTACGCTACGTTTGCCGATTCGCGGTCTCCACTCAAGAACTCGTTTACCCCAGCGATCGTTGGTTCTTCGGCTTATATGACCGGCCCATTGCCACTTCAGCTTGCTAATTTGGTGAGCTATATCGGTGACTTTGGTTCTCTGTCGGATCACCTCGTTACGAATTCGATCCTTTAGAGAAACTCCGAGCATAGCTCTTTCCATAGCACGCTGAGCGACCTTAAATTTGTGGACCAGTCCAACCGTGAGTGTCCACGTTTCGGCTCCGTATGTCATGACGGGTAGGACACACTGATTGAAGACTTTTGTCTTTAGACTCTGTGGGATTGGCGATGTGAAGACTCGACGTAATTTCCCATATGCTGCCCAGCCCAGCTGTATTCTTCTATTAGCCTCTTTTTCGAAGTTGTTTTTACCCAGCTGCAGAGTTTGCCCGAGGTAAACATACTCCTTAACAACCTCGAGAATACTGCCCTGAACCGCGATTGGTTCCGGACTCACATGCTCATTGAACATGACCTTGGTTTTATCCAAGTTCATCCGGAGACCAATGCGTTGTGAAGAATCAGCTAGGCTATTCAACATATGTTGCAGTTCTTGCAACGTTTCGGCTACAATGAAGATGTCGTCTGCAAATCGCAGGTGTGAGAGGTACTCGCCGTTTATGTTGATACCACGTCCCTTCCAGTCCAGCGTCTTGAACATATCCTCCAAAGCATTTGTGAACAATTTGGGGGATATAACATCCCCTTGTCTCACACCGCGAGTTTGTTACCGCGTTAAGTATTAATTAACTCTTCGTGCACACATATCGCTTCGTGCACAAAAATAATTCAATTAAATTAAATTTGTGATAATTAAAAACCTTTCCTACTTTGAAATTTACATAAGTTTAAAATGTTATTATGGTAACATAATGCGAAGAAAGACTGAAGAAAGTCTCTATGACCCAGCAATACAGGCTCGAAAGAGCTTAGTGCAGGGCATTTTGATAACTATAGTAGTTCTAGCATAGATGTAAGCATAACTCATGTATGAACTGTCTGTATTATAACTCATCAACACTGTAAATCTGAACCAATAAACATTTTTTATGATTATTTTATTATTAACTCCAAATTATTATTATTAATTATCTTGAAACTAAATATAGCAAGCGGCAAGTCAGCTAAAAGGAGGAGCCAGGGAAACAGTTTTAGTTTAACCCGAATATGCAATTTTTCTGAGAATAATCTAATATTTTTATCCTAAAACTTATACCTGCTATTTTCACCTATACCTATATGAAAAATAATTTTATCGCTGCAGTCGTTCTCAAGAGATGGGCTTACCAACTAACACCTTATAATTTTATTTATTTAGACTTAACTATGTATATTATCATTTTAGTTTTATTATAGGTAACTGTTAATTATAAATACCATGATTTATGTACTATATTAAGTCAACATAGCTCACTGATAATGTAATTAACAGTTTATGCCGGTGATAAAATCTAGTATTTTGTAACATTATACGGATAATAAACGCTTTATCTAACTAAAATGTGTATTTTAATTAAGTCGCCCCTATATTTTTGACATAGATATAAGGGTCCCGATTAAGGTAAGCATCATCGATTTTTTTACTTTTGCATCGTTAATATTTAGCAACTTTAACTGAACTTTATGGAAAATGATTTGGGATAGTTGCGCGAAGTAGATTGGACTAGAGTCATAAGTCAAAGTCAGTCTTCCATTTCCAGACAAGAACGATTCCATTTTAGACCATCATCACTGAGTATCCCGTGAAATAGTGGTCAACTGCTTGTCTGTCAAAAAAAAAAAAGACATATACTAGATACAATGTTTAGCAAAAAGAGAGCACACATAAATAGAATATACTGTAGACTAGATCTTTACGGCAACAGCATGTGTTTAACATATTGTGTTTCATCGGAGAATTTGTAAACGGCTGCTTATTCAGAACTAGCCCAACAAAAACTGCCACTGACGTCAATTATGTAGCTACTGAACAACCAAATGGAGCACGACATTTGAATTTCAAATAACATTAGCGATTCACCTCTGGTAAATTTTGAAACAGCTGTGGGAAAAAATATACTTCCGCACCTTGGGCTGTATTTTAATTCCTAGGTTATGGCCGTGAATCAAGTGCTTCATTTAAGTGCTGAAATGTCTCTGGAAGCTTCAAGATATTTCTTTTTATATTACTTACAGAGATACAAAGATTAGTATGTATCATACATACATACATAAAATCATGCCTTCACCTTTCCACATGCTACGATCCTGACATACTTCTTTCACTTCTTCCGCTTTCATGAGTGCTTTCATACATGCTCGCCGGTAATAGTTATTTTTGACTTGGCCATTCTTTAAAACGTTTTCGATCTGGTCGTGATACGTTCGTTATGTCGGCCCTACCGGCTGGCCCATTCGCATTTGTCTCATAAATCAGTAAAGACAAATATGACGTATTTCTGTGTTAAATAAACTTTAAGTGAGATAGACTACCTAATCGCTAATTTTACACAGACATACATAATATACTATATGCGGCCACAGTAATTAATACACAAATCACGGCGTCAACTACGTCGTTTCTTGACTGACTTTTGCCCGAGTTGAATTCTAGAATATACGCAAATATTAAACCAAAAAGCTCATACATTTAGAAACGCATAAATGTATTAAGGGTTTAGAAAAGGTTATTCAGGCCGAGACGTTTCGAGGTGAAGTGTGTTGCGTTTTTCTTTGGCGGCTTTCTGGAAGTTTCCTCGTAGGTAAACAGACACGATTTATGCACAGTTTGAGCGGCTTTCCTCCTTTGTTTCAGGTAATGACCCCCCTTTCATCGCGGCTTCAATGGGCTCGCAAAGAGTTCAGCCAGATACCGGGTGGACACGTCTCAAGACTGCGGATGTGCGACGTTCGGAACGTATTTTAGTTATTTTTATGTCATCATACTAGGGTTTCAGAGGCACAAGGTTTATTATCTATCTGCAAGTGTATTGTAAGGTTTGTATAATATTAGTAGTTTACGAAACTTTTGCATAATGAGAGTTATTAGCACGAGCTGTTTAATAACCGAGGATTTTTAATGGTATCACACAAATGTTTTAATACTTAGTTATGTGCAGTTTCGTTCACTACTTTATCTAATCATGCAACAGGTAGTATTACCTATTTAAATAAAAAACTATATCAAAAATTATTCCAAATATAGAAAGGCATAATTTATTGCTTTGAATTAAAAAAAAAATAAGTAAAACGTCGTTAAACGTAGGTGTGTACGTGTACTTGTAAGTGTGTATGAATCTGATTTTGTTCTTCATTAACTACACATTAATATCCACGTGGGCGAAGCGAAGGGGACTTAGCTAGAATCTAATAAAATATTAAGTATTAGTCTTAAATAAATGCTTAAAGTTATCTTTATTGATCATGCTATTGATCAATACCTTTAAAATATGTAGGTGATCAATTTTATAACGTCTACATAGTTTGGAGAACTCTTCGTAACGTTAAATGCCTGCGTCTAACCCAATATTCATATTCTACTAACGTATTCAACCCTGACTATCCTACTACACTAATTTCAAGTTAAGGCAAACAGAGCCTATAACAATTTTTGAAAACATTTTCTCTAGTTGCCCGTTTCGTACGTGCGTCTGGTCACAGATGAGTGTAATAGTATCAACGTAAGTCTGGTACCGTCAGTCGGCGGGTCTCACTGTAATGACCCTATAACGGCCGCATTATTATTTATATTGTGTAGCTGAGAACGGCATAATACCATAAGAACAGTAAAGTGTAGACAGTACTGAAGCTGTAGAAAAGCAGTGGGTATTTGTTGAAAAACCAAGGAGACAGAATTAGGGAACAGCGAGAGGCAAGGTCAGTTTTAAGATAAAAAGGGTTACATAGCGTCATCTTAGGTCTGTGAGCAAGATAAGTTTCAAGTGTTAGCTGGTATTCAAGGTGTTCATAAACGGTGGTGACTACCTTTGATCAGGTGGGCTATCAGCGAAACATGGCTAGAATAGTGGCTAAATAATTTTCCTGTAGGTATAGGTCCAACCATAAAGTAAAAGCGTCACTTAAAGTTGTACAAGGTACTGAAATAATTACATCAGAATTATCGACTTTATAGCCAAATAGCTAAATAAAGCATGTGCGCGTTACTTTTACAAAAGCTGTGACACTGGCCCCGCACAGTACTTTAAGAATGAAATAAATTCTCACAAAGTTTGAACACTTGGCTTCGCCCGAAAGCTGCGATAGCACTTATTGTTTCACATTTGTGAAAATGCTCCCTTGGACGTGTTTTGCATGAGCCAATTATTTCTAAATTTTCTTTTGGCGGTCACGCCCACATTTTTATAACGGTTCGGTTCCAAGGTGAGACGCATAGCTTGACTTTGAGAGGACGACAGACTTAAGATTTAATAGTAGGTTACGTTTCAATGACAAAATAATATTTTGTTTCTCCTTTGCTTTATTTGATAGTATTACAGTAACAGTATTTTTGACCTGACTACGGCAAAGCAATAAGGAGGGTTATTTATGATTTTACCGATATGTATATTCTTCTGTTCCTTCATAATTTTTAAACTGCTTATATCACAATTTAAGAAATGAGGTTTCGTTGGAAGCATCTTAATTGTTCTCTGGTTATAATAGGCTTTGTGATGTGATGTCACATTTAATAGAACATGGCGCCCTCGAGATGACATAAAGTCATGAACTAAAAAACAAATGATACCGTGTTTTAGCAAATTTCCAATTAGATAATATTTTGTTGAGCAATATTCTTTAACTTGATATTAACTAGTTATTGTAGCTATTACAGTAATTATTGACTGACACTATAAAACCAACCTTTCAACCCTTAAGATATATTTAAATAGTTTTGAGACCATCACTATTTTCAGAGGTCATTTATATTCACTCTAGCGTATGAAATATATTTTATTCAGGTTATATACATACTTTTATGTAAATCAAGTATATTATGCCCGTTGTGAACACAAATTTGCCTACTTTTTAACGAAGTTTCAGTTACCAGATTAATTGTATTTTTGTAGTTGTAGTTGTTCAAACGGCCTATAGCTGTCCAAACGCGCTAATATGTATATATAACTACATTACACCATGAAAAGTAAATAACTACATAAAACTCTGGTCATAACATTATCATTCGATAAATAAATAAAGTTTCTCTTTGAACGGGTGAGCCGCAAGTTCTAACGTTATGAATATCGGATGAGGCTTGGCGGCCATATTACTTACTACTTCATTAACGCAGGATATTGGAAACTCAATAAGTCGTATGGCTGCAGTTTTTCCTTTTTGTTATTCTCTTTTCCTTCTATTGGTTATTGCGGGACAGAAATATTTGCGATATATTGTTATGTTACATCTTAAGCGCTTGAACGAAGCCTTATTATATTACGTAGCTCGATGAATTGTTGTGTTCGTCAATCAATTTGATTCATGTATTTTTTATCAAAGTGTTTTACGTCTATATATTCTTGGGTACCGTCGCCGATAAAATTGCGAAGTGAATTCTTTTTATGTCAACAAAAGAATTGGATTAATACACATTATTATTCTTCGCAATTCACATAATATTCGGGTCTTATGAAGTTATAGTTTTGTAGAAATCGTTGCGGCAGAATCTTGTACTTTTATTAAAACCTTTCAATTTTAAAAGTAGAATTGATTCAGGTACGATTTTAAATTACTTTTCAAGGATGCGAGGCCCGACAAAGAAAATTAGCTGGCTATTACAATACGAAGTAAAAAGTGAAGTAAAAGGCACGCGAGCTATTAAAGAGCTTTAACGACGATCGGATGAATAAATGATTGAATTTTCAATTAAGATTAGAGCGAAAATGCAGAGGAAGTTTTTTGACAATTGTTAGCGAGCGGGCAATCGGTGATTTATTGATGAAAATGTTTTGTTCGAGGGGTTACCTACTTTAGTTTTTACCTGAGTTTGCCGGATCTTTTGCCAAAGTTTTGATTTAAAGAACAAGTTCGCTATTGTGTCTAATGTATATTTTAAAAACGTAAAACTACTGGAAAATTACTCGTATGTCACTTTTTTAAAACTTTAAAGAAATTGAACACATGTTTATAAATCGTCATATTCATTTAATAGATTAAATGAATATGACGATTTATAAACATGTTGATACAACCAAGATAGTCCAGTCAAAATAAACATGACAGTTTGCATTAATTCCCAACAAGCTGGATTTTTGTGCAGGCCTTGAATACGTCATTACAAATGATATGACAGAAGTCCCCATCGATCCCGCTTGTGCTTTTTTTTTTATTTGAGGTCAAAGGTTACAAATTTGCGTTTTTCGTGATTTTCAGAAAAACGGTAAGTTTTATGATAAAAGTACCGTGATAAAATTGTAGATCATAAAATTATCTATAAAAATTTATTAATACTTTTTTTTCTACGAGCCACCGTTTCTGAGATATAACGATTCAAAAAGTTATAAAAGTTGTTATTGTCATAATATGCATGAGTACGCCACGTATATATGATGTATAATATATGATGTATGATTTTCGCAACTACAAAAATAACTTTGTTTTTCATAGTGTTTGTATGAAAAACCAAGTTATATTTGCGGTCGCTATATCTCAAAAACTGCTGACTGTATCTCGTTCAAACCAATTTTCGTTGAAAGTTTTTATTGAGATCTACAGAATATATATTTTCTAGATTTTTCATTCCCTTACTTTAAAAGTTAAAGGGCGGAGGGGGACACACATTATACCACTTTAGACGCGCCTATCTTTTAAATGATTGACTTTGAGAAAAAATAATGTTAGGAACCTCAATGTCATTTTTAAAGACCTATCCATAAACACCCCACACGTATAGGTTTGAACAATTTTTTTTGTTTCAGTTCCATGTATGGGGTGCCCCCCCCCCCCCCCCCTTATATCTCAAAAACGGTGGCTCGTAGGAAAATAAGTATTGATACAAATCATTATAGATAATTTTGTGGTCTACAACGCAAATTTGTGACCTTTGACCTCGAATAAAAAACAACGCACAAGCGGGATCTATGGGGACTTTTGACATGTCATTTATAATGACGCATCCAAGGCCTGCACAAAAATCCAGCTTGTTGCGAATTAATGCAAACTGGAATCATAAATTAGACTATTTTGACTGGATAACTAGGTTGCTAAAAATATATATCTATGGGCTTCGGCTACGTTCACATTACGCTTTCGCGACTTAATGTTAACTGTCGGTTTGTACGTGAAAATTACACAAAAATTATACGCTTATGCAGCAGGCCTTAAAATATATATAATGTTTTCCAAGTTCAAACCATTGTTCAACCATCTATATATTATAATCCGTTCTTTGAAACCATCATAAGTCCAAACACGATCTCTACTGTAGGTTGGTTAGGAGTTGAGTACTCTGCAGATTCCAGGAGATGCCTCTGCATCAGGACAATGCCATGTTCTTACAATATAATTGAAGTAATAGGATATCAAATTTAGAATTGATCAGACCTATGAAAGTTGATCTCATAGCGTCATCAACTAGAAATAAACTAGCCAACTGCGAGTCGGACACGTGCACATGTACGAACCCTTCGTATGTATTTTTATTAGGAAGTAAAAATCACAAGTAAAACTTGCCAGTTTCATTAATACATCAATCAGGCATTGAAAAATGCGTCATTCTATAGTCATTTACGTCTGTAGTCTGTAGTCGTTACTACCAGCGATTAGCTTATTCGGCGCATAGGTATTTACACCGCGTCGCTTAGTCGTTCGGGCAGATAAAAAAGCCGCCTCTATGAAATTTCATGATGTAATTTTCCTTTAGTTCTACACCTACTCTACCAGTTGATGACAGAAATATGTAGAGCATGTCCGGGACATATCTAATTATAATCGATCCTCAGGAGATTGACACATGTCGTGTGGTACGGACAGCACACAAATTTATGTTAATTTATGCGACTGTGGATGTCAAATGATTTGTTACTTGTAAAATTGTTACTAGTAAAATCGTTGGAGAATTAATTTGTTATTGGCTAGTTGTGACGTGGGCTAGAAGCTACGTTTGTCACACTATTTTAAAACTTAAAAGACACCTTACACATACATACATCTAATATTATAAGAATCTTTGTCCTGACATACTGACTGACTGACTGACAGACAACGCACAGCCTAAACCGCTGGTCGTAGAGACTTGATATTTGGAGGGTATATTGGTCTTAGTACGTAAACGAGTAATAAGAAAGGATTTTCCAAAATTCACCCCTTTAGGGGATGAAATGGGGGTTCAAAGTTTGTATGGAGAAACAAGATTAGATAGTATTTTCTATTCGAATCCTCACACAAGTGCTTCAGTAAAAAAATAAGTAGATACGTGTTTTAGGCTTTTTTGAAATTCCACCCCTAAGAGGGTGAAATGGGGTAACAAAGTCTGAAAATCAATATTGATTCGGATTGCACTGAAATTTGGCATGCAGATAATTATTATGACGTTAGTTCCCTCTAAGAAATAATTTTCTAAAATTCACCCCTTAAGGGGATGAAACGGGGTTTCAAAGTTTGTAAGGAGAAACAATATTAAATAGTTTTTCTGTCTATTCGAAACTTCACACAAATGCTTCAGTAAATAAATAAGAAAATACGTGGTTCAGGCTTTTTCGAAATGCCACCCCCAAAAGGGTGAAGTGGGGTAGCAAAGTTTAAAATAAATATTGTGTCGGATTGCGCTGAAATTTGGCATGCAGATTTGTGAGTTGTTTTGACGTAAGTATCCGTTAAGATTTTTTTTTTCAAAATTCACTCTTTAAGGGGATGAAACGGGGGTTCAAAGTTGAACTGATTTGGTTTTAACTACTTTGATGTCTTTTATGATAGAAAGATTTTTACAAAATAAATGTTTTAAGTAAATAAAAGAAGTGTTTAACACAGGTGAAGCCGCGGGGCACTTCTAGTTAATAATAAAGTTTATGTTGATAATTTGACTCAAGGTTCCTTTATCTCTTTCTCTGTATCTAAAACTACAAAAAATTGTGTTTGGGTGATGATGCGCAAAATTTTAACCATCATTTATATATGTTTTCATTTATTTTTTTCCTTCAGTGTATTTCTGTATGTTTTTTCCTACTGTACCTTACTGAATACTCGACGGTTGCGATACTTCTCCCACAGTTGACGAGTGACAAGCGTTTTTTAAACTACAGTTTAAAATAACCTCTTGAAAATTGTGGTCTACGGAAAAAATAAATATGTCATCGACATATGCAGTACACATGGGGATAGCTAAATAGTGACGAATCGATATAAGTAGGTAATTTTTATAGATTTTATGATGTATAAATCGGGATTAATTATTATAAATTAATATAAAATACCAATAATATTAAAATCTTAATATTATTGGTATTTTATATTAACAACACGCAAAAATAGTGTTAATAATAGTCAGTTTCTGAGGTACATTTATTGAGAGTTTATCTACTCAACTGTACCGTTATTGAATAGATAAACTCTCAATAAATGTACTCAGAAACCGGGGCTAGGTAAGTTTTATAATATTTTAACATACCTACTTAAAATAATAAATAACCTATGATTCTCTAAATAGGTAAGCGTGCGAAAATAACGTCGACTACATAACCATTAATATAAGTTTAATAAATACAAAATTATGTAGGCGCAGAATCGGTATTTAAAAATTATTAATCGTAATTGCTATCTATCTCTTAGCTTAAAAACCACAAAGCTCTTGAGCGTTTAGCTTTGAAGCGATTCATTTCAGCGCCATCTAGTAAAAGCAGTCGGACTCGTTTCGTCACTGCAAAAGATGAGTGAACGAACCTCGTCATAGTGCATCTCAAGGCCGCGCTAGAAAATTGCCGAGATGGGATGAGGTTTTCCGCCTGCGGCGTTTGCGGAATATTTCATTACTTTGGAAGCCCATAACAACTAATTTCATCTATGTGAACACAACATATTATGCTTTCACTGTTTTATCTACGTACCATCAATATAATAACTATTATTAGAGATTATAAGCTTTTATATTAACAATGCAACTCCAACAACAGGGAAAAGGATGTTAAATGTCAAACGGATTGGTTTGCAGGGTTTGTAATTAAAAGGTCAGCTTGCCAGTTAACACGACTTAACGCTAAGCGCTTGTGTGCAACAAAAATTGAAACTCTATTTTAAACTTTATTCTTCTCAGCACAGAGTGTACGTCCACGACGAAGCCCTTAAAGGCTTAGACTGCTCGTTTCTATTTCGACGTGCGGTACGTTGACCGGCCCATTTCGATGTATAGTTACAAAATTAACAGTAGCTTACGTTAAATGATTCTTTTAAATGTTTAGATTACTGCTAACTTTGAGTATTCAAACGAATACTCAAAGACTGATAATAGATATTATTTCTCAAGTGAACGTAACTTGACGCGAAAACTACATCAGTTCTTATCTTATTCACTTTTCACAGCTATAACAATTCTCGTTGTAACAAATAATGTAGTCCTAACTCGCCAGCTTCCGAGAAGCTCAAGCACTGCCTCCTCACCGTGATTTAGTCGTTGCAGTACAGCCAATAATTATGTTGTCAACTGACTAAAGCAAACGGGCTATACAAAGCGGATCTGGACCGGATCAGTCGCTTTTTGCGCTCGACAAAGGCCATTACGCGATCCGTTTTCGAGCGCAAAGTCAACACTGTTATGAAGTTTTCATTGAGTTTTCGCTGGAAAATCGGCTAACGTGGGAAAACTGCGATTGCGATTTGAATGGATAATGAGCTACAGTGTATTCGTTAATTGAGTCGATATGTAAATAAACAGGCGCGGGTTCGTTCAATCATTGCTAGGCTCAAAGGCTGGTTCGCTATTTTATTGTCGCCTGACTCTGATTGTTAGTAAACGCGGCGCGAATGCCAGGATTTGTTTGGAAAGGCCTGTAAAAGTACTTCCTGTATTTTAAATTTGATTGACTGAAACACTCTCTACTTCTCTACCCTTTGTTAGAGAGGAGCTAATGCTGACAAAAATAAAAAAAAGGTGGGGTACACTAGATGTTTATAGTTACTAGTTTTAGATGCCCTTAGATCTAGTTTTTTTTTATTTGTTAACGACAGAAATGTTCTAAACAATGATCTCACTTAATTAAAAAACTTGATTAAGTGCTTGTCTGCATTTTAAAAGGTGGCTGTCCAGTCGCTGGACTGTTATTCATCTTTGTCATTCCGCCTATTTCATTAAGTGATTCGGCACTTATATTAAAACCTTTAAGCTTAATAACTTCTCATATTCATGAGAAGTTATGCATTATAAAGTGCCTGGCTTAAGCCAGGCACTTTATAACCTTAACTAGGTTAACCTAGTGATACAAAATTATAAAAAGGTATCCTACTATTTACATGTATTTGCTTTATTTAGCCATCTTCGTCAAAACGATGCTCTAGTAATGTCTTGACTCTTCAGTAAGCTAGTCGCTGATTGGTGTCAGTTTGTTTTGATTAGTAGTTTTTTCATATCTACAATTACTCACACAAGTCAAACATTTTGAAGAAAACACTTAAAATCATACTTTTCGACTATCGTCTTTACTCTCTACCAGGCAGAATTCAAAACAAGAATAACTCAGATTTTAGCATTTTTTCCCCAATTTACCGGCTGTGTTAGGTATCCTATAGCGATTTGAATGGATATTTTATAAAACGCCACAGTTAATTCTGCACAGTATCAATTAAAACTGTCTACTCTGATTTATTTTATTGGTTCAACAATTGATTACATTACGCCAAATTGACCGCAATGAATGGGATCTGACGACCACACAGTGCATTAAAAATGTTGGATGATTAAAGGGTTTTGTCTTTGCACTTTTTTGAATCTTTATCATTTATCAAACGTACTGCCAAGGAATGGAATTCCTTGCCGACGTCTGTGTTTCCCAGAATCTATAACCTGGGGGGTCTTTAAATCGTGAGTGAACAGGTATCTTCTAAGTAAGCGTGCTATATCGTCGATCACATCGTCACTTAACATCAGGTGAGATAGTGGTCAAACGCTTGCCTATCTAGTATAAACAACCTTCATTTAAAAAGTATAAAAAACCTTCATTTTGATTTCTTTTAACTTACAAATACTTAGGTGAGTAGCGATTGATGTAATATAGTAATATCATATAATTTAAGATCGTTACAAAAAAGTGAAATTTATGTTTTTAATTATGTATGTTTACCGATTTTTTGTCAATTGTAGACCGATTTTCAAAATTTCTTTTTTAAAACGATCTTAATTAAATAAATTCGTCATGCCCATCTGTTTTATAATTCTTTAAGTTGACGTCTGCGGCTGTTACCGAAAGTGCATTTTTTATGCACTTATTCCCCGTTTCGCCGTTTGCCGAATTTTTCAACCCATACATCTAAAACGTATTACATAATCCCAGTTCCGGTTCAACTATCAATCACTTTACTAATTGCGTTATTTATCTACCCCCATTCTGAAAACGCGCTGTCATCGGCTTATGTAATTTCACTTAGTGGGCTCTTTAGCGGGGTAGTTATTTCTTAATGTTTTCCGCTACTCATCGGGTGATAGGAGAATAATGAAATTGGTATTGGATATTTGGTATTGATGGTGTGGCTATTTGGGAGAAAATATTTTTACATTCATATTTAGATACTAAACGAAGCTTTATCCGCGTTTGCTAGTTTTACTGGACGTCAAATAATTATCTAATTTGTTGCATGGGAGCTTACTTTTTTTTGTTTTCAATAAACATAACTAGGTGTATTTTTGAGATAAGGCAACGAAAGTAGGTACCTCTGTCGTAGTAGCATTATATCATGTTTTAAGAGACTTTCTACCAAAAATAGCTTACCATCATCTAGGAAAAAAATCTGCCACCATAGCATGACGGTGTTCCAGCAGCACACAGGTTTTGAGAGTCAGACCATTCTAGGCCTAGCGTGTTCACCATCTTTGATATCATCGCTTACCACCAGGCGAGATAGTGATTAAATACTAGCCTATCTAATAAGAATAATTATATTCTAATATATCACATATAAAAAAGACGCAGTAAGTCTAAAATTCATTAACTGATGTCAAACCACACCTAATGTGAACTAAAGTACTCATTTAAGTCAGAACCTTCGAACATCCTTCACTCATCCCACCATTAACAGGACAGCCCAATTCTAGTAAATGCCAAGAGGGTCCTCGATTACATTTCGGACGCCGTGTTTGGGAAGTGAGCCGAGACCGCACCAAACATTCCAACATACGGGCTTTAGTTGGTAATTATCTTTGTTTTAATGCCCTACTATCGAACCGGATGCTATTATTGCCTTTTAGTGCGTACAACTTCTATTAGTATTATCACGCAATATTTTCAAGTGATCGGTAACAACAAAACGAAACCATGCGCTTCAGAAAAAAATCTTTTTCTTGTAAGCCTGTCACTAATTTCGCGATACATTATTGCGTAATTATATAGAGCAAGAGCTTATCCTTAAATCAATGGGGTCTATCGCGTAAAGTCTCCGCTAGAGGCGCTAGTGTGCGACAAGGTCCGCGAAATGTCAATGTCATTTTCAGTTAAGGATTTATCTCAAAATAATATTGACCAAACATGAATTTAGACTTTTAATTTTATAATTGTTTAGCTGTTATATATGTGCACCGCGTTAAATCGCGGGTTACCATCTCAAGATGCGTAGGTTTTTTGTGTCGTTAGTTTTGTATTATATTTATTTTGTTATATCGTTCGAAACTCTGTAAACACAAGTCTTGGCTAGCCTTAATATTTCTTTGAATGCTAAATATATCTAATACAAACGATGGTCGATTAGATATCCTACCTGCAAATCTACGTTTGCACAGTTATAGCAATGTAAGTTATCCATAAGTGCAGGCAAAATTTTAATGAATAAAGGTACAGTTTGAGCGAAATATCTGCAATTTGCACTACCCATGCTTACTAGTTAAATATTTTCGGAGATCATTGTGAGGAGGGTCGGTGGTCGGCCAAACCGGGCCACAACTCCAGCGATTGTGATGATATATGACCCCGCATTATTTTCTTATCTTTTCTCTTTCTAACTCCACCGGCCATACTTCATTCCTGCTCGTATTATAAACGTTTTACTTTTCATATCTCGTAATAGACGCCTTGGGCCCCGAAAAGTATTAGTATAACGCGAATTTTGGTAATATGTCATGGCTGAACATCTCTGCTCTTGCGATGATTGGGTAAAGCGTGGATGTAAATTAGTTTTGTGAGTTTTTGTGTAAAAGAAATTGTTTCTTTGATCGTGTATTGTAGGTGTTTAATGTATGTATGTAGGGTGCTGTACAAATACTGGCGCGTGATAGGTTTTGTATAAAATACCATTATTTCATTATCAATTACGCAAAATGGATTTGAATGCAATTTGATTAGACACAGATATGCTAAGTGGGTTGAATAAGACATGGGAAAGTTTTTAAGTGCCCTATATCTAATACTATAAGAATCTTTGTCCTGACATACTGACTGAATGACTGACAGACAACGCACAGCCTAAACCGCTGGTCGTAGAGACTTGAAATTTGGAGGGTATATTTGTCTTAGTACGTAAGGGTGTACTAAGAAAGGATTTTCCAAAATTCACCCCTTAAAGGGATGAAATGTGGGTTCAAAGTTTGTATGCAGAAACAAGATTAGATAGTCTTTTCTATTCGAATCCTCACACAAGTGCTTCAGTAAAAATAAGTAAATACGTGTTTCAGGCTTTTTCAAAATTCCACCCCTAAAAGGATTTTCAGACCCCGTTTTACCCCGTTTTACGGGGTAGCAAAGTCTGAAAATCAATATTGTTTCAGATTGCGCTCAAATTTTGCATGCAAATAGTTATTATGACGTTAGTTCCCTCTGAGAAAGGATTTTCCAAAATTCACCCCTGAAGGGGATGAAACTGGGGTTCAAACTTTGTATGGAGAAACAAGATTAGATAGTCTTTTCTATTCGAAACTTCACACAAGTACTGAAGTTAATAAATAATAAAATACATGTTTCAGGATTTTTCGAAATTCTACCCCAAAGAGGGTGAGGGGATCTGAAATCAATATTGTTTCAGATTGCGCTGAAATTTGGCATGCAGATATTTATTTTGACGTAGGTATCCGCTAAAAAAGGATTTTTCAAAATTCACTTTTCAAAGGGATGAAGCGGGGGTTCAAAGTTTGAATAGTCATTTTATGCGACATTTCACACAAGTACTTCTGTATATAAATAAGTAAATACGAGTTTCAGACTTTTTCAAAATGCCACCCTAGGAGGGTGAACTGGAGTAACAAAGTCTTAAATTCAATATTGTTTCGGATCGTGCTGAAATTTAGAATGCAGATAGTTATTATTACGTAGGTATCCGCTCAGGAAGGATTTTGAAAAAAATCCTCCCGGATACGGAACGGGGATTTAAAGTATGTATGGCGAAACAAGATGAAATAGTCTGTTTTATTCGAAACTTTACACATAAGTACTTCTGTAAATAAATAAGTACGTGTTGTAGGATTTTTCAAAATGGGGTAGGTAACAAAGTATGAAAATTTGGGTTTTTCGGGTTTTGTAAATATGAATCCCGATTTGCCTTAGTCACGCGATAACATGAAAATGGGTGAACCGATTTGGCTAATTCATATTTGATATCTTTAATGACAAAATTTTTTACAAAAGAATAGTTTTAAGTAATTAAAAGGAGTTTATAACGCGGGTGAAGCCATGGGGCACTTCTAGTCTATAGAATAAGACCGGGGATAATCTTTTTTGAACGCAGGCGAAGTCATACTCAGTGCTAAGAACATAAGTTTTAGGAATAAAATACAATGCCAGCACACGCACATTTTTACGTTCCTGCCAAAACTCCGAAGTCATATTTAAATCTAGACCTACCACGCGTTTAGAGATTGAAGCCCCGTTTACATTATTTATTTACGGATTGAAAGGATTTAAGTTAAGTTTCACAAAATTATTATAAAAATTCAAAATTCGATCCGGTGAAATCCGAATATATTGACTGTTGGTCGTAAATAAAAAATCTGTCGATTGCATAGGTAATATAAAGACGGACAGCTATCGCCCATTACCATAGTTTTGAAATTCAAAACTGTAGAGTAACAGTAAGTGTTGGGATGTAAACAAGTTGACCTTGTAGACACCTTGAATCCTGTTGCCGAGATATACAAATTGAAAGAACAAAGATGAAGCTGAAAAAAAAGCTAGATCATTGTGAATAACAACGTACGGTTTAACTTTAACATATAAGGGTAATTTTTTCGACTGGTGTGATTGTGACAATAATTTACAAAAAAATAGGTAATAAGTTATATTACAGTACTTCAAATCAAAAACATTATGTATACTGACTATTTTGTTCGGCAAAGTTAAAATCTACTAAGATTTTCGTGACTTGTTGTTAGTAACATTAATTTATCCGATCCATCTGTATATTTTCGTGAAGTAAGGACAACTGTGGGTAGGACACGACCCAAATGCCAGCTTAGAATACAGATGAGTTGATCCATAAGCGAAATAGGAAAAAAATCGTGATTTTATTCAATATCTAGAAGAATTGTATTCGTCCTCGATCCAGTCTATGTAAATTGTTTATTTCTACCAATTTTGGGCGCTAAAATGACTATTGCTGATACATATTCAGTATTTATGAGGACTGTAGTATTATTGTAGAGACATTTTGTCGCGTGTAAGTTTTGTTGAATATGTTCTACCCTTTCTTGCTGTGCTGGATATGTGCAAATATGGTAGTGGACGTGTTTTGGCAGTTTCACTATTGGAAGCTGTTTTGTGAATTTCGGTATTGCCTACGTACGGTATATTTTTTTATGATATAAGGTAATAGGACAAACACAACGCTCACCTGATGGTAAACGATGACGTCTACCTATTACAAAATACACCAACATTCTGGATAGCGAGAATTTTGCATGCATTGCATTACCTTGAGACTTACCTTGAAATATAATATATCCCGTAATTTCACTGCACATAATCGTCGTAAATACACAAAAATATACGATATTATCTGTGTACGTATTGTATATGGCAATATTTTCGATCTAAATAAATTCTAAAATATGAAAAATGACGTCATACGTCGGGCCCTTGCCACCGTGAACGTGCCGGCTATATATCACGTGAAGATGGTAAGAGGCCCGACGGTATGACGTTAGTTCCGTGGTGCTGAGGGAGACCGTTGGTGTAGGACGCGACGTGTGCTGACACATTAGCGGTGTTCCACATATGCGGGACCTCACGAGCAGCAGGTGCGGCAGCGGATGCGGCAGAAACCCTCAAACGGAGGAAATATGCTGCCATTGGTGATGGCTACATTTTTCTTCCGTTTGGGGTCGAAACAATGGGTTCGTGGGGTCGAGATGCGCGAGGTTTTGTAAAGGAGCTGTCCAGACGATTAATAGACGTCACTCGTGACCAAAGAGCTGGCGCTTACCTCGGCCAACGGATTAGCCTAGCAATTCAACGAGGTAACGTCGCTAGCTTTTTGGGAACGTTACCGGCAGACAGCTGCAACCTAGGTTTTGTTTTTTATTTATAACATTTTACTTATTTATATCAGTTAAAATTCAGTTTTAAGTTGTATATATGTACTATTTGTAAATATTGTTTTATATGGAAATAAATGATAGTAAATAAAATCTAAATAAACAATTATGTTTCAAAACTCTCAATATGCTCAAGTTTGGAACATATTACAAAATATTTAAAATTGTTAGATGAGTCTTAAAACAAAATAATCAAGCGCATTTCAGACTACGCTATAATACTATTCAGCTATAAAGTACAGCATTACAAGCAAACTGGCTCATTTATAGTATAGCTAAGTGTGAACGTGTTCTAAATAAAAGTATGGCGAGCGATATAGTTGTGCTATAAACTAAATGCTAAAGGCTATTATTATATTATAGCGTAGTCTGAAATGCGCTTCAAATGCTTTTGAAAAATTCCCATTCTCTTGACCAGCTTAAAAAATATAACCAAGAACACTACTTCGATATTACGTAATTGCCGATGGAAGAAAATGTCTAGAAAATGTGTCGTTATACGATCAAAACTTAATTGCATTGACCAAGCTTGGGCAGCGGACGTCCGGTGATCTTCGACATCGAAGAAAATGGATTAAAATAAAAATAGCTACCTTAAGCGACGTCGAAACTGCGGAAGTGATGTAGATACGTATAGATCAAGAAGTATAGAAATACTTATCTTTCTTGTGAAGGTTTCAGGAAAGTAGCAGAGGTTTTGTAAACTTTACTCCTTATTTGCACGATTTTTTAACTAGCTGTCGGAACTGCTAAACGTGCGATTCGTGGACTAAGTCAATATGAAGAAGTAATGTGCATATGGTATAGGTTAAATGTTGCAACCCTGATGAACCATGAATAAACAACAATATGTAAAATTTTAGTCTGGGGATGTTTAAATGTTAAAGATTTGACGAATATATATATAAGGCCTGCCGGTGACTAAAAAGAGTCCTTTGCGCGGTCACGTCATATCCTACACACTGCCCGTATCTGTGTTCCGGGTTATTTTTTTTACAGAGATTCCACTGTTGTCGCTACACCCAACTACCCGTGCGGTGGAAGCCGCAACGGAAAATAAAATTGATATCGCTCCGCGCCGCGAGCGTGCCGAGAAAAAGCATTTCGAAATAAATGACTTTTTAAATTTCATCGTTGCACACAATTTCTCTATCAATTGTCAAGGCTCGCTCCACGTAACTGGATTTCGCGGCGGGCATTTATTGTATGCGACACACGACAAGATGCGACTTTCGCCGTAGACACTGATAAGCGCAATAAAGCCTTTGTTTCGTGGTCAGCCAGCTTCGACAATTTGAATTTCTTATTTCGTCTGCATTTCGTTTGAATTATTATTAATGGTTTTAGAATGTCAACGGTTTGAACTTATATTCAAAATTGTTTCTTCATTTCCGTTCATTGGTTGTATTTAACAATACAACTAAGTTGTCTGTGTTAAAATTATTTGATGGATTATTTGTAATTGAGAAAATTCTAATCCCTTAACAAGTTAATACTTAACAGCATTATTTAACTGCAGTTTAAATCACTTACCGTTATTTTACGATAGCTTTTAAGACACAATAAAGCGTGTAAGGAACGCGCTTAATAGGATATTAAATGAACATAGTTGCTAAGTGTAAAAGGCAGAATGCAGCAATTACTGTTGCTGGCATGTATTGCACACTGCTCTCCATGAACAAGTGAACGGTTACTTCGATAGGTGTCAAGATAATATTATGCAAGATTATTTTAATACAGCGACTAATAAATAAATATGGTTTAACAAGATTATGATGTTCTTTTGACCTATTTTGTTCACGGCGACGTAAAAATTTCTGGACATTACTCGTATTAAATTAAAGCTTTTTGATGGGCTTTCGCGTTGTTGACGTACCCAAATTTGGGAACGCTTTATGTATTCAGTAAAGGCAATGGTAGTTTAACTAAGAATCGTATTGATCTTTATTTGTCACCTGTGCTCTTTAATGTAACTACTCATATTTATTTAAATGCAACCAACGCCGTTTTGGATACAGGATTCTGACGTCGTTAAAATTTATGGTAAGCTACTCATGTGTCATTCCTACCCCTAGAAAACGGTATCATTTTCTAATACTGTTGCCGATTTCTACAATTTATGATTGACCAATGGTAAATGAAAAAGTAAACGAAAAAAATGAAAACGAAAATAAAATAAATGTTGTACAATTTTGCACGCGTCGCTTACTCATTTGAATTAATTTTGTATTTGTTTCACTTACCTTATACTTGCAGAATCCAGTCCTACCTCCTATTTAATATTAAAATGATTAAAAAAATAAAGATGATTCATGACGAAGCAAGTGCATCTGTTTCTAACATCGCAGAAAATATCGTTTACGTGATGCAAGATCTTATACATTTAGGCAATATTTACAAGGAAAACTGTACAACCTACTCTAGCACCATTTAAATGCTTTTATATGAAGTTAAGTTGCTGAGTTATGTTAGATGTTTGATAGTTTTAAACGCGGGCGCATCTAGTTAAGGTGAACGCATATAATAAGAATTAATAAAATTTAACAGTAGTTACAGTACAGTTGGAATTTGATAATAAAGGTGTTATTACAGAAATAAAGAAAACCATAAAATTCTACACCAAAACGTTCTATGTAGGTAGGTATCTAAACAACCCGTCAATTTTGTTTGTTTTTTCAAAAACGCTGCGTCCTTATTCTGTATGCAAGCTAGTACATAAACAAATTACCTGCCGTGCATCTCTAATTAGTGTCACTCAGTCGAGAGTTGACGGGAAAGCGCACGTTTTTGTTGTGTCTAGTCGTCAGGTATAAGTTTTCACTTCTGATATGATATGACGATGTAACGTGGGATTTGATTACAGGTCGGCTCTTGATGCCTATATATTAGTGTCAATGTCGCGTATTGGAATGTTGCTTACGTTAAAATATCGCTTTTATTGTATTTAAAGTATACTTATTTTACTGTCTTTAAAGTTCTTGTAGTACTTAATATTACAATAGATGAAATACTTCAGACATTTTTTCACCGTAGTAACTATTACCTCACCAACAGTGGGAACAGCCTCTTTCCACCCCTAGCTGGATGTGAATTTTCTTTTGTTTATCAAAGACTTAATTACTAACTAAGGGACTTCAGATCGCGAGTGACCGTCTAGGCAATCGTGCTTCATTGTAGATCGCTATACCACTTGTAGATATTTATTAATCCTGCTTATTTATAAATGAAAATGTTTCTACATTTTAAATTTTAAGACATTTAATGACAAATCAAGTGAGTTAACATACAGACACACAGAAATGTTTACATAAGTATACGGTTATATGAATAGATATTTTTTTTCAATTAACTGTTATTGATCATAGTTAAAATTAATGGCATGTGATAAATTAACGGTCACCTTTTGTTGGGTTACCTTTGGTATGCCGTTCTAAATAACACGAATCATAGAACATCGTTCTTCGTGAACTGTTATTACGCGACCGCAACAATGACTATTATGGATGCGACGTTTTAGTTTTCTATTATTTCATGCGTTGTTCACACAGTAATAAGGGGAGGGATTGGGCAAGTGTAGTGAATTGTCGTATGTAATGGTTGACGGTCTTGAAAAGTACCGTTCAATTATTTTTTGTTTGTCAGTCATGAGATTTGATAGACGTGAAATTGTTAAATTTCTATTTGTCGAATGATCCAAGGAGCATGTGAACACACTTATTCTGATGTAGATTAAATGCTCGGTTTACACGTGTTTATGAAGATCAGCAAACGAAGCTATAATGAAAAACTAACGGACGCTTGATTTAAGCTACCTTAATAATTTGCATAATATGCCTAATCGTCCCTGCAACGACGTTTCCGTAAATCTCGCATGATTTTTGTCAAATCTATGTCAATTCGGTATACTCTTTTCCAGAATAGGACCGCGGGCGGTGTCACTACGTTCAAGATCATGGCCTCTCCATTGGGATTATGTATGTGCTCCGAATGACAAACAGCTGAGCTGCATAAGTTACATCGAACAAAATGGAACGTTTTAACTGAATTTAAAATGGAAATTAGCTCTTGTTTACTCGGCGAGCGACGAATTCAGCTTTGTTATTGAAACTGTGTTCTTTGAAAGATTACAAAGCGTCTCTTGACGAGATAGTTTTTACTAGCGGAGTGCATTCAGGTTGAGTGTTCTTCTTTATGTTCTTTAAATAAGCACTCATTAAATTATGTCAAATGAAAGCACCTCTCCGGTTTAACTGTTATATTATCTTAATATACCTATAATTATCTTTGAAGTTTGAATATTAACGTTGTGCGTTTTGTCTATTCTCCCTCCGTCTTACGAATTTTCGATCAGGTCACGTGTCCTGACGCGAGGTCCTGACGCGACATTTTTTACCCATCCCAAAAAGTTCACAATGCCGCTAAAGAAGTTTTTACTTAAAAAAATGCGTCACCTGGCGTACTGTCGTCGAACTAAACCCTAAATACATAAACAAATTTAAGAGTACATACCTTTGCTTTTCGTTAGTCTAGCTTAATGAGCTTCGACTAACACCAACTAATTGATCAGAGTCAAGTCTTGGCAGGTAATTCTGTGTTTGACCTGGATACCTGTTACCTACTTTTAAAATCCTGTTTTTAACAAGTGTTTAAGCGTATTTTTCATAATGACATCATAGATCAACACACATAAATCTCAATCCGATGTATCTTCAAACGAAATTTCTTAAATATCTATTGTTGTAACTGTAATTTTTTGAACGTGATTTAACGTGAATAATTTAAGAATATCATTATTTTTATCTGTGTAAAACATAATCACGACAATAAAACTACCACACATAAATCTTCATCTTACAGAAATTTAATTATTTAAAGATGTAATAAAGCGATCTTTAGCCGAGAGACAATCTCACTAACTAATGAGATTGTATCATTAGATATTTTCTAACCTGATTTAGCCTGATATGATTTCTCGATGTAAGTGCGTAATGAAGCGCGTGGATCTCTGAGGGCAGTGAGGGCAGTATAAGGAGGCAGTGATGCGATGAGCCTCGTCCGCACCAGGAATCAATTAGGTACGGCTGGCGGCCACGGCGCGTGCCTACCGCATGAATTATTGACGACGCGGACGCTACACTACCGCTACCGCCGGTACTCGATTAAAATTCACCGAGATATTATCGAGTGTCGGATAATCGAGTGATGGGAAATGACGGCTGATTGCGAATTTTTGTCTGATTTTTATTTCACATATAAGGGACGATGCTTTAAAATTTTAGCATGTTAACTCTACATACCCTAAAAGTTTTACAATTGTTTACTTTTGGTATAACACCCCGTTGGTGTTATGCACAAAAATTCTTATTTAATTTATCCTAAAACTAAGCATCGATCAAAATGAGTTGAGTCGGTCTATGATTTGTGACAGTTTTGTTAGTAATATTTCATTCACCACTGTCTGTATTTTACATGATATAAAAACGTGTCTCTTTTGCTTTATCTTCGTTTGGTATGAAAGTTTATTAGAAAGTTCTACTATAATGTTTAAAAATGTCGATACATATGTGAAAATGTTTACACAAATCTGCGATCTCAATAACCTACCTACTACTTATATTATAAAATGTGAAAATCGTACCATTAAAAAGTAAAAGGCATGAATAATAGAATTGAAATATAACATTAACTTGGTTACAATACGAGTTATACAATCAGCAAACAAACATACTTTAACTAAAAATATTGCGACCATTTCATAGATTTTCAAAAGTACCAGACTCTGCTTTAACAATAGCTAGGCTAGGCCGATTAGCGGGCAAACTAGATTTCCTTGTCAGATTATCCTGTCCATCATATGTTGCAGTGAATTTTCGCCTAAATTTCAGTCCAGGTGGGATGTAACTCAGTAGAGATTTACGCTTAAGTAGACTGAGAATTTAATGCTGTTTTCTGTAATAATATGGTTAGGTGGTTCCAATTACATTCCTGTTGTTTCGGATAGCAGTTAAGGTACGGACACACCGCAGTGACCTGCCTGCGCGATCTAGGCGGCGATCAGATAGCGCAGTAGTATTTGTGCTGACTATTATAGTTCACACCGACACGATCGAAAACAATAGAAAAGTACTGTGATCGCGCCCGCAGATCGTAGGACGCCGCGGTGTGGCCGTATCTTTAGATTCTGCGGAAGGCCTTATGTATAATTAATTCACAGGCTTTAATAAGTATAGTAACGATGATCATAAGGCTATTATATAATATTATTATGAATATGTATATTCATAATAATATTATATAAATAACTATTATATAATATTATTATGAATATGTTACAATTATATGGATAATATTATAATATATGTGGATATAATACTTATATTTAAAATTTAAAACCACCCCCGACTGATTTGTATGGATGGTAGGATGTCGATGTTCATACTACTCTAGCATAAGCATGTAAGCATTGTCAGTCTTTATACACTTTATTATCCTCGTATTGGTAACTTTAACAAATTAGACATAATGCATATTTACATGTAACATACAACTGAGTACCTGTAACATTTTGCGTAGGTATTTTCAATTCAGTTTCGTTAAAATTAAGATTTTTTCGGTAAATCGCAGAAAACGAACTAAGTTTGCTGCGTTTCACCAAAATCCAAGGCTGCTTATGCGGCTCAGTGGGGAGAGTCCTAAGTCCAGCAGTGGACTGACACCGGCTGATGATGTTGATGATGATGGCCTCAACTCAACGGCTGGCCTCAACTGCGCGACCGCACGGCCCGTCCTATATCAAGATAAAACGCTGCAATCTAGCGTCTTGCATCATTGTGCCAAGACATGTAACCGAAATTTTAGGTTACTGTGAACATTTCACGTAGAATATTACGGTAATGGAACTATGTATTAAACATTGGATGGAGAGAGTACCTTGCTAAAATCGAGTAGATTATTTTAGGCTCTATTGTCACTAAACGCTGTAACCCGGGTTGCAGCTTTTTGGCACGTCACGCGGTGGTCACTGTTCCTAGTGTGTTGCCTTAGTGTCAAACTAATGAACAAGCTAGGCAAGTAATTGAACGTCATCGATCTAAGCTTAGCTGTTCGATCAAATGGCTGGATATAATTTAGGAATCTAGATGAACGGCGCTGTTTAGTAAAGAGGCTAGGCTATTGAATGAACGGCTTATGAAACTATCATCACTTACCAGGAGAGATAGTGGTCAAACGCTAGCCTATAAAATATTTTAAAAAAACTATCTGCCTGCGACATATAATATATAATCTGAATCTCGGAAACGGTTCCAACGATTTTCAAGAAATTTTAAGAATAAATCTGTCCGTCTGTATTTCTCAACGCGTAAAGGTATTAAGTTGAAGCTTATATCAAATACTCTGGTCTACGATATCTTTCAGCTGCGAAAAAATCAATTTTGTAAAGGTACGACTACACCGCGGCGTCCTGCGTCTGCGTACGCGTTCGCGATCTAAATTTTTATTGTTTTCTGATCGCTGTAGATCCCGTTTGTTGTGAACAAGTCGGTACAAATACTACTGCGCTATCTGATCGCCACTTAGATCGCACACGCAGGACGCCGCGGTGTGGCCCTACCTTAAGTCAACGCGGATCAAAAGATATGACCGTTTTAGTTGCATATCTTCTAATACTTTGTCCTGACATACTGACTGACTGACTGACAGACAACGCACAGCCTAAACCGCTGGTCGTAAAGACTTGAAATTTGGGGGGTATATTTGTCTTAGTACGTAAGGGTGTACTAAGAAAGGATTTTTAAAATTCAGCCATTTAGGGGATGAAACGGGGGTTCAAAGTTTGTATGGAGAAACAAGACTAGATAGTATTTTCTATTCGAAACTTCACACAAGTGCTTCAGTAAATAAATAAGTAAATACGTGTTTCAGGCTTTTTTTGAAATTCTACCCCTAAGAGGGTGAAATGGGGTAACAAAGTCTGAAAACAATAGTTTCGGAATGTGCTGAAATTTGGCATCCAGACAGTTATTTTGACGTAAATCCGCTAAGAAAGGATTTTTCAAAATTCACTCTTTTAGGGAATGAAACGGGGTTCAAAGTTTGAACCGATTTGGCTTTTACTTCTTCGATGTATTTTATGATAGAAAAGGTTTTTACAAAATAAAAGTTTTTAGTAAATAAAAGAAGTCTTTAACGCGGGCGAAGCCGGTATCAAACAAAACCTATAAAGTACATGCCGTTGACGTAGAATCATGAAATTTGCCAAGAAGCAAGCAAGGCTTTGAAGCACTTATAAAGGAAAACATCTGAAAACATGTAGTTAAATAACAAAGAAAAGCAAATTTACTGCTACAAATTTATTATTTGCGGTTGGTTTATTAACAGTGTCTATAATATGCATCGTTCTAGAGATCAAACTGCAAAGTTAAGTTTGTTTTGAAAGTTTGCACGGAAGCCTCAGTGCGCGAGTCAACTCGCACTTGACCGGTATTTTCTAGTTGATGACGCTATGAGATTGACCTTCATAGGTCTCAATAATTTGAAATTCGGTATCTCTTACTTATCTTTATCCTCTTACTTCAATGATTTTGTAAGAACACAGTAGCATTGACTTGATGCCTCAATTGTCATAGCATACTCTAATCCTCACCAACTTACAGCAGAGAGGTCGTGTTTGGGCTCATTGAAATGGTCACAATAAAAAATTTATAGATACGTACATACTTCAATAGGGGGTGATTTTTAGTTTTTTTTAATATTATTACATCTGACAGACAAGCGATCTTAAATGAAGATGTGGTCTAAGATGGAATCGTGCTCGCTTGGAATTGGAATAAGGCACTAAGACGAAGCGCTAAACTGACACGTGGGCAATGTGGGCATTTCGTGGTATACATACATATACATTAAATTTCCTATTTTTGTATAATATGTAATAAATAATATCCCTAAAGAAATAATTTCACGTTTTAGTAATTTTTAACGACTTCATGAACCACTACTACATTAGCCCAACATCATCTAAAATATCTAAATCATCGAGCACAATTAAAAGCATAATGACACCAACTAATAATAAAATAATAAACACCAACGTAATAATGCAATATTGTCGCCATCATTATTCAAATGAGAACTGTTTAAAATGTGCAACTAAAATTGTCATAGACAGTTTTATTATGAACACATCTGTTACTTATGTTAATATTTCGCCATTCAATTATCGGTTTGCATTGCGATCTATTTCCCCGGCCAATATCGATGAATTTCACTCAATATCGCTGGACAATATTCAAATTCGCATTTTCATTAGCCACGAATTCATATTGACGAGTTGAATAAGCAGCTAAATGCTCTGATTATGGGCGCGCAAACCTTTTTGCAACCATTTTGATAGTGCATACTTTCATTGCTAATGTAATGGAGGCTAGCGCGTGTGAATTTTCCGCTAGAGGCTCTTGTGAACTACATGTAGTTCACAAGAGCCTCGTCCACGAAATGTAATTTTTAGTATTGGATATATCAAATTACGTTTTACTGTAAAGTCGACTGAGCACAACAGATTTTGACAAATTCAATTTCATCCGTATGCTTTGAACATATAGTTGTATAATTGCTGCGATACATGAAAGCGGGCCGAGCGAGACGATTTGTAGAACAGGGTATTTCCTTGTCTAACAACCTGCCAGTGGATTTTCATAACATTGCCATGACATTAAATTTGGCATTTCAATTTAAATTGTATAGGTAGATGCAGTGATCAGGACAATTTTACTCCGTGGCACCACCTAGAGGGCGAAAAAACAGTAATCCCCATTGGCTGTTACTGGTTATATTGCTTGAATGAGTATTATCACGTACTTATTTAGTGACGCTATCAAATGGTGTGATTTTGGATGGAAATTTTGGAATTTTGTGATTTTGGATCTTTTTCATCACCGTTTGAGTTTTACATACTTGTACTAGACTAGATCTTTACCAAAAAAAATATAATTAATTTTAAAAGTTATTGCAATTATTTAGGTACAATGGTACAAAAACTAACAATATTAGTAATGTTAGCAATTCATTTTACAATATTAAAATCTGTATACAAATATCAATTTTAACTTTAGCCGAAGCAGTTCTTACAAAATCTAATTTAATGGTTTCTGAAGAAAGAGTATGCAAAATCTTCAACTTATCTGTTTGAGTTATGTACTATCCGAATGTTAGCCTCATAATATATTGGCTTTTGAGATTGAACGAGACTTTGAAATATAGCCTATTGGTAAAGTTTTATTGTGGCTGTCACAGGTGCAATGATATCCAAATGTTTTACTCTTGTTTTTGTTCTGAAATGTATTTTTGTGAGCGTAGTCTGTGTTACCAATTTTTGTAGCTGGTTTTATTTGGCGATAATGTGTCAAAAAGTTTCCTGGGTAACATTTTACTGTTTATCACGACACCCCGTTTATAAATAATAAAAGTGAAATTGTGGTTTGGTCTGACTTGTTTTTTTTTTATCGCAACTGTATATTTTAAATAATTGTCGTTCAGTTTTTGTATGACATATTGAGTTTGTACCATCTAACTGGGGTTATGGTATATCAAATATTCATATCAACCTTATGCAATAAAACTAAAGAGAGAACATTGTTTCTGCTCGTTTATAATTGAAAAGAACAAAACAGCACGCTGCGAAGGTGTTACAGACAATACAAGCCGCGATATTTTCAATTTCACGAAACAATTATTCCGCCATGTCATCAATCGGATTCCCGCTTTGATTGCGCGGCAAATTCGTTTTGTTTGGACACAAAAATTGCAATATAAAGAGCTGCCACATCATTCCCTTTTGGGTTAACGTAGATTGCTCCCAAAATGTAATATTGTTTGCAATTCATTTTGAACAAACGATTGCCCATTTTTGTAACGTTTATTTTTTGCCACTAACTTAATATCGAGCGGACACGACCGGTATTATAGAAATCCGAGGGAAACTACACAATTGGATTCATATAATTTAATTGAACGGAAAATCTCTCTGAGGAAATTGTAAAGAAAGTTGCTAACGGTGCGAGTGTAAAGAGCTCTGGGCACAATATGATACTTGAGATAGAACAAATGCGAGAGCACCTTGTTGCGCCGACTTCCTTGTTTCGAGCGTCAATAATAATACTTGCCTGTTTTCTTTGAGATAACTTTCTGTGAGGTTTTATTTAGATTTTCCTGAAATAGACGCATTTTATTACAGCTTTGTTCAATCCTTTCGTACTTAAAAAACATTCAGAACACTGTCAGTCAGTTACACCCTCTAAGAAGTTAAGTAAAAACAAAATTCGTTTTAGAAACAAAAATTAGGTTAAGCAGTGTCCGAAATCGCTTTCAAATTAGATTTTGCAACTGACTCGAGATTAGTATCTGAACTCGAGAAAAGTTACGTAGCTTTAAAAAAGCTGTATACAAATCCGCATCTCGAAATCGGAGAAATCTGCGACTCGAGGAGCTCTTCTTGCGGAGCTCCTCTACGTAGCGACGTAATCATACTGCAGCCCCGAGCTAATCTTGATGTGCTATTCGTAGTCTCGCCTATGTTCGTGTTATTGTACTCTTTTCACGTCCCTATTATTACAATCTCTCTACATAGGTAGAGTTAGTACGTAAAGAAAATCTTTTTTTCATTGTCTGAAGCTCCAGTTTTCCGTAATAGTCGGTCTAAAAAAAAGTTTACAAAGTCGTCAACGTCTAAATCATAAATAAAACGCGAGCGGTTTAAGCGGATGAAGTTTAAGGTACTTAGGGGGATGAAAGTTAAAAAGCGGTGCAATTCATGCAGCGCAGGTGACCAGAGGTTTATCAGCACATCGCAGGCGGGACGTGAACTCAGAGGAGAGAGGGGCGAGCGGCAATCCTAGTATTGCCAGGCATGGAAGATCTCCCGTAAATGTTTTAGTAACAACAGGTGTTGAACGAATGAAAAATGGTATAATGAACTATATTAGTCTCCACAGACCAGCTTCACCTAGATACCGGTATTTCTATGGTAGTTTCTTATAAAAGCAATGGCGTTTTGGTATTAACAAAAGATATAAACAAACATTAGAACTAGAGAATATCTACTCACTTTTGGTCATAAACATCAATTATTTAACCTACTTATAGTATCAATAAACACTAAAAGGATCAGGTGAAAAACATGTTTGCGCTTTTACTTAGTGTAATTTCTAAAAGAGTTTTTAGAGAGAAAATTAAAATGTGAAATAGGGAATAAAGTTTTCGAATATGAATTTTCTGAGTATGATTCTAGCAACACTAGCCGGTAAAGAGCTGGTCAGCTCACCTATCGCGAGGAACCTCGGCGTCGCGGATAATCGCCTCATTTATAAAGTTTAGCGGTACAAAGCACCGAGTTTTTGATTGAAAACAAACTTAGAAGGGACAGCCTCATTTGAATAAGTATTCTGCGAATAAAGTGTGGCTTTATGTTTTCCTTTAGGTGTTTTTTTTTCTCTTTGTTATGCAAAACAATGTTCCACCTTGTTTAGGTACTACAACACGCTTTATTTTTGAGTGAAAGACTCTTTTGAAGTTAAGCTTTCCTGTATAAATTATTTTATTTTCACTGTATTGTTCTAAAGAGCCTGCCTTTTGAAAGTTTAATGGTCGTTGTGACTTCTCATCTTGGCAACCCAGTTTATCATTGTCGGTGCGTACTAGTTTATTTTACCATTTTTACCCGATCCGCCGACTTTTCCCCATTCTTTTGAGTTTCCCCATCCTATTTCGGGTACGGTTACGAACCTTCTGCAATTTGCAATCTTAGATAAGAGGGCTTTAGAACGCGGGATGCAAAAAGTTTCTTTTGTAGGCGCCTGTTCGAGTTTTTTCATTAGTTCCTACGAGCAAGTGAGTCTATATTGTTAGAAAGATATTTCTAAAACTTGGCAAATTACTAGGAAACACATACTTTTGTAGAAGGTGATGGTACAAAGCGATGGTCTAAATTAAAAGTTATAAATGTAAGAGAAACGTTTCTACTGTAGGGATGGTCTAGAAATTTTAAAATATACCTATTATTTTTCAACCGACTTCCAAACTAGAGGAGGATCTCAATTTGTCTGTTTTTTTAGGGTTCCGTACCTCAAAAGGTAAAAAAAGGAACCCTTATAAGATCACTTTCTTGTCCGTCTGTCTGTCTGTCTGTCCGTCTGTCTGTCCGTCTGTCTGTCCGTGTGTCACCACTGATTTTCTCAGGAACGGTGGTGGTGAAATTTATACCTGATACTGAGGTACTGGGACTATAGTCCCTATTGGGTGTATAAAAATCAAGGCTTGAGTCAACACAATAAAAAAATATGGGCAAATTTAGATTTTCGCGAAAACCTATTAGTACCAAAATGTACCTTAATTTGCAATTTTTTTTATTTTTCGGAAGTTTTCCTTTACTTGTGCTATAAGACCTTGCTTATAACCAAAATTGACAATTGCAGGTAAACCGGTACCCTATAGGTTTTGGGTCGAAAACCTATAGGGTACTTCCTGTTGCCTGGAATCATGAAATTTGACAAGAAGCAAGGTCTTACAGCACAAATTAAGGAAAAATTCCAATAAATAAAAAAGTTGAAAATTAAAGGGTTTCCCCATACATACATAGTATGCGCCGATTAAGGTAGACCTCTGAGTTATATGAGCGCTGATACAATTTAGAGGTCTAGCTTAATTGGTTGGTTCGGAAGCCTCGGTGGGCGAGTTCAACTCGACTTAGCCGGTTTTATTTGTATGTTTGTTACGCAATTACTCCGCCAATTGTAGACCGATTCGTATATTTTTTACTTTTAATTGGTAGGGTATTATGTTTCCGAGGTTGTGCGAGGTGCCATTGTAATTTGATCGATATCTGATTAGTGTTTCTAGACATACGGAGATAAACACTGAAAATGACTATCGCGGCATTTGAAGTATGTATTTTTGTAAACTATTTATTATACTTGTTCAACCTACTAATAATTATGTATGCTCAGATACATTTATTTTGATGGAGTTATTTGTGTAAGGGCAATAAATAAAAAATAATTAAATTATTATATTTACCGAATATAACCAATTAAAATAATATTATAAATGCGAAAATCAGTCTGTATATTTATTTGTTTAAGTCATCTTCACGGTTCATTGGCTGGAACGATTTAGTTGATATTTTGCACAGGGATAGCCAATATTATAGCTCAAGCCATAAGATACTATTTAACGCGGAAGAAAACGCGGAAAAAATGGCAGTGGGCTGGTCACATCTGTCGAGAACCGATAACCGGTAGACGAGTTCTAGAGTGGAGACCACGGCTCGGCAAACGTAGTGAGGACACCTTTCAGCTAGATGAAGCGATGATATACGCAAGCTGGCTGGCAGCGGTTGGACATGAATATTTAGTTGAAGATCGAGCTCAATGTCGTTCCATAGGAGAGGGCTATGTCCAGCCGTGGACGGAAATTGGCTGATTATGATTATGAATGTGAAAGAGTCAGTTGGTATAATATTTGTTTGTTTGTAGTCAACATAGTAGAATAGGATATTCATATAATTCACCATCTTCTGTTTCAAATCGATTCTCTCTTTCTTATCGTTATTTTCAGTTATTTGTACTATCGCCACATAGAGTCTGTACTTTTGTAGGATCTATATAGCCCCAATAGCCCAAATCACTCTTGTAGAGGCCAAACTGAGTTCTTTGGCGGTTTAGCGTTAGCTTGCCTTATATCAATCAATTTGATTTACAAAAAGATACCTACTTACCACACTATAAGCCATATCTACCTACCTACCAGTAACCTACATAGTTAAATCTCCCGTGACATACATTTTCCTAAAGGTACGGACACACCGCAGCGTCCTGCGTGCGCGGTCTAGGCGGCGATCAGATAGCGCAGTAGTATTTGTACCGACTGGTTCACACCAAACGCGATCAGAAAACAATTGAAAAGTACTGAGATCGCGCCCGCAAATCGCAGGACGCGCGGTGTGTCCGTACCATAAGATTAGATTCCAAAGATATAGATATGGCTTATAGTGTGGTAAGAAGATTAAGTATTTTGTAGTGGTAGGACTTCTGCTAGTCCGCCTGGGGCGGTACCACCACTTTGCCAATACATTTTCAGCCGTGAAATAGGAATGTTTTTCGGTTGAAATGGCAAGGTGTCCAGTGAAATTACAGGGCATGTGAGACTCAACATCTTTATGTCTCAAGGTAACAGGCGCAGTGCAAAATTCTGGCAATTTGGCCAGAATTTTGCATGCCGCTGTATCTGTAATAGATAGACGTCATCGTTTACCATCAGGCGAGCGTCGTGCTTGTCCTGTTACCTTTTACCATAAAAAAAATGTTTTATTCCCCTGATTAATGTAGGGTTGTCAACCGTACTATTGCGTGCACCTCCAATGCATGTTTCAGTACTTCAGACAATTTTAATCAAAAAATTGTGAAATAATGAAACACAATGAATAAATAAATATAAGTAGTAATAGTAAAAGTAGTAATAGTAACTTAGGCAGGATACTTGCTTGAATCTGAATCGGTAGCATAGATGATTAAAAGTTAACACTAGTATTTTCTAATAACTTGGCATAGTATTTTCAGCAATAATTAGCAATATATTCATAGTGCTGGCTCAGTTTTCATTATTATCACAGAACAAATTAATAATAGTTATCTCTCACGTTATAGTTAAATTAGTTCATTAGGTTTTATCATAAAATTATACCTTTAACTTTATTTAAAAACTAATTAACAGCTATAAATATAACATCGTCAATTGTATGCTTGCTTTTTACCGAATTGTTTTCATTGTCTCACTTAAAAGGCATCGACAGCTTTAATAGCCTACAAGAAGGCAATATATCGGGTAGGAATTCTCGGAAGTAGACCTTTCTTTAACATGTTACTCACTATGGACGTACTAAGGCATGAATCAATTATTTATTTTGGGTTTTTGACGGACTAAAATTAAGAGTGACGATACAAAGTACAGACAATAATAGTAAAAAGTTACATTAGTAGTTAGTACGTTAACAATATCACATGAATGTTTTAATACATAGTTATGTGCAATTTCATACACTACTTAATCTACACTCATGCAATAGGTAGGTACGTATTCAAATAAAAAAACAAAGTTTGCAAAATTTAACGAAAAAACACAACAATAATATCATAGCGTCATCAACTAGAAAAAAGCCTTAAAACATAGTCTTAAAACACCTACGCATAGGGCAAAATCTAACTATGACTTTTTTTTTCATATACCTAGGCCATCGTTTTACTAACTATCTCACCTGATGGTAAGTGATGATGCGGTCAAGGATAGTAGCACGCTAGGATTTTAATGGGGACTGACTCTCAAGGATAGCTGTCGGAACACATTAGATGTTTAGCGACGGATTTTCTAACTTGATGGGTGGTAGCTGGCCAGGCGGACACTAGATAGTGTCCTACCATTACAACCGTACAAAATTCCTATCAAATTTATTGATCCTTATGAAGTTTCTTTTTCCCTGTAGAACTCCCCTTGATACGCCCCAGCTCACAATCTTATCAGAAATATTTAATGAAAAGCCCACCTGTTTGTCGACATTTAGACCAGCAACACAATTAGAAAAGATCAATACCCGTAGACTTACTTATTCACTTTATTGAGGCCTTACGTTGCCGTGCTCAGTTGTTTTATCAATTCAGTGTTTGGAATTTTAAGTTTCATGAATGTTGATGATTTAATTGTTGTCTATAATTGAGCTAAAATGTTAAATATCTTGTTAATAACTAAAACAGAAACACATGATATTTTTCCTCGAATTTTGCAAATTTTCACACGAATATTTTCTAAGGAAAAAAGTAGTAACTGTAACTTCTGCTTATTATGAGATAGTTTAAAAACTGAAACAACCGACTTCCATGCCCCGCGTTAATTTCAGTAGCAAGTTTGAGATGTTTATCATCATATCTCTGGAGATACTTATCAGATCTCGATGAAATTAAAATGAGACCACCTCGAAAACGTACCCTACCGATTAAAAATAGAACCATTCAAATTGGTGTTCACAATTGACGGAGTAATCGAGTAACATACACACAAAGAAAAATAAAAAATAACATACTGACGAATTGAGAACCTCCTTCTTTTTGGAAGTCGGTTGATAACGTTCCAGTAGGGAATATGCATGTAGCTCATAGTTATTGGAAATTTATTTTTTCGAATCTTTGTTGTCCTAGAATTATAAGTAAAACCTATTTTTGAATTCAGTGAAATTTAAATTCGGCGGGGAATAAAATCGGTACCTCTAGCGTCAAAGCTGACCATTCTCCCACTACATCACTGGGCCTTCGAAAGTATTATGTTATTACATAAAATAACATATGTATGAAGGCGCTCATGAATGTGGAAGTAGCGAAGGAGGTATGTCAGGATCGTAGCATGTGGTAAAAATAGTCTCTTCCTACCCCAACGGGCAAAAGGCGTGATTATATGTATGTATGTATGAAATGCGTTAAATACGTCTATATTACATTTTCAGTAAAAGGTATGTTAAGTACCCTACTATCCAGTGACCAATTGACACGTCGATAAAATTAAAAAGCGCTATTACACATCACTGTCACACGAACCCTGGTTTAACGATTGTCGTAAAACTAAACAGTTTTATTACCAGTTTCGTATAGTAGGAAATTTCGATGATAATGTTGAAAATTATATTTTGAGTACTGCAAATTCATTGTTTTTTTGGTACCTACCTATTTCATTTCCAACTTTATTATACCAATCTCTATTATATTCACTTTTTTTTAAACCTTATAAGCTAGCGTTTGATCACTTTCTCGCCTGGTGGTAAACGATGATATTTTTCTTCTGATGATGATCTTATATGTTCTGCTAGCTACCCTTGAGAGCGAGTTCCAATTCTAAGCTTAGCGTGCTACCTAACCTCGACCGAATCGTCACCTACAAACCGGTGAGATAGTGTTTAAACGTCAGTCTTTATGATTTAAATAAAAAATATATACCTGATGTTATACCATATATATATATATAAATATATATACATTTTATTCACTTTAAACATTTCTTAATGAACAAAGTCAAAATATAATTTTAATATAAAATCACTATTCAATTAGCTCGTTACATGAATTATATAAAATAGATACATTTATTTGAGAATCCCGCCCGCAACGTTCCCGGCGCAAAGGTGCCCATAACGCTCGCAGCGTTGCCACGCTGAATGGCGATGGCCATTCTTTGCACCAGAAACGAGCCGGCACGGGCTTCTCCAGTCACTTCAAAAATCTTACGCCCTTAACTTTTAAGTAAAGTTTTAGCGTCAACGCCCCAACTGCCCAATGTCTCCACGGCTATATGGGCACAAAGTAATATTGTGGCTCCATTGCCGCGTATTTAGCCCGCTTGTTCCTAGCGGCTTCTTCCGCCGCTGCTGCAGCTACATGGGAAAAATATTAAGTATATATAAATATATATTTAAATTATTATTTAACGGTGTTATCCTTTGCCATGAAGCAAAATTGAAGTCAACTGCTAATTTTACTCTCTAAACGAATGACTCTCTCATTTACATCACTAAAACGGACTACACCTTTATTTTCAACTGATATTTTGTATATAATATTTTGACATTGTGTTAAAGCAGTTTACAATAGAAAATTAAAAATTATTAAGGTCACTCATTCGAATTCTTTAGAAGTTAACTATTTTAAGTATTAACTGTTACGATTTTGTATTTACAATTTGCCTCGTAGACCACTAAATATATGTATATCAGTAAAATGCATTAAAATAAACTGCTCCTTTAATAATACTAACGCAGTATACCGTTACCATTCAGACAGCTATCCCAATAAAGATTATGCAGATTTAGTACCTGCCATTAGGTACCGCATCAACCTGTGAGACCACACACATCCACAATAGCCACTAACACAACGATAGATAGAATCTGGTACGATATGGAGTGCACACACCGTTGATGATCACGTAGGCATATCATCTCCAGTAACATAATCTGCTTAAAGACGTCCGATAAATCCGATCTAGCGATTTCAGTGCAAGCTTAGCCCAGTATGGTGTCCAGATTCACGATCCAACCATAGCCCGAAATCGATGAACTATAAATCCATTGTCTAAGTTTGCGCAGACAGTGCTCCTCTCTGGACTTGGAAGATTAATTTTCTTAGTTTAGATTGTTTCGTGACCCATTGTGCAGGCGATAATTGGATTTCACTATCTGCGATTTACTTACCTATTGGAGGGATTTGTTGTAAAATTGCTTACGTAAGGAATTGTGGTCATAACTTTTATTCTAATCACCAGGTAAAATACCAGTCATTGTGTTTTGATAATAAATTATTTTTCAAAAAAAATAAAACCGACTTTATAACCATAAACAGGCACTCAAAAGCGAAAGATAAATTACTTAATATAATTATTATAAGCGCTACCCACTTATCTATTTGAAGTCGTGGCCAGCCAAGTCTATTGGATAGTAGATAGATACTATGTATGTAGTAGTAGTAAGTAGGTAGATACACGTAGGTAGTATCAATCTACTACCTATAAGACTTGACTGGCACCGACTTCAAATAGATAAGTGGGTAGCGCTTATAATACTACCGTCACAATTTAAAAAGGCACAATTAACATTTTGCAAATGTTGAGAAAATCGAGATTAAAATATTTTGGGAATTTTCTTAAAAAAAATACCTTTGAAGTGTGATTTTCAAACTTGTGTGAATGTTAAAAGTTGACTATGATTAGAATGTATATAACGACAGAAATTACTATATATTTATTTTAATGTATATAATTAATAATTACCTTATTACTTTTTAACTTAACATAAAAAATTACATTACTAGAGCAATATTACGTTTAAAAGGCACATATAACCAAATATGCCTTATCAATGTAAAATTTTGAGAAAAAAAATAAGTCAGGCACAACTGACGGCATTCCCTGCTCACCTCGCCCCGCTCACTTCATCTCCGTTCAGAAATGTTAAGCGGTAAAGGCACAAACGTCAATGTGCCTTTTTATTTAACATTTTAAGGTGTAAGGGTTAAAAAGAAAAGGTATAACTAACAGTTGTGACCTTTCTTTCCTATTACGGTTAAAAAGATATAGATCTGTAAAGTGCGCACATATAGACACACGGACGGACGGACGGACGGACGGACGGACGGACGAACGGACAGCAAAGTCTCAAAAACTGTCATTTTCGTTCAGAACCCTAAAAAATTGACTTCAAATGCCGCGCTAGTGAAAATATCCACTAGTCATAATGATGTCATCAAGGTATCAAAGGACAATGTCCAAAATGGCCCTGTGCAATAAAAGCATCTGACACACACGATAATTAATTGTCTATTTTATTACGATAATTCCAAATACTTTTATAACACGGACTAGTTGTATTCCAAAATGAATATTAAAGAGTATTATTTGCGATTATTAACATTAATCGCCGCCATATGGTCGCCATCTTCGCCAAACGTCATGTCATGTCAAAAAATGTTCACATAAAAAAACGTTGCATCCTAACAAGACTTTGCTTGGTAGAACATTCCTGTGAAGACAAATTAATTCTCCCCATCTTTGTTTCTATCTCGCTCACAGTTACCGTAAGAATATCTGTCAAATATCAAAATCAACGAGAAGAAAGATATTATGTTTCTTTGAAGTGTTACACACTTAATATCTTTGTAAATTGTTAAACACAATCCAAAATTTCATCGTACCAACGGGACTTGAACCCGCAACCTCCGGAATAACATGTTCCGGTGCTTTGCCAATTAAGCCATGGTGCGAAGTGACGTTACGACGAAATTAGTGGATTGCATTTGTTAACCCAATTACGCATTGGTGGCGCCATCTATGACTACTTATTACATAAGTTAATCATTCGGAAGAAATCATTACAGTTTTTAAATTGTTCTTCGTCGAGATAAGTACATGCGTCGTAATACAAATGCTGATAATATATTAAAAACGGCTCCGCTGATTTCGTTAAAATTTAAATGAGACCACCTGTGAAGGGTACCTTTGAAACAAATAAAGAATTTCCCAAATCGGTTCAGGCATCTTCGAGTAATCGATCAACATAAATAAAAAATATATAAAAAAAAACAACGAATTGGGAACCTCCTCCTTTTTGTGAAGTCGGTTAAAAAACGTTACATATTGAATATATCGAAATTCACACAAAGAAAAATTCTTTTTCAAATTAAAAAAAACACAAAATAATATCTTTTATTGGAATGTGATAAAGGTACCTTCATTATCAACCGACTTCCAAAAAGGTTCTCAATTCGTGTGTAAGTTTTTTTTAGGGTTCCGTAGTCCTGACAAGGAACCCTTATTGTTTCGTCATGTCCGTCTGTCTGTCTGTGCGAGGTTTTGCTAAGAGACCGTTAATACTAGAAAGCTGTAATTTTGTGGGGGTATGTAAATAAATGACGCCGACAAAGTGCTGAAATAAAATTTTGAAAAATATTTTTTTTAGTGTAGCTCATCTACCCCATCGTGTGGTATCGTTGAATAGGTCTTTTAAAATGACCTAAGGGTTGCTAATACCATTTTTCGATTGAATGCTCCATTTACGATATATTAAATTAAAGTGCAAATTTTTGTTCCAGTAGGGCGTCCCCCCCCCCCTCTAAAAGCTAAACTGTTGGCTTGAAAAAGCTGGAAAAATTCGTGATGATAGCGCATTTCATGAACTTTAAAGTAAAATTATTGAGGTTAAGATAACTTTATTAGTTTAGCAGTAATAGTCGTTGAACTTGGGTGTTGGATAATTTTGTACCAAATACAAAATCCTTAGAAAAAATCCTTTAAAGTGACAAAGACGGAGTACCTTGTTGCTTGTTTATAACGGGTAAAGACTTGCTTTGAATAACAGGCTACTACGGAAACCCTACACTGCGCGTGGCCCGACACGCACTTGGCCGGTTATTTGTGCGTATGTTACGCGATTACTCCGTCAATTGTGAACCGATTCGAATGATTCTTTTTGTAATCGGTAGGGTACGTTTTCGAGGTGGTCATTACTAGTATTCTTGTTAAGTTAGTTAAGGGCCCTGTATAAAAATAGGTTCTTAAGGAATAAACTTCGCTAACTTCCCCAATTATATTGAAGCCAGTTAAAAGCCGTTCGTTACAAGTCACAGAAATTGATTTACAAAAACAACTGAAATAAGCAAAAACAAGGAGCAACAATTTTTTTTACAATTGAATCAATCTTATTTATAAAATTTTCCACTGACGGTACGAGCATCATTTAAATTTTCCACCTGACTTGACCTATACCGTTACCAATAGGCTTTTACCACCATCACGAACCACCATTCTAGGCCTAGCGTGTTCAACCTCCTCTACCACATCATCACTCACCACCAAGCGATAAGGTGGTCAAACGCTAGCCTATCAGATATAAAAAAAATTATAATACTCTATCTATATCATTATTCAAAACAATTCATTCTGTAGAAGTTATTGGCAACGTAATTTGGATAAAAACCGCAATTGAAACCATTCAAAATAATGAATAAATTATAAGCTAAACACTTTTTAACACATGCTTTTTGTAAAGGTTATCTATCTGTTATTTTTCAACCGACTTCCAAACAGAAGGAGGTTCTCAATTCGTCTTTATGTTTTTTTTGTGTGTATGTTACGCGTTTACTCCGTCAATTGTGAACTGATTCGAATGATTATTCTGTAGGGTACGTTTTCGAGGTGGCCCCATTCTAATTTTATCGAGATCTGATTAGTATCTCCAGAGATATGACGTTAAGCGTCTCAAACTTGCTACTGAAATTGACTCGCAGGGCATTGAAGTCGGTTGTTTTAGTTTTTAAACTATCTTAATTATTTAAAGTAGTTTTCCTCCTTTTCCCATTATTTTTGACCCCGTATAAAAAACAAAAAAATAAACCAATTGTCATCTTAGTATAAAACAAAGTCGCTGCCGCTGTCTGTACACTTAGATATTTTAATCTACGCAACGGATTTTGATGACGTTTTCAGAAATAGATAGAGCCATTAAATGGTTTACAACCAGAATTAAACGCGGGCAAAGCCGCGGGACGCAGCTAGCTTATAATAAAATTAATCTTTAATAACTAGCTGTCTTCACACCACTTAGATTTGGCAGAGCGATAACTATTTATAATCCTCGTTAATATTTAAGTCTTGACCATAAATTGAACTTCATTATTTATTTACCTGGTTCAAGTTGAATTTGATTAGCTCGTTTAACTACTTTTTAATATCCACAATCGCTTGTCAAATTGGCTGAGTTGAAAGGCATTACTTGAATGAGCATTGCATCTCGAAAGGTAATATTATATAAATTGAACGCAAAACTTGGCAATCTGAATCTTGAAGCAAATAAAGCAAGGCGGTGCTCCCCAACCGAGGGGTTGCAATTGCGACGGCCTAAGGCTCTGCAGGAAATATTGCTTTTTAATGCTGAAAAAACGTTTATTTCGCAGAAAATTATTGGCAACAAATTCGATTTTTTTAAGTACAGGAAATTTTGAAGAAATGGAAATAAATTACTTGAATGAAATTTTATTTACTTATTTGTAAGATTTTTAACGGATATTAGGGTTCCAACAGATACAATTGTTTTGTTCCAAATTTTTTCCTTTTACTTATGTTGATTGTATGCTTGCTTTGAATATACATGTATATACATTCTAATATATAAAATTCTCGTGTCACAGTTTTCGTTGCCATACTCCTCCGAAACGGCTTGACCGATTTTGATGAAATTTTTTGTGCTTATCCGGTATCTATGAGAATTGGCCAACATCTATTTTTCATCCCCCTAAATGTTAGGGATAGTCCACCCCTAAATTTTTAATTTTATTTTTTAGACAAAATTTTTAATTTCTATTTTTTTATGATACAACATACAAAAATACATACAATCCTCAATTTTCACCCTTCTACGATTTACCCTTATTTTTTAATAGCCATTTTAGTATTATATGGCAAAACAACGTTTGCCGGGTCAGCTAGTACATATATAATATTATACTACTTACGTTCAATATTTTGAATAGGAACAAAGAGACGGAAAGTGTAAAATTATTTACATTAGCAATTTCCTACGCGAGCAAGTAATATCATTTGCAAAATGAACTCAAACAATGACAATCAATATTTAGTACTGTTACTGTAATTATTGACGATAATCATCCATCAATTCATTTTGTTTTTGCGTCAATATTTACGCAAAATTCGCATGCAACAAAGGTTATGAATAGGTAAAACCGTTTGTTTTTCTGTCTGTATCGTATAGGTCTAAATATTGCACGACATGAGTCGATGCCGAATGAAATTTTCACATATTGATGATGTTGCTACAGAAAAACAAACAATGCTATAACGATTGGATGCTTTCAATCTATAGAACTGATGATTTTCATTTTGGAAGAATAATTTTGCAACAATGATACTGTCCATTGATATTTTAATTGAAATTGTTTTACGTCACTGTGTGATTTTTACGCTGCCGGGATTTAAGTAAACCATAATATATATATTGCATCTGGGCCATCATTGCAAACCGCACCGAAAAAATGAGATTACCGCTTGAAAGATATTCTTGCTTATTACCGCTTCAACATCAAACAGTTGAAGGACAAAACCTCCAGTTAAACTACAGGGTATGTGAGACACAACATCCTATTGTCTCCAGTTACATTCATAGTACCATGACGCGCAAAATTCTGCCTATCCAGAGTTTTCCGTGCCACAGTTTCTATTACAGCCAGAAGTTATCGCTTACCATCCGGCGAGTGTCATGTTTATCATGGTGTCTTATTAAAAACACTAATTCTATAAGTAGAACAATTTTCTTTGAATTTAATTGATTACATTTCTTTGCTGCCGAGAATAAATTGATATTATTTTTGCTTGGGTTAAAATATCCGGTATCAATAAATCTTTTTCAGTATTTTATTTCGATTTGTTATATAAGTTTATAATATACTCATCTAATACTATAAGAATCTTTGTCCTGACATACTGACTCACTGACAGACAACGCACAGCCTAAACCGCTGGTCTTAGAGACTTGAAATTTGGAGGGTATATTTGTCTTAGTACGTAGGGGTGTACTAAGAAAGGATTTTTCAAAATTCACCCCTTAAGGGGATGAAATGGGGTTTCAAAGTTTGTATGGAGAAACAAGATTAGATAGTCTTTTCTATCCGAAACTTCACACAAGTGCTTCAGGACATAAATAAGTAAACAAGTGTTTCAAGTTTTTTCGAAATTCCACCCCTAAGAGGGTGAAATGGGGTAACAAAGTCTGAAAATCAATATTGTTTTGGATTGCGCTAAAATTTGGCATGCACATAGTTATTACGACGTAAGTGCCCTCTGAGAAAGGATTCTCCAAAATTCACCCCTGAAGGGGATGAAACGGGGGTTCAAAGTTTGTATGGAGAGACAAGATTAGATAGTATTTTCTATTCAAAAACTTCATACAAGTGCTCGAATAAAAAAATTAGTAAATACGTTTTTCAGGTTTTTTTTAATTACACCCTAAGAGGGTGAAATGGGGTAACAAAGTGGGAAAATCAATATTGTTTCGGATTGCGCTAAAATTTGGCATGCAGATAGTTATTACGACGTAAAAGCCCTCTGAGAAAGGATTCTCCAAAATTCACCCCTGAAGGGGATGAAACGGGGGTTCAAAGTTTGTATGGAGAAACAAGATCAGACAGTATTTTCTATTTGAAACTTCATACAAGTGCTCCAGTAAAAAAATAAGGAATTACGTGTTTCAGGTTTTTTTTTAATTATACCCCTAAGAGGGTGAAATGGGGTTACAAAGTGTGAAAATCAATATTGTTTCGGATTGTGCTGAAATTTGGCATGCAGATAGTTATTACAAAGTAAGTTCCCTCTGAGAAAGTATTTTCCGAAATTCACCCCTGAAGGGGATGAAACGGGGGTTCAAAGTTTGTATGGAGAAACAAGATTAGATAGTCTTTCATATTTGAAACTTTACACAAGTACTTAAGTAAGTAAATACGTGTTTCAAGCTCTTTCGAAATTCCACCTCTAAAAGGGTGAAGTGAGGTAACAAAGTGTGAAATCAATATTGTTTCGGATTGCGCTGAAATTTGGCATGCAGATAGTTATTTTGACTTAAAAATTTTTCAAAATTCACTCTTCAAGGGGATGAAGCGGGGGTTCAAAGTTTGGATAGTCATTTTATTCGAAATTTCACACAAGTACTTCTAAGTAAATCAACACCAATATTATAAATGCGAAAGTCAGTTTGTTTGTTTGGGACTTCTTCACGGTCAAACGGCTTGACCGATTTGGCTGAAATTTTGTATAAAGATAGAACATAAAGCAAAATAGGATATAGGATATTTTTTTTATGGCTATGGAGTCAGGGGGTCCAGATATTATTAATTGAATTTTGTAAATATAAGACTTCTTCTCGAATGAACGGCTTGACCGATTTCCCGGAAATTTTGTATGAATACATGTCATAGGGCAGAATAGGATATAGGATACTTTTTTTCTGGCTGTCGAGTCAGGGGTCCAGTTATTTTTAATTGAATTTTGTAACTAAAGGACCTCTTTTCGAATAAACGGCTTGACCGATTTGCCTGAAATGTTGTATAAAGACAGTTCATAAGGCAGAAAAGAATATAGAATACTTTTTTTCTGGCTATCGAGTCAGGGGGTCCAAATATGTTTAATTGAATTTTGTAAATATAAGATCTCTTCTCAAATAAACGGCTTGACCGATTTGCCTGACATGTTGTATAAAGACAGTACATAGGGCAGAAAAGGATAAAGAATACTTTTTATTTGGCTATCGAGTCAGGAGGTCCAGATATTTTTAATTAAATTAAGATTTCTTCTCGAATAAACGGCTTGACCGATTTGCCTGAAATGTTGTATAAAGACAGTTCATAGGGTAGAATAGGATATGGGATACTTTTTTTTTGCTATCGAGTCAGGGGGTTCAGATATTTTTAATTGAATTTTGTAAATATAAGACTTCCTCTCGAATAAACGGCTTGACCGATTTGCCTGAAATTTTGTATGGATGCATGTCATAGGGCAGAATAGGATATAGGATACTTTTTTTTCTGGCTGTCGAGTCGGGGGGTCCAGATATTTTTTATTTAATTTTGTGAATGTGTGGCCTCTTATCAGCTAAACAGCTAGACCGATTGGACTGAAATTTTATACATATTACAGTTCATATTGCATAGAATTACATAGGATACTTTTTTTCTGGTAGTCGAGTCCAGTTGTCCAGAATTTTTAAATTGAACTTTGTAAATGTGTGGTCTACTCTCGGTCAAACTGGTTAACCATTTAAGCTAAAATGTTGTACACGGACAGTCAAAAAGACATAGAAGGGCAACGAATACTTTTTTTTGGGTGGAAATTTCGGTTTTCTATATTTTTATTATGGAATTTTGTAAATGTGTGGCCTCTTTTCGGCCAAACGGCTTGACCAATTCAGATGAAATTTTGTACAGACATTTAATAGGGCATAAAAGGGCAAAGAATACTTTTTTCGGCAGTTAAGTGTGGGTGCCTATATTTTTTTTTAACTTTACATAGAGTTTGCATAATCATAAAAGTTTGAGCTTAGGTTCATAGATAATGACTAAACTTAATAAGTGCCTTAATTAGGCCATAAAACTGTCAGGGTCATAAAAAGTCATCAAAATTTACGCGATGGCTTTGCTTGCCCAACGTGTTTTATCTGCTTTGTGGGAAGTATTTTAAAAGCATTCGTGTCTTAACAGCCACATTTAACCTTAGGGTCATCAGTGTTGACTAAGTAGGTTATAAAAACTGTCAGGGTCATAAAACGTAAAAATTTTCGCGCTCACTTCGCTCGCGCATTGATAGCACTCCCTGCGCTTGCGCAAATCTTTGTTTTATCTACTTTGTAGGTAATATTTCAGCAAGTTTTGTATTGAAACAGTACAACCTTCAATAATCATAATGATTTTTAACCTTAAAATAAGCGGATATCAAGTTTAACCTTTGTGTCATCAGTGTTAACTTAGTAGGTCATAAAAACTGTCAGGGTCATAAAAGGTCGTAAAAATTTTTCGCGCTCGCTTCGCTCGCGCATTGATAGCGCTCGCTGCGCTCGCGCAAACCTTTGTTTTATCTACTTTTAGGTTATATTTCATCATTTTTTGTATTTTCATAGCCACATGCATCAAAACGAGTTTATAAATTAAAACAGTACAACCTTTAATAATCATAATGATTTTTTACCTTAAAATAAGTAGATGTCAAGTTTAACCTTAGGGTCATCGGTCTTGACTTAGTAGGTCATAAAAACTGTCAGTGTCATAAAAGGTCGTAAAAATTTTTCGCGCTCGCTGCGGTCGCGCAAACCTTTGTTTTATCTACTTTGTAGGTTATATTTCATCATTTTTTGTATTTTCATAGCCACATGCATCAAAACGAGTTTATAAATTAAAACAGTACAACCTTCAATAATCATAATGATTTTTAACCTTAAAATAAGTAGATATTAAGTTTAACCTTAGGGTCATCGGTCTTGACTTAGTAGGCCATAAAAACTGTCAGGGTCATAAAAAGACGTAAAAATTTTCGCGCTCGCTTCGCTCGCGCATTAATAGCGCTCCCTGCGCTCGCGCAAACCTTTGTTTTATCTACTTTGTAGGTAATATTTTTGCAAATTTTGTATTTTAATAGCCACATGCATCAAAACGAGGCCATAAATTGAAACGGTACAACCTTCAATAATCATAATAATTATTAACCTTAATATAAGTGGATATCAAGTTTAACCTTTGTGTCATCGGTGTTGACTTAGTAGGTCTTAAAAACTTTCAGGGTCATAAAAAGTCATAAAAAAGTTTCTCACTTCGCTTGCGCAGTAATAACGCTACATAGCGTATAATAGCGTGTTTTAACAGCCTCATACATTAGACTGACTCAAATACTTAAACAGAAAAACTTGGTAAACCTTGGTTAGGTTTACCAAGTACCAAGTAACGATTAATAACTTTAACAATAGACGATATCGAGTTCGACCTAAGAGTCATCTATATTGACTTGATGATTAGGCCATTAAACTGTCAGGGTTATAAAAAGTCATAAAAAATGTTCACTCGCCCAATAATAGCGCTCGCTACGCTCGCGCAGCTATTCACCTTATTTTCTTTGTAAGAAATGTTTCAGGAACTGTTGTGTTGAGTCAAAAATTTAAACAGCACAACTTCGTATACCTAACCAAAATGATTAATGACTTTAACAATAGAGGATATTGAGTTCGACTTTGAGGGTCATCTATGGTAACTTGGCCTAAGAGATCATCGATCTAGACCTCAATGGTCATAGACACAAATAACGCGGGCGAAGCCGCGGGTAACAGCTACTATTATATATATAACTAATTTTAGAGTATTATCTTACATTTGTTAATCATTATTTAAATAAAATATTTCAATTTTTTTTTTTAATCTTATGTATGAAATTCAATTGCCGTTCGTTAGTCTCGCAGAAACTCGAGAACGGCTGGGCTGATTTAGCTGATTTTGGTTTTGAAATATTTGTCGCAGTCCAGGGAAGGTTTAAACGGTGACAAAATAGTGAAAAATTGCGGGGAAGATAGTAAAACCAACAAATTAATTTTCCCATATAAACTGTTCTACCTACTTTCCTGTAAAACATTTGACGTTTGTCCTTTCGGTACGGTAGGAAATTTAAAGCACGTATTAAATTATGGGTTTTGAATCGACAACATAAAATAACCACATTACTCGGATTATCGCGTAGGTAGGTATTTAAAACGTAATATTTTGAATTTTGATGGTTGTCCCAGGTTGTATATTCATTATATAAATTTATCATATGTATGGGTTTTAAAGTAACGTACTTATCTTGTCATTTCAAGTTTGTTATCCGTTTTGTCACCCGAGGTCGAAAATCAGCGCTCTAGTCTTGGCTGCAGCATTAAGCTGAGCTCAGACCTATTCCGGCAGTACTATACACTACAGCAACTGTATGCATGTCGTTCGATAAATATTTGTACCTACTTTTTAGTATCTAGTATCTTTTAGTTAGTTAACTAGATAGATATCTTATATTGTATTGTTGTTGTGTACAGTGTTTTATTGCCTGAATAAATGCTTTCTATTCTATTCATTGTTGGTTCGTTCAGAAACTTTTTGTAGTGTATTGTATTGACATATTTTGATGATTGTCATTATGGCGTTTCCATACATGAGTATTCGCTATTTGTGTATAAAATCCGATAAAAACACAATAAAAATAAATAATAAAGGGGTTCCCATACAAAAAACGTGTTTCTCAGGCAAATTTTGTTCAATCGGAACTCTGCGTGTGCGGGTCCGACTCGCACTTGGATAGTTTATTTATAATTGCGGTACGAAGTTCGCCGGGTCAGCTAGTAATATAATATAAATTTAATATCTTAGTATTAAATCTGTTATCCTGAATCACTCTCTGTACAAATTTTCATGAAATTTTGATTTGACTCTTGGATATTATCTTCAGGATACTGATATCAGAATCCTGTTACTAATATAAAAAAATCATGATAACTTTAATACATCGAATGTGGAAATTTCAAATGCTGTAAAGGTACGACCACACCACGGCGTCCGGCGTCCGCGTTCGCGTTCGCGATCTAATTTTCAATCGTTTTCTGATCGCCGGAGATCGCGTTTGGTGTGAACCAGTCAGTACAAATACTACTGCGCTATCTGATCGCCGCCTAGATCGCGCATGCAGGACGCCGCAGTGTGGTGACATTGACTTTGTAGTAAGTGGTAATAATAGTTTAATGTTATATTGTATGGATGAAATTTTAAATAAAAACTTTATTTTATTTTAAAACGTTATAAATCTCTATAGTTGAGAAATGTATATGCAACAATCCTCGAAAATTGTTTTATCTACCATAATTTTCAGCTAATTTTAAAAATAATGAATTAATTTATAAACGTAAACAAAACGTCGTAACGGACACTCTTCCGAATTTTTGGTGTCAAGGGGCATCATCTTTTAAACGTCTGTATTTATACTGATTTTTTTAATATCTTGTGTAGATTAAGAGCCAGTTTCACCGGTTCCTGATAGCGCTAAAATGAAAATAATAAAATGAAATCTGACAGATTTTTGACAGCTTTTATATGGCGTCACGTGTCAGATAACTATCCAACGCATTATCAGGAACCGGTGAAACTGGCCCTAAGTAACTTAAAAACAATCTCTATAGAAATCATCTCTGAAGAGGAAAGAAAGAAAATGTTATGATTTTGTGTAATGAATGTTTTTAATGTAATGAATGTTTTTCATACAAAAAGTAGAGATTGGTCCTTTACGACGTTTTAAATTTCCATTGTTGATATGGACCATTTCAGAACTACGATTTGAAAGTACTTACAATACTTCATACTTTTATACCTAAACAGGCTGACTAGCAAACAAACTCATCACAAAATTTAAAAGCTCTAAAGTTTCCGACACGTCTCTATACGTCTGCTTAAGTAAAAATAAAAAGAACTATAAGCTATTTAATCCAACAAACTAAGGTAAGAAGCAAAGCAAAGCACACATTAAAAATATGTTCTTGTATTAAAATCAAAGTGAGCGTTGCATTCGTGAGATACGGCCGGGTGAGCGCATTTCCTTAGCTGTCACAATTTTATCTTTACCCAGTTTTGAATTATTACTTCTTTACGTTTTTCCTTATTTAGACGTTATTTGACTTTAAACTGGAAGCTTTGTCTTGCTTTTATTCTAGTTTTTTAATGCTAGATCTTGGCGAGCAATTTATATGGTGATACATTTTATTACAAAATGTTTTACGGATTCAGAACAAGTTTGACCGAATTTTAGTAGTTTTTCAGTATTAGTATACAATTTCACAACTTTTTAAGTTGACATTGTTAACAAATTGATCTCGATGAAAAAACTTATCAGATCTTTTGTAAAACCTTACTTACCTGTTACCTATGAAAATCTGTTTAGCCATTTAAAGACTTTTTTTTTCTAGTTGATGTCGCTATGAAATCAACTTTCAAAGGTCAGGGGGTGAAAGTATCTACATTGATATCGATGCGTCCTGTCATCGCAAACGTGTAATAAAGGGAGATACAGCTAGACAGTTGTATATGTTAATTTCTTTTTTTAGCGACGATTATCGCTCGAAATTCATCCCTATGCATGTAGAGACTACCGGCCTGATCAATTCGAAATTTGGTATCCTCTTATTTTAACGATATTGTAAGAACATGGTAGCATTGACCTGATGCTGGGATCTACTGGAATCTGCAAAGTACTCAACTCCTCATCAACTTACAGAAGAAGAGATGTCGAGTTAGGGCTCATTGGAATGGTCTCAATGAACAGATTATACGTGGATCAGTCGGGGGATGGTTTTAATTTAAGTACTAGAACATAATTTATATGCAGATTTTTTAGTATCTAATATGCGTACTAGTTTAGTAAAACTCTTGTTTTTTAAACTTCCCTGAACATCCCTGATTTGCCGCCAAGAATGCCGTGGAGCTGGCTTTAATATTTTTTTTAATTAAAATTAGAGCCAATATCTGGGTCAACTGATTACGTCACTTAGTAAACTGACAACACTCTCAATGTCCAGAATGTAAAATACCAAATTGGGAGTCGGTGTCCCACAGACTCCGTCATTTCGGCACATTTAATATTTTAGGTATTCTGCTCACGCCCCATCTTCAACGGTCGTCCTGATTGCCGCTAAATTGAACTAAAAACTTCAATGCTTTCAAAACGTTTCAATTATTTCCCTCCTATATTTTAGAATAACAGTGGACCTGTCCATTTTCAGCACATTTAGTACGTAAACGAGTACAAGAATATCTTATCAATATCATGGTACATAAATTGACAATTTTTAATTAGTATTTTTATTTTTGTATGCACAAACTACGTAATCACTGTGCTATATTCAAATCACTGTCTGTAAGAAATAGATACTTTTTCGAAGAAAGCGATGTCAATAAGTTTTAGTAAAATAATGTAAGATCATTTACCAAGTGAAAAAAATCGACTTCAAATGCCATAATTTTCAGTACTAAGTTTTATTTGTTTATCTCTCTACCTCTAAAGACACTTATCAGATCTTGATAAAATTACAATGGGATCAAACGATTAATTCATTCTCTCAAACAAAAAAAATTGGTTAAGAAATAACGGAGTTCTGAAGTAACAAACATTGAAAACCTCCTCCTTTTTTGTGAAGTCGGTTAAAAATCCATTTCGAGTGATCTTCTAGTTCTTTTGTCCTCTTTGCTAAAACTTTATCTTACAATAAAACCGTTAACTTAATTCAACCTTCTACTAAATACAACTTTCTATTTATTCTTTAAATATATTATTTTTAATCAAAAGACCAAACATATTGAAAGAAATCTAATTTACTTTTCTCGCAATACTTCGTCAGTCCGTATTTTAATTCTTCCGAGACTGTCGCATTGTTATCGCCTGTTCAGGAATCTGCTTAAATCAAGTCGTAATTTTACTCTGCATTCTGAGATTAAATTCAAAGTTTCCCTGATTGCAAGTAGTTTACTAATTGCTGGTAATTTATAACTGAAGCGGCAATATATTTCACCTTTATATTTTACTCTTTTGTTTTACCTGGTAAATAATTTGTCGTAGGGTAAAATAACGAATGGTTGCGACTTTTGTTCCTCTTAGGACCATCTTGGACGTACTAAGTGATTGAACTTTAAATTTTTCCGTTAATGCAGAATCCTTTTAGGTCCTTGAGAGTCAGACCATTCTAGGCCTAGTGTGTTCACCATCTTCAACCACACCATGGCTTACCACCAGGCGACTGCGATTTAGTGGTCATACGCTATGCTAGCCTATAAAATAAAAAAAAAACTAACCACAAGTTTTGGAAAGAAGAAATTTAAGTGTAATGAAAAATACTAATGATAACAATACGTACTGGTCCAAATGCGACTATCTCACCATTTTCCAAAAACGAGTTCTAGTTCTCACACCCAACTCCATCATCATGTCAGCTCGAAGGTACAATTATATTACATTGTCACTGAACTTACATAAGTACCAAATTTCAGCTCAATCGAAACCAAATAAAATTCGGGCCCCAGAGGCAAATGCTTTTAATGAAATATCTCGTTATCAGTTCTAGTCCTAAAATTATGAAAACTTGTTGAAGGTTTATAATTCTTATTCACAATTCTAGGCTCATCATCAACATTATCACCTGCTTTTGTGTTTGTTACGCGATTCATTTCTACGCCAATCTCATTTAGGTCTTTCCTCGATCATTGTTATATCATCGAGTTATCTCGATACCGTGTCCTACTTTTCTTTTATAAGATTAGGTTAGGTTATTCAGATCCTAATAAAATTACTACAGTAGATATCATATTGTTACTGGAAATGACATATGTATAATGAGTCTCACCTTCTTTATGTAGGTACCTAAAATATTTTAATTCTACTAAAATCTGTTTATGTTCTAGCCGCACTAGATACTTCTGCAATGTTATCCAGAAACCTTCGTAGTCTTCACAAATAAAGGCCATTGTTGTGAATTTGAAGTTTCCAACGTCGAAACTTTCACGTAACAGAAAAATCTTTGCAAGTAAAGCTGTATCATGGATAGCTGAATAGATCACTCCCCGTAGGAAGGCGTCAATCGTGGGCTGATTTATAGAGGGCGCTCGAATCGCGGCGCCGGGTAAACTGTCCAGACTTTTGCTCCTGTTGCAAACGTGGCCCACCGGCAAACAAGTCACTCTGACGATTCTCCCTCATCGAAAATTCGAAGCCCGGTAAATGCCTTTATAAACGAATCCATTTTAAATTCCGAATAGTCTACCGACAACATGGAACGGAACTTCCAGACATGACATGCGTGTTAACAAAACGTTGGCGCGCTTGGTCAATTTTGGACGGATTTTACAGTGTTCGCTGCTCACCTACGGTCCTGAATGAAATTAAAACTCATGTACTGATTTTGATTGACTGAACATAGCAAATATTATCTTTAAATTTAGAAAATTCCATTCTTACAAAAATTTTAAACACCATTGTACTGTGTATTGGAATTTCACTGGACACATTGCCCTTTTAAACTGACAAGCATTTATATTCCTATTCATACATTAAGTAACTTATGTTTAGATATCTACTATCTACTTTCTACCATTTATACTGAAATATACACAAATTCATCAAGTTCAGTAGAAATAGACTTAAACACATAGTTTCCACGGGTTGTTGGAGCACATCATGTAGATGCTCCTCCTGACTTGCTACCAAATGGTAGGTTACCACAAACAAGGAGAAAATCTGCTGCCTATAACCTTACGGTGTTTTGCAAGTACAGCCTTTGGGCGTCAGAGTATTCTAGGCTTAGAGTGTTCAGCATATTCGACCACATAAGAAATAAAAATAATAAAAAAGATATAAATAACATTTCAATATTTAATCACTTCTTGACTAATTGCATTCGAAACTTCACTGAATTCACTCAATCAAATATTTTTATACAAGTTCTAATCTTTTTCTTCACTTTTCCAGTAACTATGAGTTCCCCTTGTTAATTTGCATCGGTCTTTATGCAAACTTTTTTCTCAAACTGGACCTAAGAATTCAATCAAGACTTGGTTGGCTATAATTGCGCTATCGGAGAGTGCTATTGCAAAACTTTAAAACTCCCATTGAGAATTTATTTCTATATCGAATGGAATCGATAAGAATCGAGTTTTGAAATATTATTATAATTTAAATTATACTATTACCACGATTTTGAAATTTGATTCTCGATATTAGATTATATGAATTATTTTGGACACAGTAAATCTTCAGTAGATAGTAGTAATACCTAAGTTTTATTATATTTCATAAAAATATGATCAGTATGTAAACAAGTTTGATTGATACCAAAATTTACAATTTGTACGAAAAAAAATATGACAACTACAAACAATAAGTAACAAGGCAATACAGTCGGCAGTCTTATCGCATAAAGAAATTTCTATTCGATGACCTACTTTCAACTTCAAGTTCTAACGATATATTTTTTTTTTTGTTTCAGGTATACATTAGCTAATCGGCTCCCGCCAGCTTTGAAGCCTGACATCACGTAACTATTAAAATAATCCAATTTAAGTACAGTTTCACATTAAACTTAAGCAGCTGCTTATGCATTCATAGTCTCGGCATTAACACTTAAAGAGGATATAAAATAAAATGCCGGAAAAGCAGATTTTAGAATCTTGATAGAGTTTTTAGTGAAGTTTGTAATATAAAACAGTTTGTGTTTTAGTCCAGTTGTGGTAAGAGTATGTTAAAGGTCGTAGCCGACTTGTTCAACGCCGTTCCCATGCAGCAAAATAATGTTCATTAAAACGTAAGCCCGTTCGTTATCTGTAGACAGACTTTACATTGACAACACAACAGCTCGCAAGGAGCTGTCTGCCGGGTGAGAGCGGTGTTGAACAAGTCGGCTACAACCTTAAATGTTCCTAACGCAATAATGCATTTTAGTAAAGCTTCATCGGGGTAAGTGTTTTTAGGGTTCCGTACCTAAAGGGTAAAACGGGACCCTATGACTAAGACTCCGCTGTCCGTCTGTCTGTCTATCTCATGAACAGTGATAGTTAGACGGTTAAAATTTTCACAGATGATGTATTTATGTTGCTGCTATAACAACAAATACTAAAAACAGTAAACTAAAAAAACTAACTAAAAAAAAATAAAAATAATAGGGGGTAAAAATAATAGTAAAGTTTTTTTCGGCATTTGAATATAACGCCATCTATGAACGCTTTACCTAAGCCTATTGAAGTACCATTCCCTAACACCTTTGTTATACGTTAGATGGCGTGGCGTTATAAGAAATAAAATGTTTATTAAGAATTATTTTTTGCTGGCGAAAAATATTAGTGGTATTTTTTGCTCGATCTTATAAATATCTGTAGTGTGGTACGAAATCCTACGAGTGCGTGTCCGACTTGCACTTGGCCAGTTTATTTATATACTTGCAAAACTTGCTTACTTGCTTCTATACATATAAAGTTGATTTTGGTGACGTATAATATCATATATGTGAGGTCGTTTTATATTTAGTATAGTATTGAGAGCAAGAACATGAATTGTATCGGAAATACGCTCTTCTTTATATTTACCTCACCTGTATTTACTTACATGCAATAAACCAGACAATTCCTTCAGAATTGTGTCCTCAAAACGGGCCGCCTATCCCAAATACCAGTATTACGTCTCATAGAGCTGGAGCGAGGCAATCTTGTCCAAGCTTTGAATGCGCCTGCGAAATATAATTCCGATCGGGCAGCAATCAGGGACCGTTGAAGATGGCGCGTGATTCGACTTTGGAAAATATTAAACGTACTTGCGGTAACAGGACTGGGCCGGGCGGACGCCTCGAATGTGAAATTTATATTATAACTGAGTCTGATGTGATTGAGTCCACAGATCAGTTATAGATTTATAAATATTAAAATTGTACATATTTAAATAGTTTCAGCCAGCGATGAGACGGGGAAAGAAGATTTTTGGAATAATTTGGTCGCTTGTAGTGTAAAAGTGTGTTTTTATAGAATCAAGAATCAAGAATCAAGAATCAAAGCATTTATTCAGTATGTAGGCAGTATAAATATACGCACATATACACGTCAAAATCATAAATCATAAAATAAATCATAACCAATTATCAAGTAAACATAGCAAAAGCAGAATTTAACGCTTTGAATTAGAAAAAAAAAGTAATGAACCATTCAGCTGTCATCCAATCGTTTACGTCAGAATATTTAAAAAAAATTAAAGTAGGTTAAAACCAACCATACATGTAACTGTGTGTTTCAGTACTTCAGACAATTTTTATATAAAAAAATAAAAAAGTGAAATAGTGAAACACAACATAGAGAAACGCATACCGATCACAGTACATATCATGATCCAACTTATACTTTACATGATCCATGATCTTAATCCATGGCTTGGTACATGTCATCCACAGAGACCATTGTAATAGACCTAATATGATAGTATGATGTCAAGTGTCCCTCTCTATGTAGTTCAGAGAATGGTGAAACACTTTGTCCAGGCAAATCAATTTCACAGTATATCTAACTCATAATTAGTTGAGATCGTGTTTGAACATGACATAGCATCTATGCTATGCAATTTTCTTTTTAAATTTATTTATCTTGGTTCACTTTAATTTGTTACATTAAAAAATTCATAATATAAAAAAAGAAAACTTACTCGTACAATAACTTATAGGTAAACACTACATGATCTTGAAATTAACAAGAAAAGGGGTAAATAAATGCTACATATTTATTCTTGTTTTCGTATTTACCTACAAAAAAAATGTATTTAACTATGCTATTTATCAGCGAGGTAGGACACTACATCCTGTTGTTTTCAACTGACTTCCAAAAAGAAGGAGGTTCTCAATTCGACTGTATGTTGTTTCTTTTATTTATTTTTCTATGTATGTTACGCGGTTATTCTGTCTAGTGTCTAGTCTAGTGATAGTCTGTCTGTCCGTCTGTCACCAGGCTGTATCTCATGAACCGTGATAGTTAGACAGTTGAAATTTTCACAGATGATGGATTTCTGTTGCAGCTATAACAACAAATACTAAAAACAGAATAAAGTTAAAGATAATAGAGGGTAGTAGGTAGTATAGGTAGTAGGTAGAGGATAATAGAGGGTAATAGTAGTAACAGAATAAAGTTAAAGATAATACAAGAAACGTGTTTTTTTTTCGGTATTTCACGCCATCTATGAACGCTTAGTTAGGTAAACGTCCCATAGATGGCGTTATATTGAAATGTCGATCCCTGCCACCTTTGTTAGACGTTAGATGGCGTTATAAGAAACAAAATGTTTATTAATTATTATTTTTTGCTGGCGAAAAATGATAGTGGAATTTTTTGCTCGATCCTATAAAATACTGTAGTGTTGTACGGAACCCTACGAGTGCGAGTCCGACTTGCACTTGGCCAGTTTATTTTAATTGATGGGGTACATTTTGAAATTGGTCCCATTGTAATTTCATTGAGATCTGATAAGTATCTCTAAAGATATGACTATAAGCGTCTCAAACTCGCTACTGAAACAGATTCACGCGGCATGGAAGTCGGTTGTTTTAGTTTTTTAAATATCCTAATTATTAGAAAAACAGTACGATATTTTTATGAAACTATTTTTTATTAAGAGCGACTTTGGTATAACTTATTCCTCAAGACATCCATGTTAGCATTCGAAAACATTATTTACAACGATGAATGTGTATTTACTAAATAAAAAGGCTTTTCTGGTTATTTTCGGCTGATATTTCACACAATGAAAGCAAGATTAACAAATACACTGGCTGGCTACTCTTTCTTGTTCGGCTGAAGTATGGCGGAATGTCACGCGATATACTTGTACACGAATGGTGTAAAAGGAAGTTTTGGGGATATCTCTGGTGCTTTATAGTCATTAAATAAATAAGATAATATAATGTTAAAGTTCTAAGAATAAGTGTTGACTAGGTGAAGCTTTTCTTGGAAAAGGTTTTGCGGGTATAGGTTTAGTTATTTGCATGGCACTGTTCGGGTACTTATTTCCGTCAAACTGTCACGGTGGTAGCAGTCAGGGCAGGAATAAGTGTTTGATGTACTGCAGTAGAATTGGTGCTCTAAACTCTAACAATTCCTTCAAATTAATTCAAAACGAAATGTTAGTTTGAAATAAGATAAACAAGAAAATTCATAGACAGGTTAATTACCTTTAAAGTTACATTGCAGTAATTGATGCAAAACCGCCACCGTCACAGTTTGACCGCAACCTAAGTGTATAGTTCTAATTCTCACGTTACAATACCAAAGTCTAACTACAAAGTGAATCACAACTTTCGCTCGAACCTCAATCTTCCCTGATACCACAAGAACCAATTAAATTTCAAAGAACCTTCCAAAGTTATTGAAAGATAAAGATAAAGTTTGAACTCAAGATGATTTACTGTTGCCCATTTAAGTTAAGCCTCACAATTCCGCAAAATAGTGCCGAATCCGCAAATTCTAAAGCAACATTCGAAAACCAGGCAAGTCAAACTATTAATGAATTGTATAACGTACCGAAAACATCTCGGTATCTAGAAGTGTATCTTGTACATTTAATAGACAATGCTGGGAAGGATGGAGTTTCTTGTAAACTCGAGTTGGAAGTTGTGTAAGTTTCACCAAACCCTGTGCTTAAATTGAAATGGGCACCGAAATAGCTCCACTCGCTTTATTATTAACAACTGGCTATTTCGGACAATTGAAAGATTATCTCTGTATCTGAGGATATTGATTGGATATGGTTTTTAAAATTATTCGTTAATAGATCGCTTGTAGTCTAGATATTTTGAGCACGAATGATTTACTACAAGGATATAGAATCCAGGAGGCCTACGCGTACTAGAAGGTTAAAGACAATCCTTTTTTACAAGGTTTTATTTAGTTTCACCTGTCCCGATGTTATTCATCAAATCTTGCAAATTAAATTTGATCCACTTCCCGGTTACCGATTGAGCTGAAATATTGCATATATGTGTAAATCGCGTGACAATGTAATATTATGATGACATGGTGCTAAACTGATGATGGAGCTGGAAGGTAGCCATAGGAACTCCAAAACTACACATGTTATACCCGTCGTGTTTTACAAAAATATAAAGTGTGTGACACTTCAAAGAAACATAATATGCAATATAATACTAAAATTAATTTTGAATTAGGTAGTCTATTAAATTAAAAGATAACAATGTCAAAAGATAATTAATAAATAAATACAAAAAATAAATGTAACAATAGCAATTAGTAAATTCAAATAAATTCATGAATATACCACAATATTAAATAATTATTTTAATTTCATTTTTATGTCCTGTCATAATATTCTTGTACGCTATAGAAGCATTTTTCCAAAAGCCACAATCGTAACATTCGCTTAAAGTGAGAAGCACTACTTAATTTTTTATTTCTGGTGGTAACTTATTAAAAATGTTTACACACATACCTACTATATGAATTTCTACTACAGATAACCGTTCTAGACTGAGGACTATCAAATTTTTCTGGAAATCGCGTATTAAAGTTACAAGTTTCTCCTTTCTTGTTTAACAGTTTTGGATGTGTCTTGACAAAGCTACATGCTTCAAAAATATAGAGGCATTGTACCGATAATAGATTTAAGTGTTTAAATTGAGTAGGTACTTGTCTATTTATTCTATATATGTGCAGTCATTTTATAGAAGCGCAAAACCGCTTATATATAATTCTTACTTACTACTTATTACGAACGCTCGTTATAAATCTCAAGTTACTATAAAGCGATAAACACACATGTGAACCAGGTGACACCATACATTAAGATTAAACGTAAAAGCAAACACTATAACAGGTGCTCGTGAGCAAGACCATAAACAACTCAAACTTAATATTAGACCACAAAGCAAGGAATTCATGTCACAGGTGTGTGTAAGCGTCACGCACAACCATAGATTACCCCCTTACGACGTTTCATGTAGAACAAAAAAGCGCACCGTCAATACACATACTTACTAAAAATCACTTCGTAGAACTATGGTTTTGTGGAGCTGCTTTAGTTTCGACGAAGTGCGATATATTTTCTTATACCTCTCCAGGATGTTGTCTGACGAAGCGATCGATGATCTAGCACGCTTACCTAGAAGATATTATGTTAGTGAACTTAGCAGATCATTGTCCAGCAGATAAAAAAAAATGAGAGTTTTTTTCGCATGCAGCCGAGTTCTACAGTTCCTGATACTTTTTAAGAATAGTTCTGGCGTTTTTGCCATAAAAACGTCAACTGTCAAAATGATCTGCTAACTTCCCGGAGCAGATCATTTTGCAGCATATGAGAAAAAAATATGTGTTCTATCCGCATGCAGCTGAGTTCTATAGTTCCTGATACTTTTTAAGAATGGTTCTGGTGTTTTTGCCTTAAAAAACGTCAACTGTCAAAATGATCTGAAGACTTGAAGACCTCCGGGTTGTAGCTATCGGAAAACACGGACAACAAAACTAGAACTTGACATAAAACTAACTGTACATTTATTGAGTAGGGTAATATTCTTTAGGGCACACGCCAGATAGAAGAGACGTAAGGCGAGGAGGGGTCGCGGATGTGGCAACTTATACGTTGACTTACAGAAGACATTTTTATTTCAGAAATAGTTGCACATTACTATTATTTTTGTTAACCCCTCCAACTAAGCTAAATATGGTGGGGATCGAGCTCACGACCTCTCGATCGCTAGTCCGACACCTTATCTATTGGGCTATTGCGGCTTTCTCGAATTAAGCGAAGTCTCGCGATGGAAAAGATGACAGAAGACAGAGTAGAGACGCGTCCTTGTCCTATGTCTCATAAGTCTTACTTCTCTTCTGTCTAGTTTTTGTCTTAATTTTTTTATAAAAATGTCAAAAATATGCTTAAAACGTAAATAATCTTTATTAACAATATCAAATGTTACTATAGACACCAATTAAAGGCATCAGATGCAATATGAATTTATATCGACCTATTAGACACTATGTGTTTAAAGAGCAAAAAAAATTGTATAGTAACAATAGAGGATTTAAATTAGCCTTTAAATAGCATTTCCCCGAATTCAGAGTAACGAAATGTTGAGAATATATCTTGGGCATCCTTCCACGGACAACATTTAGTGTTAGACTACTGTGAATACATTACACAACATGCATACGCTTCAGTTGCTGACTCTACCAACTCTATCGGGGACTTGCCACTAATGTTCTCAATAATTGGTATCCGAACTTCGGATGTGTCCAATAAATGACTTGATTCGGAGTAGTTAGAGGTAACTTTAAATTGTCTTACTAGGTTAAGAGTACTGCGAGGTTATATGCGAATATTTGATGTTACACAGAAAAATTAAAAGCAACCAAATGTTTACAATATAAGTTTCTAGGTTTTCATAGTCACAGACTAACACTTTCCAACTTATAAACACATTCCAATTATTTAAAACACTATCAAAATTTGATATACCTACCTAATCGTTATGGGTATTTCATGGATCGAAATGTTAAACAATTATTAAATGTTTTGAATCAGGCATGACATTTTGATATTATAAATAATTTATACATATATAATATAGTTTTTAGACGCCTGCTATAAATCCAACTAAAAGCTTAGACTACAGTCTCAAAAGCTCTTATAAGAATTGAAATAGCTGTCTAGCAATATAAATACAAGAGCACCAAAATCAAATAATAAGATAAAGATAGAACTCCCAGTGCTGCTCAAAAATTCAACACTGGAGTCAATCGCTCAACCAAAACAATCAATAGCGAACATTCTAAGCCGCGTCTAGACAATAGGTATCTCCGAGTGCTTGAGTCAACTTGTGGGAGTGACTTTAATTCATCGTAGAGGAGACGCCATCTGGGATTACTTGATGCCATCACAAGATGGTACCGTCGGACCTTTGATAGGAAGTTGTTGGTAGTTAGAAATTGGGGCGCATCGGGAAGATGAACTTGTACGTGAGCACGTCATCGTATGTTTGAATATCGGTTAGGTCAATTTGTTTATGTAAACGTGTTGTGTTATTTCAATGGTAATGAATTTACATCTGAACGAAAATAATGTTTAACCTCACTTCGGTTTTATGCTACTAACTTTCATCATCGAAACTCAAGTAAAATAGACAAGTAGTTTTTGTCACATTAAAAAATAAATTGATCAATGAACCACAAATTGTATTAGAAAATGTGTATATATGTTAACTCGTTTATAGCACATGCATCAAATTAGCAAACATTGTGATAACATCTCGAAATTCAGTTTTAACATACTCCTTATTGTCGGATCGAATTGAAACTTTGAATTTCTATGTGTAGTTTGGCTGACAATACTTTGATTTGAAATGACGATTTATAGGCAAAAGGCTCCAGAGCCTAGAACATCGGCGCAAAGTCGCTTGTTTATCGGTTTTCTATCCAATACATTTCGGAAAGTGTGCGATCTAATTGCAAGAATTAGTACCGCCATCCCCTTCTATCTCGGACAATCAGATATACCGATGTGCGCCATCTCTTTATGGTGGACGTTCCATCTACCCGCGTTATATTCCATTTACCCCTACGTTTAGCTTTATCATACGTTCATACGTACTGTCAAGGAATGGAATCCATTGCCAGTGTATGTGTTTATTGATAACTACAACTCAGGGGGCTTCAAACCGCAAGTAAACAGGTATCTTCGAGGTAAACGTGCTGCATTGTCGATCGCATCGTCACTTATCATAAGGTGTACGAGTGCTTGCCTGTCTAGTATATAAAAAAAAATAATGACCTGATCTAATTACGGAGGAGGTGTATATTGTAATGTAACTCTTCAGTAGCTACGAGTTTGGGCTCATATGATTCGTTATGACTAGTCTCACAGATTGGGTTTGGTAACGATCTGATGATCTGATGACTGAACCAGGAGTCTACTTCTTGGTTTAATCGTGTTTTATTAGTACATAAAATTATGACTTATTTTAATAGTACTTTTATTTGTGAAGGAAATCTTAGTGAAGGAAATTTAGTGTCCGCCTGGCCAGCCCCTCTCCTCTCCCTAAGTTAGAAAATCTGTCGCAAAACATCTAATGAGTTTCGGCAGCTAACTTAGAGAGCCAGTTCCTATTATATTAGCGTGCTGCCATCCTCGACCGCATCATCACTTTCCAAAAGGTGAGATAGTGGTCAAACATTAGCCTACATAATGTAAAAAAAATCTTAAAACCTATATTTACATATGGTTGTAGAATATAGTCTATCTAAGTCATTGTATTATGAATGTGTTATCTCCACAAATAATATATTACATTAATAATGTAAATTCCATAGTAATGCGTCTGTATCCATACGGTAGCACCCGGAATCTGCGAGGTATTATTAATTATGCCGGCATAAATGATCCTAGGCTTATTAAAACACCACAATATGAAGAACGCCTTAAAATTAAGACAACAGAGAGAACATAAGCACAATGATATGACGTATCTGAGCGAGTGTAAAACGCCCATAAACAAATAAATACATATAATTTGTAAAGTACAATAATAGTCTTATTACTCACGAACGTATTTTTTTGCTTTAGTTTGTGTGTAAATGTACGATATGATGTTAAAGTAAAGCAAGAAAAACGTTGAATTCCTAATTTTGAAAAATATTCAAGTATTTATTTAGTCAGACCATCAGGCGATTATACGACCAGATAATTGTCAAACGCTAATCTATAATAGACAAATAAACTGGCCAAGTGCAAGTCGGACTCGCACTAGTAGGGTTCCGTACCACACTACAGTATTTTATAAGATCCAGCAAAAAATAACACTATCATTTTTCGCCAGCAAAAAATTATAATTAATAAACATTTTGTTTCTTATAACGCCATCTAACGTCTAACAAAGGTGTTAGGGATCGACATTTCAATATAACGCCATCTATGGGACGTTTACCTAACTAAGCGTTCGTAGATAGCGTGAAATGCCGAAAAAAACACGTGCCTTATATTTTTACTGTATTCTGTTTTTAGTGTGTTGTTATAGCGGCAACAGAAATACATCATCTGTGAAAATTTCAACTGTCTAACTATCACGGTTCATGAGATACAGCCTGGTGACAGACGGACAGACAGACAGACAGACAGATAGACAGACAGACAGACAGACAGACAGACGGACAGCGGAGTCTTAGTAATAGGGTCCCGTTTTACCCTTTGGGTATGGAACCCTAAAAAGTAAAATTTTCAGAAAATATATGTGTACAAAGTACACAGTCACTCCCTCCCTCTGTGCCTACACTTAGATATTTTAAACTACGCAACGGTTTTGAATGCGGTTTTCATCAATAGATAGAGGAGGAACGCGAAGGGAACAGCGTCCAAACGCAGAACCATCATACAAGACAATCTTTTGTGTTACTCATCATCATCAGCTAGTGTCAGTCCACTGCTGGACTTAGGCCTCTCCCAAGGTGCGCCACTGAGCCCGATCTTCGGCTCTTTTTTTCCAGTCATCTTTTCTTTTATTTTGTGTTACTCTAATTAAACTAAAGCATATCTTTAATCGCTATCACTCCTTTTTAAGACATATGCCGATGAATCTAGTCCACCACCAGTTATTCTGTAATCCGATTCAATAAATGCACACGTCGTAGCCCATTCAGCATTGCGATGGCCAAATGAATGGACGTCACGAATTTAGCAACACAGCGTGTGCCAGATCATATCTCACGCGGAAGACAGCTTGCTACATTATGTATAACATGCTATGTAGTTAGTTATTAATCAGTGTTAATGCTAAGATAGGATTTGATGTCTGGTTGCCTGACTTAAGTCTAATGAGTTTCTTATGGGGTTATGTGACTGAAGTGCTTTTCGCACTGTTAAAGCAAGATAATATAGAAAATGACATGCTTCAAAAAATATCAAAGTATAATTGGAACTATATAAATTCTTACCCACAGGCTTAGATTAGACAAATCAGACCCTTTACAGTTGATCATACAGCGTCATCAACTAGAAAAGAGCTCGTAGTATTAAAACGGCTACACGGATTTCCGTTAATTAAAACTAAGCACACTCTAATTAATACCAAAACAAAAAAAAACAAAAAAAAACACGGAAATTAGGTCATCCGTTTGGGCACAGATTCAAAATTGGGTACTATGATGCCACAGACAGACACACAGATACACACGTCAAAGTTCTAACACCCCTTTTTTTGTCAAAGCTTAAAATTATACATAAAATTAAGATCAGTATAAAACAATTTTTGTACAATATAAATCAAAACAACCTAACATCTACACTCAAGATCCTGATAAAGAAATAAAAAAATCTAAATGAAACTGAAAGTGTCAATATATTAATATACTCGTAGCTTAACTCACATTAAATACCCATTATAATACACAAAATCATCTACAACAGACTAAAATAATGAGATCCAACATTAAAATTCGATAATCTATACAGCAACATGTATCTAGCAATTTTCGGGGACTATTTAACATAATAAACAGGTAGCTATTTCAATTTCCATAGGCGCATAGCGTGCGAAATGCAAATTGCTGTCCGACACAATATCAGTTGACGGTGCGTCGGCAGGAATGATTGAGTAGGAGATAGCTGCATACCACTCTCTATATATCTACGACTAATTCTCAACTTGGAATTTAGATTATATACTAAAATCTATAAAAATATTCTTACCAGCCTATGCTGGAGTGGGATATGTTATCATATTTCCGTTAAAATAAATAACAACTCTAATTATTTTAATGTATTAAGGTAACGGAGTGTAGATAAAGTCGCGTTTTTTTGTAATCGAGAGCTTAGATTTCTACCAGATCAAAACCGAATAATTGGCCGGAATGACCTATGCGGCAATTCCTTGCAATTTTATAAAGATAAACTACTTACTACGTACTTGTATCGATGGTTGCGTACCATTCATCTGGGTATCCTTGACATCATGGGAACAACGCCTGGTTTTTTTCCCATTTAACCTTATTTCATCCTTCTGAACAAAACTCCAAAAACTCTCGAAGCAGTAGGCCTAACAGCTGACCTTGACTCAGTTAATGCATCATAACTTCCAGGCTAGATATTATTTAACCCATCGAAACCCAAATTTATTATGCCTTTGTCGTTCCCCGCTGTCGACTGAGAGATTAGTTGACAATGTCACTAAGAACAAAGTTCGTGTAAAGTTCATCAGGGAAACTTGTGCCGTGCGCCCTTAAATTGAAACAGTAGTACAACATCTGCAGCGGCTGATGGGTGCCAGGAACAGAATTAATTTTGGCTTGATTTACTCATAGCAGATGAGACTGATGCGAGTCTAGCTAGTAGCTCGATTGACGTAATTTGTTATCTTTAGAATCTTTGATCCAATGTATTGACTATTTTGTATCTGAATCAGGTAAAAATCTTTTAGAAAAGAAGATATTGAAAGTGTCTATCTGGATCATCTAATACTATAAGAATCTTTGTCCTGACATACTGACTGACTGACTGACTGACTGACTCACTGACAGACAACGCACAGCCTAAACCGCTGGTCGTAGATACTTGAAATTTGGAAAGTATATTTGTCTTAGTACGTAAGGGTGTACTAAGAAAGGGTTTTCCAAAATTCACCCCTTAAGGGGATGAAATGGGGGTTCAAAGTTTGTATGGAGAAACAAGATTAGATAGTCTTTTCTATCCGAAACTTCACACAAGTGCTTCAGTAAAAAAATAAGTAAACACATGTTTTTCAGGTTTTTTTGAAATTCTACCCCTAAGATGATGAAATGGGGTAATAAAGTGTGAAAATCAATATTGTTTCGGATTGCGCTGAAATTTGGCATGCAGATAGTTATTACGACGTTAGTTCCCTCTGAGAAAGGATTTTTCAAAATTAACCCTCGAAGGGAATGAAACGGGGGTTCAAAGTTTGTATGGAGAAACAAGATTAGATAGTCTTTTCTATGCGAAACTTCACACAAGTGCTTCAGTAAAAAAATAAGAAAACACGTGTTTCAGATTATTTTTAAATTCCACCCCCAAGAGGGTGAAATGGGGTAATAAAGTGTAAAAATCAATATTATTTCGGATTGCGCTGAAATTTGGCATGCAGATAGTTATTACCGACGTTAGTTCCCTCTGAAAAAGGATTTTCCAAAATTAACCCTCGAAGGGGATGAAACGGGGGTTCAAAGTTTGTATGGAGAAACAAGATTAGATAGTCTTTTCTATCCGAAACTTCACACAAGTGCTTCAGTAAAAAAATAAGTAAACACATGTTTCAGGTTTTTTTGAAATTCTACCCCTAAGATGGTGAAATGGGGTAATAAAGTGTGAAAATCAATATTGTTTCGGATTGCGCTGAAATTTGGCATGCAGATAGTTATTACGACGTTAGTTCCTTCTGAGAAAGGATTTTCCAAAATTAACCCTCAAAAGGGATGAAACGGGGGTTTAAAGTTTGCATGGAGAAACAAGATTAGATAGTCTTTTCTATCCGAAACTTCACACAAGTGCTTCAGTAAAAAAATAAGTAAACACCTGTTTCAGGTTTTTTGAAATTCCACCCCTAAGAGGGTGAAATGGGGTAATAAAGTGTGAAAATCAATATTGATTCGGATTGCGCTGAAATTTGGCATGCAGATAGTTATTACGACGTTAGTTCACTCTGAGAAAGGATTTTTGAAAAAAGGATGAAACGGGGGTTCAAAGTTTGTATGGAGAAACAAGATTAGATAGTCTTTTCTATCCGAAACTTCACACAAGTGCTTCAGTAAAAAAATAGGTAAACACATGTTTCAAGTTTTTTTGAAATTCTACCCCTAAGATGGTGAAATGGGGTAATAAAGTGTGAAAATCAATATTGTTTCGGATTGCGCTGAAATTTGGCATGCAGATAGTTATTACGACGTTAGTTCCTTCTAAGAAAGGATTTTCCAAAATTAACCCTCAAAAGGGATGAAACGGGGGTTTAAAGTTTGTATGGAGAAACAAGATTAGATAGTCTTTTCTATCGGAAACTTCACACAAGTGCTTCAGTAAAAAAATAGGTAAATACGTGTTTCAGGTTTTTTTGAAATTCCTCCCCTAAGAGGGTGAAATGGGGTAATAAAGTGTGAAAATCAATATTGTTTCGGATTGCGCTGAAATTTGGCATGCAGATAGTTATTAATTACGACGTTAGTTCCCTCTGAGAAAGGTTTTTCAAAATTCATCCCTGAAGAGGATGAAACGAGGGTTCAAAGTTTGTATGGAGAAACAAAAATAGATTGTCTTTTATATTCGAAACTTCACACAAGTAGTTTAGTAAATAAATAAGTACATACGTGTTTCAGGCTTTTTGAAATTCTATTCCTAAAAGGGTGAAGTGGGGTAACAAAGTCTGAAATCAATATTGTTTTGGATTGCGCTGATATTTGGCATCCAGATACTAATTTTTTAAAGTAGGTATTCGCTAAGAAAGGATTTTTCAAAATTCACTCTTCAAGGGATGAAGCGGGGTTTCAAAGTTTGGATAGTCATTTTATTCGACATTTCACACAAGTACTTCTGTAAATAAATAAGTAAATACGAGTTTCCTAAGAGAGTGAACTGGGGTAAAAAAGTCTGAAAATCAATATTGTTTCGGATTGCGCTTTTTTGGGTTTTACGGGTTTTATAAATATGAATCCTGATTTGTCTTAGTCACGCAATAACATGAAAACAGGTGAACCGATTTGGCTAATTCTTATTTGATGTATTTAATGATAGAATCGTTTTAACAAAAGAAAAGTTTTAAGTAAGTAACAGGAGTTTTTAACGCGGGCGAAGCCGCGGGGGACTTCTAGTATTATAATACAATTAAGTTTTAATTATTTCATAATTGGAAGATCGGTTGGGACTTGGGATAGTTGCGCTATGTGAAATAGATCATAGTATAACTCTGAGTCTAAGTCTAAGTCTGACCCTCGACTTACGTAATCCATTTCCACATAAACACCAATTCTATCTTAGACTGCATTTCCACTTAAAATGTAGGTACAATACCATTAATAACATTAATTGTTTGAATTTAAGGGTTCAAATTTATTCATATTATTAAGTTACTCGTATATGTCAGCTCTACTATACCTTAGAATTAGATAAAAAAAAAATTGTAAAATGGTTGAAAAAATGTAAATCCAACATGCAAGTATAGAGCAAAAACAAACTTATAATAACCGTAGCCCCAAGTTAAGTTCAGCAAAACAACGCGGCTAAAAAATCGTAAAAAACAATATATTACGATCGTGTATATTATGGGAGAATCTGAATGTGTCAGTGCGTAATTTATCGAGGTACGTGTTTTTGTGGAGGCGCTCACTTGACCTCATAAAATACAGGGCCGTTGCAGGGAATCAGAGGCGAGGGTACTCGAAGAGGCGGGTCTGGGATACCGTATTTTGTTTGTACAGTAGTTGAGATGATGCCAATACAATACCAGATCATACAAATACAAGCCTAGTTTGTACACTTGCTGGCAAAGTCGAGAAACCGAACCGTCAAGTGATATTTTGTCGTGTGTTCGGAGCGTATAGCATGCCTTTGAAGAGAAACTTAGTTTTATATTTTGAACAGATAAGTATATATTGCTCTCAAACGGAGGAAATATATAAGCATCGGTGACAACTATGCTTTTCTTCCGTTTGGGGTCGAAACCAGTGGCCCGTGGGGTCAACAAGCACGCGGTTTTGTTAGGGAGCTGTCTAGACGCCTAATCGATGTCTCCCACGACCAAAGAGCTGGCGCTTACCTCGGGCAACGCATTAGTTTCGCGATTCAAAGAGGTAATGTTGCCAGCTTTTTGGGTACTCTACCAGCAGACAGCGATCTAAATTCCATTTATTATTTGTAGTTTTTATTTGAATCATTAGTCATAGTTAATATTTTAGTTTAATAAGTTTTTTAAATTGTGTTGAGAAATAAATTATAATGTATTTTGAATTAAAAAAAAAGTATGTCCTATATCTCACCTATATAAAGCGGTGATGAGACCTAAGGTGAAATCTTGCTTCTTTAAAAGTTGCAGTCGTTAGTGTGACGAGGCACTGAACAACTAAACCTATATACGCCAAACTAAATGGCACCGAAAATCACACCGGAATATTGGTGATATGTCTTTTTTCGGTTAGTTTGAGCCACACTCGAATTTTACTACCAGTTATTACATATTTATCACCACCCAAGGATCACGTTTCATATTAAGATCTAATCCTACAAACGCGGTTGGGTAAATATGACCCCATGATCCTATGGGTGACAATGGCATCTCTTTCCTGCCGAAGTGTTAACACTGAAATAAGAAAGTATCAGACCTTTTTGAAGTACTTAGCCTTAATAAGAATGAAAACGTTTCTTCGGAACTTCTTATTAATATGACTGACTGCGTTTTCAGTAGTACTATGTAGAGTGTTTAACAGAATTTATTTATTATTAAAGTTTCTTTACTGTCTCTCAAACTACACGACTCAGTGAAAAGTGGGAAAAACAAGCGATCGCCACTCGATGAAAGCGCCGATGACTCTTCACACGTCGTCGTGATTTTTACAACGAACCCACTTGACAGTGTAGCGTTTTTTGCTCGTAATCACTTTGATGTACGCGCGGCAGCCGATTTTATCTGAAAAAGAATGAAATTCTATGTATAAGGAGAGGTATATTCCCATTATTCTTCTCTCTGCACGCCTTACTGGCGAGAATTTTGTTTTTTTTATTATCGCCATTGGCCATGCTGCTACATGCTACGTTGTTCTACGACATCTAAAATAGCTACGTGTCGGACAGTTCTACGAAAATAGTATTATTCTTGTACCTGTAGAATTGAAAACTTGATACAAGTAAACAAGTTTGTTGTTTTAGTTAATAGACAATAAAGAGTTGATATCTTGAAGTAAATTTTGTTAGCCTTAATTGCAGCTACCTTATACAAGGTTGACATTTTTACTCCGTCTATGTCATGTAAATAAAAATCATTTAGAAACACTAGGATAACATTCGGGCACCTTAATTCAAACACCGCAGTTGCTAATAAACTATGATTATGAAAGTTACCAACATTTGTCATCATCAACTATATGATATAAAACATAGGTGCAAAAATGCTGCGTATCCAATCGCTTAGACTTCATTGTAAAATTCAGACAAAAAAAATAAAACCACACCCGAGCCATCAAATCAAATCAAAATTGCATAAAACTCAACGGTACCGCTCAGACGGGCTGTGACATGATTATTCAATATTTATGTGTCGATTGTCGACCGACCGAGAGATCCCAAGCTTCGGAAGTGCGAATAAACGCAGTTGGAAAGTTGCCAGTTCTACCAGTGACGAAATGCTGACGCTTGCCGTACGGTAGATGGCAGCACAAAAACGCTTTGAGCGGTTATTATAGTGGGATAGTCGCAACTTTTTGTCGTTTTAACAAGTTAGTGGACTTTGGGTTTGTATTATTATCTGCTGTACTCGAAACACTACCTATATATTGTTCTCATTTATGCCACAGAGTTGGTGAAGGGTAGGTACTTAAGTTATTAATAAAGGTCAGATTAGATGTTACTGACTTTTTTTTAAATACTTTATAGGCTAGCGTTTGACCACTATCTCACCTGTTGGTAAGTGATGATGCGGTCGAAGATGGTAAGCACGCTAGGCCTAGAATGGGAACTAGCTCCCAAGGATAGCTGCCGGAACACATTAGATGTTTGGTGACAGATTTTCTAACTTGAGGGTGGTAGCTGGCCAGGCGGACACTAGATAGTGTCCTACCACCATGCGGGGGTTGTTGCTTTCTTAACGATGTTTTCCTTCACCGGCCACTGTGAGAAGCGCACATACATTTTTCGATAGAAAAATCCATTGGTGCACGGCGGTTTGAACTCGGTACCACGGCATCAAAGCCGACCGTTCTCCCGATTACGCCACCGGGACTATAGCTAAAATAAATTGAGGTAGGTAATAGACAATTACAAAACACAACTTTTTTTTTTTGATAGGAAGAAAACTATCTCAAGGTGAGTGCTTTCGCATGGCCATCTTATTAAGTTATTATCAAATAATATAATAATTTTATTGGATACAGCTTTTAAACTTTTTTTACTGACTGAAAGACATACTAGCTAGAATGAAATCACGTGGTTGGACGCTTGCCAGCCGCCGGACACGAATGTGATGTCGACGCTGCCCATATACCAGATGGCAGCACTTACATCATTGTTTTATCCGATGTTTGAATTTTCTAGTAATACACCTAGCCATTGGATGAAAATGTATATTTTACTAATCGCTCTTATTAAAAAATATTCTTTGTCTCTTCATTTGTTGTTTTAGATATCCATAAGATTTTCAAAAGGACCGAATACCTACATAGGTATATGCGGTCATCAAATACTAAAGATATGACGTAACACTAATAAACAAGCAAACAATACACGATTATTTTAATCCCTCCAATCCAACTAAGCTAAATATGATTGTGTCTGATGTGGGTTCACGTCAATATTGATTTTTATTTCATTCTGTACATGTAAGCGTTCGACCACTGTCTCACCTGATGTTAAGTGATGATGCGGTTGACGATATACTTGTTCACTCGCGATTTGAAGATCCCGCAGGAAACACAGATAACGGCAATGAATTCCATGCCTTGTCTGTACGTATGATAAATGTACATATACGTATGATAAATAAATGTACAAGCAAAACGGTTTCGCTCGGGTAGATGGAAAGTCCACCATAAAGCGATGGCGCACATCGGTACGTCCGGTTGTCTTTAAAGAAAGGGGATGGTGGTACAAGTTCACTCTCAGATATGTATGCGATAGAAAACCGATAAACTAGCGACTTTGCAGCGATGCTTTAGGCTCCGAAGTATTTTGCCTACAAGTTTGTCGTCATTTTTAAATTTCTTAGGTCTCCTCTCAATTGCTTTCAGTGCCTCCAGCTGGTATTTGGCTGAACCATACCAGAGGTGTGAACAGTACTCCATGCACAATCGGACTTGTGCTTGATACAAATTGAGCAGCTTTCCCGGTGTGAATTACTGTCTCACCTTAGCAAAAAGCAATGGGTGGCGATCGAACTCACGACCTCTCGATCGCCAGGCCGACGCCTTAGCCATTAGGTTAATTCCCGCTTAAATTGAGTACCCCTCGGTTTATGATGCTTGTCAATACTCTAAACGCTACCAAGACTTATAAGCTTGATACAAGCTTTATAAGCTGTATCGCACACTTTACGTAAGGAAAACGGAACGTCACGGTAGCGGATTAGCATCATCGGTAAATCATCTCGGTTACACTTACAGCTCTCTCCACGTTGCAAGGACGACTACAGTCTTAAACATTAATAAAGCTAAAAATAATCCGCTTTAACCATCCTGTAAAAAAAACTTTTAAGTATTGCATACATTTGTATACATCAAAGCCTTACCATACTTTGGCCCATTCATACAATACGCATTACAGTTTATTATGAAACCCAATCACACCGAATCTCATTTCTATGACGAAACTCTATATAGTCTTTATCTGTAAAGGGAAGAATCCATCAAACAAAACACTAACACAGCTACATTTGATCCTACGATACGAAACCCGATTTGTTCTGCGGCAGAATGGACCACACAACTGCCCAACCACCATATAATTGGAACTAGCCGCTGGACGCGAAATGAACTGACACGTCGCAGGAAACAATACGCTTAACGAGTTCACAATCAGTTAGCTTGCATTTGTAAATTACGATGAAACAGAAACTATGTCAGGCAAGTTGCCTAATTAGGCAATTGGAATCATGTTATATAGCTTATTATAATATGGCCTTCTGTGTATAAACAGTTAAACACTGTACGTTGTTGGTATTAGTGTGAAAACCTAGAACCTAGTAATACTAGATTAAGTGAAGTGAACTTTCATTACCACGTCGCGTTACATTTTTTAATTTATGTAGAATTTTTTTAAATTATTTTGAGGGTCCGGTGGTGTCAGTGGGAGAACAGTAGGATTTGATGCCAGAGGTACCGAGTTCTATCCCTGCCGCGCACCAATGGATTTTTCTATCGAAAAATATATGTGGGCATTTCATAGTGGCCCTCCGTTAAAGGAAAAACATCGTTTAGAAACAAAAAACGCCCGCATGGTGGTAGGACACTATTTAGAGTCCGTCTTGCCTGCTACCACCCTCAAGTTAGAAAATCTGTCGTCAGAACATCAAATGTGTTCCGGCAGCTAGTTCCCATTCTAGGCCTAGTGTGCTTACCATCTTAGACCACATCATCACTTACGAACAGGTGAGATAGTGGTCAAACGCTAGCCTTTATAGCCTATATATAGCCTATAAAGGCTAGCGTTTGACCACTATCTCACTTGTTCGTAAGTGACCTGTTACGTGTGAGTGACAGTTCTACCTATTTTTTTTTAAATTTTCTTATAATAATAAATCTAATGATTTTAAAGAAAAACAAAAGAACATAGGTAGAACTGATGACAAAATATTAAATTTCTTTCATAGCTATTTTAAGTGTATAACCTACTATCTCTTTATAATGTTTTGGCAAAAACTGACGATGATGATGATGAAAACTATTTTACTATACTCGCCCGCAAAAATAGAGACACACCGCAGCGTCCTGCGTGCGCGACCTAGGCGGTGATGAGATAACGCAGTAGTATTTGTACCGACTGGTTCACACCAAACGCAATCAGAAAACAATTGAAAAGTACTGAGATCGCGCTCGCAGATCGCAGGACGCCGCAGTGTGGCCGCACGTTTAGATACAAGCTATAATTTATTGTACAAGGTTGAAGATGGTCTTCATAACTCTCATTCAGCTTCAGCCAGGTACAGCTCAGAAAATGCGATGTTCAATCAGGTACGACACAAACAAATTGTTAAATCTAAACAATTATAACATTAAAATAATAAATCTGCAAAATTTGTAGCTGGTTAATAAAGCGTATTATCCAATGCTGAACGTATTAAAAGCTAGTACGTAAATAGTTACATTTAAACGATACATCACAGTAATTAAAGATCGTATCGTGACAACACCCGTACAAAACATCAGACCCGATACTCTATCAATATTGAGAGTAATGAAGCAATCAATCAAAATGTAAATGAAAACAGTCCGCATCGCATATTTTATCTTTAACAATCCTTGGTGCCGGACCAATTAGCGAGAAACCTTCGGTGGTACTTCCAATGTTATAAATTTGGCACTTAGCCTGACGCAAATTTTCACTGCTGTCAGCAAATAAATGCTGCAGTAATAGTTTTGCGACGGAGTGCACTAAATTGACACAGTAACGTACGATATATATTTTTTATTTTACACAGTTTTCAATTAACATTTCTCTGTTTTTTGTTTATCAGTAAACGCACAAAAAGAGAAACACAGGTCGCTTTTCACTTTGAAGTAATATGTTGGAGCGACGATTTTTGTTGAATATGGTACGAAATATTCAATAATATTTTATGTCTTCGAATGTAAATGCATTTTATGCATATTGAGAAAATAATGCCATTGGATCAAGTTTATTTAAGTGCGAATAATATCTCTTAGCAAAACCTCGGACAGACAGACAGACAGACAGACAGACAGACGGACATGACGAAACTATAAGGGTTCCTTATCAGGACCACGGAACCCTAAAAACATACGGTCTTCTAAGCAGACCTAAATTACTAGTAGATATTGCACTAGAAATTCATTAAAAGCCCGTCATGAAATAAGATAGTACAGACTTTACATAATTTTAGTTATCAGATTTGTATTTTTATTTAGAATTTGATGTTCAAAATTTAACTCAAGTGCATTTAGCGCAAACATCTGCTATAATTTCCACTTAAACATAAATTATCGCTGTCCCCCATTTCGAAATACTATAAAAGCGATCCAAAACATAAATTAACCAAATTATCCACTTCAGTCATTATAATTTGGCAAAATAAATTTATAAATTTCCAGTTAGACGGTTTTGATTCGTTTCCACCAACCACGACAAGTTTTGTACTTTTGGCGAATTCTGTACAAAAGTTAGTAGATTAAAACTGCCAATTAGAGAGCATTTGAATTCCAAGTTGTTTTAGAATTCGCGTAATTACTGTTGGATGAACAATTACGTCCGAGGATGCCTATTTGACATTATTCTGTAGTGGACTGCAAAGGTTTTTGTTTGGATGCAGAAAGATTTTGACTGGGAATATGTTATTGCTCCTTTTAATGTTGATGGTTATCAGAACAAGCGTTGTATTTAATAAGGTACTCAAAGGAAAACTTTTGAAGTTCGTAATGTATAACTTCGAACGACGCCGGTTCTTATCCCAGCCGTGTACCAATAGCTATTTTTATGCGCATTTATCCACAGGTGGTATAGGACCATTTTAACGACGTTTCGCCTGACTTGTTATCAAAAAAGTAGCTTTCCACCATCAAGAAGAAATTCTACCGATTTAAACTTAGGGTGTTCCGGCAGCACACCCTTTGAGAGTCAGATCATCCTAGGTCTAGCGTGTTCACCATTCCCGACTATATCACTGCTTACCACCACGCTAGGTAGTGCTCAAACCCTAGCCTGTCAAATAAAAAAGAAGACCAAGCCTGAACTTTAGTCTCCCAGCCTTGCTTCACCATTCTGCTAATGTATCTCTACCGCTGGACATACCATATTATCCGCTACTGAGCGCAATTTTCAGCGGTTATCATTATTATTTTACTAGCTAAGGCTGCAAGCCTGCAATGATGGGAATATAATTATGCGCTCCAAAATTATCTTCTTTTTTATCAGCACAAAATGACCAAATATATTGACAATATATTTCAGTATTATTTTAATTTACTTATTGCTTTCCTTGCTATTTACCTCACACCTTTAGCGGCAATTGTTTTTACCTTCGAAATTTTTGTTTTCGATGGTTGAATGATTTAGTTTACATTAGGCATACTACCGACTCACTAAAGCTGCCTAGCCTACGGAAGTATTATAATGATATTTTTATTCTTAACAGACAAGCACTTGAACACTACCTCACAAGATCTCTTACGATATGGTCTAAGATGGAATCGTGCTAGTCTGGAAATTGAATACGGCAGTAACTCTAGATGCAGGCCAATTGAATTTAGTCCAATCCATTCAGCGCAACTACACCAAACTGTCATCCATTGGCACCGAACATGGCACTCACTTGAAACTAAGAAACCGATTGGCTGCATGCTTTTGTCCGGTGGGTGCTTCAAGCTACGGCCAAAGCCTATTTAAACCAGTGGTCACCTATTTAGCCTAGAAAGCCTTGAAAGACCAAGACCAAGAAGCAGGAACAGACACATACTGTATATAATATACTTTCTCTGATCAACAATGACCCCAAAACTGATTTGATGATGGCATAGGTTTTTGCAGCACCATAAAAAATATGTAAAACCACTTCGTTATCAATGTCGGGTAACCGACACTGATTGTACTACTTAAAGCGATCAATATGCATTAAAAATTTAACAGTTTCGTTCCAGTCATCAAAAGCGATAGTACATAATTATTAACAGTATCGTGGCTATCGCAAAAAAATTACGTTTACTTTTGTTACTTATTTTTGACAGCGGTAGTATTGATAAACGATGCGGTCGAGGATGATAGCACGCTAGGTCTTGAATGGGAACTGTGAATCTGAAAGTAAGAAACGTAATTAAAATTAAATATCATGTTTTCATTGAAGTGTCTCACACTTTATATTTTTTGTAAATTGTTAAACACAATCCAAAATTTCATCGTACTGACGGGACTCGAACCCGCACCCCCCACATGATATTTGATTTACGCAGTGCAACATCTCTCGTCGGATTTGAAAACTGTAATGATTTCTTCCGAATGATTAACTTACGTAATAAGTAGTCATAGATGACGCCACCAATGCATAATTGGGTTAACAAATGCAATCCACTAATTTCGTCGTATCGATGTAATTAAAATTGTTCAAATAGCTGAAAACACATATTTTATTCCACTTGATTAATTATAAGTAGACATTTTGGGGTTGTAAATAAAATTTACTAAAAAAACACACTTGAGTAGAGGTATCAATCTCCATATCTCAATCATAAAGAAACATAAAGTCGATTTACAATTGGCGGAGACAAGAGGTAACATACAAAAAAAAAATACAGACGTATTGAGATTTTTTATTATATCTATTTCTTATATATTTTTTAATGTTATCTTTGTTGTTATCTTTATTTGTTTATTATCTTTGTTTGTTTAATGTTATCTATTAACTCTATGTTTTTTTGGAAGTCGGTTAAATCAGTCGAGGCGCTGAGCTAGCTGGCCTACTGACTTCGGACTTTCGGACCACAGATCAAACTATCTTGTCTTTGTGCCTCCTGGTTCTAAAATCCATCAGGCTGGCATAATTGGTAGTCTGTATAGTTTATGTTTACGGTAAAACTAGGTAGTTTTATAAATAAAATATTTTGCTTTTTAAGCAATGAGATATATAGTGATTTCAAAAAGTGTGGCATCTTTTCTGGGTATATCCCTAGTCTGTATACTAGGCTCAGAAGCGTATCTGGGAGAGGCATCTACGTCCAGCATATTATTTACATTCTTATTTCATATTCGTTTATTCCAAGAACAAACAATAATTGTATTGTAAATTTACAAACACATAAAAAAAATCAGAAATAAAAATTAATTTGAAAATATCAATATGAACAATAAAATTGAATAATTAAGATAAGATTTTGTTTAGTTTAGTTCAACTTTTAACTTGAAACATTTTTTTGCTTTTCTATATCTATCTTATGATCATTAAATTTACTGTGCTTAATATCGATTGCAACAAGTTTATTACGATTGCATCATGTTGCACAAAGCGCTTTACATCCATATAATGTATACGTACAGTGAAGAAATAGAATTTCCTGCAAGAGTCGTGTTGCCTGTTAGGTACAATCCCTTAAAAGTCTTTAAATCGAGAGCGAACCGGTATCTTCTAGGCAAATGTATTACATTATAGGTCACATCGCAACTTGACGTCAGCTGAAATAGTGGTCAAACGCTTGCATCATCACCATCACCATTATCAGCAGTTTGAATCTAATCATACAGGTTTTCCTAGTTTCGGATTCAGGGGTCCCATGTTTGACACATTGTAACAGCCTATTTGATCAAGTACGTTAAACAAACATTATCTTGAATGTACCTACATGAATATAAACATATATTACTTGTAAAATTACATGCAAATGTGGCTTATAATAAACTTTTATTAAATATTATGTTTCTTTGAAGTGTTACACACCTTATATTTTTGTAAATTGTTAAACACAATCCAAAATTTCATCGTACCGTTGGGACGATAAAATTTTGGATTGTGTTTAACAACTTTTATTAATATTATTTGTCCACTACTGAACATGGTTCTAATCTATGGCACGCCACTGAGCAACAATTTCAGCTCTTATCTCCAACCGATACCAGCCAGCTTGCGTACATCATCGCTTCATCCAGCTGGACTGGACTAGCTGGACGCTAGCTTATCTCCTATGAAAAGAAAGTAATCTCAAACACGATATGACACAATTAAAATTACGCAATAAATCTTTAAATCGTCTTTGATAAACTTAAATCTTTCAAGTTTTAATACTGATTATTTCATATACTACGGAGCCAGCGTAATGACGGTGTAATTCAGTAAGGTGCCAGTTCGGGAAGTGAGGCAAGTTCCAATTTAATGGTGGCTGCACAAATGCTGCGTCGACTACCACCCTCCGTAATATTAATAATTTTATTGCAAGCTACACTTAATAGGTACGTCATTAAACTACGCGATATTGTAGAAAAATGTGTGAATCATCATATAGATGATAAAATATTGTTCTTATTTATAAATTGATTTCTGACTAATGTTGCAGTACCTATAACATGAAATGGAATAAAAATACGAGTATACGAATATGAGTAGTTAGGTTGATTATTTCTTTAAATGTTATAATATAACAAAGTATTATCTTATTTACAAATATTTTATAGGATTTTTTAGTACCTGCTTTAAGTATCTTATAACTTTGGAGGTCTTTGCGCAAGGTTCTTAATTCTGATTGTATTCGGATTTCGGTAGAATAAAGTACCTAAAGCATAATTTAATATAAAAAATAAGATTTGATGGAATTTATGGATACACCAAAAAGCAACCGAAGATAGTACATTGAAATGAGATGAGTTCATTGACAAGACAAGAATTGAGATGAGTTCATTGACAAGTTTTTGAATCAAATTATTGAGAAGGAGATTAAGGTCTTCTTTTTTTAACCGACTTCAGAAAAAGGAGGAGGTTTCTCAATTCGACCGTATATATATATATATTTTTTTTTTTTTATGTTTGTTCGCGGATAACTTCGTCGTTTATGAACCGATTTTGATTATTCTTTTTTTTTTGTTCGAAAGGAGATATCCCAAGTGTGGTACCATGGTAATTTTATCGAGGTATGATAAGTATCTCCAGAGATATTGAGATAAACATCTCAAAATTGGTACTGAAAATGAATAGCGCGGCATTGAAGTCGGTTGTTTTTTGGTTTTTAAACGATATTATTAACAATAAAATATGTTACATAATATTTATATCATACATTGAACTCAGATTTTCGAAGATGAGGTCTTCATTAATTTTAAGTAAAGTTAGCCAAATTGTAACTGAACTTGAACTGAACTGTTAACACAATGCTTTCAAGTACCATAGTTTTAACTAGAGTTCACAGTTTAACTTCGAACTTTATCCTATATTTCAATGACAGCGGATAGTAACCGTGATTGAACTTACCACGAGTACTATTACTTAATTTGCCTACTTAGGCTTAGATTATCAGAAAACAATTAATTTCAGCGACATTTTACAAGGCCTCCCCTAGTTTTTTAAAATATGCGGTCGAATAATTCAGGTGCCTCCACAAGTTGTCTTCGGATGAAAATGCTACTAGCCGAATGCTAATTTTATGGTTGTTGAACAAGTGTGCCGAATCCAGCCTGTCCTTCGCAGTACGGCAAGAATAGACCAGTGACTTAAATGTATGCCATTGGTATACACATACACACATAACCGCTTACTTAGACCGGACCATGTTGCTATTTATAAATATCTTAACAGGTCGATCGTTATTTGAATCAAACTTCTACTCCTTCGTTCTCTTACTTTTAGTTAAAATTTTAGAGTCAGACTGTTTTAATTTTAAAAAGTGCTTATAATGTAATGTAGGTATTGCTACTAATAAGACACTCACCGTTTGCCACATACATCTTAGTTTTTAAAAGTAGTATTTTGCAGATTGGCACCATAGAATTTACATTCAGAGGAATGAACAGCTTGTTAATAAAATATTATGTTTCTTTGAAGTGTTTCACACTTTATATTTTTTGTAAATTGTTAAACACAATCCAAAATTTCATCGTACCGACGGGACTTGAACCCGCAACCTCCGGAATAACATGTTCCGGTGCTTTGCCAATTAAGCCACGGTGCGAAGTATCGTTACGACGAAATTAGTGGATTGCATTTGTTAACCCAATTATGCATTGGTGGCGCCATCTATGACTACTTATTACGTAAGTTAATCATTCGGAAGAAATCATTAGTTTTCAAATCCGACGAGAGCTTGTACATAGATAAAACTTATATATGTAAAGTACCAAAAATCGAACCATTTTATTAATCTGCATTGATTATTTGTATCGATAAAATAGATTGGTTGTAATGTAATTGATCAGGAATAGAGCAACCTTTGATACTGCCTTACCTTGCAATGGTGTAGCTTCGTAGGCGTCATCTAAATAAAATATACATCCGAGCCGAAAGATAACAGGGGTTGTTCCCGGGTTAACGGATTATACGATGATCGTTGTTAATTCATCTCTTTTTCATAAAGGTTATTCTCTGAGAATAAATTCGCGGTTGATTACTTATTAATCATGCATGCCTCTGATGTAACCTTTGTCCAGGTAAGCTTTGCATTTTTTCGTAGAGATTGTAGAGCTGTTGATAGTACGATTAAAAGGTACTGTAATTCGAGATCATATTGTTTTATTTTATGAGATACAATCCATAAACGCTTAATATATAATATATTTAATATTTATTCCATAAAGTTCACTTACGTTTATCAACTGTTTTGTTTTTGAGCTGATTCTTCTGATTGCATTTCTTGAGTAAGCTACGTACTATGTTTTATTGAGAACTGATTAATTTAAGAACGTAAACAATTCAATTGGTGGTGCACCGGTCACGTCATTTTAGGCTATCAAGTCCATAGAGAAGAAAACGCATGCAGCAGAATACTGCAGTGAGCAGGTGTTAGATGATGTTTTAATCATAATGTAAATTGATGCTTTTGCTACATTATAAACCAGTTTTTAGCTGTTAAACTGCACTGAGAATACAAGCTTTATCTGCATCATATTTCCGAAATTCCACTAAGACAATCTGGTAAATGGCTGGTTCATTCCTCGGTACAACCACTGTTGTAAACGTAGCTAGTGATTAATAGTGAAGTCGGCATGCAATCGTTACTTTTCATTACTGTTTGGAAGTGCAGAACCGAAGGCCGGCAGCGGTCAGATTAGAAAAGTTCCAAGCGAAACAAGTCGAAAATCGACTTTAAAAGCATGGACCAACATTTGGTTTTAGAGGCACAACCACTGTCGAATTGAAGGCAAGTTTAAATTGGAATGTATCCCGCATTAAGCCTCTCGTGATTGGCCTGTTTGTTCTTAATTAGTATTAATCGGAAACATTCACAGGTATTTATTCAAGTGTATTTGGATTCAGATTTCAATACATGAAAGTGTACTTGAAAATCGATTGCTTCTCAGTAGTATTTGTTACAAGCTTTTATTTAATTTTTAGCTTTAAAATACTGTTGTTTAAGATACTGTCATGGAAAGTCAATAGGCAATATGTATCTAGCAGAAAACCAACAGGATTCGCCATTGTTACGATTTTGCGTAAGCTACGTAGAGTCTGGTCGTAGAATAAGCGTAATTCTACGACCAGTTACTACGTTTATGTATGGAAACATACTTTAAAACTAAGGTACATATTTTTCAAAACCATCACGTACATACATTATTGTATAGAGGGTTTATTAACTATATCATAATATGATTGTAGGCAATTAATAGTAGGTTATGAAACTATTTTGATACCTAGTTATGTACCGTTCACACACTACTTTATCTACTCTCATGCAATAGGTAGTTAGTTACCTATTCAAATAAAAAAACCAAAGTTAGCAAGAAATTTGCTATTAGCTAAACAAACATCAATATGTCTCGCCGAGTAAACCAGCGCATGCACCCTTGCGCGGTCCCCGTAGATATTGATAAAAAGCGAACTAAAAACTCTGGTCGAGCCATAATCCTTACTTATATTATAAATGCGAAATAAACTCTGTCTGTCTGTCTGTCTCACTTTCACGCCAAAACCATTGAACCGATTTAAATGAAATTTGGTACACAGATAGTTCAGAGCCTGAGAAAGGGCCTAGGCTTTTTAATGCGAAAAGAGGGTTGTAAGGGGATGAAAGGGGGGTTTGAAAAGTTATATCGAAGTATCGTCATTCTTAACGCTCAAAACTTGAAACTTATTTGTTAGGCTGTTGATTCGATATATTAAATAAATATGACATTCAAAGTTTGTAGAAGTTTTACCCTCAAGGGTGTAAAATAACAATAGGGGATGAAGTTTTGTATGGAAATGTTCTACTGAACAGATTTAAATGAAAGTGGAGGGGGGAGGGGAGGGGAGGGGAGGGGAGGGGGGAGGGGAAGTGGGAGTGAGGGGAGGGGGACGGGAGGTGGAAGTGAGGGGAAGGGGGAGGGGAGGGTAAGTGAGGGAAGGGGGGAAGGGGGGATTAGCATGGCGTGGTAGCACATGAGTACCGTTTCTTTACTCATGTGGTGGTAGGGTGCGGTGTAGCTGGGATACGTATGTGTCTTATTAGTTAATGGTACACAAAGACACTATTCCACGCGGACGAAGTCGCGGGCACAGCTAGTGTACTATAATCGAAGAAAAAGTTATTTTTAACCGACTTCACAAAAAAGGAGGAGTTTCTCAATTCGTCGGAATATATATATATATTTTTTTATAGCATTATTTTGGTAATATATCTGGATCATAATAAAACTTTTTAATTTTATTTAATTTGTACATGCATAAAATCTGTCGTTATTAATTAGATAAAATTACTAAAAGCTTAATTTAAGCTTTGAGTAATAATATCTCAGAATGTTAAACATATTCTTAGGGTAAATAAATTTAATAATTTCATCATGAGTGCTGCACATTAATATCAAAGGAAGGTAAAGAAAATTCTCAGGTAAATTTTCATGAAAGCTTTTCATATCAAAGCAATTTTAGAAAATTAATCAGTGTAATGTGTCGGTTACTGACCGGAAATTATGTAAAATACACCTAAAAACACGGACGTGGGAAATCAGCATATTCATTTTAGAGGGGCCTATCCGCCCTATCCATTAGTGAGCTCTAGAGGCAGCCGCAAACAAATCTCGCCATGCTTCTTGCATGTTCCAGTCAGACATTTTAACAAGCCAATATAAATAGAGAAACACGACACTAAATACTCGAGATTCCTGCCGAGGCAAATCTCTAGTGACACGATAAACAGTCGGTCGATGCTCGGGAGTGCGCTCAAACATTTGCTTGACGACTCCTTTAGTCATTTGAAGGGAACGACTCTTATCGTCTTACTTTTATGGAGTGAGAATCGAAAGGCTTCGGCGCTACATAACGAGACCCTTCTATTGTGTGAAAGTGTTGAGTGAATGTGCGACGAACGTTCTTTGTCGATGTACCAATAGCTTACTCGGAAATAGCGGCCACTCCGCCTCTGAAAATAAATCTGACGACATTTTATTATATTATATTTTTGATGTGTGGTGCATTAGGAGAATGGTCGGATTTAACGCTAGAGATAGTGAGTAATACGCATTTCACATTGGTCCTCCGGTGAAGTCTGAACTCCGGTTAGTGAGCTGGTAAGATACATGTGCTGGGGAAGTTCTTATCAATCTAGTAACGGTGACAGTAGGACACTGTCAAGTGTACGCCTGGCCAGCTACCGCCCTCAAGTTGGAAAATCAGTCAACAAACATTATTGTGTTTCGACAGCTGTCCTTGAGAGCCAGTTCCTTTCTAGGTCTAGCGTTCTTACTATCTTCAACCGCATCATCACATACCAGCAGGTGAGGTAGACGTCAATCGCTAGCTTACAAGATATATGTAATATTATGTTTCTTTGAAGTGTGACTTTATATATTTGTAAATTATTAAACACAATCCAAAATTTAATCGTACTGACGGGACTTGAACCCGCAACCTCCGAAATAACAATATATCAGCTTAATTGGTAAAGCACCGGAACATGTTATTCCGGAGGTTGCGGGTTCAAGTCCCGTCGGTACGATGAAATTTTGGATTGTGTTTAACAGTTTACAAAGATATATGTATATAAATATAATATTCTTCAGCTATTTTTATGAATACCATTTCTGTCTGTGTACATACTCTATTACATAGTCTGTGTACATACTCTATTGATTTTCGCCTACACGTTACAAAATGCCCTCTCCATATTTAAGGTTTTCTTTTCTTTGCAGAGAGTCTTCGAGACTACTTTAACAAATATGGCGAAATCACAGAAGTCATGGTTATGAAAGATCCAACAACTAGACGGTCGAGGTATGTTATCTTTTTGTATTATTTTTAGCCAACTTTCATTTTGATGCTACTTTATAGGATTACGTCGCTTCAATGCGTAAAGTAATACCTTTATATCGTTTAAGCTCTCTCAGAATGCTTTCTTCGTTTTATGTGTGTCTTTTTGGTGAAGTGGAATCATAAAGGTAAATAAAAACGTCAACTGTCTTAAAAGAAATAATATTACGCTCTTTTCAACCGACTTCCAAAAAGAAGGAGGTTCTCAACTCATCTGTATGTTTTTCTTCTTTTTTGTGTGTATGTTACGCGATAACTCCGCCAATTCTGAACCGATTCGAATGATTCTTTTTGTTATGATATATATATATATATATAATGATTCTTCTTTTTGTTGGTAGGGTACGTTTCTGTGGTAGTACCATTGTACTTATAACGAGATCTGATAAGTATCTCCAGAAATATGACAATAAACGTTTCAAACTTGCTACTGAAATTGACTCGCGGGGCATTGAAGTCGGTTGTTTTAGTTTTTAAACTATCTTAATTATTCAGTAATTCTAAAAGGGTTGTCAAATTGCCCAATATCATCAAACCTTACTTAGAAATATTAGTCAAACTATTTTTATGTTGTACTACTTACTATTGTCTAGTACTTAAATACTATTTTCTAATTTCTTTCATTGTTGCATAATAATACGTATATGCAACAATGATTTTTTCGAAAATCCATGAATGTACTCTGAAATCGATGACCTCCATCCTTAGGTAATCTTAATAAATGTATAGTTATCAAATTTCCCATACTGACCTATAATGATGAATCACTCTAAATTAACAGTTAGTTTACCATTTAAAATATAATAATTTGAGAGCCCCGATAGCGCAAAGGATAAATGGCTTGATTTCTAAACAATAGGTCACCGGTTCAAATCAAGCAAGGCTGTTCGTTCGTAGGTGGTAGAAGCATATTGTATCGACGTTTAGCCTGACTTTCTACCAATAAGTAGCGTACCACCATCTAGTAGAAAATCTGCCATCATAACCTTACGGTGTTCTGGCAGCACACAGCACTTGAGAGTCAGAGTATTCTATATAGTCATAATGTTCACCATCTTTGACCACACCATAGGTTACCACCAGGCAGGATAGTGGTCAAACGCTAGCCTATAAGATATTTAAAAATCATATACCTAATCATTCAAACTGTAAACTAAATCTATAATTATAATGATCGTTTGCAGAGCGCCGTTATAGAAATTATTGTAACAATCAAGCCCTGGAATGCTTTGTTGCATAGTTAGCGAGAGTCGGTCGACTGCTGGTCGGTGGCATGAACTGCCCAACACAACTGAAAAGTTATCAGTTTGCGAATAACTTTCATTCTATAGAGAGCCATACTCGTTTCCAAATTTGTGGTTACCTTTGAATTGTAAGCAGTTAAATGTTGGACTTCAAATTTTAGAAACTTAACAATAGAACTCGAATTGTTCCAACTGAATTAAGCATTCGGATACGTTGAATTAGGGTTTCGGTATTCTCTTTGCATGAACTAAATTCCTCTATCAGATATATTGGCATAGCTGAAATTTTTGAGTAGACCCTAAAAGTTTTAAATCGATACTATCGATTGTAAAGTTACTGATATTGATTTTTTAGGCTTAAAATATCAAGAAAAAAGAATTGAATCCCTGATTTAACCTACAATTAAATATCATCGAAATGGGATATTATAGTACTAGGACTGCGTGTTTCAGCCGTGAATCATTCAATCGATAATATTGATGTATCGATTTTTAAGGGAATGTGATCATCAGATATTTAGGGTAAGCTTACTCCTCCAGTCTGTTTAACATGCGTCGGATGTAGCTTATGCACAGCATTAAGTAGTCGATGGAATAACAATAACGGCGAACAATCAGGGCTGTGTACACAAACAGAGTGGCTTAGCAACTCTGTAGACAAGAAATAAGTTGTCAAAGTGTCGGGGCGAATTTGGTCCGTTAACAGACGCTCCTGTTAGGTAAATCGTTGGTTTCACAACTCAATATAGTACCAAGTCTCGCCACCCTGAAATAATATACCGGGGACCGATATTGGAGCGCTCAGCTGAGATTCCAAATGCAGGCTTGCCTATTACGTGCTCTGCCTCAGCCAAATGTAACGTAAACGTCTTTTGTTTATGCTTATTGCTTCGGGAATATCGGCTATCGGTTTCACTGCGTTTTATTAATTAAAGTGGATCGCGGCGAGATATTGTTCTAATGGGATTTGGTTTTGTTAGAGAAGATTGGTTTTAGATTTTAAAGTCATTTTCCGGTTATTTTTGTTTACATTGCGTTTGCCCACTATCTCGCCTGGTGCTAAGCGATGATGTGGTCAGAGAAATTGACACACTATAGGCCTAGAATACTTTGCCTCTCTAGGGCGGTGTGCAGCCGGAGCATCGCAAAGTTATGGAGGCAGATTTTCTTCGTGATGATTGTCGTTAATAATCCTTTTAGAATTGCCTGATAAGATTAGATTTCTTTTTCGTATGTTTATAAATAGAAAAGTTATGACGAATCACTTATATAATAACTCTTGTAATGCCATCATCACCATCATCACAATTAACCGGTATCAGTATAGTGGACATAGGCACCTTCCAAGACACGCTACTGAGCCCGATCTTCGACTCTTCCTTTCCAGATCTTTCTCTAGCCAGGTTCTTTTAAATACATATATATCTTAATCATATTTGTATATATACAAGATACTATATACACAAGCTGCAAGCTTTAGATCTTCCTTTAAGCCGTTGTATTGTATGAAAAGCGCGATTTAACAATAATAGAAGTATGTAAGTTTCAGGTAATGACGTCAATGTAACAGAGTTGACGTCAGAAATTCAACAGAAATTGTTTTGTGCCTTTTCTTGCGATATAATCGGTGTATGAATAAATTTCCAATATACGTTCTATTTGTACCCACTTCCAGTCTGCGCATGCATTAGGTTTCAATCTTGCAACGACATATAGCTTCGTAAACTTGTGCAATGTTGCAAAGAGTCCACGTACATACATGCAGACACATAACCCTAAATTCTGTTGGTGAAAATCTCAGTTTGGTTTTCATGTACTTCTACTACAGCTTATGCAAGCAAACTAAATCAATATCGAAAGTCAATGAATCAAGAGTAATATATTCGGGTACATAATAAATGTGCGCTACCTGAAGGCAATATCTGAAAAATTTGCCTTCTCGATATTGCTTACAAGGGAGTTTCCTTTCTCCCCAAAATTTAATGCGTCGTTCGCATTTTTATAAAAAGAAGTAGGTAAGTGAAATAATTTGCGGTCGTTGCTTTATTTCCTTTTATTTATTTTAATGGTAGGTCTCCTTTCATTGTTTTTCTTTGAGGCTTAGGGAAACGAGATTTCTTCGAGAAAAAAATGTGCTTAATTTACGTACGTATCGTTATAAACGTCGGCATTTATGCTGAAGTGTTAAGGAAAATAAATTGGGTTCATTTTGATTGCTTGAATGAAAATTAATTAAGATAATTTTTCTCAGGAGAACAACAATATCCAACGCTTATTTATTAAAACGAAGCCTGTGTAGGCGTTTAGTGATCGTAGCCACTCGAAGTAAATTATCCTGAATATAAAATCTTTTATCATAATTTTACCGTCCGAGTTATCTTAACGCCCATTTCGTGTTACGCGGTCGCGAGATCATATTATTATGATTTATCATTAAATATAATTCAATACTGAATACGCTTTTAAAGAATCCTATGCTAGTATATCTATGAATATGTGAGGGTAACTTTACGGGTGTCTGGTATGCGCGGGTTGAATAGCAGTTTATATCATAGCAAGGGCTTACATCGGCTTTAAGCGGCCGCGTCTCCATTCATGCCGGTTTCATTCGTTTCGGTTTCCACTAAAAATCTAAAATCAATAAAGGATCACGGCATAAATGCAAAGATTACACTGTTCGCTTCTCTGGTAGCATGAAAAATGTACGCGCCTTTACATGAGCCGTCCAAAATAAAACCGCGAATCACTATGAGACCGTAAGTATCACCATAAAAGGCGGATCCTGGTTGGAATCGCTTCGGCAAACACCTACAGAGGAATGAGCAGTGTTAAATGAGAGGGATTGCGAGTCCCTCCCCCCTTTCGCCTCTTCTCCCCCTTGCCTCACAGCTACTTGAGAAGACATCGTATCTAGTACCAGCTGAAACGGTTGAAACACTTTTTCATATTAAACGGAATACGATTCATTTAGCAATGTAGTTTCAGATATATTATCCATTTCTTGACGGTGAATGATGAATGATTGCTTATAATAAAGGAAACTCCTTTATTATAAGTATTTTAATAGGTACGTTTTATGTTGTGCCCGCGTGGTTTATTAATCTGGAGTATGTTTGTGGTTTTTTATGTATACTTAAATGAAAATTCCAATATATATTTTAAGAAAAAAAAAACTTTGTCTCACCTATTAGTCTGAAAATAATAATAGTACTGAATTCTTTTTTTTTATCTACATACATATTCATACATATTATACATTCATTTCATAATACCTGCACCATATTTAATATATATAATCAACAATGCGGTACTTATTCTAACTCAGTAGCTATCTATAGATCGATTTTATGCTAAGCTGAACTAGCCCTGTTACAAAACAGGGGTAGTGGACGTACTGAAGTACAAAAATTAAGGGGATAAAAATAACAAATAAAAAACTTGACATTTCATTACTATTGGCATATTAAAGATAATTTAAAAAAATACTTGTGTATAGCGAAATATTTTATCGCATTATTGCATTTGGTACAAAGATAGATTATTATTATCCTCTTTTTAATTTTGTATCTGTTATTACTTTAATACTGTAATACTGTTCATTTAAAGGTTGTCTGGAAGATATCGCTATATATATAATACAGAAAATCGTTATTACATATTCCGTGTCTTCATACATTTTATGCATTCTATTTTTCCTAGCTATATATTGTAACAGAACGGAGCGCCTACCTCTTGATACATGTATAAAGGGAACCTAGACCGAGGGAAACACAAAATACTTTAACATAGTTATATTGAATCCAAAACACCACCAACATGCCACATTATATCAAATTTTTAAATAATTTAAATGCATCAGTTATAACATAATATTACTAAACTATACATTTATTTATTTGTACAACTTTAGCATAATAAATAATTAAATAATGAATTTACGTATGGATATTTATGCCATCACCCCTTACTAAATCCATCCCAGATACTAGCTACACCATCGAATTAATACAACCGATTGCGCTGCTGTATTGCAACTACGACGGGAGAGTTACCCTATACATTGCTAATTGATATTATGATCAATCAGTTATGTTATAAATTACCCACATGGTGCAAGTTAATATAATGTTTCATTCATACAACATTGATCAGTTCTCTGGCATAGTCTTTGTCATAGTCTATTTACCTTCTGAATTAATTTTACTTCAGGTATATTATCTGCTATTTATTTCAGGTACTTAAAGTACCAAACCATATAGGTACCACACTAGCGGAGCTTCTTGTAATATATATTGTAATACTAGTAATAGTAGGAAGTCGGATAATATTGATAATTAACAGGATTGAAGTCACTTTAGTTAAATAAAAAAAGACAACTGTCAGTGATAGGAAGCACGTCGGACATGAAACAAAAAATTAAACACTTAAATTGCGTTTGAATTTCAAGCCAACATTACTCGACTGAGGTATAACCTGACTTTATCTGAACAAGCGTTGACGTGAACTCGGTATATCCCGACATTACCAGAACTCGTGCCAATCTTACCCGAATTAGCGTAGACATAAACTCACTATAACCCGACATTACCCAAACTCGAGCCATTTTAGGGTTCCGTAGTCCTGACAAGGAACCTTTATAGTTTCGTCATGTCCGTCTGTCTGTCTGTCTGTCTGTCCGAGGTCTTTCTAAGAGACCGTTAATACAAGAAAGCTATAATTTTGTAGAGGTGTGTATATCAATGACGCCAAAAAAGCGGTAACATAAAATTTTGGAAAATATTTTTTTTAGTGTTGCTCCCCGACAGGAACAGTGAGGAAAAATTTTTTTTTCGCCGTCTACCCCATTGTGTGTGAAATAGTTGAATAGCTTTTTTAAAATGACTTAGGATTTGCTAATACTATTTTTCGATTTAATGCTCTATTTACGAAATATTAAACTTTAAAGTGCAATATTTTGTTCCAGTAGGGAGTGCCCCCCCCCCTCCCCTCTAAAAGCTAAACTGCTAGCTTGAAAAATCTGGAAAAATTCATGATGATATAGCATTTCATGAACTTCAAAGGAAAATTATAGCGTTAAGACAATATTAGTTTAGCGGTAATAGTCGTTGAACTTGGGTGTTGGATAATTCTAAAAATAATTATGTTCAATATTATACTACTACGGAACCCTACATTGCGCGTGGCCCGACACGCACTTGGCCGGCTCAGTCTCTTTATAATAAAAATAATTTTCACTTAAAAAATAATCTTCACCTTCCATACAAAATATCAATTAAATAGAAACATTTTAAATAATGATTTTATCTTAGATTTACGAAGTAAAGACGACGTTAAGTAACGGTAATTGTGACAAATTTGACGGAATTAAACAATTATAGCGCTTTAGCTGGAAAAAAGATCAAAAAGATATTTGTAGTTATATAAATGTTATATAAAATATATTCATAGACAAGAAAGATTTTTATTTTTCTCTTTATAAAATGCCTTATCCCATATATTTTAAATATATTTGTGCTGTTTTTGTATGGGTTTTGCAGTGCTTGAGTAGTATAATTTGTTTTAATGACAATATTGGTGAAAATATTGTGTTCTATATAACTTTACAATATTAAATAAATATCTACATTTAGCATGGTAAGTAAGATGAAACGCGGCTGCTAGCTGAAACATGACGCTTGCGACTGCTAGCTTATCTTTTCAATGCGTTTGGTTGGTTTGGTATTCTAAGAATTATGAAAATACCAATATTATAAATGCGAAAATAAGATTTTTTTTTCTTGGGATTTGTTTATGTTCAAACGATTGGATCGATTTAACTGAAAATTTCCAGAGATAGCCAGTATTATGGATAAGACCATAAGAACACTTTTTGACGCGGGCGAAGCCGCAGCGTAACGCCAGTTAAGTATAGACCAGTTATTTTTTACTGACTTCACAAAAAAGGAGGAGGTTCTCAATTCGTCACTTTTTTTATGTATGTCTACCAATTATTCAAAGTCGCGTGAGCCGATTTAATTTTTTTTTGTTTGATAGAGTATATTCTTCACAGGTGGTCTCATTTAAATTTCATCGAGATATGTTCAGTATCTCTAGAGATATGAAGATAAATACCTCAATATTGGTACTGAAAATTAATAGCGCAGCATTTGAAGTCGGTTCTTTTAGTTTCGTAAAACTATAATACTATCAACAGTTTGTTGTCGACTGTCTCGACCTTAGTATCGTACAAATCCCAGTAAGTTGTCGGCGCAATCCGAAACAATATTGATTTCAGACTTTGTTACCCCACTTCACCCTTTAAGGCACCCCCATTTCGAAAAAGTCTGTCTATTTACTTATTTATTTTTAATAGCACTTGTGTGAAGTTTCGAATAGAAAATCTGATCTTGTTTCTCCATACAAACTTTGAACCCCTATTTCATCCCTTTAAGAGGTGAATTTTAGAGAATCATTTCTCAGAGGGAACAAACGTCGTAATAACTATCTGCATGCCAAATTTAAGCGCAATCCGAAACAATGTTTATTTATAGATTTTGGTACCCCATTTTACCCTCTTAGGGGTGAAATTTCAGAAAAGCCTGAAACACGTATTTACTTATTTTTTTATTGAAGCACTTGTGTGGAGTTTCGAATAGAAAATACTATAATCTAATCTTGTTTCTCCATACAAACTTTGAAGCCCCATTTCATCCCCTAAAGGGGTGAAATTTGGAAAATCCTTTCTTAGTATACGTTTACGTACTAAGGCAAATATACCCTCCAAATTTCAAGTCTCTACGACCAGCGGTTTAGACTGTGCGATGTCTGTCAGTCAGTCAGTCAGTCAGTCAGTCAGTCAGTCAGTGTGTCAGGACAAAGATTCTTATAGTTTTAGATTTATTATACATTTACATTACATTACATTACATATAGGATTTAGTTATACATTTACATTAAATTTAAGCTAATATTGTAATTTGCCAGGCCGCATCTCCTACAATACCGAAACTGTTTCCAAAATAGGAGGAAAACTAATCAAGTGCAAGTATGACTTACACAAAAAGTTTACGTCTTTTTAAATTAGAACATACAACCTGTCATGCATCCTAAGGCAGCTTTTTCTGCGATATTTTATTTTTTTTGTTTGAACATTATGTGTATTATACCCTCTTAAACTTGTTTATTCCCTGCCCTCTCTCGTAATATATCACAAACTTAAATATACTTGCGATATTCACTTTAAAATACTAATTTTATTACATAATTTTAAACGTAGCAACGTTCATTACTAGTTCGATAATCGGTTTGGAGTACCGCGGATGCATAATCAAGTAGTCGAGTGTTCGTCCGTATAGGGGCTTGGTCGTAAAACTATTAACGCAGAATCGTTAAAGACAGTAGTCGATCTCCTAGTGATTTTAAAGATAATCCTGTGAATAATATAATATTATGTTTCGTAAATGAATATATGAGAAATGCTAAAGATGCGCTGAAACTGTACGAGCAATTGTTAGGGTGATGAAAATTCTACAATCTACGCAAGGATGTAAAGTTAAAGATGTCGCAGTTTGTGTTTTATATTGCATCATCAATTTCAACCCTGTATTAAATTGAAAATACTAGTATAGTCCTTTCATTAATCTGTAAAGCGGACAAAAATAGAAAGAAAGAAAGAAAGAAGAAAGATCTAAGATACATGTTATTTCGTAAACCAGTGTGCGTGTGTTAAATCTCAGGTGTTAAGTGTACTTGCCCCACTGCATTGATATTTTACGGCAACGTTACCCACACTATGCTGGCTTTATTAATCGACCATCGTATGAAGCTATCAGCCGGTTATGATATGACGTAGGTCGACGTATTATCGCAGCGATGGGTCTACGGGCAACAAACTACGACGTAGCTATCTACGGCGTAGCTGTTTTCGGTAACTTGTAATCAGATTGGGATGAGTTTTTAATGAATTTGAAACATAAAGTTTAACGTTTGACGGTATTGCTTTAATCGCGCAGGTGGCGGTTTTTAGGTTAAGTTCTATTAATATATGATTGCTATGAATAACCCGCTTGAGTTAGTACTCAATACAAAAAGCATATTATTTATGACAAAGACTTCTTAATAGTCATGTTAATTAAATATTTTACAAGCTTATAAATCAGAATTGTAAAATATTTTTATTTTATGATTTTACAATGAGCAATAATTATACGTTGCGCACTAATTAAATAACAGTAAAAGGGATTTAAATAAGTATAAAAGCGAATGCATTACCATACAATTCCATGCAAATTTTATTATATCTGTTAGGGTAACCGTACTCAAGTACCATTTTACAGTTATTGTAAGTTGTAATATCGAACGGGACCAGCTGGCAGTGTGTGCAAGTCTTTATAGTCACAATGGGCCAGAGTGGATTGCGTCGCAACAGATTGGGTCAGACCAGATTGGGTCTGTTTTAACAAGATCGTGTGCTGTTGCATTCACTGCTCTTCAACGATTCGCGTCCATTTCACATTTGCTTACTTTGTACAAAGTGCGGTCAATAATTGGAATTCGGAACTTCCAGTTACGTAGATATTAGGGACACTCAATAGTTGATAAAAGTTAGGTAATATTACTTTTAATTAGCTTGAAACGTATAATATCATACCCGGTCATTAAAGAATGTATTTTTTATGATATGAGATAACGATACAAGCACGACGCTTGGTGGTAAGCTATGACATCTACCTATTACAGATACTGGTGCACCAACTGCACCAGTACCTTGAGATATAAATGTGCTAAATCTCACGTGCCATGTAAATTCACTGGACACTTTGTCATACAAACTAAAAAATATATATATATGGTCGAATAATTGACAAAATCGCTAGACTTAGGCGGACTAGCAGAAGTCTTACCACTAAACATTTTATTGTTTCTATTGTTGAATTTTAGGGTTCCGTACCTCAAAAGGTTAAAAAGGAACCCTTATAAGATCACTTTCTTGTCCGTCTGTCCGTCTGTATGTCTGTCTGTCCGTGTGTCACCACCGGTTTTCTCAGGAACCGGTGGACCTAACAAGTTGAAATTTATACCAGATACTGAGGTCTTTAGTCACTATTAGGTGTATAAATATCAAGGCCCTGAGTCAACATAATAACAAGATATGGGCAAATTTAGATTTTCACAAAAACTTGTAAGTACCAAAATTTACCTCAATTTTCAACTTTTTTATTTTTGGAATTTTTCTTTTTCTTGTCCAGGGGTGGAAGTCTCTACATTGATAGCGATGCGTCTTGTCATCGCAACCGTTTGCTAGAATGAGATGCAGCTAGACAGTTGTTATCTGCATCTCTTTTCGTATCGACGATTATCGCTTGAATTTCATCGCTATGCATGTAGAGACAACCGGCCCTGTAAGACCTTGCTTTTAACCAAAATTGACAATTCTAAGTCAACCGAAAGTAACCTATAATTTTGGGTCGAAAACCTGTGGGGTACTTCCCGTTGACCTAGAATCATGAAATTTTGAAAACAAGGTCTTACAGCGCAAATAAAGGAAAAAAATCCAAAAAATAAAAAAAGTTGGAAATTGAAGGGTGTCTCCCCATACACACATAGTTAACGCCAATTAAGGGGCCAATAGGCCTCTGAGTTATATGAACGCTCATACAATTTAGAGGTCTAGCTTAATTGGTACTTACCAACGTTGGTACGGAAGCCTCGGTGGGCGAGTCTAACTCGACTTGGCCAGTTTATTTTACAAGCTTTTATTTAACTTGCAATGTAAGTATGTCACTATGTATGTTCGGGTGGAATCTTGAAATCTAAATTAGACCCACTTCCCGATGTCTGATTGCACTCAAATTTGGTGTACTTATGTATCTCCGGTGACAATACAATGATATGGTACCATGGAGCTGGTCTGATGATGGAGACGGAAGATGGCCATGGCATCTCTGTGATAAAACAACATAACACCACCAAGTTTGGTCTCGATGGATTTTTCTTGAAGAGAACTTTACGCCTAGATGATATCCAGGGTCTGATGATGAAGCTGGAAGGTGGCCACGGCATCTCTGTGATAAATCAACGTAACTCTACCGAGTTTGGGCTCGATTGAATCGTCTTGAAGATAAATCTACACCTAGATAATATCCAGGGTCTGATGATGAAGGTGGGAGGCAGCCACGGAATATCTGTGATAAAAAACAAAACACTACCGAGTTTGGGCTCGATTGATTCGTCTTGAAGAGGACTTTACACCTAGATGATATTTAGCGACTGGTGATGAAGCTGGAAGGTGGCCACGGCATCTCTGTGATAAAATAACGTAATCCCAGTGATTTTGGGCTCAAATGATTCGTCTTGAGGAGCACTTTACACGTAAATGATAGCCAGGATCTGATGATGAAGCTGTAAGGTAGCCATGGCATTTCTGTTATAAAGCAACATAGCCCCACCGAGTCGATTGATTTTCCTTGAAGAGCACTTTACCCATAATCACATCAAATATCCGTGGAATATTTTAAAAAATCATGCCTTCTCTTAAATACTTAGGTAGTAGGTAGGTAGTCGGTATCTATACCTACTAAAAAGTTAAACATAAATTATAAGTAAAAAATATTTTTAAAAACAAGCTTTTATCTGGGACAATGAACTGAAATTTTAAAAATAAATTCTAGTAAGTATTTGGCGTGTAGGTACTATATTTTTAAAAGCTAATTACCTAGCCTAAAAAACGGGTAGTGCTTCAAGTTTTTAAGAATATAGGTAAGTACCTACACGCCAAATACTTACTAAAATTTATTTTTAACATTTTAGTTCATTGTCCCAGACAAAAGCTTGTTTTTTAACCGACTTCAAAAAAAGGAGGAGGTTTCTCAATTCGACCGTATATTTTTTTGAAAATATTTTTTACTTATAATTTATTTTATTTTTAACCTATCTATTACTTAATACGCCTGTAATGAACGACTTTTCCATGCAAATGTTACATAATATCAGGTCAGATAGTGGTCAAGCGCTAACCTATTATTAACCGACTTCAACCAACCAACTTCACAAAAAAGGAGGAGGTTCTCAATTAGTCGGAATCTTTGTTTTTTTAAATACATATTCACCGATTACTCGAAGATGCCTAAACCGATTTAGAAAATTCTTTTTTTGTTTCAAAGGGCAACCTTGCCAGATGGTCCCATTTAAATTTTAGCGAAATCGGCAGAGCCGTTTTTACCCACGACGGGACGGAGACTGTATATGCGTTTGGGGTGAGAGGATGTTTGTTTCCATGTTGCCATTTTCCCCCAAAACTACTAGTCCGATTTTGATGCAGTTTTCAGTTATGGGTTTGGGTGTAATTGGTGCATGTTTTTAGATAGGTGTTACGGTGATAACTCACCAGGGGGCGCTGCAGTAATCATTTCTTGGTGAAAATCGATGTTGCCATTTTTCTTCAAAACGACTAGTGCGATTTTGATGCAGTTTTCAGTTATGGGGTCGTGTTTTATTGGTGTATGTTCTTAAATAAGTGTTACGGTGTCAACTCACCAGGGGGCGCTGCAGTAATCATTTGTTGGTGCAAATCGATGTTGCCATTTTTCTTCAAAACTGGCGACTTCTAAATGGCGCTTCTGCGCACTACTTTCCTGCCACTCTGCTGCCGTATGTTAGCGTGTAGCGTAGTTTATTAACCGACTTCCAAAAAGAAGGAGGTTCTCAATTCGTCTGTTTTTTTTTCTTTTTTTGTGTATGTTACGCGATTACCCCGTCAATTGTGAACCGAGTCGAATGATTCTTTTTGTAATCGGTAGAGTACGTTTTCGATTGTATTTGGTCCTATTGTAATTAAATAAAGATCTGTAAAGTATCTCCAGAGATATGACGATAAACGTCTCAAACTTGCTACTGAAATTGACTCGCGGGACATTGAAGTCGGTTGTTTTAGTTTTTAAATTATTTTAATTATATAAGTCAAATCAAATGTTATTAACCGACTTTACAAATTAGTAGGAGGTTCTCAATTCGTTGGAATATATATATACATATTTATATAAAGATATATATATTATTATGTATGTTCACGAAGATGCCTGAATCGATTTGAAAATTTCTTTTTTTGTTTCAAAGGGTAACCTTCCCAAGTGATCTCATTAAATTTTTTACGAAATTGGTCGAGCCATTTTAAATATATCAATATTTGTATTACGGATGTATTTATTTACTTCGATGTCATGCTACATACTGCAGGCTAGCGTGACGTTTGATTGAAGTCGGTTCTTTCAGTTTTTTAAACGATATCAAATTATTTGAAAACCAGTATACTATTACTTTAAATATATTGCAAGAACATGGTAAAGTCGATCTAATGCTGAGACATCTCCTTGAATTCGCAGAATACTCTCAATTCCTCGTCTGATATGACGCATTTAGGCTCGACGGAATGGTCTCAATGAACAAAGTATACATATACTAGTCAGTCGGGGGTGGTTTTAAAGTTTGAATGTAAGTATTATTACTTACGAGTAATATGTTTCTATAAAACTATCTCCACCATTGCAGTTGAGAACGGGTGTCACAGGAATTTCTAAATACTACATTTATATCCGTCAAAACTTTTAACAAAGTCAAATAAAACAAAAACAATCTAGACAACCTCTATTCAGATTGATACTTCTATGTTCATGCTGTTTGTGGTGTGCCAAGGATTAACCATTGCAATGTTGGACATTTATAAATAGGTCCCATTAGATATACGTAGTGATCGATTTCAGTGTCAAAATGACAATGTTGTACTGAATGGCTGTCATTATGTCGGGTGCAATACAATTTATTAACAAGCAACACAATTCTCAATATGTCCGTGATTTTTAAAGAAGTATTTCAATCTCTTGTTATGACAATGTTGTACTGAATCGCTGTGACTATTAAGTATAAATAAACCTGCCAAGTGCGAGTCGGTCTCGCAGATGAAGGGTTGCATACCACCGCACAATATGTTAAAATATGGAGCAAAACAAAAATCAGAAAAATCACCTTCCTTGATTGGGGACCCCATACATTATAAACGTTTTTTGTTGATGTTATTGCGGCCATAGTTATTAATACACATTCTTTCTATAATTTCAAACGTCTACCTTTACTTAACTTTGGTTAAGGAGATACAGCTCTCTGACAGATGGACGGACAGCGAAGTCTCAGTAGTAGGGTCCCGTTGGTACCCTTTGGGTACTGAATCCTGAATAAGAGACGGACCTTACCCGTGATATTTTAGGTAGTCTCTATTTCCTTAGTTAATGTAATGTTGTTGAAGACAATAATGACAAGTTTAGAAAAACATTATTAACTGTGTTATTTGTCATATTCTACCTACTCTATATATATTACTATATCTACATGCGACTAGATCTTCGGCTGCATCGTCACTTAACATCAGGTGAGATTGCAGCCAAACGTTTGTTTAGTCTCGTATGAAAAACTATCTTCTCCATAATATTTTGACTTTTATAATTCCTTATTAGGATTCTTTAACATTTATTCAAGAGCGATAGCCTTCATGTTATTTAAGTTAAGATAAATCTTACGGGAAGAATGCCAATAAAAACTAGTTAATTTCACTAGTGGTTCGCACAAAATGAAAGCTTGGTCTCATATTTTCTAACTCATGTATTATTTATGGCGGAGATAACCAATCCCACCGTAGTCTAGACGTAGTGTGAATGAGATGAATTAATGGAAAATATATTTTATCGACTCGACACAAAACTGTTTTCATGTGTTGAGGTTTTCTAATGATAATAGAGCTTGCTGTATGCGAACAAATTTAAATTCAAATCATTCGTTAAATTTTGTATCTGTATACAGAATTTAACGAATGCTTTAAATAGAAAAACATATTTTGTGCTGACTGATCAGTACAAAATATATGTACACATACATGTTTTAAGTTTTTCTTATAGTTCCATGTCGTTTAAACATAGCAATAAACCAAAGAATATAATTTAAATAATAATTCAAAATTTAAAATTATCCCCGACTGATCTACTTATTTATACGAGTATGTACATTAAGATCATTCCAATGAACTCAAATACGACATCTCTGCTGTAAGTTGGTGAGGATAAGAGTATTCTGCAGATTCCAGAAGATACCCCAGCATCAAGTTAATTATACCACGTTCTAACAGTATTATTGAAGTAAGAGGACACCGAATTACAAATTCATCGGACCCATGAAAGTCTATCTCATAGCGTCATCAACTAGAAAAAAGCTCATAATCTTAAAACATCTGTACGGATTTTCATTAATCAGATACACACGTCAAACGTAAAAACATAAATCATCAAACTACTGTGTCCCGTAATGAATGAAGGGTTGCCAATATCTACTATGTAACCATTAGATTTAGACTATGGCTGATTATGGTTCTTTCTAAAAATATAATATTTGGATTTTACTCTACCCCGGATACGTAAATGTTGACTGCGTGTTGATTTTGTAGTGCTCATGTTCTTACATTACTAGCTAGGTACTTACTTACCATTGAGATGCAAACCTTCAATTTTAAATCAGAAAAAAAAACAATTTAATTTTGTAATTTGCGATAGGTGAATTTAGGTATGAGTGACGTAAATTAGTGGTGTTAAATATAGTTTATATTTTGTACATTCAGTTTGAAATAATATTATTCAAAAAGTTTATTCAAATATATTTAATAAAACACATTTATGTCCATGCATACTAAATGAAAATTGAACAAATGTGTTTCCTTTTTAATAAAAGCATGAATAAATAATATTTTTGTGCATCAATTATTTACGAACAACAGTAAGTTTTGCTTGAACTATTCGTTAATTTTATTGACACAATTCCAAACATAGCAAGAATAAGTTTTCCCCAGGTGGGTAAGTATCTAAGACTAAGTTGAAATGACAGTTTTCACACAGAAAGTAAACAATGAACGAAACAAGATTAATTTTCTAGAAGATTTCCTCTGTAGATATCTCGATCGGAATATACGATTACGTGTCATAAGTTTTATGCCCCGAAAGTTTCAAAGTAAATTCGAACATCCATCGATAAATCTTGGCGACGCTCGGAACGATTTCATTTTCGAATTTCAGGAGCGATTGCCTCTACTGTTAAACTTTGCCTGAAAAATGTTCGCGGACGATTGACTCGCTATAAACGGAAATAAAAAGTTTTGTGTTAGAGCAATAGCACTACCTTCAAACATTGCGCATATAAAGAAAAGAGAAAGCTGCAAAAGGAATCATAATTTCGAACGCTCCTGGTTTTCCCCGTCTTAAAATGTGACCAACTTTTTACACCAACTGTTGTAAAACTTACTTTTTCCATCGCACTTATCTCTATCTTTACGGTTCTACGGTTATTTGTATTCGGTTTGGTTTTCGCATAGTATAATTACGCAATATATACACAGTTTAAAAACAAATTTGCTGCAGCAATAATCATGAACATACGAAATTCATAGCGCACAAGTATAATTCAGTTAAGCTAGTGAAGCGAGAGCTGCGTTCCGCATTATCATTACTAAACAGCTTTTATTATTCCACGATATTTGGCTAGAGGGGCCTCACACGCGCGCTAATGGAATAAAAAGTAAGGTTACAAAGTAAAAAGATACAGAGCACCTCCCGCGGCGGCGGTTCGTGCGAATTTCAACTGAAAATTTTATACGTTCAATCTATTTGGAGCGCTTTTATGCTGTCTCGCGATCCCGAGGCCCCCGCGCAAAACAGTTTCGTTTTCAATTATTGCCCACTTGTGGAACGAGATTCGATGGAAAAACAAAAGAGCTAGAAATGATATTTTATAGACAAGTCTCTTTATTCGATGTTTATTGCACTGCGATTTGTTCGCGAGCGAGATCTGTGATGTTCAAAGAAAATTATTGACTGAACGTGCCCGAATAGACTCGCTGCCGATGGAAGGATATAAGAGAGAAGCCCTTTGCTGTTACGATTCAATTGCTTTTAATGCTGTCCAAATATTTTGCTTGATTTGGTAATTTTGTTAAAGCCATAATATTAAATCTCTCTTTTTAGACGAATTTCTTTTAAGCGCTCGTAAAATTATATTGTTCGTCGTAACCTTAATTCACGTAAAGCGTTAAGAGAATTAAAATTCCAGCGAGAAAATGAGCTCTGACATATAAACGTATTAGCTTTTGTGTTAAGCATCCTTACAGAGTCGTATGCGTTTTACGTCTCTAAATTTTATTAAAACTAGGCTCTGGGAGTTTTATTATTTTGGTACGTACACAATTAGAGATAACTTAAATTATCTAAACGTAAAAGTTGATCTAGACATCTTGACATGAGACGCTAATTTATAAATAACATACTCGTATTCATACTTATTATTTAGAACTGCATGCACAGCATTACTAACGAATATAACCGCTATATTATAGTTCTGCCTAATATCTAATATTTGAGATACGACTAATATTATACAGTACTACACAAGTATTCTAAATGAACTCCTTAGTCTCTAATTAACCATAAATATTAATGCGCAAACAACTATTAAATCACAAGAAATGCACCGATCACAGTAACTTAATAACTAAGCATGCAAGCGTGTTAATATTAATTTCACACACATAAATTATTTTTTCTCAAAATCCACGTGGTCGAGTTAGCTGTGCATAAATTCAACTTATCGTGTTTGGAGTTTATGCTCGCTACGTACCTAATTATGTAAATGTTGCGGAGGTGTAGCGAGGACATAATTTTGTTGGGGGTATGCACCTACTCGTATTGTTATAGTTTAAGCAGATAAAAAAAGTGTTTTCGAAAGGTGATCTATATTATTTTTCGATTTCAAGTAAAACTATCCTTTATGACCGCCAATAATTTTTAATAGTTGTTGGCGCCGATTCAGGTAATTTTTACAAGCTTTTATTTAACTTGCAATGTATGTATGTATGTATGTAACTATGTATGTTCGGGTGGAATCTTGGAAGCTAAATTAGACCCACTTCCCGATGTCCGATTGGACTCAAATTTGGTGTACTTATGTATCTTCGGTGACAAAAAAATGATATGGTACCATGGAGCTGGTCTGATGATGGAGACGGAAGGTGGCCACGGCATCTCTGTGATAAAACAACATAACCCCACCGAGTTTGGGCTCGATTGATTTGTCTTGAAGAGAACTTTACGCCTAGATGATATCCAGGGTCTGATGATGAAGCTGGAGGGTGGCCACGGCATCTCTGTGATAAATCAACATAACGCTACGGAGTTTGGGCTCGATTGATTCGTGTTGAAGAAAACTTTTCACCTAAATGATAGCCAGGATCTGATGATGAAGCTGTAAGGGGGCCATGGCATTTCTGTTATAAAGCAACATAGCCCCACCGAGTCGATTGATTTTTTGCGAAGAGCACTTTACCTATAATCACATATCCGTGGAATATTTTAAAACATCATGCCTTCTCTTAAATACTTAGGTAGTAGGTAGGTAGTCGGTATCTATACCTACTAAAAAGTTAAACATAAATTATAAGTAAAAAATATTTTTAAAAACAAGCTTTTATCTGGGACAATGAACTAAAATGTTAAAAATAAATTCTAGTAAGTATTTGGCGTGTAGGTACTTACCTATATTTTTAAAAGCCAAATTTTAATAAAGTTGTGGCAATACAGAAATAGAATAAAAATACAACAATCAAGTACTTCAACCGCGTGTCAGCAAGACATGATGCAATGAAACAATGTTATTATTGTTATAGTCAAAGTCAAAGCATTTATTCAGTATATGGGCAAATTAAAAATTAGCACTTACACACGTCAAATAACATTAAATAGATCATATTTAACAAAAAATATAGATATAACAGAAACATAACGCTTTGAATTTACAAAAAAAAAACAAAGGTATTGAGCCATTCAGCTTTCATCTAGATGTCGAACGTCACACTTAAAACACATGTTTAATTCCCCTTATTAATGTATATAATGTTATAGATAAGTTATTAACTTGAAATTAGTTCGATTGAGTTTAATTTTTATTGTAAAAATATAATCACTAGTATTTAATTTTAATTCTGAATAAGTATAGGTACTTACTTAATGAATAACTGTCTAATAATTTTTGCCTTATGGATAAGACTGTATACATACGACATTCATAACTTGGCTATCACATTCTTGCATATCTCTGTATTTACCTACATTCTGACAAAATTTAAAATTGATTAGGCATTGATTATTATTGTCTCGATTGCTTGTAAGCATACATTTTTTTTAAGTTTCATTATGACTCCACACGATTAGTGTATTTAGCCAGTGTCAAATATTAAAATTTTTCAAGTTTTTATCAATTTTGGTCGTAGAGATGGGTCAGAGTCACATTTCAGCTCAGTTTTCAAGTAAAAGTCTAGTCTAAGTCCTACCTTCAGTAAAGATGAGGTGTTTACTGAAGATTTTCAGTGGAATTTTGGTGAGAATGCAAATAGCATGTTTTTCAACATTGTGCTGTTTCCCTACACACGCACACATTCGCCAAAAAAAAAAAAATCACCAAAATAAATAGTATCCTATGTCCGTCTCCTGGCTCTAAGCTACCTCCTCACCAATTTTCAGCCATATCAGTAAAGCCGTTCTTGAGTTATAATTAGTGTAACTAACACGACTTTCTTTTATATATATAATAAAGATATACTTGCATACAAAGAAGTGATCTGATATGACTCTTGTTGGTATTTTTCAAAGAAGTAATCACACACTTAACTACAACCTTATCTGATGAAAAATTAGCATACGAAAATGGGACATATTTCCATGTAAAGGTACGAACCACACCGCAGCAACCTGCGTCCGCGTGCGCGTTCGCGATCTGATATTCAATCATTTTCTGATCTCCGTATGACGCGTTTGGTGTGAACCAGTAAGTACAAATACTACTGCGTTATCTGATCGCCGCCTAGATCGCGCACGCCGCGGTGAGGTCGTTTAGGTTGAAGTCGACCTTTAGGTTGAAGGAAGAAAGGTATAGAGAAAGACGAGGAATTTGACTTCTTGACGTCTATCTAATAACATTTACTGCGTTGACCCATCTTCGTAACTAAAAATATTCAAAACTTATGTTTTTAACACGCTCACTGCATTATGAGGTCTAACAAGCCACATGCGTAACTTGCCGCTGGTGCGGCAGTCATAATCGCGTGCTTTCACTCTGTGCGGGGGGCGACTATTTAAACATTTCTATGAGTACAACAGAGACAAATATATAAAATTGCTTCTCTTACAAAGCCTAGCATAATGGCGTAGACAATATTATATGAGATGGATTAGGTCCCATACGCACTGGATAGAAATTAATCACGTTCAGTGCGAAGTGAGGTCTGAACTGCCTCAAAAATTGTAGGCCTCATAACCGCACGGAGTGAGGCGCGGGCGGCGCGGGCGCCGCGCATTTTAGCGTAGTGACGTGATAAGTTTCGATACGGACGCACGCTGCTAGCCGGTGCGCTCTAGGCATGCGCAAAACGGTACATCGAAATGTAATGCAACATTACTCATTACTTTCGAAAATGTAATATTACTTCGAAGCATCACACATCACGCATTACACTTAGCGTAACCATTACCTACTCCATTCTATTACATTGTTAAATGAGTCTCACAAAAATAAACCTTGCTGTAACGAAATACTTTTCAAATTCCAAATATCACACTTTCATACACGCTCGTCAAGTATTTGCTGCTTTTTTATCTGCTATTTTGCTCAGGCTGCAAAAAAAACTAAAAAAATTGTAACTTTTTGTGTTCAGTGTGACAAATCCTACTGCTTGCCCTGTTTTAATAAAAAACACAATACAATACAATACAATACAAAACTCTTTATTGATTACCAAAACACAAAATACAAAATGTACAATAGCTTCATTAAAAAAAAACAATAACATAATGGTAAAGCAATCGGCGGTCTTATCGCATCAAGCAATCTCTTCCAGACAACCTATGTAGGGACTGGATAAATGCATACGTAATGGCGGAGGGCTATTTCAGCTAAAACTATTTTGCATTTCATAAACATACAGTTTAGACCGTTAAGACTAAGAACCTAAAATATCTACATTATAATTATAGATACATACACATCATTATACATAGATAAACACTGTACACACATACATACTCAATATATATATATATATATATATATATATACCTACATAAAAATAAAATAATACTAATATAGCAGTGTAACAAACAGTTTTAACAAGGCAAGGATAAATAATGACGTTTAACCATGGACTTGAAAATTGGGAGTGATTTAGCACATCTAATGTCTTGAGGTAGCTCATTCCATAGTCTGATAGCAGACACTGTAAACGATTTTTCGTAAAATCTAGTGGTATGTTGAGGAAACATTAGCTGAAGGGATTCAGAGGAGCGGAGAGAAAGATTATTAGAAAGGTGCAAGAATAGGAAACGCTCTTTGAGATAAGAAGGTGTAGAAGGAATGAAGAGAACACTATAAAGTAGAGAAAGAATGTGGCTATTTCTACGAAGTCGGATCGGTAGCCATTGAAGTCTCTGCCGATACTCCGATACATGGTCGTATTTACGTAAACCATAAATAAAGCGTATACAGAGATTCTGCAGACGTTCGAGCTTATTAAGCTGCTCCTCAGTCACATCCGGGTAGCAGGTATCAGCATAATCTAAAATCGGTAGTAGGACAGAGTTCGCGAGTACAGTTTTGGTTGAGACCGGTAGAAAATTGCGCAACCTACGCAGAGATCCAGCCGATGCGAATAGTTTTCTGCTAAAAAAAACACTTTAATTAAAAACAAATATTATAATTTTATAGTGACTGCAATTTTGTTTTATTCCCATCCCTAGTCGAGACACAAATTAAACTTTCTTTCAGTGCGAAATGAGGCAGAACAGATGTCATATATATTTTTTTAATTTATTCAATACCGAAATGTCATAACTGCGGGCGAAGCTTAGTTTAAGTTAAACATCTATTTAAGTTTATAATGGTAAAGTTTCAAGCCAATATTGTCTCTTCTGAGCTATATTTAAGGTATTTTTTAGAAACAATATTTTGTGAGGCCGAAAAGGTCTCATACGCACTGCAAAGAAGTTCAATCTTGACTCGAAAAGACCTCATACGCACTGGCTGAAAGTCTACGAAAAATAGTTTCGCAGTGAGCGTGTTAAGAAAGAGCATCTACAAATTCTATAAAAACTATGTGTCAAAAACTTACTGACTGTAACAGTGCATTATTAGATATTGATGTGTTTTGAGAAATTTAATCGCTCGCAGGGTGGATCAATAATACTTATTTTATTAAATATGGTGCTATGGAGACTTTAAGAGTAAATTTCAAAGTTTTTTCATTAATACCTTTTTTGAATTATGGATGAGAGTAAATTAAAAAAAAATATATGTAAATGTCCTGTTCACGTCCTCATTACGTCCGTTTAATGAAGGATATCTTTTAGCTTAAATAATTTTCAATGTTTGTTTGAAATAATGCAAGCAGCTTTCATTACCGGAATGCACGCGTTGCTTTACATGCTTTTTGTTAGATTACAAATTTCTTGCATACTTACGCGGCCAACTTTGCGGCTTAGTTTTTGATTTAATCTCATTATTGTGTACTCTAGCATAGCTCGTATCTTTAAACTAAAAAATTACTAGGTTTTGAACGCAATAACTTAATTTGTTACCATAAGTTCTAGATATATCGGGTTGCAGTGTGATTTTCAACTAGGTAAGTTTAGCAAAAATATCGTATAATAGGTTATTGTTATATGAAAAGAAGACTTAAAGCAATTTTGTTGCAGAAAGACACAATTTTTGTATGATATCTTTTATGCGGTTCCCTATTGTTTCGCATAACATTCTTTGTCATAGTTTACTTTAGCATAATGTTGTTTCATTCGGCAGCGGTCACGGTAACGGCAGGGCAGGGGGTGCTAAGAATCCCCGGGCTACGGTAGGCCGCCAAAAAAACGGACCCTCGCCACCTATAATGGACGCACGATTCGGCTAGATGAACATCAGGTGCAGCTGGAGGAGGAGCTGGGACACATATGATAGCACGTTCTGGGGTTATGTGAAGTCCAAAGACAGGGAGAGGACACCATAACTCTAGAATCGGACCATCTTATGTCTTAGAGAAGGAGACCAGCCATCCCAAGGCGGCGTCGGGTTTTTGGTCAACAAGGTTCTTAATTATAACGTTGTAGAAATCTCCAGTGTGTCGACCAGGGTAGCGTACCTTATAATTATGTTAACCGAGAGGTACAACCTCAAGGTTATCCAGGTTTACGCATCGACCTCGACACACTTGGATGACGAGGTGGAGAGTATGTATGAAGACATCTCTAGAGCCTTACATACCACCTCTAAGGCTCACTACAACCTTGTCATGGGAGATTTCAACGCAAAAGTGGAAGTACAGTCTTGCGGCAAATCGTCTATAGGATCACACGGATTTGGGAGTAGGAATCACAGGGGGCAAATGCTCGTCAATTTTCTCGAGAAAGAGGGGCTTTTCTTGATGAAGTCGTTCTTCAAGGAACAGCCCCAAAGGACGTGGCAAAGCCCCGACACTGTGACTAAAAACAAGATTGACTTCATCATTACGGACAAACGGCGCATATTTAGAATCGTCTCAGTGATCACTAAGTTCAATACTGGAAGTGATCACCGACTTGTACGAAGCACTCTGGATATCGATTTCAAAGCCGAAAGATCCCAATTGATAAGGTCTACGCTCAGACCAAACCTACTCCAAACCGTTGTTGGGTCCGAAACATTCCAATTCAAAGTGGAAAATCGAATCGCTGCCTTGGAAACCACAGATGAAGTAGACCAGAAACTCGAAGAAGTGGTGGAAATCCTCAGGGATGAAGGGACAAAGTGTTGCGAGAGCAAGCGTACGGGCAAAAAGTCCAAACTTTCGACAGAAACACTTCGGCTAATGGAAGAGAGACGAACAGACTCATTGTCAGCTTTGTCAATTAACCAGGTGCGCAACAAAATCATTAATAAGCTGGTGCGACGCGACCTCCGATCCTCTAACACGCTCTTGATTAAAGAATCAATTGAGCAGAATCGGGGGTCAAAAGTTTTCGTCCAGTCTCTGGGTAGAAGCCACCTCACAAAGCTGACAACGTCAACGGGGAACGTCGTTGCATCCAAGTCGGAGATACTGTCAGAAGTTGAAGACTTCTACGGCAAGCTCTACGTATCGCATGCTTCAAGGCCCGTTCCCGATACTGAGGATTGTAGAGCCACCTTAACCCGCCACTTCACAGAAGACCTGCCCGAAGTCAGCCGAGATGAGATCGTGATGGCCCTTAAACAGCTCAAAAATGGAAAGGCCCCAGGTGATGACGGAATCACAATGGAGCTTCTAAAAGCTGGAGTAGCCCCAGCTATAAGCCAGCTGCAACAGCTCTTCAATTCTGTTCTCTTCACTGGGAGAACTCCACAGGCATGGAATAGGAGCACGGTGGTTTTGTTTTTCAAAAAAGGAGATCGCAACAACAAAAAATAAAGGAAACGCTCTTGAAAAACTACCGCCCAATTTCGCTTTTGAGCTATGTCTATAAGCTGTTTTCAAAGGTCATCACGAACCGTCTTATGCAAAGATTCGACGTGTTCCAACCTCCGGAACAGGCTGGGTTTCGATGCGGTGACGGCACCATGAACCACATCCACATGGTGCTGCAGATTGTGCAGAAGACCGAAGAGTACAATCGGCCCCTGTGCTTAGCATTTGTGGACTGTTCACTAACACCTTAGAGGATATATTTAAGACGGTGGACTGGAAAGACTGTGGCATTAACATCAACGGCAAGTACATCTCTCACTTACGATTTGCAGATGACATCATCATTATGGCAGAGACGCTGCAGGTCCTACAAAGAATGTTGAATGGCCTAGCTGATTCTTCCCGTCGCATCGGTCTCCGGATGAATTTGGATAAAACCAAAGTCATGTACAACGAGCACGTTGTTCCGGAACCGATTGCCGTATTTCGAATCCCACTCGAAGTTGTCACTAAGTATATTTACCTAGGGCAGACGCTCGAACTAGGCAAACACAACTTTGAGAAGGAAATTCAGAGAAGAATTCAGCTGGGCTGGGCAGCATACGGAAAACTCCGTCGAGTCTTCTCGTTGCCTATACAGCAGTGTCTAAAGACAAAAGTCTTTAACCAGTGCGTCCTACCTGTGATGACATACGAAGCCGAGACGTGGACACTCACAGTTAGACTGGTCCACCAATTTAAAGACGCTTAGCGAGCTATGGAGAGAGCTACGAGTAGGTTCGGTGTTTCTCTGCGGGATCGAATCCAGAACGAAGTAATTCGCCAGAGAACTAAAGTGATCGACATAGCTCAACGGATTAGCAAACTGAAGTGGCAATGGGCTGGTCATATCTGCCGTAGGACCGATAACCGTTGGGGTAGACTGGTTCTAGAGTGGAGACCGCGAATCGGTAAACGTAGCGTAGGACGCCCTGTGACCAGGTGGAGTGACGACATTCGCAAAACGGTGGGCAGTGACGGAAACAAAGAGCCGAAGATCAGGCTCAATGGCGTGACTTGGGAGAGGCCTATGTCCAGCAGTGGACTTATACCGGCTGATAATGATGATGATGAATGTTGTTTCTCCTAAATATATTTTAGCATACATTAATTTGGCATAATATTATTAGGCATAATTTTCTTGGCATAATTAATGTCCGCATAAGCATTTGTGACATAATATTCTAAAGAACAATATTATAACGCATAACTTTAATCCGGCATAATTGTTTAGGCATATATTTTTGTCATTATTATTATAGCATAATTATTAAATAGTACTTTCTTTAAATTTAAGAGTCCACGATTGATAATAGTAACAGACTGATTTTGTTTACGAAGCTACGAGGCTTAGCTTATAGACTTACGAAAAAAAACTCATAAAATTAATCAAAAGTTTGTTGGCTGTGTTACATACGTCAAGATCCGCATAATAAGTGTAAATATTGACTTATTTACTACCAAACCAAATAACGAACATAATCATGAGCTATCATATCTAATATATAATCATATCTAAGTAAATGCAGAACCAAAACCGTGACATAGAAACTTCGAAAAAAGGAAAATGTGTTAATTCAATATGTGCGTTAGTTCAAATAACTTTACAGTTCTTAAATATAATAATCGCGGCGTAGAGGTTGCCCAAGGGCCACCCCCGCCGAACTTGAACCTACTGTCACAGTCTAGTACCAAAATTTCGTTTTTATATTAATACCCTACCAGCGGACAGCAACCTTTATTCAGTTTTTTATTTGTAGATTTTTAATAGTCTGTATTATAGTTTTAGGAGTAGTTTATATTGTATATATAGTTTTACATTAGTTTTAATTGTACATATGATTGCAATAACTTTCTATTACTTTAATAAATTTTTATTTGGCTACGGACTTGAAGTTCACATATTAATAAATATTGATTTAAAAACTTGAAACCGTGAACTTTTTTATTTTTGAGCCAAATAACTGTCAACTAAACATGACGCAGTCCACCTTAATTCTGACTTTGGAAGTGAAAATTTTTTTTTATATACTTTTATAATAAACTAGTTGGTCCGGCAAACTTCGCACCTTCTAACAGACAATGAATGTCGTGTTACCTTTTAGATTAACTTAATTTAGGATTTTATGAACGTAATATAATGAATGAAAAAGAGATATTAAGTTTAGTAATGTATTTTGCACTTTTTTTACTTTGCACTTTGATTTTTTAATTTTGCACTTTGATTATCAAGTAAATAATCAAAGTTATGGCAATACAAAAATAGAATAAAAATACAACAATGAAATCCTTTAACCGCGTGTCAGCAAGACATGATGCAATGAAACAATGTTATTATTGTTATAGATAAGTTATTAACTTGAAATTAGTTCGATTGAGTTTAAATTTAATTGTAGAAGTATAATCACCAGTATTTAATTTTAATTCTGAATAAGTATACTTACTTCATGAATAACTGTCTAATATTTTTTTGTCTTATGGATAAAACTGTATACATGGCACTCATAAATTGGCTATCACATTCTTGCATATCTCTGTATTTACTCACATTGTGACAAAATATAAAATTGTATAGACATTGATTATTATTGACTTGATTGCTTGTAAGCATACATTTTTTTAAAATTTTATTATGGCTCCACACGATTAGTGTATTTAGCCAGAGTCAAGTACTAAAATTATTCAAGTTTTTATCAATTTTAGTCGTAGAGATGGGTAAAAGTCACATTCAGCTCAGTTTTCAAGTAAAAATCTAGTCTAAGTAATTCCTTCAGTAATGATGTGGTGTTTACTGAAGATTTTCAGTGGAATTTTGGTGAGAACGCAAATAGCATGTTTTTCAACATTGTGCTGTTTCCCTACACTCGCACACATTCATCGGCACTAAATGGTTAATAATCCACATTTATTACACATTAACACGCGGAAGAACACCAGTTTTAGGAAAAAATACAATGAGATCACAAACACTTTTCCACGTTCCCGCCAAAAACTCGTAGGTATACATTTCTGAACGCACGCATATTTGACAATCAATAAATATGTCATACAATTATCATTACTGACAGTGTTTAAAATTTATTAACATTTTTAAAATGTACATGACTTGAAATCACAAAAACTTGAAGAATTTTTGTACTTGACCCTGGCTAAATACACTAATCGTGTGGAGCAAGGACCCTTATTAATTTGAGATTTACCGTATCGACGGGATAAACAATTGAACATCAAATGATTGGCAGTTTTGAAACCCAGGAACATTTTGGCAAAATATTTTTTCTTATATAATTTTTTAAGGTCAATGATTCAGTGTGTTTAATACTTATTATCGTATTCCTGACAAAGACAATTCCAAAAAAGTAATATATTATTTTATTTTATATATTTAATATTTAAAGTGTAGTAACTAACACGACTTTCTTTTATTAGGGTTCCGAACCCAAAGGGTACCAACGGAACCCTATTACTGAGACTCCGCTGTCCGTCTGTCTGTCTGTCTGTCTGTCTGTCTGTCTGTCTGTCTGTCCGTTTGTCACCAGGCTATATCTCATGAACCGTGATAATTATACGGTTGAAATTTTCACAGATGATGTATTTCTGTTGCCGCTATAACAACAAATACTAAGAACAGAACAAAGTTAAAAATTAAAGGGTTTAAAACAAAAAACGTGTTTTTTACGCTACGATACGATACGAAATTAATTCACCTCGACGCAGCTAGATGGCAGCACAGGAAAAATTGGCACGCGCAAGCGTTTCATTTGTTAAATTTGTGTGCCTCGGTCGATTTGTTAACTTAGTTAAGGTTTATTTGCACAGTATCAATACTGTTTAAATGTAATTAATTGTAATTACAAGAATTTAAGATATATTATTCAATTGAACAACGATTGAATAATATATCTTCAATTTATGTACTTAAAGAGCTTCAATTAGCTAGAATCAGTAGAAAGTTAGTCGTACGAACACTCGGTCGTCCAGATATTTTATTATATTAATTACCTTTGTGTTAATATTTACCAACTAATAATAATATTTAGTTACCAACAATACCAGTACTGTCTTAATTCCAAAAAAATTAATAACGTGTAAACCCTGGATAACACCAGAGTTACTTAGATGTATACAACACAAGGATAAACTACATCAGGATTTCAAAACGAACCCACGAGATGAATATGCTAAAATAACTTATTATCGATATAAAAATTTCTGCGATGAAATCGTTCAAAAAGCAAAGACTAAATTTGATCAGAATAAAATTGAAAACAGTTTACACGATTCTAAATTGACCTGGAAAGCAATTAAAGATGTAACACATACTTCAAGCAAAAAACATATACCAGTTGAATTACTACAAACTAAGTCATCTCAAAAAGAATCGATCAAAGAGGTTAACAAGTACTTCTCAAGCATAGGTCAAAAATTAGCTGAAACAATCTCTCAAAACCAGTCTTCATCAACACATAGGATCCCAAAAATTAAACATATTCCAAACTCATTTGTTATTTATCCTACTGATGAGATGGAAGTTGTAAGAATGATTCAAAGTCTCAAAACAGAATCTGCCACAGGTTGGGACAACGTATCTCCTAAACTACTAAAAAAGGCAAAACATATTATAGTTCCTCCCCTTGTCAAACTTCTAAACCTATGTATTGATAAAGGTTTTCCTAATGTTTTCAAAAGAGCTATTGTTCATCCTATTCACAAGGGCGGGGACAGACATCTAGTAGAAAACTATAGACCGATATCTGTTTTGCCAGCCCTATCTAAAATATTTGAAAAAATTCTGAATACTCGTCTTATGACATACTTAAATAAATTTAAAATTTTAGCAGACGAACAATTTGGTTTCAGGGCTGGTAGATCAACAGAAGGTGCAGTAACTAAACTAAGTTCTTCAGTAGCAGAAACACTTGACAAAAAACTTAAATGCCTTGCAGTGTTTCTTGACCTCGCAAAAGCTTTCGACACAGTGTCTGTCCCCATCCTTCTATCGAAGCTACAATGTCTGGGAATAAGAGGAATATGTCTAGAGCTTTTCAAACATTATTTATCAAACCGTTCCCAAATTGTAAAGATAGGTGACGTCTTCAGCGACGAGACTAAGATTGTATACGGTGTTCCGCAGGGAAGTATCCTTGGGCCTAGTCTCTTCCTGATTTACATTAATGACTTGTGCTCGTTACGATTAAACAACGCTAAAATCTTTACCTATGCTGACGATACAGCTATAGTATTTCGGGGGGAGACGTGGCCTAAGGTTTACGATTCTGCAGAGAAAGGTATCCAACAAGTGACATCGTGGCTTAAAGCTAACCTACTTAGTTTAAACATTTCTAAAACAAAGTATATAGCTTTTTCTTTACGCAGCCCGTCTAACCCTCCTGAACATCTTAATATCAAAGTTCATAATCACGAATACAATGCTCATTGTCAAAACTGTCCTCTATTAGCAAAAGTTTCAGAAATTAGATACCTTGGTATAATTATAGACCAGCGTCTATCATGGCTCCCACATATTCAAATGCTTACCAGTCGCATAAGAAAACTTATATGGATATTTAGGAAGTTGAGACATGTTACCTCTGAGAGTCTACTTTTTTCAATTTACTACGCCCTATGCCAATCTATAATATCGTATTGTATAACGGCATGGGGAGGGGCATGCAAATCGCATATTCTTTTCATTGAGCGAGCACAAAGGTCACTACTGAAAGTGATGACCTTTAAACCTTACAGATTTTCAACCACAGAATTATACAGCCATTGTAAAGTGCTATCCGGGCGTCAACTTTACGTTTTAAACACAGTCATGTATCAACATTCCCGGACCCCGTATGACCCCACACTTAATATCAACAAAAGACGCAAAAACAATCCGGATATTCAAAAACAAAATTACCGAACTTGCTTCATACACACACAATTATGCTTTACCGCTCCATTTCTGTACAAAAAAATAAACAAACTACTCGAGATCCATCCACTCACAAAAAATCAATGCAGACATAAAATTAAAAGATGGCTTCAAACATTAACGTACACGGATACTGAGAGCCTACTAAAACTAATTCTGTAAGTTCTAAGGGTAAGCAACGTATTATATACTTCAACCACAAACATACAAACACAATCACACAAGCACACATCCTAACATTCATAAACACATCCTCATATACTAACTAAGTAAATACCACACACACATAAAATACACATACATTATAAAAAAAATAAAAATAAAAATACGTTTAGTCTAAACACTCGTAACACTTACGGCATCTTAGGGTTAAAAACGCATCGGTCGAGCAAAGTAACAATGTTATCTGTAAGTCATCATGTTTCTCAGAATCTTTGAATACCATGACATAGCAGCAAGATGTTATTGAAATTATGTTTATCGCTGTAAAAATAAATTTTATATTTAAGCTATTTACATAATTATCTTAAGGAATCTAGATATATATTAATCAAGTGCATTTACTTTTGTTACTATCAACTTCTCTATAAATTTATTTAAACATAATAATAATCATCATTTCATAATCAATCTGAGTATAATAATATAATAATAATTTTAGGCCTGGATAAAAATGTTTTTGTGTGTATCTCTCATCAATGATATTGAATGTACCTTATTTTATTTTAACATTTATCATCCTCTATTTACTCTGTACCAATGTCAATATCAGTTTAAAAATTTTCATAGCTCATATAAATCACGAATATTTTGTATTTTTAACAAATATTAATCCTAATTAGAACGAAAGAGGTTAGCATCCGGGATACAGTTTCTCTTGTCCGGTTGTTAACACATCATTCACTCATAAAAAGTGTACCTACCTACATTAATATTATTGTATGCATGACCTATTTAATTTTAGTTTTAAATAAGTGTTAAAATGCATGATTTTTAAATTAAGAATATTGTACACCAATTTGTTGTTAACCGAAAACATATATGCCTACAAAATTTGCATCAGTTTTGTGCATCGAATATAAAATATGAACATATTTATATTTGCTTAGTTGGTGTTAGAAGTTCGTGGCGTTCGGACTTCGGAAATTCGGAATCCTCCGTGTGCGGGACAAAAGTCTGACTCGCACTTGGCCAGTTTTATATATATAGATATTATAGTCGTTTCTTTAGAAATTGATAAATGTGAAATTAAGCTAACTTTGTTTATTTTAATTGGAATAATTCAGCATAAAATATGTGTTTACATTCAATTATGACTTCATTTATTATGACTAAATCTATTAGGCCAATATAAAATATTCCCTAAAATATAACCTTTATGCGAATCAAAAATGGGGCGAAACAATATAGCCCAAATGAAAGTTATGCTTGTTTATACAATATGCCAAAAGAAATTATGCAATAGTACTATTATGCCATTTAAAGTTATGCATATCCCGTTATGCCTAAGTAAATTAGGAATAAAACAATATGTGAAACAAACGGACCCTTATATGCTAGCGTTTGACCACTATCTCACCCAACGATGATGTGATTAAAGATAGAGAACTCGCTAGGCCAAGAATATTCTAAATTGTATATTGTTATCAGTAAAGAGTCTTGTATTGTTATTATTATAAATAAAATTTTAATTTATTAAGCTCACTCAACTCAAAATCACAAACACCGCATACAGAGTACAAATATAAATTTTTTTAAAGGAAACGATACCAAAAGAAACCGTAAGCTCAATACTTGGTCTGCAGCAGTCGCTATCCAATTTGTATCCCAACATGAGTAAAGAGTACAGGCGGGTCAAAAACACTAAGCCCACAGAGCTTTGTATGGAAGACGAGGCTCCAACCGTAGCTCTCTAATTTTGTATTTGACGTGGTGCATTACAACTAGCGTCGGTCGATGTAAAAAAATCAGGTATTTCTAGTATCTACCAGACTTGAAATATGCAGCAATGAGTATGTATTGCAGTTTTATGTAAAAAAATATAAATGTTTGTTAAGAACATTACTCTTTATAGCTTTTTGTATGTTAAGTAAAGTACATACCCAGTAAGAAGATAGATATACTTGTTCTCGAAAATACATCCATTACAATTCCACAAAAAGCAGTTTGTTCCGCAATTTTGACAGAAGTAACGTCCAACTCATTCATTGTTATGTTTATTGCCCGACAAACATTGCGGGATGGACAACATTGCCAATGAAATTATTTGTGATAAGGGAGGACATTTGACTGAGTATCGATATAACGTGACGGCTGATGAACACGAGATATGAAGTCGACGTCACATCGGATTGGACGCGCATTCGATCCCGACTACTCGGCACTCGCACTCGATCAATGCAATATCCAAAACCTCCTACATTTTGCATAATTGATGCCCCATTCATGCTACGGGACACTTATTCATATTCATGAATTTTATTTTTTTTTTCAATTTGTGCGGCCAGCTTGTGTATTTACGGGACTGCCGTGCCGCTTTTGCACCAATACAATCTGTGTAAAAGCTGAAAAGAGAATCGTATCGTCCGTTCGTGCCACGGCACAAACCGCCGATAATCCTAGCCTCTAATGCGATATTTTTGATGCCAGTATCGCTATCTTCACTTTCAACCCTCCTGTTCCTTCCTGATCTGTTGTTGGCCAGATTGCAACGTGGATAAAAGCATGTCACAATGAAAAGTTTCCGGCAAACCGTATTTGTATTCGATTTACTAATACCTAGAAAAGGGGTAACGGCCCGAACGAGAGTGAAGAAACATCGGTCACTACCGAAATTGATGGACCAGAACATCGTTCAAAAGGAAAAAAATAAGAAAAAAAACTGTAACGAAACTGATTCCCAGCCAGGGCCTTGGAGGTAATGGGAGATTGTAAAAGGAGGCAATAAAAGCTTAGTATTGTGTGCGAGAGCCGTAGGGGAGTCTGTGTATTGTGTTCGGGCCCGCGGAGGCCCCTAAGAATCGTCTGACCACGGACGCGGTCAAATTGTACAGAAATGAAATTATCAAGGCACGCTGCCGATTTTCCGAACCAATGAATCAAGATCCAATCCCTTTTGTAATAGAACATCGTCGCGAAACGCGCCCATGGAGCTACACTGCCCACTCAGTGGACGTTTAGACATTACAGTGGGTTAGCAGTAAGGACACATCCAGCTGAGGTCAATTTCTGTTGTTGACCTTTGATTACTATCAAAATATTGCTGTTTAGGTACGTGTAACTGTTTTAGAAACTATTAAAGCGAGTATCAAAATTTTATTGTCTTCGTAATTCTTATGAGTGGTTGTCATGTTATTATTTACAATAAAATACTACACATTAGTTATTTATGATACTACTGTGACTATGACATGTGACTATGGCGTACTATGACAATACTGTAGACGAATGTAAGCCCGAGACGAAGTCGAGGGTTTACCATAGTCACGAGTTTGTTAAAACCAATATCCGCACGTGTGTCATACAACATTTTTCAGCAAATTTGCAAGAAAACACTAGTCAGTATATATTATGTTACTCTTTGAAAACACTACAATTGGTAATAAAATAAACATAAATAAATAATCAAAAAGTCGAAACTAACAATCTTTGACGTTTCTAATGTGAAAATGGCACCATGTGTGTTAAAAGTTAGAACTATATCTTTCATCTCATTTACTCATTAGTATTAAAGTGAGACAAATGTATTAAGCAAAAGCGCTTTCAAGGAGGTGCTATCATTCAGCTTATTTATTTTCGCAATATGAAACTCTTTGGTGGAAATCTTATGTAAGTCTTACGAAAATTAAAAATAAACCGTAAAGGATACGCACGGTGTCATACCACAGATTGTATAATAGTTACTACGTGCCATACACCGGAGCGTGCGGTAAGTACTTTCCGCACGCTCCGCTGTATAGTGCGTAATTTTTTACTTTCGAAGAATGTATACAGGCTTCGTAAATGCATTTTTTGAGCAAATGTGCTGAAAAATATATTACCACTACTCTGTTTGCTCTTGTGAAAATAGAAACTATATGTCTAAGAAAAAATAAATACGGAATGTTCTTAGCAGTGCACAATTTACCATACTGTTTATGAGAGGAAACGCCAAATTGACCAGTTATATTAACCACCTCAAGACCACCGTCACTTCACTTGCTTACATTGTGTGTGTAAGCCAAATCGAGTTGTTCCACCGCTATATCCCTACCGCATCATTTTATTCGACATTTGGACAACGTCCACACATGCGGCCACCTATTTGTACTTGGCTTTATTTATTGTACTCGTGTACTAGTTACATTCCGCTGGATTGTCGAACGGTATTATGACACGCAATGAGAATTGTGGAATGTATTTGCACAACTTAATTTATTTTCTAATTGAACGTTTCTCGAAGTTGTTGTTATTGAAACGTTTTGTAGCATTTTCAGTTAATTAACTTCGTTTGTACATGGTCGTTTAAAGTCAACCTTGTAAAACACCTATACTTTATTCAAATAAAACCAGTCTATTTCCAAGTGAAATTATGTTATTACATTTTATATGCTTGTTGGTTAATTAAATTGTTTCAATATCTAGCTCCAAAATGTATACCGTCAACAGACACTTAGCAAGATCTACTGGACCGATCTTGATAAATTTTACGGCTCTTCATGACTCAGTCGCCATAAAACGTAAGCATAAGTTCAATTTTGCCGCCATTCCATTCATTATTCATACCGAACGTGGCGTCTACAAATATTCGCGTTTTAGTAAGACTCGCATTCGTCCCGTAATCTTCGTCAAATTGACTTTCCGGGGAGAGCTGACGAGCCTTAGACAGTAATACGCCATAAACGACCCAAACGTATTGAACCAATGCTCGGGGTTGATAAATTTCGTTGATATTTGAATGTGTTATAGTCCTTTCGGGTTATAGCCGACCAAAGCGTCGCTTGTAACGCTTCGTCCCCTCAGTAAATACTGGTCCATTGCCCGACATTTTGTTGACGCTCCTTAAGCCTTTATTAATGAAAATCTCCAAGATCCCGAACATAAATGAGCACCGCGGTACCTCTTAAGGAGATTTAATAACGTTTGTTGCGAAAAGTTGCCGCGTCACCAAAGGCTAATATTATTCCAATTCGGAAAAAACAATTTTCCTCGAAGTTATAAACCTACAGATTTCCATTTCTTCGTCGAGTTGGTGGAAAGTAATTCCTTCGGTTCGAAGATAAATTTTACGTCATTTCCTGTATTCTGGGAGCTGGGGAAAAATTATCAGGCATCTCGCCACTGAGACTATTTAAAATTAATGAATAATGTTATCTTATAATGATTTTGCAAAGTTTAATTAAAGTTTCCCTTTTTCGGCGGATTTCCTCACTTTTTTGATGGCATAAAATATCTATTATCTCGTTTATTTTTACTGAGGATTGAGATAAGAGCCTGCTTAAAAAGTTCGCCCGTGAATAAATTTTGCTTAAGCTCATTGATAGATAATAATTCTTTATAAGTACAGATTGGCAATGAAGAAGGTGCCTTTTTATCTTTGCTTAGGAGAGTAAAAAGTTGTGTGAAAAATAAAGGGTTTTGTGTTTATTGACATACGTAAAGTCAGAATATATTCTTTTTAACTGACTTCCAAAACAGGAGGAGGTTGTCAATTCGTCTATATGTTTTTTGTATGTACCTTAATAACCTCACCGATTTTGAACCTGTTTAAATGATTATTTTTTCCACGTATAGGATACATCTCTTCGGTAATATTGTGGTGTTCTGGATCTATTGTGTAATAACACAATTCATCAAGTTCTGATGAGTATCTCCAGAGTTATGGAGATAAACCCCTCAAACTTGCACCTGAAAATGACTCACGTGGCATAGGACATCGTTTTTAGGGTTCCGTACCCAAAGGGTAAAACGGGACCCTATTACTAAGATTCCGCTGTCCGTCTGTCTGTCTGTCTGTCTGTCCGTCTGTTACCAGGCTATAGCTCATTAACCGTGACAGTTGAAATTTTCACAGATGGTGTATTTCTATTGCCGCTAGAACAACAAATACTAAAAACAAAATAAAGTTAAAAATTAAAGGGGGTCCCCATACAAAAAACGTGTTTTTAAACGCCATCTATATAATTAGTTTCGGTAAAATGACATAGATGGCGCTAGTAAACGAGCCCCGTCTTTCTAGATCGCGACCAAACCAAATATTCTTGGTAATATCAATTAATCAAATATATGAGGTTGAAACTCTGTTATGTTTCGTACTGTACGGAACCCTCCCTAAGTGTGCGATAAGAGACGCGATGCTGACTCGCATTTGGCCAGTTTTATTTCAGCTTTTAAACGATCTTAATTATATTCCACACCATTTAAGTTCTTTAAGATCATTTTGTACTATATGTACTTTTTATGATGTGTCTGCTAGTAAAACCTTTTGACATAAAATGGCCTCTCAAGATACCACAGTCTTACAATATACGTTTGTGGCAAACAACTTCCAACAAAGCCTTAAATAAAATGAACAAACATGTACAGTCCAATGAATAAACATGATTTTTTATACTGAACCCTATCAAAGCACAAAAGGATCGTGATGTGTTGGTACGCAAAGGAATGCAAAGCCAAATGTAAAGAATTTAGATCAAAAAGAACGAAACATTTGGAAAATGGCGATAACATCATTCAAAGGATAAGGAATGGCAAGCTTCGCGGGTTGTTCTTACTAAGCAGCTCGAGATTCACTTTGGCGATAGACTGGTTTTTTATATGATTGTTTTTGTGAGAATGTACATTGCATACTACAATAACCAGAATTGAAAATATAGAACATTGTAGTCAAGGATAAAAATCTTACGATATGAATCTTTCTACTTTCATCAATCCCATAATCACTTTAACTACAATAATAATATCTCTAAGTACCTAATAACTGGGGATAATCGTCGCACATAAGGCGGCAATAGCCCAATGGATAGGGTGTCGGACTGGCCATCGAGGGGTAGTGAGTTCGATCCCCACCCCACCCATTGCACTATTGACGTGAACCCACTCCAGACACAAGCATATTTAGCTTAGTTGGAGGGGTTATCAAGAATACTAGTAAGGTGCAACTCACATTGCGAGTTAAAAAAAAAACTCAAAGATGACAAATTTATTTTAGAAATTAAGCTCGATCCTAAAGCTATGCAACAAAAATATTCCGGCTAAATCAATCGTGGTTGAAAAAATTATATTACAGCGATTTTAAAAAATGTTTAAAAATGTCACTAAACTTTTTTGTAACCCTTATTAAGACGCAATTTTTTGTCCGAACATATTTTTCATTCGATTAACTTCAAGGGGTCAGGTATATCTTTTTGGTTTTAGGGTGCGCGGTGTCAGTTTTAAGTTAAGCAAAGATAGACTCGCGAGTTCTCATAAAGTTGGGACGGGGCTTCCAACAAAATCACTACTAAGTAATTTGGTTGGAAAGCCCGTCCACGCTATCTTACTCTCTATTCACTCGGCCAACTTTGTCATTAAAACTGATTTGATTTTATTTAAAGCATTAAAGTTAACCACATCGTTTTTTGGTTTAACTTAGCCTTGCTCATGAGTTTTAGATATAAAATAATGTAAATAGTGATCAGCAGTGTTTGTGATTGGCTCTAGATTGTCGTCGACGAAGTTGCACAATTAACTTCTGGAAATTATCACACAGTAAGCGGAAACTGTAAGCCTAATGCGAACGTGGCTTTTTACACCTTTGAGTGGGCAAAATAAATATCTTGCGGATCGGCAATGCATGTTTTGGAGTGCTTTAGGTATTTTAGGTCTAGAATATAAAGCAGCTTGTTTAAGTTTTCATACGGCAATCATAACTTTAGGCACGAGCTAAATAAATACATATTAGTGTTGTTTGGTACCATTGCATACTTTTGTAAAAACTTATGACATACATTTACATCATTTCAAAGTTCTGGAAGAGGTAAAGGTGTTTTTGAGTTTGAAGATTGTGATTGACGTATTTTCTAACTATCTTTATGGAACTCATTAGCAAAGCGTGGTTTAGATTAGTACTAAACCACGCTTTGCTAATCAGTTCCGTGTCCGATCAGTAATGTGAGCTACGAAACTATCAACCACCCCTTTTTATCTATTCCATAGAGTTTATTTCAACATACGAATATATGGTTCCGGTATTATAATTGAACGGTGGAATTGAATTCACATGGTATTAAACCTATGTCTTATGCGTCAGACTTGATCATTATGGTGGATACTTTATTTAAAACACACGAAAACTTGAGGTCAAACCTTTCAAATAATACCACGGAATAGAAATTGTTACAATCCGTTTAAAGCTGAGTAAAGATGGCGCTATACTAAAGGTACGGCCACACCGCGGCGTCCTGCATGCGCGATCTCGGTGGCGATTAGATAGCGCAATAGTATTTGTACCGACTGGTTCACACCAAATGCGATCTACGGCGGTCAGAAAACGATTGAAAATCAGATCGCAAACGTACACGTGGATGCAGGACGCCGCGGTGTGGTCGTACCTTAAAGGTACGGCCACACAGCGGCGTCTTGCAATCTGCGGGCGCGATCTCAGTGCTTTTCAGTTGTTTTCTGATCGCGTTTGGTGTGAACCAGTCGCTACAAATACTTCTGCGCTATCTGATCGCCGCCTAGATCGCGCACGCAGGACGCTGCGGTGAGTCCGTACCTTAAGAGATACACAGATGACAATAACACAAAATAAACATACTACATACATTGGCAAGGTATATGTGTCTACATAGTTCCCAATACTTTTCCTTCCAATCTTAACTATCCATCTTCTTATATTAAAAACGTAAGTGAAGATCTGAATTCTTCAATACCGACAAAAAACAAAACTGTTCAAAATCCTCTTTACATCCATGTAACTTGCTATGCCGGTTTATTTTTAATTTTATTCATGTTCCACAAATACAAAACTGTTCAAAATCCTCTTTACATCCATGTAACTTGCTATGCCGGTTTATTTTTAATTTTATTCATGTTCCACAAATATGTACCATGTGCGCGGGCGTAAAAAAATGGCGTCATGAACGCAGAAGTCAAGGGGTAGAGGGAGGGGGTCGCGGTAATTGCTAGCAATTTGTAATGGCCGTGTGATTGCCGGGCGGAACGTCGGCTCTAAACTGTGCTATTAATTTCGTACATTTGATTAACGAAACTACTTGTTATGTTAATGAACGTGGAAAGAATGCACGCTAACGTGTTAACGCGACGCCTTGTCAACACTTCGCCGAGCCTGCAATATTTTCGCTTTGCCTCCTTTGTAATTATTGTTGGGGAATTTGGATGTTTACTGGTTTTGCGATCATGATAGGCCAAAATGGATGCGTGGGAAGTGTATAGGGATTTAGACTTTAGTGCTATATTAATATTGTTATACGTCAACATTTTGGAAGATATTTATATGTGATACCGTGCGTTAAATCAAACCAGCATCTTTTTACAAGCTTTCTGTTAACTTGCCGTGTTTGGCAATGTATGATTGTGTATGTAAAATCTTGGAATCTAAATTAGAATCACTTCCTGTCGTTCAATTGGACTCCGATTTGCCATTTTATGTAAGTCCGATGACAATGCAATATGGTACCATCGAGCCGACCTGGTGATGGAGCCGGGCTGTATAGGGACTAAAAATCCGTAATGGCAAATGTTGTACAGTTGTGACAGTTGAATTAGGCTTTGTAGATATTTCTATGATATTTGGCTATGTCTAAAATGTCTTGACAAAAAACTTCAGTTTGATAAAGTTTTTAATTTCCTGAAATATTTGTGTTTGTTTAGGTCAAATCTTGCAACTTTATTCTGCTTATAATTCAGTTGCAAGATTTGACCCGAACAAACTTACCCTTAATCGATTGAACTGAAATATTCTATACACATTTAGTTAATATGGCGGTAAATTTTTTGATAGGCTTGACCTGATCTTACACCCAGAGTTGGCTCCAGACGAGGGAATTCTCCTCAACAGTCGATAGCATTGACATGAAATGTTGTACACTTACACATTCAATTATGATGACCGATTCTAAATAAAGGTTTTTTTAATTACTCTTAAACAAATAAAATATGTCATACAAAGTTATCAAAATATGGTCTAAATATTCTAACAGACACAACATTACTCTAATTTTGAATGGAATTCAAATTAGTTGCAGTGTTTTTGCCATTTTTAACCGACTTTCAGAAAAGGAGGTGCTCAATTTGACCGTTTATATGTATATATATATATAACAACGAATATATATATGTGTATATATATATATATATACATATATTCGTTTTTAATCGGTTAATAAACGACGAAGTTATGATATATAGACGATATATATATTATGTTTATTCACGGATATCTTCGTCGTTTATTAACCGAGTTTAATGAATCTTTTTTTGTTCGGAAAGAGATATATCAAGAGTGATACCATAGTAATTTCATTGAGATCTGATTGGTATCTCCAGAGATATGGAGATAAACATCTCAAACTTGGTACTGAAAATTAATAGCGCGGCATTTGAAGTCGGTTATTTTTGTTTTTTAAACGATCTTATTCTCTATATTATGATCTAATCTCATAAGCAAGCATCTACTATTATTCTAACCACATCTTATGTTATGGCTACATTACCAACCTGTATATAATTAGATTTAGTTATCCAAGTTACTGTTACGAGTACATCAAACTAGAAAGGTACATACTCGCTCTGCATTTCCGAATATAAAACACAGGGTGCTAATAGCGATTGGCTATCATAACATAACACAATTTCGTCATCAATTGTTTACATTTGTAGTGACATCGTATCGAGAGTAGATGGGCAGCATCGTTCGCCTTCTACGACAGTTTAATCGAGTTGCCTCTCAAAATCACGTTTGAACGTTGTTGCGCAGGTTGTACGATCCTTGGATGGTACGTCATCGGACGCCTCAAATTTCACCGTTCAAGTTCTCGTGACTTGTCGATACGATATCGATTCGATCTCAATGCAGACATGACTCGACAGAAAAGTTTACAACACGGAAAGGTATACGCACGCGAACCGCCCGCATGGAAATTAGACTATTTCAATATATTCTTCCAAATACGCCAACCATGTCTAAATTATGTCTTACAGGCTTCGGTAAAATTTGATTTCCGTTGCGTTGGATGGAATTTCTTGAGGGGGAATGCTAGTTCTGTAAAATATGAGACAAGTGGTTCGATGTTTAGTGCATTTTGTTTTTGATATATTATTATCATAAGTAATATCTTCTGAATGAAAACTTCTACGATTTATCAATTTATGCCATAAATACTTTGAACATAATTGTCGCGTTAGCAGTGACGATCAAAGTTCGGCGATCACTTTACTCATGCTGAACTGAAGGTTTGAAACCTGTCGTTGAACATACCATTTAACAAGGTACTGTAGAATAACACCTCTAGTGAAATCACAGGATATGTGAGCACTGTAATTTCACTGGAGGTGTAATTTAACATTTTAACGTCTTAAAATAACATCCGCAGTGCAGTTACCTGCAACATTCTGTGAATCTAGAATTTAGCAAGCATCTGTATCTGTAATAGGTAGACGTCATCGCTTACCATCAGGTAAGCATCGATCGAGCGAGATCGTTGCTTGCTTGTTACTTTAGATATCCTAAAAAAAACATTTTCTATTGTTGTACCTGCTGCTGTTAACGATTTACAGCAATTTTAAACTAGCAATTTTAAACTAGCAATTTTAAATTGAAACAAAAGTATCAAATACCTTGTAGTAGCCTGACTAAAGGCTGATAAATACCCAACACCAACTCTGATGAGAGATGAAAGATACTGCTGAGAACAAATTACGTAGCACCGATTTTCCCTTTGTTTATACCGTTCAGTTTTACAGAGGGGCGGCTCGTCAAAGGGTCTCAGTGATTTTATGCATTAATTAAGACCACAGACCGAGATTTACAATTACACGGGCTCCTATAAACAAACTTGATTGCTTTACAAAAACTCAAATAACTAAGGCAGTGTCTCAAGTAGAGGCTCATTTGAATATCAAAGACCAAATTTAAATTACGCCGTTTACAATAAAGCCTGAGCCGGCACTGTATTACGAGCTAATGTAAATTTCCAATACTCATTTTGAGGATGGAGTCAAGATGTCTAAGTTGCTATTTGACAAACTGTAAGCATAGAAAAGTTCATGTTTCTATAGGGGCTTTGAGGTAACATGTAAATCTAGAGCTACAGCGGTAGTCTCAACACAAAATTACCAGTTCTGCTTATATGTTTGATCTTCGGCAACCGTGTTTTCCAGTAACATTCCTGATATTATCGAATATTGGGCTGAGTGAGACAAAGATAAGATGCACTAAGAACAACAAATAAACTGCTTTGCATCCCAACTTTAAGACTAAAGCCGCACGGGTGCGTTGCGCGGAGTTGTGACGATTGAGCGCGTCGTATGGCATATGACTGTCCATTATAACTCAGTGTGCTGCGACGTTGCAGGATTTTATATAGATAAACGTTAAACCTCACTCTTTATTTGATGATAATTCTCGCTTCACTTAGTCTACCTTCATTGGAATACGGTCCTTTACGTCAAGCGGCAGTTAAACCACACTCGCTCAAATTTTGACAATAATTAACACACCTATGAACTCACCGCGAGCGTGACGCTCGCTTGTTCCCTAATCAGGATTGGCTAGTCTGCGTAGGCGCAGGCTTAAAACCAAGAATAATTCACATTTATGTAACATACAGATATAACGTAACATACCCATAATAACGTTATAGTAATTTCTAATAAGATGGAATAAAAGAAAAACAAATCTGTAAATACTACTGATCCATCGAGCAAAATAATTTGTAAAACGAGACCAAATACATCAAATCATTTCACTTAATAACTTCCTGCTTCTAACTCGAAAGGTTTTTTCAAACATCTTCAAGTGAAAAGAAATAAGTAGATAAGCTAGTCAATATTCTACCAAATAAGTTTAAAAGAAAAACTCGTGGAAACGCTTCTCGTTTTATATGTCCCTTCTGACCTACAATTTATTCGATGCTTTTACGGTTGACTTAAATGCCAAAGCATGGAAGTTAAGTTGCAAATCAAGTTCTTTTTGGTCTCTTTAGATACAATTTTGCTCGTGTATTTTGGTATGTATAAAGATTAGCTCTTTTAGAGAGTAAAAAGGCTAAATAATTGGATGCGACTGGACGTTAAGTTTATATTTAGGTTCATACTTACTCGTTTTAATGTTAATATACGTAGATTATTTCCTTTTTTTAATTTCTATGAACACGTTACCTCCTGTCATTTTCGAAAGTAGGTCTTCTTTTAGCTTAATTCAGAAAACCTTTTTCCGGATCTTGAATGTCAATGTCGTGACCTAGCCTCGCACTCAACCAAATTCCACGAAAGATTTCCAGATGAAGCTGAAACAATTGTAAAAACACTATATAGAAAACGAATAGGTTTCCGTTGTCAGTTCGGTAAAAATATTTACTATTTTCTACAATATCCAAAAATGTTTGCACAAATGTAAAGTACTATAAAATAAACTTTATTCTAAAACATCTGTAGGTAGATCGTTCGAAAAAATTCAAAAAGAAACTTATAATTTTTAACGAAACTAAATAATTTGAATCACTTCGGAAACCCAATTTGTAACAATCTTAAAAGGCAGTATTAGATTTTAACTTTGTTATCGTTCTAAATTTCTTTATTCCCGTTTTCTAGATAACGTGACTCCATTAGGCAGCCATAACGGGCACGAGCCGCTTCCTTTTATTACTCTCTGCAATGCTTCCTGTTGCTTCTTTTTTACTGAAATATTCTGCTAATTAAGGAAGGAGTGGAGGCTGAAGATTTCCTGCTGGTCTAGCAGATTACTCGCGGTATCTCTGAGAAAAATGTAACTCCGAGGAAGTATTCATTTTTGTGGCTTAACTTATTTTTTAATGCTAAGATAGCGCGTGACCGGTTGCAACACGGGATTCGGATGAAACGCTTTAGCTTAAATCAATTAACGTCGCTTGAGATCGCAGTAGAATTGCGTCTATGATAACATCTTCAGACGGACAATGGCTCCATTATGTGAGGACTGAGGAGGGTAGCTACTAGCCAGTCTTCGTACGTGGGAAGCTAACTGGCATAATACGATCAAGCCATGAATCCGAGAGCCGAACTTGCATTGAAATGTTATTCCAGGGTTTGATTTTGATCGAGATCGACGTCTGTGTTATAGATTGAGTGCTCTTGCACTTTGTCAATTGAACAATGGATCGTTTTCAAACTTCTACCATCTACTCCGATTTGACTTCGCATTATTCCAAAGTGGCGTGCAAGTTATTGAATACTATCCGAAGTCAAACCTTTTTTAGAGTTCCGTAGCCGAATGGCAAAAAACGAAACCCTTATAGATTCGTCATGTCTGTCTGTCTGCCTGTCCGTTCGTGCGTATGTCACAGCCGCTTTATTCCAAAACTATTAAGACTACATAGTTGAAACTTGTTAAGTAGGTGTATTCTGTAAACAGCATTACGATTTTTAAACAAAAATAAAAGATACATATAACTGAAGCTAATTTATTTTTTGTAAAGCCTTATAACGCATGTATATTATACGTGATGTCTATAGATAAAAATGACATTGAGGTTTCTCAAACAATTTTTTTCTCAAAGTCAATCATTTAAAAGATAAACACTTCTAAAGTGGTGAAATGTGTGCCCCCCCCCCCCCCTCCCCTCTAACTTTTAAAGTAAGGGAGTGAAAAACCTAAAAAATATATATGCTGTAAGTCTCAATAAACACTTTCAACGAAAATTGGTTTGAATGAGATTATAGTCAGTAGTTTTTCAGATACAGCAACGGCAAATATAACTTTGTTTTTCATACACACACTATGTTTATTTTTTGGTGGCGAAAAAATATAGATATAAAATACTTTACTGTGTTACGGAACCCTACGAGTGCGAGTTCGACTTGCACTTGGCCAGTTTACTAATTTATTCTTTTTTGCTTGTATGAAAATACTTACTTTGTTACTATTTCAATGTTAATTGCTGGATATACATAAATATGACATTGAATTATTGAATAATCGTTGATGAGATTACCACTCGCAGGCACTTGAGTAATTGAACTTTTATTTATATTGACTTGCTACCTAAAAACAACTTATCAACATCAAGGAGAAAATCCGCCACCTATAACCTTACGGTGTTCCGGTAGTACACCGACCCTGACAGTTAGACCATTCTAGACCTAGCGTGTTCACCATATTCGTCTACATCACCACTTACCACCAGGCGAGGTAGTGTTCAAACTTTACCACAAGTATTACTTTTTCGTATCCATTTTTCATGTTCCATCCATTCCCTCGATTTTTAGCTCAGCAAAAACATGCAACAAGACATCCACCGACTTTGTCCCACAACAAAACCATTACTTATGACACGAAGTAGATCTTCGAGGATTAAGTTTACAAGTCAATTTCCAAACGTTTGACGCCGAAATAGGCTTTACGTTTATCCATCTCAAAACATCATCCCTTACCCTTCCGACATATTCGAGGGCTCGGCTTTATACGCACCGAATTCGGTGCATTGTCATGTAAATACTCATGCCAGGGTTTGCGAGCGTCGGTACAAGACAAAGCGATGTTGACTATCGCCAGCGTCTATCTGCTAGACATCCCACGAACGTTGGTACGGTTGGCTCGTACCACTGAGCATACTAACGTCAGATGTGACGTCATGTGCGCTCATGAGCAAGTGATTGAATGTGATAAATGGATTTCCTAATACGATCGAGGTAAATAAACGAATAGCTTAAAATACTGAAAGCATGTATGTATTAAAATATCTGTTACCAAAGCTTATTTTTAACCGACGAAAAAAAAAAACGGAGGAGATTATCAAGTCGACGCGTATATCTTTTTTTATTTTTTTTATGTATGACCACGCATAGCTTTACGTCTGATTTCGATAATTATTTTTTTATTGGAAAGGGTATTTTACCACTTGGGGGTCCAAGGGGGTCCCATTTAATTTTTTTAAGTCTATGGTATAGGAGTCATTAATAAAATCGAAAAAAAAATGTCAACTTCAAGTGACATTAAATAAAATCACAAACCAATATTATACGACAAAAAACTATATGTTTCCTTATTATTTCCTAGTCATATCTAAACTATTGTGGTGAGAGATAGAGAGTTACATAATAGACATCCATAATTTGATCATATTGCTTAACCCTGGATTGTAAAAAAGTATATACAAAAGACAAAAAAAAATGCGAGGGTCTAAGTTGTCTGCATATACAGCAATGATAACTGTTTTAAAGCTAACGCTTATCTTACCTTAATCTTAGTTGCCTCATCAAGCGATGATGTTTCCAAAATCGTAGCATATCGTAATTATCACGCCTTATTTGTGACTCAGCGTCTCACAGTAATAGTTATTTATGATACTATTGCGGTAAGTTAGTTTTTACAAACGAGTAGACGAATGTAAGCCCGAGCCGAAGTCGAGGGATTACCATAGTCACGAGTTTGTTGTTTGTTAAAACCAATATCCGCACGTGTGTCATACACCGTTTTTCAGCAAATTTGCGAGAAAACACTATAATTGGTAATAAAATAAACACAAATGAAATAATCAAAAAGTCGACACAAACAATCTTTAACGTTTCTAATATAATAAATAATAGTTTAAAAAAACTAAAAAATACGCTTTTATAGAAAATCCAACTAAAAAATAGATGCTTTTTTTTACAATAAAATCATTTTTTCTTACACTATTTTTAATTCAAATTTATTAAAATTTATTTTCTATTTTTTAGTTGGATTTTCTATAAAAGCGTATTTTTTTTGTTTTTTTAAACTATTATTTATTTTTCATTTTTTAGTCGAATTTTTTTGTTTTAATTTTTTTTTAATTTTTTTTTAAAATTTATTTATTGTCATCGGTCTTTAATAAGTATGCCAAATTTCGAGTTAATCCGACGTTCTGAAGGGGGTTACAATCATGTTGAAAGATTCCGTTACATACTAACATACAAACATACATACGTCTGAAGCTAATAAAAGCGTATTAAAAATGGCGCAAATTTCCAATGGTGCCATGTGTATTTAAATTAGAACTACACCTTTCGTCTCATTTACTCATTAGTATTAAAGTGAGACAAATGTATTAAGCAAAAGCGCTTTCAAGGAGGTGCTATCATCAGCTTTTTTTTTTCGCAATATCTCTTTGGTGGAATTCTTATGTAAGTTTTACGAAAATTAAAAATAAACCGTAAAGGATACGCACGGTGCCATACCACAGATTGTATAATAGTTACTAAGTGCCATACACCGGAACGTGCGGTAAGTACTTACCGCACGCTCCGCTGCATAATGCGTAATTTTTAACTTTCGAACAATGTATACAGGCTTCGTATATGCATTTTTTGAGCAAATGTGCTGAAAAATATTTAATCTTTCCTAGCAATTCCTTGCAAAAGTATATCTTTTTATTCTACAAATACATAGCATTTCTCTGTAACCAAAATTCACGCAGGTGCCTTTGAAACGCATAGAATTTCAAATTGCGTTTACATTTTTTTCTCTAGAGGCATCCCGATATCAGACGGATGCAAGCCTTGAGATGCAAAGTGTTAGAGCTAGAGCTCTCTAGAGATGGAGTAATCCGTCCAACGTCCAATTTTATCCGGCCACTATTATTTTGTGGTAGAAATGGTAGAGAAAAAACGTATAATGGATATGTGATATTGATTTACGTTGTTATATTTATATTATATTTATTTATCTTTGTATTTTTATTTGTTTTGTTTGGTGAATACAAATATAGTATCGTTGTATCATACAATAGCAATCTATTATATGATAGTATTACAAGTTTTACTGAAATCGAAATAATACTAATCCATACTTCCTTACTAATATTATAAATGCAAAAGTAACTCCGTCTGTCTGTCTGTCTGTCACGCTTTCACGCCAAAACAACTGAACCGATGTAAATTAAATTTGGTACACAGATAGTCTAGAGCCTGAGAAAACTACTAGGCTACTTTTTGATGCGAAAAAAAGGTTGTAAGGGGTTGAAAATGGGTATAAAAAGTTGTGTGGAAGTATCGTCATTTTTGGGTTCATGGGTTGTTTGGAGCGCGGCGTGGTACAAATGGTGGGAAAATATGCCTATGTGTGCTTACCCGAATGGGCAGACACGTGAGGGCAGACGATGATAAAGTATTTATAATACGTATATTTACTTATTTATAAAATAATTAGCCTAAATAATTAAAAATGCTACCCAAAGTACTATTCTAAGCGGACGAAGTCGCGGGCACAGCTAGTTTTATATATTCTTGTAATTAAGTAATTAAAACATGTTTTGCATTAAAAATGGTAAAATAAATTATTTAAAAATGTTAAAAAATTTGTTAGTAGATAGATACCATGTATGTAGTAAGTAGGTAGGTAGATACTTTTAGGTAGTATTTATCTACTACCTATTAGACTTGGCTGGCACCGACTTCAAATAGATGAGTGGGTAGCGCTTATAATAATTATATTAATTTATTTTTCGCTTTTGAGTGCCTATTTCTGGTTTTGAAGTCGGTTTAATTTTTATTAATATAATTAATTTACCATACGAACCTTTCACTTATGCTACGCTAATTTAAAGTCATCGTGAAAAATTATAAATTATATTAAACGATAAGTTGCGCTTTTACACTTACGTAATTCATATAAACAAACAAGCTTACAATAAATACCGTTCAAATTTGTCATCTTGCATAATACTGCTTAACTATAGATACCATTACCGTACTATGTTGCAGTATATAATAACCCAACAAAAAATATGATGTCACATCTCTAAAGTTTTTATATTTGCGGGATCGACGCTTGGATTTGCATAATATTGCTTCCTTAACATTGCTCTGCAAAACTATGAAACAAAACGGTACACGTCTAGGGTTCGAGGAGCTTTCTTTTATAGGATAGGGACATTCTATGGGTAAACCTTGCAATAGGGTACAGGAAAAGCTTATTAGTGACTTGTTAATTTTAGAACTGTAAAAATATTGCTTATTTTTTATATAATGATGTATACAATGCTTTGGCTATCGTAAATATTTTTTTCTTATTAGTTAGACGTTTCTTCAGATAGGTTTTATTTTTCTTTTATGTGAAAAGGTTTGGTATATATAAGTAGTAAGTGATAAATTCTACTATAGATGACGAGCTCAAGGAATACAAAATTTTAGATTGTCCTTGAAACAGAAGTACCTTGTTGTAATTTCTTATTCGTTTATTATTTTAATAAGAGGATCGTTATTGAATGCTATAAACCTATGAATGTAATATCTTTAATGATAAATTAGCTAAAAATACTCATAGTTAAGATGCCCTCAACTGTATTCTGCATAAAATTGCTTCCTTAATATGCGGGCCGCAGACAAAAGACAGTCAAAATTGCTTTTTTTCGGCGAGAAGTCGATGAAGTCGCAGCATAGTGGCTCTCGGCCTGATATGTTTGTTCAGTCAAATGCGATGGAAATGCGGAAGCAAAATACTTTTCTCTATTCGTACCCACCCCTTTTAGTTTGATAATCTGTTTCTACCTATAGTATTGGTGTGAATCAAGTAAGGTTGTTTTTAACCACCAACGCAAAAAGAAGGGGAGCTACAAGTTTGACGTGTGTATCTGTGTATCTGTCTTTGGCATCGTAGCGCCCAAACGTATGAATAGATTTTGATTTTGTGTTTTTTTTTGTTTGATAGGTAGGTATCCGTTTAAGTTTATCTCTAATTCCTAAAAATCCAGTCAGTATTTTTAAGACTATGAGCTTTTTAGGGTTCCGTAAAAACTGAGCCTTCGCTGTCCGTCCGTCCATCTGTCTGTCTGTCCGCACTTAACAGGGCTGTATCTCCTTAATTATACATACCTGAAATTTTCACGAAGGGGAATTTTCACTATTGGGGATTTAACAACAAATACTAAAAAAAGTAAGGGGATCCCAATACAAGAATCGTGTTTTTCGACGTTTATTTGCTTGAACTTATGAACCATAATAGATAGATACTTGAAATCTTCTCAAAGTATGTATTATTATGGCCGCTATAATAACAAATACTAAAAACAGAGTAAAGTTAATACAAGGGGGTCCCCATACTAGAAATGTAATTTTCAGGCGTTTTAAGTTTGATCTTACAAACCGTAATAGACAGACACTTGAAATTTACTCTTGTTGTGTATTACAATAGTTGCTATAACGTCAAATAATAAAAATTAAATCAATTAAAAATTAAAGATCCTCATACAAAAATACTATTTTTTTTGGCTTTTGTTCAATCGGAATCAACTAAAAAAACTACGTGTTGGACTCACGTCCAACTTGCACTTGGCCAGCTTATTTCTAGTTGATAACGCTATGAAATCAACATTCATAGGTCGGATGTCTTTAGTTATTATTATTTCAAAATTATGTCTTTATATTCATTTACCTGTCTTTACGTAGTAGCAAAGTTAAATAAATGAACGTACTAAGTTTATTTGCTCCAAAAATTCTTGACATCGTCTTTAAATAAAAAATGTAAACCAGCTTGAAATTCAATAACCACAATAAACTAAGAAAATCCTAGATTGTTATCACAAGGCGCAGATTTCACGAATTAGAATCACTTTGAAATCGTCTTAGATGCTTTTGTAACTAATTCTGAAGTTTTTTACGTAAAGGAAATTTATTCCACTGAGGCCCCACTAACGACTTTCCAGAACTTGGTTAACTACCCAATTTAATCATTTAAGTTTTCTTTTAAATAAAAATCGTAAAAATACTTTGAGCATTCGACGGAATCCTCAATCGTAAACGAAGATTGGAATACCACCTGTCACGCTTAATGTAAACTTCGCTGTTGTAGGCTCCCGTAATATAAGCTCAGCCAACTTTTGTCGTTCTCCCTCGCAATTGATGTTGTCAGCAAACGCAATAAAATAATCTTGAAGGTAGTCGCGCACCTATTACTTTTTTATAGCAATATTGAAAAGACATAAACCTGACTGTATCGACATAGAGCATTATAAATCTTACATACAAAACTTCCGACTTGCAATAAAATTAGCAATAGGTAGGTACAGCACAATCAAGAGGCGGTCATAAATTCCGAGCTTGTCGTTAAGCGCCCGTGATGTCCACTCTGAAGGGGGCAACACAATGTCTTGTACGCAACAACAGTTTAATCTGAGACGTTTCTGCGAAATTAATAATAGCCCGAAGTGTACGCCACAAATGTGTCAAATCTCCGTTTAATAAACAGGTGCTATTTGCTAAACAAGTGACAGCTCGCGCACGTGGTGGATGACGTCGTTATTTGCTCCTCGCTTTATTTATTCGAAGCTTGTGCCCGTTTCGGATGACCACTGTCCGTCCGCTCACAACCTGTCACTGTATTTTCCTGACCCTTTATTTTCACTTGACAAGAATATTCCGGGTGTGCTCTCGATATTACATTCCGATGCGATTTTTTATTCGTGATACATTTTTCCAATTGTATCCGTTACGACTTCGGCTGTGAACTAACGGACGGAATAGAATTTTCAAACAGTTTTGATTGATAAAGGTAGACAGGTTTTCGTTTTCTTTGTTTGTAAAATTAGGTTCAGGAACGTGAAACTTCAGATTTTCACTTGATTAATAGTAAGAGGCAACCGTGAAAAAGATTGTGAGTCGCCCACTTCTGAATACTGTACAAATAACACAAAAGTCTTGATGAAAACTGAGCTTATCGAACATCTAACGGGCGCCTTTACTAACCTCGCAAAGTCCTTGGTTTTATGCGAGAATAAGCGTGTTTAGATTTAGATGCATGAGAGCGATATTATCCCATTTGTCGAAACAACGCTCGAGCTGTGTAAATATTTGATGTGTTCTCGACTTTTCTCGAATTTAACGCGCCGATTAAACAACGCCAGGCGAAGGATTTTATGTGAATATTTAAAATGCTATATTGGTTCTAGTTGAGCAAAAGCAACTCAGTTTTTCATGTAACGTCTTGTAAATGCATTTATTGACAGGATATGCGTAACATTTTAGGAAAAAGTAAATAAACAATTGTTTCGGAATCTGTAGAGACACAGGAGTATGAGTTGGGCTGAAGAAATATAGAACACGTTTATATTAAAGCTTTATTGCTCAGCTAAAATGGTAAGCTGACTTAGTAATAATATTTTATAAACTTACTAATATAAGCAATACTAGGAATCCTTATCGATAACCGAACAAAGTAAGCAAATATTGAGACTATGTGCATGGATTTTTCGATCTATAATACATAAATATATATACTTCACTAATCTCAAACTTTCAGCTAGATCATTTTATTATATAAATATGTTGATGTGAGATCGTAGCTTGTCTATCTCTCACAAATACAGGGTGTCCGGCCTTGAAGTACCGATATTAGGAGGGTTTTATACAATTTATTTTATCGAAAAAATCACCACTCCCCCCCTATCTTACTCCAATCATTTCAAAATGGCAGCTATTTTCCATTTATACTTTTACTAGCTTCTGCCTGCGGCTTCGCTCGTGTGGACTACAGGAAACAAATTACATATTTGTTCTCAGGAACAAATAAACAAACTGACAATAACCCTAAGAAAAGCAGTCCTCCCTAAGTCTACCCTGTTAAATTAAGAGTTTTACCTTGAGATTTATTTATCATGGCATTTATCATGGCAAAGTACGCTTAGAAGGAAAACTGCACACTTTTAAACTCGCAGGGGTAGTTTCATAAAGTCAGGGTAGTCAAAGAATAGTTGGTTAAATTGTTTTTTAATTTATTCCAAACAGAAACAAATGCGTTGGGGTTGATTTTGGAAATTATTTTGAATGATTCCTCTGAATGAATGATTTCTCATTCATTATTTTAATTGAAGAGTTTGTGTACAATTTTTAAGTCAATCCCCAAAAAAAAAATGGCAAAAAAAGATTTCACAAAAACTTCAACCTCTCATTTCACCCTATTAAGGGAAAAAAATCAAAAAATATTTTTTAAATAGAAACCTACACTTCTCAAAGTACACACCCTCCGAATTTCATGTCTCTAGAACCAGCGTCTAGATAGACGCTGGTTCTAAGATTGACATACTGACTGATATATCAACGTACAGATGTACGTTGTACATGTTAGTACCAATCCTTGACACTATCCTCCCTGTCCTTTGTTTTATCCTTAACAACTCCTTAACTGAAGGTGTTTTCCCTTCCCCCTGGAAAGACGCACAGATAATTCCTTTACCTAAAAAACCCAATCCTATAACCCTCTCTGAATATCGACCTATTTCCATTCTTCCATTCCTGTCCAAGGTTTTCGAGCGTCTTGTCCACAATCAAATTAGTAGATACCTCTCCCTAAATAACCTTCTTAACCCTTTCCAATCCGGTTTCCGTCCAGGCCACAGCACCGTCAGTACATTAGTCAAAATCACCGATGACATCCGCCTCGGCATGGAAAACCGACATCTAACGGTACTAACATTGTTGGACTTCAGCAACGCGTTTAACAGTGTTAATTTTGATATCCTTTTAGCGATATTGCGCTCCATTAACGTATCTCCATTGGTAATCGATTGGTTTCACAGTTATCTGTACGGGCGCCGGCAGCGTGTTCGCCTTGATGATACTTTTTCATCGTGGTGTGACACGTCAGCTGGCGTACCTCAAGGCGGCGTTCTTTCTCCTTTACTTTTTGCAATTTTTATTAATTCAATTTCTCATAATCTCTCTTCTTCCTACCACTTATATGCAGACGATCTTCAGATTTACACCCAAGCATCTCTCGACAAACTATCAGATGCTATTGCTGCCACAAATGCTGATCTGCAACGTATATCTGTATGGAGTAAAGCATTTGGACTCAATGTAAATCCCACCAAAACTCAGGTCATGGTCATCGGTAGCTCTAGACTTATAACGAAAGTGGATTGGCAAATGCTTCCAAAGGTGAATTTCGAAGGTATCGATATCCCGTTCAGCATATCTGTAAAGAATCTGGGACTCGTAATGGATCAATGTCTTAGTTGGGACTTACAAGTTCAAAACACTAGCCGTAAACTGTATGCAGCAGGGGCTTCGCTTAGAAGACTTCGTAATTTTCTTCCCATTACCACTAAAATTGCCCTCGCTCAATCTCTCTTACATCCCATTCTTGATTATGCTGACGTCTGCTATCTAGACCTTAGAGTGGATCAGCTAAATAAGCTTGAGCGTCTCCAAAACTTTTGTATTAGATTCATTTTTGGCCTACGTAAATACGACCACGTATCTCAGTTTCGCTCTCAGCTCAAGTGGCTTCCTATTCGTCTTCGCCGGAATACTCACATCCTCTCCCTTCTTTACAATATTCTTTTTAATCCATATACTCCACGTTATCTTAAAGACCGTTTCAACTTCCTTCATAGCGCAAATACTCTTTCTCTTAGGTCATCAGAAAACTATACCCTCAGTTTTCCACCTCACAGTTCTGTGTTTTTTGATAAATCCTTCACAGTACAGGCTATTCGCCTATGGAACTCTTTACCTGAGGACATTAGAGCATCTCAATCCATTACTATATTTAAGGATCATTTAAAGCAATATTATCTGTCGTTGTAACTGGAGTCCCCTGTTTATATTTATTTATTTATTCTTTTTCAAGGTCATTTAGTATTATACTGTTCTAGCTGCATAAGATTAATTTACGCTTAATATTCAAATATTAAGCGTAAATTAACTAAGCCACTAGGTATTTATATAAGTTAGTTAAGTTTATTTATAGGTATATATGTATGTGATTAGTGTTTAGAGATGTTAGATACACCCGTCATTAGTCACATGTTCTATCCTCTCCATCCTAAGGTTGTCTGGAAGAGATCGCTATTAGCGATAAGACCGCCCATTGTAACACATTATTCTTAAGTTTACTATGTAAGTTAGTTTTAAGAAGGTGTAACAATAAAGAGTTATCTATCTATCTATCTATCTATGTCAATCATACAAAGGCGTCGGGGATGATTTTGAAAAAACTGTGATGTCTCATAATTTTCATTGAAGAGTATGTGTACCAATTTTCAAGTCGATCAAGCGACCCAGAGAATAAAACGTTTCACAGAAAATGTAACCTTTCATTACACCCTCTTAGGGGTGGAATTTCGAAAAACCCTTTCTTAGTGGATGCTTACACTTCACAAAGAACACACCCTCTAAATATCATGTGTCTAGTACCAGCAGTTTGGGCTGTGCGTTGATATCTCAATCAGTCAGTCAGTCAGTCACGACTTAGGATTTTATATATAGGTATAGATTCGCGTTAGTACTTGTACAAGATATACCATGACTAAGCAAATAAGACATATCGGAAAATTAAATGTTTATTTCTCGAATGTTAAAAGATCTCTCCAACGAATACCACAAAGATTCGATAGATATGAATTACATAAAGAACTCAGAAGACAAAATTTCTCGCAGAAATACTGCACATTATTTTATTCCTCTAAGTATCATTGTTAGGGTTCCGTACTTTTAAGGAAAAAAGGAACCGTTATAGGAACACTTTGTTGTAAGTACGTTTGTCTGTCTGTCTATCCGTCTTTCAACACCCTTTTTTCTCAGGAATGCTTACAGATATTAAGTTGAAACATATATCAAATGCTCGGGACGACGGTCTCTTTTGGCTGAAAAAATCAAACTTGTAAGTCAATGCGATCAAAATATATGACCGTTTATGTCGCATATTATTGCATATTTTGGGAGGGAATCAAAACCTAAAGATACTTCCCGTTGACCTAGAATCATGAAATATGTCAAGAAGCAAGGGCATAAAGTACTTATACGGGATTAACCTAAAAACCGTAAATATGTAGTTTCATAACAAAAAAAAATTACTAATACTAAATTAGTATTTGCGGTTGGTGCAATATATTCTCTATGGACCGAACTGCAATGTTAAGATCGTCCTTTAATCTAGTTTGAGAAATTTGTACGAATGCCTGGGTGCGCGAGTCCAACTCGCACTTGGCCAGTTTTATTTAATTTTATTTATTTAAATATTTTAGGTATTTTTTTTATTAAAGTACTAGAATTTTGAATATAACATGCAAATAAAATACTTAAAAATATCCAGCATCTCGATAGGGAAAGGGTACGCTCAGGAGCAAATTGGACACATTGTTGCATCCCGCAGGTTGGAGGGCCATTAAAATAGAAGGATTACTTTTATAGCCCGGTTGGCCCGCTTGAGATAATATCGGTAAAGTTTATGGTAGTAATAAAGGGAATTCGATTTTAGCCAGTCATCTGTACCCGATTATGTAAGACTGGATTAAATATAAGAACCTTTATTGTTTTGCAAACAATAAGAACACAGCGGCGACCGCGTTCAGTTATTACAAATTTACATTTGTTTTGAATCGGAATCAGCCGGACCTTAATTCTGGGACGATTTAATTTGCTGAACTCATAAAAGATTCCACTCACTAAAGAATAAGAACTTGCTAAAGTTTACATTCACACAATCAGAAAGTGGGGTAATGAGATTCTCTCAAGAAAAACATCTCGTTAAAACATACATTATTCAAGCTCTCGCAGAGTTATTCCGCGTTCACGCGTTCATTAGGCTCCGAGTACAAACTTGCGATTCCCGTAACACTCGCCGACACGCCCACTTATCACCCCGGACAAACTATTCATAAGTATTTCGGGCATCCTCGAGCACTTCCGGGCACACGCCTGCCTTGTTATTTAAATTTATCACTCAACTTTTATCCTCTAAATTCATTGTAACAGGTAATATTTCACAGGTTATTAATTACGTTACTCCGGCATCTCACGGTGTAACTCTTATTACATTATGTCAGTTGCAAATTGAAAAATTCCCGGGGCGTATGTCCCGTCTCTCCGAAGTATTTTGCCAAAATTATTCTCATTCATTAAGTCGAGAAGTGGAGGGCGCGTTCGCGAGATTGCCGACCTACCATTCACTTGTGAGTAACGAGGTGACTTCCTGTTATTAGTTATGTTGGCAAATTGTTTTTCTTACGCTTTTCTGCCATTCGTTCCTATCGATTTTACATAAAAACATATAGAATTATACCTGTAATAAAACCAGTGTTACGAATAGTTTTATTTACCCCTTCGGTTAATGGTGCGTCAAACGTTCATAGTCCATACGGACGAAAAAAAAATATGATTGTTCGGAGCTCTCCTTCATTTTTAGGACATTCCTCGACGAGGGCATTAAAGAATAACTTCGTTATGATAAATGGTTGTTGTAAAATATATTAATTAAGCTGAGTTTCATCCCGCAAAGGTCGACGGTGTCCAGTTGACGCGTCCGTAATAGAATGGTGTCCCCGGCCTCTATGCGTGTCTCCAAGTGCCAATCCATTAATTAAAACTTATTTTGTAGCAGCAAACACAATTACTGAGCGTTGACAAACATGTACCCTGTGCGTCTAGTTCACGAACTTAAACTCACTTACGAGTATGGAGCACATTCGGATAATAGATTAGCTTGATTAAGTCACATTGATTAAAAGGAACTTTGATAAATTTCAGGTCCCTTGGAAACTTTTGAAAACTTCTGTGATCCGATAAGCTAAGTAGCTAGCTAATTCTCAAAGAGTCAAGAGCAATGCAGTCAAAATAGTGAACTTAAACAAACCATTTCAAAATTTTCTTGCAGTTTACAATTTCTACATCCCAATACAATCCACTGAAGCTTCGCAAAGATGGAAAATCTCTCAAAAGAATAGCGTTTAGTGCGAGACAAAGACTGATCCAAATCTCCTACGGCGAAGCCTTCCACCGGACCACTATTTACTTTTCTCTAGGGATCTCGCACTTCGTCAGCTCGTGGCGTCCAACCCAATTTCACAAAGCGGAAAACCTGCGCTCTACCTCACCGAATCGAATACAGAGAATATTCCAGGTTCGTGTTAGCACCGTTCCGTATAATGGCAGCCGCGACAATGAACCGGCCGGGCGATGCAACGTGTCCTACGACTGCCTTAGGCTATAATCCCGAAGTGTTCACGTACGTGCCACCGCCACCGTTCGAAGATAATTCCTCCTTATAATTTCCCATGCTTAACTCGGCGTAATGAAGTTTATTCGTCGCTACTTCATTGTGAGTCGTTTGCAGGAGGCGGCGAGGAATGTAATCAGTTGCGAACTAATACCGTGTCGTTCGCAAGCCCCCCTCGCGTATGGAAATGCCTCGTCGGAGCGCCGTTAGTTCTTTTGATTGCTAGCTTCTCCTTGTCGAATTAAAACCGAGATCGAGCTCGGGTGATTTCGAGAAAATTAAAGGAACGTTTCATTTTCAGCAATAGCCTCTTACGGTTAATATTAGTATGATTGCGGGTGCTACTTTTGCTGTGAATTTGAGAACCTACTTATATTGTCCTCAGTGTTTATTTTAATTAATTGAATATCTTATGACTGTGACGCCTCGACTGTAAATGTCAACACACAATGCGGGGTCGAACAATTAGGTTTCTGTACTTTTTTAAATTCAAACAAATAGTTTTATTTGATCAAAGAAAGAGCAGAACATGCGACTGAACCGGAAGCGAAGAAATATATCGCATGCGAAACGATACGCCCAAGTTCACGCAAGATTAAATTAAAACTATTATAAACTTTAAATTGCAGTGATACGATTCAAAGTGTTATATCAAACCAAGTTGAAATAGTATGATTAATACATTTTAAGAAACGTTTTCGCTGCAAGAGAAAACTTTGACTCGTCGAGCGTGACAAGAAATGCGATGCTGCAGGAGCGATATAAAGTAGCCTCATAATGCGCATATAAAATCAAATTAATTTAAAACTTCCAAGAATAACTTCAAATGTTTTTAGTCAAGGAAAGAACTGAAATAAAATACCTGCAATGTAGTAAATTTAATGTTTATTCTAAATACACAACTGTCTTATTTTAAAAATTAGAAGAGTTGAATATTACAATGTTTTGTTACTTCAAATATCCGGTATTTAGCATATAACGGTATCTTATGTACTTTATCATGCTTCCATGAAAATTATTTATTCTTAAAATAATAGAGATAATATCGTTTAAAAACTAAAAAAGAACCGACTTCAATGCCGCGCTATTCATTTTCAGTACCAATTTTGAGGTGTTTACCTCAATATCTCTGGAGATACTTATCAAACCTCGATAAAATTACCATGGTACCACACTTGGGATATTTCCTCTCGAACGAAAAAAGAATAACCAAAATCGGTTCATAAACAACGAAGTTATCTGCGAACAAACATTAAAAAAATATATATACGGTCGAATTGAGAAACCTCCTACTTTTTTTGAAGTCGGTTAAAAATGTCTTAACGAGCAACAGAAAAATCTCTTGCTTTTCTCGAAGTCGGTCCGCTTGAAAACCATCACCTTCGATACATACCTTCGATTAAAATATCATTAGATCATACCTTTAACCTTTTGCAAATAAATGTACTTACATTTATTAATTTAAAAAGAAGTGAATAGGTGAATAATTTTAATATAATAATTAAAGATTAAAAAACGAAAAAAAACAGACTTTTAATGCCGCTTTAGTCATTTTCAGTAACTACCAAGTTTGAGGAGTTTATAAATCCATAAATCTATAAATACTTAAATTTTCGAAAATAAATCATACATTTATCATTATTTTGTTAATACTGTTGAAAATAATGGAGCGCTACGCGGATACGCATTCCAAGTCATCCAAATCTATTCAGATTTTTCAGCGCGAAGGAATAAAAACATCTACCTAACTAACAAACTTTCACGTTTCAGTTCATATATCAAGTCACATAAATCAGGTAAAAAACAGATAATATGACATTCTTTAAATATTAACAAAGGTTAATAAAAAATATTTGGTGCTTTTAAAAACGCAAGTGCTTATGACTCAGTCCCGATGCAAATTAAATTACCCTCTAGTTTTGCTGACTCCAGCACATGGTCTGTACGAACTCCCGTTCTTTTTTACTTTTACATCACTATTAACTCAAAAACTTTTATTGAGATTAAATTCAACCATTAAACATTTCATACAAGGACAGTTATGTATGTGACGTGTGTGGCAGTATCAGTCTGGCAATCAGTGTTTCTAACAATTTCAATTGAATATCTCAGTGGGTCTTTCGTCTATGTCACAAATACCATATTATTTATTTTGTGGTCGCATGAATATGAGTTAAACATGATTTACATTTAATAGGCCGATTTGATGATACTTAACTTAGAAAAAATGTTGTATATAAAATTCAAACCAATTAATCAATGAAGATTTATAATTACGATTAATGAGACATCCAAAGAAAAGGAAGTAAAGATTTTGCTAAAAAAACGGTAAGTACATTTCCATGTATTACGTCATTAGATTTGTACTTAACGCCTTGACGAAGTTTTAATATATATAAACAATAATAATCAAATAAATATATTGTAATACGGGACTTATCGCGCTATTACAATATAATTATGTGTGTAAATCGCGAAAGTTTAAAATTTACTAATAATAATCAACTTTAACTCTCTGATACATATTCTCGCTGACTCTTTTAAATTAAATCCTATGCAAATTAAATTACTGTCGAGTTTTGCTGACTACGCCACACAGTGGCAACGATGGCCCGTTCCTTCGCAGCTACATCGGTACTTACTAAAGATTATCTGTAATGAGAACATGCGTGAATGTTGTGTGAACTAGGAAATAGAATTTGTGATTGTGTTATTTTTCATTTACGCGCCTTTTAAACTCGGTAGAAATATACGATGATATTTAAAAAGGGAATTGCTATCGGTTACTTAAGTAAATGATGATCTCATTTTATTTATCGTGATTATCGGTTTCAGAGTGGATATAAAAGTAAAACATTTCACTCAGTAGTTTAGAATTATTGTGATTTATTTATCAGCTGAAAGATGAAATAAAATAATTTAATATTAATAGCAAGCGTATCTTTTTAGGCTTCCGCACCTTAAAAGGAGATAAATAACCTTTATACAATCAATGTGTTGTCCGTCTGTCTGTTAAGACCCCTTTTCTCAGGTACCAAATTGAAGTTTATATAAAATACTTAGGTCTACGGTCAGCTTCGAAAAAATCAAACTTGAAAGTCAACGAGATCAAAAGATATGACCGTTTATGTCACATTTATTTGTTATTTTACAAGAGAATCAAAACCAAACGAGAAGTAATACACTACATCACATCTATGTAAAAACCGTAAATATGTAGTTAAGTAACAAAATGTACTTAATAAACGAAAATTACAATTATAAACTACAAACTTATTATTTGTGAATTGGTGCAATAACCGTGTCTTTGGATGGAACGGCGAAATTAAGATTGTCCTTTACCCTAGTTTGTTTTTTTAGTTACAGCAATAATTTCTTCAAGTTCAGTATCGAACCTTCTGTGTGCGAGTCGAACTTGCATTTGGCAGCTTTTTTGTAAATAATTTCAAAATATCCCAATCCTCTTAAACATAAAGTTCACTAAGCACAGCTTCAGCAATCCCACAAAAGAGCGAAAGAGCTGCACAGAACAACAATAAACTTAGCGGTATCCGCTGACCATTGCAAAAAGCGCATCGTTCGCGGCATCCTGAACACAATACCAACTTAAATTGTTCGTGAAAACGCCATGCACTAGACGGTTTCAATTTCCTCCACCCACCGGCCTGCAGATGTTCGGATGACTCATAAATATGATTTGAAAATCGTTTTATGTATAACTCATAAACTTTTATCTTTGCTCTCAACGTCGAGGATCTTGCTCTAAACGGTTCCAGTTAGTTTCCTCTACAAAAGCTGCAGACGTTTTAATATCGGACCGTCTGGTAACACCGTACGTATCTGGAAATTTAGCTGTGAAACGGTTGCACAGCACGCCACCTCTGACTGGTCAAATAATACGTTCCTAATGGCTAGCGGTGCTACTTCTATAGCCTAATGTATTTTGGCAAAATGGAATAATGTCGTCGAGACCCTACCGGAGGTTGCGATTTAGATAGTGCTTAGTGCTGCGGACTCCAACGGAAGTACACTGCTCGCTATTCAATTTCGGTTTATTAAAATATGGTTATTACGGTATTATGAATAAGACTAGTCTGCGTTTAATATCTGACTGAAATTATGTAACGGATTTGCTAAAATTTACTAATATTTAAAAGAATTGGTAATGTATAACTCATACAAATTGATTAAATATCTTTTATATAAAAACTCATGTCTTTACTTAACTTACTATATTTTATATAAAAACTACAAATTCCTACATTGAAAAATATATTAAGACTAAAATGACGTTGTCATTTAACTTTAATCAAATATAATAAAAAAATATCGTTTAAAAATTCAAGACCCGACTTCACATACTGCGCAAGTAATTTTCATTGGTGTGAGGTGTTTATCTCTATATCTCTAAAGGTACTCGTCGATCTTTGATATATGTAATATATTATAAAAAGATGGACCACCCCTATAATCTTATCAATAACAAAAATAATCATTGAAATTGGTTCAGAATAGGCATTGAAAACGTGTAACATACACACAAATAAAACATACAGACGAATTGATAGCCTTCTCCAATTTGGTAGTCGGTTAATAAAACAATGTCAACGAAGAAATTAACCGTAGTTAACCTGTAGAAAAACAATTTGACTTCGAAAACACATGACACAGCACATTACACAACGCGATCATTACAGTGAATAGTGCATTTGCAATAATTGTATCTCATTAATCTAGACCAAGAGGGCTTTCTGTTAACATACCACAAATTAATTACGTTAAACACTAGCTGGTATATTGATTGTAACAAAACAAGTCTGCGAAAGGTGCTACGTGTGATGTGGAGAAGTTCAAAGGAGCTAATTTACCTCATGAAAGATTAGACGTAACGTACAAAACAAAATAGATTTTGTGACATTACGTTTAGAGTTACATTGTAGGGAAAACACATGCTAGAAATCTTTTTGTCATTTCACTAAATTTTAGAGCGAGCGACAAAATTTCGATCTCAGTGTCGTGCCATAGGAGAAGCCTATGTCCAGCAGGGGAGGGAAATTGTCTGATAATGATGATGATGATGACTAAATTTTAATGTTAGGATTAGCAACAATGGATAGCTTAAAGGTACGGCCATACCGTGGCGTCCTGTGATCTTCGGGCGCGTCGGTACAAATACTACTACGCTATCTGATCACCGCCTTGATTGCGCACGCAGGACGCTGCGATGTGTCTCTAAGCTGCGATGTGTCGATGTACCTTAAATCTCACAGTTTCTTAAAAATTCAAATGCAGAAGTTATACTTAATCTTCGTCTGATACATTTATAATTATCTATTGTATAATATGTAAAAAGTAAAACGTTTTCGGAGGTCTGTTTGACAGAGTTTATATATCAACAAAAAGAGCCCTTTAATGTTCCTGCGATTGTCGTAAGCACTAGAATTTACAACCCGCTCACCCATCCAAAAATTAACCAGTTTGTATTTTGTTTCACATCGGTGATTGGCAACTTACACTAAGTGCTACTTGTCCGATGTTTAAATTAAATGTTGAGTGGCTTCTCGCTGCTTAATATAAATTGGCAGATAAATGCTACTAAAAATAATGTTATCGGTTTCTCAAGTCAGTAAGTCAGTCTCAAGTAAGTACCTACACGCCAAATACTTACTAGAATTTATTTTTAACATTTTAGTTCATTGTCCCAGATAAAAGCTTGTTTTTAAATATATTTTTTACTTATAATTTATTTTTAACTTTTTAGTAGGTAGGTATAGATACCGACTACCTACCTACTGCCTAAGTATTTAAGAGAAGGCGTGATGTTTAAAATATTCCACGGATATTCGATGTGATTATGGGTAAAGTGTTCTTCAAGGAAAATCAATCGACTCGGTGGGGCTATGTTGCTTTATAACAGAAATGCCATGGCGACCTTACAGCTTCATCATCAGATCCTCGATATCGTTTAAGTGTAAAGTGCTCCTCAAGACGAATCATTTGAGCCCAAATTTGCTAAGGGTTACGTTATTTTATTACAGAGATGCCGTGGCCACCTTCCAGCTTCATCACCAGTCGCCAAATATCATCTAGGTGTAAAGTTCTCTATAAGACGAAGCAATCGAGCCCGAACTCGGTAGGGTTATGTTGATTTATCACAGAGATGCCGTAGCCACCTTCCAGCTTCATTATCTGATCCTGGATATCATCTAGGTGTTAAGTTATTTTCAAGACAAATCAATCGAGCCCAAACTCGGTGGGATTATGTTGTTTTATCACAGAGATGCCGTGGCCACCTTCCGTCTCCATCATCAGACCAGCTCCGTGGTACCATATCATTGTATTGTCTTTGAAGATACATAAGTACACCAAATTTAAGTCCAATCGGACATCGGGAAGTAGGTCTAATTTAGCTTCCAAGATTCCGCCCGAATATACATATTGACATACATACATACATCATCATTATCAGCCAATTTCCGTCCACTGCTGGACATAGGCCTCTCCCATGGCATGCCACTGAGCTCGATCTTCAGCTATTCGTTTCCAACCGCTGCCAGCCAGCCTGCGTATATCATCGCTCCATCTAGTTGGAGGGCGTCCCACACTACGTTTGCCGAGCCGTGGTCTCCACTCTAGAACTCGTTTACCCCAACGGTTATCGGTTCTGCGACAGATGTGACCGGCCCACTGCCATTTCAGCTTGCTAATCCTCTGAGCTATGTCAATTACTTTGGTTCTCTGACGGATGACTTCGTTTCGAATTCGATCCTTCAGAGAAACTCCGAGCATAGCCCTCTCCATAGCTCGCTGAGCGACTTTGAATTGGTGAACTAGTCGCACTGTCAGTGTCCACGTCTCGGCTCCGTAGGTAATAACAGGTAGGACGCACTCGTTAAAAACTTTCGTCTTCAGGCTTTGTGGTATGGGCGATGTAAAGACTCGACGAAGTTTTCCGAATGCTGCCCATCCAAGCTGTATCCTTCTGCGAGCTTCCTTCTCGAAATTGTTTCTGCCCAATTGCAAAATTTGCCCAAGGTAGACATATTCGTCAACAACTTCGAGAGGGACTCCATTTAAGGCAATCGGTTCCGGAATAACATGTTCGTTGAGCATGATCTTGGTCTTATCCAAGTTCATCCGGAGACCGATGCGTGCAGAAGAATCAGTGAGGGTGGTCAGCATGTATTGCAGGTCCTGCACGGTTTCAGCCATGATGACGATGTCGTCCGCAAATCTCAAGTGTGAGAGGTAATTGCCATTGACATTTATGCCCCGTCCTTTCCAGTTCAGCGTTTTGAACATATCCTCTAGAGCGTTTGTGAATAATTTGGGGGAAATAACGTCTCCTTGTCTCACTCCTCGATGTAAGTGGATATGTTCAGTCTGCTGATTTTGTACTTGGACGGTCATAGTCGCGGCGTCATATAGACCTCTCAACACTTGGACGTATCGCCAATCAACTTGGCACCGTTGCAGAGACTCCAGAACAGACCAGGTTTCAATGGAGTCAAAGGCTTTCTCATAGTCCACAAACGCTAACCACAGGGCCTGGTTATACTCTTCAGTCTTCTGTATAACCTGCCGCACTGTGTGGATGTGGTCTATGGTGCCGTATCCTCCTCGAAACCCAGCTTGCTCGGGGGGTTGAAATTCGTCGAGCCTACGCGCGAGACGATTTGTGATGACTCTAGAAAACAACTTATAGACATGGCTTATGAGCGAGATAGGTCGATAGTTCTTCAAAAGGGTTTTGTCTCCCTTTTTGAAGAACATAACAACCACACTCTTACTCCATGTCTTCGGAGTTCTCCCCGAAAAGAGGACAGAATTGAAAATACGCTGAAGCTGTAGTAGCGTAGGAGTTCCACCGGCTTTTAAGAGCTCCGTTGTAATTTCATCCTCTCCGGGGGCTTTTCCGTTTTTAAGCTGCCTGAGAGCCATCACAATTTCATCTTGGCTGATTTCTGGCAAATCTTCGGTGTAGTGGTGGGTCAGAGTGGCTCTAGGATCCTCGATGCCGGGTTGGGGAAGGGACGCTTGTGAGGTGTATAATTGGCTGTAGAAGTCTTTTACTTCCCTAAGAATCTCCGGCTTAGAAGCGACATACATCATACAAACATACATCGCAAGTTAAATAAAAGCTTGTAAAAACTATCTTATCTTGTTTCTTCATACAAACTTTGAACCCCGGTTCCATCCCCTTAAGGGGTGAATTTTAGAAAATCATTTCTCTGAGGGAACTAACGTCGTAATAACTATCTGCATGCCAAATTTCAGCGCAATCCGAAACAATATTAAATTTTTAGAATTTGTTACCCCATTTCACCCTCTTAGGGGTGAAATTTCAAAAAAGCCTGAAACACGTATTTACTTATTTTTTTACTGAAGCACTTGTGAGAATATTATGTTTCTTTCAAGTGTTTCACACATTATATTTTTTTGTAAATTGTTAAACACAATCCAACATTTCATCGTACCGACGGGACTTGAACCCGCAACTTCCGGAATAACATGTTCCGGTGCTTTGCCAATTAAGCCACGGTGCGAAGTATTGTTACGACGAAATTAGTGGATTGCATTTGTTAACCCAATTATGCATTGGTGGCCTATGACTACTTATTACGTAAGCTAATCATTCGGAAGAAATCATTACAGTTTTCAAATCCGACGAGAGATTTTGCACTGCATAAATCAAATATTATGCTTCTTTGAAGTGTTTCACACTTTATATTTTTTTGTAAATTGTTAAACTCAATCCAAAATTTCATCGTACCGACGGGACTTGAACCCGCAACCTCTGGAATAACATGTTCCGGTGCTTTGCCTATTAAGCCACGGTGCGAAGTATCGTTACGACGAAATTAGTGGATTGCTTTTGTTAACCTAATTATGCATTGGTGGCGCCATCTATAACTACTTATTACGTAAGTTAATCATTCGGAAGAAATCATTACAGTTTTCAAATCCAACGAGAAATGTTGCACTGCGTAAATCAAATATTATGATTCTTTGAAGTGTTTCACACTTTATATTTTTTTGTAAATTGTTAAACACAATCCAAAATTTCATCGTACCGACGGGACTTGAACCCGCAACCTCCAGAATAACATGTTCCGGTGCTTAGCCAATTAAGCCGTCGGTACGATAAAATTTTGGATTGTGTTTAACAATTCACTTGTGAGAAGTTTCGAATAGAAAAGTCTATCTAATCTTGTTTCTCTATACAAACTTTGAACCCCCATTTCATCCTTTAAAGGGTTGAATTTTGGAAAATCCTTTCTTAGTACACCCTGACGTACTAAGGCAAATATACCCTCTAAATTTCAAGTCTCTACGACCAGCGGTTTAGGCTGTGCGTTGTCTGTCAGTCAGTCAGTAAGTCAGTCAGTAAGTCAGTCAGTAAGTCAGTCAGTAAGTCAGTCAGTAATTCAGTCAGTATGTCAGTCAGTAAGTCAGTCAGTAAGTCAGTCAGTAAGTCAGTCAGTAAGTCATTCAGTAAGTCAGTCAGTAAGTCAGTCAGTAAGTCAGTCAGTAAGTCAGTCAGTAATTCAGTCAGTATGTCAGTCAGTAAGTCAGTCAGTAAGTCAGTCAGTAAGTCAGTCAGTAAGTCATTCAGTAAGTCAGTCAGTAAGTCAGTAAGTCAGTCAGTAAGTCAGTCAGTCAATCAGTTAGTCAGTATGTCAGAACAAAGATTCTTATAGTATTAGAAGATAATCTGGATTTCAAGGAATGTATTCTAACAGAACACCGTAAGGTTATGATGGCAGATTTTCTCCTTCATAGTGTTGAGCTACTTTTTAGGGTTCCGTACCCAAAGGGTAAAACGGGACCCTTAAGACTCCGCTGTCCGTCTGTCTGTCTGTCTGTCTGTCTGTCCGTCCGCCTGTGACCAGGCTGTATCTCATGAACCGTGATAGTTAGACAGTTGAAATTTTCACAGATGATCTATTACTGTTGCCGCTATAACAACAAATACTAAAAAGAGAATAAAGTTAAAAATAATAGAGGGTCCCCATACAGGAAACGTGTTTTTTTCGGCATTTCACGCCATCTATGAACGCTTAGTTAGGTAAACGTCCCATAGATGGCGTTATATTGAAATGTCGATCCCTAAGACCTTTGTTAGACGTTAGATGGCGTTATAAGAAATAAAATGTTTAATAATTATTGCTGGCGAAAAATGATAGTGGTATTTTTTGCTCGATCGTATTAAATACTGTAGTGCGGTACGGAACCCTACAAGTGCGAGTCCGACTTGCACTTGGCCGGTTTATTCTTACTTTTTGAGCTACTTTTAGTGGTATGTCAGGCTTCCGCCTGACTTGCTACCATTGATATACTTAATGCTCCTACCATCTGTGAAAACTCCAAACTTTATTTGAAGGTGGTGAATCATGATAATAAATAATAATAATAAATAATCATGCCTGCGGTCAAGCTACGCAATGAGCTCTAGGTACCTTCAAATTTATGCCAATATTTATATTATTGTAATTAAATATATGAGTTAAAATGCATGTGTAAATATCGAATGCAGCTTGAATCTGAATGTAATAAAATAATTAAGTAGAGACTTCATGTTCATATATATATTCCAACCATACAGGTTATGTTTCTTTCTTAGTTAATATTTATTATTCTGAAGATTATAGCAGCACTTGATCATAATATAAATTATAATTATTCAGACTTAACTGGTCATCTAAGAATTTTTTTGTGATTCAACAAAAATCTAAGCTTTAACCACATACATAGTTTCATAAAATTTAAGGCGTTGATATGAGTGATTCCGAAAGACTTTTATTATAGTGAGATAATCAAAGACTAGGATGGTCTTTAAAAAAGAGTGACATTCGTATGGAATTTTGCTTGTCTGTATAATCAAGATGTGAGATAAGTAGCTAAAAAGCCTACTTGTCCAATCTAATCAATTAGCGTTATTATTCCATCCTATCTGCTGAATGCCCAAATATAGCATTAATCATCGTGCTTTATCAATAAAGCAGGTGCCATTGTTATTATTGACTAAGGGCCTCTTTCACCATCTACAAGTAAAGTACCAAGTATGCTAATCACCAATTAATGTCACATTTAACTTCTCGATCGCATTTCACGACGTTCGAGTAGCACTACTCATAGGCGTTTACGTCTAAAACGTTTTGATATTTCTGCACCAACGATACCAAAATATCTCTCTCAGAAAGTGAAAAATTTACACTTCTCTCTCTTTTTGTTTTATCCATCTTCACGAGATCAACACCGGAACTTTACACAACACAAACTTATCAGTTCACGGACTAAAATAAACACTCAACAGAAAACAAGTATATGCTAGAGCTAAAACTGCGAAAATACTGAAAATAGTAAACTATTTATTTAAATACCACGAAACGAAATTGACGAAAATATGAAATCAAATCAAGAAGCTGTGATAGTGACATCTACCTCACGAAAGTTGATTGACATTTGACCGAATTGACGTATTATTGAACGACTGGGAGTGAATGATTCCACATTTCGTTCGCCTTTACATATCTGTGGTTCGCCTATCCTGTGAGTAGTTACACAGAGCTCAGATTTCGTTGGTGAAATTGATTTATGATACTCGTAACATTTACTCGCCAGTCAACGTTACTTGGCGAGTTACTAATCAACACTTTACTTGAGCATCGTGAAAGAGGCCCTAAGTATACAGAGCCCCCTCTATCGCGAAATCCTTGTAGTACTCGTAGTGTAACAAACAATCCTCCAATGGCCGCGAATGTAAACCAACAATCTACCGTGAGTTATGATTAATGAAATACTAATTACATGCACTCTGGACAAGTCAATAAAATAATAAGAAATGATTTAACCTAAATTATGGTGAGGTAATTTATAAAGCATGCCTATTGATGTTGTTTCTAGTCTTAGCTTGGTTCAAACGTTTGCTAGACTCAAGCACAGGCTTCTTGAATGTATAGACCACTAGACGATGCTTGGGTGCCACTAGACAATTTTCTAGACTAGCCTTTACTTAATACAGTGGCATGCAAATGTAGGCGAACATTTTGACTTTAAGGTAGATTTTTTTTTTCATTTATTTTCGCCAATCGTCGGTAGGTGTGATAACATCAAAAAAATAGGGTGCAATTTAAAATTTTGATTTAAAATTAGTTAAAGTGCAACATTTCCAACTAATTATGTCAAGTTTTGCTCAGTAAAATATAACTTACCTGCCAATGTGTTATCTCCATTGATTATTCAATAATATCCTCAAAACAACAACATTACCTTTTAAGGTTCAAAGTGCAACATAACCTACAAAATGGATGCTATGAATAACTCCTTTTATGATGTTATGAATACGTTCAACAAACGTCTTGGTAAGTTTGAGAATGACTTAAAGAACTCATCTACTCCGAGTTCTACTATCACCATTCAGTCAGACTTCACTGCCTTCAAATCATTCGCGATGGCAGCTTTCCAAGCACTACAACAACAAATTGAGATGCTGGCTCGGGATGTGGATTCGCAGGAAATGCGTAGTCGCCGCAAAATCCTCCTTGTGCACGGTGTGAAGGAGGATAACAATGAAAACACTGTAGCACTTGTAACCAAGACCGTCTCAAGTCATCTTAAGATGCCAGAATTAACTGTGGAGTGTGTTAGCCGGTGCCATAGAATGGGTCGTGTGGCCAGCGAAGATAAACCACGTCCAATCTTAGTCAAGCTGCGAGATATTGCTCTTTGGGATAAGGTATGGTTTGCCAGAAAGAATCTTAAGGGCTCCGGTATCACCCTATCGGAATTCTTAACTAAGCCTAGGCATGAGGCTTTTATGCAAGCCAGAGAGCTATTTGGCCTTTCTAAGTGCTGGACGCGAGGTGGTTACGTTCACGTAGTTTGTGCGGATGGCAAACGGCACCGCGTTTCCTCCGTTGCCGAGCTGAAAAACATTGTCTCCAAGGCGGAATCGGCAGCGGCCGCTTCATCTGAAGATCCGAAGGATGTGGCACCGAACCGCATGAGGGCCGCACGCGCAGCGAAGAAGTAAACCGTCGAAGAGTATGTTTGTTGACATCAGTTTGATATTGTAGCATATCTAGCATAGCACCGTATGTTTACGTAGTAAATTTTTAGTAGGTAGGAGACATTTTTAGGTAATGCACTTTACCGTCTTTTTATAATTATTGCACCTACCTACTGACTAAAATAAAACAACATTTTTTATAATTAGAAGGTAAAAATATCTAACGATTACGATTTATAAACAACATAATGACTTCCAGTGACAATGTCATTCTTGACGTTTTGGTGACGTTAGAGTAATAAAGTGACAGTGTCATTTGATAGTTTTATAGCTTCACACGATTAGTGTATTTAGCCAATGTCATTTTTTCTTTTTTGTACGTCGAAAAAATTTCCCATGTTTCCGTCAGCATGGATAGATATTTTAACTGTCTTTTTCCATTTGTTATTGCTTTGTAAACATCGACTATAGCCTCAATACAGTCTAAATAAAACCTGGTTCATTTGCTGCAATATTTAGATGTTATTCAAATGTTATTTTATTTTATTACTTAGTAACAAGTAAAATTTGTAAGTGCATTTTTACTAATTATTAGTAATAAGAAAATATTGTTATTATAGGTGCATTTTATTAAGTCATATTCTAACTAATTTTTTATCTGTCTGTTTGTCACCTACACCATGTCACGATAAACAATATCTCATTTATTTTTATATTATTTTCTTAATTTTATTTTTCTCTTAATGTTGTACACAAATGGCTGGTGAGGTTATATAAAGTTTATATTAAGTACAAACTTATTATTGTCTGTTTAGAATCATACTATTAAGTTGATATTTGCTTCCAACCACTGTAATTTTAATGTCACACCGGAACACTTCAAGTAGTGATAGCGACGATTTTTGCTCTTGTTCTTCGGCCGATAATAGCAATTATAGTTTTATGAGTTTGCCTATGTTAAGTGATACACTTGCTGATCAATTTTCTGATGACCCCAAACACTTTAACGTTATCCATCTTAATGCCTAAAGCATCCCGGCTCATTTCCCCGACATGCAGACGTTATTTCAGGACAAAAACATCCACGCTATTCTTGTTTCTGAAACATGGCTTAAACCCTGTCTTCCTACTATCACTTATTCTCTACCCGGCTTTAATCTCATCCGAAATGATCACACCGGTAGTGGTGGTGGAGGTGTGGCTGTATATATACGTGATTAATTTTCCTTTTCTGTTTTGAATGAATCGCCACAACCTCCACCGTCCAATGCAGGTGAGCATCTTTTTATAGAGGTCACCATTCATCTTGCTAAAATTCTTCTCGGTGTATACTACTGCCCATCGCTGCGTATTAATTACTTTCAGTCCTTTGAAAAACACCTTGAAGATCTCTGTCCACTATATAGCCACACTATTATTATGGGCGATTTTAATACTTGCCTTTTGAATCAAGATTCTCGAGCAAGCACTTTCAAGTCCTTACAAGTTACTGATTCATGTAATCTACATATTCGTCCTCTTTCTTCTACTCATCATTTTCCTAACTCTTCGCCATCTTTGCTAGATCTCATACTTGTATCTTCTCCGGAGCATGTGACCAAGCATGGTCAATATGACCTTGTATATCTATCATACAATATTCTTCCCCCTAAAGCAAAAGCTAAAACTCTTTTGCAACGTAACTTTAGTGGTATGGATTTAAATAAGCTTAAACTAGACGCTATTAATCTTGATTGGTCACCTGCCTTAAATAATGAAGACATTAACGAACAAGTTTCATCGTTCAATTCTATCATAACAAATCTTTATAATGTTCATGCTCCCATCCGTGCCATAAAGATGAAACATTCGCCTGCCCCTTGGCTTACCGAAAATATAAAGCTACTCATGCATAAGAAAAATGTGGCTAAGACCAAGGTTAAACTTCGCTCCACTGATTACAACAAGGAAAAATATAAGGCATCGCGTAATAACTGCATCAGGGTGTGTAGGGATGCTTTCCGTCGTCATATACATACTTCTGTCGATAACAAGGATCCAGCAAAAATATGGCAATTTCTTAGGACTCTAGGTGTTGGAAAATCACGTCAAGAAACTGTCCCTACTAATTTAGACATTAATTCTCTTAACCAGCACTTTTTCGCCTATTAATTCCAATGACAAATTAAATACATTAAATTATCTTTCTTCTCTTCCCACTCCCAACTACTCTCAACTCACTCTGAGCCACTTTACTAGCTGTGAAGTAAAAAAGAGCATCCTATCAATTATCTCCAATGCGATGGGCGGTGATTGTGTCAGTGGAAGTATGATAGTGCCTATCTTGGACGAAGTTCTGCCCATTATTTGCCACATATTAAATACTTCGATTGAGACATCCACCGTTCCCTCATGTTGGAAAGAAGCCCAGATTATTCCTTTACCCAGAAAACCTAACCCTAAATCCTTTGGTGAATTCCGTCCAATGTCCATACTTCCTTTCCTCTCCAAAGTGTTGGAACGCTTGATCCAAAACCAATTAAGTGTTTTCCTTTCTCGTAACAACCTTTTGAATCCTTTTCAATCCGGCTTCCGTCCTGGGCACAGCACGGCAACTGCTTTAGTCAAAATAACCGATGACATACGACTTGGTATGGAATATAGTCATGTTACGATCCTCACGTTACTTGACTTTAGCAATGCTTTTAATGCTGTGGACCATGATATCCTCCTTGCCCTTCTCCGCTCCCTCAACTTTTCTACGGCAGTGGTTGAGTGGTTTCAGAGCTATCTTTTAGGACGCCGGCAACGTGTTCGCCTGGATGAATCTTTTTCTTCTTGGTGTAATACGGTGGCCGGAGTCCCTCAGGGTGGCGTTCTCTCCCCCCTTCTATTCGCTGCTTTTATTAACTCCATTTCAAACCAAATAACTTCTCCTTACCACCTTTACGCAGATGACTTACAAATATACACACAAGCGTCACTAAATAAACTATCTGATCTGGCTGTTACGAACATTAATCTAAACCTTGATCGGATTGCGGACTGGGCTAGGGCTTATGGCCTCAAAATAAACCCAAGTCATTACAATAGGCAGTTCACGATTGATGACGAAGATTGAGTGGCAAAATCTTCCTTCTGTGATACTTGATAACGTCATGATTCCTTACAGCAAAGAAGTAAAAAATCTAGGCATCATGTTCGATCGTTATCTGTCTTGGAACACACAAATTATTACATTGAGCCGTAAGATGTTTGCATCAGGTGGTTCATTAAAAAGACTGCGTAATTTTCTTCCAACTGCCACTAAAATTACCCTTGCACAATCTTTACTCCTTCCCATATTAGACTATGCTGACGTCTGCTATATTGATCTTACCGAGGACCAGCTAAATAAACTTGAGCGCCTCCAAAATTTCTGCATCAGGTTCATATTTGGATTACGCAAATATGACCACGTATCACAATTTCGTGCTATACTCAAGTGGCTGCCTATACGACTTCGACGGGATGCACACATTCTTTCGCTTCTCTATAATGTACTATTTCTTCCTTCCGCTCCTCACTATCTTCGCCAAAAATTTAACTTTCTCTGCAGCTCTGCTTTCAATTTGAGGTCATCAGATAATTTAGTACTTGAGATCCCCAGTCATAGTACTGGGTTCTATGATAGATCGTTCGCTGTGCGAGCTGCTCGTCTATGGAATGCGCTGCCTATTCCGATAAGGAAAGCGCAGTCTCCTAATGCTTTTAAAACGCAGGTCAAAGATAACTTTTTAAGACGGCAATCATAGATTACTTATAGGACATTGTCAAGATCCGTGTTTAAAATTATGTTTAAACTTCTTTTAGATTGCTCTGGCTTCATTTTTGTATAAACATATTTTTGTTTAAAATATATATATATATATATATATATATATATATATATATATATATATATATATATATATATGCAATTGTTGTGGTAGGTTAGTAATATTAAGTAGGTTTAGAACAATATTAGTATGGTTCATAGACTTTTTGTATCACTATTTATTAAAGGAACACCTCCGTCTAAAGTATCTTTTAAGTCCAGTCCAACCAAAGGTTGCCTGGAAGAAATCGCTGTTAGCGATAAGGCCGCCCAAGTCCAAGAGCTATCGCAAGTCTTGTGACGTTATATTCATTAATACATCATTTAGAGATAAATAATTATTAATTTACAAAATAAGCAGCACTAAAAAGCTAGGCTTGGGCTAAGCGGGGCTTATCCCTTTGTATGATTTTTCATAACATGATTTAAGCTAATAGCCATCGACAGCGTCGATAGTCCAAGCACTGCCAAAACATAGGCACTTGCCCAACCTACATGCACTGTCATTAAAACACCCACCAGCCCCGTTCGACACTAATCGAATTTGTATGTACTCCAACATTTCTGTTTGCTAATTAGTTACGAAGGTAATTACACACATTGTCACTTAGCTGTAGACAAACAACGACTATAATATTCCAACGGATATGTGACAGCTGGCTTCATATAGTTCAAACATCATAGCCAAACTTGTAACTAACGCTCGCGAAACTATACAGCTGGGCTAGTATGTAGGCAATAAATAAACAAGGCGTGTGCTCCGGCTGATAACACTTGAAGCGACATTGCGACGTTTGCGACAGCCAACTCCCATGCACGTCTGAGCGATAGATATCCGTACACGACTCCGTCATTATGCAAAATTACGCTGAACCTTGCCTTTTATTTGCAGGTCGCTAAATGCACTGAAGCGACGCAACGACGAGATTAGGCCGTCTAAATTCGAGCTTAAATTTTAATCGCCAGTTAAAGCTCACCCCGAACTCACAGTCTTCTCGGGAAACGCTTGTAAAGAAAATTTAAGCGACGTTTTCTTGAATATATGCCATCATACGATATTACATTTAATCAAGGTGGAATAATTATGTTAAAACTTTTGACTTGAATTTTTGGTACGTTGGGTATGTTGGTATTACATGAATTTTATCTCGTTTGCCGTTTACGTGAAATATTTTAATAATATTTAATCTGGAGAGTTATAGCGATATGATATTGAGTCGGCAATTTTGTCGTTACCCATAATCATTTTCATGTGTATAAAATTTCAAGCCTATCAATATGATGCAAATATATGGTCATGGCTTAACAGTCGACCGAGTCCATTGTGTCGATAAATCAGATTTTTTCTATTATCTATCGCTTTTATGTCTTACAAATTAGCAAAAGTTAAAAAAAATAGTATGAATTAAGTAACGACTTCAGTACCCCCTTCTAACCTTTTCAAGTATCACGTATCGATCGATTTTAATTCTACGCAGTAGGACTCTAAATAGAAACTCTTATATAAAAAACTAGTCAACTGTGAGCAAAAATTGCAAGCGCCGTTATTTTTTACTTGGCTTTATTTTCGTGCCTACATCAGGCAACATCGGGATTCTAATCAATTAAATTTATCTGGGATCCCGAGAGGCGGGCATTCACTTCATTTACTGCGCGTATTTTGTGGCAGGGCTGATTGTTTTGAACCATTCGCCTGTACGGTCCATTTAGATTAATTATAGGATTACTTAATTCTGCCGGAGAATATTTTGTATCGTGATTAGTTGCACGGATAAGCGAGTTTGACGTGAGGTTGGGAGATAAAAAATGTTGCGGGCAATTTTGCGTTCGGGTAGACTGTGGGGAATATGATAATTTGTAAAAGACTTAGAAGTGCTGTAAAATAATACGCTAAGTATTTTTATGGAAATAATATTAGTATAAAAATGTACGTCTTTAATATTTTACTGACATTTGATTCATGCGCTGATAAAATATGTATTTGAACATCGCTTTTTATCCTATTAGGATTTTTACCCCTTCCAATGTCTGCTAGTTTTCTTTCTGTTATATTTTTATTACTACTTTTATTTTTGTTGATGGCATATAATTTATCAAACATTTACTGCCCAATAAATTAAACGTAGGTATCCTAGAATGGACCGCAACAGAGTTTCACGCAGAAGGAGCGACGATATTCACCAGATGACGTATATAAAAGCCTTTGGAATAGAACATCTGAAAATCGAGGTTAATGGCGTGCAATTAGAGAGGCATATGTCAAGTACAAAATAAATACTACGGACTGATGATGAAGATGAATACTATAATAAAATTATTCAAAACACAAATCTAGTTCAAATTTATATATATTTTCAATCTTCAAAATCGTGATTGAACATAGCTTTAATACACAGAAGCGAATATGCGTATATTATACAATATCGTCATATGGAGCAGATAATATATGCCTATATAACAGAGTGCGTAGTTTAAACTACAGCATTTCGATGGAGAACAATTTATGTTACGTAATAGTGAAACTAGATTCGCTAATGTTTGCGTTACAAAATTGCATATTCGATTATTATTCGGCTTTTCGAAATTGGGACCGGTAGATCAACTTAATTTAGCTGCTTGTTGATGCGTATCATTTAAATCTAAACGTAAAAGTATATTATATTTTTGTGGATTCATTATATTTGTTTGTTCAAATTAGATATTTATGTTTCTAAACTGTTGATACGTGTCATCTGTACCTACTACACAGTAGATGTCATTAACCCCTTCAGCTGATATTGGAGCATTTAATCCCTCCTTTCAAAGGAACCCGGAAAAAATTCTTAGAGTGCCCGCACACGGGCCACACGGCCACAACCACAAAACGCCGCCACCGGCATATTTCCTATAGTTTTCATACATTTATCATGTAGCGTGTGGCGGCCACCGGCGTCAACCGTGTGCGGCGAGTCCATATAAAATGTATGAAAACTATAGGAAATATGCCGGTGGCGGCTTGTGGCCGGTGGCCCGTGTGCGCCGACCCTTACTGTCATTTTTATATATGTACTTTATGTACAGCAATTGTTAGTTATGTCAGAGGCCTTCAGGTAGCCGAAAATCTCTTCAAAAACGTATGAACCTTTAGCTTATACGAAACGCATGCATTGTATAATTGTAAGTGCTGCTCAATGGCTGTATCTTTCCCTACCGAAAATAGTAAAATTAAGATAAGAATATTTTGGACATTGTCGTAAACCTTAGGCTCTCTGATGTGAATAATGTCTGATATCTAGTAGTTCATGAATGTGTTATAAGCAAATTCAAACCAAACACAAAATATCCTTCCGATTACTTCTATTACAGCTAATCCTCTTACGCCACCCACTCACATATTTCATTTCATTCAATACCCATATTTGCACCCAACACAATATCAGGACTATTGACAAAGAAGCTGAATTTCGCAGTAACCTCGAGAATATATGACGTCAACGTCAATCGCAGGAACGCTATTAATTATCACTGAGATTAAATAAGAAACGCCAATCGAACGGTTTCGTATTACGACAGCAGCATTTGTCTCACCAACTAATAAAGGAGACAATATTGCACTCTATCAGTAGGTATAAATGTTAGATGTATCGGGAAGATACGTTGTTTTCATCGTTAGGTCCTCACGTTTGAATGAGCTTGAAATGTCAATCAGTAGTCTGATCAATTTGTCTATTGCCTAGAGGTCTGTGAAAAGATCTTAAATATTCTTTAGAGAGGGTGTTGCTTATATTACAGTATTATTATTCATATACACATGTTTTAAACGACTTATCATAACGTTTCTTTTGTATAATTTACAATTTTATTTGGTACTGGCGGCCCGCCCCGGCTTTGCACAGGTAGAACATATGTGTCTTCATAATTTGCATCAGTTTGTTGCGTCAAGTATGAATATACATCTTCAACAATCATCGTCATATTTCAACCAATTCACACAAAACCTTAACGAATTCATTATACACCTAAACCTTTTTCATAAATCACTCTGGCTATTAGTGCAAACCGCATGAAAGTCCGTTCAGTAGCTTTTCAGTTTATTGGAAACAGACAGACAGACAGACGTGATCACGGACTTTGGTTTATAATAGGAATGTAGTAATATTGGACGGCCTTTTGGCGTAAAATAGTTACCTTGATTCTGACTCGAAGCTCGTCGGTTCTAATTTCAGCTATATACCAATGGATGTTTTATATGCATTCATGAATCATGGGTGCTTGTACAAAGGTAGTGGGATCATTAAATCGATGTTCTGCCTCACTTGCTACCGAAAAGTAGCTTACCACCAAAAAGAAAATTAGCCGCCATAACTTTACGGTGTTCCTGCAGCACAGCTATCGAGAGTTGGACCATTCTAGGCCTAGCGTGTTCATCATCCTCACCACATCATTATTTTTAAAACCCGACGGAAAAAGGGGTGTCATAAGTTTAACGTCTGTTATATCTGTGTGTCTGTCTATGGCATCGTAGCGCTCAACGGATGAACCGATTTTGATATTTTTATTGGTAGTGTGTTTTTAAATCAGTTTAGAAGTTGCATGCATATAAAGATACAAAACTACAAAACAAAAACAAATGTTCTCTCTTTATAATATTGGTTGTTGTTATAGATATAGATTTACATAATTAACATAATTTGACTTTAATTGGCTTTACTAAATAGATGAATACAATAATTACTATTAAAGATCCGTTAAAAAAATAATAAGCTATTATCTATTAGTAAGCTTCTGTGCTATGAGGATGAGGTTAGAATACAGCAATATTATTAATAATACACGGTGCTATTTTAATATAATTGCATATCTAAATCTGTCATATTTTACTCGTAGTCTACAACGCTATAGGTCAAAATAGCGAATGTAATACAGTGCAAGCTCTCTCTCATATCTTCATCACAGCGATAAGCGGTATAAATGTGCGAGCATTTGGGGCGTGTTATTAATTTTGCCAGTAATTGCTATCGGTTTCAGGGCGGGCCTGCAGCCGTGAGCCATGAATGCGAGAGTTACCGCTATTTGTTCCTGACGTTGCGGTTTCAGGGCTCGTAGATTTATTTTCTTCGACTTCTCATATACTGGATGATTTAAAACTATATTTCAAACAACTATTTACGTTAACCGTGCATTTAATGTTAGTGCGGATTGCAAACATTATCTGTTAAATTGGTCAAAATGAACATAACAGCAATAACATTTGGACTCGGCAACAATCAAATATTATCACAGTGAATTTAGCAATAATATTATTTTCGGTGCCATTTAAAAATTGCATCATTTGTGCTTTTAATGATATTAAACAAACATTTCGCTTACATGGTTTTCATATATTAATGAAACACGTTTTTAATATAAAATGTGTAACTAAAATTGTAACAGTTTTACCACCCTTTCGGTCAAACCTAGCAGTAACTGACAGGTGGGCAGTTAACTTCGTAGCTGGTTAACTACTGTACTAGAGTTTCGGTATCAAAATCTCGTCATCCATAAATTAAGGGTGTGCCGCACTGGTCGGCTGAGCCGTTTAAGCTCTACTGCATGGACGAAAAGGGAGGAAATGATATCGCCAACTCGAATTCTGATCATGAATAAGTAGTCATTTAGTTGCTAGCCTTTAGAACTGGCAAGTGTCAAAAGTACGTAGATGGGATTGAATTCCAAATGAACGTTACATATGAGGTGCATGCATGAGATTTTACAGTGAAACAATCACTTAGTATAGTGAGTCTGTACAAAAAGAGAACCGTCGTAGAAATTGAGGGCACGCATGTTGATGGTTCTAATTTACTGTTTATGTTGCGTTGACAACATTGCTCTGTCATTGCCAATACGACTAAAAATGTTTGATACCTTGGTAGGTACCTCTTATCATTATCGGGTGGCACTAGGTAGGTATATACCTTACTTTCTTACCTATGAATGTTAGTTCATCGTAAAGTCACGACGGTTCTCTTTTTGTACAGACTCTAATTGCGATCTCATTTATTGACCGAGCGAAGCAAAAGTCTTAGTTTCAAATTGAGCAAAAATGCTTTCATATGTCTGTCCGGATTTTTGTTGTCCTCTACTGGTCGTATTTATCAACCGATTCTCGTTAAATTTTGTAAGAATAGTTTTTGTCGATTCCGTTTTTGAAAATAGCGGAGATTTTAAAAATAGTTTCGAAAAATTTTCAAAAAGTCATTAAAGTTTTTTTTACCCTTAATAAAACGCAACTTTTTCGTCCGAAAAACTTATACATCCGATAAAGATAATGGGTCGGGGATGTGTTATTTAGTTGTATGTTATGCGAAGACAAACCCGTGAGGTCTCCAAAACACAGAGCCAGTAGTACTCGTAAATAAAATATGTTGTTCAATAACTCTTTTCTTTGAGCTCAATATCTTCAGACCAATCTACATCGGCAAAACAGACGTCAATTATAATTGAAATATCCCGCAATAAGCTTATTAGCGCATCAAATAGATAATTGAGACGTTCTATTGCACGGAGAAAATAAGGCGCGTCCTCTTAAAGATAAGTAGGACGTAACTCCATTCGCTAAAGGGCCTCTCCACTCCTCGCTGGCGCAGTGCTTCCAATATTATAAGAGCCGCCGCGTCTCTTGTATCGGTGTTAAGATCAGACGAGATAGGGAATATCGGAAGGTGTGGAAGAGGTCGATTAAAATTGGTCGGGTGTGTAGTCGGCTTGACGCGCGGTGTACGAAGGCCCTCGTTATTTTCAATTTCCATACACGAGCGCCTACTCTATACGTTTTCGCATACGAGTATGAGTGAGTGTATTAACCCATGAATCTTATAAAGACCTGGTCTGATTTAATACGATACCGAACTCTGTAGCAACAATTGTTTCCTCTGTAATACGACGGAGAGATTTATCGAGGATTGTGTTAGCCTTCGATTTTATTATATTGTAAGGTTTATTACATTGTTCGCTGTAGGCGATTTGATTGGGGTTATTATGCTTAGCAAGCTTTCGTTTTGTTCGACGGATATTTTATCTTCAGAAAAGTAGGGGAAGTTCAATTGAAATAGCAGGCTGCTATATTTTAAGATTCATATCGAATACTCTGATTCAGATGTAAGTTCAGCGGTTTTGTATTTTATACTAGTAATTAGGTCAATGTTAATCTATACACACATGTAGTAAAGTCGTACATATAATAAAATCGTACAAAAACTGAGTGACTCTGTTTTGTACTATTCTGTAAAATTGCTACCTTGTCTGTTTGTCTGTGTGTTTAAACGCGCAAATCTCGGCAACCGCCGGACCTATTTTGATGCCGTTTAAAGTAAATGATTAAAAATAAAACCGCTCAAGTGCAAGTTTACTCGTGCACCGAGGCTTCCCTACAAACTTGTCAAAACAAACTCAACCTTGCAGTTCGATCTCTAGACACTTTGCATGAACGAACCGTAAACAAAAAAAATATGGTTGTATTTTTAGGAATAAAAGATACGAGAATTATGTTGATTAGTGTTATATTGATATCGATCTGTGAAGGCAATTATATTAGATGAGAACGAGAGAAAAGAGAGGCCGAGCCCCGGTGCGTCAGCCTTTATATTGTATTGCGTCAGCGCCACCTGCGGTCATTTTAGGAACTAACTTTGATGTAAGTAAGAATGGCAGGTGACACTGACAGCTGTGTAAACAGTGGTAGTAAAATAATAATATATTAGTAAATTCGCTTATTTTTTTGTTATTTCACTACATTTATTTCCGATTATTTTTGGTTTTGGTTTTATATTTTCCTTTACAAGTGCTTCAAGAACTTGTTTCTTGCCAAATTTCATAATTCTAGGTCAACGGAAAGTACCCTATTTTTGATTCCCTTGTGACATCGCAAACTATACGAAAATATGCGACATAAGGTCATATCTTTTGATTGTGTTGACCTACAAGTATGATTTTTTCACAGACAAAAGATACCCATAGACCCGTTGTATAAGTTTCGCTAGAAAACATGCTTAAAAATAAAAAAAACCAAAGCCACATTGGTTCACCCGTTTAAAAGCTACGGTGCCATGAACAGACAAACAGAGACACACATACACACAAACACATATAGTAGTCAAACATATTATATAACACCCCTTTTTGCGTCGGACGTTAATAAAAAACAGTACCCATTTGTTCTGAAATAATATAATACAATGACATCGGATACATTTGAACGCAAGCAATGCCGTGGGGCAGCTAGTATTATAATAATACTAGCCTTGTTTTGTTTTAGAAATGAACAGTAAACAATCGACAGTCAAATTTATACTGTTGTGTTTTTTACGGCTTTTCCATATTCTCCCTCTACAAATGTACGTACTTTACCAACATAAAATCCACATAAACACACAAGAGGGTTAAATTTTGAAGAATTCCCAAAATTATATTTTGTTTATAGGATTGCACAAAATATTTAAATCCTTCATTTCAAATTGGAGACAATGTACCGGTATAACATCTCTAATCAATGTATCATATTGTGTTTTAATATCGAACCTCTTAAATTAATCAATAAGATATCTGTTTCAATTGTTTCAAATAAATTTGTAGGTAACGGCCAGTTAGACCATGCAGGGCTGTTAAGCAGTAGTCACAGATTCGAGTCCAACGCAAAGTATTTTTATGTGTAGGTATTGTATTTTTAAAACTAAATTTATTTTTTATTAAGTTAGGAAACATTTTTGACGAGTCAAAGTTCCATTGATCAACTTTAATATTTTTCTGAAATATCTAAGAAAAACATACCTAATTAAAATACTTATTTACATTGCAATAATCCTTTAAATATAACAGGAATATCCGTTTCCTTAATTATTAATTAGCGTACTATCAAATAATGTTGAATTGGTAATTAAAAGTATTGCATGTAGTACAAATAACAGCAATGGAAAAAGAAAATGTCACGTGACGTTAAATCATATATATTTTCACTTAAATATACAACGGCCGCACAAAGATTCTCCGCTTAAAAATATGAAAGAAGAAGTTGCTATTACAGCGCGATTCTGGCACCTGTAGGCAGGAACCAACTACAACGGGAAAATTGTATTTCCATTTTTACAATTTCAATTTAGTATTAATTCGAGTTGGGAGCACGCTTGCCGCGTTGCCACATGTAAAATATGGATCGGCTAAGTGAAATTAAAATGCTCTATAAATTGTGATTTTTGCAAGTCCTAAAGTGGAGAAGGCTTTTTATTATTTATCGCTCGCCCGGTGGTGGCCAGCGCCCGTTTACTGAAAAGCGCTGTGTTATTATTCAATTTACTTTTTTTGAAATATTAACTTCAATATGAATAATCTTTGCTTAATCCGGTAATCCCTCGCCGTGTGTATTTGTATTATATTTTCTCTTCAATGACTTTATGACATTTAGTACGTGAGAGTTTATGTTTAGATTTGTCTATTGGGTTTGTAATAAACAAGTTCAATCGATATAGTGAACACCCATGGGGGCGTAGTATGGACTAAAAAAAAATTTTGCAAACTATAGACAGCAACTCTCCTACTACAATTATCTTACGTCTTACACAGTATTCATTGTTATTATATTTGTTTTTTGTATGTATTCTTATCATTGTATTTTTATTTGCTAGAAATTTACTGTTTTTGAGAAGTATGTTACTGAAACTCGACTTGATAACGATATTTTCGTGATAAGAGTCTTAGGAAAATGTTTCATTGTTTTTTGATATTTTTATTATTAAACAATAGTCGCATAAGTTCGATAGAAAAAAAAACCATGATGTCAATAGATGATTATAACATGTGACTAAGTTTCGCAGATTCATCGTAAATTATGACCAAACATCATTAGCTTATTAATACAATTTTAGCTTCCTTTAACACAACATTTTTTCTCATGAAAGTGTCAATGAATGGTCGTATCACTTGTTTTAAAATCTCTTCTAAGCTTTATGGTTAAGATAAGAATCACAGAATTCATTATAGTATGAAGTTTAGCACATTTACGAAGCATCTACCCTGTCCATCGCAATGGCACCTTTTTTAATTATATGCAAATATGTTCTCCTACTAATAATACGTCAATTAAAAATGTAAAACCACCCCCGACTGATCTATGTAATATCTGTTCTTTAAAACCATTCCAATAAGCTTAAACTCGACATCTCTACTGTATGTTGGTGAGTAGTTGAGTATTCTGCAGATTCCGGGAATAGTTCTAGCTTCAGGTCAATGCTATAGTACCATGTTCTTAAAATATCGTTGAAGTAAGAGGATACCGAATTTTAAATTGATCAGCCCTATGAAATTTGATTTTATAGCGTCATAAAATAGAAAAAAAACGCGGCAATGCCCCAATAGCTAAGGTGTCGGACTGGCTATCTAGAAGTCATGAGTTAGATCCCCACCTATTGCACTACTGACGTGTATTCACTCTAGACTCAAGCATATATAGCTTAGTTGAAGGGGTACACAAGATTACTAGTAATACGTGCAGCCCAAGTTGCTGGTAAGCTTTATATTTTTTTTAAAGCTTCAAACGGCTGAATGGATTTTCTTGAATCAAAGCTAAAAACACTCCTGATAAAAACACATACCGAACAAAAACAAACTAAATCAAAATTGCTTCAGCCGTTTGGGCGCTACGATGCCATAGACAGACACACACACGTACACTTTTTCATTTTGCGTCGGGGGTTAAAAAACTACTCAATTCACATATTTGAATTGATTATTCAATTTCTCTCATACTTACATACAATATTAATTGTATATATTTCTTAAGATTTCATAGTACAAAGTAATGTAAACTAAATCGTAGAAAAATTTAAAATGTACGGGTGAACCGGTTAAATTGGAACAAAATCTATAAGTAAACGAATTTAGAGTAAATACACTCGACGACTTGCAATCAGTGAGACAGCTCCTATCGCGTCCACCCCCTAGAGACTCAGGCGACAGTAATTTCTTACTCCACCTGTTGGAAAGATAAGGGGTTCAATTTGCAAGTATTTATGTATGCAATCAATAATATAATAGTGATTTTTGAGTGGGTGTGCATAAAATTCTATGCATACAGGAAAATGCTTGCAGGAGTTTCTAAGCAAATCATGCTTGTCAAAATTGAATATGTTGATTTTATTTTAATTGATATATCCAACCATAGGTAGAAATGTAAACTATCAGTAACGTATAACACGCCTTCCGTTTTGTGTTTGTATCTTAAATATTTTTGAGTTACATTACATTATACATTATATATATTATATACATTATATATATTGCGTATCTCGGAAACGGTTCTAACGAATTGGATAAAATTTTGTATTCACAAAATACAAATACAAAATATCTTTATTGTCAAAAAACTAATTACCTATGTACTTACTTATAATAGTTTTGAAGCCCTGTCTTTTTACGTTAGTATTATTATACTGTGTTGTAAAAAAACAGTCATCACCATCATCATCATCAGCCGGTGTCAGTCCACTGCTGGACGTAGGCCTCTTCCAAGATGCGCCACTGAGCCCGATCGTAAAAGCCTGAGCCGAAAAAAACAGTGTCTTCCCCAATTTGTATTTTTTTGTATTTAGATAGAATTTTTCTTTGTAAGTTTACCTTTCTATGTTATGTGGCGCTGTGATCAAAAATGTGGCACGCTTGCCTAGCAGATACCTATTCACTTGCTTGAAGACTCCCTTATGGTAGTCCGTAGTTGTCGGGAAACAGATTAAGCAAATAATTCCATTTCTTGGCAGTGCGTATGATGAATGTAGAAGTAAATTGCTTCGTGCATATTTTTGGAATCTTTTATTTTACTTGCCATTTATGTAAGTATGTATGTATATATGTAACTATGAATGTCAATGGTATGGTATGGTGGTATGGTGCCAATCCATCGGGAAGTGTCCCGATGGATTGGACTCAAATTTCGTGTAATTATGTATCTACGGTGACAATACAATAATATGGTACCATGGAGCTGGTCTGATGATGGAGACGGAAGATGTTCACGGTATTTCTGTGATAAAACAACATAACAACACCGAGATGGGCTCGATTGAATCGTCTTAAAGAGAAATTTACACGTAGATAATATCCAGGGTCTGATGAAGACGGTGGCCACGGCATTTCTATTATAAAATAGTAGGGTTCCGTACCACACTACAGTATTTTATAATATCGAGCAAAAAGTACCACTATCATTTTTCGCCAGCAAAAAATAATAGTTAATAAACATTTCGTTTTTTATAACGCCATCTAACGTCTAACAAAGGTGTTAGGGATCTAAATTTCAATATAACGCCATCTATGGGACGTATACCTAACTAAGCGTTCATAAATGGCGTGAAATGCCGAAAAAAACATGTTTCTTGTATGGGGACCCTCTATTATCTTTAACTTTATTTAGTATTTGTTGTATTAACTGTTTTTAGTATTTGTTGTTATAGCGGCAAAGGAAATACATCATCTGTGAAAATTTCAACTGTCTAACTATCACGGTTCATGAGATACAGCTTGGTGACAGACGGTAAGACAGACATACAGACAGACAGACAGACAGACAGACGGACAGCGGAGTCTCAGTAATAGGGTTCCGTTGGTACCCTTTGGGTACGGAACCCTAACAAAACAACATAACCCCACTGCGATTGGGCTCGATTGATTTGCCTTGAAGAGCCATAACTATAATATCCGTAAATTATTTTAAAACATCACGACTACTCTTTAATACTTAGGTAGTAGGTACGTTTACCTACTAAAAAGTTAAAAATAAATTAAAATTAAGAAATATTTTTAACAACAAGCTTTTTCTGGGACAATTTCTGGCTGTATACTCAAAGGGGACAATTAATTAATAAGAAAAATAAAATTTCTTGTAAGTATTTGGCGTATAGGTATTCACCTTTATTCTTAAAAGCTTGAGCCACGGAAGTATAGTAAGTACCTAATCTGTAAAATGGGTAGTGCCATGTCTTTCACGTAGCGGTTTCGCATATCAGTACCTCTGGTTGTCCTATGGTAAGATATCTGGAAGTAAAAGACTGTAATTAGACGAGGTGCTGACCAAAAATGGTCGGCTAAATTTAGTACATAGCGAAACTCATACCAACTATTTATTAACTATACTAATTATTTCTTAGCTGCTGAAAAGAAATTGAAGTCTTAATCTTTAATATAAATTTGTATTGTTACAGGGGCTTTGGTTTCATCACATTCAGCGATCCAGCTAGCGTAGACAAAGTATTAGCTCAAGGAACACACGAACTAGATGGCAAAAAGGTGAGTTTTTTAACTAGTCTATAAGCCAACAAATCTTCTAGATATAACTTCCCCAACGCCTACTGATCCAATTTAGAGATAGATTTTTTTAAGTACATTCATAACAATCACACCCACTTTATAGGAAAGTTTCGTAGAAGATATTATAATTACTTTTTTTCTCCCAGTGTCACTTATGCTTCTATTTGCTGCAGAAATGTTTCAGCCTTTACTAAGATCTGTAACGCCTTTCTCTAATAAAATATGCTCTGATATCTAGTGTAAAATATTGATGTAAATAAAATATTTGACAATTCCTATGATGGTACAATATTTGTTAAAAAATGCTTTTGAATAAGTTCCAGATTTAATTGACTACTCAAATCAAATCAAAAATGAAGCTTTTCGTTAGAATTGAAAGGGGGCCTAACCTCCCCATTGGCTTTACATAATTTCCTAGGAATAATTCATCAAGTCGAGGTGTATTCAGTTACTTCCTTTTATGTTATTGAAAACAAGCTTTGGAGACGATTTTTTGTGACTTTAAGTGACGAAAATGATTTCTTTACAGTTTAATGAAATTACAGTAAATAAAATAACATTGTTTTTCTTTATTGAAGAAGAATTTTTCTGTTTACAACTAGCCAAACTTAGCTTGATACGAAGATGTAATAAACAACTTAATAAATAATTATTGATTCCGTTGTTTCTAATGGACAGATATTAAGAGGTTACACGTTTCAGGGAAGCATAACGATATCTTGTTTCGTTGCAGTTAAAATATAATAGAAACCCTCAAAAGTAGTCATCGGAGTAGAGAGCTCTTAAAAAAAATGAGTTTTCAACAATTGTGACTAGGGTAATAAGTTTCCGCTCCGATCCAGATCAGTAATTTGTTTTGATAAATTTTAAAACCTTTCTGAAACATAATATTATGTATACGCTAATAGCTAAATAGTTCCACTAAATAAAAGTTTAGAATCTCTCTGAATTTAATTTGATAGCTAAATGAAACAGTTCATTCGGATATTAAAATTCAAATGAATTTTATAAATGTGGTTGGTAAACGTTTTCCTTTAATTAAGTATCTGGCAGGGATGGGTATGAAAATGATAGCACCTCACACCCTGCGCTTATATCAACGTGGAATTTCGCATCACCTCCGGCAAAATAGCCAACCGGCCAATGCAAGGTGTTAAATCACAACTGACTTTAATATTTACAAACGAAATTTCCCCTACAGTCGAAATTATAACGTACAATTTTAATTTTCACAATTTACTTGTGCCGAGGTGAAGTTACAATTGTAAATTTTTAAATATTTAGCGTTGAAGTTAAGGCATAACAGTTTAAGCGATAATTTAATTGCCCGGTACGACTTGAGGAGTTTCTATATTTATTTTACTATTTGAAGAGTGCTAGTATTCCCGTTTGCAAGAATTGAACTCGTTATTTACTATCAGAATAGATAATAGTAACTAAAAATATTATATGAAATACATGCATAAGTTTAATTCTTAGTAACAGGTTGTTTATTTAACTTAAGGATCAGTTCAGACCGCGACGCGACAACATTCGACGCGACGCGACGCGCACTTATAAAGACAGTGATATAAAAATAACTATATTTACTCCACAAAAAGATACACATTTCATTAAGATAATTCGGCACAGCTAGAAGCCGCTCAGTAAGGCGCGGGGCCTTGCGGCGCAGCGAGACGCCGCGCAGCACAGCCCGAGGCCGCCAAATTAACGAATCAATGAAATGTGTATCTTTTTGTGTAGTAAATAAAGTTCTTTTTATATCACTCTTTTAATAAGTGCGCGCCACGTTGCGGTCTGAGCTGACCCTAATGGACATGTTCAGCCGAAGTCGCAGCAGAATGAGTCACGAAAATGAATCACGAAAGAATAGAACACTTATCTGGTCTCATTATTCCATAGATCTCGTAGGAATTTTAAAACTGCCAAAATACATATTATATTATTTAAATTATCTACTAGTTATATTTTGGACGTAAATTTGAATTGTAATTTCGGAACACAGTGGAGTCCACGAATCAGTAAACGTAGCGGAGGACGCCTTCAGACTCGGTAGGGCAATGATGTTTGCAAGGTGGCTGGCAAGAGCTGGATGAGCCGAGCTCAGTGGAGCACGATCCTCGGCTCATCCAGCTCTAAAGAGTGCAATTAATTCGTTAAATTAATTAATTCGTGCAATAAAAGATGCCTATGTCCAGCAGTGGACTATGACGACTATGAGCAGATGACTATGGTGTTGTTATAAATGAATAAATGATACATTTTAAGGGAAAAAAGCTTACTATCAATGTGGGTTGCACATTACTAGAAGTATTTGTTTACCCCTCCAACTTAGCTAATTATGCTTGTGTCTGGAGTGGGTTCGCGTCAATAGTGCAATGGGTGGGGATTGAACTCACGACACGACCTCTCGATCGCCGGGCCGACGCCTTAGCCATTGGGCTATATAAGGAATATTCTACCAGATTGTTTTGATATCCAGAATTAACCTTTGGCAAAATATAAAACAGATAGGTTTTGATATAACATGTAGCCATTTATGTTGATAATAATCATCTTTGTATCTTGGGAATCGAGACACATTACGAGTTCCCATTTCGCTCTTCGTATAGGGATGCAACTCTCGTATTTTATCGAATATACCTTATGAAGCAATTATATCGATTTATTATAACAAACAATAGTAGATTTATAGATTGTATAACGGGTCGCAACATAGTATTTTACTTTGAGGCCGTTTTTTTTAAATTCAGAGTGGAGAAATAATCCCAAGGGTAGCGCGCGATTTAAAAAACGTCGGCCGATAGAAACTAATATTGCGGCCAAATAATACACTCTACTTTTTATCCTATCTATTAGATTTGATAAACGGTGGTTAGTTTCTTGATAATTACATACAAAATGGGTATTGTCCCTTTAAGCTTTTTGATAGAAATAACGTTTGTATCTAAACGAAAAAAAAAGAGTGTTTGTACTTATGTACACGCGTTAGAAGTTATACTTCTGTGGCGTACGGAAAAAAAAAACTAAAATGCAGTAGTGATTAACGATAAATATGACGTTAAATATGACATATTATACAACTTGAACATAGTCATGCCACCTAGAACTAACTTCACGGTGTAGAATTTAGGTGCCGGTGTGCGCGCGCATCGTACCACCTAGAACTAACTTCACGGTGTAGAATTTAGGTGCCGGTGTGCGCGCGCATCGTACCACCTAGAACTAACTTCACGGTGTAGAATTTAGGTGCCGGTGTGCGCGCGCATCGTACCACCTAGAACTAACTTCACGATGTTAAATTTAGGTGTCGGTGTGTGCGTGCATCGTAAAAATTCACTCTCATCATTTTTCTCTATCGCGCCAAAAGAAGTATAACTTCAAAAACATACAGGCGAATTGAGAACCTCCTCCTTTTTTGTGAAGTTGGTTAAAAAAAGCTCGATACAATGATATAATTGAAATAGCACGCCATCTTTTGGTGTAGAAGAGTTCCTTTATAATAGTAGTTTATGCAACTGTCATATAATGAAGGGTATTAAAACACGAGTGTGAGTTTATGAAACGAGCGCAGCGAGTTTCATAATAGTAACGAGTGTTTTAATACCCGTGTTATATGCAGTTGCATACACTACTTTATCTTCACTAATGCAATTAATCAAACAACAAGAGTAAAAGCTGACAATAGTTTATTTATGATAATTGTTCAAATTTTGGATGGTACAATTTTGAAAGTTAAAATGCCAAAAAGTTTTTAATAAATTAAAATTATATTCTTTTTCATATAATTTTCTAGATTTTTCTGGCAAAAGATTGTGAGTTACTTTTGTTGCCAATTCTAGAATATCCGGAGGCGTACAAATATCATCGTCGCTATCCATTTTTAACTTTTAATTTGTATTTTAAAAACAAAACACATTGCGAAACATTAAATTCACGCGTACGTGTATTGTCAGTGAACTTGCCGCCATTAAAATCTAACCAATGAGAGCGCAGCTGCGCGCGCAGGGCCAATCAGGAGCGAGCGCGCGCTGTTCTTTTTTTATTTAATTGGCACAAGATCTTACCAAAGAGTTTTGTGTATGTAAGTTTAGTAGTTTCGACGAAGTTTTCACGTATAACCCAACTGTTTTCAAAAGCCAGCCTAATATCAAAATTGTATACAACGTGTATGAGGATTTTGACATAAGGCTCGCCAGGTTAATTAGTCGCGTTTTATTGATGTTATAATGAGATTTTACGATATCGATGTGGATATTATACCATCATGTGAAATTGCTTAAATTGAGTGTTTTGTTATCTGCGCTATAACAGTAGTAATTATAAGTCAAGTATTGGAAACATAAGTAGAATGTTATAACATTAGTGTAGATAAAGGTATTTAAAGATCTAAACCAAATCTTTTATATGTTGCCACTATAAAACTCATAACTGTAATGTATTTTAACATATGTATTCTATTTCCATTCTATTTCAGTAATAATAAGAATGAGTCCACCAAATTTTTAAATGTATTAAAGGAAAGATGACATACGGAGAACAACTTTGTTATTGTATTCCAACGTGCGTATAAAATAACAATAATAAAATGAACTCGATCTCATATCGATATAGGCACAGCACAGCCCTATAGGTATAGGGAATAGATGGAGAAAAAAGGCGATTACTATCGTTCGCCGCGAAATAATCCAGATAAATTACTGGCATCGTTGTTTACTTTGATTAAATTGTAGCCGACTGACGGTAGATTAGCCCGAGCCTCGCAAATCGAGCGAGAGGAGGGCATTTTCTCAATTTACATAGAATGGACGAGGAAGTGGTATTGTTCAGAAGTGTTCAATCAATACCATCTGAATGGCTTTATTTTTGAGGATCTTTGGATATCTTATTTTGTGAGGCGCGTAGACCGTTTTGATGAAGAAATTTGAAATAAAATTGCGTATTTTGTAATGGATTATTTAAATAAATGATCTTATCTTGTGCATGGTCTGTATACAATTCTGTTTATTGAGATCGATGCGTGTTAGATTTTATGAGTGTACAGTATTGACTACAAATTTTTGAGTGATATATTATGTCTATGCTGTCATATTTTACTATTAATATTTTAAATATCTTATAGGCTAGTATTATGACCACTATCTCGCCGTAAGCGACGATGTGTCGAAGATGGAATGAACAACAGTAATAAGTTATTTTTCAAAAAAAATAAAACCGACTTCATAATCACAAATAGGCACTCAAAAGCGAAAAATAATTTACTTAAAATTATTATAAGCGTTACCCACGTCTCTATTTGAAGTCGGTGCCAGCCAAGTCTAATAGGTAGTAGATAGATAATACCTACGAGTACATGTATCTACCTACTTACTAACCTACATGTACCTACTTACTACTACTACATACATAGCATCTATCTAATATCCAATAGACTTGGCTGGCACCGACTTCAAATAGAGACGTGGGTAACGCTTATAATAATTTTAAGTAAATTATTTTTCGCTTTTGAGTGCCTATTTGTGATTATGAAGTCGGTTTTATTTTTTTTGAAAAATAACTTATTTTACCCTTTTTAGTGCAAAAAAAGTTTTAATGAAATTATATGCATCTATTAAATTTCGTGTCTGGGCCGTTATACACTGACGGATGTATACTTTTTGAAAATTTCAAGTGTGTACCTATAACGGTTAAGAAGATACAGATCTGTAAAGTGCGCACATATAGACACACGGACGGACGGACGGACGAACAGACAACAAAGTCTCAGAAAGTGTTCATTTGGTAGCCTTTGGGTTCGGAACCCTAAAAAAATTGACTTTAAATGCCGCGCTAAAGTGAAAATATTCACTAGTAATAATGATGTCATCAAGGTCTCATAGGACAATGTCCAAAATGGCCCTGTGCAATAAAAGCATCTGACACACGATAATTAATCGTCTATTTTATTACAATAATTCCAAATACTTTTATAACACGGACTAGTTGTATTCCAAAATGAATATAAAAAAGTATTATTTGCGATTATTAACATTAATTGCCGCCATATGGCCAACAGGGTACTGAATCACTCTACTACGTTATAAGAGGCACTTCCCTATATTGTGGATACCCGAATTATGTAAGCACTGTGTAGCCAACCTAACAACGGAAAGTATTATTTACGTAGTAACTATTATATAATATGTGGTTTTATGCTTATATTTTTTTTTGCTGTGTTGATTGGTACAAAGTACGTTCATGATTCTGAGTTATTTAATTATGTATGCAGTGTCGCGGGACTGAAATGGCCGCCATCTTCGCCAAATGTCATGTCATGTCAAAAAATATTAGGTATGTTTAAAAAAGTTTGCACTCTAACAAGACTTTGCCCGGTAGAACATTCCTGTGAAGACAAATTATTCATATTTATACATAATTATTTATTATAATTATTAATATATAATTATTTATTGAGGGCCCGGTGGCGTAATTGGGAGAACAGTCGGCTTTGATGCCGTGGTACCGAGTTCAAACCGCCGTGCACCAATGAATTTTTCTATCGAAAAATATATGTGCGCTTCTCACAGTGGCCCTCCGGTGAAGGAAAACATCGTTAAGAAACCAATAACCCCCGCATGGTGGTAGAACATATCTAGTGTCCGCATGGCCAGCTACCACCCTCAAGTCAGAAAATCTGTCGCCAAACATCTAATGTGTTCCGGCAGCTATCCTTGAGAGCCAGTTCCCATTCTAGTCCACTTCTCTATCTTCGACCGCATCATCACTTAGCAACAGGTGAGATAGTGGTCAAACGCTTGCCTATAAGATATTACAAAAAAAAATTCCCCACCTTTATTTCTATCTCGCTCACAGTTACCGTAAGAATATCTTATATGCAATAGCAACCTCCATTGTGTATAATCTTCTTGGGACTCTTCTACTAAAACTAGTACAATCTCCTATGTTTGGGGTATTTATCTCCATATCTCTGGTGATACTAATCAGATCTCGATAAAATTAAAATGGGACCACCTCGGAAACGTATCCTACCAATTAAAAAAAGAATCATTTGAATCCGTTCACAATTGATGGAGAAATCGCGTAACATACACACAAAAAAAAAAAAAAAACATACAGACGAATTGAGAACCTCCTCCTTTTTTGTGAAGTCGGTTAAAAATTCAAACACCATGTCTATCACATGAGACATATAAAATACAATAAATAGAGACATTACTTTCAGACATTAATGTACCAGTACATTAATGGTGTCAGCTATCAATCACGTTGAACATAAGTAGATTTTTTGTACTGAAACTAAAAGAAATAATACGACCGAGCTTGACAGAAAATTAAACTGTCAAAGAAGATTTTTAAAGCATCAGATAATCGAGTTATTTTTGAACCCTTCAGCTAATATACCTTACTCAGAAAAGGAAAAATCCTCTAGGATTTTGGTGAAAGAGACTGGGGATTAATTTGTTATTATAATTTTTCCAGAAATATGAATTGGAGTTGGCGTAAGGTCTGAGAAGTAAAAATAGAAAGTGACAAATGAATAATGCTATATAAGTACAACGTACACGTGAAATATGAAGTAAATCTACTGAAATTTTATGGATATTATCATTCCCACATATTTACCTATAGTTTAACATAGGTACGTCACACATACAAAAAAACCTTGTGCGACCCTGCAGTTCGATTTCTAATGTTCTACGTATTATCTGCTTAGGAAGTTTATTTGATGTCCCAATTCAAAGGAATGACGGAAGAATAATCGTAAAAAATCGGAAGCAACTCAGGTGGAACTACAATAAAATATACAGCTATTATGCAACATTTACAACATGCATCAAACTTGTCCAATTTTTGTAACCGGAAAAAAAACACTCGCATGTCTTTTCATCGTAAATTTTGTGCACATTTTTGGGAGTACGCCTGAACATAACTGCTTTCTGCGTCATCAATATTTATTGTGATGTTTACGATTTAACCACTAAACATCGCGCACATGTGCCGTCGTTTTCTTTGTGTCGAATCAAAGGTCATTTGGTAGCTCAATCATAAATAATATGTCTTTTGGTAGAACTTTCCTTAAGCAAAAACAATGTAGTTTATTACATAAATATATTGACACAAATTATCAACGTTTAATGAAAAATTAAAAAATATAAGATATTATCTCTATAGTGTTAATGTATTGTGATTGATAACACATAAGTCTACCAAATTAAATGCACTTTAAAATCAATAAAAACCCAAATCTAGTTATTTTAATTCTCAAAGTGTAATATTTAAAAAATTTTACTCGCATAGGCTTATGTCCACCACTGGGTAAAGATAGGCTGATGATGATGATGAATGCATACATTTTATATGCTACTAACAGTGCTCCGCGGCTTCAATCGCGTTAAAAACTTCTTTCATTTATTTAAATTTACTTTCGTACCATTTATTATGTTTCTTTGAAGTGTTACACACTTTATATTTTTGTAAATTGTTAAACACAATCCAAAATTTCATCGTACCGACGGGACTTGAACCCGCAACCTCCGGAATGACATGTTCCGGTGCTTTGCCAATTAAGCCACGGTGCGAAGTATCGTTACGACGAAATTAGTGGATTGCATTTGTTAACCCAATTATGCATTGGTGGCGCCATCTATGACTACTTATTACGTAAGTTAATCATTCGGAAAAAATCATTACAGTTTTCAAATCCGACCAGAGATGTTGCACTGCGTAAATCAAATATTATGTTTCTTTGAAGTGTTACACACTTTATATTTTTGTAAATTGTTAAACACAATCCAAAATTTCATCGTACCGACGGGACTTGAACCCGCAACCTCCGGAATGACATGTTCCGGTGCTTTGCCAATTATATTATTTATAATATTATTATGTTAATTAATTAATTAATTAATTAATTATATTATTATTATATTATTTATAATTATATATTTATATTATTTTTTATTTTTTACGGGGTTCAAAGTTAGTATGGAGGAAAAAGATTACTTTTTCCTCCATACTAACTTTGAACCCCGTTTCAGCCCCTTAAAGGTTGAATTTTGGAAAATCCTTTTTAGCGGATACCTACTTATAATAACTATCTGCATGCTAAATTTTAGCGCAATCCGTTAAGTACCTGTGCGTTGACAGATCAGTCAGTCAGTAACGTTTACCTTTTAGGTATACGGATAAAAAATATTTTATACTTAAGAAAATAATAAGCATTTTATGTGCAGGCAATTGTGTAGATAAATTATAAATAGAACAAAATGTTATATTTATAATTTATATAAACTGTTTGCTTACAGATAAAATGGTAGTTATTTTCTTTATCATAAAAAGATGAAATATAAATTCCATTTCAGACTTCATTATAATACTTTATCTTATAAACAGTTGGAAGAAATAACTTTGTTTGTTTGTTTTACTCGTTTATTATAAGGGGTATTGAAACTTATTTCATCAAACTTTGTACGTGTACTACTCAATCGTGTTGTTTTTAATGGTTTTGTTAAAGTTTAGCCTTCATGCAGTTTGCATTTTTAACCAGCTTTGAGAAAGAAAGATATTCTCAATTTGCTTATCTACCGATTTTTGTAGGTGGTGGCTCTTTTCATAGTCTTTTAGTTAATATTTTTTTGAAACTAAAACATACTAGCAATTTAGGTTGCACATTACTAGTAATCTTGTTAACCCCTCCAACTAAGCTAAATATTTTTGTGTCTGGAGTGGGTCCACGTCAATAGTGCAATGGGTAGGTTTCGAACTCACGATCTCTCGATCACCAGACCGACACCTTAGCCATTAGGCTATTGTCGCTTGGCCTAATGTCTGGTGAGTATTTTCAGAGATATGGAGATACATACCTAAAACTTGCTACAGTTGCTATTGATAATTACAAAACGAAACAAAACTACTTCAAATTCCGTACTACTCATTTTCAGTACCAAGTTTGAGATGGTATATCTCTAGAGATGAAATTATAATAGGACCATTTTAGAAGTATAATAAAACGAATTAAAAAATATCAATAGAATCAATTCACAGTAGGTATAGTAATCGCATAACAAACTTACAATAAAATAATAAACAACAGACGAATTGGAAACCTGTTCCATGTAGGAAGTCTATTGAAAATGACTTGTGCGGCATGGGAAATTGGATGTGTAATGTTTTTTAAAAGATATTAGTAATTTATTTACAAATTACTTTTTAATCTTCAAATAACAGTCATATCGTTTCAATACTTTCTCGTGGTTAATTTTGATACTAAAATGGAATAAAAGATCACAAAACTGTTCTAGACTAAAGTAATATCTACGTAGAATAATATTATTATTTCATAGACAATTATTAGCGGCGGTAAACTATTAAAACAGGTACAATCAAATTGCCATCGGCGTCCTGTATGTGACATTATTGTCTCATCTCATCTCGACGGAATGGCATAAATGGTATTTACGATCCCACATTAATAAATCATGTCAACTTTTAAAATATAGCAGGTATTTTTCTGAAATTAAATATTTCACGTCCGCAGGAAATGTTTATGCGGTCTCATATCGAACGTTGTTTAATATTAAAATATTTAATTACATAATTTATATGTAAATGTATCTTTAAGCCGTTCATGCAACTTCGTGAGTTTTTTGATGCCTATTGAAATGTAGTAATTTCACTTAACGACTTCTATAGAATAAAATCTTGAGCACTCTTAAGATTTATTCTATTAATTTATATGATTGATTATTCTATTATTTATTGGAGTATTATGCTATATGGTAAAATACTTACCTATGTAAATAAATATTATTCCAGCAATTTTGTTACCTGCAGCTATTGAAAGTGAATAAAGTAAACAATGCAATATCAAAATCTCGGCCATTTCAATGATCACCATCCAATTTGGCCCGATAGATAGATATATATATGTATATATATTAGATAGTAGACTTTATATAGGTAGCCAAGTTTACTGTCCCATACCACCCTCTTATGGGCCATAAACTGGACGCTACAACGCGTAACACTTAAAACTCAACACCAACTGGTCTAATTGTTTAAAGCTTCTTCCAAAATATGAAAGTAAAATGTCTGTTACACTAACAACTTTGTATAATGAATAAAGTTTAAAATGGAACACACTTTTCATTTTAACTGCCCGTTAGGGCCTATCAAGCCGTTATGACTATGGAAGAGATCCATATTTTTTTCTCCTTCTGCCAACTGTTTGCCGCCTTATCTGGCATCTGTTCTCGAGAAAAACGATACGATATCCAGCTGCGCGAGTGTCGATTAAAAGAATATAAGGTTATTTTTCGGTGTAATACTTTAGACTAGTTAAAACCGAGGCCCGTAACGAATTGCTCTGTAAAAAATAGCTTTTTGGTTTAAGTTATATGGGCTTTTATTTGAAGGCCAATTAAAAATTCCTTTTCCCTCTGTACAGTCCCCGGGGCTCCCTTTTGTCGCGACCGGATCTGCGTAGAGCCTCGCCTCAGAGAGATGACTCTTAAATTTCATCTAGTGAGCCCTAACGAGACAGCGAAACTTACTGAAATTATTCCGAGTCTATTTAGGTAAAAATACTGGGTTGTAACTTTTATACCTAACGAGCATGTATGCTGGGGCCTTTTCGTGTTTAGACGGATAAACGTTACGTTTACAACACACATAATGTACCTACATAATTTTATGCTTAAGTTACGAAATATTTACAGCGATGTTACGACGGAAAATAAAACTACCCGCAAAAGCAACATGGCGGCAGCGACGTTGCGATACGCAAGCAACCGCACCAGCCAGTCAAGTGTAAAAAGCGCTTAATTAAATTCCGATGCGTGTCCCGCTGAATCACGTTCGCTTTTAAACGCATTTAATTCGCCATGATCATAAATTCATATTGCCACCTAACACGTTCACCGTTCTCCGGTCTGAATTCGAAAATACGACGGCTATACTAGCTGCCGTTGTCCATGGAAATAAAATGCTATCCAATGCAGCCATTGAAGTATGTTACCGTGGTGCAGCATAAATTTGCTGTAGTACGTTATTTGAATTATTGCATAACTTGTAAACACGTTTAGACCAGGCGCGCTCACGACGCGAAAGCGCTCTTTTTCTCGTATCGACACACTTTAAAATATGGGGTGTACGCGTTTTCAGATACGGTAGGAAAAATGTGCTTTCAATGGCAAAATGTTGATTCGGTTGTATAAATTATCGACTACTTCAAAAGAACGTTCCAATTCAAAATGTAACTGCTGAACTCAAACATACTAACTCTTAAATTAAATTAGAGAAAGTTGTTTTCAGGCTCTGCTAAAATACTTTAATAACGTATATGTAGCATAAGGTACCCTAAAAACAAGCTGCCAAAAATAAGTACCTAAACATCCTCCGCAAAAACTAACAATCTCTTCAGTCCGACGTGGACTATTTACCGACTGAGCGTTGCATAATATTCGCAGGGTGAAAGTTAATTTTCAAATATTACAAGTCCCGCTCCGCGTGAATAGTCTCGTTATTTTATCCACCGCATTTAGCGGCTAGAACCATCTAGAGCTACTCAGTACGCTAAGTGATTTTTATCGTCCAACGATTATGCTCCGACAACATTGGGAACACACATTTGCGTTCCACCACTACATTATGTAGACTCTAGCATGTTTTCGCGCTGGATTATCCGTTTAAACAAACAGCGGCCGGAACACCAAATAAAGGAAAGCACTAACTGAGCGTTATTCTTACAGAATTAACTCATAACGCTAAGAGCTCGTTGATATTTTTTTCGTCCGTAATCTGCCTTAATGGGCACGGGGCCAGTCGCTTTAGTAAATCGGTTGCATGCGACCACCGCGAAATGGGTATCTTTAAACAGTGTACATACATTTTTGATGTCACTTTAATGTCACGCCCTGGCCCGATTGTGGCAACTATTAGCTTTATAACGAGTACATTAATAACGAACGCGAGCTCTCTTTTAAAATACAGTTTTCGTTGATAAACAGCTGGCTTGGAGCACGGAGAGCTATTTTTAAAGCAGAAAAAACAGCGGAATTTAATAAAAGGATTAAGGCGTATGATATGTATGTAAATGTACCGTGTAGGAGAAAAACACACGCATCGCATGCGGCCCCGAAATAATAAGTTGAAGTTGAGTTCATGTCCCGCCCACCTGAAGAGATTGGGGGACAGGAATGCTTAATATAGAGTCCTTTACTTGCACCCGGGGTCGCCGAATAACATTGCCGAGTTTGCCGACGCTACCTAAACTCTACATAGTCTTACCGCACCGTCATTCCCGTGCTTGGTAAGCAATGGTAATAAAGGTTATATTTGATGCAATTTCTGGGGAATTATTGTAATAAAGGGCACGATATCGGTGAGTGACTTAATGTGACGCGCAATGTTTTTAAGTTCCTTTTAGAATCATATTTGTAGAAACAGCCTTTAATTTTAATAACATAGGATTTGTAATTGTTTTATTTGATTTGTATTCTCCTTACATATAAATTCAACACAAAAAGGTTTTAATATTTTATTACAGCTTTAGCTTTTAGCCCCTGTAGGACTGCACAATTTACAAAAAAGCTAAAATAAATATTGTGTTTACGAGATAAAAATTAAGCACAAATATTTACCATCCCAAGTGGCTCGCGATCCGCAACGGTCCGCCTGGCAATCCGAAAACTAAATAATACCCAAGTATTTTGCTTGCATGTTTACATTTGGCTGACAGCCGTTCATTCTATGCACGAAAAGTTCCCCAGTGCGGTGTCAGTTGGAACTTCCAGCTCGGACGTCCAGGAGCCGCTGAACAGTTCCACAATGAAATAAAGTAACATCGGAAGCTAGTTGGAGTTAATAAATAATACTGTGGAATGACATGCGCAGAATGCGAGGGAATATCTGCGGCGGATGTCTGCTCTGCTGCAGACATTGATTGTGTGGATGATACATTGATTAGAATTTGAATGGGTCTGTGCACGTTACATTCATGTAGCTGACGTCAATCTATGCATGCGTGTGTGGATATTGAGATATTTTGGATAAAGGTAGGAAGATATGCTTATGGGTGAGATTAAATATGTATATATGAGCCTAGCTATTTATAAAATTCAATAAGAATGTGTCACTCACACATTCTTATTGAATTCGAATTGTTAACTTGACCGATGCCGGTAACAGGTAAAGTACTGATACTGTAAATATTCTGGGCATACTAACTGAAAACCAAGTTGTACTAAAAAAAATAAACTGGCCAAGTGCAAGTCGGACTCGCACTCGTAGGGTTCCGTAACACAGTAGAGTATTCTATAACTATGATTTTTCGCAAGTACATGAACAACATTGTTTTTCATAGTGTTTGTATAAAAAACAAAGTTATACTTGAGGTTGCTATATCTCAACAACTGCTAACTGTATCTCGTTCAAACTAATTTTCGTCGAAAGTTTTTATTGAGATCTACAGAATATATTTTTTCTAGATTTTTTACTCCCTTACTTTAGAAGTTAGAGTTTTACCACTTTAGACGCCTTATTTTTTAAATGATTGTCTTTGAGAAACAATGATTTTAGAAACCTCATTGTCATTTTTAAAGATCTATCCATAGACACCCCACACGTATAGGTATGAAGATAAAAAAAATTGTTTCAGTTCCATGTATGGGATGCCCCCTTAAACTTCACACAGACTAAATAAACTTCAGACAGACAGACAGACAGACAGACATGGCGCTTCTATAACGGTTTCGTTGTCTGCCATTCGGCTACGGAACCCTAATAAGACGTGTGGCACTCGGGGACTGCCGCGGTAAAGCTATTGCATAGCATTTATTTATTTATGCAGTATTTTTTTCTTTGATATTAATTCAAGCTACACTTTTTGAGCGTGGTGACCGATAAGAAAACATTTTTTTTAATTTATTAAATAAATGAGAAGTGAGCTACTTTTAATATCGCTCATTTTAATATCAAAAATTTTGGTTATCTTTATAGGAGTATTATATATAATTTAACAAAACAAAAAATAATACTGCATTTGTGATAATAATAATAAAATGTATGTATATATACTTACATTATTTACTTGTCTAGATAGAGGGTTGCGCTGCAGTCGCAATTAAACGACAGGCCAGGTTTGAAGCGCACGTGAGCGTTTCACGTCATTGTTGACAAGCGCGGCACGTCACTGATGGCATTCTGAGTGATACCAACTCTTGAATATTTTCCATAAAAGTAGGGAAAAAACATGTTTTGGTTTTGAGGCATTAGTTTGTTTGACCTAAGTATATTTAAATTATAGTGTTATAAATTATAATATTTTTGAAGTTAGTGAGTGCATTTGGTTAAATATAATTTTATTATGAGAAGAAAGCTATAATTTTAGATTAATTACATGTATTTTGTAATTTGTTACTTCATTTTTGTACTTAACTATATATTTTATGTTACAATTTATAATGAAATACTTTTTAAATACTAACTTGCTGTGCCCCGTGGCTTTACCCTCAATAAAAAATACAACTAACAACATGCATGCATGGCACAAAAATGATCAGAGCACATAACTGTTGCTTTAGCTAGTTGCCAGATATCCTTTTTGCGGCTTTGTTGGGTTCCGTAGCCGAATGGAAAAAAACGGAACCCTTATAGATTCGACATGTCTGTCTGTCTATCTGTCTTTCCGTCTATGTCTTGTCATCTATGCTATGCGTCTATGCTATGCGTATGCGAATATGCGTATCTATGCTATGACTATGCGTCTATCAATATCCTTTAGGGTACTGACAGACGCATAGACATAGCTGTTGTTGCAATGTCTATGCGTCTGTCAGTACCCTAAAGGGTATTGACAGACGCATAGAGATAAATCTCCGGAACATGTAGAGGTATCAAGTTGAAACCTATACTAAATACTTGGGTGTACGGGTATCTTTCGGCTGTGAAAAAAATTAACCTATACATAAGTCAATGCGATCAAAAGATAATGACCGTTTATGTCGCATATTTTGCGATTTCACAAGGGAATTAAATCAAAACCTATCCATTGACCTAGAATTATACAATTTGGCAAGAAGCAGGTTCTTGAACCACTTATATAGGAATGGATCTGAAAACCGTGAATATTTAGTTTATTAACAAAGACAAATTTAGTATTACAAACTTATGATTTGTATTTCACGCAGTACATTTCCTATGGATCCAACTGCAAAGATAAGTTTATCCTTTAACTTAGTTTGAGAAATTGGTACGGAAGCCTCGGCGGGCGAGTCCAACTCGACATGACCGGTTTTCTGTGTTTCCGGTTAAATATAATTTATGGATCACAAGTCGCGAGTAAATAGGTATCTTCTAGGTAAGCGCGCCACATCATCAATCACATTGACACTTAACATCAGGTAAAATAATCAAGCGCAAACCTATTATTATTAGTTACTTTCTGTAGCAAGTTTGAGACAATTATCATCTTAATGTCTCAGGAGGTACTTATCTGATCGGAATAAAATTTAAATAATACCAAAGGGGAATCATTTAAATCGGTTCACTATTGGCGGAGTAATCGGCTAACAAACATACAAAAAGAAAACACAGTCGGTTAAAAATACACCAATATAAATAATTTTAATTGATTTGTTCAATTTATTGTTGTAAATATATTTTTTAGGGTTCCATAGCCGAATGAAAACGGAACCCTTATAAATTCGTCATATATATATATGTCTGCCTGTCTGTCCGTCCGCATGTCACAGCCACTTTATTCCGAAACGATTAAGACCACACAGTTGAAACTTAGTAAGTAGATGTTTTGAGGGCCCGGTGGTGTAACCGGGAGGTGGTGTAAAAGGACTCAGGCAACCATGAAAACATGGCGATGTATCTCAGAACAAAATTACATTTCGTTATTTTAATTGTTTCTTTAGAATAATAGTTATTTAATGTGTACCTATCTACAAAAGCTCACTTTTTTAATGGTTTCCAATCGTCGTTTGTAATTTCTGCACACTTTTATCGCACATTTAGTCATTTTGAAATGGCACAGAACCAATGTTGACTGCTGAATGTCAGTGACACTACTAAGTAGGCGGAATGAGCTTAAGGGCTTACAGTTAGCCGTTACTTTTTTGGCCCATAGGTTTTCAGACTGTACATCTAGACAAGTAGATAATCTAAGGTATATAGAGTACTCACTCATTTTCTTTCACTATTTTTTTCGTGACTTTCCTCATTAATAAATGCACTTTGTTTATTTGCATGCACTTTGAATTTACAGATAGAGACAGAGTACAGATATTCACTGTTGTACATAAATGATAAATACCTATACACCTATCTGTGTCATGGCTACATGTATGTACAACAATAAATAATTTGAAGTTTGAAGTTTGAAGTTTATGAAGGCAGTGAGTGTTTAACAAGGAGAAATTATGTAAAGTTCCGAGGACTTGTTCACCCTTGACATAATTTGAAAATAGAATTCGGAATTTATATTTGAAAAATGAACGAGAAGACAAAATCAAAGTTTTACAATTAAATTGAATGATGTGTGAAACCAAATACGACCTTATCTCTACTACGCTAAGGCTTAAAAATGAGGTTCGTTGGGGTGTTAGGTTTTTATTTTCGTTACGAAATTTCTGCATTCGGTCTCCACGCTCAAGGACCGCGATAGAAGCTATGCAATAGCTTAAAAATATGGCATTTCTCCGAACAACAGCAACATGTGTCTTGAAAAGCTTACCAATTTCGGCAGTTTTTTATTTAATCAACTTTTGTTGACGATAATTTGTTAGTAGAGTAGCAGTAAATAGACATTAGGATTTAAGAAAAGTAGTAAGATTTTTTTCAACCGTTGCATTTTTTTATTTAGGAAATTCAAGCTTACCCACAACAAGGATACGCTTCAGAAAAAACATGTCGCATTATGTAGCAGCTTTGTTTCATTTATCTGCCACGTTGTAAACCTAATTCATCGGTGAAATTCAGAAAACAAGCTATACAAACTCTTTAGTGACGTAAAACTTACGAGCTAGCTTTTGTTGTGCAGTCGTTAAAGACATCCAATGGCTTGCTACATGGCTGTTTCTCAATATTATAAGAACTGCAGACAAAGATCTGAATTTTTAAACTTTTAACTTAAACCGACTTCACAAAATCAAAAATGTTCTCAATTCGACCGTTTTTTAGGGTTCCGAACCCAAAGGGTACCAACGAAACCCTATTACTGAGACTCCGCTGTCCGTCTGTCTGTCTGTCTGTCTGTCTGTCTGTCTGTCTGTCTGTCTGTCTGTCTGTCTGTCTGTCCGTCTGTCAACAGGCTGTATCTCATGAACCGTGAGAGTTAGACGGTTGAAATTTTCACAGATGATGTATTTCTGTTGCCGCTATAACAACAAATACTAAGAACAGAACAAAGTTAAAAATTAAAGAAAAGTTGAAAAAAAGTTTTTTTACTATAGCGCAGCGCCACCCATCTAGTTGCTAAGATGGCGCACTCGTCTTTACCTTAATCTGAATCTCGGAAGCGGCTCCAACGATTACATAAAATTTAGTATACCTACAGGAGATTTCGGGGGCGATAAATCGATCTAGCTAGGAGTCATTTTCAAAAATGTTGTTTTATTCGTGTTTTCAATAATCAACTTTATTGATAATCAATTTAAAATATGACTCTTCCCGACATCTATTGGCGACTGTTGACTGACTGTTGGTGTACTGTATCAGTAAAGCAGTTAGTTGCTCTCAATAAAAAAAAATAGTATTATTATTCGTCAATAGATGTCGGGAAGAGTCATATTTGTCTGTTTAAGTGGCAAAAAATACCGAACAAAGCTCGGTCAAACAGATATTTAATAATATTAATTACTACAATTACTATATTACTGTTACTACTATATAATACTATTCTACCTTTGTGTTACCGTTTACTCAGTTAGTGTTAGAAGTTCGTTAGAAATTCGACAGATGGCGTTCGGAACCCTCCGTGTGCGGGACAAAGTCGGACTCGCACTTGGCCAGTTTTATTTTTTAAATTATGTTTATTACCTCTGAACTCCGTCAAATCCTACTAATTTGAAAAATTTGTTTTTTTTTTATTGAGAGACTATTTATGCCTTTCGTTTGATTCCATTCAAATTTCATCGAGATCTGATAATCATCTCCAGAGATATGGAGATAAACAATATAAACAAATTTGTATACCTTGATGACATAATTATGACCTCTGGGTACTTTGTCTATCGCGTATGTGAAGTCGGTTCTTTCGTTTTGTACGACTTTCTCTGAGATAATGTTATGTAGATACATAACATTTTCTCTTGCCTATAATAGAACATAGACCTAATATTCAAGGAAGGCTATCAAAATATTACGCGAATAAAGATAATTTATGTCGTACAAAACGAAAGAACCAACTTCACATACGCGATAGACAAAGTACCTAGAGGTCATAATTATGTGATACACAACATTTTCTCTTGACTATGTAATACAAAAAATTGACACAGAACCCCTGTTTAAACAGGTTTATGGAGTTAACAGCTGGTTTTATTAAAGTCTAGCTACCAAAGAAACTAGTCAAGTGCAAGTCGAACTCGCACTATTAGGGTTCCGTAACACAGTAGAGGATTTTATAACAATCATTTTTCGCCAGCAAAAAAATAACTTTGTTACACACACACTTTTGTTTTGAGGGGGAGACACACATTTTTTCCACTTTAGAAGTATTTTTCTTTCAAACGTTTGACTTTTCGAAAAAATAGTTTTAAGAACCTCAGTGTCATTTTTAAAGACCTATTGATAGACAGGCACGTATAGGTTTGATAGTAAAACATTTTTTTTAGTTTGAATTCCATGTATGGGGAGTGTCTCCCCTTAATCTTCTATTATATTTATTTTTTTATAAAAATCGTAAAGCGGTTTACAGAATACATCTACCTACCAAGTTTCACTATTCGTTTTAGAATATAGTGGCTGTGGCATACGGACAGATAGACAGACAGACATGACGAATCTATACGGGTTCCGTTTTTTGCCATTCAGCTATAGAACCCTTAGAAGTAGGTAGTTCCTACACTGGCTTCAGAGATAAGCTGTGCATCCCACGGTTCATGAATGTCACCAAAATTTTAGAGGAGCGAGCTCGGACTGCATGATTGTTATCTTTGTCTCACGAGCCTCTACCCACATAGTACTTGTGCGGGGAGTAAACGCTCGATTGTCATCATGTGCTTTGAAACTGTTTTCACCAAAATGTATGGAGATCGTATTATAGAAGTGGAAGAGATTTGGTAGACTTTTTAGTGCAAGGCGAGTCACAACGTCAGCGGCCGCTCCATGATCAGTGATTGTTGTTTCATGGAGATGAAAGTATTCACTCCATCGACACCACGTAAAATTAATATTATTTTTAGCACATTTGCTCAATAAATGCATTTACGAAGCCTGTATACATTGTTCGAAAGTTAAAAAATACGCACTATACAACGGAGCGTGCAGAAAGTACTTACTGCACGAGTGCGGTAAGTATTTACCGCACGCTCCCATGTATGGCACCGTGCGTATCTTTTACGTTTTTTTTTTATTTCCGTAAAACCTATATAAGAATTCCACCAAGGAGTTTCATATTGCCAGAATAAATAAGCTGAATAATAGGACCTCCTTGAAAGCACGTTTGCTTGGACTTGTGTTTGTTTACATTTGTCTCACATTAATACTAAAGAGTAAATGAGGCGAAAGATGTAGTTATAACTTTTCATACACGTGGCGCCATTTGCAAATTTGCGCCATTTTCATATTACGTAAACGTCAAAGATTGTTTCGACTTTTTGACTATTTCATTTATGTTTGTTTTATTACCAATTATAGTGTTTTCTTGCAAATTTGCTGAAAAACGTTGTATGACACACGTGCGGATATTGGTTTTAAAAAACTCGTGACTATGGTAAACCCTCGACTTCATCTCGGGCTTACATTCGTCTACTCGTTAGAATCACGTTGTTGTCCATCTGTCGTCCGTCTGTCCGTCTGTCCGCCTGCCCGTCTGTCCGTCTGTCCGTCTGTCCGTCTGTCCGTCTGTCCGTCTGTCCATCACTCCGTCTGTCCGTCTGTCCGTCTGTCCGTCTGTCTGTCTGACCGTCTGTCCGTCTATCAGGACCTTTTGTTTCCGGAACACGTTGAGATATCAAGTTGAAATGTATACTAAATACTTGGGTCTACGGCTTTGGCTGAAAATAATCTAATCTCTAAGTCAACACGATCAAAAGTAAATGTCCGTTTACCTCGCATATTTTTGCATATATTGCGATTTCAGAAACAAAACCTATAGGGTACATCCCGTTGGCCTAGAATCATGAAATATAGCAAGAAGCACATATAGGACGAAAGTCTAAAATCCGTAAATACGAATATAATACGTTTTAAGACAAGAAAATAACTAATTTACGATTACAAACTTATTATTTGCCGTTGGTGCATGAATAGTGTCTAGGTATCGGCGTAGGGCTCGAACTGCAAAATTAAGTTTGTCCTTTAACCTACTTTGAGAAGTTGGAATGCAAACATCGGTGGGCGAGTCTAACTCGACTTGGCTGGTTTTTAGGGGTTTGACGCCAAATGGCAAAAACGGAACCCTTATAGATCCGTCATAATTGTCGGTCTGTCTGTCTGTCTGTAAAAAAAAAAAAATAAGGGGATTATTATCCGAATACATGGAACTGAAACATAAAAAAAATATCATCAAACCTATAAAATAATAATAATAATAAGTAAACACTTTCAACGAAAATTGGTTTGAACGAGATATATGTCAGCAGTTTTTGAGATATAGCAACCGCAAATACTTATATATTATACTTATATTTGTTTTTCATACATACACTATTAAAAACAAAGTCTCTACTGTATTACGTTCCGTAGTACTGTAGAGTATTGAGAGTGCAAGTCCGACTTGCACTTGGCCAGTTTATTATTGTTGGAAGGAAGATTATATTCAATTTTCTAGTTTCCGATGACTACAATCAAAGAGTCAAGAGACTTTACAAACAATCACGAAATATAAAGTTTTCGGTCTTTAGCAAAAGACCTACAACTGTCCACTTGCTTTTGTGTTAGTTAACCTAAAGCACCCGAAAAGTTTTAGCTTTATTACCTTTTTTATACTGCTACATTTATGCTAAAAATCTATATTTTTGCCTAGAAAACTGCTGCGACAGAGATTCTGGAGAGTGCCTATCAATTGAAAATCTCAGCAATTTTGTTATTGAAGGAAAATACTACGACGGTAACGCTGAAACAAATATACCAGTGAACGAAATTAACAAAGAAAAGTGAACTATGTCGTTAATTTCTCAGGCAATTGTAATCGTGTAATGTGTAACACACGAAGAAAAAGAAGCGATGAATAAAATACACGCTAAATAGGCGCGCTTCTTACGATACAAAGCGCTCACATTAGCGCCGAATAACGCTCCTCTGATGGATAAGATTACCCGCCTCTACCGCCGTTTACGTCTCAACGCTTCGGGTATTTAACAGAAAGTAATATCTTCCAAAGTGGATAAAATACTTTTCGGCTGCACTTAGGTGCGAGGAGGCCAAAAGGAGGACAGTGTGTCGGTTCCCACGCGACCGCCTATCTCGTGTTACAAAGAAAAGAAACCCATTTTTTGTCACAGAATTAAACGAGCGATAAAATTCTTGCGACGTCGCATGAAAATGTGCGTTACCTGCCTTGCATATTTATGCGTGCCCCTGTAATGACGTTTGTCGAGTCCGCCTAGCCGGGTTTCATTACAACTTGTCTCGCCGAGCGTTAAAGCACCCCTATTTTATAAACAACCCGTGTCAAGCGTTTTCCAATCACGTCATGGCGACTTGTTTACATTTTTTCCTGCTGAATGAGTAAGCCGTATCAATTAATATAAAACCTTACAATGTCAATTTATTTTTCTGACGCTCGTTAAGACTTTCCCCGTCAAGTTTCTATTTTATATTTTTGTACACCCCACATCCCTGGCTTACGCTAAGAATGTGGGAACATAAGTCGTCACTAAACATTAAGTCGGGCTTAAGTGTGCAATATCATTTATCTCAGCTGCTGGGGTAAATATTGTTCTTAATTTAATTCAAGTCGAGCGCACGTGGATGATGCCGCGATAGGGGGAGAAGCGAGCCGCAAGTCGTGCGTTGCACTCGGAATATTTCAGAGCAAACGGCGCACAATACAGTCGCAATAGCTCGCCCCTAATCTTGAGCCAAGTGGAGTGTTGCACCTGCAGCCAAATTCGTTCCAATTAGGAGGAGTTAGAGTACGCGTTGACTGAACAGCAAATGATGCGGTCTCCACTTAAAGCCGCTCGGGCGACACTTACGTGTCGTCTGCACGTAAATAAATTCAGTTACCGCTTGCACTGAGTGCACGTCATTAAACTTTCTTGTCCTTAACTCAAGGTAGACGTGTGACGTCTGTTAATTATTGGGATTTTGAGACAAGCTTGATATTTCAAATTGAATAGACTGGTAATGCGTTTATTTAGTTCAGAACGTGCGCTTGTTTGTTATTCAGATGACAAATAGAACATGTGGAGGGCAAATTTATTATTAGTATTTATGTAAAGATATTGTTTTCTTGCGTTTCGAGCTGTCTGTACTCGTCTGTAATTTGATTATGACAACACAGACTGAAATACTTTCAAGTAGTAACAGTCGCAAAAAAAGCAATGAATGGCAAAAATTAAACCCTTATAGATTCGTCATGTCTGTCTGTCTGTCTGTCCGTCTCTATGTCAAAGCCACTTTATTCCGAAACTATAAGGACTACACAGTTGAAACTTGGTAGTTAGATCTGTGAATCGCTTTACGATTTTTATAAATAAAAAAATTTAACGACTAATTATGGCGGGGTGTCTATAGATAAGACTTTAATAATGACATTGACGTTTCTAAAACTATTTTCTCAAAGTCAACCGTTTGATATACACTTCCAAAGTGGTAAAATGTGTGTGTAAACATCTAACTTCTAAAATAAGAGAGTGAAAAATGTGAAAAAATATAAATGTATGTCTTAATAAACACTTACAACGAAAATTGGTTTGAACGAGATATAGTCAGCAATTTTTGAGATATAACACACACAATTTCAAAATCTCAAAAATAACTTTGTTATTCATACAAAAACTATGAAAAACAAAGTACATTTTTTGCTGGCGAAAAATGATAGTGGTTTTTACTCGATCTTATAAAATACCTTAGTTTGGTACGGAATGCTACGAGTGCGAGTCCGACTTGTACTTGGCCAGTTTATTTAAATATGGACAAGAAATCTGATCGAGGTTTAGGATTTTTGCCTCTGAATTACGACAAAATCGTTGGTCAAAATAACGAACAACAAAAAAATGGACATTCAATTTTTACTTGAAGCTACCCTATACTCTCTACATTGTGTGAAGCCTTCTTGTACCGTCAACGACATTTGCTGTCCAATTTTCCTATTTTTACGACTACAAAGTTAAACTCAATCTCTTCTTTACGTCGATAGCAGAGACTACATAAACCTTCTCTACCAGTAGTGATATCCTACTAATGCGCTCCGACTACAATCTTTTCTTGCGATGACTTGTTAAAACCTGTCTCTAGTTGCATGCGAAACTGTGTCTTACATCCGCAGAATTTAGGAACAGTTTTGTTTGTTTTCGTGTTTTATGTTAGAATAATTCGTACGATAGAGTCGCGCCACAGTATAGTTTTATTCAGTTGGTTAAGTGATTTCGAAGAAGTATTTATTTTTATGGCATAATTAGCTGAATGATGATGTAAGTTGAAATAGTACCCATCTATAAATCTTAGTTTACTTAATAGGAGATATCTTAACCAGTGAGTGTTAACCCGTGTAACGTAACGTAATGTAACGTAATGAAATGTAACGTAGCGCCGGAGGAGGCCTACCTCTCATTACGTGGATCAAGGGAACCTAGACAAGATAAACTACAAAAGACGGGTTATAACAGTTATATTCCTATAGATTCAACCAAACTCTACGATACTCATCTTAAATAACACTTAGAGTTTATCACTGCTCTTCTACAAAAATCCTCTATATAGAACTTGTGACGTATATCAATTCATTAGCCAAAGTCTGCATCTTAGCTTGTCGCAGCTCCTCCCGTATGAACATCATTTCTGGACGTAGTTGCTGGTGAGCCTTCGGACCCATGCTGATGGTCCGTTGAGGGTCTATACCCGCTAGCTGTTGGTTGAATCTGGCTCCCACATCGGCTTCCAGGACGCTAACATCTATCATGCATCTCATTGAAGGCTCTGGATACAATTCTGTTTAACGATTTCATCGTAAGTGAGATACGATAGATGATTTTCTACCATAACCATTGGAAGACCCATCAATTTCATTTTCTCTTGCTGCTTACCGAATCTTGTTATCTACTTTTTTTATCATTATTCCTACATTTATTTGTCCAGACTGACTTCCCCATCTTTTCTTCCGTCATTATTTTTCGTTTTTCAATTTTGAAAACGTTCCGTCATAAGAAAGATAAATTCATTTAATACAAAAGAGTATGATATATGAAAAATGCATGAGGTGATTAAAGATACAATGCCACACCCGTGTTAAAGAATTACCTATAAGTGTATAAATCTTGTTTAAATATTGAAAGCAATTTTGGTAATTAATGGCACACGTTTTTAATTAACCACGTCGTTATTTTTCATGAGATAATGATTGAGTGCAGAGAACGAATAAAAATGTCAGTACACCTTTATGTTCTTTTAGGTACGCTGCTGATAAATTAGATAACTGTAACTTTTTTTACGGTACAAGGTAAGAGGATAGGCACGACGCTCCCCCGATGGTAAGCGATGGTGTCTACCTATTACAGACACAGCGCAGACACACATACAAAATTCTGCGTAGTCAATTTGAATTTTGTATGCCCTGCGCCTGTTACCTCTTAGAATATAAAGATATTAAGAGGGAACCACGGGGTCCACTTTTCCATACAAGTGTATACCCCCGTTTCCTCCCTGGAAAATGGTTCTAGAGAAAAAATTGTTGCTGCAAAAAATCAAGGTCTGCTATGGCTACGCCCATCTTTTATTTTTTTTGACCAACCAATTGCAAATACAAATATGAAAAACTTAAAAAGGAGATTAGAAGGCCTATATTTCTTTGAGCATACTTTGCTATTCAAATCGAAAACATTTTCTTTAACATATATAATAACATCTAAACATTCTTATTTCACGGCTGAAATTAATTTCCAAAGTAGTGGTACTACCCCCAGCGGACTAGCAGAAGTCCTACCACTACAAACTGTAACTTTTACTTATATTTACGTACTGGTTTTACATGAAATAATGTTTCTGTTGATACTGACTTGGCTTCAGGCTTCATAATGGTGTTTGAAATATCTACGGGTTACTTTAACTGGATGATTTACAATTGACCACATAAAGACATGTCACAAATTGATTTTTAGAATTTTGGCAAGATTTTTTATGCAGCTAGTACATTTAATTAAAGTTCACATAAAAATGAGCACCTATCGCAATTTATGCCGTTCTTTCCCATCTCTATTACCAAATATAAAAAGTCCTGACATTGCATGTGTAGTTACAATACAATACAATATAATTAATATAGTTTACAAACTAAAGAAACCCACTTCCGAATCCGAATTTATGCGCTATCAGATGGCTCATCTAAAATTACAACACTCAATGTTATTTCAGTACCTGCTTCAAAATTCTATATTTTTTCTACTGTGGCCCTGATGTCAATCTTTATCGTAAGGGAAGTTAGGGGAGACTAGGGTGCGCCAATGCGTCGATTGTAATCACGCAAATGGCTCCCTATCAAAAATGTCACATTCGTATCGATGTTTTTGATGGTCTGCCCGGAAAATTCAAACTTTTTTGACAGGCACTTTTTTACGGTCTATTATTACCTATGAGAATATGTTGGTTTTCTAACCTTGTAATTTTAAAATAGGTAATTTAATCAAACGTAAAATCTAGGAATTTTAAAATAAGTTCTATGTTTTTATTAACTTTATTTACAATCGTACATAACTATGTATAATACAACTCGAAAGTAATAACCAAATTTGACAATAATTATAAAAATATATAATACCTAAACTATAAATAAAAAACTTTTCTGCTTACTTGTTCTCTTGCGCCGTGTGTTATGTTGCAAGAACATTTAACTTCATTCATAGCACTATAATAAGTCTTGGCAAAATTAAGGGATAAAACAAAATTAAGCATTATTTACAAAGTCGTACCATTAAGCTTTACAATAAAAATCAAAGTCACGTATTAAACAGTCTTTAAAAGTTCGGTTTTATTTTTCTATCGACGAAGCTGCCGGCCACTGACTGGGATCGCCTCCATTAAAATAACTCGTTAAAATTTATCATCGACCCGCTTAATCGCTTTAGCGCCACCATCTGCGATTTTATGATTTTTCTGCTTGCTCTGTATACTTTCGTGGTCATTTTACAACATTTAGAAAATTGCTTGCGTGAGGCGACTAAAAGCTTTCAAACGGTAAGTCTTTACGTTTTGTGTAGATATTTCTGGTCGCGCACGGGAGTTCGTTATCATAATTATAATTTCATTGTTTTTAATACGAGTTTTCTCCTGTTGGAAATCCAATTTAATCAAATTATGCCGGATTTTCTGCAGCCGCCAGTGTACCGTGGCGCACTCAGAAGATAATTAAATAATTAAGAATGTATGAATGACGCTGTAAAGCCGTTTTCCCTGATATTGTAATAATGCAGTCCTCTTGGGCAAAATCTTCTAAATTATTCTCTCATGCTTTGGCTACGTAATTACGGGGTTGTGGGTGCCTACAGAATCGTGAATCTATTGTGTTTTTTAAAACCTCGAAACTATTTTTCAATAATTTTGTGCCACCTCCGATATTTTTTCAACATTGTTTGCAAATCGTCCTCATACTGAAATTATAAATAATATATGAGTAAATATCAAATGTCAATAGTTTATCAGAAAATTTACACATTGTAGATACAACAACATCATCATACTACTAATACAGCTTTCCCTTGAGATTGTTTCATATAAGAACACTGGCAAACCGTTTTAAGCTTTCATATTACTCGTATCCTCGACTACATTTTATGCGAGTTTCGCACTAAAATCCTAAAGCGCTAACGCCGAATGCGAGATCCGTTCAACAAAACGGTCACCACGAGTGGAAATGAAACGTTTTACCTCTAAAATGTCAAAGGTAGCTTCTTTGGGTTTATATTTTGCGTTTATAGCGGTCAACGGCGCGTCGCAGATAGGAGCAAAAAGAGAGGGAGCGACCGCTCGCTGCCGGGAGAAAATCTGAGGGCTTAAACAGTGCCACGTATGAAATAGTGGAGCTCGGTTACATGAAAAAGACGAGAGGCGAAATCGAGTGACAGGACCACGGCGCAGGATTTTCAGTTGGATGGTTTTTTGCAGGCAGGATTTTAGGGCTGGACACTGCAGCCACACGGACGATGCGAATTTATCGTGGCCGTTTCCCAGGCGAACGTGCGGTCCATGATTAGTTGGGCCCGAGGCGTCTGAGTGATTTTTTACATTGAAACTCATGAGCCGTTAGCGCCGCGTTCGCTGCACACATGATGCTAACGAGTAGGGTTGCGCTCGGCTTTCATGAAATTCCTGAATATCGTTTTTTTACTCGTTAAGTCAAGACAAAATATTCTGATTTTCAAAAATAGAGACACTCTTATTAACAAACCAATAAGAGTCTCATTTCGAATAAATCAAATTGCCGAATCCTTTCAAAACTCTTATGGTACTATATTCTATAAATAAACATGTAAATCTGCAGAGATGTAATAAAGCAGTACTAACACTGACCGTTTGTTTCAGATTGACCCCAAAGTGGCCTTCCCCAGAAGAACACACCCAAAGGTAAGTTCCTGCCATACATCACGGTGCCGCACGTAAATTCAAAATTAAACCCTCTAATAAACTCATTCAAACATTTTACCACCACAAAGGGGTAGGTACAAAGTTACGGCACACGGTCACTATAAAGCACGTCGGTCCGACGCCGCTCGTTTGTTTATTTTCAAACATTTACTCAAAATATTATTTTAGGCTGGACATAAGTCTCGCTCGCTATTAAGATGTTGGATCACGATGCATAAATAACTAAGGGCGATATTAATTTAGTATGCGCGGTACGGCGTCGGCTCCATCCTTACTAGATAGTACTGTGATTGAATCCCATAACGGGTTATTTAGTTCATTTCCCCTTTTCCTTCCTCGTTGCTTTTATTTAATGGAGGACCGAGATTTAAGAGCAAATTTGTGCGTGTTGAAAAATAAGTCCGAATTTTTTATACGAAATATTTAAACGCCCGTAATTAATGTAAGATTACAGAAGAGGTTAAATATTTAATGAAACTTGGTAAATTAGTGAAAATGTTAACTAATAACTAAAAACTGTGTTAGAAAAAGCTGTTTCTACTTTTTTTCAGTCATCACATATAGCCAAGTAGCCTGTTGCCAACTGTTGGCATATTCGCATTATGTGAATTAGTACCTCATATTAGTATTGACTTGTATTTCCAGACAATTTCCTGTAAATAATCAGGTCAGGTGTATGTATGTCTCAAACAAAAATAGGTATTAAAAAAGAAAACCTGCATCTGGATGTGGCAAATAAATACAAGTAATGTGTGTCATCATTATCATCGTCAGCCTATACTAGTCCACCGGTAAACATAGGCATTTCTAACTATACGCCACTGAGCACAATCCTTTGCTACACACATCCAGCTCTTGCCAGCCACCTTGCGAATATCATCGCTCATCTAATGTGTGTTTATCAATTGCTACTGCAATTTTATACTTTATGATATTTATTTAAATAAGATCTATACGGCGCGGCGCACCACTGAATGAAAATTTCAACACTGTCATAGTTTTTACTCAATCTGCAATTCAGTTGTTAAAATGTAAAGGTCTCTTACACACTAGTAGTGTAGCTTCCCCGAGTTTAAGTTATCATTGGAGGGCGCTAGCCGCATTTAATGCAAATTGGCGTCAGACACCCGCCTAGCTCCCGACCGCATCCAACGTTTTTACTTTCAAGTACTGATACTTGAGGTTTTATTTAACCCCGCTCAGACAAGTTTCAAACCTCTTGCTTTTGTATTTGCACTGCTGAATACTAGAGTGTACACAATTGATAATTTCAACCCGAGCTAAACGGACGCCAGAGAATTTCGTGAGGTGAAAATGAGAAAGTCGATGAGCTCGCTATTTAGCTAGATGCTAACATCCTATAAACTTGAGAATAGAGTACCTCGCAACAAGTGGATCGCCTTTGTTTCTATAACAGGATTGAATATATAAACTTTGCGTCAGCAATAAAAGTTATAACTTTGGAAATTTTGCGTGAGTTACCAGCTCGAAATGATGAAATGAATTTTGAAAATGGAGCGTCCGAAAAATCACAAAAATCCGTGGATGGAGTCGGCACGCAACCTCCTTCTTTTTATATGGACATTAAACGTGATGGATGGTTTTAAAACATCACGTTATATTACTCTATCCGGGCAGGCACCGGCGTTGCGTGGCCGGTCAAAGGGGATGCCGGCTATGCGAATTACATGAATACATTAAGGGAGCACTGCTGTACTACCTACATGTTACACTGTAATGCTCACGAATAAATTTAGAATATGTTTCTTCATCACAGAGCTACAGACTGGCAACTATGTATGTATGTAAATTTTGACGTGCGACATAGATTTGACGATAACGTCACGATCGGCGAACGATAGCGTTCCGTTTGCGACAAAAAAAACCGAAAAGAAACCGACGATAAAATTAGAAAAGTTCACAAGTTGCACGAACCTGTTTGCTGACATAAACAATTTCTGGAGGGCCCAGATAATGTTTTTTTGTTCGACTAATTAATTGAGATGATAAACGACGCACGAAATCGGATGATTTTGTCAGTGCCCGGCCGCTGGGGGTGAAATTCAAATTTCTGATTATCGTTTGCCACCGTTTCTGCTTTCTCTTCTTACGCAAACAATGGGGAAAAGGGGACACCGCGTTTCCAGGCGTAGGCCAAGAACAAAACAAACGAATTTTTAATATCGCCTTTATCGATAATTGAGACTCTTCCGAAAACCTCTTATTTTGAAAAGTTTTAAAGACTGCAAAAGAGGAATTGTGAAAGAAAACAAAATCGAACGAAAACTTTTTTCATCTTCTTTGTTTGACATTGACAGGCACTAAACTTTTTTTATTTTCACAGTGAATTTATCTAATTTTATTTTCAATTGATTTGAGGGACGCTCAACGTCCAGCATCTGCCTGGACAGGTGACTCTTCCAGATATTAACTTTTAATACCGAATACTATTTTTCAAAAATGTATTTGATTTGTTATATTTGAAGTTCTAAAAAAAATGAGGAGCTGTAAAATGAAGAAATACACTTTGTTATGAAAATATGAAAGAAAAAGCATTAGAAAAATATCGGTTGCATAACTATGATTAAGATGACATCACAGAGAAAGTGATCATGCGATCTATAAAATTTTAATTCAAAGTTTATATTCACCTCCGATTGATCTATGTATAATTTGTTCATTGAGACCATTCTAATGAGCCCAAACTCGACATCTGTGATGTATATTAGCGAGGAGTTGAGTATTCTGTAGATTCCAGGATCGGAACGGATTTTTATGAACCAAAGCTAAGAACACTCTCGATGAAGACACCTGTCAAATAAAAAATCGAAATCAAAATTGTTTTATCCGTTTCAGCGCTACGATGCCTCAGAGAGACACACAAATTCACAAATACACACGTCACACTGACAACACCCCTTCTTTTTGCGACGGGGGTTAAAAAGCAAAACAATCAATAACATAAACATAAATCTCGCAGACCTCGATCAGATTCAACCCGAAAATCGTTAACCCCGCAAACGCAGGCGGAAATGCATAGACGACGTATCTCCACACACGCATTGAGTTTCTTGCAAGTAAATAACTGTGCTGAGAACAAAGGCTAATATGTCATCGCGGCCAAGTTAATTGACGCGGTTTCCGCAAGCGACGCGGTCGGAACGCAGACGTCAGAGTTGCCTCCGCTTACATATTTATACTAGCGACTGCACCGACTCTCTCTTGCCATTTAATAATACCTAGTGAATGTATGACGGTGAATTTTACCCGTAATTGGATATTGCATTTTCCCGTGGTCCTGGTTGCCGTTATTTCTGCAAGGCTTTTATGGCGACTGTTTGGTCTTGGATTGTTCAGGTTGTGTGAGGTTAACTTAAATAATGTAATAGTATTTTGAGCCCTGTTGTGATGACATGCTCTTTTAATGTAACTCATAACATATGACGTCATAATATTTAGTCAAGTAACATAATACAAAATTGGGAAAAAAACCAATTGAAAAAGAAATATATCCTTGTTGTGAGATGAAATAAATGGTTTTTTTATTATTATGCACATATTTATTTTCTTATCTTAGGTCTAAGTTTTCTTACAATATAGATATCAAAACAACAATTAAAAAAAAATATTATAAAATAAACAATATTATAAAAAAACCTAAACCTAGAGTGCCGCCAGCAGCGGGGCAGGGCCCAAGCTACCGGTGATTAGGGCTGCAGAGAGAGGAACCTCCTGACGATGCGTGCCGTGTCAAGAAGTACCGCCTTCTGTATCTGGCCCTTGATCCAGCCGTCTAGCAAAAGTCTCTTGAGATGTTGGTCGAGACTTTTCGCTATTAGACCGTTCGCAGAAACAACTATCAGAACAATGATGGTCGAGTCAACATCCCACATGGCGGTAACCTCGAAAGACAAATCAAGGTATTTGCTAAGCTTGTCCTTCTCAGCCTTCACCAGGTTCTCGTCATGCGGGATAGTGATGTCGACCAACACTGCCCGCATTATTATTATTATTATTAAATACATTTTAGTTAAGACTGAACTAAAATAGCTTTATAGAATTTTTAATATACTCGTAAGGTAGGTTTTATTATAGAGGGCCCAGTAGTGTAGTGGGAGATGGTCGGCTTTGATGCTAGAGGTACCGAGTTCAATCTCCGCCGTGCACCAATGGATGTTTCTATCGAAAAATGTATGTGCGCTTTTCACAGTGGCCCTCCGGTGCAGGAAAACATCTTTAAGTAACCCCCAACCCCGCATGGTGGTAGGACACTATCTAGTGTCCGCCTGGCCAGCTACCACCTTCAAGCTCAAATAAAATCATCTAATGTATCACCAAACATTTAATGTATTCCGGCAGCAATCCTTGAGAGCCAGCTCCCATTCTAGGCCAAGTGTGCTTACTATCTTCGACCGCATCATCACTTATCAACAGGTGAGATAGTAATCAAACGCTAGCCTATATGATTTAAAAAAAATATTGCTTAAGCTTGTAAGGAAAAGTATCATCACATTTTTCTTTCTTTTAATTTTAAAAAAGATAAATTGATGTTGATGTATAAGAGTTTTATATAATTTTTTGCAACCAAATGCTGCCTCAACTTAACCCAGATAAGTAATTTCAATTAAAATAACCTTAATCGGCGGCATAACGAGCACCTAAATCGGCGGCATTCGTAATCACCGCTCCGCGAGTTTATACACTTTAATGGACTTTGCAGAAGTACTTTGAACTCTCCTTACGGCTAAGATATTTGAGGAAAAACTACGTACCACCTACCCGCAGTAAGTGGTGAAGTTGCCAAACTATGGCAAAGGAGGAAGCCCAACGCGAGCGAGCGCGGGTGGCGTGGCATGGCATGGCATAGCGTGGTATGACGGGCCCACTTGGCGCGATTTTACGTGTTTCATTAAAACGTTTTGTCGGTGTAATCGCAAGTAATTTAAGTGAAGAGAGCCGAGCTTCCGACTTTGTAAGTATTTTGTGTTTTCTTTTTTAATTACTTCGTTTTAACTTTGTTGTCGGCTTTAAAAGCTGACTGACAGCCAAATAACAAAGTTCTTTATAACTATTTAGGATGGTTTAATGAAATTGTAGTCGATTTTTGTGCGATAACACTTCGGCGAATTGGATATTTGAATGTAATATGAACACATGCAATTGCTTTATTAAGTGCAATCAGTACTTAAAAGTTCTTTGTTCTTTATTTTGGTTTATTTTGCTACCTTTTTATAGTATAATATATACTATAACTACTATAAAATTTAGCTTGACAATTTTTGCATATGAAACACCTGTTTTTCGAAAAACCTACTTAGTGAATGCAATTTGCTTGATATATATTTGGTGCTAAAACATAGATAAACATTAACTTGTTATTTTAGATCTTATTACATACAATAATCAACAATGATAGTGTAACAATAGGTGGTCTTATCGCTAAAGGCGATCTGTTCCAGAAAACCTTTAGACAGAGGAATATGTAAAATTATACGGCGGTGTATGGTATAACAATAAATAAGACATAAGTTATTGACATTAACTAAACTAACTAACCATAGTCACAACTTAAATAAATAAAGACATCCTACATTTAGCATAAAGTAAAATTATAACCGCAACATATTTCCCACGTTTATATAATAAGTACAAAACAAACTTAGAGCGGGGCATTCAAAGCATTCCCGGTCAGTAATTCAACGTCTAAAATACACCGCTCATCCACCAGATGTCGAGTTATTACTAATTCAAGGCGAAATATCCACGTTAAATACTACGTAGACGGTGTAAACGGAGCCGGGCGCGGCAAAGAGCTTCTGGTGTTGCCCGAAATCGGAATAATGAATGAAAAACGGGGTAACAAAAAACCTCGCATATTTTACGCAACCACTGGACTTATTGAGACGAGACATTATAGGAACACAAAATTGAATAGACAGGAAACAACTATTAAAGATCTATATTACAATCGAGAACTTTTCTTTCCTACTTGCTACTAATATTATAAAGGCGAAAGTATGTGTGTATGTGTGTTACATCTTTACGCTAAAACTACTGAACCGATTGCGCTGAAATTTTGTATGAAGATAGCCTAGACTTTGGATTAACACATACTTTTTATCCCGATATTCTCACGGAAACGATATCTACGCGCGTAAAACCCCGGGGCACAGCTAGTTTAAAAATTAAACCTCACATACCCGATCAGTTGTATTTTTTAGTAGCTGCATTATATTAGCCTGAGACAAGGCATCAAAGAAGTTTGTCAAGATAAATAATAAAATAACAGTAATTCTTCATTTTATAACTAAACCTTAGACGTAAAAACAACGAACTTGATAAATTAAATATAAAAAAACCCTCAATAGACATTTAATACTCATCAAACAATACATAGTTGAAGAAATAGTTACACAGCCAATCGAGTAGTAAACAGGCCAAACATTTTCATCTGACCCTTCTTAAAATGAACCTACCATATCTCCAAGCAACTTTCCATCTGTGGACCGTTGTCATGAATTTGTTCGGACCGAGTCATAAAACTAGTGAAAATCGGGACGGTCCATATAAATCGAGGCACCTGGCAACACTAGTGCGGTCGCGGGACTTATGCCCCGCCGGACGGTAGTTATGACCATCGTCATGGATATAAGTCAACCGGTACATCTGTTCCATCACTGTTCCTGTTTTAATCACGTAATAAGTCAGGGGATATTAAATAATTTATATCTTTAATACTTTGGCTGTGAAATGTATTTTAGAGTACTCGCCATCGTCGGTTTTAATAATTGTAGAGAACTCAGTTATAATTTTTAAGCTTCCGTGTAAGAAAGAGGCAATGTAGGTCCGAAACCAATATAATAGATCAATCATTCACCCTGGTCCAGTAATTAACACTCAAATTACTTAATTTTTTTTGTGTTAATTGTATTACGTTAATAAACCCTAAATTCAGTTAAGCTAAAAAAGGTAACATGACATTTATTGTCTGTTAGGTGATACGAAGTTCGCCGAGTTAGCTAGTAAAGTATAAAAAGTAAATTATATTATTAGTTTAAAAGTTACAACGATGAGACTACCTTACAGTAGTACTAGTGTGAGTGAGCTGCGTAGCGCGCGGTCTGCATCACAAAGTTTGTGACTCGAACACGGCCAGACGTTATAGCCAGCAAGTTAGAATAGGACATAATATAATACATATAGACGCAGGCAAAGTCGCGGGATGCAGCTAGTAAATTATAATAGAACAAAAATGAGCTCATATGTGCACAAAATCCAGGTGCATTATAGCATCATCATCATCAGCCTATATTAGTCCACTGCTGGACATAGACCTCTCTGATTGCACCTCGCCACTGAGCGCGATTTTCGGCTAATCGCATCCAGGTCTTTCCAGCAAATTATAGTATAGCAGACTGTTATTGATTTAACCAGTACAAACTACAAAAATACAAGCTCTCAAAATAACACGTAACTTTTCAAACATAAAATCTAGTAGTTAACTCACATGAAAACAATACTGCGCTTGAGTGACCATAAAATCTGTTAAGCTTTACATTTTCCAAGTTAACCTTTTGTTAACTTTTATTGTGCTAACAAAATAAGCACCTATCTAGTGTACCAGACACATTACCTATCCTTCGAAATTCGCTAAAAGAAAATCATGCTAGTTAAGTTCGTCGATAGCGTGACGAGGCAAACTAGTGGTTTGACTGTGCTGTAACTTTGGACCTATTTCGAAATGACGGAAGCTTTGTATATAGCAGTAAACCTCACAGACACGCGTCGTTTAGATCATACTAAAATATTATTATTGTAGAAATGAGAAGTTTGAGAAGTATGGTTGGAGTGACTCTGATGGATAAGGTGGAGAACAGCGTGATAAGGGAATGTTGTGTGGTAGAATATCTAGTGACAAAGATAGAGAAAGGGATGCTTGGATGGTTTGGACATCTAGAGAGGATGGATGAAGATAGATTGACGAAACAAATTTATGAGACGAGTGTGAATGGGCCAACCAGTAGAGGCCGACGTAGGCGAACGTATCACGACCAGCTAGGCTATTCTGTAAGCTATCTCGACAGCGGAATCCACGGTGAGATTTGAATTCGTATTACGAAATTCAACCGTATTACGAACGTGATACGATTGAATTTCGTAGTACTAAATTCGAATCTCACCGCGGATTCCGCTGTCGATATAGCTTACAGAATAGCCTAGCAGATCGGAGACGTTTTAAGAAAAGGCCAAGTCAAAAGTACCTATAACCGGCGAGCATGTACGAAGATGCTCATGAAAGTAGAAGGATCGTAGCATGTGGAAAGAAGTAGTCTCTGCCTACCTCAACGGGAAAAAGGCGTGATTGTATGGAGGTATAAAATTCTTCCGAATGATTAACTTTCTAAATAAGTAGTCATAACTAGCGCCACCGATGCATAATTGGGTTAAAATGCAATCCACTAATTTCGTCGTAACGATATATCGCACGGTGGCTTAATTGGCAAATCACCTGGACATGTTATCAAGGAGGTTGCGGATTCTTGTCCCGGCGGTACGATGACATTTTGGATTGTGTTTAACAATTTACAAAAATATAAAGTGTTGTAACACTTGAAAGAAACATAATATAGGTATAAAATATTGTAAACACTAAGGTTTAGTGATTTGCTCTGTTGAATATTAAACGAAACGTCTATAATAGGATAGATACTATTTTAATTTCGTCCTTTGTTACCTGATATAAAAAAAAAATTGTACAAGTTATGAACTTACCAGACATTAAAACTGCGTGTTACTTGGTAAACCTTCATTTACTTTGAAAATATTGAAGGAGTACTGAAAACGTGGCCAAAAATTCCCGGTAAAACGAGCATACTTTCCAAAGAAATTGCATTTAATCATGTTGAGGACCTCTCTCATAGTTCGACTTCTACAGCGTATATTTTATGAAATTCAAACATACCCCATGTCAACAATTACTTTAATACTTTCGTCATTATTTTAAGAGTTTCTTTTATGACAAATACTTGGGGCAAATTCAAAGTTTTCTCCGCGTAAAGAGAACTCGTTGTAGAATTCTTGAGCGTGTAGGAGTATGTATATCTACGCTATCTACGCATCGCGGGAAATTCCCATCAAGAGTTTCTGAACTTTCTTTCTAATATCGGTTGTTGGCTTTTGAACCACATGTCGAAAGTGAAAGACTTTATGAGTAACTTTTTACCTAACTATTTTTCATTATTTGGAATATTTTCCTAATATATATCATTTTGTAAATTGTTAAACACAATCCAAAATTTAATCGTACCGACGGGACTTGAACCCGCAACCTCCGGAATAACATGTTCCGGTGCTTTGCCAATTAAGCAACGGTGCGAAGTATCGTTACGACGAAATTAGTGGATTGCATTTTGTTAACCCAATTATGCATTGGTGGCGCCATCTATGACTACTTATTACGTAAGTTAATCATTCGGAAGAATACATTACAGTTTTCAAATCCGACGAGAGATGTTGCACTGCGTAAATCAAATATTATGTTTCTTTGAAGTGTTTCACACTTTATATTTTTGTAAATTGTTAAACACAATCCAAAATTTAATCGTACCGACGGGACTTGAACCCGCAACCTCCGGAATAACATGTTCCGGTGCTTTGCCAATTAAGCAACGGTGCGAAGTATCGTTACGACGAAATTACAAAAATATAAAGTGTGAAACACTTCAAAGAAACATAATAATATATATCATGTATCTAAAAAGTTTATTTTTAATAGCTGCTTAAATACATTTCATGTTCTTGTTGTATAGATGGCATTTCTAGTTTTTTTACAAATTCTCGTATAATTGCGTAGTAAAATTAAATTCAAATATTTTGTACAATATTAATATACATACAGATATATACATATATATATATATACAGAATCAGTAACATTCAAAAAAATATCAGTTACTATGTGAACATGGTGCTTCTAAAGGCACGGACACACCGCAGCGTCCTGGCTGCGCGATCTAGACGGCGATAAGATAGCGCAGTCGTATTTGTACCGAATTGTTCACACCAAACGCGATCAGAAAACAATTGAAAAGTAGTACTGAGATCGTGCCCGCAAATCGCAGGACGCCGCGGTGTGGCCTTACCTTAACAGCGCCAAAATATCGGAAACTCATAAATAGTAAAAAAAGGGGGAAGAAACCTATTAAAATAAATTGTTTCAAAAGTGTTATAACAACAAAAATATCCCAAAATTTTTCGTGCTTTCATAAACACCTCACGATTTCACAAACATTACTCTGCCAAGTATTTTTATATCACTTTCAATGTCTTAATTAATTGTATATGGGAGTTAAAAGTTTGCCTCGTGATTCAATATGAACTCCAACTTTTGTGTATCTGTAGATAAAATTTCGTAGTTCGTAAACTTTCTGAGTGTGATCGTTTTTTTTTCTCAATCCTTTTTACCTGCTGCTTTACAGAGAAACGAGTTCAGTTTTGTACTTGTTCTTGTCATAAATCGCATTAAATATTAATAACAATATTAATTAATAACTGGTAAGTCAACCCCTACGCTCCGTCATTAGTCTGAACAGAGACGTGCGAGTAAGTATATCAATCATTAGTTGCCTTATCGGTCCCGCACACGACGTGCCTTCGACAAACTTCGTCAACTCTCACATGGATTATTTAGTGAAAATTTTCGGAAACACCCGATTTCATAAATGTTACCTCTCTCTGTTGCAAAATTTTCACCGCGTCCGGCTCCGCTCCGCAGTTATTTTGAAGTTGATAAAAAATTACACACCTTTGTTTTAGTCCGAATTTAACGTTGTAAACTGGATTTCGGAACGGTCAGGGATCAGTGCGGCTTTGCGCATGCCTGCTACACTGTTACTTTTCTACCCGAAATTCCTAACCACGAATTTAATATTTAATCTAACCCTTGTCTAGAACATTTACCGGGGCGAGTGTGTCCCGAAATATCGTTGTATATATGTGTGGCATGGGTGTACATTGGTAAGGTTCAGTTTTTTAATCGCCCAACCAGCACTTGACGGGTGGTCGTGATGGATGACGACCGGTGCTTGGGTCACGTTTTGTCATTTTATTAATACTTAAATTGGTTACCCGTGACGCGGGCAAAATGTGGGAGGACAAAGCCTAATACAACACTTTGATATTTTGTTGCGGGTAGTTGGTGTGACCCTTGCATTCAATCTTTTTGATAAATAAAAAATATCGTAGGTCGTATTTGTATTTCCCAAACCTCATTTTCAGTATTTTTTTCTTAGATTCTTTAATTTATTTCCTTAAAACATAAATTCTATACTAACCAAAAAATCGTTAGTTTTCTTCAATTTCGGTCACAATTATTATATAAATTATATACTCTGAGCCAGTTCACCTTTAAACTTAACGTGAATTTTGCATGCATTTTTGAGCCAGCGCCATTTGCAGCTCTGATAAAGTTTACGTTCCACATATCAACTATCGTTGCGTCTAAAATGTATCATGAGAAAAGTTCCATTAAAGTTCTACAGGCAAAAAGTCAGCTAAACAACCTTTCGCAAAATAACCTTTTTACTAGTGTCAATTTTATCCCAATATCCTAAAATAACGCTTCTATTTCGCTCGCTTTAATATTCTAATAACTAAACCCTTCATTTACAAGTCCCAAGCATCGTGTCCGGCAAACTAGACATAACTATGTAATACTACATGTAACTATGTAAGTTTGTGGGTATGTCTCGAAATATATTAGTGAAGTAAGTTAGCAAGCACAGTCCTTGGGTTAATGGGGTGTCATAGCACATGATGGGTAGTCGTATTTAGTGATGGAACTCAGGGCGGTGAGTTTACACGAATGTTCTAGTACGGCGGGGGAGTCTCAGGAGACTTGGTATGTCTTTATAGGTCTATCTGTACAGGGTGATATATCAAAATGGGTTGGTGGGGGAAATTTATGACTACACAATATGTATTTTGATTTTGTTTTTTTAATGTGTTATGTCATATATTGTGATCAGTTAAAAATGACATGCATAATGTAATGTATTGTACTTATTTATTCATCGTTATGTGCAAAAGTACACACTTAGACATGTCAAAAGAGTAACAAAGTGTACAATTGAAGAACTGACGTAATAATTTACCTTGATAAAAAGTAAGTAAATTGATTCTTACAAAATTTATCTGCCATGTCAATGTAGAGCATTCAAACAAATTTAAATGTATACATAATATACTACTAGCTGTACCCGCGACTTCGTCCGCGTGGAATAGTGTCTTTGGGTAGCATTTTTAATTATTTAGGCTAATTATTTTACAAATAAGACACATGCGTATCCCACCTACACCGCACCGTATTACGCCACGGTAATCCCTCCTCCTCCTTCTCCTTACCCTCACCCTCCTTTTTCCTCCCCTCCCCTTTTCCCCCCACTTCCCCCTCCCCTGTCCCTCTTCTTTCCCCCATTCCCCTCCCCTCCCCCTCTTCTTCCCCTCCCCTCCCCATCCCCTCACTTTCTTCTCCGCTCTCTCTGTCCCCTCATTCCCTCCCCTCCTCTTCCGCTCACTTTCCTCTCCTCCTCCCTTTTCTCCTCACTCCCTTCCCCTCCCCCCACTTCCCCCTCCCCTCCCCTCTATATTCCCCCATTCCCCTCTCCTTCCCCCCATTCCCATCTCCTTCCCCTCACTTTCCTCTCCCCTCTCTCTTCCCCCACTCCCACTTCCTCCCCTTCTCTTCCCCTCAGTTTCCTCTTTTCCTCTCCTCCACCCCTTTCCCCTCACTCCCCTCCCCTCCCCCTTCCCCTCACTTCCGTTTCCCCTCCCCTCCCCCCTTTCCCCTTCCCCTTCTCCCTCCCCCTTTCTCCTCACAAACTTTGAATGTCATATTTATTTATATCGAATCAACAGCTTAAAAAATAAATTTCAAGCTTCTAGCTCTAAAAATGAAGATACTTCCATACAACATTTCATCCCCCCTTTCAACCCCTTACAACCCATTTTTGCATTAAAAAGTAGCCTATGTCCTTTCTCAGGCTCTAGACTATCTGTGTACCAAATTTCATTTAAATCGGTTCAGTGGTTTTAGCGTGAAAGTGACACAGACAGACAGACAGAGTTACTTTCGCATTTATAATATTAGTTAGGATTAGGATTAGCGCCATTTTGTTAATATTAAAAAACATTGACATTAATTCAAAATTTAAAGTAAAATATTTCAGTATTCATTCATCTCTATGCAGCAATTTTAATTACTCTAGAAATCAGACTGATAGCGTAGCAATCTAGCTTGTTACATATAATAAAATATTTATTGTAAATATAGTAAAGGATTTTTACTTGGGATATAAGATCACATTAGGTCTCAAAATATTGGTAATCTACGATATATTATCTATTTTTGGAGCTTAATGCGATCCTAACGGCTGTTTGGAAAGAACACCCAGAATATTGGATGTGATAAAATGTGTTCTTGAGATCCATCAGGTTTTAACCCATTTTTATCGTAAATAAAATTACGTAAGCAAATGTGTATAATACTTGATTTATTCCGTTTATCGGCGTACATTAAAAAGCTTAAAATCTTAGTACAATCTAAATGTATGCAATTATTAGAGGGTGTGTACCTCTTTTAAGCGAATTTGATATACTGATATTGATTTGCGTATTGATTACAATAATTTTTATTTGCATTTTAAAAACATAATTTAGGAAAGGCTAATCCATCATGGTGTCGTAAATAACATCGAAGCAAAGAAAAAAAGCTGTCAAATGCACAAACAAATAAACTGGCCAAGTGCAAGATGGACTTGCACTCGTAGGGTTCCGTAACACAGTCAAGTATTCAATAACTATGATTTTTCGCAACTAAAAAAATAACGTTTTTCATAGTGCTTGTATGAAAAACAAAGTTATGTTTGCTGTCACTATATCTCAAAAAATGCTGAATGTATCTCGTTCAAACCAATTTTCGTTGAAAGTTTTTATTGAGATCTACAGAATATATTTTTTCTAGATTTTTCACTGCCTTACTTTAAAAGTTAGAGGGGCGGGGACACACATTGTACCACTTTAGACGCGCCTATCTTTCAAATGATTGACTTTGAGAAACAATGATTTTAGAAACCTTAATGTAATTTTTAAAGACCTATCCATCGACACCCCACACTTATAGGTTTGAAAAAAAAACTTAAACTTTTATATTTTTTATTTTTGTATAAAAATCGGAAAGCGGTTCACAGAATACATCTATCTACTAAGTTTCAATTCTGTAGTCTTTACAGTTTCGGAATAAAATGGCTGTGACATACGGACAGACAGACATGACGAATTTATAAGGGTTCCGTTTTTTGCCATTTGGCTACGGAACCCTAAAACAAGCTTCGTAAACACAGAGACATAATACTTAAATTTAAAATATAAAACCATCCCCAAATGTAGTAGCATGTATAATCTGTTCATTTTCCATTCTAATGAGCATAAACACAACACATATATATAGTTAGTATTAAACCTACTCTATAAAAATCAGTGTCGATAAAACTCAATAATAAATGCAACTTTAAACAACATCTTAGTATAAAGGAGGGGCCAAGTCTTATCATTTGTCGTACCCGCCCGCTCGCTTCGACGATCATTGGACACTTTTCTTGTAATAAGTTTATCGACTATCACGGAAATTGAGATTTTCTTCTCTATATTTAAGGCTCTCGTGGTTTAATAATTTTTAGTGTTCTGTAACAGAAGGTTGAAAAAGGAACGTCATTACTGCTGTCCATCCTTCTGTTTGTCTTTCTTTCACAGGGATCTTTTGAATTGTGATATGTAGACTGTTTAAATGTTCACAGAATAAATCTGACTATGACTACTATAATAATATACAAATAATCTGGCCAAGTGTGCATCGGGCTTGAACTCAAAGGATTCCGTACCACCGTACAATTTTAATCAAATAGACAAACACGTGTCTTATTATGGGTTCCTTTAATTCTTTTTTTATTGGTTGTTATACCTTATAGTTATAATCGCCCTGAGAAAATTTTAAGTGAATACCTATTACGGTCCAGAAGATCATCATCATCATTATCATCAGCCTGTGTCAGTCCACTGCTGGACGTAGGCCTCTCCCAAGATGCGCCACTGAGCCTGATCTTCAGCTCTTCTCTTCCAGTCACTGCTCACCGCTTTACGTAAGTCGTCGCTCCACCTGGTCACCAGTCTGGTGGACCAGTCGAACTGTGAGTGTCCACGTCTCGGCTCTGTATGTCATTACAGGTAAGACGCACTGGTTAAAGACTTTTGTCTTTAGACACTGCGGTATAGGCGACGAGAAGACTCGACGGAGTTTTCCGAATGCTGCCCAGCCAATTGTGTTTGCCTAGATGGAGCATTTGCCCTAGGTAAACATACTTAGTGAAAACTTCCAGTGGGATTTCATCTATGGCAATCGGTTCCGGAACAACGTGCTCGTTGTACATGACTTTGGTTTTATCCAAATTCATCCAGAGACCGATGCGATGAGAAAAATCAGCTAGGCTATTGAACATCCTTTGTAGGTCCTGCAGCGTCTCTGCCATAATGACGATGTCATCTGCGAATCGTAAGTGAGAGATGTACTTGCCGTTGAAGTTAATGCCACAATCTTTCCAGTCCAGCGTCTTAAACATATCCTCCAAGGCGTTAGTGAACAGTTTCGGGGATATGACGTCCCCCTGTCTCACTCCTCGACGCAGGTGGACATGTTTAGTTCGCTGGTTCTGTACTTGCACAGTCATTTTTGCGGCATTATACAGACATCTCATCACTTCGATATATCGCCAGTCAACTTGGCAACGCTTTAAGGACTCGAGAACGGACCAGGTTTCGTTTGAGTCAAAGGCCTTCTCATAGTCCACAAATGCTAAGCACAGGGGCCGATTGTACTCTTCGGTCTTCTGTACAATCTACCGCACCGTGTGGATGTGGTCTATGGTGCCATAACCGCTTCGAAACCCGGCCTGTTCCGGAGGTTGAAACTCGTCGAGTCTTCGCGCAAGACGGTTCGTCAGACATGGCTCAGAAGCGAACAGAAGATACAGCCTTGTAACAAATGAATGGACGGAAGGACAATGGAGTCTCAGTAATAGGCTCCCGTTGGCACAGGTTCACACAAAATTCTGTACCCACACGGTATCGTTTGTCACAGGGCTGCATTATCTGAACCGAAACAGACACTTGAAATTTTTTAATAAGCGTGTGTGGCCGCTATACCAAGAATCGGCATTTTTCACGTTTACTATATAGATGGCGTTAGTATTAAATTGGTAGCGTTTCATTTTCATGATAATTAGACTGGCCTCAGTCATAACTCAAGTGTACAATGAATATTTTGAGTAATCTCGAGTTTATTTACTTAGGGGTTCTCATATTAGAACCTTGTTTGCTTTTGCTTGATCTTATTAAATATTTTTCAGTGATACGGAACCCTTAGTGTGCGAGTTTGAGAAGTCCGACTTGCACTTGGTCGCATTTTTAAATTTATATTAATATAGTTACGAAACAATTCGCTAACAAATAGATCAAAAATATTACGTATATAATATAGTCTTTAACGTTACCTATATACCTTAGCGTACCTACCTATGAGAAATAGCTCCGTATTAAACTGTTAATGAATTCTTAAATTCTGAATTTGATAAAAGCCAGACCATCATAAACCACCAAGCCGGTAATTTACTTTTGCAAATTCTGTTAAATCTTTAAAATATTAGCTGAAATATTCTAGCGCTGTAGCTTAGCGAGCTGAGGTCGCCGCACACTATGCTTGCTTCATTCATCATTGAAGACACGAAACCCGTCTGACGCATTTTGTCAAGCTCATCTATTATGTATCTAACTAGAAAACCTTGGAACCGCTTTTTGTAAGTATACACGACTCATTAAAACCAGATACAAAATATATTATATTTTTTATTGTTTTTGATTAGGTATATTTGTTTGTTTATAGTTAGGTAGTTTTAAAAATATATTAATGTATATACTATTATGTAAATATCAATTTAATGCCATGTATTTTAAGTAAATAACCCATTTCATTTCTCAGACCAGATAACTAACAAATCAGCTTAAAAGTCTCTCAGCGCTAGCTTAACAAAAATAGAAACCATAACTTTCCAGTAGAAATTAAAACGATTTTCAAAAGCTTGCCAATAAGATAATACAATCTTCGACTCATCTCTCGTACAATATAAAACTCTCAACTGGAAAGATGCACCACTAAAAAGCGGAGAGTAGCAATCTGGAGAAATAATTTTTCCGTGTGATTGCAATGCGATGTTTTGGCGCATCGTTCGACAAATAGCCGCCGTCGTAGTCCGCAGGGCGGATCGCTGACGTTACTATTTTTGCCGCTCGCTTCGCTCACCTGCCAACAGTCGGAGAGCAGGAGGTCTATGAAAAAAAAAAATACTATGAGATTGGCGTAGAAGCGCAGCCTTGGGGTGTCGCTCTACAATTCGCCGCGTTGCAACACGAAGATTGTACCGCCTGTTTCGTTTGCCTCTTACCGTCTTATTTCTGCTCGAGAAATTGTGTGAGGACACATCCGACTTCAAATTGTTATTTCAAGACATCCTCCAAAATTGTCTCTACGAAAACTGAAAGTAACTCCGGGGAATACAAATAGCGAGAGAAAAAGATTGCATGCGGAAAAATTTAAGCAAACTATAGTTAACGGTATATATTCAGTAGTTAAATAGCTCATTCCCATTCTTGGAAACGTTCCCTAACGTAATAAACGACAAGAGTAGGAAGCTTTGCGTGAAAGTTGAGAGCGTATGCTATCTCATGCAAATTACTGTAGATTTATCATAAGACGTCTCCGTAATTGCGACGTGAGAAGATACGGCGGGAGCGCTTTAAGCCATCCAGAAAAAAGGCAATTAAAGGGATAAACTGGAGCAGTTAAGTCGAGCATCACGCTCGCGGTATCTGGAGTAGCGGAGAGACGGCGCGAGCGTCGCGTCCCGCGTGCGTGCCCGCTGCCGAACTGCCGCCTTTGCAGACTACGAACATGTAAAGGGCGTGGAGCAATATCATAGACTACAGACTGAGACGGGGTTGGAACATCCGCCACTGACGCTATTGCACTTGAAGCTTTACAAAGCTAAAAGCAATACAGTTATTTGATTTAAGTCGGGTGTGTACCGCCGCCTTCCGCTGGATTGTGTTTGTTCTGGTTTGGCAGATGTCAAAGTTGTATGTTTTGAAACAGAGCCTCTGTTGTTTGCGATGTTTGTTTCGAGATAGAGAGTATTAGCTACCTCTGTATTTTCACATTTGCGTCGTACGATCCATTCAGCGATTTATAGTGTGCGTAGGGTAAGTTGGGGCGAGGTTACTGAACAACTATTTTGGTAGTTATATCGTATTGCAGTGATAACAATAATACTTTGATCATTGACTTTAGGTAAGGGTAGATCTGATGCAATTTTGATTTTATGTTAGTTGCATGGTTTTGAAATGTTTTTGTTACAAAAACCATAAAATTTAATCTACTTTTGCAATTTTATTTGATTTAAATTTTTTGTTTAGTTTTAGTCTAAATCTCACACATAATAATTCGTAGTTATAAGTGAATAATATTTGAAGTTCCTTAAAAATAAGTTGATAAGAAATAATCAGTGCGTCCTACCTGTCATGACATACGGAGCCGAGACGTGGACACTCACGGTTCGACTAGTCCACCAGTTTAAAGTCGCTCAGCGAGCTATGGAGAGAGCTATGCTCGGTGTTTCTCTGCGGGATCGAATCCGGAACGAAGTAATTTGCCAGAGAACTAAAGTGATCGACATAGCTCAGCGGATTAGCAAACTGAAGTGGCAGTGGGCTGGTCATATCTGCCGTAGGACCGATAACCGTTGGGGCAGACTGGTTCTAGAGTGGAGACCGCGAATCGGCAAACGTAGAGTAGGACGCCCTGTGACTAGGTGGAGCGACGACATTCGCAAAGCGGTGGGCAGTGACTGGAAACAAAGAGCCGAAGACCGGGCTCAGTGGCGTGTCTTGGGGGAGGCCTACGTCCAGCAGTGGACTGATACCGGCTGAAAATGATGATGATGATGATGAAAAATAAGTTGATGAAAAAATTATATATTATCAACTGAAAAAATAGATGAATACGCCAAAGCCTGTGAAGATTGGTATTTAAATATTATCCGACTCTTCGCTACAAATATGGAAATCGTTTGGATAAAACACTTTCAGATGAATTTATGACTACTGTATTCAGCAAAATGACAATTGGAACCAAAAATAGCGTATAATTTTCAACTAAAACGTAGTAAATCAATCTAAAACAATTGAAAGAGGATCTAGGCATCCCCTCGGGCAAGTCGAAGTTGCACCCCTTCACTCAGCAAAGAACGGTCGCCGCTTGCATATTACGGATACGTCAGCGATATGGATCCGCAGCTCATTAACGTAATTGATCCGCTTTAGCTTTCCGCTATAGTGGAATCAATCGCACGTTCGACCATTGATTTGCATTAATTACCGAGTTGCATGTCACATGCCGTCTGTCCGAATCATTATTTTGATGGACTGCGTTTTAGTTACTGATCTAGCTTATAGGTGGTTGACGGATTACGATCTGTTTGAAAGAGGCAGTAATCCTCAGTTGTTTGATGTTTGTTGTATCCTAGTCTTGTACCTACAGCTGCAAATCATTCCTAAGGATTTGAATAGCAGCCATACAATACTTTTATTATTTCATTAGAGAAATATATTTCCTATTCGGTTTCTTTAAGTGTTACACATTTAATATATTATTTTTAACCGACTTCAAAAAAGGAGGAGGTTTCTCAATTCAATCGTATATATTTTTTATTACATTTTTGTTATGATTATTTTAGTTACACGGCCGTCACTAAAACGCGAAAGGAAGTTATATCCAATAAACCCTGTATACATTTGCATTTTTAAACAATCTACTTAACTCATAAAATGTTTTTTGAAACTTCACGTCCTAGATACAAACTCAGTACAAAAACGTAAATTAATGTTACGTTTCGAACAGTTATTCAGTAGATCGGTTAATGAGCTCTAGGTGTATCGCCGTTTGGTTATTATGCAAATAGTATTGGCCTGTCTGAGTGGTGCTTAGCGGCTGAACTAGTACCGATATGAAACAGGTATGGTGGCTATATATATATTTATACTTACATTTTAGAAACTAGAGGTAAGAGTCCGTATTTTCGTACATGTTCAGATATGACGGATATAATACAGCGAGAAACTAAGTTAGTAATTCATTGTAAGTAATCACCGATAAAGCCCTTCGGTACGATGAAATTTTGGATTGTGTTTAACAATCTACAAAAATATAAAGTGTGTAACACTTCAAAGAAACATAATATTTAATCCCCGATAGTTGCCATATAGTTTTTGAATGAAAACGTTTGAAACAGAATATGAAACCAATGCAATATCAATTCCTATATGGAGGCAATATTTTTAATGATAAATTTGGTCTTTCATTTTAAGTGATTTATACATTGCCACATAACTTGATTATTTTATAGAAAACGTTTGTTAGCATGTTTTTTCGCACACATTTATTAAGAAAAGAGGGTGTAGAAACCCCATCTACAAAACTAAGGTCTTCTTTAATAGTTTGACCCGAACCAAACATAACGCCATAAAGGCGACAAACAAGGAAGACGTCAAACCACTCGGGGCCACAAAAGCGATTAACCGAACAAAACAAAACTACATAACGCAATTACGATAAAACCAAGGAAACATAAAGCCGCGTCGGCAAAATAACTCCTTCGAGACTTTCGAGAACAGATACGTCAAAAGAGACGATAGCTCGCTTACAATACACCACTTGCAATAAACTATATCCAAAGAATAAAGGACTACCTTAAGCACTCTCGTTGGATGTAATATTTTGTTAGTAGTCATAAAAACTACGCGGATTGAGTGTAAACAAGGGACGAGCTTCTGAGATGTAACCGCAATGCACCAAAGTAGGTGACGTAGCCTAAGTCTCGTAGGGCGACACTCTGGCACTCGTTTATCAAAGTCAATATCGGCTGTCGACATATACCTTTTACTTACATGCGTGATATCGCAAATGTTTCTGATATTTTTGGGGAGCACGCAACGTTGTAAATATATGGATTTAATACCCAACTTCGATACTTGTTACGTTGCATCAATTCTGTCAGCTGACAGGCGAAGTATTCAAACCTCTTGTTTATGAATGTAGTTTGTGTAAACTTCGTTAGTGAGATTTAGGATTCCCGCAAGACCTGGAAATCTATTAGTCGAGGAATATTGGATAAATGTCAGTTTGATATTCCGGAGTATGTATGGGGTACATACATAATAATAAAGATTTCGTTATTTGATGGCAACATTTTTTATGTAACATTATTTAGTTTGACTGATTTTTAGGGTTCCGTACCTCAAAAGGTAAAAAAAGGAACACTTATAATAAGATAATTTTCTTGTCCGTCTGTCCGTCTTTCTGTCTGTCTGTCCGTCTGTCTGTCTGTCTGTCCGTCTGTCCGTTTGTCCGTGTGTCACCACCAATTTTCTCAGGAAAGGGTGGACGTAATAAGTTGAAATTTATACCAGATACTGAAGTCTATATTCCCTTTTACATGTATAAAAGTCCTGAGTCAACACGATAAAAAGATATGGGCAAATTTAGATTTTCGCGAAAACTTGTAAGTATCAAAATTTACCTTAATTTTGAACTTTTTGATTTTTTGGACTTTTTCCTTTACTTGTGCTGTAAGAGCTTGCTTATAACCAAAATTTACAATTCTAGGTCAACCGGAAGGACCCTATAGGTTTTGGGTCGAAAACCTATAGGGTACTTGCCGTTGACCTAGAATCATGAAATTTGGCAAGAAGCAAGGTCTTACAGCAAAAATAAAGGAAAAACTCCAATAAATAAAAAAAGTTGAAAATTAAAGGGTGTCCCCATACATACATAGCGCCTGTTAAGATAGGTCTCTGAGTTATATGAGCGCTCATACAATTTAGAGGTCTGGCTTAATTGGTACTTACTAACATTGGTACGGAAGCCTCGGTGCGCGAGTCCAACTCGACTTGGCCGGTTTATTTTAACTTTGTCATGCAATACAGATTTTTTTTTAATTTAATATCAAATATATATATTCAATAATAATTTTCAGTACTAACCAACAGGTAAGATAGTGGTCAAACGTTAGCCTATACGATATAGAAAAAAAAGTTGGGGGTGTTTATTTTTATATCTCAAGAGATACTTATCAGACCTTGACAAAATGACAATGGGATCAAATGTAAAGTATACTCTCTCAAATAAAGAAGTAATTTTTTAAATCGGTTCAGAAATGAGGGAGTTCTGAGGTACCAAACATTAAACAGTGGTGTTTAATAAACTGGCCAAGTGTAAGTCGGACTCGCACTCATAGGGTTCCGTAACACAGTCGAGTATTTTGTTTTTGTTTTTACTTTTTATAGTATTTGTATGAAAAATAAAGTTATATTTGCGATTTTGAAAATGTACTGGGTATATCTCAAAAACTGCTGACTCATTTCAAACAAATTTTTGTTGAAGTGTTTATTGAGATCTACAACACGTATTTTTTTTTAAGATTTTTCAATCTCGTATTTTAAAAGTTTGAGGGGAGGGGGGATACACTTTACCTCTTTAGCAGTGTCTATCACTCAAACGAAAATTGACTCTAAAAAAATGTTTTAGGAATTTCAATGTCATTTTTAAAGACCTATCTACAGAGAAAGACCTACCTGCACGGATAGATTTGATGATTTTTTTTGTTGCAGTTCCATGAATGGAGATCTCTCTCCTTAATCTCCTCTTGATCGCCTCCACTGCTGCTTAATCTTTTTTTTTTAAATTTTGTATTAAAAAGTACAGCAGTTCACAGAATATATCTACCTACGAATTTTCAACTGTTTAGTCCTAATAGTTTCGAGTTTAGGAATAAAGTGGCTGTGCATCTAACAGACAAACAAAACAGACATGACTAATCCATATGGGTTGCGTTTTTGCCATTCGGCTACAGAACCCTTTAAAAAACAGGCGTATTTAATAATTGATCAAATTAATGAACCTCCTCTTTTTTGAGGAGACGGTTAAAATATAAAAACAATATTGACCTAACCAATATCAGATTATCATTCAGTTGGCTTGATGAATGAAAAGAGAGTAGCGAGGCCAAGCACCATCAATATTTATTATCTTTGTCCATCAATAAGGCAAAAGGACTTTTAATAAAAATAATTCCCTTGGTTTGCATTGTCTAGCAGTGATTTAATAAAATACAGGTATGCAAAGCATTACGCGCCAGGCTAATCGTATCTTACCATATAAATACGTTTTTAGTTAGATTATCTAGTTTGCTATTATACGGTATCCATGAATTTGAATGATCGCCATGCTTCACTTGATCACCATCAACTTCACAACAAACGTATTGCAAACTCACTCGCATTCATATCATTTTGTAAAATGGCAAAATGTCGTATTTTCCTATCGAAATCGCATTCTAACAAGGCGTTGCATCAACGCGCATATCGCGAAGGCGCTTGACAGTAACAGAATAACCCCGGCTTATATTGCCTGTGTAATATTACAAGAAACAATCGTAGGATTCTGACGTAAATCACATTTGATATTTGCAAATTGATAAATTTGATGCAACATAGAACACTTTACACTTACGAGTACACTGAAAATGCTGACTTGTGATATTCAATGAACAAGACTACTAGTGATGTGCAACCCATATCGCTAGTAAGCTTTATTATTAAAAATTATTAAAGTGCAACGGACTCGCACTTGTAGGTTCAGTACCACACTACAGTATTTTATAAGATCGAGCAAAAAATACCACTTACAGAGTTGTGAGCCGCGTGCTTATTTCTTATTACGCTATCTAACGTCTAATATTCTAAAAGCTATCCAAGTGAAAGTTAACACAAAGGTGTTAGGGATTGGCATTTCAATATAACCCATCTATGGACGTTTACCTAAGCGTTCATAGATGGCGTATTATTGAAATGCCGAAAAAAAAACACGTTTCTTGTATGAGGACCCCCTACTATTTTAAACTTTATTCTGTTTTTAGTATGTGTTGTTATAGCCACAACAGAAATACATAATCTGTAAAAATTTCAACTGTCTAACTATCACGGTTCATGAGATACAGCCTGGTGACAGACAGACAGACAGACAGACAGACAGACAGACAGACAGACGGACAGCGGAGTCTTGGTAATAGGGTCCCGTTTTACCCTTTGGGTAAGGAACCCTAAAAAGTAAAAAAGCCTTCTATATTTAATTCCGTTGTAGAGGATGCTACGAGTCTACGAGCCGTAGACTTATAAGTAGCGCTGTCATAGCAGTACCTACTAACTGTTGCGTAAGTTGGGTTGGTTCCTTTCTGCTTATGTAGGTACAGTTGTTGTTTCTGATGATGATGTATCCGTACACAGTAAAACATTTGAGATACGACAACGTCTCGAATAAGGTACATAAACGACAGTGTACACACGTGGTAGGCATGAATAGGTGGTCAGATACAGCAATTTCATACTTGCAAAATTAGTTTTCTTACAATTGTTTTTAATACACTTTATTTTGAACTCTACTTCACTAAACTATTTTTGCATTTATTAGACACGATTAACTACTATTACCAACAGCGTCTAAACTAACAAAAACACAAGTCGTATCTCTCAATCCTATTTATTACAAATAATATTTTCCGATATTAAAACGCTAGAGCTGTAGATATAGGTGGCATCTTGCGATCGCCAGCTGTATTGACAGGAATTATTAAAAATAGCCCCGTCGGGTACAGGTAGACAAGTGGCATAAGTCCGGACCTTTATTTATACGGAGGTGGCAGGAGGATGTGACAAGTCTACCAATATTACTTTAGATATGAGATGTCTTTTAGAAAATTGCGATCCATTTTTGTAACAATAAAGTATTGTTTAAAAATAGATGCTCTGGATTCTACAATAACACGAACAAACACAAATTCCGTAAACATATATATTGAATTCGGTATTTAAAACATTTTTCCTTCAAATCTAATAGGCTAGTGTCTGTGTTTGTTTGACTACTATCTCGCCTGCTGCTAAGCGATGATGTGTTCGAAGATGATGAACACGGCAGGCCTACAATCGGGATGTGTGCTGCCGGAACACCGCAATGCTATGGCGGCAGATTTTGTAGCAAGTCAGGCGGAACATCTATATAATGCCTGCCACCTGTCGGCACCATTAATTTATTATTTTATACGTTTCATACAAAGCTCTTTATACAAGCTTTTATTTAGTTTCACCTGTCACGATGTCTGTTGTCACCCAATGTTTGTCATAAAGTCTTGCAAATGAAATTTGATCCACTTCCAGGTTGAGACCGATTGAGCTGAAATTTTGCATGCATGTATAAATCGCGTGACAATGCAATATTATGATAGCATGGTGCTAATCTGATGATGGATCTGGTAAGTGGCCAAAGGAATTCCTAAACTACACATGTTTTACCCGTCGTGTTTGGGCTCGTTTGATTTGTCTCGACTTACTCTGGTCCTAAGTTATGTAAAAGCTTGTATTTAAAAAGGTTTTTTAATATATTACTTGTTTTTTAGTATGAGCGACATTTCAAATAAAAATTGTATAAAACTTTATTTAGGTACCTACCATGTAACAATATATTCCATTTTTATACATAAGGTCAAAAATCAAACCCTTTTAATTTGCTTTTGTGATATATTCTCCTAAATAACACCTACATTCGTAGCACCCTAAAAATCGTAGAAAACCCCTTAACTCAACCGCCGTCACGTAAATAGGCTAATAGAAAAAACTCAAGCACCGTATTCCAGCTGTCATATTTCACAATCTGGCCATACCGTTGGTGTATAAACACGTTCGACGTTCAATCATCTGACGATAGGCAGCGCCAGTGCGCATAAATCAACTCGCACACTTTTTCACCTGCCACACACAAAAGCTTCGCACTGAAACTTGATTCTGGTTATTTCTGACGAAATATCAGCCTATTTGTTATATACTATTGATACGGACGCACGTGCGCCGCGTAAGTTTGTACTTGTTGAGAGGAGGGGATTGAGTGAAAATTGCTTTCCGACAATGTGCATAGAATTTGATGGTAACAGCTACGGGTTCCGCTTATGTTAGTGCGAGCTCTTTCAGGAAAAAGGTCGGCTGATTGTTCGAGATGGAGCTGGTGCCATCATTTTGTATGTTTAGAAGGAAATAACGTGGAATGGTTTTATTTTACGGCATTCCCAAAATAATCTAATTCTTTGAGAGAAATAAAATTGCCATCAAAGTTTTTCGAATTTGTTGATCATTTGTTGGCATGATTTTTTGAGATAGATTTCATTTCTTTGTACTAGCTTTTATTTAACATGCCGTTTTAGTATGTAGGTATGTTAGTATATTTGTGCGGGTTAATCTTGGAAGCTAAATTAGAACCACTCTACTTGATGTTCGATTGTATACTTGCGTAACATCGGTGGCAATGCAATAATATGGTACCATGGAGCTGGTCTGATGATTGACTCTGAAGATGGCTATAACTTCTGAAATAAAAACCATAAACCCTTCGGGTTTGGGCTCGATTGATTCGGCTTGAGGGACACTTTTTACCTAGACGATATTTAGGGTTTGACGATAAAGCTGGAAGGTGACCATGGCATCTCTATGATAAAACAACATAACCTCACCGAGTTCGAACTCAATTAATGCAGGACTATCCTAAACAATGACCTTTTAAGCTTATTTAGGGAGTCGGTCAACTGCTCTGATATACTGTTTTATCCTAGCAAGTTAAGAACTACTAAAATTTTAAAAAATAAATCAAAAGTAAACATATTTTCAGAAACAAGATTTTATCTAGGACAGTGAATATTATCTAGGACAGTGGATATTATCTAGGCGTAAAGTTCTCTTCAAGACAAATCAATCGAGCCCAAACTCGGTGGGGTTATGTTTTATGTTTTATATGTTGTTTAGCTTCCAAGATTCCACCCGAACATACATAGTGACATACATACATACATACATACATGCATACATACATACATTGCAAGTTAAATAAAAGCTTGTAAAACATATTTATAGAAACAAGCTTTTATCTGGGACAATGAACAAAAAAGTTAAAAATAAATTCTAGTAGGTATTTGGCTTTATTTTATGCCTATTTCCTACCACAAGATGGGAGTCTTTTGTTAGCTATTTTTCTTATTTTCTAGCTTACTGGGCGTGTAGATATTTACCTATATTAACTTATTTTAATTTACCTATATTCTCAAAAGCTTGAAACAGAAGTATCATAAGTTCCTACTGTAACGGGTTTCAAGCTTTGAAGAATATAGGTTGATATCTACATGCCAAATACTTAGAATTTATTTTTAACTTTTTTGTTCATTGTCCCAGATAAAAGCTTGTTTCTATAAATATGTTTTACAAGCTTTTATTTAACTTGCAATGTATGTATGTATGCATGTATGTATGTATGTATGTATGTCACTATGTATGTTCGGGTGGAATCTTGGAAGCTAAACAACATATAAAACATAAAACATAACCCCACCGAGTTTGGGCTCGATTGATTTGTCTTGAAGAGAACTTTACGCCTAGATAATATCCAGGGTCTGATGATGAAGCTGGAAGGTGGCCACGGCATCTCCGTGATGAATCAACATAACCCTACCAAGTTTGGGCTCGATCTTAATTGCTTTCAAATATTTCAATGATTTAAAAATAGCATTCAATTTACGATTCTAAGGAGTAATTTAATGTAATATTCTTAATTGGATTTTTTTCACTTAGATTGATCAAAAGATAGAAAGACATAATTATATTGTAATACGGGACTTATCGCGCTAAAACATAATTTTATTTACCTCGACGTTTCGATCAAGTTGCATTGACCGTGGTCACGAGAAGACTGAAGTTGTGGGTATCAGCATTGTTTTGATTGGGAGTAGTTTGAAACTACCCTCACTTGATCTTGATCGGAGTTGCCATTGCGACATACAATACTGGCGACATCGGCAGATTTTCGGTGATTTAAACTTCGACTGGAAAACTTGCCAATCACTGGGTTCCAAGTTGTGGCCAATCTAAAACCATCCTCCCGGTTGAAATTCGGATGTTTTTTTAAATTTCAACCGCTTCACGTACAATACGGGAGTAATAGTAACGTTCGGTGGAGAGAATTTTAGGGTCGTGAAGTTCAAACCAGTGGTTTGGTCCCGAATGTAGCAAATGCTCTGCGATGGCGGACTTATTAACCTGGGGGTTTTTTACAGCTGCAATATGTTCTTTGACTCTTTCTGCGATTGTGCGCTTTGTTTGTCCAATATACGATTTTCCGCAGCAGTAATCAACTTTATACACACCAGGTGTCTGAAACGGTATCACATCTTTCGGTGAACGGATTTGCGCTGCTACCTTCGATAAAGGGGTGAAAACTGTCCTAATAGAGTATTTTCGTAACACAGCTCCGAGACCTTGTCCGTCACTCCCTTCACGTATGGCATGAATGCAGGCTGCCTTTCAACTTTAATGGTCCCTTTCTTAAATCTGCGTCTTGGTTGGCCTCTTCCCCTTACCTTGTAGCCGTTTTTTACAAGTACCACCTGAACATGAGCAATTTCCTCTTCCAGATGTTCAGGGTCACAGAGGTCATGAGTTCTGTCCATCAAAGACCTGGCTACAGATCCTAAAAAAAAAAAGATAGAAGGACATTAAGATAAATTATTTTTATCAGGTATATTTTTTCTACAAGTCTGATACCAATCGATACAAACAAACCCAAGCTTAGTTATACCTCTCAGTGTTATATTACATCAATAATAAATTCAAATCAGCCGATAGCCGGTGCTGCAGCTCTGTAAGTGCCTATTCCAGCGCCGAGCCACTTACGAAGCTGATATCGTGATCCGAGGCGTATGGTACGATGCGATACCGCTTGTTCAAAGGCGCCAAGCTGTCTATTCTATGAGTTAGACATTAACTCGTCCACAATCTTACCTAGTAAGAAATCATAGGAAGCGGTTCTATGGCTCGATGATTACTGATATTTTTAACCTACGTCACGAAAAAGGCGGAGTTTCTCCATTTTTTATTACCTCAGAATTCCGTCATTTCTGAACCATAATATTTTGTTTGAGAGAGTGTTCTTCTGTTTTTCTGTTTGCTTCTGTTGTAATTTTATCATGATCTGATAAAGGTGCGGTCACACCGCGGCGTCCTACGTGCGCGATCTAGGCGGCGATCAGATAGCGTATTTGTATCGACTGGTTCACACCAAACACGATCAGAAAACAATTGAAATGTTCTGAGATCGCGCCTGCAGATCGCAGGACGCCGCGGTGTGTCCGTACCTTAAGTGTCTCCAGAGATATGACGATATACACTTCAGACTTGGTACTGAAAATGACTAGCGCGGCATTTGAATTCGGTTTTATTCGTTTTTAGGGTTTCGTACCTCAAAAGGTAAAAAAAGGAACTCTTATAAGATAACACTTTCTTATGCGTCTGTCTGTCTGTCCGTCTGTCCGTCATCATTTATCAGTTAAAAAGTGATGCTAACTATCACTTTATAACCGACTTCCCAAAAAAGGAGGAGGTTCTCGATTCATGGGAACTTTTTTTAGGGTTCCGTAGTCCTGACAAGGAAGTATGTATTTAAATTATGCCGCTAAAATTTTGAAAAATATTTTTTTTAGGGTAGCTGCCCTATATGAGAAGTGGGGATGAGTTTTTTTTTCGTTGACTACCCCATCGTGTGGGGTATCGTTGAATAGGTATTTTAAAATGATATAAGGGTTGCTAATACCATTTTCGATTGAATGCTCCATTTACGAAATATTAAACTTTAAAGTGCAAATTTTTGTTCCAGTAGGGCGTCCCCCCCCCCCCCCCCTTCTAAAATCTAAACTGCGGGCTTGAAAATCTGGAAAAAATCGTGATAATAGCGCATTTCATGAACTTTAAAGGAAAATTATAGCGGTTAAGATAACTTTATTAGTTTAGCAGTAATAGTCGTTGAACTTGGGTGTTGGATAATTTTGTACCAAATACAAAATCCTTAGAATAAATCCTTTAAAATGCCAAAGACGGAGTACCTAGTTGCTTGTGTATAACGGGTAAAGACTTACATTGAATAACAAGCTACTACGGAACCCTACACTGCGCGTGGCTCGACACGCACTTGGCCGGTTATTTTTATGTATATTCACCGATTACTCGAAGATGCCTGAACCGATTTGGAAAATTATTTTTATATACCCTTCCCAGGTTGTCCCATTTGAATTTTAACGAAATCGGCCGAGCCGTTTTTAATATATCATTTGTATTACGACGCATTTACTTATCTCGACGACTTACTACTAACTGGCACAGATTATGTAATAGTTACTACGTCTACTGGCTACTTTGACCAGCGCGACGTTTGAAGTCGGTTCTTTTAGTTTTTTAAACGATCTTAAATTATAAGCATGACAGTTTATTTTTGGGAGTAGCTCATGCATCATGCTGACTGATGACCCGTGTATTCTCTTATACGGGTCTACGTGTCCATATCAATCACTTAACTGTACTAACTCAAAGCAATTTATTGATTGTTATAATTCTAAATTCAATATTCGTATTTTACTCATATAAAGTGGCGGTTAATTTTAAATTAAAATGTATCTAGATAATCCTATACTCTGGCATCTTAAACAGAATACCACCTCGGCGCCTAGCTGACTCTACAGAGAGCCTATAATCTTCACCGTAAATGGATTTAATGCAAATTCTCTTCGGTCGTTCCATCGGATGCCTGATAAAAATACCCACTTAACTCCTATTGTGTTGTCGAAATTGTTTTTAAATGTGTTTTTATATGAAGACGCTGAGCATCCAAATCTGATGATAAAATTGCTATTTCGAAAATTATCCTGTATTGCTGGTATTATGTTTGAATTTTTTTACGATAAGTATCAACATTTATAACAATGCTTAAATGAGGGTGAAATAAAAGATTTTGGCTATATGAGACTGCATATGACTACTTATCTACATATTCTCTATTATGTAATTCTATCTATTTCTAGACAATAGAAATTTAAAATAAATAATATTAATAAAATAATAATAATAAAATTATCTTATCTCTATCAAGAGTAATTGGAATAAATAAACTGGCCAAGTGCAAGTCGGACTCACACTCGTAGGGTTCCGTAACACAGTTAAGTATTCCATAACTATGATTTTTCGCAACTACAAAATTAACTTTGTTTTTCATAGTGTTTGTATGAAAAACAAAGTTATCTTTGCGGTCGCCATATCTCTAAAACTACTGACTGTATCTCGTTCAAACCAATTTTCTTTGTTAGTTTTTATTGAGATCTACAGAATATATTTTTTCTAGATTTTTCACTCCCTTACTTTAAAAGTTAGAGGAGGGGGGACACACATTTTACCACTTTAGACGCGCCTATCTTTTAAATGATTGACTTTGAGAAAAAATGATTTTAGAAACCTCAATATCATTTTTAAAGACCTATCCATAGACAGCCCAAACGTATAGGTTTGAAGAAAAAAAAATTTTTGTTTCATTTCTATGTATGGGATGGGAAGGGGGGGTAGCCCTTAAACTTTTATATTTTTTATTTTTGTATAAAAATCGGAAAGCGGTTCACAGAATACATCTACCTACTAAGTTTCAATTCTGTAGTCCTAACAGTTTCGGAATAATAAGGCTGTGACATACGGACGGACAGACAGACAGACAGACAGACAGATAGACAGACAGACAGACAGACCTGACGAATCTATAAGGGTTCCGTTTTTTGCCATTCGGATACGGAACCATAAAAAGCTAAATGAGTATAAGAATTAATCGAAAAGTAGAAGAAAATAATGTATGACATTTTTTGGCATAAAAGAATCTGTCAAGAGTCTAGTTATAATATCACGACAGTAAAGTAAATCTACTTGCAAGCTTATACTCGAACGATACAATATATTGGTCATAAGTTCAATTCTAACAAAGTTTCCATAGGACCACAACTAACCTGAACTGTATCTAAAGCATACATCTCACTAAAATAACTTGACAAAATATGTAGATAACACTTAAACAAACATAATATTTGAACTTAACAATAATCCAAAATGAGCAAATAAAGAGAAATGTGTATTTGCATTAACACAGAAACACTGTCTTGATTTGCCAAGAACATTAGGTTTAATAAGACACGTGCTCTCCTAACAATCCTTAAAATCTAGTAAGTCGTTATTACCTTCAAAACTAGAGAGTTGTACAACAGAAATGAAACAGTGATCAAAACAAACCGTTCATTCGTGCCCGACTCTCGACTCTAGCTAATCGCCTGAGAAGGGTCTAATAACTGAGTAAAATTTACATAAACAGTGCTCTGTCTTGCGGCTGTTATCATTCAATTAAATAAGATTTTAGTGATACAGAAATTAGAGGTGCCTGAAGCGGGAAAAGGACGGAGTATAATGAGTTTCCGGTCAATAAAGAAACATCAATGAGTTGGATGATTTAGAAAGAATATTTATATTTTTTTAAATACTTAACCTATCCGATTATATCCTTAACTTTAACTGAAAGCGGACTACTGAAAATTCACGTGGACGGACTACTGAAAATTCATGGGAAGGTATTAACCCTCCAAAACAAAACAAGAATTTATCAAATCGGTTAACAAATGACGGAGTTATGAGGAAACAACATTTCCTGGAATTTATTGAAAAGTTCCGTTGTCTGTCTCCGAAACTAATCATCATTCTATTTACAAAATTTAAAAAAAGGATGCCTTCTAAACAAACCGTTTTCGAACAAAAAAAAAATGTTGCAGATCCGTCCATAAATGACGGAGTTATGCTAGAACATACATAAAAAAATAGTTCCTCCAGAATTGAAAAAACTCCTCCTTCCCTTTTGAAGTCGGTTAAAAACGATTTTCTCAGTACTTGCACTCCCTACAACAACACTTTACCCCAATAACACCCAAAGGCACGACCAAATAACAACACGTAAGAGCATTGTTCATTATATACATTTTGATTTTTTCTTTTTAACAGACTATCGATAAAGTGATCGACAATTGTATCTATTGCATCCAAAAGCCTTATTCAGGATATTTAGTGCGAAGTGCTCATGGACGCCATGTCCCTCCTCGCACTATCTCACTCTTATTTTTCTCTTTAAATTCAACTCCATTAGTCGAAGGATTGTAAAAATCGAAGGCAGAATTTTAACTGCTTGAGCGACGATGCCCGAGATATTTCCTATCTACAATATTGTAGTATATTTTGTCGGATGTCATCGCATCCCTAACACTACACCTGTTCACGCAGACTATATTTCTACTCGTTCACTTGATTGCTGTTTTAATTACTGGCTTTGCCGGACCGTGGTTTGCTGTTTTCAGTTTCAACTTTAGGAAGATAATTGCAATCTAACAGAATTATTGTAAAACTAGCTTTGGCCCATCTTCTTAGTCGTTCTGTTAATCCTCCCCAATTTACTAATGAGGTGTCTGGTGATTTAATTCATGTTGTAAATAATATATCTATTGTTTAGAGTTAACTATAAACATTTAATCACATATTGCCTTAGCCTATTCATGGATATATAGGTATTTTAATACGCTTTTATTAGCTTCAGACGTATGTATGTTTGTATGTTAGTATGTAACGGAATCTTTGAACATGATTTTAACCCCCTTCAAAACGTCGGATTAATTCGAAATTTGGCATACTTATTAAGGACCGATGACTATAAATAAATGTAAAAGAAAAAAAAAAAAAATTAAAAAAAAATTCGACTAAAAATGAAAAATAAATAATAGTTTAAAAAAACTAAAAAAATACGCTTTTATAGAAAATCCAACTAAAAAATAGACAATAAATTTTAATAAATTTGAATTAAAAATAGTGTAAGAAAAAATGATTTTATTGTAAAAAAAAAGCTAGGGGTGCATGGTATCAATAGTTCCAAATATTTTATGAACAGATATGACTAGAAGGGTTATTTTGATAATATCCTGAAAAGCACCCCACGCTTTTTTTACAATAAAATCATTTTTTCTTACACTATTTTTAATTCAAATTTATTAAAATTTATTGTCTATTTTTTAGTTGGATTTTCTATAAAAGCGTATTTTTTTAGTTTTTTTAAACTATTATTTATTTTTCATTTTTAGTCGAATTTTTTTTAATTTTTTTTTTTTTTCTTTTACATTTATTTATAGTCATCGGTCCTTAATAAGTATGCCAAATTTCGAATTAATCCGACGTTTTGAAGGGGGTTAAAATCATGTTCAAAGATTCCGTTACATACTAACATACAAACATACATACGTCTGAAGCTAATAAAAGCGTATTAAAATACCTATATATCCATGAATAGGCTAAGGCAATATGTGATTAAATGTTTATAGTTAACTCTAAACACGTTCTAACGTTTTTTTAAACTATTATTTATTTTATTATTATTTAGCGATAGCTGAACTGGTTGCTATCTTAAATTTTTATATATTTTTATTATACGGAGTTCAGTGGTGGTTTAAATAACTTACTATTGAATATACTATTTCATTGAAATATTAATTTAATGTATAAAAATATTAGTATCATAACTGTTAACTTGTCTTGCAAATAGGGCATGGAATATCAAATTACCAAAGTTTAACCATAAACCGGTGAAATTAAAACCCTCATACAACAATTAAGAATCTCAACACTCTCGATTATCACACTTCCAGCCTCAAAAGCATTTAAACCAAACCGCGTTTCAAAGTTGCCTCGCTCGGCTGCGTCTTTAGATTATGCTGATTTGTGTAATACATTCTTGTATTCAGCAGTACGTAACAAATAAGTTTGAGTACGGATGAGATGCGGCGCTGCCGCCGCTTTGTCACCGTGTATTATACTCGTAAGCTCAGTTTTAACCATCATATCTGTTGTTTGCAGTAGGGTAGTAGCGGAAAACTATTGCGCAGTATTCGATAATAACTTTCGATATAACGCTTGACTTGGCCATCGCTCACAGAGCGCCAAGTTACACCTCCGTCACCTTTGTCTTTTTCACGCATCTAGTCCGACTCTTTTTTAAGAAATTATGAAATTATTGAAGTCTCGAACCTATGCTTGGTTTCAGTTTTAAGGCCCAGTAGCACAGTAGGAGAATGTTCGGATTTGAAGCCAGCTAAAGGAAACATATGGTTAAGAAACGTTCAACCCACGGCATAATAGTTGGACACTGTCTTATGTCCGCCTGGCCAGCTTGAGAGCCAGTTCCTATTCTAGACTTAGCGTGCTGCCATCCTTGACCGCATCATCACTTACCAACAGGTGAGATAATGGTCAAACGCTAGCATATACAATACAAAAAATACTAATAATATGTTTTCGATATTGTGTGCTACGTTTCATTTACCAACTATGTAGCATAGATCTGATGAGCATGTCAGTAGCCCGTAGTCCCAAGCCCAAATATTCAGTAGTCTGATAAAAAAAGGTCTTTACATTCCTAAATACCCATACTGCTATTGACATGTGTGGCGAGGATATAAGCATTGTCTCTTTACAGCCAGATGCAGCTTTGCGAGTATATCGGATCAAGATTTTTGAGTAATGTAAAATAGTTGCAAAGCTTTCTTAAATGGAACACTAAATTGAAAAATCTAAAAGCAAAGAAATATTTTTTGTAATATAATATATTATTTTATACGCAAGCGTTTGACCGCTATCTCACATACAATATATGCTATCTAATATACATTTTATAAAATAATTACCTAGTAATAACCATTACTTGAGATTAACACACCCATCCCCTGCCCCTTACTCCACATTCATCACTACAAAGCACATACAACCATATACGCATATCTCCTCATTAAATACAGAACTGACATTAGACCCACTCACACACACACACATACACACACACACACACACACACATACACCACACCCACACATGCATACACAAATGCACACGCACATACATACACACACTTGTGTCAAAAATGTTTGTTATGTTTGCTTTTATTATAATATCTAATGTATATGGATGTACTCTTGCATGCAATGAGTACTACAAGTCAAATAGTTAAGCTTATTATTATTTCTAAACACATTTAATTCTTGGCGCACTTGCACTTACGATAATCTTTAAAATTATGTTCCTACAGCAAGGGGCTTGGTGACATGTAATACAGGTTTTTTACCAAACCTAAATCAGGCACCAGCTCTCACAAAGTAGTACTAGTTTAAGATTCATCTGTCTCTGATATTACTAAGTTCTTTAATGTGTATCTTTGTGATGAGAAATAAATAAAAATATATTGTTATCTCAACTGATGGTAAGCGATGATGTGGTCGAAGATGGTGAATACGCTAGGCGTAGAATACTCCGACTCTCAATTGATGTGCTGTCGGAACACCGTAAGACTATGGCGGCAGATTTTCTCCTTGATGGTGGTAAACTACTTTTTGGGAGCAAATAAATTGGAACATCGATATATTATGCTCCTACTAATACCTGTAGAGTTTTAATATAATTAAAATATTATATAAATACAATTATATTATCTCGCAATCTTATAAAATGAGTTAAGTGAAGATTATGGATTACCGCTGTGCAACACAAATCGTTCTTCGTAAATGCATTTTTTGAGCAAATGTGCTGAAAAAATGTATAATAAACCTAAATATATCGTGTAATGTTATTCGTAACACGATAGAATGTACTTATAAAAAGTCTAACATCGCACATATATTTTGGATGAAAATATTTATCTTTTTAACCGACTTCACAAAAAAGGAGGAGGTTCTCAATTCGTCTGTATGTTTTTTTTTTTGTGTGTATGTTACGCCATTTCTCCGTCAATAGTGAACGGATCCAAATGATTCTTTTTTTAATAGGTAGGATACGTTCCCGAGGTGGTCCCTTTTTAATTTTATGGAGATTTGATAAGTATCTCCAGAGATATGGAGATAAATACCTCAAACATAGGAGAATGTACTGGTTTTAGTAGAAGAGTCCCAAGAAGATTATACACAATGGAGGTTGCTATTGGATATACTATTGAAGACTAAAAAATATGACCTTGAATAATGTTTTTACATCTTTCTTCTCGTTGATTTTGATTTTTGACAGATATTCTTACGGTAACTGTGAGCGAGATTGAAATAAAGGTGGGGATAATAAATATTTTTTTTTTTAAATATCTTATAGGCTAGCGTTTGACCACTATCTCACCTGTTGCTAAGTGATGATGCGGTCGAAGATAGAGAAGTGGACTAGAATGGGAACTGGCTCTCAAGGATAGCTGCCTGAACACATAAGATGTTTGGCGACAGATTTTCTAACTTGAGGGCGGTAGCTGGCCAGGCGGACACTAGATATGTCCTACAACCATGCGGGGGTTGTTGGTTTCTTAAAGATGTTTTCCTTCACCGGAGGGCAACTGTGAGAAGCGCACATATATTTTTCGATCGAAAAATTCATTGGTGCACGGCGGTTTGAACTCGGTACCACGGCATCAAAGCCGACTGTTCTCCCAATTACGCCACCGGGCCCTCAATAAATAATTATATATTAATAATTATAATAAATAATTATATATAAATATAAATAATTTGTCTTCACAGGAATGTTCTACCGGGCAAAGTCTTGTTAGGGTGCAAACTTTTTTAAACATACCTAAGATTTTTTGACATGACATGACGTTTGCCGAAGATGGCGGCCATTTCAGTCCCGCGACACTGCATACATTATTAAATAACTCAGAATTATGAACGTACTCGTACTTTGTACCAAACAACACTGCAAAAAAATTTATAAGCATAATACCACAGATTATATAATAGTTACTCCGTAAATAATACTTTCCGTTGTTAGGTTGGCTACACAGTGCTTTCATAATTCGGGTTTCAACAATATAGGGAAGTGCCTCTTATAACGTAGTAGAGTGATTCAGTACTCTGTTGGCCATATGGCGGCAATTAATGTTAATAATCGCAAATAATACTTTTTTATATTCATTTAGGAATACAACTAGTCCGTGTTATTAAAGTATTTGGAATTATTGTAATAAAATAGACAATTAATTATAGTGTATCAGATGCTTTAATTGCACAGGGCCATTTTGGACATTGTCCTTTGATACCTTGATGACATAATTATTACTAGTGAATATTATCAATTTAGCAAGGCATTTAAAGTCAATTTTTTAGGGTTCCGAACCCAAAGTGTATCAAATGAACACTTTCTGAGACTTTGTTGTCCGTTCGTCCGTCCGTCCGTGTGTCTATACATATGTGCGCACTTTACAGATCTGTATCTTCTTAACCGTTATAGGTACATACTTGAAATTTTCAAAAAGTTAATATCCGTCAGTGTATAACGGCCCAGACACGAAATGTAATAGATGCATGTAATTTAATTAAAACTTGTTATGCACTAAAAAGGGTAAAATAAGTTATTTAAAAAAAAAACCGAAAGCATAATCACAAACAGGCACTACTACATACATAGTATCTATCTACTATCTAATAGACTTGGCTGGCACCGACTTCAAATAGATAAGTGGGTAACGCTTGTAATATTTTTAAGTAATTTATTTTTCGCTTTTGAGTGCCTGTTTGTGATTATGAAGTCGGTTTTATTTTTTTTGAAAAATAACTTATTTTATTGTACAGTTAACCTACCTAATTTTGGTTTTCAACTGAAGTTATACATTTATTATTATACATTTTATTCAGAAGTGGAACAGCAATTTCACAACACACCAAACTGCCCGCTGGCGCGTGTTCCGATACCTCGCCTTAATTTATGGATGTAATCTAAACTAACGTCTAATAACCACCGCAACTTTCATACATCTCTCTTTAGTCGTACGCTCTTGGCAGAGCCATCGTGTCATCATGATGAATTTCTCCTGTGCTCCTTCCTCTCTTTGGGTACCGATGCTCACACAATGCGCCGCCATCTATCTCTATTGATAGCGTTTCGGGAGCACTTCACAATGGGCTCCTGCGTAGCAGCTTTTCTAAGGTCTATCCAGCGTGTTAGTTATCGACCGCAGGACCGCTTCCCTTCCACTAGACCCTGGACCACTAGACGCTCCATAGAATTTTCGTTCCGGGTAATATGTCCAAATTGTTTGAGAATTCGTATTTGCAGTCGACGATAATCTCTCTTTGATTTTCAGTTTATGGAGTATAAAGACGTTAGTGCGACTTGGCGTCCAGGATATCCGAAGGAGTCGCCTCCAACGCCAAATTTCTAGTGCATCTATTTTACGACGATTTATCGCTTTGACAGTCCAGGTTTTTGCTATATATAGGAAAATAGGGAAAACAAGAGATCTCATTAATCACAGTTTAGTGTTTTTTGTGATGTTGCGATTCTTCCATATTTTATCTAAGTTTCTCACGGCAGATCTTGTTATAGCGCGTCTCCTTCTGATCTTTTTCTGATTCTTCTCGTCCTCACACCCACCAATGTTTGAGATAGTGGAACCTAGGTGGACATAGTGTTGGACATAACTTCACAGTTGCCAATTGTGAGTATTCCTGGTTGGTTTAGTTCAGCTCGATCCACTATCATAATTTTTGTTTTGTATCTGTTGATTGCGTCCGAAGGAGAGGCTAACTGTCTCTAGGCATATCAGAAATTGTTCCATGTCTTCTTTTATTTGTGTTGAGTTATATCCTTAGCATAACGTAAGTTTGACGTTATTCAATGGACATCCCTTTGTCCTAAGCCTCTAGTACAATTCGCATGATGCACTATGTGTAGCTGTTGAATAACAGAGGGGATAGGATATATATCCTTGTCTAACTCCAGGTTGGGTTTACAAGGACTCATACTCCACACCGTCTATCCGAACGGCAGCTGTTCCGTCATTATAGAGCCGACGCATGAGGCATATCAGGTGATTGGGAACTTCCATTAGCACGAGTATGTCCCATAAATTCTACCCTTTGCCAACTTTCAAATATACGTTAAATCTAAGACCATGTCGTCGTTTTTAGGGTTCCGTAGTCCTGACAAGGAACCCTTATAGTTTCGTCATGTCCGTCTGTAAGTGCAAAATTTTGTTCCAGTAGGGCGTCCTTCCCCCCCTCTAAAAGATAAACTATCGGCTTGAAAAATCTGAAAAATTTCGTGATATATAGCGCATTTCATGAACTTTAAAGGAAAATTATAGCAGTTGAGATAACTTTATTAGTTTAGCAGTAATAGTCGTTGAACTTGGGTGTTGGATATATTTGTACCAAATACAAAATCCTTAGAATAAATCCTTTAAAGTTATAAAGACGGAGTACCTAGTTGCTTGTTTATAACGGGTAAAGACTTGCATTGAATAACAGGCTACTACGGAATCCTACACTGCGCGTGGCCCGACACGCACTTCGCCGGTTATTCATGAGATCAGATCGTTATCGAGTTATCACCTGTCTAAAATTTAAAAAAAAAGTTAATTTAATGGCTTAGTAGTAATTTATAAACAGGCTCCCGTCATTAAGTAGCGAAACTTTAAGTTACCATATTATGGTCTAAATAATCAAGCCTTTAACGTGTATAAAGTCCATAATTTCAATAAACATCTATTAGTACATCTGACCGAAGTTTCGACATACTCTTACATCCCAAATGACAAAATGTCGTCCTAATATTTCAAACTGCCAACTTCAATTACAAACACACGATTCGGTGTGCAAGAGTAAACACTATACAATTGACTGAACCAGAAATGATGTCTAAATCGCAGTCCATCCGGGACGGTACGGGTTGAAGCGTAGATTTACATAAAGTTTAGTCTATCATCAGAAATCAATAGTAGGTCCAGATATTAGCGGCATCAGACGTGATTGAACGATACAAACCGGATTAACTAGTAGGGATCGAATATAATAAAGTCTCAACGTATTTCTTGTTCCATTAGTAAAATAAGGCTTTTGGTGATTTGGTAAAAAGTCTCATACATAATATTATTGAATAATAGACGTGAAACATTAGTTATTATTTATGTATTGCACAGAAATTTGCTCCTAAGTGATTGCTAAGCCTGTTTTTAACATCTAGGTCTTTTCTGCTCTTAATCCTTTCATATTTTTAACCACTTCACAAAAGAGGAGGAGGTTCTCAATTCGTCTGTATGTTTTTTTTGTGTGTATGTTACGCGATTTCTCCGTCAATTGTGAACGGATTCAAATGATTCTTTTTTTAATTTGAGATAGCCTTAACATGAATTAGGTAAGCACCGTTGGCGAGCCAGAATATTCTAGCATATATTTTAAAGTCACCGCTTGCTTAATCCTTTTTGACATTGTTATTGTCGATGGTTTGAACTAGTCAGTGTAGGCCATATGGTCACAGGGTATTTCGTAGTAAGCTAATAATATTTTGCCTAAATTTAGTCCCTTTCATCAGTTTATTTTATCACAGCCTGTTTGAATTAATTTACTTCTACGGATATAATGTCTGATATAAGAAGTTTTTACGTTTTCAACCACTATATTTTCGCCAATTAGAAACATTTTCAAAACCTGAATCGTCTAATAACGCATATATTTATTGAACCTGCTCATAAAAATTCATGAAAATCGATTAAGAAATGAGACTTGTAGAGGAGAACAGCCTGACATCCGCCGGGCAAACATACGAAGCATTTTGCCCAAACAGCTGAAACGGGGATGTTTCGCTTATCCTTCGCGCTCGCTCTAATAATATAATTATAAAATGTATCCTAATGTAATAGTAATTCAAATGAATCTAATCAATTCAGGCCGGCGGTTTCTGTGCCATTACTTAGAATGTGAACACAACATCGGTATTGCGTTCCAGGACGTCCACTTATGCAGTACAGTATACAGTACATGTTTATAATGCGTAAACATACCCTTGTCCGAGTTACGACCGGACTGTGCGTGAAATGGAACGCAACGAATCCAAAACAGTTTATGCTACTTTAATCTAATTGTTACACACATGTTAAATGTAATTTTTGTTTTCTTATAGATTTTGTGTTAGTTGAACTATTTTACTTCATTACCATATTGTTCTTTAATAGTAAGATGTGTTAAACCATTTCTACAGTAAATTATTTCCAGGTGAGATTATGTTTAAGCGCTTGTTTCATTTACACAAAAAAATTACATAGTAAATAACATAAATCTATGAAAATATATGCTCCGATAGAACATACATATACTGGCTACAGTTACTATTAAAATTAATAAACTGGCCAAGTGCAAGTCGGACTCGCACTCGTAGGGTTCCGTAACACAGTAGAGTATTCTATAACTATGATTTTTCGCACACATTTTACCACTTTAGACGCGCCTATCTTTTATAAACCTCCATGTCATTTTTAAAGACCTATCCATAGACATACCCCACACGTATAGGTTTGAAGAAAAAATAATGGTTTTGTTCCAGTTCCATGTATGGGATGCCCCCCTTAAACTTTTATATTTTTTATTTTTGTATAAAAATCGGAAAGCGGTTTACAGAATACATCTACCTACCAAGTTTCAATTCTGTAGTCCTAATAGTTTCGGAATAAAATGGCTGTGACATACGGACGGACAGACAGACATGGCGAATCTTTAAGGTTTCCGTTTTTGCCAATCGGCTACGGAACCCTAAAAATGAAATGTTATGCCAATCAAGTATTTCTGTTTTTTTTTTTTGCAGACATTTAGCATTAAAGTGAAAACTGCCATAAATTATGAATATTTAATCATTTCTGGTGCAGATTATTTTCATCTTATGGTTGATTATTATGAATTTAAGTGTCAGCAAGCAGATAATAACATTGACACAATATATTAAGTATAAGATTTTTTTTTTTTTAAGATAATCTACATACTTATTAGATGTATAGTTCTGTTATCGTGAGTTTGAATCACAATTATAAACTACCGACTATTAGGTATACTCACTACATATACGACAACAAACAGTAGTGAGATTATACTCACTACTGTTTTTTATCGGTAGTTTATAATCATGATATCTATATAAATGTAACTCGCATGTTAACCTAGAATACCTTAGTAAAACAAGTTGCTCGAAAATAAAACAGAATATATTAAAATAAATGGATTGCTGGATATTCACAGGGCAAAATAGTGTGAAGTTTAATTCAAACTCAACAAAGTAAAGTAAAGAAAAGTCAACAAAATGATGAATAATTGCGAAAGGATCCATGTCATTTATAAGCAGTTTTTAAACATGCACACATACACACCCATTAACCCATTGCAAACAATAAAACGAAACCTCTAATATTAAAATGTTCCGTCTACGCTAATCTCAAAGTAATAAACTCTTAACACAACAAAACCGCGCTATTAATACAGAGCGAGAACTGTGCATAAATATCACGAGTAATTAGAATAAGAAGCGGGATCGCGGAAAATCACCGAGTAGAGAATCGCAATTAGTGGACGAACGCCCAGTGGAGATAAATAACGATATTGGGTTCACCGCAGTGATGCTGCGATTTTTATGTTATTGCATGTAACCATAATATTAGGTAGGTATATTCATTGATGTACCCTTCTCTTTCTTCAGCAATGTATGTAGACGCACAGATTAATCTCGGTGAATGTTAAATATCTGTATTTTTTAACAATTTTTATTGCGTATGATACTCGTTTATTCACCACTACTTAGGTATATTACCTATGACCTGCATAAAAAAGAGCACCAGGTATCGAAAAATGATCACCAGTCACCACAATGTTTGTAAAAGTGCGGATACACCGCAGCGTCCTGCGTGCGCGATCTAGGCGGCGATCAGATAGCGCAGTAGTATTTGTACATACCTGGTTCACACCAAACGCGATCAGAAAACAATTGAAAAGTACTTAGATCGCGCCCGCAGTTCGCAGGCGTCGCGGGGCCGTACCTTAAGACTATATTATAATGAAAGCCTCGATATATTAGCGGGTACACATATTTTTTATTATCTATATAATTTAAGATCGTTTAAAAAACCATAATTTGAGATGGAAATTATAAAAAGTTTTTTTAATAATAATTAAAAAAACTTTTTATTTATTATTAAAAAAAAATTATCTGTCACCAAACATCTAATGTGTTCCGGCAGCTATCCTTGAGAGCCAGTTCCCATTCTAGGCCTAGCGTGCTTACCATCTTCGACCGCATCATCACTTACCAACAGCTGAGATAGTGGTCAAACGCTAGCCTATAACGTATAATAAAAAAAAGAAAAAAAAACATGTTTTATTTATTTATACAGATAAGTTCAGACAATTAATAAAATTAGAAATTAGCGGTACGAAGTTCGCCGGATCAGCTAGTCAAAATATAAAATAATATACATAATATATCTATCACTTATCACCGATCGATCACTTATCACATTTTTTATTTAATTTATATTTTTCTCTTTGAAAAGCATACACACAGTTCTTATTTAACGTTTTACTTTGCTGTTCTACTTAATTAAAATAAATTTGTTTAACATTACTGTTTATCAAAACTATGTAGAATTCAAAGTATCGCTCCTCTTAGTACGCTTTAAAACATAAACTATGTGCGTTGACAAACTAACGTACACAAAAAACCCAATTTTGTAGTTTGTTAAGATACCTCTTCACAATTCACTGGAGTGGTGCCTGAAAACAAAATGATTGGGCAAAGCTAAACATGAAAAACGTTTTATCACTTTGTTTAGAGTGGATATATTTTATCTATATACTCCTTACAAGTTTGTGTGCTAAAATGCAGCATTCAAGATTTATCAAAATTTTGAATGCTCTTCCGACAGAAATCCATTTTAGACCTCTCTAGAATCTCACCGCAAAAATCTGTCATCTGACTCTCGGGCGTAATAAAAAACAAAACAGAATGTCAGACATATCAACAGCATTTACTACACCAACCGGACATAAGCAGAATAGTACACAATTGATCTCAGACGTACTTGTATAAAACTTTAATAATCTGTAACAATTCTAGTTTCAAAATACTAAGGCCTCGTGCGTCGAGGATCGCGGTCCCCGACCTAATCACGGGAGTCCCGCTGCCGCTTGCCTGCCCATCCCTTTGATCGTCCACTATGAAGATACCGAGTTCCACTGCGTCATCTGATTAGTGAAACAATGCGGTATATTATGTTTGATTTGTAGTATTGCAAATGCTTTGAGTGTTTCATGAGACTTATTAACTTTACTTTGTGTTTAACTGATAAAGTAAGATTAAAAACAGCAACTTGATATTTATAGACACTTCAAAATGATGGACTATTGATGCCTTATTTTTGGTATTCGTTTCTAACTAACTACCAAAAGAATGAGGTTCTCAATTAACCTGTTTTTTTTTTGTGTGTGTATGTTACTAGATTTAGCCGCCAATTGTCAATTATCGATTCCTTCTTATCTCAAAGAGCGTTTCCTATTCTTGCACCTGTCTAATAATCTTTCTCTCCGCTCCTCTGAATCCCTTCAGCTAATGTTTCCTCAACATACCACTAGATTTAACGAAAAATCGTTTACAGTGTCTGCTATCAAACTATGGAATGAGTTACCTCAAGACATTAGATGTGCTAAATCACTCCCAATTTTCAAGTCCATGGTTAAACGTCATTATTTATCCTTGCCTTGTTAAAACTGTTTGTCACACTGTTATATTAGTATAATTTTATTTTTATGTAAGTATGTACGAGTATGATGTATTTTGTTTATACAGAAATATATTAATATTTAAATGTATACATATATATGCATAGGTATTTTATTTTTACGTAGGTATATATATATATATATATATATATTTATTGAGTATGTATGTGTATACAGTGTATGTCTATGTATAATGATGTGTATGTATCTAAATTATAATTTAGATATTTTAGGTTCTTAGTCTTAACGATCTAAACTGTATGTTTATGAAATGCAAAATAGTTTTAGCTGTAATAGCCCTCCGCCATTACGTATGCATTTATCCAGTCCCTACATAGGTTGTCTGGACGAGATTGCTTGATGCGATAAGACCGCCGATTGCTTTACTATTATGTTATTGTTTTTATTTTTAATGAAGTTATTGTACATTTTGTATTTTGTGTTTTGGTAATCAATAAAAAGTTTTGTATTGTATTGTATTGTATCGATATTAATAATTATTTTTTGTGAGTCCCATAGTATGTTTTATCAACACCTGATGGAGTATCTTTAGGAAGATGTAGATTAATACCTCAAACTTGCTTCCGAATATGACTAGCGCTGCATGTGAAGTTGGTTGGTTGATAGTGAAATAATAATAATAATAAATATAGAATTGACAGTAATTAGGTAAATATTATGTTTCTTTGAAGTGTTTCACACTTTATATTTTCGTAAATTGTCAAACACAATCCAAAATTTCATTATCTACGTAGTGCAACATCTCTCGTCGGATTTGAAAACTGTAATGATTTCTTCCGAATGATTAACTTACGTCATAAGTTGTCATAGATGGCGCCACCAATGCATAATTAGGTTAACAAATGCAATCCACTAATTTCGTCGTAACTATACTTCGCACCGTGGCTTAATTGGCAAAAGCACCGGAACATGTTATTCCGGAGGATGCGGGTTCAAGTCCCGTCGGTACGATGACATTTTGGATTGTGTTTAACAATTTACAGTAATTAAGTAATCTATATAGTTTATGTAGATAAGCCAGTGTTTTAACATTATCTCAAATTACTTGGTTACGATGTAGCACGCTAAAATATACAAACTTATTCACTCGTGAGCTAAAGGCCTTTAAGTTCTAAATTTAATAACGACTTTTCAGCAAGAATTTCTCCTAAATAATTTTAATACGTTAGAATATAGAGGAAGCTTTTAGACACAATTTTTAGCTAGTCTCTAATTACCAACGTTCTCGCTTAAATTCCAACTATTTTATTGTATATACTTAAGTGAGGTAAGCATTATTAGGTTCTCCTCTAGCTACGAATAGGTACGTTTTATTCAACAACCTCGGTCCCTAACGCTCCTCTGCGCTAAAACCGATTCCTTGTTACTTGATTTCTGCATTTCGAAAAAGCGTAAATATTTTCCTCTTGGGTGCTTTTGCAGCGACGAAGAATTCAATGGCCGCTCCAACATTTCAAATTATTAAATTTCCATGTAACGTTCTAGTGTCGAATGCGTGCAAATATTTTTTAAGTTTTTTGTTACTTCACTGTTTTTATTGAATTTACTTGCAAATGACTAACAGTCGTATTCATGAAGATTTTGACGAACGCATAGCAGTGGATTTGTGATAAGTATCAATTAAACCAGTACATATTGTCATTTATTGTTAGCGAGCACTGTGAGACCTCATAGTGTTATTGGTGAATACGGGGGTAAGTCTGGTTTACGGGAAGTGGTGCGTAGTGAAGTATTATTACAATAATTTGTCATTTATAGGTTATGGTAGATTTAATTATGTATTTCTAGCTATTTTAGTTATTAAAAAAATGTTTGTAAGTTTTTTGTCACATAGAATGTACTGTGCAAGCAGTAGTTTTATTCGTACTATTATATTAGGTCTGTTAAAGTTATAGATAGTGCAAAAGTAAAATAAAAATCAAATCAAATATAGGTGAGCAGTTACTATATTACCAAATTGTTTTGAATTTTCCTAGTTAATACCAATTATATGTTTCGTAAATCTACGCAAAAGGGAAGGCTTAATAAAATGCCGACATTCTAGTTGAGTAAAAAGGGTCGTAGCCACATCTTTATGCTCCACTATTTTACTTAGATCCCTTCTAATTTATACAGACATAGCGCTTTTTGTAAACGTAGTGGAGCCGTAAATGAGAAACAAAACAAGATTGCTTTTCATGTCCATTCAATGCGAACGGATTGAAAACCCATCAATCCAAACTACGGTTTTAATAAAAATTGAAACATATTTCGGTTTCTGGTAAAAGCTTTAATACAAGTACATTCAGAGCTTTCCCTGTGTTTTTTTTATCTTTTGTAAGAGATTGCGATAAGTGATCACATTTCGATATTAAACCATTTGCTGAAGGCCGGCTACGTATTTCATTTTACTGAGTGTTTGGTGCTAGTTTTTGGAGACTTGATTTTTGTCGAAATTATTTATCAATCTTTTTAATGTAGCTTGTGTCATTTTATCTGTCCTATTTTGTTGGCGTAAACAGTCGTTTCTCACGTGATTTTGCTATTTGTGATGTTTTTCAGGCTCTATTTTTTCTTACACCTGTGATTTTGCTCCTTCTTATGAACCGTAATAGATAGAAACTTGAAATTTGCTTATAGTGTGTATTACTCTAGTTGCTATAAAAACAAATAACAAAAATTAAACTAAATTTATTATATAGAAGAAACATGAACAAAATTTGCCACATTTTTTTAAGTTTTTTTGGCAATCTTCAGTTGTTTTTAGTCATCTGTTCAGTCTTATTAAATAATTATATTATAGTAGGATTGTACTGTGGTGCAGAACCCTACGTGTTAGATGCCGAGTCGCACTTAAGCAGTTAATTAAAAAAAAATTACGTACAATACTGCAAGCGATTTATTAATATTATTATTAATATAAAGATTCAGAAAATTTAAAATTCAACTAGTGTATTGTGCTTATAGTTTTCTACACACTTAAGGTACGGACACACCGCGGCGTCCTGTGATCTGCGGGCGCGATCTCAGTACATTTCAATTGTTTTCTGATTGCGTTTGGTGTGAACCCGTTGATACAAATACTACTGCGCTATCTGATCGCCGCCTAGATCGCGCACGCAGGACGCCGCGGTGTGTCCGTACCTTTATAATGTAAACCTTTATTATATCTACCTACACAATTAAGTAGAAACCAATGAAAGTGTAGCAAATAACTTTCAATAACATCATATTTTTAGCGAGCCTGTCGAGCGCTTTTATAACTCATAAGGTTATAAAACAAAATTTCCCTTTGTAAATATCTAATTATAAATTTAATTAAACAGGGTTTAGTGGACCACTTGCGTTTAGTTTTCGCATTATAAAATTTTGAATTACCCTTGTACCCGCGTCGGGTCGTGGATTTACTACGTTTTACACTGATCTTCCCATTACTATAGTCCCGAACCTTAATCCTGGCAAAAACGAGGCACACACATTTGCATAACTGCGTAGTGCCTATGGAATAACACGAGTTTGATGTTTTTGTGAAGGTTGGGTATGATACTCTGATAATAATAAATTCTATGTATATACTATACGAGTATGTAGCTGCCTAGCTAGTGCTGTTTAATTAACTGATTTATCGACGCATTTCTTTTTATGTCATGTCTATAAGCTGTTTTCGAAAGTCACGCCTAAACTCAACGGGTTTCAGCCCACTGAACAGGCTGGCATTCGCAGAGGACTCGTCACCATAGATCATTTAAACAGTTTGGCAGGTTTTACTTATACAGAACACCAAAGAGTATAACCAGCTTCTGTGCCTTGTGTGTTTTTGACTCTGTTGAAACCTGGTCTGTTCTGGAGACTCTGCAACGGTACTTAGTTAATCAGCAATATCTCCAAATGTAATGTCAGATTATTAAATATTTTTTAATAGTCTGATGTCGACGATTGGATGACAGCTGAATGGCTCATTACTTTTTTTCTTTTTTTTAATTCATAGCGTTAAATTTTGCTTTTGCTTTGATAATTGATTGTGATATACTGTATGATTTTAGACGTGTTTATGTGCGTATATTAATACTACCTACATACTGAAATAATGCTTTGATCTTTGAACTGGGCTTAAACCTTCACGGATTTTAATTAAATAGTTCAAGATTTGGATTACTTAAATTTTGACTTTTTTTTTAACAATACAAAGGTTATTAAAATAATGCCTGAACTAAATTTAAAAATTATTAGATACTCATTTAAAATTTATAAATATTTTGAGATTGCGTTTCATTTTCACTAAATAAGCCATTGCTATTATAATTTTGACTCGAGGAGTTTTAGAACATCTTTTAATAACAAGGTTTTAATAAAATTAAGCCAAACGCTGTTAAATTGCCGCCAAATACATTGAATAACTGGATAAGAGCGTTTTTATGTCTAACCAAAAAATCTTAAATTATCTATTCTGTTTACTTGTGAAATAACCAACCATTAGAGACTGGTTGGTTATTTACAAATCAATAAATAACTACTCAACTCTTTACTCAAAGAGTAATTATCAAGTCTAAACGCGTATTTTTTTTTAAGCTTAGCTAAGTAATTTTTGCAAGTACTAAATGCTTTAATGCATGCCATGATATTGCAATTCTAGCGACTCGACTTGTAACAGCATGCCGAATTGAAACTTCCAAGTTGTTTCACAAACTTTGCTCGCAACACAACTCCCCGTTTCTTCACTCATTAAGTTAATTAACAAGATTCAGTGTCAGTTTTTTTAGATATACTTTTGTTTTCTATATATAAATACTAAGTTTTCAGGTACCTATTATACAGGATATTTTTTTAGGTGAATACCTTAAATATTAGGTTTTAGCGAAAATGCTCAAAAGAGTCTCGAGACCGATTTTCATGCAGACTAAATCTACGTACAGTATTTTATAGGGTCAATTATTTTCGGCCGGGTGAATGCTATATTTACGATGTAAATATCTTAAACTTTCGATATTCCTTCAACCGCATAATGATCACCACTTGATGCTATCAACTTCAAATTGTATCGTTTATTTCCACATTGTCTGACAACACCCTCAAATATATCAAAGAAAATTTCCAACGGCAAACAAATAGTCAGTTTTTGTTTGATACTTGTAAATTACAAATGCAGCGTTCACGAACGAATGCTCATTGTAAATGCTCGTTAACGAATGGCGAACACAGCTTTATTCACTTTGTGTTATACCCCAGACGTCTGTGTAAGCGAAAACATTCAAGAACGCTTTGAATGTCGATGTTTTATGTTTGAGGTAAATAATTTAAGTACTTGCGAAAACTTCGTACTCTTGATTAACGGGGCTCAATTATGTACTTTAGTTAAACAGTTTCAACAGCGCTTTTGTTTTAATGTTAGACGTTCGTTGTTGGATTACAAAGCGATTTGTGTCTTTACTGAGAAATATTATCAAAATTGTGTATTTATACTAGAATCATAATTTGCTTAAAGGGTGAAACAAAGCGATTATGATAAGTCTTGATTACTAAAAAATAAAATGTGTTTAATCTCTTCCTTGTTCCATTATTTTATATTAAGTATTTTTATAGTTAATGTTAATATTTATAGTATAATGTAGCCTCCAGTCAAGATGTTTTTAGATATTCGATCTAGATAGGTATTCATATAGCTGTGTATGCAATCTTAAAACAACTCCGCATATATTGCCTTATAAACAGAGGATAATCATTTACATCGCTTCTGTTTTCGTGAAATCCAGTCCCTTACATTTAACAACGACATCCGACAATTTCAATTTCACTAAGTGCATTATTTAAAGAAACCGCGGTGAGAGTACTGCAAAAAGAGTCTTGAAAAATTTGAGACACATAATACAATGCCCGGATTTAGACTCAAATTTCGAGATTTTAAATATTACAATGTACTTCGTCGAACTGCAGTGCGGGCTCTGTAAATTCCATTTAGCTAAATAGCTTTTGAGAGAGATAAGAATCTACCCATACAATGCTCGCCTGCTTCAAACGGGAAACTAAGAAAATTGAAAAGAGAGTCGCCAAGCAAGACTGCAACATCGATGGTCCGATTTCAAGGAACCTGAGATTTCAAATTACTAACGTCGTAAAAATTGAACGTCTAACAGTTAAAGTTCTTTTGCGAGCAAAGTTTTTGCGTGAGACAATCCCCCGGTCGGGCAATCTTGGTTTTAATAAGTATATAACGTTCCCGAGATGTACCTGTGAGTTGGGGATTTACATAATCATTACCATATCTGGCGCAGTGGCGCGCGTATTATGCCCGGGAGGTTAATAATGCTATTTTCTCGCCACGTTTTCACGTTGCTATTTCACGTTATCGACCCCCTTTATCTGCGTCATCATTGTTACTAGCCAGTGCCGGAACACCTTCGCCTTAGCCACCCTTTAATACGCCCGCTATATGTGAGCGTATGCTCAGCTGCTTTCTGCTACTACCCTCATTTCACCATCTAATCTACTCTGTACATTATACAGATTCCGCAGTCTCAGCAGTATGCGGTGAAATTATATCGCAATGCCATTCCACTAGAGAAACATTTTATTTTAATCTCCCTCATAAATATTTTAGGTCGGTAATAGAAAATTAATTTGGACGTGGAATTAAAATATTCCGTCCCAAAATATTCTGTCTTGCGTACCTCCGAAAGTCGTTCAAGTTTCTCAGAACAGAATAAATTGTTGGCTGTTTTCTTGAGCACAAATACGACAGGAGGAGTGAGTCGGTGCGTGCCGTTTGCACACATGCGCGGAAATGTGCTTCACTCACTTTAAGCAGATAGTAGTAATTTATACAGTTACCCAGCTCCTAACGCGTTTGGAAATTACACGCTCAATCAAAGTCCTTTTACTGTCTAGGTTATTTTGTTTGGCTGTGTGAAAGTGCAATTATTGCTAACCTAAAGGGCATTATTACGCTTAAATGACAAAGATACCTGATGCAGGATAAATGTCTTCTATTTAATAAAACCCGCAATTTATTTGAAGCTACATTGTCATCTCATTATGTGTGACATAACGTAAAAATATACCTATTGAAAAGTGTTTATCAATCCAAATCTTCCACTGTTTTCTCTTACAGCACACTAAGACTTATCTTATTTAGAACCGGTCTCAGCTCGATTTTTCGTAGGCGTAAGATCACTAACTGCCTTTATACACATTTAAGCCGTTAACTGTATTTTGCTTTAAGTCTATTTAACGGATCGTGGATTGCGTTCCTTCAAAAATAGATAAGTACGCGCTCATGCGTAGCGGTACTTCAAATTACTTTTTGCATGGAAGCATGAATGGAAGAATTGAACCGATAAAATTGTACCGCTGCTGGTAACGAATGTGTCATTTCCAGCTGATATGTGAGCACGGTTCTTAATTTGTATTGTGCCTATTCGTCATATTGCAACGACGTGTTTTTAAATCTTTCTGTTTATTATATTGATGACGCTGATTCATTGATTTTGAATTAGTATTCAGTTTCTGTTCGTTTACACATTTGCATTTGATTGATAAAAGCTTCGTTGAAACATTAAAAGATAGTAATCAGACTAATAATTAAAAAAAATGGTTTGCGATAAAGGATAACAGTGATAAAAGTTCAGTTTTCCACTATTCAAAAAGTTAGCGTCTCAATCTTTTCTTTCGAAAAATAGATTAACAGAGTAAAATTGCTACTAGAAAAAGATTGTGAAAAGTTAATATAAAAACACCCTATGCCCTACAAAGGGAACCGTTACAGTTTCTGAACAATGTCAGAATGTAACTTTAACGATTCACCTTCGATATATTTTCTGAACGTCAGCAATCTGTAATCGCAGATATGATTTAGTGTTAAGAACAAGTAAAGCTGCCGAACAAACTTACGCAATAGGCGATAAATCTAAAGTTTGAAAGAAAGTAATTCTGTTACTATGCTTATGTGATAGTTTAATGTAGAAACCAGTACGTGAGATTTAACATAGAAATAATATTATGTTATTTTAACCCTAATGCATTTCTGGTTATTTTTTAACCCCGGCGCAAAAAGAAGTATATCTGTGAATCTGTGTGTCTGTGTATGTGTGTGTCTGTCTGTGGCACCGTAGCGCCCAAACGGATATACCCGTTTCTATTTAGTTTTTTTTGTTCGTTAGGTGTCTTCATCGAGAATGAAAATTTTTAGCCTTGGTTCATGAAAATCCGTTCAGCCGTTTAATGTTATCAGCTCTTTTTTTGTTGATAAGACTACGATATCATCTTTCGTAATCCTGTGACCACGGACTATAAAAAAATCAAAATGGCGCTTCAGCGCACAACTTACCCGTCACACTGCTACCGTAGTTTACGTTAGTCAAATTTAAAATTCAGTATCCTGTTACTTCTATGATACTGCAAGAATATGGTAAACTTGATCTAATGCTGAGACATCTCCTTGAATCTACAGAATAGTCTCGACTCCGCGTCTCAGATGTCGTATTTAGGCTTATTGGAATTATCTCAATGAACAAATTATACATAAACAAATCAGTCGGGGGTGGTTTTAAATAGTTTTATTTAAATATAGAAAATTTAGTGAATAAGTTTTTTGGTGAGTTAAAATTCTTTAAATTTATTTTGTTTTGACGTAGTAAGTTATCAATATACATGAAGTGTTAGATTTCAAAATTTCGGGGACAATTATTTTTGGTAATTCTGAGCATTATCTAAGCATAAGCAAAGCATTATCAAAAATAATTCTTAATGAAATTTTGAAATCTTGAAATTGATTAATGAAGTAAACTAAATGTTATCAAAAATTATGCCATTTTATTTTACGTAATTCTATTATCAGTTGGATAAGAATAACTGACAAAGAGGTTCAGCCCCAGATAGACAAGAAAAAAATCTACTTACAGAAAATGTTGTACGGTCCTAGATTGGGAGTTTAGATTACGACGAGGATGAAGTACTGTGTTCTATGTCGTTCTGTGACGTTTCTGTCTCAAGAGATAACTATTTGTAATCCGCTGAATGTGCGACTCTATGTAATCGTGCCTATTTATTTTGTTGGTTTATTTTATTCTTAACGTGATGCGTAAACTACGACTGTTTTTCTAGCTTAGTATAACATGGCTTGATTATAGTACGTAGTTAATTTTTTATTTTATTTTAAAATATTTAAAAACAAATTATTAATAAATGAAGTAAACAAAATAAAAATAATACTTAAAATCAAAATATTAAATCCCATCCCTGACTGATCTATGTAAAATCTGTTCATTGAGACCATACCAATGAGCCCAAACTCAATATCTCTGCTGTAATTTGGTGAGGACTTAAGTATTCTGCAGACTTCAAGAGACACCCCAGCATAAGGTCAATGCTGACATGTTTCTACAGTATCGTTGGATTAAGAGGATATCAAATTTCGAATTGATCAGACCTATAAAAGTTATTTTCATAGCGTCATCTAGAAAAAAAGCTTATAGTGTTAAAACGGCTGAACGGATTTTCGTGAATCAAAGCTAAGAAAACCCAATTAAGAGACCAATCAAACAATAAAAAAACGAAATCAAAATCGGTTCATTAATTTGGGTGCTACGATGCCACAAACGGACATTCACATACACAGATACACACGTCAAACTTATAACACCCCTTGTTTTTGCGTCGGGGTTTAACAACAACAATTACCATCATTTTCTTAACTATACATAAATTGCCAGAGAGTCGAATTTGAATAAATGTAATTTGTTAAAAAATCAATGCAGAATTTGTGCTACATAGGTCAATACAACTCATCACATCACGGTCTTGCCTCCACCAACTAGAGGCTAAAAGTTTCTTTTCGATTATACCACTTATGGAGATGCCGTGCCAATCACATCTAAGTGTAACTCACTAACAGAGCTTCTTATTATGAGATAGTACTCCCCTAAAGCTTCATATTTATGTTATTCGTAGTATTTATGTCACTCCCCACAAGCCTTTACAACCTTAAACAGCCCGCTTATCGAGCCATGTCAACTTATTAAAAACATTACACAAAATCTCTAACGCTGTCAGTATCACGGTTAACAGCGCTCTTTGTCACAGAAATAGGACTTTTTCAGAGTAACTGTTACCTTTATAAGGACTTAACGTCGCAGGAAACTGCCGTCTAAGTATACGAGCGCAAGGGCGACCTCTCGTTGCTGATAACAGAATTATCCGAATGACGCCATCTGTCTTCTAAATGTGCACCTTATATTTTGGGCCACAGCCTTTGTAGTATCAAATTCTCGCTGGCCTTCGGATATAATTAGGTACTGGGTTTTTTATTCCGGGTTAATTGTTTTTTTTAGCCTATTTGATTTTTTACTTTGAAGTCTGATAAACTCAATTACTAGTTCAATATTAGGCATGTATACATAAAATATTTTTCATATTATTATTTTATATAATATAGGCTAGCGTTTGATCACTATCTAACCTGTTGGAAAGTGATGATGAGGTCGAGGATGGCACCAGGTTCTAGGCATAAAATGGCAACTGGCTCTCAAGGAAATATTCGATGTTTTAGCGACAGAATTTTTAACTTGAGGGTGGCAGTTAGCGGATACTATATAGTGTCCTACCACCATGCGGGGGTTGGGGGTTTTAAACTATATTTTTCCTACACTGAATGGCCACTGTGAAAAGCGCTCATAAATGTTTCGATAGAAAAACCCATTGGTGCACGCTGGGAATTGAACTCGGTAACTCTAGCGTTAAAGCTGACCATCCTCCCACTACACCACTGGGTCTCCATACTCACAATAGGGACAATGCAACATTGTTATTGTTCCTGCCTTAGTAGCCCTTATTACTTTCACGCTACATGAACATTCGGAAAAATGAGACACAGTCAAAAATCACATTTGGTCACTGAACTCGGTGTGAAAACTTTGTACTTAATTTTCTTTTTAGTTTTAGAAAGGCCAGTAACATCTTCTTATAAAACATCCGTGTACGAGGGTATAACATAAAATTTTAATGGTAGAAGATACAGTTGTTAACTTTTAACAGAATTTCGGTAGATAACCTCGTCAATTTAACCGCTTACTGTTAGTTATGTTAATTATGTTTGGTTTACGTTATCATTCGCCGTAATCCCATCCATATTGAGGAGCAATCTAATTAATATTCGTACATCTTTCGCACCTGATTTCAAGATTATGCATATTGACAGATGGGTTACCATTGTTTGCGGTTATGATAGATGTGACTTCCGTATACAAATATCTCAATAGTGAATTAACGGCAAACAAATATATTGGAAACTTAGAATACATCCGTACTTATTATATAGTATATAACTAAGAAGAAAATGCAGGTAATTGCATTTCTATATTCGATAAAATTTAATTAGCAATGCAGAGTCCTTCAAATTTGATAACTAATTCTCATATGAAAAACTAGAAGTACCACGAGGCTTCGCCCGCGTTAAATACTTCTTTCATCCTTTTATCATAAAATACATGAAAAAGAATTAGCCAAATCGGTCCACCCGTTTTTAAGTCATCGCGTGAGCAAGGGAAATAGAGATTCATTTTATAAAACCCGAAAGACCATATTGATTTTAGACTTTGTTACCCCATTTCACCCTTTTAGGAGTAGAATTTCGAAAAATCGTGAAACATGTATTTACTTATTTATTCACAGAAGTACTTATTATGTAAAGTTTCGAATTAAAAAAATATTTAATCTTGTTTCTCCTTACAAACCTTGAATCCCCGTTCCATTTTCTTAAGGGGTGAATTTTGGAAAATCCTTTCTTAGTGGACACCTACGTCGTAATTACCTGCAAAAAATTAAAAAAAAAAAATTATCTGCATGCCAAATTATAACGCAATCCGAAACAATATTGGTTTTTAAGACTTTGTTACCCTACTTCACCCTTTACTCTCTTAAGGGTAGCATGTTGAAAAAGCCTGAAACACGTATTTACTTATTTATTTACAGAAGTACTTGTGTGAAGTTTCGAATAAAAAATAACCAACTAATCTTGTTTCTCCATACTAACTTTAAGCACCCGTTTGATCCCCTTTTAGGGTGAATTACTTTTAGGTTAATTATATAAAAAAATACCATCTTAATACACTATTATGTACTAGTGAAGTGAGTCAGTCAGTTTGTAAGGCAAAATCAATCAAATTAAAAACATGAATAAAAAATTATGTTTGAAATTGAGATCTTCTGCAGGGCTATTCTCAATTATTCGAAACCAAATTCTGATTCGTAAACTGCCTTTACTTCGACTTGGATCTTTGCTTTTCACAATGCTGCGATCGGTTACTTTTGTTATTTTAATTCAAAAATAACAGTAATTCTAATTAAAAACGTTTCCGCGACAAAATAGCTTATAATTACGGATTTATCAATATTTAAAATTTAAAATAAAGCTTCCGAATCCGAATAGCTTTTCGGATAATTGAGAATCAGAGGGCTGGAATCCCGAACAACAAATTGCTACCAACTCTTCTAAAGCATAATGTCTCTATATAACTATTGCAAAGGTAAAGTAAAAGATATTATTGCACATTACATTTTTCCCACAGAAGTGACGACTATGTTAAGAGTATAATATATCATCTATGTCTATTGCCATCTTCCGTCATCCCTCATTAAGCCAAATTGGCTTAGCACCTTAAGTGTCTCTGGATAATTTGCCCCAATATTTGCAGCGCATACAGAATTATATCCTTGTAGTTGAACTGCATAATGCATTAACTGATTACCGTCACAATCCATCTTCCAATGCGTCCACAGCGCTCCACCCAACGTCTTTTGTGCTGCCTTTAGTTTGGTTTAATGCTGGAATCGCTGGAATATAATTAATAAGTATATAAGCTTTTTCTGATAATTGATAATGATTTATGATTTTGACGTGTATATGTGCGTGTATTAATACTGCCTACACACAGAATAAATGCTTTGATTCTTTGATTCTTGATTCTGTAAAACCCCGGCGAAAGTGGACATGTGGAAGTGGCTCTCAAACAGCTTAAAAATGGAATAGCCTCCAGAAAAGATGGAATTACAACGGAACTCTTACGGAAAAAGCTGGTGGAATTCCAACGCTTGTACAGCTGCAGAGTATATTTAATTCCGTCCTATTTTCGCCTATATAACGCCGCGACTGTGACCGTCGCAAGTACAAAATCAGCAAACTGATCATATCCCCTATAGAGGAGTTAGACAAGGGGACGTTATCACCCCCTCCCCCCCCCAAATTTTTAAATTGTTCACTAACGCTCTGGAGGATATGTTCAAGACGCTGAATTGGAAAGGACGGGGCATAAATATAAACGGCGAGTATATCACTCACTTGAGGTTTGCGGACGATATTGTCATGATGGCTGAAATCGGTCTCCGGATGAACTTGGATACGACCAAGATCATGTTCAACGAACATGTTATACCTGAACAGATTGTTTTAAACGGAATTGTTCACATATACGTCTACGATGGCCAAATCTTGCTATTGAGTAAAAACAACTTCGAGAAGGAAGCTTGCAGAAGGATACAGCTGGGATTTGGAAAACTTCGTCAAGTCTTTTCATCGCCCATATCGCAAAGACTGAAGACGAAAGTCTTTAACGAGTACGTCCTACTTGTTGTTACTTACGAAGTCGAGACATGGATACTGACAGTACGTCTGGTTTACCAATTCAAAGTCGCTGAGCGGGCTATGCAGAGGGCTATGCTTGGAGTCTGTCAGAAGGATTGAATTCGAAATGAAGTCATCCGTCAGAGAACCAAAGTTATCGACATAGCTCAAAGGATTAGCAAGCTGAAGTGGCAGTGGGCTGGTCACACCTGTCGTAAAACCGATAACCGTTGGGGTAGACCTGTTCTAGAGTGGAGATCACGGCTCGGTAAACGTACTGTAGGGCTCCCTCCAGCTAGGTGGAGCGATGATATACGCAGTTTGGCTGGCAGCGGTGGAAAACAAAGAGCTGAAAATCGCTCGCTACGCTTGCTAGGTCAATAATATATAAAATTACTATGATGATTCAGGAAAGACGTACAGCCTAAAACGGTGATCATAGAATTGAACAATTCTGACAGTACATTAATCTCATCAGAAATGATCCCTCCTGCAACTGCCCTTAAAATGTTTTGGTAGTTCAAATTTAGTGGTATAGCTTGATGACATTAATAAAAAAAAATCTTTATATTAAGTGGTGTCATGATATAGGCAAAGCTGAGGACAAATAACTGTTTATGACAAAAAATAAACTTCATATGCGTACACATTTCAGATATTTACTGTACGTTTTGTGTCCTCCTCCAACTAGAGCATTCTAAACGCTCTCAATAGGTACAACGCTTGCGATAACGACCACGATAGTTATTTTGCAGCAAGATAGGTGTTCCCGTAATAACTCCAACCAAGCTGTAATTTGAACTACGCTCCGTTGGTTCATTAGAGACAATGTTGATGTATCGCCTCTCCTACCACTCTACCTAATACCTAATGTGGGTGTTTACGGTAAATGCCGAAATGTTGACGCGGTTGACGAGCAAATAGCAATGTCTCGACATTTAGTTGAACCATATAATTTGAGTAACCTTTACTGTGATTTGATATATTTTGTTTCGTAAATTAGTACATTTCTACAACAAAGATAGAAGATTTCAGGAAATTATACGTATATACCCGAAATATTTACACGTGTTATGATGCTGATGATAATTACTAATAAAGATATACAATACAATACAAAACGCTTTATTGATTACCAAAACACAAAATACAAAATGTACAATAGCTTCATTAAAAAAACAATAACATAATGGTAAAGCAATCGGCGGTCTAATCGCATCAAGCAATCTCTTCCAGACAACCTATGTAGGGACTGGATAAATGCATACGTAATGGCGGAGGGCTATTTCAGCTAAAACTATTTTGCATTTCATAAACATACAGTTTAGACCGTTAAGACTAAGAACCTAAAATATCTACATTATAATTATAGATACATACACATCATTATACATAGACATACACTGTATACACATACACACTCAATAAATATATATATATATATATATATATATATATATATATATATATATATATATATAAAGCTACATAAAAATAAAATACCTATACATGTATATGTATACATTTAAATATTAATATATTTCTGTATAAACAAAATACATCATACTCGTACATACTTACATAAAAATAAAATAATAGTAATATAGCAGTGTGACAAACAGTTTTAACAAGGCAAGGATAAATAATGACGTTTAACCATGGACTTGAAAATTGGGAGTGATTTAGCTCATCTTATGTCTTGAGGTAGCTTATTACATAGTCTGATAGCAGACACTGTAAACGATTTTTCGTAAAATCTAGTGGTATGTTGAGGAAACATTAGCTGAAGGGATTGAGAGGAGCGGAGAGAAAGATTATTAGAAAGGTGCAAGAATAGGAAACGCTCTTTGAGATAAGAAGGTGTAGAAGAGATGAAGAGAACACTATAAAGTAGATAAAGAATGTGGCTATTTCTACGAAGTCGGATCGGAAGCCATTGAAGTCTCTGCCGATACTCCGATACATGGTCGTATTTACGTAAACCATAAATAAAGCGTATACAGAGATTCTGCAGACGTTCGAGCTTATTAAGCTGCTCCTCAGTCACATCCGGGTAGCAGGTATCAGCATAATCTAAAATCGGTAGTAGGACAGAGTTCGCGAGTACAGTTTTGGTAGAGACCGGTAGAAAATTGCGCAACCTACGCAGAGATCCAGCCGATGCGAATAGTTTTCTGCTAACTTCGGCTAATTGCGGTACCCATGACAACGTTCTGTCAATAATTACCCCAAGGTTCTTGACAGTTTCAATATAAGGAATATGTGTACCATCGAAAATTACTTGAGGGAGGCGGAACCAGTCGATTTTAGAAATCATCCTGGACCCGCCAATTATGATGACTTGCGTTTTTATTGGATTGACACTAATGCCGTAAGATTTACTCCAGTTATGAATACAACGCAAGTCAGAGTTGGTATGAAGAATAGCATCAGACAATTGGGAAAACGGAACTTGCCTATAAATTTGTAAATAATCTGCGTAAAGGTGATAGGACGAAGTGAGTTGATAAGAAATAGAATTTATGAAGAGGAAAAAAAGGAGAGGAGATAGCACGCCGCCCTGAAGAACGCCTGCAGTCGTGTTACACCATGATGAGAAGGAGTCATCAACACGGATACGTTGCCGACGTTCAAACAGGTAACTGTGAAACCAATTTATTACAGACGGTGATAGATTAAGAGTACGTAGAATGCCTAGTAAGATATCAAAATCAACGTTGTTAAAAGCATTGCTGAAATCAAGTAGCGATAGTACAGTCACATGCCCATTATCCATGCCGTGCCGAATATCCTCGGTGATTTTAATCAAAGCTGTGAAAGTACTATGACCGGGTCGAAATCCGGATTGGCATGGATTAAAAAGACTGTTCCTGTTAAGGAATAAAGATAGTTGTTGATTAACTAAACGTTCGAGGACTTTGGAGAGGAAGGGTAATATGGAAATGGGTCGGAATTCAGAAAAAGACGAGGGATTAGACTTTTTAGGGAGAGGGATAATTTGTGCCTCTTTCCACAAGGATGGAAAGTAACCAGTATTAATCGACTCATTCAGGATGTGCAGGATGATAGGTAGGATTTCATCTAGAATTGGCATGATCATGTTTCGACTGTTACTATCGCTACTCACCGCACTTGAAGTAATTGATGATATGCTTCTCCTAACGTCACCGTCAGTAAATTCACTAAAAGAAAAAGATGGATAGTCAGGAGTTGGTATAGAAGAAAGATGAGATAAGGTGGTAGATTTGATAGATGAGTCAAAATCGCTAGAGGTTGAAAAATGTTTATTAAGTAGTTCAATATCAGTATTTTTAAGAAAGTTATCTTGATGCTGTTTACCAACACCTAATGACCTGAGAAATTTCCAAACTTTGGAAGGATCGTCACTATCAACAGATGTATGGATGTGCTGGCGTTGTGCATTCCTACACACCCTATTGCAGTGATTACGAACTTCTAGGTACTTTTGTTTGTTGTTATCAGAAGCTCTAGACTTAAACCTGGACTTGGATGCAATCTTCTTGTGCATAACAGCTTTGATTTCAAGTGTGAGCCAAGGCGCAGGTAAGTGTTTAATCTTAATGGGGCGTAGAGGGGCGTGAACGTCGTACAAACTAGTCAAACATAGATCAAATCATGATAGGAGAATCCGTCTGCCGCACATTGACCATGTTTGTGGACGTGGTTAAGGGAAGAGACCATAATAACGTCGAGAAGAGAAGGTTCAGAGTGAGGGAAATGGTGAGTAGCATTTGAAGGAAGAATAGACATGTTGCAAGAAGTAGTGATAGACTGGAGTTTACGAGAGCGAAAATCATAATATTATTATTAAGAAAGGTTGTACACTCACGGGTTTTTTTATCGGAATTGCTCCGACCAGTTTCAGACACGTTTGGTGTCCTTCTTCTGGGAGCCACGTCTACCGCAAGCTCCTCGCGCAACGAGCTTCGGCACGTAAACCGTTACACGTATGTGTAATCCTCACGATACATTTAATAATCAAATAGCGAAAATCATGTTTAAGTAGGCAAGTATTAAAATCACCCATAATAATAGAGTGATCATAAGAGGAGGAAAAGTCTTCTAATAACTTCTCAAAAGAAGCGAAAAAGTCGACACGGAGAGAGGGACAATAGTACACTCCAAGTAAGAGTTTAGTGTAAGAGAGGGTCACTTCTATGAAAAGATGTTCGCCCGCATTGGCAGGAGGAGGTTGCGCTGACATATTTATAACAGTGTAAGGAATATGTAAACGAAGATAAATAGCAACGCCCCCGCCTCCACTACCAGTACGGTCGTTACGTAGTAACCGATAACCCGGCAAAGAATACAAAGTTGAGGGAAGGCAAGGTTTCAGGACCAGGACTCTGACACTAAGATTGCATGAATATCTCCGTGAAATGTGCTGGAATGCTCTGTGCGTTAATATGAATAACGTTAAAATTTTTCGGAACATCAGAAAAATGTGACTCTAAAGTGTTTTCAAGGTCTGGAATACTGCTATAACTGTCTACACTAGATACAGAGTTACCTGAAGAACATGAAATAAAATCATCTTCACTGCAATCTAACATAAATATTATAAAATATTACTATATAATATTAAAATACTATGTATAAATAAATAAGTAAGCATAAATAAAATTAAGCTCAAAACTATTAACTGCTATTTAAACCTAACTTAATAATTTTTATCCACCCACTAACAAGTTGTGCTAGATAAATTATAAAAAAGAACCTTAAACAAAAGAGACAAATATCTTTTGCTGTAAAATATTAGAAGCTTATAGTTTACTTAAATAAAAAATATATTTATATACTTGTTATCTCAATAACAAGAAAAACGCTTCAGAACAACAATTAATACAATAAATAAAAGTCTGTAAGCAAATGAATAGGCAACAAACCATTAAAATAATTACTTAACAATTACCAACATTACATAACATTAAGATTCATGCTATAGAAAATAAGTAAATTAAAAATAATAATAATACAAACGTATGCTAAAAACAAAACGTTAGCTTGCATTATTTCACAGAAAAAAGATGACGGTTAGAGCCTTTGCATTAAAATAAAATTCACATCGTACGTGGTAAAATCAGTTGAATGTGCAAAGCCAGTATTAAACATTAAAAGAAAAAGGCACTTCGTTTGACATTGATATTTGCTATCTATAGAGATCTGTCACTGTCAGTGTGCAGTGGACCCATTGGTGCATTGACTTGACAGTTTGAAATTTTTAACAATACATGAAATAAATAAAAATAGAATAATGAGAAACTATAAGGTATTTTTAAAAACGTAAGAAAAAAGGCGAACTAGTTGGTAACTGCGGTAAAGATATATTCTACCTACTTAGCTCTAAAAGTGAACGAACTCGATTTGTTTACCTATTATAAGCAAAAGTTGTTACTTTTTCGACGCTGCAGCTCTACGCGCGGCTTTCGATGTAACAGGCTCCTTGACCGTGGGCTTAGGGGCCTTGCGCGAAGGGACAGCCTCGATGTCTCCAAGACAGCATACTCGGTGCCGAGCACCATCTTCTCCTATGACGAACACGGCGCCCTCCCTTGTCCAGCACTTCGAGATACCGAAGCGCTGGCGAGCCGCCATGAAGACATCGTGACGTGTTTTCGTGAGGAACTCCGATATGGTTATACCAGAGCCCTTGAGGCTGGCCTTAGCAGACCAAATCTTGTCTCGCACGGTCAGATCACGAATTTTGCAGAGAATGGGGCGGGGCTTGCCATCGCTTCCCGGACGACCCATCCTGTGGCACCTGCTGATGTCACCTGAAAGAGGTTTGCTTCAGCCGCTCAACCACAGCGTGAGCTACCACCTTCCCTGTATTTTCTGAAGATTCTTTAGCCAATCCATGCAGCAGCAATATCTTGCGCCTTCCTCGCATTTCCCAATGCTGGCAGCAAGACATTCTATTTGCGCTTGAATGACACGCAAGGAGTTCATCATGAAGGCTTTGAAGCTGGCAAATTCTTTAGCAAGCGCATCCCGGCAGGGAGACGGGTCTGGTGTTTTAGCCAGCTTATCTTCACAAGAGTCCATCCTTTGTGTAAATGTAGTCATAAGGTCGTTCATGGACTTCTTCATAATAGTGGCATCCATATTGAAATGATGAAGTGAAATTTGTATGAAATCAGTGCAACACAGGGAAGATTGATTGAGGATTTTAAAGTGAGAAATAATTATAGGAAAACCCACATTGGCAGGTGAGTTGTTTGATTATTTAGTTATATCATAATAGGCAGTTTGTTCACAATTTAAATAATTAAAGTTTTGGAAGCAATAATTTTAGCTGTTTCACTTTTTAGCCTAACCACAAAAAAAAAAAAATTAAATAGTAATTAGTAATTTACGTCCTTTTCCATTATGTAGTATAATATCAACTAAATGTCATAAAATTCGATCCAGTTGTGGTTTAGCCATAAATAGGTAAACAACAAAAGACCTTTTTTTGGATTTAAAATATTTCCATCGACACCATTATATTTTCCAGATGATTGTCTTTACATAGTGAGCCAGAAGGCACTTAAAATACAATATGTTACGTATATTTTTATCAAAAATGTTTGAGTTAATAGTACCCAATTACATGTGATCAATTAAATTGCTTCTTGTCTACAAAACATTTTGTGAAGAAATATACACCATCCACTGATTGAATTATTATTTATTCCTTATAAACTTTACAGGATAAGTTCATGTAGTTACATCACAAAGTAAATCTACTAAGTTTAACTTTTGTACATCAATTCGACACCACGAAGGTATTTTTATGATTACGAACGACTCGTTCCAACGCCGAGAAAACAATGGCTCCCGCCAGCCTTCTTCTCACCGCGTTAGCTTTCCGGTTTTTCCTTTAAGGTTGGCCAACCTTAAAGGAACACGTCGCGAACAATTCTCATTGGCGGTTCATTATTTTTGTGTTGGCAGGCCTGGCGCCATTGCTTGTCAACGCAAGCAACGGAAGTCAAAACGCTTCCGATGGCCGTTCCACAAAATATTATTCAAGTTAAGCACCAGTTATATTTAAAATGACAACAAAATATGTTAATTTAACTTTAAAAATTGGAAATCATGACACTCGGCCATCCGACAACGTGATGCCTCCCGGCATACACATAATAATAATATAATTTTACTAAAACAACAATAAAATATATATTAATTTACAAGAATGATCTCCTAATGTATGACGTTTTCCTTGATTACATTCATACAATGTTCATTTAAATAAGTAATACAGCACTTACTACGCTTAGTAAAAAGTAAAAAGTTATGTAGGTACATAACTTTTTACTTTTACAAAACTCTTACTTTAAAAATCACTATTATGTTTATGATTTCAAAACAATTATACAAGACTAATTAATTAAACAGATCCGTTTAACACGATGTTAAATGAAATTAAATCATAATCATGACACTCGGCCAAGAAAAATAAATTATAATATTTTACAAGAATGATCCTCTTATTTCATGTACGATAGTAACCCCGATTACATTAATACTGACAATGTTTATTTAACTAAGTAACCTTCTACGCTTAACACATAACTTTTACTTTAACTAACTTTAAACTCTTACTTTAAAAATCACTATTTATTTTACATTAATTAAAAAAAAAAAATTACACCTACAAGACTAATTAATTAAACAGGTCCGTTTAACAATGTTAAATTAATTTTTAGTGCTTTTTATTTTCAGTGTTATAATTATTCATGACACTAAAAATAAAACGCGAATCAATATACTACATCAATGCTTATTTTATAATCTATTAGTTGCAGAAATCATGACAAAAGGCTTCATCCTACTATCATTCTACACTGGAGATGCTATCATCCGAGCTATGCACGTCTAAGGATCTGACATGTATCCAAGGTTGGATTCTATCAAACGCAATAACCGTCGTATATGGCTTGTTTTTTTTTTTTGAACCCGGGGACTTCCGCTATTCTATAACGATCGTTCCCTAAGACTTCGGTAATTTTATAAGGACCTACAAACTTTGATAAAAGTTTTGTGCTTTTCCCGTCATTATCAAAATTGTTACGAGCAATTTTGACTAAATCAGCTATGGTATATTTGGTTGCAGGTACACGATTTTTATCGTGGTGCTTCTTTTGTCTAGCTTGCTGTTTCTCAATATTCTCGCTAATCTGATTTCTAACTACTTGTAATCCAGAATTTGTAGTGGTTTGTGGCATGTCCAGTTTGTTTGATAAAATGTCACGTAGTTTCATGCCAAACATGGCTTCTGTTGCAGTCTTTTGAGTGGAAGCATTTACAGTGTTGTTAATACCCCATTGAACTTTGCCTATGCACTTGTCCCAGTCACGCTCATTGCCAGTATGATTTTGTGCTGATAACGAATGTAAAATAGTTTGATTGAATCTTTCAGCCTGGCCATTAGCCCTGGGGCAAGCTACGGCGTTTAATATATGTTTAACCCCTTGGGCATCACAATAGACTTTAAATGCTGCCGACGTGAAGCTGGTACCACGATCAGATATTATTCTAGCTGGCACGCCAAAGTCGTAAAATATATTCTCAAGGACTTTAATTGTGGTTTTTGTTTTTAGATCTTTTACTGCTCTTACAAATAGGTACTTTGTAAAAGCATCAACCACAGTAAGAATGTGTGTATTACCATTTTTGCTTTTAACAAATGGGCCAAGGTGATCTATATGGATAGTGTGAAATGGTATTTGTGCCTTCTCTATTGGATATAAATGACCCGATTTTTGTTTTGTCGCGGTATCCTTGTTATAACCACACTCTACGCAGGCCGCGACATATTTTTTTACAAATTTTCGAAGCTTGGGGAACCAATATGTATTTTTAATTCTTTCAAGGGTCTTAGTGTATCCGAGATGGCCAATGTCATCGTGATTAGCGCGACATACTTGCCAACGTGCGTTTCGTGGAACTGCCAATAATAACTTGTCATCGACCTTCCTAAACACTGTATGATTTTGAACTACAAAATTCTGCCTAATCTCTCTACACTCTTGACTATCTTCAGGTTTGAGAATTCTAAAAATACGCGATATTTCAGGGTCCGCCATTTGCAATGACAAAAACCAATTTTTCTGTTCTATGTTATACACATAGACTGACGGAGAGTTATCTAGTTCCTCGGAGAGCCTGGTGTTCCTACTCAACGCATCTACGTGAGTCATTTGAACGCCAGGTCTATATTCTATTTCAAATGTAAACTCTGATATTTGCAACCACCACCTAGCTATTCGGGGAACCAAATCTCGCTTAGTTAGTGTGGTGCGAAGAGCCGCACAATCGGTAAAAACTTTGAATTGGATCCCTAATAGATACACTCTGAACTTTTTGAGGGAGCCTACGACGGCAAGTGTTTCCAGTTCGTAGGAGTGTAAAAACTTTTCTTCAGGTGTGGTTTGACGGCTAAAATAAGCAACGGGTTTTAGAACCCTTGTATCTTTTTGCCACTGCAATAAAATGCCTCCTATGCCTAGAGAACTGGCATCAGTATGCAGTTCAGTCTCGAGAGTAGGGTCATAGAGCGCGAGAACAGGGCGGTCAACAAGTTTCTCCTGCAAAAGTGTAAATGCCCGATTCTCAGTTTCAGACCACTGCCACAAAGCTTCTTTTCGTAAAAGACGAGTTAATGGGTGCGCAATTTCTCCGTAACCTTTTATAAATTTCCTAAAGTAGCCCGTTAAGCCTAGAAATTGTCTGACTTCATGAACATTTTGTGGCTTAGGAAACTCTTGTACCGCTAAAACTTTAGTTTTACCTGGCTGAATGCCCTGCGAAGAGATATCGTACCCCAGATAACTGACTGTATCGTTAAAGAAACGACATTTGGCAAGGTTTAACGTCAGACCATTTTGTCTAAAAAGCTTGAGAACTTCCTCTAGGCGCCTAAACATTTCATCGCAATTAGTTGATGGAATTAACACATCATCTAAATAGGCTAATGCGTACTCGAATCGTTTATTCCCGAGAATTTTATTAATCATCCTCTGGAATACGGCTGGTGCATTGGCGAGACCAAAAGGCATGCGTTTAAACTCGTAATGCCCATCGGGCGTAACAAAGCCCGTAAGATGTCTACTTTCATTAGCCATGGAAATTTGGTAATATCCTGAAGCTAAATCAAGAGTTGTAAAGAAGCTATTGCCACTTAGGTTGGAAAGTTGGTCTTCTATAAGCGGCAGAGGAAAACGGTCTTTAATAGTTTTATTATTCAGGGCTCGAAAATCTACGCATAGTCTTTGTTCGCCAGATTTCTTTTTTACCATCAAAATCGGACTAGCGTAATCAGATTTCGATTCCTGGATAATATCATTTTGTAACAATTCGTCAATTGTTTTTCGAACTTGTTCACGTTCGTGGTAAGACAAGCGATACGGACGATACACTATCGGTTTGCTATCTTCTAGGTCTATTTGCATACTCACATCAACAGCACAACCAATTTCTTCGAGATTAGAAGCAAAACAGTCACGATAACTCTGTAATAACGAGTATAATTTGTTGAACTGATCGCCATTTAATGTTGGCCCCGTTTTTATGTCTTCCCTATCAAGGGGTTCTAACAAGGCAGGATCTTTTACTATACGATTCACATGACACACATCATGTTCGGTAAATGGAATGGACCTAGCTAATAGAACACCATGCTGAAGAATAATGTCCCTGTACGACAAATTGGTTACGACCACTTCCCCTTTTCCATCATGAATACGATAAGCACCCCGAAACAATTGATATTCTTTCCCAGGTTCAATAGAATTGTGGCCTTCGATAAATACATCCCCCGTAAATTTTGAATCAGTATGCACTGGGACAATACTGGTCTTTGAAACGTTCATTGTATTGGTGACATACAGTTTTAGAGGCTGATTGTAGTTTTCAAAGAGATTTTGAGCTGGGCTTTTGTAAAACGCGAGTTTTGAGCTATCTTTTATCACAGTTACAAAAGGAAGTTCTGTAAAATTCTGACCTATTAAAAGTGACGACTGCATATGAAAATCGTTTATAACCAACACCTCTATACTTGACTCTACTTCGTCTATTTTAACGTCTATATGGGATTTGTACAAGGGTACAACCGATGATTCGCCAAATCCTTTAACGATCGGCACATTATCGACGTTCCGGGCCAACTTTAATGATTCGGCGTCAGTTTTGCGCATCAGTGTACACTCGCTACCAAAATCTATATAAGCCTCTAGAGACTTGTCATTAACCGTAATAGTTTTAAAGTACTTGTCGTCACTTTTGTTAAAGGAGTTGATCTTCAAAGTTTGCCGTTCGGATTCATTTACAACACGATTGGTATCTACTTTAGGTAAAGTCTCTAACTTACAGCTATCATTGTCATGTCCCACCCTGTTGCAACGTCTGCATCTTATGATGGGTTTCAAGCACTTAAAGAAAGGGTGACCTTTAGCTCGACAATTATAACAAACAATCGTACTAGAGTGGCTAGTACTAGAACCGTTTGAACTAGTTTTTGGACCTGTAATGCCCGAACTGGTGACTTTCTGAAACACTCTCTCTCGTATTTTAGTATTTATTACGGATTGAGATTTTTGGGATGAAAGAAAGCCAAGCAAATCTTCTGGTTCCGCGCAGTTTAATGTCTGAGCCCCGTTTCTAATCGATCGATCACTCAAACCATAAATCACACAATCAACAGCCTTTTTGCCAGTGATTCCGCACCTATTGACTAAACACATTTTATCGTAAAAATATTCACGAAGATTCTCATCATAACGCGAGGTCCGGTTTAACATTTCTTCTAAAAGACGTCCATAATTATCCTCACTAGGGAAGGCCTTGCATAATTTAGCTTGCCACTCTTCCCAAGTGAAGACAACCGATGGCAAGGCCTCAAACCACTTTTTTGCCAGACCAACCAATTCCTGTAAAGAAAAGTGGACTGTCTGTCTTTCATCCCAACTGTATATGACTGCACACTCGTTTACTTTTCTAAGCCAACATTCAATGGTTTGAGCCCTGTTTGCTGGATCGTACTCGGGAACAACGTTGTTGAGATTGTTATTGCTAAATTTATTTTTAGTAGTATCGCCAGATAAAGTCTTAAGTAGTTTTAAAACATCAGCGGAGAGTTCATTTGACAACGCACGGGTCTTACGTGATGTAGCCGATTCATTGCTGGAACTAGAATGAGAAACTGACCTTTTTCTCTTCCTATTCTTTGCTCGCTTTCGTCGTTTCGGTGTTGTGCTAGGTGGGGTCCTAGCATTATCATCAGACTTCATTGTCACCACTCTGAAATACGCATTACTGCTAGCATAACCCGTTCACAAATAAAATATGTTAAATTTTTTTTTATTTGATTACATAACATTTTAGTATTCCCATTTTTCAATACATTATTTCTTTGGTAAGCGTTTATATATATTAATACATATATATATATATATATAGATATATATATTTACTACCATCATCACCGCCATGATCATCATAATCACCATTGCCATAATCATTACCATCATCACCATCATCATCATCACTATCATAATCATCACCGCCATCACCATCATCACCATCATCACCATCATCACCATCATTACCATCATCACCATCATTACCATCATCACCATCATCATCGCCATCATCACCATCATCATCGCCATCATCATCGTCGTCATCACTATCACCGCCATCATCATCATTACAATTATCATCGCCATAAAATTATCATCATCACCATCATCTTTATCACAATTATCATCGCCATAAAATTATCATCATGATCATCATCATTACAATTATCATCGCCATAAAATTATCATCATCACCATCATCTTTATCACAATTATCATCGCCATAAAATTATCATCATGATCATCATCATTATCCCGCTCAATTAAGCAATCAGTACAGCTAGTCCTGTAACTGATAATCCGACGTGTCTAATTGACTCAGCCAATGTCCAACGTGACCTTCACGTGCCATCTCAATTAACCGATGAGTACAATTAGAACGCCCCCTAATTAACAATCCGACGTGTCCAATCGACTCAACCAAGATCTAGCGAAACACTCAGGTGCTTGCCCAATTAACCGTTGAGTATAATTAGAACGCCCCCTAATTAACAATCCGACGTGTCCAATCGACTTAACCAACATCTAGCGAAACACTCAGGTGCTCGCTCAATTAACCGTTGAGTCAACTGGCACGCCCTCTAATGTATCCAATAATCTGACAACCAGTCGACCCATCCATTAGAAAAACAATATTTTATTTTAACACACTTGTAACTTTATATTCTGTATGCTTGTTAGACTTTCTGTTTGAAACGTTTGGAAATATTAAAATTAAAACTTATATAGTTCAATGAATTTCAATGGCTTAATACTTTCTTATAGCACGCGCAACTACGACATAAAAATAAAAATAAAATGTCAAACGTGTTATATGCTATCGGAGGGTGGCCCCGACCAAACACAAACACGCCCAACTCAAAAGCGTACGAAAGCATGCGCTAGGTTCTACCAGAGGGTAGCCTTGGCCAAGAACCCACGCACACCACCGCACACGAATGATCTTGATTTAAGCAGCACATCACCAGAGAGTTGCCCTGACCAGACACGCTGCACAAATCCAACACAATCATGTAACTTGCACGTGTCATAATCGAGTTCAATATTCAAATAAATTACAGTTACCTGTGATAAATTGCTTTAGTGGACGCATATCAAGCATAGCAAATATAGGAGAAAAGAAAAAAAAAAATAGTAAATTCATTAAAAGCTATCAACATACTCTTTTGGTTTATCCCACTTCTGAGATGTGAAGAAATATACACCATCCACTGATTGAATTATTATTTATTCCTTATAAACTTTACAGGATAAGTTCATGTAGTTACATCACAAAGTAAATCTACTAAGTTTAACTTTTGTACATCAATTCGACACCACGAAGGTATTTTTATGATTACGAACGACTCGTTCCAACGCCGAGAAAACAATGGCTCCCGCCAGCCTTCTTCTCACCGCGTTAGCTTTCCGGTTTTTCCTTTAAGGTTGGCCAACCTTAAAGGAACACGTCGCGAACAATTCTCATTGGCGGTTCATTATTTTTGTGTTGGCAGGCCTGGCGCCATTGCTTGTCAACGCAAGCAACGGAAGTCAAAACGCTTCCGATGGCCGTTCCACAAAATATTATTCAAGTTAAGCACCAGTTATATTTAAAATGACAACAAAATATGTTAATTTAACTTTAAAAATTGGAAATCATGACAATTTATAAGTGCAAATAAATTCACGTTAAATAGACAACTTATCCCAATGGCCAAGGTGTCGGCCTGGCGATCGAGAGGTCGTGAGTTAGATCCCCACCCATTACACTATTGACGTGAACCCAGTTCAGCAATTTAGCTTAGTTGGGAGGTTAACAAGAATACTAGTAAAGTACAACCCACATTGCTAGTAACCTTTTTTTTAAATAATAATTTTACATAATTACACATTTTACAACAAATGTATCCTCTGGCCTCTCCATTTATAATCTATCCTTAAACCAAGATACAAGATACATATCGGCAGCACCATTATTTATCCTTTAAGACGATACACGAGAGCCAGTAAATATTGCGTTCTGTTTAAAGAAATATGTTAAACACGCACGAGGCGGCTTTTGTTGTTGAAAGACGTATCTGGAACGATGATTTTGTTTCGCGCCAATGAACACATTTTTCTCATTTTGAAGGAAATCAAGAATAAGAGCATTAAAAATCTCTTGCCATTTTGTGTGTACCTTTTATAGAAGACGTTTAGGCACGTTAGAAATATTCCGTTGATGTTTTCTGATAAAATGTTTTTCTCATCTTTTACTCTAATGAGAATGAGCAGTGGAAGCGATAAATTGAAATTTATTTTCTCCCAAGAACGCGTTACACGCACACGCCTATATAAACATTTATTACTTATTAAAGTCAGAGGCAATTCATTAAACGTATTTTAATAGTTATTCAAATAAGATTTATTGATCAAATTAAACGTTGGAGGTATTAAGTAATTCTTTATTGTATTCGAGGAACTTAATCAGAAAATTACAGTCGGCTCATTCCATCGAGTTGTATAAAACTAATAGAATAACAAGCAATCCCGGAGCGCACTACAAAAGTTTGAGAGAAGTTTTCTTATATTTTATAGAATGACTTGTGTTTGTCGAACTTTTCCAGCGCACAAATTATAAGTAAGGAACACAAATAATAGTTGACGTAGGACTGGGGGCGGGGAAGATGCGGGCCGAAGGGGGGAGGTAATCAGCCCGGACAGTAATTCGGGAGCCTTAAGGGTGTGATCGGTTAGCGCAGACAAGGGTACCACCACTAGCATCCTTGGAGAGAAGAAATACTTTAGTTCAACATTTCCGATGTGGTTTTGTTTTGTAGCTCTTCGAGATTAGGCAATTTCTCGATAAACATGCGACCGGTGGGCAGCTGCCTTTGCTTAGTTCGAGAGACGTCTCCCGAGAAATTAATGTAATGTGGAATATAACTTGGGCATCGTAATAAGATTGCTTTCGATGTTTCTCTTTTATTTGCGTGACTGGTGTTATTGGGCTACAACCAATCGTACTAATTAGTTGATTGTTTCTAGTTTTATGGCGCAATACTAGTACATTTTTACGACTACAAGACTAACTTGATTGATCGCAAGACATAAACTATCCCTTAGGGCGGATTTACATTTGTTTTTTTTCCGTCGGATAAGTAGGTGATTTTACAGCTATTGCAAATCCAGAAGTTGATATTACTACCGCAATACACTTTTTTGGGCAAAATGATCATTTTATATTGCATTGTTATTAATTTTGAGAATCAAAAATATATAAATTATTTATGTTAGATAAACAAGCACTTCACTAATTTCCCCCTGGTATTAAGTGAAGATGCGGTTCAAGGTAGAATCATACATTTCTGTCATTTGGCAATAAACAATCATAAATTATGAAATGCACTAAAACTAATTGTATATGTTGCAGCAGACATTCAGGTTGCTCTCTGCTGGAATATGTGTTCCATTTTTAATACGCTTTTATTAGCTTCAGACGTATGTATGTTTGTATGTTAGTATGTAACGGAATCTTTGAACATGATTTTAACCCCCTTCAAAACGTCAGATTAACTCGAAATTTGGCATACTTATTAAGAACCGATGACAATAAATAAATTAATAAAAAAAAATTAAAAAAAAAAAATCGACTAAAAAATGAAAAATAAATAATAGTTTAAAAAAACTAAAAAAATACACTTTTATAGAAAATCCAACTAAAAAATAGAAAATAAATTTTAATAAATTTGAATTAAAAATAGTGTAAGAAAAAATTATTTTATTGTAAAAAAGCGTGGGGCGCTTTTCAGGATATTATCAAAATAACCCTTCTTATCATATCTGTTCATAAAATATTTGGAACTATTGATACCATGAACCCCACGCTTTTTTTACAATAAAATAATATTTTCTTACACTATTTTTAATTCAAATTTATTAAAATTTATTTTCTATTTTTTACTTGGATTTTCTATAAAAGCGTATTTTTTTAGTTTTTTAAAACTATTATTTATTTTTATATTATTTGTAGGTTGTATCTTAATTTTAGTCATAGTGTTTTATATTTTTATGTTAATGTATACTATTTTAAATATACTACTAATAAACGCAAAATGGCAAAAACAACATTTGGCAAAATTCACAAACAAACTATGTCATACTATCATTTCAAAAATTAGTTTCTTAAAATACCATATAATCGCACAAAAACTATCTCCAAAAACCGTCTCACAAACAAAACGAATCGTGTGCAAAAACCTTGACTGGCAACATGGAAACCAACTCAAACCCAATTAAGTTTGCTTTGAATCTTCTGAACGCACCATAGATACTCGTATTACTGGTGTAGCTGGGTCTACGCAGCACTCATCGGCTATGAGTACACCGTCGACCACTGAAGGGCACTTGAACCTTTCCCAGACTTCGGGTATCTTTGCACCTTAATTACACCCGCGTAGAGATTGAACTATCACTGAAGAATCAAATATCGATACACGGTATATAGATACTGAGTATTTATATTTCAATATTTACACTTGATATTTTCTTATGCACCCTTTATTTAAAGGATGGTAGTGTGTAGATACTATTTTTTTTATGATTTTTTTGCTTATTTTGTTTGGAATGCACAACGCATTTGAAAAATATTTCGTATAAAACTATGTAAGGATATCCTTCTATTAAAACAATGTAATCAAACTAACACAGTTCTTAGCGTATTATAATATATAATATGATAAAAAAATTAAAACATACACGATGACAAAGTATCTTGCTGGTTTACATTCACTCCACTCATATTATTTTTTATATTCTTATTTTTATACCTTTGTTCAACGGATATACAAAATACTTACAAATAAAATTACGTACTAAAGTAAAAAACAATTGGTGAAACAAAAACTTAAGAAAAAGCAACGTAAATCTTGAAATTTTATTTTTAATGCAATTTATATCTCAGTTTTATTAACTTTATTCGTATACTTCGAGTACTCGGTATCGATACTTGAACCTCTAGCGCCAGCTCTGATGTAAGTAGACACGTTTTTCTATCGAAAAGGAAAGGAAGGGAAATTCAGAGATCTTTCAGCGGAGGCGTGAGTGTCTCTGACAAAAGATTTTAACATTTTTCAAACATTAGAACGCTCCTCTTCAATCGAGATTGATAACTTTGATGTGATATTTTTAGACATCCAGAACATTTGACGGTTTTTCGTATTCTAAATTTTTTGCACGTTTGATGGGCGCTTCAATGTTGTTTTAATATTTTACATTACTAATACCCGCGACTTCGTTCACGTACACCAAGAATTTTATTACTGTAAAGCTCTGGCAATCAACATTTATGTGATCTTAGTTATTTAAGTTATGTGTAATATTCATTATTATTTTAATCATTATTTTATTTTAACAAAACGTATATTTATTGTCATACTATAAAGTGTCTTCTTGTTAAATTTCAGTAAGATCGGATCGTCTCATTAGGCGTAATTCGGTACCAAACAAACAGAGTGACAGAGATACAAACGTTTTTAACCAACTTCACAAAAAAGGAGGAGGTGCTCAATTCGTCAGAACCATTTTTTCTTTTTTTTATGTATGTTTACCGATTACTCGAAAATGCCTGAACCGATTTGGAAAATTCTTTTTTTGTTTCAAAGGGTATCCTTTCTGGTCCTATTTATATTTTGACGAAATCGGCCAAACCGTTTTTAATACATCAACATTTGTATTACGACGCATTTACTTATCTCGACGACTTACTACTTGGCTGGCACAGATTATGTAATAGTTACTGTGTCTACTGGCTAATTTGACAAGCGCGATGTTTGAAGTCGGTTCTTTTTGGTTTTTAAACGATATAAAATTATAATTTATAATAATAATAATATGGATGATATTATGTTTTAAATATTTAGATTGATATTCTAGTGTTTGAAGTAATTAAGGTGTTCATAATTCTGGCAAGTACATAATAAAATATAGCACAATGCTCATATAGAAATAACTAGAAGTGCCCCGCGGCTTCGCCCGCGTTAAAGACTTCTTTTATTTACTTAAAACTTTTATTTTGTAAAAATCTTTCTATCATAAAAGACAATCAAAGAAGTAAAAGCCAAATCGGTTCACCCGTTTTCAAGTCATTGCATGACCATATTGATTTTCAGACTTTTTACCAACTCCTTGCAAAAATCTCGCAACACGTATTTACTTATTTATTTACAGAAGTACTTAATTAAATCTATATGTTTATATATATAATTAAAAATCCCGACAATAGCCTAATGGATAGGGTGTCAGACTTCGGATACCTACGTCATAACAACTATATGCATTTCAGCGCAATCCGAAACAATATTGATTTTCAGACTTTGTAACCCCACTTCACCCTGTTAGGGTGGCATTTAAAAAAAACCTGAAAATCTTATTTACTTATTTATTTATAGAAGTACTTTTGTGAAATGTCGATTAAAATGACTATCCAAACTTTGAACCCCCGCTTCATCCCCTTAATAAGTGAATTTTGAAAAATCCATTCCTAGCGGATACCTACGTCAAAATAACTATCTGCAATATCTGCATGCTAAATTTCAGCGCAATCCGAAACAATATTGATTTTCAGACTTCGTTACCCCATTTCACCCTTTTGGGAGTGGAATTTCAAAAAAACCTGCAACGCGTTATTACTTATTTATTTACCGAAGCACTTATGTGAAGTTTCGATTAGAAAAAACTATCTAATCTTGTTTCTCCATACAAACTTTGAACCCTCATTTCATCCCCTAAAAGGGGTGAATTTTAGAAAATCCTTTCTTAGTACACCCTTACGTACTAAGATAAATATACCCTCCAAATTTTAAGTCTCTACGACCAGTAGTTTAGGCTGTGCGTTGTCTGTAAGTCAGTCAGTATGTCAGGACAAAGATTCTTATAGTATCAGATTAAGATTATATTAGATCGTGTAATAAGATCGTTTAAAAAACTAAAAGAACCGACTTCAAATGCCGCGATATTAATTTTCAGTACTAATTTTGAGGTGTTTATCTCCAAATCTCTCGAGAAACTTATCAAATCGCAATAAAATGACTATGGTATCACCCTTTGCATATCTTCTTCCCAACAAAAAAGATCATCAAAATCGATGATTATGAAAATCGATGAATCGAATTATAAACGATGAAATTATCCGCGAACAAACATAAAAAAATATATACCAATGAATTGAGAAACCTCCTTTTTTAAAGTCGGTAAAAAATCTAAGGTTCTCTTACACTATAAAATGATACTAAACTCTTAATTAAATGGAATTAACAGCAATTGATTTTATTGTCCAATCATCCAAGCTATAACTAGACGCATACTTTTCGACCGACTTCCAAAAAGAAGGACATTCTCAATTCGTCTGTATGTATTTTTTTAACCGACTTCACAAAAAAGGAAGAGGTTCTCAATTCGTCTGTATGTTTTTTTGTTTTTTTTGTGTATGTTACGCGATTTCTCCATCAATTGTGAACGGATTCAAATGATTCTTTTTTTAATAGGTAGGATACGTTTCCGAGGTGGTCCCATTTTAATTTTATCGAGATCTGATTAGTATCACCAGAGATATGGAGATAAATACCTAAAACATAGGAGAATGTACTAGTTTTAGTAGAAGTGTCCCAAGAAGATTATACACAATGGAGGTTGCTATTTCATATAAGATATTCTTACGGTAAATGTGAGCGAGATAGAAATAAAGGTGAGGATATTTTTTTTTTATATCTCATAGGCAAGCGTTTAACCACTATCTCACCTGTTGCTAAGTGATGATGCGGTCAAAGATAGAGAAGTGGACTAGAATGGGAACTGGCTCTCAAGGATAGCTGCCGGAACTACCACCATGCGGGGGTTATTGGTTTCTTAACGATGTTTTCCTTCACCGGAGGGAGAGGGAGGAGATGAGGGGAGGGAGAGGAGGGCCACTGTGAGAAGCGCACATATATTTTTTGATAGAAAAATTCATTGGTGCACGGCGGTTTGAACTCGGTACCACGGCATCAAAGCCGACCGTTCTCCCAATTACGCCACCGGGCCCTCAATAAATAATTATATATTAATAATTATAATAAATCATAATATATAAATATAAATAATTTGTCTTCACAGGAATGTTCTACCGGGCAGTCTTGTTAGGTTGCAAACTTTTTTAAACATACCTAATATTTTTTGACATGACATGACGTTTGCCGAAGATGGCGGCCATTTCAGTCCCGCGACACTGCATACATAATTAAATAACTCAGAATTATGAACGTACTTTGTACTAATCAACACAGCAAAAAAAATTATAAGCATAAAACCACATATTATATAATAGTTACTTCGTAAATAATACTTTCCGTTGTTAGGTTGGCTACACAGTGCTTTCATAATTCGGGTATCCACAATATAGGGAAGTGCCTCTTATAACGTAGTAGAGTGATTCAGTACTCTGTTGGCCATATGGTGGCAATTAATGTTAATAATCGCAAATAATACTTTTTTATATTCATTTTGGAATACAACTTGTCCGTGTTATAAAAGTATTTGGAATTATTGTAATAAAATAGACAGTTAATTATCGTGTCTGTCAGATGCTTTAATTGTACAGGGCCATTTTGGACATTGTCCTTTGATACCTTGATGACATCATTATTACTAGTGAATATTTTCACTTTAGCGCGGCATTTAAAGTCAATTTTTTTAGTTTTCCGAACCCAAAGGCTACCAAATGAACACTTTTTGAGACTTTGTTGTCTGTTCGTCCGTCCGTCCGTCCGTCCGTCTGTCCGTGTGTCTATATGTGCGCACTTTACAGATCTGTATCTTCTTTTTAACCGTTATAGGTACATACTTGAAATTTTCAAAAAGTATATATCCGTCAGTGTATAACGGCCCAGACACGAAATTTAATAGATGCATGTAATTTCATCAAAACTATTTTTGCATTAAAAAGGGTAAATTTATTTAGATTTGGCTGGCACCGACTTCAAATAGAGAAGTGGGTAACGCTTATAATAATTTTAAGTAAATTATTTTTCGCTTTTGAGTGCCTTTTTGTGGTTATGAAGTCGGTTTTATTTTTTTTGAAAAATAACTTATTGTATGTATGTTACGCGACTCCGTCAATTGTGTACCGATTCAAATGAATCTTTTTTGTTAATCGGTAGGGTACGTTTCCATTGTAATTTCATCGAGATCTGATAAGTATCACCAGAGATATGACGATAAACGTCTCAAACTTGCTACTGAAATTTACCCGCGGCGCATGAAAGTTAGTTGTTATAGTTTTTAAACTATCTAAATTATTATGTCTATTATCAACAACAATGTTATAAATGCGAAAGTCAGTTTTTTTTTGTTTGTTTTAGACTTCTTCACGGTCAACATTTTTAGGTTACATGTTTTACATGTTTACATTTATGTACGTTTACATGTTTTTTTTACGCAGCTAAAGCCGTGGGACACAGCTATTGTAGTATATAACTGGAAGGAATAGAAAACGTAAATTACCAGTCTTTAAAATATATAAATTAAAATTCAAATATTCCTGACCCAGTTTTACTGAAGCAATGATCCCTTAAATTATTGTTTAAATATTTTAAATGTATAACCAGACTTAACTGGTTCGTTTAAGAAAAATTGGGGCTTCACGATCCCACGGGTCCAACAGGGCAAGTCTTATTAACTTAGTAATTGAATAATTATGGAGGAAATTCTCATTAGCCCTGAGTTGTGGTTAAAAACTAAATTTTGATATCAAGAATAATGCCTCTTAATATTAAGTTGATAAACTGCTTCCAGAATCATTGAACTAGTTAAAACTTTATCATGACTTAACTGAGCATGAATTGCTCAAGGGGTTTACTAGATAAGTAGACATTTTATTTGAGTCAGGTTTTTGAAGTTATACTTCTTTTGGCGCGATAGAGAAAAATGATGAGAGTTAATTTTTACGATGCGTGCGCACACCGACACCTAAATTCTACACCGTGAAGTTAGTTCTAGGTGGCATGACTATGTTCAAGTTGTATATGTCATATTTAACGTCATATTATTAAGTTAATAAAACCTTTTTTATTTAAATAAAATCTTTTTGATTAATTTTAATATTTATCGTTAATCACTACTGCATTTTAGTTATTTTTTTTCCATACGCCACAGAAGTATAACTTCTAACGCGTGTACATAAGTACACACACTCTTTTTTTTTACATTTTAGCTATTTGTGAAATTGTGCAAAGAAATAAATATTTCCAAACTGGCCTACTTGAATCTATCATTTAAATTAATTGTAGAAAAGTAACTAACGTATGTAATAAAATCAATCGTTTTGCGAAAAGAACGGTACCCAGAAATAAACAATATTATTATACCCAATAATGTACCAGTGATGTCAAAAACATGAATCGTTGATAAAGGCTGGCAGAATAATCTTAGAGTTAACAACATTTTTATGCAATGTAATAACACTATAACAGAACCTGGTCGGAGTCTGCCGAGCTCACTAGGTAATATTCGGCTTTACTCCGCGCGAAGAAGCCTAGCAAAGCCTGTCTTATCTACTAACTTTTACATTATCTCTTGAACTCTGCCATAAAATTGAGCTCCGAACTTTACTTACGCTTATCAAGTCAAAACTACGTAAGCGTGTATTTATTTGTTTCTATTTTCTGCCTGATTGAGTCTGCGACTTGTAGAAAGAGACGCGGTGGGCCGGCCTACCTTGGTGAACTTTTCGACGCTGTGAATACAGTATGGATTCTCGATCAATTAAATTATCAATGTTTATCTTCATATCAACAATGTTTAAATTCTATAGAAACAATGCTGGAAGGCTTTTGTATAATAAGTATTTTACACATGAAGACCCAAATATTCATTCATCATCAGTGTCAGCTCATTTCCGCCCACTGCAGGGCATAAGCCTCCTCCCTCTTACGCCACTCAAAATTCATTAAAAATATCAAATACTTTTTATTCCTCCTTACACGACATTAGGAGAAGTTTATGTCTCAAGGTAACAGGCGCAGTACAGTGACATGCAAAATTCTGGCAGTCCATAATTTTGCATGCCGCTGTATCTGTAATAGGTAGACGTCATCGCTTACAATCGAGCGAGCGTCGTGTTTGTCCTGTTACCTTATATCATAAAAAAAAAAGTTTGTATTCCGAACTGATATACATAAATAATACTTAAATTCAAAATTTTGAACCACCCCCGAGTGATCTTTGTATTATCCGTTCATTAAGACTATACCATTGAGCCCAAACACGACGTCTCTGTTGTACATTTGTGAGGAGTAGGAAGCCGGAGACGATAACGAATTTTGAATTAATCAGACCTATGAAAGTCGACTTTATAGGGTCATCAACTAGAAAAAGCTTTGATTTCAAACGGCTGAACGGATTTTAATTAATCAAAGCTCAGAACATTCTCAATGACAACTATTAAACAAAGAAACTAAATCATATCGGTTGATCTGTTTGGGTGTTACGATGTCACAGACACACACATACACAGATACACACGTCAATTTTTTTTTTGCGTCGGGGGTTTAAAATGATACGTAAGGATTGGGTTTTCTTCTCCAATTTTATATATGTATATCTATGCAAAAGTCTGAGTAAGACAAAATATACGAATGCCTTTTACTCATAGAACCTGTTTCGTGTACCTACTGCGCCTCTGATTCGAAATCAGTTAATGCAAAAGTTTATTTTTATAAGTAAGATTACACGGGAGTTTGGATAGAAGTTTGTAGGAGTAGCTTCTTTCAGAAATCCCACAAAGTATGGAAGAAACGATGCCCGGGACTCGGAGCGAGGATTAATACTGAATTTAAAATGATTTTGGGACTTTTTCCTGTTTTGTAGGTGTCCGTGGAGTTTGTTAACGTTGTATATCAATGGGTAACTTTAACTCGCCGCCGAGTTTAACAAGATTTTTGTTGGTCTTTTTATTCGGTTTGTTAGAGTTTGCTTTAAATTTTTAATACTCTTTATGCAAATTGTAAAATAAGTCATGAGTGTAAACAATGTAATAGAGATAACAACGAGGTTTTTAATGCAAAATAGAACTGGCTCATTATATCGGCACTCTTGTTTATAGATTAGTTAAGCAGTTTTATGACGGGTACATACAAGATCGTGCCTTAATTATACAAAGCTCAAATATAATATTTTATTTATGAGCATATTTTGCATCTTCGTGCGTATAAATATATCTTATGCATAACTTTTAAGCCTCTAAAAATTCGCCAATGAAAACAATTACCGAATTTAACACAGTTTAAACTGGCTTAAACCGACGGGATACGTTATCGCCTACATGTCCAAACGTGGCGATTTACGGCCACTTCCCGATGGCTCTCATAAACATCGCAAAGCATCCGGCAGATGGCGGGCCGGCGATTATGTTGCTACTAGATGATGGTGTAATTGTGGGTATTTCACTTATTAAGCACGCTAATTAAGCTTATATTAAAATCTGTAGAATATGTTTATACGTAGAGATATAATTAGTATCTATTTAATTGGCCGATCTCACACAAAATCATTATTTTTTAAATTTAATTAATATAAAACTACGACTGAAAGTACAAAAAACACAAAAAGTAAAAAATTACTTTTCTTCTTGGCTTTCAAGACATTTTCAGTGCCGTAATAAAAATTGTCTACCAAAATCCTTGTCAACTTTTAATCCACTTGCCAGTGACAATCATTTGCAGATGATAATAGCCCATCTAGTCCTATCATCGCTACAAATCCAATCCTAAACACGACTGAGAAAATCTCAAAATAGGCTTTCATTTTCCCGTCAGGAATTTCATATTAAGTTGTCGGTTTTAATTTCCCGGCTATCAAATAAAACTTCAAGTCCTCGATGTTAAAGCGACATAATTTTTGCTCACTCCGTCATAATACGCCATTAACGCCTCAGAAGTTACGGCTCTAATTCGCGTTTAAAAGCTTGCACTCGCTTCAAAGTCCGCCATAATTTAGTCTTAGTCAGCAATACTCACTAAAATCTAATTTGTCAACCGGTTGTGGCTACTAAAGTAGGTTTAGGACTTTTATAGCATCGGACTTACGATCGAGAGTTGTAAATGACTGTGATGATCGTTAAATATATAAATGTAATACATAAAGTTAAAGTCAAACGTTTTTCGGTAATGTTGTTGTGGACGTAAATGAGATTTTTCGATACTTTGTGGGTATTTATGGAAGTCATAATAATAAAATTTTAAAGACCTATATAACATTTTTGTATTGATTTATTATCGTTTTTCGTATTTACGAGTAAGTATAGTTTTCATTTCGTTTTTTTCGGAATATTTATAAACTCCTTTCCACGAATACATATTAAGGGTCAACCCTTTTAATTTAAGTGATTGTTTGAAGTCTCCAAATCACAAGCAGGTAATGTTAGGAAGGGGTTAGATACTAGAATAATAAACTTATTGATTTGCAAAACATAGACCCTTTTTTAAGCCCATACATAAACACTTATGAACACGACTAAAAGTAATTTTCATTGAATTAGACTACCTTTGCAAATAATAATTAATATATGTTGAGTTTTCAAATAAATTATTTCCATGTATCAATTACATACCTATAATATATTACCCGTAGTTAGGCCGTAACCAAAGGGTATCAAAGAAACGCTATTACTGAAACATCACTGTCCGTCCGTCCGTCTGTCCACCTTTCACAGGGCTGGCATGGCTATATCCATAACCGTAATATTTTGTTGAATCGGAACCCTACGTGTACGAATCGCACTTGGCCAGGTTATTTCGGTAAATGTCACTTTTCCACAAAACATTTTGTAAACACAGTTCAAGAAAAATTGCTCCGCATCTAAAAATATCCCGACCCGGATTTTGGTTATCGTAAGCCTTTACAAATAGGTATAGTATAGGTATTACTAACGATTTGTTTTCATGGGCTGTCAGCAGCAGTACATCCCGTCTTGGGCCCTTACGCACCACAGCACCGGACCTTAGGGCATTCTCCGAAAGCAACGAGAGCGATTAGCGGACCCAAGGGAATGTAATTTATAGAGCTTAGTACGGAGATTTCTGTGGCAAAGGGTTTTTTTTCTGTTTGATCCGTATTTTGAAGTGTAGCCGTTGAATTTGTTGATGAGTAATAGACTATTTTTTGAACATAATAAAGTTATGAAGTTTGTTAGTTTATTAGTTATAAGTAGTCGTGTTTATAACGGCTCTAAACACAAAACGCGTTGCAACGAAACGCGCAGTAAAAAGCGCAGAATATTTGTTATGCTATAAATAGTATGTCTGCTTTTTCGTTTTTAATCGCAGTTGTGTTCGGCATTTGGACGAAAAAACACTCAATGTTATATTATGTGCGATGTCGTTGTTTTTTTGAACACGTCGAGAGATTAAAATAAACTAAGTGCGTTTTACAATTTACTATATATTATTTACCTAAAAAAATTACGTAAGTATGTAAACACGTACTACAGACAACGCATATTCTTTAATAATAAAATAAATTTTGATTGTGCAAGCTGCGCCGCAGAAAGCATGGCTGCTGTAAATATAAAAAGCAGACTGCTTCTGCTATATTTATTAAACTGCGCTTTTCAACTGCTATATAACGAGCACCTCTAGTTATAAGTAGTGTAAAAGCATTTACTTACTTTAATCATTATCTTGGATAAAAAAAGACTATATTACTCAAAATATTTAATTCTTGAAGTGAAAAATTCTTTAGCGGCGTTGTGAACTTTTTGGGATGGGTAAAAAAATGTTAAACTCGCGTCCGGACCTCGCGTCACGACACGTGACCTGATCGAAAATTCGTCAGACGGAGGGAGAGTAGACCAAATGCACAACGTTAATGTTCAAGTTTTCACTCCTGCTGGCACTCACGGAGTGAATGCAACCCGTTGTTTTTTTTTTATTATTCCTTAATTGTAATATATAAAGTTTTAGGTGTGATTGGCATTCTTATGCATTTGTCAAATACCAAAGTGTGACCATCTTGTTCTTACACCGTAAATTTTATACCCACATGGAATTAACTTCTCATTACACAACAATATCCTTAAAATGTTTCCTTTCCAAGATGTTAACTGAGGTTAACTAAAGAAATTACCACGCCAAAGAAAAATTAGCACTACTGACTCAAGCAGTTATAATAATTAGCAACACCTATTCAAGCACTTAAGACATGCCCTAAGCTAGAGTTAATGGGCTGAAAGGTTGAGTACACTACCTCCTTTGAAATTTTAGATGGTTCAGTGGAACCATAACGGTGTAGTAATTATAAATAATACCTAAATAGAGTTTTCTATTATGAGACGATTACAAATGCACAAAGATGTTGTGATGTTTATTCGTTGGTTGTATATATTATTGCAATAAAATGCATCAGCAGCGCCCATAGATTTGCATAAATATTAATAGACGACGGTAATTGCTTACCGTCAGGCAAACCGTCTGATTGATTTCCCTCTGTTAAACACAAATATAATACATAAATATATATAACACATAAATATAATTTAAGATCGTTTAAAAAACTAAAAGAACCGACTTCAAACGTTGCGCTTGTCAAAGTAGTCAGTAGATGGAGTAACTATTATATTATCTGTACCAGTAGTTAGCAGTACTAGTAAGTCGTCGAGATAAGTAAATGCGTCGTAATACAAATGTTGATATATTAAAAACGGCTCTGCCGAATTCGTTAAAATTTAAATGGGACCACTTGTGAAGGATACCCTTTGAAACAAAAAAGGAATTTACAAATCGGTTCAGGCATCTTCGAGTAATCGGTGAACATACATAAAAAAAACGTGTGTGTACTTATGTACACGCGTTAGAAGTTATACTTCTGTGGCGTATGGAAAAAAAAACTAAAATGCAGTCAGTACTGCTTATTATCACATTATACTTCGGTGTAACATCCTCAAGATTTAAATTAACCATGTAGTCCGTCTTTCGTTGTATCGCATCGTCACACTGTTTAAAGCACATAAAATTAAAATTGTTCATTCGTTCAATACTCATTCGCCAGCCAATATTTTGACTGTGTTCCTTCATTCGTATTTTGTGTGTAGCATCGTCCAGATGTCACAATTTTAATTGTTACAATTTGTTTTAAAAGTATTTGCTATAAGATTTGTGAATTAGTGTTTGTTTCTCATACTTAAATATGGGTAAACGATTGGAAAGTTCTGATTGCGACGTTAGACGAAAATTTCGCTGGGTTTTTGGGATGCGGAGAAAAATATACCGCTTCGAGCAAAATCTACCTACACCCACATTTTTAAAAAAGAAAAATGTGTTGAAGTAAATTACTTAATGTCTTAACGTGGTAATACGTGATATTATCCCGACAATAAACAAAAATAATTCCTTAAAGTGGTGCTACGAGATATCATCTCGGAATTTATTTAATACTTTCTTAATGTAGTAGTACGCGATGCTACTCAGAAAGTTACTACCTCCTGTGTCGCATATATCTACATGGGACTTATTGGATTCTACAGATCTTAACCAGAGATCAGAAACTTGCTCCACTACGGTGTCCGAGCATGAAGATAGGCAATAATAATTGCCGATAATGTTGCTACCATTATGTCATAGCGGAATTACAGGTAAGTAATTAATTTAATCTACTTTTAACACTGGCAGAAAAACGTCAAGCGTTTAAAAGCCATAAGAAGAAGAAGAAGAACAAGAACCCGTATATGTCATTAAACCTCTTAGCGGATTATATGGTATGCAACCGACCACATTATAATGAATCTAGTTCCTGTCTACCCAAAGATTGACTGCCAGATATTGCTCTAAGCGATAAGACATGCCCATTGTTAAATAAATCTTATTATATTTTTTCCAAGATAAAGGTTTTGTCTGGTATACAATAAAGTATTCATGTGTTTTTATACTTTCTTAGTGTGGTAGTACGCGATGCTACCCTAGAAAGTACTTCGTACTGTGTCGTATAGTACATGGGAAAGCCATTATGCAAAAGAAAGGCTACAACATAAAGTACAAAATAATTCAACCAGATATGTCTAGATACTGTTATAGTACCTATATCGCCTGTGTATGTACTATTGTTAAGGTACGGACACACCGCGGCGTCCTGTGTGCGCGATCTAGGCGGCGATCAGATACCGCAGTAGTATTTGTATCGACTGGTTCACACCAAATGCGACCAGAAAACAATTGAAATGTACTGAGATCGCGCCCGCAGATCGCAGGATGCTTTAATTGGCTTTTAGGATTTTGAGTAAAAGTACAGGTTTTTGCAATTGAATTATACATGAATATAGGTAAAGAGTAATTGATAAAAATAAAAATATGCAATTAAACGCACGTTTCAGTTTCATTTTAGTAGGTTTATCATTTTATTAATCTTTAACTAATAAAATCTTTTTTTGTTCCAGGTAAGAAATTGGTGAACGGTATAACTATTATGTCAATAATGGCTCATGTAAGTAATCGTATGTAAAAGAATTTGAATTAGAGATCAGAATTTAACAATGCATACGTAAGTTATAATTTTTTTTAATATACATGTAACGGCTTTTAATGAACGTACATTATTATTAATATAAAAGTATCACAAACTAAAATTTTTAAGATCATAATTTTGCAACAATACCTTTAAAACTAAATTAAAATGTATCTTAATTTTCGCATTAATACTAAATTCGATAGTGTTACCCACAATATTACAGGGAATAGAACAATAGGCTAAGCCATAACATTGTTACACAACTTACCGACTTTCGAACAAAACTATTGAATGGTTAAATTACCTTTACAATAGTTTACGATGGCTAAAGCGAGATAAGCCGGGATTTAGTGTAATAACCAATTTAATTCAAAATGTACGAGTAGGCGCAATAATGTCCGCAAAATACATTGTAACGCTTGTCTCGAAAGCTCTTAAAGTCCTGGTCGTTTTATATCGTAAAATTATTATAAGCTTTAATAATAAAAGTGTTATTAGATTAAAAGTATTAACTAGATTTTTATACATAGTACATATTTATTTATTTGGGTACCAAGTAATTGTTACATTATTACAATACTTAAACTATACTTATACAATATATTACTTAATGCACTATTTTTTAAGGGACAACGCATGCTATGTACTGATGAAGATGGATTAACATGTCCATCTATGGAAACACCACTAGTGATAAGGATCGTTTCAGCTTCAGATACCAATAAGAAATGCAAACAACAGAAACAGAGTACCTAATATAAGCGCCACAACGAAATGACTTTGAGACTTCTGTCACGTTTTATTCTCAGAAAAACAGTCGACAACCAACTCTTATACTTTTATAAGAATTCATAACTGTTTCTTACATACGGCATAACTTAGTAAGCAAATATTTTTATGCGTCAACCCTAAACTTATTTTAGCAGCATCTTTTATTAAACTTCATTTAAAGTCCAAACACAGTGATGCACTAAAAAAGCAAACGCCTTAAAAAGCGATAAACTCAAGCGAAGAATAAAACCCACCTTTTGCCACGTAGACTTTTAAATTCGCATAAACGCATTCGCCGCTTGACAAAGTCTTTACTCGTAAGAATTATAACGTTCATCCTTAAAATGGATTCCAAAGAAGGGAAGCAATTTCATTTGTGAGAACCTGCTTCTGCTTATAATCCGTCCGAGGTAATAACATTTCATATTCGTAATAGAATCATTCCGCGTCTCTTGGAAACTTTATAGTCTCATTTTCATTGAAAGCGTTTAGTAGGTATAAATTTGTAGAATTTTGATGCAAAGATGAAAAGGGCCTAATCTCCGGAGTTATACGGGATAATCAGTGATGTTTGTCATGGGCGTTTCTTTTTATTTTGATGTGTTTGTGGGAAATATAGTTATAGTAAAGGTACGGATACACCGCAGCGTCTGGCGTGCGCGATCTAGGCGGCGATCAGATAGCGCAGTAGTGTTTGTACCGACTGGGTCACACTAAACGCGATCAGAAAACAATTGAAAAGTGCTGCCCGCAGATCGCAGGACGCCGCGGTGTGGCCGTCCCTTAAATGCTTACCACCGTGTGCTCGAACACCCTTTAATTGATCGAGCTAAGCAAACGAAACCGTTTCAGCTTGGGCAAAAATGCTTTCGTATTATCCGGATGTCTGTTCATCTCTACAGGTGTACTCAAAATGTATCAACCACTCCTCGTGACATTTTGTGAGCATGATCGATAATTGTATAGAATTTAGATTTTCGATTTTGTCGATTTAGATTCCAGATTTTTTTTTTAAATGAAGGTGAGAATAAAGATTGAAAATGTAAAAAATAATAATTAAGGTAATTTCGAATAATGTTCAGAAATACCTCAATGTTTATTTGTTACCCATAATAAGACGCATCTTTTTTTTTCCTGAACAACTTTTTTAATCTAAAAACTTGAAGGGGTCGAGGGTATGTCATTCAATTTTAAGCGGCAAAGACAGACTCGCGAGGTCTACAGACTCACAGAGCCACTACTAGTAATGCTAGTAGTAATACTTTGTACTACTAGTAGTAATACTTTGTTCCACTTTATTACCCAGTTGAAATATTAAGTGATGTTAAAATATACAGCAAAACTTGCTGCTTGATATAATTATGTATAAGATCGTTTAAAAAACTAAAAAGAACCGACTTCAATGCCACGCTATTAATTTTCAGTACCAACTTTGAGGTGTTTATCTCCATATCTCTGGAGATACTTATCAAACCTAGATAACATTACTATGTACTACACTTGGGATATCTCCTTTCCAACAAAAAAAGAATAGTCAAAAGCGGTTCATAAACGACGAAGTTATCCACGAACAAACATTAAAAAAAAAACATATATACGGTCGAATTCCTCTTCCTCCTTTTTTGAAGTCGGTTAAAAATTTAGTCATGATAGAACGAATTTTAATAGATTTTTGAGAAAAGGTTAATTATTTGTTGTATAAGGTATATTTTAAATGGTTATTTATTTTATGTTTATTTTTACTTTTTAGGGTTCCGTACCCAAAAGGTAAAACGGGATTACTAAGACTCCGCTGTCTGTCTGTCTGTCCGTCTGTCACCAGGCTGTATCTCATGAACCGTGATAGTTAGACAGTTGAAATTTTCACAGATGATGTATTTCTGTTGCCGCTATAACAACAAATACTAAAAACACAATAAAATTAAAAATAATAGAGGGTCCCCATACATGAAACGTGTTTTTTTCGGCATTTCACGCCATCTATGAACGCTTAGTTAGGTAAATGTCCCATAGATGGCGTTATATTGTAATGTCGATCCCTAAAACCTTTGTTAGACGTTAGATGGCGTTATCTATACTAATGTTATAAAGAGAGAACATTTGTATTTTTGTATTTTTGTATGTTTGTAATGATTTGGCTCAAAAACTACTGAACCGATTAAAAAAATTCTTTCACTAATACATAGAATGGACTTTCGGAATGAAAATAGGCTATATATTATCTCGTTTAAATCAAAGGTACATTCGTGGAGACCTAATTTGCAACCTAAGTCGGCAAAAAACGGTCGAAAAAACACGTTTCTTACGAACGCTGCTTAATTGAAAATAGATAGAAGAATATTTTCTATACAAGAGTTGTACAACTTAATAAGACCTACAAAAAAGTCTGCACAGCATATGTCTATCTCTTAAGGTTGACTCACAGAAACCATTTTAATCTTAAAATTTTTGTTAAAAAATATTACATAACTTACAAGGCTATTTTCAAGTATATAGTATTAATCCTTATCCAACTAATTACGTTAATTAGCTTGGCCACATATTATAGATGAAAATTGTCCTTTACAGTATATAATTCAAATGAAAACTCTAGAAGATATCACGAATTTCAGAAACACGCTTCGCAAAATTAATAAAATATTTGCTGTGAAACCACAGATTAGGTCATAGTTACTCGAAAATATTATTATAGGCTTAGCTATGCTGTAGATCCCCACCGATCACAATCAATTTGAAGTCAATATAGTATAATAATATGATCTATTGTATAAAATAATATTCATCTATATATATATAACAATATAATATTTTAAACCACCCCGACTGATCGATGTATAATCTTTTCATTAAAAGCATTCCAATGACTCTAAACACGACATTTAAAATCTGAGCTGTAAGTTGGTGAGGATTTGAGTATTCTGTCCAGGAGATGTCCCAGCATCAGGTCAATGCTTCCATGTTCTTACAATATCGTTGAAGAAGAAGATTTTCGATTTGATCAGACCTATGAAAGTTGATTAAAGCTCATAGTTTTATAACGATTGAACGAATTTTCATGAATCAATGCTAAGAAAACTCTCGATGAAGACATCTATCAAACAAAAAAAAACTATCAATAATAAAAACAAAATCGGTTCATCCGGTTAGGTGCTCAGATGCTACAGACAGACACACAGATACACACGTTAAACGTATATTACCCCCCTACATTTTGCGTCGGGGAACGCGTAAGGTTACGGCGGCAGATGTTCACCTTTTTTTTTAATATCTTATAGGCTAGCGTTTGGCCACTATCTCACCTGTTGGTAAGTGATGATGCGGTCGAAGATGGTAAGCACGCTAGGCCTAGACTGGGAAACTGGCTCTCAAGGATAGCTGCTGGAACACATTAGATGTTTTTGGCGACAGATTTTCTAACTTGAGGGTGGTAGCTGGCCAGGCGGACACTAGATAGTGTGCTACCACTATGCGGGGGTGGTTGGTTTCTTAACGATGTTTTCTTTCACCGGAGGGCCACTGTGAGAAGCGCACATAAATTTTTCGATGGAAAAATCCATTGGTGCACGGTAAGGTTTGAACTCGGTACCACGGCATCAAAGCCGACCGTTCTCCCGATTACGCCACCGGGCCCGGGCTCCTTCGTGGTAAGCTACTTTTTGGTAGATTTAATGATCCCACTACCAATGTACGAAAACTCATGATTCATGAATGCACATAAAACTTTCATTGGTAGGTATATAGCTAGGATTAGAACCAACGACCGTCGGGTCAGAATCAGGGTAACTATCCTTTACACTAAAGGGCCGTCCAATATCACTACGTAAATATTATAAAACACATTCCATCACTGCGTCTGTCTGTCTGTTCGCAATAATCTCAATAGCTACTGAACGGATTATCAAGCGGTTTTCACCAATAGCCAGAGTGTTGATGATTAGGTTGAGGATGATAAATACGCTAGGCATAGAATAGTCCGACTTTTAATTATAGGCTCATATTATATAGTCTATGAAAAATAGTGCCTTCTTTTTTATATAAGTAGGTATGTATGACACAATTCATGTCCATTTATAAATAATCAAAGTGTGTGAATATTATAAATTGAAAAAAATTAAGCAATGTACCACTGTATAGCAAATTTCAACCATAGACTTAGACACTTAGACAACTTAGACACTTGAATAAGAGCAATTAATAATAACAGTGTGTTGAGCTTATACAAACAATAAAAACAAATGGAAATAAATATACAAAATATTCTCCCATATATCGTACAGCCTTACTTTTGCAGCTGAGTTTATATAATCAGATTAATCAACATGTCACGGTGCTTCTCATTAAATCTCCTCTATAACGAAACCAATTAGCTATATAATACCTACCTGTTTCACTCGTAAGCACCTGACAAGGAATTCCAGGAAATCGTTAATTAAATCCAATGCCTTGCAAAGGTGGTTTTGTCATCATAAAAGTTCCCCTGCGAGCTTGTAGTAGTATAAAGATCCATTAGAAAACTTTCACGCAATATTATACGTTGTCTGCAGTGTAATAAGGTGCGTATTGTCCTGTATTAGTAAGGTGCGTACATGTTAAGCAAATAGAGGTCTTGTTGTGATTATTTGCTTTGATTAGATATCCCAGTTGTTATCTCGCGCTCTCTCATTATCTTATTTATTTTACTACTAGATATGATCCATGGCTTTTCCCACGTTAGCAAATATTCATATTTAATGTATTTTAAGTGATAATCTAAGTTATAAGCTATCTATGCGTCAAATTTCATTAGCATGTAGTCTAGCACTTTTGTGTGATCAAGGAACAAACTTTCATATTTATAACATGTACATTTTAGTTGTAACTGTAATCAAGGAAATATAAAAGAAAAAAATATTTTGGTAAATTCACGAACGTTGTTAAGACTAGTAGGTTTATGGTGTTCATTTATTATAAATTAGATGCATTTCTTACCGAAAATGTTGATAGTTAACATATAAATGTTTTGCACCAGCTCTCAGAAGAATCAATCTATACTCAATTTTTTTTTTCATTATGTGTTATTATTTAATTTACAACACTCTGAGTATATACATATCTGTAAAATAATTGAAACAAGTAAATCTTTTCAGTTAATCAAAACATGATTTTACTACCACTATATATTTGTTTGTTCATACATTTTTCACGTTTACATTACTACGCAAATATTAAAATTTATTTTGTTTTATCATAGCATGTACTTGAAATGAAATTCTAATTTGTTGTGTTATCGAATCCATGAAAGTGCGTAGGTACCTCTCAAGGTGGGTCGACGCCAGCTACAGCGCAAGATTTATGTAAGGACTTTTGTGTTTGCGCGAGTAGTTAAGCACCGAGCGAGGGGCGACGGCTCATCTACATTTGCTTTTACTCACGCCAGATACCTAACAAAGTATAGAGATCTTTTGTCTATCCTCTCGCATCCGCTACAGTTTTCTCTGAAGAAATACTCCCCGTTTTTAAAACTCCACGCGTACGACGGAGTAACTTTTTTTTTGTAATTTCTCGCCATAGACATATCATCTGGCGTGGATGAGTTTTTGTTGGGAGGAAGTCCTTTTGTCTACGGTATGAAAGTCAGAACAATTGTAAGGAATATTCAGCTAGTGCCTGAGCATTATTCACAGAAAAATCTAAGCTTAGACTTTTGTTTCACCGAATGTAGGGAGCAACACGTGGCCACGCCTTAAGTAATGGAATCAACTCGACTTTAATTAAAAACTCGTAACGACATAACTGTTAACCAATAAAGTAAAATAGCTTTTCTCGTAAAAGGTTTAGCGCTGTAGTATAGTGATTTTATAGTACGTAATCTCAGTTTGAACGAACAAAGGTAGGGTTACACATAAAACGTTATGAATCACGGTCTCCTGACATCAAATATGTGTTTTGAAAGCGACGCGAGCATAGATTACGGAACCTTTTGCCTTTATTAAAACTAGAATAGCATTTTAATCCGTGATATAAAATTCTAGCCGGCGTCGTCATAAAGTATTTTGCATAATCATAAATCATTCTTTCCCAATAGATGAGGCGTAACTTTGCAGGTACTTTAGTACTAGTGTGAAATAAGTAATTTGTCTAAGTTTGCGTATAGGCTCTTTGTCTCGAGGAATCTGAGAGATGACAATGTGCTCATAGAGTTGATGGTATTGGCACAATTAATCATAAGTTTGTGTTAGTGGAATTTCTCTAGCGGGTAGGTTGTAGACCATTGGTGCATGAGATCACAGGGGCATGAAATTGGATAGCGAAACCTTAACGTTCGCTCCGACAACTAGGGCAGAACTGATTTTGAAATTTTGATAAAGCGCTCATGCTTATATTTCATATTTTGAATATGGCTTGATTGCGTTGTTAGAACATTATTGAGATGATTTTCTAAGCAGTAAAATATAACATATTTAATGACAAGTATTTTTTAAGTATTCGATACTTACGTTGTGCTACTCAACACTTTTGCGCAACGACTGATAAGGAAGATATAAACAGTTTGATAAAAAGCAAAATAACTATTTGATAATTATAAACTTAATAACGTACCTAGTTTAAATTCTGTAACTGTACACACAGGTTGGAAATAATGAATCCTTATGCTATTAAAAGTTTGATAAAGTGCTATCTCGTAACAGAAATTAATTATCCGGAAAGGATGCAGCGAATTGCTGAAAACACCAAACTAGGGTCAAGTCGTGCAGTGACAAAGTGCATGAAATTATGATAATAGTTTCAAGGAGTTTAGAAAGCAGTAATAAAGTAAAAACAAAGTTAATAGATAAATCAGTTGTAGGTGCCAAGAAATCTAATAATATCTTTCACTTATACAAACATATTCAAAAAGAATGTAAATTTGAGTAGAATTAAATCAAATCTAGAGTTTATTTACAAAACTGCATCAACTTACCTAAGGCGCCGGCGTTGCTGCTACGACGACGCTACGGCGTAGACGTGTCTTTATTTATGCGTTGTAATAATTTAACATAGTTTTTGTTGCTGAATTCCAAGTTAGGTACTAATTTCTTCATCGTAAATTTGGCTGTGAGTTTTATTTATTAGTTTTAATTACGTCGGAGCTGCGTATTTTGTAGTAAAATTAACTGTTTGTAAAGATAACCTTGGTAGCTTTTGTATTTGTTTTATTTGATAAAATAACTAACGTAAGCTATACATTAACTTATAGTTTGAATTCGTAATTTAATACGTCATAATTCAATATGTTCATAAAATATTTTAATGTTCTTTTTAATTTCCTGTTCATTACATTTGTAATTAAAGTCTCTAATATAATAATTGCGGCCCAAACGATACATAATGATTGATCTGTGTGTTTGATAGTATTAAATAACTCTTAAAAAGTCGCTAGCTATCTATCAGTTTCACTTCTACAACCAATTGGGATTAGTGAGATCGTGCGTTCCAGTTAGTACTTATTTTTCACGTTGACTATTCTTGTCCGGTTGTCCGGTCCACCGTAGGCGCCTCCCGGCGGCAGATTATTGAATTAAAGTTGATAAGTGTATTAGCTACTGTTGTTGTTGCTCCATTCTCTAGATTAATGGGCGACCGTTGCTTTTTCTCCCTCATTTATATGATAATGAGTTGCCGACCGGTTACAATTACTCGTAGAGTAGAAGCGGTTTCGGCAATGCTCATGTGTGTCGATTCTATTGGTTAAATGTATGCGCTTTCGACATATTTGCATTAAAAAAATGCATTAAAAAACTTGTGCACATTGTTCGGAAGTAAAAAATTACGCACTATACAACAGAGCGTGGTAAAAATGGCGTATGGTAAAATAGGCACTCTCACCTAAGTACCTACTTTACCGCACGCTCCAATATATGGCACCGTACGTATCTTTTACGGTATTTTTTTATTCTTTTATAGAGTTTTACATTGCGAGAATAAAGAAAAACTGATGATAAGAATTAGAACCTTCTTGGAAACGCTTTTGTTTAATACGTTTGTCTCACTTTAATACTAAAGAGTAAATGATTGCGCTAGTAGGTATCATAAACAACTATTATCTCCAATATAATTAAATCATAATATAAGATCATTTACAAAACCAAAAATCGACTTCAAGGCTGCGCTAGTTTTTTTCAGTACCAAGTTTGAAGTGTTTATCTCCTTATCTCTGGAGATATTAGGTCTTAACAAACTATGAAACCAAAACGAAATTAAATTCTCTCAAACTAAATGACGGATTTCTGAGATAAAAAATGGTATAGTGCAATAGCACATAATGACGTGATGAATGTGGTATTAGGAGCATGATTTTAACGTTTCGCTTGACTTCCCTACCAAAAATCAGATAATCTAGGCCTAGCGTCTTTAACATTCTCGACTCCATCATCGTTTACTACCAGGCGAGATACTTAGTGGTCAAACGCTAGCCTATTAGATATAATAAAAAAAACTCTTTTATAATATATATAAAGATGAGGTACTAAAGCTACTGCGGCTATTCTTCCTTTCTCATCTAATACTATAAGAATCTTTTTGCTGACATTGACGGACTGAGAGAGATAGAGACAAAGCACAGCCTAAACCACTGGTCGTAGACACTTGACATTTTGAGGGTATATTTCCTTAGTACGTGACGGTGTGTATTCAGAAAGGATTTTACAAAATTCGCTCTTTAATGGGATGAAACGGGGGTTCAAAGTTTGTATCGAGAAATAAGATTAGTTAGTTTTTTTTCGAAACTTAATACTAGTACGTAAATAAATAAGAAAACACGTGTTTCAGGCATTTTCAAAATTCCACCCCTTAGATTGCCTTAAAAGGTAGAATACGATAACATAGGCTGAAAATCATTGTTATTTCGGGTTGCGCTGAAATTTGGCATGCAGATGGTTATTATGACGTTATAATCCCAGCTTAGAAAGGTATTTTTTTTTAATTCACCCCTTTAGTGGACGGAATGAGTGTTCAAAGTTTTGTATGGCGAAACAAAATTTGATAGTCTTTTTCATTCAGAACTTTACACAAGTACTTTGTAAATAAATAAGTAAATACGTATTCTAGGCTTTTCCGAAATTCTGTCACTAAGAAGGTGAAGTGGGGTAATAAACTATGAATATCAATATTGTTTCGGATTGCGCTGATATTTGGCATGCAGGTGGTTATTATGTCGTAGGTATCCGCTAGAAAGAATTTTATAAAATTCACCCCTTAAGGGGATATCTGATAGTTTTTCACTCGAAATTTTACAGAATTACTTTTATCAATAAATAAGTAAATATGTGTTGTAGGATTTTTCAAAATTCCACCCCTAGAATAAAAAAATCAAAGAATTTATTCAGAATGTAGGCAGTATTAATATACGCACATATACACGTCAAAATCATAAAATAAATAATTACCATTTATCACGTAAATATAGCAAAAGCAGAATTTTAACGCTTTGAATTTAACAAAAATATCAAAAGTAATGAACCATTCAGCTGTCAACCAATCGTTTACGTCAGACTATTAAAGAAAATAATAAAGTGGGTTAAAACCAACCATACATGTAGGTAACTGTGTGTTTCAGTACTTCAGACAATTTTTAAATAAAAAAATAAAAAAAGTGAAATAGTGAAACACAACTTAAAGAAACGCGAGGGTGAAATGGGGTAACAAAGTCTGAAAAACAATATTGTTTTTCGGGTTTTATAAAAATGTATCCCTTTTTCCCTTAGTTACGCGATAACTTGAAAACGGATGGACTGATTTGGCTATTTGTTTTTTGATGTGTTTTTATGATAGAAAGGGTTCAAAAAAATAAAAGTTAGGTAAATAAAAAAGTACAAAGTAATTTTACTTAAAATTTTATACAAGTATTTTTCTAGCTATTTAGCTAGACCATTTTAACCTCTATTTAGAGGTGTATAATTCAAACTGAACTCTTTATAAAAAATCTACCATAATACTTGAATTATAATCGAAGTTAAGTGTAACCAAAAAGAGAATCAAAATGCGTTTTTTACTAAACTGACAAAATTATAAGCGCCCACCTGACCTTATAGCAAAAAATAAAAATTGAAAAGCGTGACGTAAGTACTACGAGCACATTTGGTACAGAAGGTGGTATAAAGGTGACGGTAGAAATCAGTATCAAATCTTTAATTTTTATACAGGAGATGCGCCACACAGCTTTCTTGCTGGCTTTAATGACTTTTTAATTTTTGAAAACTCACACGTTGACGCCGTTGCGCTCTGTCTAGGACTTCATCTTACTGCCATCTTCCAATTACAGCCAAGCATGACGGAATTGTACAAATTGTGGGTAAGATCTAGCCGTATTGCAGACAAAAAAATACAACTATGAGTAGTAGGACTGCACGTCAGAAGTGCAAACTTAAAAATTACCACTGGCGAGTTTTAAATGTGTACGACTTATTCAACTAAAATTCAATGAAAACTCAAAAACATTTATTCGCTTCAGATATGATACCGAGTATAATTCAACTATACCCAAACTCTAGCCGATATAACCCGAACTAGCGTTCGCATGAACTCGGTATAACCCGACTTTACCCGAGCTTAGTCCCAAACTATCAGCTACAACTACAAAAGGCAGTGCAAAGCTTGCCTAAAGAAGTGCTCACTTAAAAATAACCTTCATCCATCAGCATGTGTCTGTAGAAATATTAATATAAGTTTATATGTATAAAATATAACACATAAATAAATAAATCAATAAATTTCAGGTAACTTATGTAAACATGAAATGTTATACTAAGACCCATATTATTCATAAATACCTTACAGACTAGCATATATATAATATACCTATTTACTTAACTGAACTAAAAAAAGTATAATTAATAATAGTAAATGTAATAAATACACAGCCATTGCACAGGCACGAAAATAAACAACAATACAAGGATACACTAAAAATCTTGCTATGTTAATTAGAAGCTCGTAGAAGCTCGTATAATCGTGTCTATTTATTTCAATTCGATCGTTGTAATTTTTAACTACCAAACAATTATTTAAAAACAATATAAGTCGTAAATTAATCCAGTAAGCCTACGTACTGGTGATACTAGCACACTGTGATAAAGTGGTTCGTAGCCAGCGTTGGTCGCGGGTCGGTACGCCGCGCTGTCTGCTATTTAATTCCCCTTTGTTTAATACAATCTACGGAGAACACCGCCAGGGCAACGTTACGATGACATTCGGATTTGCTATACGTCACATAGAGCGCAGGCGAAATGAGATCCGGAAATATGAGTGCATCTACAGTTCTACACTGTGAAAGGCGAAAGCACTCCTTTCACGCAAGCCCATTTGATTTCCTTGGATATTAATGACATCAAACGTGCACTGTCTTTGTCTACGAATTGACGAGTTTCTCTCCTCGGCAGTTCATTTGTTTGAGTAACTGGATCCACCTAAAAGCGCGGATGTTTTGCACCATAATGGAAATATGTTAATTTAGAGTATTTTGATCGCAACTTTGCACAGCATTCTCATTATTCGAGTCCAGCTTCGGTTTCTGCAATAATAGACCCACTTATTCGATTTCCATAAAATGTAACTTTAGAAAACGAAACTATTTGGGATTTGGTTTATATATTTTTTGCTTTCGTTAATTTAGGACGTTTTATTAGGATTCTTTACAAAAAAGCTGTAATCGATATTTATAGAGTTGTACCCATAATATTAGAAACAAACCAAAATCACTGGCATTATCCAAAGTATCGATGTATGAGATGTAATGTGCTTCTAATAGGCAAAAACAGATAAGTAGTGAAACAAAAACAACACACAATTTTCAAGTTCTATCTGAAGCGCTTTCAACCAGTCTGTCAATCTGAGGCTTTATCAATACATCGTTGTAAAATTCTATTTAGCACTGGCTGAAAAGGCCGTCAATCTCGACTAGATACGCTGACAGCTATGAACATAGACTGGAGCTCGTTTGATAGCCTCCACGCTGGTTTGTGCACACCAATACGACAAAGGATTATCTAACAGAAAGGCAGCTAGCAATTTTACCTGTCCATAACTCATTCGTTTACCAATCCTCTTCACTTCCAGGCGACTCATATTTGAGCTTTCAGATTTCTATTGATTTCGGTCGCAGCCTTCGATAGTCTCGGAGCACAATCCCGTTTTCCAAATGGACTTTATTAAACGTACGTCATCCTCACTCAACTATTGAACTTTCCATAACAATGCTGAGAAGAAACGGCATAAAACACATTCCAGAAAGTCGCACCGGCACAATGGCAAACTTTGTTCGGGAGGTTGGAAAAAATGTTACCAAAAATATGACGTTTGAAAAATTACACGCATTCACAAATCATGCGGGCCCTCTTTTGTGGAAACTTTCGAAGCACACAAAGGAATTCAACTCGTTCTTGAGCCGTCGTATTTTCCGGTTCTGTGGCCACGTTGTTTGTTTTGTTGTTAGTTAATGGCTGTCGAGACATCATAATTTAATTGGTGTATGTAAAAAAAAAGAATTTACAAAGTGACGATAAATCATACAGTCCATAACACACCTGAACAAGTGTACCGGGGGCGGGAAAAACGTTCGACGTTTTACGATTGGAAATACAAAATTCCATTTGGTGCCGGCGAGAGGAAATGAAGCAATTAATTCGGCAGATGGCGTCGCAGTGCGAACATTAATCATCGACTAATCGTAACTGCAGTCTTCGATTAATCCGCGCCGCTCGCAGACATGGAAACATCGCGTGTCAATCGTATCACATGATGGGTGTATATATTGTTTGGTTCGAACTGCCATTTTATCTGATGTTTATTTTTTTATATGGTGCCATTTTGCAATAAAGTAGAATCAAAAGGAAACAAGAATGTTTAAAATGAGAACTGATTAGGTATGAATGAAAAAAAAACTAAGAAAATGGTCCTAGTTAAACATGGATCAATGAGGATAGACAGATGTTTTTAATACATTTTTGGAATAGTGCGTCTTAGTGAAAACTGCATAATATCTAAACACATAATAAAATAAAACGTAAACCGATACGAAACGTTAATCTGATATAATCGCAACAAAACTCTTCAAAGCCGAGGTTTCTTTGCTAAATTAACACCGATATCATCTATTGTCGCATCAGCAGCCTTCGGAACTTATCTTCGTAATTAATTTCAGTTTGAAAATTTAATAATGGCACTGTGGTGGAGGCAATTAAAAATGGATTATACGTAAAAATGAAGCAAGTGGCGCGTTTAAGAGTCGAAATCGAACCGAGAGCGGGCAGATTAAGGCACTTGCCTACTCGGGATTACCGGACAAGCTAGTGGTAATGAAATTCGTCCCGAGGAAATGGCCGGATAGAGAGGCCTAGTGTTTTAAGCTCTGTCCAGACAACCGCCGATTGTATTTGATGAGAGTTTTATCTGTTTCGTACAATCGTAATCGTCGATTTAACTTTGTTACAGATTTGTTTAATCGCTCGTTTTATTGTTCAGTTTAAACAGTTCGAATAGCTCAAGGAAATTGAACGGCTCAAGGCGATTGTATTGTGCAATATTCGGAATCAATTAAAAGTCAAAAAGTTTCATTGAACGTAATTACATGAGCACCTGTTAAGGTCAGCCGCCCTTTTTAAGTGAACATTCAATCTGAGCGTTCTCTACAGGTAGCTTAAAGGTTAAACTATCGTTCTATATTGATGTATGAATTCGATAAAAAATGTTGGAACTTGATTATAGTATCTTTACTTTTTGTACAATATCAAAGCGTATCCAACCACAAAATCTATCCCGAACTTTTTCCCGCCCTGATTCTGAGACCTCAAAACTATTAGACCGTATCGCCCAAAGGACACGTCGATTCTACCCTTTCCTATAGACTGCCGGCGTAGTGTATGAACAGTATAAAAGCTTTCGAAAGTGGAATGATCGGCTCACCATTTTTTACGCGTATTTCACCATTTTTTTAAATTATTTAACGTCTTACCCTTTTAACTTATGTACAGGCAATATGCTATGAATGATGCGGTAATCTGTGTTTGGAGATAATCTGTGGACTAACATAATCATTAGAACCAGGATTATAAAAATATGCAAGACTTGCATATTGCATTACATTGGAAGTGTTAACTTACGCCGTATAAAGATTGTCTTGCACACGTTTTATGTTTCAAGATATTTCATTTACGACAATGCACGGTTTACCACTTAATTGTTAAAATATATCTTCCTTATTAGGCCATTTATAATTATCACCAAAAGTGAAATCATACTTTCAATTCTGCCATATATTTCCACTGTACCGTCGCTTACTAACGCTACTGTACCATTGTGATCCAATTAGGGATGGATGCGCATTCGCTTAAGTATTAAAGTGGACGCTTGATCGTCCAGCCGTCCGGCCAGTACGGATAGAGTATGGACACGGGTCAGACACCCAGCGGGGTTTACGCTGTTTGAATACCAAGACAGGGCTTAATAAGACGTCTGGTTACGCATTTGAGCAAAAGTTAGTGGATTTGTAACTGTATGCTCTTTATACGCTATTAAATATTTCAGTAAAACTTTATAGAAAGTTCTCTCCTATACTTTGTATCCCGTGAAAACAATTGACAGGCGAAACAATAGCTGTTGAACATTTTATGCATTTTTATCCGACTTCAAAAATGGTTCTCAATTCGGAAGTTCATTTTTTAAAATGATGTATGTTTGGGCATATAACTCGGTACATCATATATCTTTTGTTGCAAAATTCTTTTTTTGTTCGAAAGAACAAATTCCGAAAATCTGTGTACCCAGAATTATGCATGCTTCTGTAATCTGTAATATTTGGACGTCATCGCTTACCATTAGACGAGCGTCGTGCTTTTCCTGTTACCTAATATAAAAAAATATATCTAACACCTACGCAAGTTCTTTATTTATTACGAAATAATCATTTATTAACAATATCGGAAAAAGAAGTAGGTTTATAGTAGTGTAAAAAGTAGTGTAAAAGTAAAGGTGTGGGACGCCACATGTGCTGACACATTAGCGGCGTCCCATATATGCGGGACCTCACGGTCAGCGGGCGCGGCAGCGGATGCTGCAGAAAACCTCAAACGGAGGAAATATATAAGATGGAAATAATACCATTGGTGATGGATACATATTTCTTCCGTTTGCGGTCGAAACAATGGGCCCATGGGGTCGAGATGCCCGAGGTTTTGTTAAGGAGTTGTCCAGACGCCTAATAGCCATCACCCGTGACCAAAGAGCTGGCGCTTACCTCGGCCAACGTATTAGCCTAGCTATACAACGAGGTAACGTCGCTAGCTTTTTGGGAACATTACCGGCAGGTAGCGACCTAGATTCTGTCTTTTATTTATAGTATAGATATTATTATTGTAGTTTATATAATCTTGATATTGTCATTAGGTAATTATTTTTAAGTTGTTTTACAAGTAAACATATTGCAGAAAAGTACTAGAACTATACCTACCTTCAAACATAAAAAGCCTTTGCCATAATCTTGACACATACTCGTACAATGACATATTAACAAACAAACATACATATAATACTGTCAAAGTATGAACCATACAATAATTAATCATGCTTACAATAATTAATTGACTTAAGCCTTTTCCGGGAACCTGAACAGTCTTTACCTATAATATCTCTTAAATTTACAGATACATTACAATGTATATACATAAATGTAGGTAGGTAAAACAATTCTACTATAAATGTCAAAGTTAGTCACGGGTATTCCGCTCAGCGGATTGGGATGAAGGGATATATATATACACATGGATAAGGACATAGCTTTTATATTCCGTATTTCAAAACAAAAAAAAGGAATCTTTACAGGATAACTTTGTTGTCCGTCTGTATATCAAGACCCTTATTCTCAGGAACGTGTTGAGGTATCAAGTTGAAATGTATACCAAATAATTAAATCTATGGTGTCTCAAATGTCAAAAAATTTGTAAGTCAATGCGATAAAAAAAATGACCAAGTAAGTCTAACCCCCCCCCCCCCCCCCCCCGCCCCTCTCTCAGCTAAGTTTGTGAGGAGTTGAGTATTCTGCAGATCCCATGAGATGTCCCAGCATCAAGCCAATGCTACCATGTTCTTACAATATCATTAAAGTTAGAGTATACTAAATTTCTAAGTAATCAGACAAATTAAAGTAAAACTCATAGCGTCATCTATCTATATATATAAAATCCAAAGTCCTGACTGTCTGACTGAGACATCAACGCACAGCCCAAACTTCTGGTCCTAAGTACATTAAATTTGGAGGGTGTGTTCATTGTGAAGTGTAAGGCATTCACTAAGGTTTTTCGAAATTCCACTACGTGGGTGACATGAAGAGTTGAAGTTTCCATGGAACTTTTTATTCTCTGGGTCACAGACAGACTCACACATACACAGATATACACGTCAAACTTATAACAACCCTCTTTTTAGTCGGAAGTTAAAAAGAAAGACATGGAGTTAAACGATTAAACCGTAGCACTGTTTGATTAGCTTAAAAGCAAAGTTTTCATTTGTTTAGAATAATTTGTTAAAATAATTGTAACGGTCAACAATCATTATTGTTGATCTTATTAAGTTTTAAGCGAAAATAATTATGCCCGTATTCGTACCCGCAGTTAAGTACGTATTTTCCCATATCTACGCTTCTGTGTAATGATTATATTTTATTTATTTTAATTTGCACAATTTTGCGCATGTTATTAAATAATTATCTAAGTAGTTTAGTAACACAACACTCTTTATTGAATAATATATACTAACACGCAATACTTTAACTGGCGAATTTTGAAACGCGAGGTTTATTCACGGGAGTTTCTTATAAGTCCTTGTTAGTTATCTCTGTGTATTTCCCTGTGTTTTCAACATCTACCAGCCAGCTTGCCAGAATATTATAGTCTTATAAATGTATAACTTTAGATGTCAGCTAATAATTATTTTTTAATAATTAGTAGTCACTTCAGTAGTTAAAATTCGACGGAAATTTAAAAACAAACAATCTTTTAAGCTCAATGTGTTACATGAAATCCACAAATATTAGTAAATTGCATTTTTAGGGCGAGAAAGTGCAGCCGCTGTTTGACCTTGCTTTTATTCTAATGTTTTTCATCATTGTTAGGAAAGTGAAAGTAGGTAGGAGGACAGTCGTGGACGAAAAATCAAACATCTGACCTGCAGACACACTATGAGCCAACACACTGTTTAAGGACTTGAAAGGAGACTGTGCGGACGCCCGAGTCCCCCTAGTGATGTTCATAGGGCTCTCCACCGAGCGCCAACCGGCATACGACGTATCCCCGAGATTTTTCGTGAGATGAGGAGAGCCTTTCACGAAAGTCTGGCGGATTTCGCTACCGTCCATGTGGTGTCTCTCAGTGTCAACATCATATTTAAGTGCGAGTAACCCGAGAATTAGCGTGATGCAATTTTTTCGACCCGTGTTTCCTTATAATAGCTACACCAGATTTCGTAAAGGAAAACGGCCATTTACGTTGCGACATAGTCTGGTGGGTGGTCGTGTGCCGCGGCCAAAACCTTCCGTCGCTGTCACCTGTTTAGCCAGGAGCCACGTGTAGAGTTTCGCAATTCCTGTTTTGCACCAGCGAACGAGAGTCATTCGGCCCACGTTGATGAAAAATAGCAATATACTTCATGAAATTTTGTTTGTTTGGTTTGTAGTGGATCACAGCGGTGAGATGGTAGATGATGAACTCTATATTATATGACATATATCTTATACTTTAAATGATAGTTGGTGTAATATACTATAGTTAATAATGTAAATAATCGACCGAGCGTAGTGAGTGAAGCGTGTCAGTTTAGACTAGGCCAAAAATGCTTTTGTTCAGAGTTTTTTTACCGATATTGACGAAAATTTGCACACGAGTTCCTTGATTTATTTAAGTATTTCTGCCTATCGCGGTTTTTTAATTTGGAGAAGTTTGCTGTAGCGTTATTTATGAACGGATTTCAGTCAAATTGAGAAGACACACTAAGGACTTCACTCTACACAAGATGTAGCGAAAATAATTTCCAAGAAGAGGAAGTGGAGGGGAGAAAGGGAGTGATGTTTGCTGTAGCGTTATAAATGGACAGATTTTAATTTTTATATAGGCACGCAAGGTCTACTGTTCTCACAGAACTGTAACGAAATAGGGCACGCTTACCGACTGCTAAGGAACCTAGATTGAAAATATAAACAATGTATTAATGTTACAAATTATATTATCTCTAGATACATAAACGAGTTTAATATCGGGACGTGAGTCTTATGCCGGCTTTGCTGTAAGAAGATACGGTTTTGAAGATGATGATTTTTTACCAGAAAATGACATTTCAAGATGGACTGGGCTTTGGGCCTAGATAGAAACGCCGCTTTGGCTTAGCGGCCATCTCCAAGAAGCTTTCTGAGACTTCCTGCTGCGATGGACCGTCTGGAGACTCAAAGCAGGATTTTGAAGTACATTCGGCCACTCCGGTAACCATAACTACGACAGTGATTGGAGTAAGCTTTGGCCGTGGCAGCATTAGGCCAGGCGACACTCGCAGCTCTTACTTGTTTCCATGACCGTCCTCACGTGCGTCAACGACCTCATTTTGCTGATGACTATATATGACTATGATGACTACCAGATTTACAACGATATTAGTGAGCAGAAAAGTATGGAGGAACATTTAGTATAGAGTGCTAAGTTATGTATTTTAAGATAATATAATTTGTAACAGCAATCCATTGTTCATATTTCGTCTAGGTTCCTCAGCAGTAGGTAAGCGTGAAAAGGGCAAACTGTAGTTACGCAAATACAAAATATACCATCTTTATACACAGTTAATTTACAATAAATGTATTTTTATTTGATTTTGACTCGAATAAATCTTTTTAACAAAAAAATTAGACCACCGAAAAAACTGAAAAGCAATAAATGATTAAACTTTTTTATTTAACCTTAATAAAGAAGTTCTTAAGCTATTGTTACTATATCTAATTATATATTTTTGTAATTGTTTTGAGTTTTTAACAAACAATATTATAACAAATATTAGAACAAACATAATAATTAAGTTCTTAAACTAATGTAAGTATGTATACCTAAGTAATTTATTAATTAAATTAAATTAATTAATTACGTAAAGCGTGATGCGCGGCGGAGGCATGGCGCAGTGGAGGCATGGCGCAACACGCCAGTTCGCCGGAAAATGCCAAGTGTTAGCGAAGTTATTGTCAGCGAGACTGCAACCCGAACGGGCACCACATATAGTAATATGTGACGGCCTGTGACGGGTACACGTCGTTGCGAGTGGTCGTGCATCGCTATTTAGTCTGTGGGTCGTGTGGAAGCGCATTTTTTGGAATGTTTATGTTTATCGCTGGAGATTTCACGTTGCATTGTTAATTTGATTTGATTATTTCTTTAAACTTAAGAGGTTATTTAGTGATCTTTGCTTATTGATTATTTGGCGCCGACTCAAAATTACTTAGGTATACATACTTACATTAGTTTAAGAACTTAGTTATTATGTTTAGTTAAAAACTCAAAACAATTACAAAAATATATACTTCCATATACTAACAGTAGTTTAAGAACTTCGTTAATAAGGTTAAATATAAAATTTTTATTAATATTTGCTTTTCAGTTTTTTCGGCGGCTTAATTTTTTTTTGGTAAAAAGTTTTATTTTGTAATTTTTTGTGGCCATAATCTACTATGTTAAAAGCAGGCGTCATTGCTTACCCCTGGCCTAGACAAACTTTATATAGAACATTTGTGCTCTATAATAATAATAATAAAAATAATTTAAGATCACATAAAAAACTAAAAAAACGACTTCCAACGACACGCTAGTCAATTTCAATACTAAGTTTGAGGTGTTCATCTTCATAATGAATTACCACCAGTAAAATATCATCATCATAATCAGCCGGTATCAATCCATTGCTGGACATATGCCTCTCTCAAGACACGCAACTGAGCCCGATTTTCGGCTCTTTGGTTTTTCGAGTGTTTGTTGACATATTAACATTGATCCATTATTTTTGTTAATTTATTCAAAACGGCTCAACCGATTTCGTTAAAATTTAAATGCGACCCCTTTGGGGGTATAATTTCAATAAAAAAATATTTATCGAAATCAGACAACTTTGTAAAAAGTTATGCGTGGTACATAAAAAAAATATATATACGCGTCGACTTGATAACCTCCTCCGGGTTTTTTTCGTCGGTTAAAAATCCAACCTAAGTATAAATCTAATGCTTGACTCAGATTTAGATTCATTTATTTTCTTCAAGTAGGTACATTGTACACTTATGAACGTTAAGTAGACACTTATTCTAACAATAATAATTAGGCATAGACAAATACAGCAAGACCAGCTAGAAATCAAGCTCTAAATTCAAAAGGCAGTTTGGCTGTATTTTTTTAAAAGATGTGCACATTAATATTCACTTACTTATGTTCTCAATTACACCTAACTAACAATGTCCTTAAATATGGAATGTAAAATATACTTCCGTGCAACGATTATTTTTAATACTAACCGTTTAAAAACATGTTGTTCATTGTACAAACCGTTGAGAATTTTAAATGAACGCTATCAACTTGCCGTTTTTGACGTGTTTGTTGACACGGCAGTTAAATAGACTGTTCGTGAGAGCTATTTGTTTGTAGCAATTGAAAGCAATTTTTATGTTTGAGAATATTATGACAATATTATTTCATTATCCTGTTTTTTGATTGACCTACCATTTGAATACGTCTCAAATATTGGTTTGATACTAGTTGGTTTGACACTAGGCTAAATAATTGAACACAAAAGTTATTTGGAATTGGTCAATGTATATCAAATATTTCTAGTAAAATAAAAAGTAAGCAATGCTTTTAGCATTTATGTATGTTATAAAATTAAAAACTACTAATAACGTCCTCAAGCAAGGTCCTTATCCGTGGTCTAATATATTCTTTTGTCTCTCTGAGTGGGTCCGTGCTGTCCATATAATCTTCTTTATATATAAAAGCGAAAGGTCACGCATCACGTAGTCTTGAAAACCGCTTGACGTACAAAGATGAAATTTTGAAGAGAGATAATTCATAGTTAGTAAACGCCCGCTAAGAACGGATTTGCGACAGGGCCGGATTAAGGAGGTCTAAGGGCTCTCGCAAGCTTGTATAAAAATCCTTCATTTTATGCTACAAACTTAATTAATTTGGTAGTTAATAAACGTTCGCTAAGTACGGATTTAGTAACAGTGCCGAATTAGGGATGAAAGGGGGGAACCCCTTTCATCCCTAATCCGGCACTATGTTATCCGGCACTATATGTTACACAAAGTTTGCTGTAACATTTGAGAGACACACTAAGGACTTCATTTTACATAAGATGTTGTGAAAAAATGTCTAAATAGAGGGAATAGAGGGGGGGAAAGCGGTGAAGGTGGTTGTAGCGTTAAATAACTATATTATATATTAACATATATCCCTATTTCGCCAAACTCTGTAATGGCTTTACTAAGTCAGAGGAAACTGTCAGTTATTACCTGGTTATAAGGGCACGTGAGGTCTACTATTCTATTCATGTTGTATAAGCGTTTTGTGTTGATTCATGCAGTGGACAGGCTGATTATGATGAAATCAAATATTTGAAGTTGTTTCTAAATATAACTAAAAAAATAAACCTTATTTACTTGTGTGGTGTTTTATCTTTGAATAAATTCCGGAATATCTCTACTTGAAACTAGTTTTGACTAAGAAGAAAGCTTAAAGTTATTGCAAAACAATATAATGCACCAAAGACAAAGTTTTATAACGTTTTGCCGGTCTCAGTTCCACATAACATTCGTCAGTGTCTCACAACTTTTATTGCAACGGATATGATGGATCTGCATCCACAATCTCGTATCATAGTGGAGTTAAATCGCATACCGGCCGTCTAAACAATTTCACAACAAGGGTGCCTCGTATTTTGCATAAAAATACTGAGACGTCAACCGTTTACAAATAACTCGTTCCCTCGTAGTCAGGGTAATTTTTGTTTCCCCCTTTGCCGAAAGTTATGACACAATGTGAAAACATTTAAATTGAATCGTGGCCAAATATGTTAAATTCTTGAAGGAATACAGGGCGAAGTGGATGGGAATACTAATCGTAGTCTATCTTCTTACTTGTACTATTCATTATTCTGTGTCGTAGTGTAGAAGGAAAAGTGTCATGCTACATACTACGACGTAGACAGGTGCTACAACAGGCTTGGATCTACGCGCTACGTGTAACAACGTATCGACGTACTGTTGTGACAGTGACTTTGCATTTAAATATTATTTTTGTCGCCAATTGTAGATACATTTATAATTCCAATATCTTTTTTTAAGATTTCGAGAGAATTTCTATGTACATTATAGTTTTGGGTGGAAATTAATATATACAATTTTTTATATAGAATATTCAGATATTTTGGTGCATTCTAAAATTAGCAATTTAATTTAATTGGAATTGTATTTGGTGACCTATTTAGTGGATGTCATTACAATTTGGCGGCAAACTAAAGATTTCCTATAACATACATTTTGGAGGAACTGTTAGATAAAAAGTTGCTGAGAGTGCATTTATCAGCTGTTCGATTATTACGATCAATCGACGCTAATTAGAAGGTGAGCGTCCGACACCGGCTGCCATCGCGAGAATTTTTCAGACCCGCCGCGGTGATAAATCAAACTCGAAACCGTAATGAAAGCGAACGGATCGCGTCGCGAAGAGAAGGGAGGAAAAAATATCACGGAAAAAATCAGGTGCGTCCCCCGGTCGGGTACCGAGAGAAAAACAGTCGTCGGGTGGTGGGCGGTAGGGGGGGGCGGTCGATGCGGGGGCGGCGCTGGGCGGGCGGCGCGTGCGCGGACCGGCCCCGCCGGCGGCCGGCGCGCTCCCGCCACACTCCCAGCGGCCCCGTCGCTCGTCGCTCGCCTACCGTCCGCTCAGTCCGCCGCGCCGCCACTGCTCTCTCGCGCCGACGCCGGCACGCGCCGCGCGACACAACACTCGCGACTCCGCTCCGACTTTACATGTCCAAAGTCCTAAAGTCAGTGCTTCCTATCGCGACCGCGAAAGTGCTCCCGCAGCCGATTTCCGAACCGGACCAGACCTGCACATCGCTCAGGGTTAGTACCGACGCTTTCCGCGATGCACCCAAGCCGTCAGTGAGCGATGACGCACGCCAAAGTTTTTACTTCGAAGTTTGGTAAAGTTGAGTGCGCGATGCGTCGGATGCACGCTGCCCGGCCGCGAGTGGTCGCTATCGCTGGGCGGCGCCGTCGTGTCGCTCTCCGCAAACATTTCAAACAACAAACAGATCATCGTCTTATTATCCCCACACGGATACTATAAATACCGACATCCATATCTGTAATGTGCCGCGAACGGATTCAAACTGCTAAAAACAAGCGCGTTATTTAGTTTTTACGCCTAAATATTGCGATAAGATAAGAGTTCGTACACTATTAGCTAGAAATAAAATTGTGGAATCGCATGTAACGGTGATATTAACTGTGAACGGTTCAAGTTTATGTACTTTTTTCTCAAATTAGTCGGCAGGAGGGCAATTTGTAACCGACTAAAATTCAGCAATTTTTTATGACTTTATTCTACTTTAGCAGCACTCGTATTTGTACGAGCGGAAACGGCATTATTATGAAGGCTATTCACAAAATTTGTCGATTCTAAAATTGTATTTATGGTATTTTGTAAACTTTTTTGGCAAGCAAATACAAATTTTCCAACTTTGTTAACGGTTTAACGCTTCAAATAAATTGTTCCTTTTTGTCCGCAAACATTGCGTACGTGCATAATTTAAAACTCTCGAAGGAAATTTCGCAAACTGTTGTGCACAGGAATAAACTTTTACAAGTTCGAAATTTATATTTCAGACAAAATGTGATTAACTTAGATTCAGTGCTTGTTACCTACTGTCCTATATATTGTGTTTTACACCAAATGGAATTTACAACATGTTCATCAATATTTTGTCAGAACAACAGGTACAGAGAAAATTAGAATTAAAATTAGAAAATAGGTGATAGATTTTAGTGTTCTAGGAGTTTAGACGTATAGTGTATGTTTATAAAACTAGTATATGTTATATAATATAATAGTATATGTTTAGAAAACTAAATGAATAGTGACACTAATGCTAGATAATAGAGAAACAAAAGTAGAATTGGCACTAAAAATCTTAGGTACAGCTTATTAGAGCAATCACAATGCTATTTTAGAGAAGAACAATTGCTGTAGCCCGTGTGATTAACAAAAAGTTGAAAATTTTAATTAAAAAATGTATACCATTTGAGTGCCAATTTGGGAGTCATAAACAAATTCACCAGGGAATAACTCAGGTACTCATATGAGGCATTTTATTTTTTACAACTTATTAAAAGTATAAATATTTGTATCTTTATAGCCTGTCCTGTTAAATTATATTTTTTTTGTGAGAGTAAACATACACATTTTACATACTGTTTAAAAGTCTTAATAATTATATATGTATGTGCCATAAATGCCGTTGTATTGAACAGCATTATTTAACATTTACAAAATAAAACAATATTACTTAATATATTTTATATGGATATAGCAAATAGTAAACATTGGCTTCATTAAATAAATTGTCCTCTAAATTGTTAATTTCAAAAATAATAATAATGTTTTTTTTAAATACTTCAATAAAGTAATTTTTACTTCAATTGTCAAATACACATGGTTCTTTAATTTAATCACGGTATGAATTCAGTTTCTAAGTAAAGATCAACGTAAATTATTCGTATTAGTAAAATAACAAAATAAATTTTCGTACTACGTATAATTTCGTAGCAAAACTCAATATCGTAGCAAAAGCAGCTCCTAAACAAAATGTTTGGTATTTGGAAGATAAATAACTGACGGTTGATTAGTTTCATAATTAAATTCCCAGAGTTACGAAACAAGTTCACATTTATTTTAATACTTACTTGGCATTTGTCTGAGTTACATGGTAAAATTAATTTGACGAAGTTCTTTGAAGTAAATTAATATAATAACTGAGGTTTCGAGGTTGATTTTATTTGCCTTTAATATCGAATCAATCATTATTTACTTTAATTGGCTATAAACTGTGTGCGTAATTATGAACTGTAGCAATTATCCAATTTACATTTCATGATATTATTTTTTAGAGAGACGGGTGTGTTTTTATGTCATCACTCACTGACGATAGTTAAATATTTTAAAAATCTTGTCCATTGTCGTGTTTTTTATTTTATTTTCGACATAGGCACACTTAGGCACAACTAATAAGGTAAGGTAATAAAGTAAGAAAATAAATATACTAATAAATGCTTGTACTTATTATTATTTTCCCATAATAATGCAATGCAAGGCAATAAATATTACACGCATGTAATTTTTCAAACTGTATGCAATTTCCTGTTCCTTATTTATGTCATTTTAGCTCAATAGTGCTACCATCTTCGACCCCATCATCACTTACCAACAGGTGAGATAGTGGTCAAACGCTAGCGCAGATGATATAAAAAATCCTTTTCTCACAGATAAAGAAGAAGACAAGAAGATATACATTTATTCACCAATATGCAATATAAGAAATTATGAGAAAAAAATAATTGAACTAGTATTTGTACTTAAGTTAATCTATACTATCTATCTATACTAATTGAAAGTATAATATTATGAAAAGGTAACATTTTAAAGTTAGTAAATCTAAATGTTCTGGATAATTAACTACCCATTTGAACTGTTATGGGCTTTTCAATATCACCTTATTTAAATCATTGTTTTTGGAGACCTATTCAGTAACCTACGTTGACAGTAGAGAGATAAAAAAACTTAGCTTAGTAAAAAATAAATAAGTTACCGTTTATAATATTATTATTAAGAACGGTTGTACACTCACGGGTTTTTTTATCGGAATTGCTCCGACCAGTTTCAGACACGTTTGGTGTCCTTCTTCTGGGAGCCACGTCTACCGCAAGCTCCTCGCGCAACGAGCTTCGGCACGTAACCAGTTACGTGCCGAAGCTCGTTGCGCGAGGAGAACTACAACTGAAACTGGTCGGAGCAATTCCGATAAAAAAACCCGTGAGTGTACAACCGTTCTTAATAATAATATTATGTGTAATCCTCACGATACATTTAATAATCAAGTTACCGTTCTATTGACGTGTGTAGGTTTGTCTGTGTATCTGTGTATCTATGTGTCTGTGGCATTGTAGCGCCCAAAAGGGATGAATGAACCGATTTTGATTTAATTTTTTCGTTTGATAAGTGACTTCATCAAGAGTGTTCTAGCTTTTATTCATGAAAACCTGTTCAGCCGTTTTAAGAGATTGAGCTCTTTTCTAGTCGATGTCGCTATGAGAACAATTTTCATTCAATTCAGCTTCATTTTTAACCGACTTCAAAAAAAGGAGGAGGTTTCTCAATTCGACCGTATATATATATATATATATATATATATATATTTTTTTTTTTTTATGTTTGTATGTTTGTTCGCGGATAACTTCGTCGTTTATGAACCGATTTCGATTATTCTTTTTTTGTTCGAAAGGAGAGATCCCAAGTGTGGTACCATGGTAATTTTATCGAGGTATGATAAGTATCTCCAGAGATATTGAGATAAACGTCTCAAAATTGGTACTGAAAATGAATAGCGCGGCATTGAAGTCGGTTGTTTTTTAGTTTTTAAACGATATTATACTTCGATAATTTTGTAAGAACATCGACCTGATGCTGGGGCACCTCCTGGAATCTGCTGAATACTCAATTAACCATACTCACCAACTTACAGCAGATGTTGTGTCTGGGCTCCTTTAAAGAGTCTCAATGAACAGGTTATAGCTAGATCGGGGGTAGTTTAAAATTTTAAATGAAAGTACGTACTATTTGAATTAAATATAGTGGCTGTTATTTGTATATGGATTTATAAGCTGAGCGGTTTGTGCATATTGAAATGTAACTGGCGTCTCAATAATGACCTTTATACGATTGCCGTAATAACTTTTCAAATCTATACATAAAATAATAAAATGAACCCCAATATAAAGAAGTGAAAATCGGTTCGAGTATTTTTTTGTTACTTTTGGTCTAACATGTTTCATTGGGATAACTAATATAGTAACAAGTAAAAAAATAAAAAAAAATCAATAAACACCCACGACAATGTCCTTTAGAAAATTAATTAATGGAGTTCTTCTCTGATGGGAGTACTTCCGTAACACCAGTAGATTCAACAGTCAATCAGTTTTCTTCTTTTGTTTGCAGATCTAGAGTTGCCTATTACGACGGCATTATGCAGCTGATAGACGGACAATCAGTTCCATTCGGAATATGATTTGCACTGCGATTAGTTTGCGTTTTATTAATTTATTGTGTTTCATTATTTCACAATTTTTTAGATAAAAATTGTCTGAAGTACTGAAACATGCACTGGGCTGCGGGTGCACGTAATAGTACGGTTGGCAACCCTACATTAATCAGGGGAATTAAACATTTGTTTTAAGTGTGGCGTTCGACGTCTGGATGAAAGCTGAATGACCTTTGTTTTTTTTTGTAAATTCAAAGAAATAAGTTATGTTTCTATTATATCTTCTAATGTTCTAATACTATAAGAATCTTTATCCTGACATACTGACTGACTGACAGACAACGCACAGCCTAAACCCCTGGTCGTAGAGACTTGAAATTTGGAGGGTATATTTGTCTTAGTACGTAAAGGTGTACTAAGACAGGATTTTCTAGAATTCACGCCTAAAGGGGATGAAATGGGGGTTCAAAGTTTGTATGGAGAAACAAGATTAGATGGTCTTTTCTATTCGAAACCTCACACAAGTGCTTCAGTAAAAAAATAAGTAAAAACGTGTATCTGGTTTTTTCAAAATTCCACCCCTAAAAAGGTAAAACGAGGCGGCAACTAAGTCTGAAAATCAATGTTGTTTCGGATTGCGCTGAAATTTGCCATTCAAATAGTTATTACGACGTTAGTTCACTTCCCCTCTGCGAAAGGATTTTCCAAAATTGACCTCTTAAGGGGATTAAATGGGGGATCAAAGTTTGTATGGAGAAACAAGATTAGATAGTATTTTCTATTCGAAACTTCATACAAGTTCTCCAGTAAAAAAATAAGTAAATACGTGTTTCAGGTTTTTTTAATTCCACCCCTAAGAGGAAATGGGGTAACAAAGTGTGAAAATCCATATTGTTTCGGATTACGCTGAAATTTGGCATGCAGATAGTCATTACGACTTTAGTTCCTTCTGAGCAAGGATTTTTTAAATTCACTCCCGAAGGGGATGAAACGAGGGTTCAAAGTTTGTATGGAGAAACAAGATTAGATAGTTTTTTTCTATTCGAAACTTCACACAAGTACTTATTAATTATAAAAAAATTAAATAGTGTGCTCTCTTCGAAATTCCACCCCAAAAAGGGTGAAGTGGGGATAACACAGTCTGAAATAAATATTGTTTCGGATTGAGCTGAAATTTTGCATGCAGATAGTTATTTTACCGTAGGCATCCGCTAAGAAAGGATTTTTCAAAATTCACTTTTCAAAGGGATGAAGCGGGGGTTCGAAGTTTGAATATTCATTTTATTCACCATTTCACACAAGTTCTTCTGCATATAAATACGTCTGTATATAATTCTGTATATAAATACGAGTTTCAGACTTCTTCCAAATGCCACCCTAAGAGGGTGAACTGGGGTAACAAGTCTTAAAATCAATATTGTTTCGGATTGCGCTGAAATTTAGAATGCAGATAGTTATTATGACGTAGGTATCCGCTCAGAAAGGATTTTCAAAAAATTCCTCCCAGATACGAGAGGGGATTCAAAGTTTGTATGGCGAAACAAGATGAGATAGTCTGTTTTATTCGAAACTTTACACATAAGTACTTCTGTAAATAAATAAGTAAGTACTTGTTGTAGGATTTTTCGAAATGGGGTAGGTAACAAAATATGAAAATAAAAATATGGGTTTTTCGGGTTTTATAAATATGAATCCCGATTTGTCTTAGTCACGCCATAACATGAAAACGGGTGAACCGATTTGGCTAATTCATATTTGATGTCTTTAATGATACAATCGTTTTTACAAAAGAAAAATTTAAGTAAATAAAAGGAGTTTTTACCGCAGGCGAAGCCGCGGGGCACTTCTAGTTGATAATTTATTATAAATTTATATTAAATTATAAATTTGACGTGTGCAAGTGCCAATTTTTTATGTGCTCGTATACTGTATGTGTGCTTTGACATTTTAATTAACGTCATAACATATCTAAGAACCACCATTGATTAATTACTAACCGTTAAAAGACAAAATCGAACTAGTTTTGGAGAAAAATGGCAACATGGATTTGCAAAAACAAATGTTTACTGCAGCGCCCCCTGGTGAGTTGTTACCGTAACACCTATCTAAAAACATGCACCAATTACATGCACAACCCATAACTGAGAACTGCATCAAAATCGGACTAGTCGTTTTGGAGAAAAATGGCATCATGGATTTGCACACACAAACAAACAAACAAACATCCTCTCACCCCAAACGCATATACAGTCTCCGCTCTGTCGTGGGTAAAAATGCATATGGGATAATATAACCCACAGGCGAAGCGGAAGCGGATCGCCGGTAGTTTGTTGTAACTTATTGACGTTATTATTAATACGACGGCAGGCAACGTATAAACGTAATCTATCCTTCTCCTGTACAATCAAACTCCAAGTTTCCAAGACGTACTTAGGAACTTTAGTCAAGCTTAACAGCAATATGGTGTCCCTTGTCACCAACGGAGAGTAAACACGGTTAATGATCGACTATCGGAGATGATGATAGATGGCAGTAAATGCTTACGCACACCTACTCATAACCCGCTTGTTTGCTATGGTTTGGTATTATGGTTTGATTAACCCTTAAAACAAAATGAGGGGTGTTATACGTTTTACGTGTATCTGTCTGTGTCACCGTAGCTTCCAAACGAAAAAAATCTCCCGCCATAACTCAGATATAATATAAGAGTAAATAAAAAACTAGCCAAGTGCAAGTCGGACTCGCACTCGTAGGGTTCCGTACCACACTACAGTATTTTATAAGATCGAGCAAAAAATACCACTATCATTCTTCGCCAGCAAAAAATAAAAATTAATAAACATTTTATTTTTTATAACGCCATCTAACGTCTGAAAAAGGTATTAGGGTACGGCATTCCAATATAACGCCATATATGGACGTTTACCAAAGCGTGCATAGAATGTTAAAACACGTTTCTTGTATGGGGACCCCCTATTATTTTTAACTTTATTCTGTTATTAGTATTTGTTGTTATAGCGGCAGCAAAAATTCATTATCTGTAAAAATTTCAACTGTCTAACTATCACGGTTCAAGAGATACAGCCTGGTGACAGACGGACTGACAGACAGACAGACAGACAGCGGAGTCTTAGTAATAGGGTCCCGTTTTACCCTTTGGGTACGGAACCCTAGAAAAGCAAAAAGAAACATAACAAATTGCTCAGCGGACTCCGTCTTAAGGTAATACTCGTAAAAATAATAAACAAATTATATGATCCTGATGATATCTCTTGCTTTATACAAATTAAATAAAAGTGACACACATGTTTTTGATCATAATAAACGAAAGAAAGTTATGATTTAAATTGTCCACCAATATTTACAAATACCGATATCAAAAAGAAATAACACCGGTAGGCCTCGAGGTAAAGCAAATTAAAATGTTAAAGGTGTTTGCTAAGAGTGTAGTGACCTTTGTAATGTTATTGTTATTTAAAATAATTTTATTAAAATCTGTAAGAATTTTGCTGAAATAGTCAGTAGTTTGGGTACATTTTTAGTCTCAGTAGGGTTCCATATTACTGAGACTTCGCTGTCCGTCCGCCCATCCCTCTGTCTGATCGCAAGTCTGAACCATATTAGGTAGGGACTTAAAATTTTCACAGACTATGTATAACTGAAAAATAACCGTTATAAAAAAAAAATATACAAGAAACATGATTTATTGGCGTTTTTAACGGGATCATCTTGAAAATAAGAGCCCCATTGGCGTAAAAGATGGCATGACTTCTAAGCAAAAGGTCACCGGTTCGCCCGGTACATCCACAGGTAGTAAGAGTATATTATATTGATGTATCGCCGGACTTCTTTCCAAAAAGTATCTTACTACCATCAAGAAGAAAATCTGGCACCATAAACTTAAGGTGTTCTGGCAGTACACAGTCCTTGAGAGTCTGGGTATCTGAAGCCTAGCGTGTTCACCATCATCGACCGCATCATCACTTGCCACCAGGCGAGATAGTGTTTGATAGCTTATAAGTAAAAAAAAACACACACTTGGCCAGTTTATTTATGTTACTAAGCAACGTTACAAAAATGAACAAGCGTCAATTAAGCGACAGACTAACACGTAAACAAAAATTGGCCTGCCAGATCCAACATCTAGATGGCTCAGGATAACAATTAAAGTTCGTACTAAAAGTTAATCAAAAATTCTAGCTAAATTATGTCTCATCTGTTCATAAGTCTACTAATTGTGCCCCGCGGCGTCATCCGCGTTAAAAAGTATCCATAATATTGGATATTCCTGTGCAAAATTTCAGCTAAATCGGTTGAGCCGTTTGTCTGTGAAGAACTCCCAAACAAACATACAAACTGACTTTCGCATATATGATATCGGTGTTGGTTACATAGCGTGATTGATGTATATTTTTAACCGACTTCAAAAAAGGAGGAGTTTCTCAATTCGACCGTATATATTTTTTTTTATGTTTGTTCGCGGATAACTTCGTCGTTTATGAACCGATTTTGATTATTATTTTTTTGTTGGAAAGGAGATATCCCAAGTGTGGTACCATGGTAATTTTATCGAGATCTGATAAGTATCTCCAGAGATATGGAGATAAACATCTCAAAATTCGTACTGAAAATTAATAGCGCGGCATTGAAGTTGGTTATTTTTAGTTTTTTTAATATACAAGAACATACAAGAATGATCTTATATTGCTCTAAAAGCTAATACATTTTAATCAAGTAAATGTGAATTAAACCTAGAATCGTAACTTATATAATTAACTATTATAACATCAACGGTAGCCACAACGCGTTTCAATGAAAACAAAGAAACAATAAAAGCACTGCATAATTACTCTTATTTGCCCTTTAATTGACCACTATTCGATCCAGAACAACATTCAACATGGCCTTAAGCTGTTTGACAGAGTAATAGCTTGTTCCAGCTTTAATTACTTGTAGTTTGTTTTCAAGCTTATTATTACGGCTTGGCTACTACTTCCCCTGGGAGGCAAGGGGTTGAACGTAGTTATTAATTCATAACTTTTCCCGCTGTAGTGGCTAAGCCTCAATACTATCACCTTTTCAACTGAAATCCGAAAATTTATTAAGATTATAACTAGGTTTACGGAAAGGTTACGCGGTCAGGTGCGGTAAATCAATAACCATTTATTGGAGGCTCTGTTATATATAATAATACTAGCAGTACCCCGCGGCTTTGTCCGCGTTAATAACTTCATTCATTCATTTAATTTTGTTTTATGAAAACACATGAAAAACTGAATTAGCCATATCGGTCTACCTGTTTTCAAGTTATGGCGTGACCAAGGGACATATGTCCCTCATAGACTCATTTTTATAAAACCCAAAAATCATATTGGTTTTCAAACATTGTTTTATTTGTTTGCATATTTAACTCTCTTAAAGGTAGAATTTCTAAAAAGCTTGAATCACATATTTACTAACGTATTAACAGAAGTATTTGTGTAAGTTTCCAATAAAATAGACTATCTTATGTTGTTTCTGTATAGAAACTTTGAACTCGCGTTCCCTATAAGGGGTGAATTTTGGAAAATTCTTTCTTAGAGGATACCTACGTCATAACTCATAACAACTATTTGCATGCCAAATTTGGTTTAAGCTGTGCGTTGATAGATCAGTCAGTTAGTCAGTCAGTCGGTAACATTTGCCGATTATTAGGGTTCCGAACCCAATGGGTGCCAACGGAACCCTATTACTGAGACTTCGCTGTCCATCTGTTTGTCTGTCTGTCTGTCTGTCTGTCTGTCTGTCTGTCCGTCTGTCACCAGGCTGTATCTCATGAACCGTGATAGTTAGACGGTTGAAATTTTCACAGATGATATATTTTTGTTGCCGCTATAACAACAAATACTAAGAACAGAACAAAGTTAAAAATTAAAGAAAAGTTTAAAAAAAGTTTTTACAACAGCGCAGCGCCACCTATCTAGCATCAAAGATGGCGCTATCGTATTTACCTTAATCTGAATCTCGGAAGCGGCTGCAACGATTAAATAAAATTTAGTATACCTACAGGGGATTTCGGGGGCGATAAATCGATCTAGCTAGAAGTCATTATTCAGAAAATGTTGTTTTATTCGTGTTTTCAATAATCAACTTTATTGATAATCAACTTAAAATATGACTCTTCCCGACATCTATTGGCGAGTAGAAGTACAGTATCAGTAAAGAAGTTAGTTGCTCTCAATTAAAAAAAATATTATTATTATTCGTCAATAAATGTTAATGTCGGGAAGATATTTGTCTGTTTAAGTGGCAAAAAATAACGAGCAAAGCTCGGTCAACCAGATATTTAATAATATTAATTACTACAATTACTACAATCACTATTACTACTATTACTATTACTACTATATGATACTATTCTACCTTTGTGTTAACGTTTACTTAGTTGGTGTTAGAAGTTCGTTAGAAATTCGATAGATGGCGTTCGGAACCCTCCGTGTGCGGGACAAAAGTCTGACTCGCACTTGGCCAGTTTTATATATACAGATTTCATTATTTACGTTAAACTGAATACTATCCCTACATAGTGAATGGTACCAGGGAATACATGTTTTCTATACTTACAAATTTCATTTTGCACATGAATGTTGAGTGAATCAAACCAAGTATGTAATAAAATTTACCATAAAAACTTTATCACCCTGTTTAATCATTTCAGGGGACGATTTTTGAAAATTAAAATACCCTATTCTGTTTTATTTCAGGACCTACACTATCTACATTTCCAATGTCATCAAAATCGATTAAGTAGTTATGCAGATACGTGGATATAAACATTCATTTATTTTCTATGATTTCTTCAGATAAATTTAAATGTTTACTCCCCCTAGGGGTAGATTTGAATGAAATAAAAAATACATGTTTCATTATTTGTTTAAAATTTTTATTTGTACTTTTTGTTTTCAGTGAACCGGACCAAGGAATAACATTTTTCATAGAAACTTTATCACCCTATGTAACCCCTTCAGGGATTAAATTTAAAAAATAAAAATAACCTATGTGTTATTTCAAAACTTACACTATCTACGTTTCAAATTTCATTGAAATCGGTTAATTAGTTATGCAGATACGTCAAAACAAACATGACTGGATTTTCTATGATTTTGCCAAAAAAAAAAAAACATTTTACACACCCCCTGGGGTTTGGAAAATAAAAAAATACATGTCTCATTATTTGTTATAGATTATATGTACCGAGTTTTTGGTGAATCGGACCAAGGAATACGTGGAAACAAATATGACTGAATTTTCTATGATTTTTCCAAACAAAATCATTTTACACACCCCCTAGGGGTAGATTTGAAAAAATTAAAAACACGTATCTCATTATTTGTTTTAAGGTTTGTTTGTACCGAGTTTTGAGTGAATCGGACAAAGGAATACGTGAAAACAAATATTACTGATGTTTTTTATTATTATTACAAAGAAAATTCATTTTGCAAGCCCCCTAGGGGTAGTTTTGAAAAAGATGAAATACACGTGTATTCTTTTTTGTTTTAAGGTTTATTTGCACCGAGTTTTGAGTAAATCGGCCCAAGGAATAAAATTTTCCATAGAAACTTTATCACTCTATTTAACCCCTTTGATGATTTTCAAAGAACCTTCACTATCTACGTTGTAAATTTCATTAAAATTGGTTTAGTGGTTATCGAGATACGTGGTAAAATACATTCACACACACGTACTTACTTTCGCATTTATAATATTAGTAGGATATTAGAGAGGGTGGGAGGGACGGAAACACACATTTTACCACTTTGAAAGTGATTCGTCTTTCAAGCGATTAACTTTGAGAAAAAATGTTTTAGAAACCTCAACATCATTTTTAAAGGCCTATCTATAGACACCCAGAAAGTACAGTTTAATAAAAAAAAATTACCTACACTATCTAAATTTTAAATTTCATTAAAATTGGTTAAGTGATTATCGAGATACAAACATTCACACACACACACACACACACACACACACACACACACACGCATACTTTCGCATTTATAATATTAGTAGGATAGGATAGGATTTATTGCGTTGTAGATAGCTTAGATAGCGTAGATATTTCGTGTAGAACTAGAAGACTCTTTGTCCTTACAAACTGACCGACTGACAACACCACACAGCCTAAACCACTGGTCGTTAAGACTTAAAATTTTGAGAGTATATTAGTACGTTTTTTATATACATATATATCTTATAGGCTAGCGTTTGACCACTATCTCACCAGTTGGTAAGTGATGATGCGGTCTTAAGGATAGATGCGGGAACACATTAGATGTAGAACACATTGTTTGGCGACAAATTTTCTAACTTGAGGGTGGTAGTTGGCCAGGCGGACACTAGATAGTATCCGCCTGGCCATATAGATAGAATCCAGTGGTGAACTCGGCACCTCTGGCATCAAAACCTACCGTTCTCCCACTTACACCTTATACCACCGGGCCCTCAAGGAGCCCTTTGAGGGCCCGGGCCACGTAAGGGCAAGAAACTAAGAAAAGATTTTCCAAAATTCACCCCTAGGGGATGAAACGGGGGTTCAAAGTTTGTATGGAGAAACAAAATTATTCATTGATTTCTATTCAAAACTTCACAAAAGTACTTTCGTAAATAAATACGTGTATCGAGTACGACTCGTGTACGACTAAGAGGGTGAAGTAGGGTACCAAAGTCTAAAGATCAATATTGTTTCGGATTGCGCTGAAATTTTGCATGCAGATAGTTATTATGACGTACCCGCTAAGAAAGGATTATAAAACGGGGGATCAAAGTTTGTATGGAGAAACCAGATCAGATAGCCTTTATCATTCGAAACTTCACACAAGTACTTCAGAAAAGAAATATATTAATTACGTGTTACGTTACGTGAAATTTGACCCCTAAAAGAGTCAAATGGGGTAACAAAGAATGAAAATTAATAAACTTAAAAACGGGTTGACTAATTTAGCTAATTCTTCTTTTATTTTTTTTTATGATAGAAAGGTTTTTATGAAACAAAAGTTTAAAAAAAATGAAAGAAGTTTTTAACGCGGGTTAAGCCGAGGGGCACTACTAGGACTGAATAAAAGAAAAATACTACCCAGAAATACTCAATACTCAATATATTATTGCCACCATATGTAAAACTAAAAGTGTCCCGCGGCTTCGCCCGCGTTAAAGACTTTTTTTATTCTGTAAAAATCTTTCTATCGTAAAAGACATCAAAGAAGTAAAAGCCAAATCGGTTCACCCGTTTACAAGTTATCGCGTGACTAATAGACATAGGGATTCATATTTATGAAACTTGAAAAACCATATTGATTTTCAGACTGTTTTACCAACCCCTTGCAAATATACTGCGACACGTATTTATTTATTTATTTACCGAAGTACTTAAGTAAATCTATAATTAAAAATAATAAGTAATATCCGGGGGGAATTTTTAGAAAATCCTTTCTAAGCGGATACCTACGTCATAACAACGTCGTTAAATAAATTTTAAATTTCAGCGCAACTACGTCAAACTATCTGCATTCTAAATTTCAGCGCAATCCGAAATAATTTCGATTTTCAGACTTAGTAACCCCACTTCTACCCTCTTAGGATGGCCTTTTGAAAAAGCCATACACGTATTTACTTATTTATTAACTGAACTTTTATTCTTTTATTTATTTACTGTACTTGTGCGAAGTATCGAAAAGAAAACACTATCTTATCTTGTTTCTCCATACAAACTTTGAACCCCCGTTTCATCCCCTTCAGGGGTGAATTTTGAAATATACTTTCTCAGAGGCAACTAACTTCGTAATAACTATCTGCATGCCAAATTTCAGCGCAATTCGAAACAATATTGATTTTCACACTTTGTTACCCCATTTCACCCTCTTAGGCGTTAAATTTGAAAAGACTGAAACACGTTATTACTTTTTTATTTACTGAAACACATGTGTGAAGTTTCGAATAGAAAAAACTATTTAATGTTGTTTCTCCATACAATCTTTGAATCCCCGTTTCATCCCTTTAAGGGGTGAAGTTTAGAAAATAATTTATCAGAGAGAACTATCGTCAATTAAATTAATTATTTGCATGCCAAATTTCAGCGCAACCCGAAACAATATTGGTTTTTAGACTTTGTAACCCCATTTCACTCTTTTAGGGGTGGAATTTTGAAAAAGCCTAAAACACGTATTTACTTATTTTTTTTACTGAACACTGAACTTTCATTCCTTAATAGGGTGAATTTTGAAAAACCCTTTCTTAGTACACCCTTACGTACTAAGACAAATATACCCTCCAAATTTCAAGTCTCTACGACCAGCGGTTTAGGCTGTGCGTTGTCTGTCAGTCAGTCAGTCAGTATGTCAGGAATTATAGTATTAGAAGATGGATTAATAAGATGTTACATGTAGGGATAAGTCAACATTATGACCCTGAAATGGTATAGCAAAATGTACAGAGCGAACGGACCGATTCAGTTTAACAATTACATCTTTTTCATCTAATTCAATTAGTGAGAATTCATCTAGTGATAGAAAGCTTTTTCACTCAAATAGTCCTTAAGTTTTTTTTTAAATATTCAATTTTTATCTTCACTTTTAAGGTTGTCCGATAATTTGTAATACATTTTTATCGCCATCGTATTTGTTTCTGGTTGTGTTTCCTCGGGGGCAGTCAACTTTTTTCTGAAGAATTGTGGGTACTTACGGACAAATTTGCACTGTACATAATTGCATCCAGCATTTGCATCCAGTACATAAATTGAAGTGAGGGTCAGTATCTATAGGCTTTTAAAATGTGGTTTGCAGGTTTTCGATACTTTTATGTTTGACAATATTCTTATGCATTTTTTTTGGCTTATAAAGAGGTCTTTAGCATCTACACTATTTCCCCACGTTATAACTCCGTATTTTAGACAGGAAAAAGCATATGCATAAATATAACAAATTATATTTTTTCATTCTAAATATGTGCGTCTATAGGCTAAGTAATTTATAAAAGGTTACGTTTGTTTTAATTTGTTATCTACAATAAATTAATGTAGGTCAAAAATATTAACGTAATTCTTGAATACTATTGTTCTCAAGCACACAGCAATCCTAACAATGATGTACGCCTAATATTTCTGTAATTTCATACTTTGAAATAATCACTTTAACTTATTAAAACTCAAATTAAACTGGAACGCAAACACCTCTTACCGCGAGATTCAAAGTTCTATACTTATGTAGTTTCAATACTGGTACGTAGTTGTAAAACTTTCTCTATGATGGTAGCACATTAATTACAGACCGTAGGCGAGAGTGGAGCCCAATAGGACTATGTATTAAGTTTAACCATGTAGATTTACGATCAAACCCTTTCATTAAACAGGTATTAACGGGACAGATAAGCTTACGTTACGCACTTGTTCATACAATTTGGGAGTTTGCACGAAAGCTTTATAGGGACAAATGAAACTGCTCGACCCCGACTGCCTGAATAGGACTATCAACCCTAATAGATAAACGTTGCGGCTTAATTTATGGGAACGTAGCTTACTTTCAATGGGTGAGTATGAAAGCCGAGTTCGGACGAAACTAAGTGGCCTGGTAATCAAAATAAATTGCAAAACTATCCAGTTAATTCGGCTGTTGTTTTACGACTAAAGTTACGGCTCAATGTGAATGAGCTTTTAAACTATGGAAATGGTTTGTTTCCGAAATTAAAAGTAAATCATCGAGAGTACCAAATTCGCAATCATCGCGGTACCGCATAATAAATCCTCTTTTAATTTTCCAAAACGGCATGACTTGTTTTTCAGCTTTGCAATTACAAAAGTTTGTCCGATGACCAAAAAAATACACCGGTTTTTGTGCGTTTACAACTTACTCGTTAGCCTGACGCTGGAATTAAAAACCGACCATCTGAATGGCCTATAACGTGAAAGCCAGTGAGTTTTACTGTTTATTTTTAAAACTAATGCTGCTTTCAATTTAACTTTCACGTGAAAATCGTTGGATTAAAACGACGGCGGGTTAGGTAATTTAGCCCACGCGTACGGCAAGCGGCGAGCCCTTGTTTCGTTTTGCACTTACAAAGAGCAATCGATTTTAAAGCTCGCTGGATTGAAAATTATATGAGGAGCCTTAGAGAGCGCACGGGTGCGGGTGCTGTGTTCGTGAGCCGCCAATGCGCTTGTCTTTCGGTTCAGTGGGCTTTCTTTAAATTGGCGACGGCTCGGCGCTGGCCGCTCCGCTTATTGCATCCCCCGCCCGCAGCGTCGCGACGTCCACGATATTGCCTTCGTTCGACCTTTAAGCAAATAGAATTTCGCAGACTGTAAATAGGATAGCGTTATAGGTAAATCTTCAGCGTGTCCTCGCCGCGTCGTTTACGCGTAAAAGGTAGAAATTCAATTTTTATCGACGTACTCGATTACGATTGCTCCCGGGAGCTCGAGAAACTTCGATGGCTCGTCCACCACTGTACCTTAGGTGCTCTTTCAGTGAAATTTGTGCGTGATGAAAGACTATCCTTCATCGCTTGTCGGGAAATTGTCTCGTTTCGTCGTGTTCCAGATTTCTATTCATATTCATGTTTAGGGCATGTCGTAGCAAACAAAATGCCATACAATATCGTTTTTACTTTGACGAGTGAACGCCAGGATAGTTGCGTGTCGCGAGGATTTTCATCATGGGACCTATCAAATAATAACAAGGCCGTCCTTTTCCATCGGCGCTCCGACCGATATCGTGGATCTATTCAGTAACAATCGTAGCCGATGTTTTGTGCTTTACGATAATACATGCCATTGTTATTTAGTCAATCGTTTCTTTATTCGCTCATGTTACATAAAATATTATACAATGAGTTTGGTAGAGATCGATCGGTCGTTAGCGTATGATGGAGTCGTAGAGGGATGCCGATAATATCTATATATCAGGGGAATGGTTGTGATAATAGGCAGTAAGCTCGCATCGTGCAGTATCAGTGCGGCGTGGTCGGGCTTAGCCTATTGTCGTCGGCACGAGGCGCCATCACGAATTCGGCCCACGATCCACTCTAAGGTTTATTGTAATTTACAAAACTGACGGAGGTCTTGCCATCATTCCGTTGAACGTTTGTATTGTTGCCTGTCGCGTCGCAAATTCAAAAGTAGGAATGGCTACGATGCCAGTTTACCCTATTTTACTCAAAAATCTCGATGAATATAAATAAAGTAGGGGCAATTTAATAGATCACATTTGACACTTCATCAAAATTCAACAACGTGACCTTGTAATGAAGGGCACACAATATTATTTATTTTTTCAAAGTCAGAACTACATAATTACTTAACATTTTTCAGTTACAAATACATATTTATTCTAATAATTACAAAAGAAAGCGTTTTTACGATTTACCTTGACTAATAATTCTTTTTAAACACAATAAACAATTTTTGTTTTAAAAAACTAGACGTCAGTACAAGGTTACGTCAGTGAACACTTTTTCTTTATAAACACTAGGGATGTTACCCAAAAAATGTAAAAACTGATCAGTCGATAGGTTGAATCGAATGCGATGATTACTTGTGAAGGATGTTTGACTATAAAAATAACTACACTGTTATTGTAATTAAAACATAATATTATTCTTTGACCAAACAAAATACAAAAATAATTGAATAGGTACTAAAATCAATGATTTTACATTTGCGGGTTAAAAAACTAACGATAAATTACTAAACGTTAGATCCATAGGTACGTTTGAGTATCTTTTTATCTTATTGTACCATTTTCTACGGAGCTACATTCTAATTCATAAATACATATAACATCGTTTGAATATGTACAATATCCGATTTGTATAATTTGCATTAACGTGTCTTATCAATTTCATATTAACGCAAAACTAACAAGTAAATAACACTGAATAATGTCAATACTAATTGTATTTCTCATTTAGAGGTGCCGGAAAATTGGTTATTTCGAATAACATTAAACTAACATCATTCTTATTTGTGTTGATGCGTATCGATTCACCAATTGAATCGATGTTTTTAATACGCTTTTATTAGCTTCAGACGTATGTATGTTTGTATGTTAGTATGTAACGGAATCTTTGAACATGATTTTAACCCCCTTCAAAACGTCGGATTAACTCGAAATTTGGCATACTTATTAAGGGCCGATGACAATTCAATATTTCAAACATTTTGACCCGTTATCCTTACTAGGATAATCAGGATTACGCTTTTAAAAAAATTCGACTAAAAAATGAAAAATAAATAATAGTTTAAAAATACTAAAAAAATACGCTTTTATAGAAAATCCAACTAAAAAATAGAAAATAAATTTTAATAAATTTGAATTAAAAGTGCAAGAAAAAATGATTTTATTGTAAAAAAAGCGTGGGGTGCTTTTCAGGATATTATCAAAATAACCCTTCTAGTCATATCTGTTCATAAAATATTTTGGAACTATTGATACTATGCACCCACGCTTTTTTTACAGTAAAATCATTTTTTCTTACACTGTTTTTAATTCAAATTTATTAAAATTTATTTTCTATTTTTTAGTTGGATTTTCTATAAAAGCGTATTTTTTTAGTTTTTTTAAACTATTATTTATTAAGCAAGTCACCTTACTATGAAGCTGAGACTGACAGATGACAAATGTGATCTATTAAGTTGTCCCTACTATAATTGTTGCAAAGGGTTATTTTTCACCTAATCGAAATATTTTCGTTACAAAATATAAAGTTAACACTGGCTTTGCTCAGTGATGGAAACAGTAATATTTTAAGTACCAATTAGGAGCCCGACAAATTCAGTTACAACTTTAGAATTCGAATTTATTTTCGTGTACGTACATAATAAACGTATAATATATTTTACGAAGGGCGGGGAGGTTACTAATGGCACAAATTGAAGAGAGCGCTGAAGGCAACCACAGAATTTTGCGTATTTCAAATTCAGTTACTTTCAGTAGTTGTGGTGCCCGGCGCAAACAGAAAAGGTTCGGAAGTATATATAAAATAATCGCAGTATATGTGTACAATTATCTAAAAGGAAAGAGATGGATCACTTTAAAACTCGGCAGAAACCAGAATTTCAAATTTGCATCCAGACGCATCAAAAATACCGCAGCGATACCCAAATGACGTGGTGAACACGAGAAATGCAGCCACTTTCCATTTGAAATATTAGGCGTTTTGTGCCACTGTGAAATGTTGAAATTTTTTACCATTGCACAAAAACAAATCAAATGCGCATTGAAAGGAGGAATATCTTCTATTATTTTCCTGTAGCGCCTTTTTTTAGCACAAATATAGCAATTATTCTGAGCAAGTAGATGTTTACCAGCACCAGCCTAGAGGAGGTACTCGAAAACACTGACGTCTATGAGATTACGAATATAGCATATTCACATCTATGTATAGACTTCGATATCTACGCCGACCGATCCTATTACAAATGCATCGGGCTGTCTGGTGAAATGACAGGGGCGACGCGCGGGGCAAGATGATTCTCTGAATAGCGTCATATCAATCACCATTGCCGTGGAGCAGATCCCTTGGCACTTGGCCTAGATTCGAAATTACACAAATTTACGTCGTGAGCCTAACCCGCTCGACTGTTAGCCCGACCGAGGATTAAGCCTCACAACAGCTTACATTGGATCTCGACCAATACCGCGCTTTACGAATAACTATCCAAAAATCTTTGCTCCTCCACTTTACTAGTAATTTGTCACCGCTAATGGACCAAATAATCCTATAATACACAAGTTAATAAGTAGAAAAGTTTGAATAAACTCGTCTCTGCTCGTCAATGTGGAGGGCCATCAGGGCGACTGTCTACTTTGCCTAAACTTATTGCTAAGTAGGATTTGTGTTAAACTTACGTTTCCTCAAAAGGATTACGGGACTTTAATGACAACAACATATTTGACTAACTTTATTACGGCCGAATCGTATTTATTTGATAAAGGTTTCAGTTGGTTGGTTATAATAATAAATAAATTTAGCTTTCTTCGATATTTTACTTTGAATGTTCACTTGGAATGTTTCAATTGAGATATACTAAACGGTTTCGGGTAGAGTAAAATACTAAACCAACTAAGAATTATTTTTAAAGTGGCTGTTGTAATAGTAACAGTATTATACCCTTTCATTTATAACTCCGGCTACGAACTCTTGATATAGGATCTCCCTTGATTCCGACTTAATTAGTGTCACGCAAGTTACGTAATCCTAGGCTCAAGGATCGTACGACCGTTCTTAAAATGGAGATTAGTGTAGCAAATATCTCGAACTACGCTATCCTTTAATAAATCCACTATTAAAGCCTCTTGTTTCAGAGAAAATACTTCTGCTCTCCATTTTAACTTAAAGTTTTATATCTACTTTGAAATCAAGTTTATTATTTCTATTAAAACTGTTATCACGGATCCCAATAATAAACATTGTCTTCCACTTTTACAAAGAACAATTTAAAGTAAAGCATTCTACTAGATAATTCAGTGAAAAATCCAAAGTATGTTAGTATATTTCTGTTTGTTGTCGCAACATGTCCGCACGAAGAGTCAACTGCGACGAGGAATTCTAAAAGAACTGAAACATAGTATTTTGTGTACGGAAGTCTTTCCGCGGTCGCGTACAACGGATGTGCAGGAAAACGCTTGCATACTGAGTAGGCGTGCCTAAAAGACACTGCGGACTTTAGTTTACCTACAGCGGATTACACGAAACTTAAACATGCCACCTAAATCTGCGACAAACCGTTAGAACCGAAGCATTTAGCTTACTGGCTTTACGACCCGTACCTAAACAACAAGAAATTAGAGTAGAATTCTAAAGAGCCCGGTGCCCCATTTTATCCTTTCGGATCTAAATTGGACGTCACTCCGCGTGCCGTTAAAAAATAAAACGCAGGTGCATTAACTTTTGAGAGGCGTCCCGACATTTTCTCTCCTAGTTAATCTCATTAAAATTTTAATCATAAGTTAACATCTGGCGTCAGCTGAAATTATTTTGAGGTTGTCGACATGTCTCTTGACAAATTAGTCACGGATTTATGCCTGTCGATCGACAGGTGGTCTTATTTTTAACGTGACATCAAACATCATCGAGGGCCCCACGAGGAGTTGCTCAAGCGCCTGTTTACAAATAAGAAACGTCGAGGAGACGAGTACGTAATAAATTTTATAACACGGCATCGATCTGGATTCGAACGTAATAATAATATATCGACTGGAAATATCGGAATGTCGGTGCGCTCGGCGCGCATCTCGAAATAGACCCTCATCAAAGACAAGCAGGTTTGCAGCTGTAAATCCATTTCAGTGTGGCTTGTCCGCATTATAAATTGGAGCATCAGTGTACTGGTGTGCGCAAGTTTGTGGAGCTCACGTAGAGTGAACGACGCGTCCTGCGTCCTCGAGGTTCCATCTCATGTCGCACCGCACTCGTTTACGTTTTCTGTTAACGTGTCCGGAGTTCTATTAGGGCAGCTAGATGGATGTTGTAATTTTAATTTTGTGTGTTTCACCAATTCTAACGTAAACCGCTGGAGCAGACAAAGGCGTGTGTATATGTGGGTTATATTATCCGCTTTAATTAAGCTCCCATCCGTACTCATATTGTTGTTTAGAAAGTTTAATTTCCTATTTTCTTCAAAGAACCTCAACATCATTAATCAAAACAGCATTATGTAATGGACTGCTGTATACGGTAATTCAGTTCATATTACATTTGATGAAACGGTACGCGCGAGCGCGGGGCTTGCTGAGCACTCTGCACGACCGCAGTGCATAGATTTGCATTTTACGGTTTTGATACGTTGAGCGAATATTCAGTGCGGTGTTGGCTCCGTTCTAGGTATCTTTTCAATTCGAAGCGGCGCGGGCGGGCGCCGAGTGGCCGCTCGAGAGCGCTCGAGTGCCAGCGCGTGCTTGAGAGCTCGTCCCGATGCGCCTGCGCAATGTGCGCCTCTCCAGCACCCCTTCGAACCCTATTACAATTAACTCGCAGCGTTAAATCATGCAATTTGGCACGACCAACCTTTCCTATTAAGATGAACCACTCCTTAAAATCTTAAGATGCAAGCCGGTAGTGGCACGAAAGCGCCATTTTGGACCGTGTCAGCTGTCCGCCTTTGGAAAACTGCGGCACGAGTACCAGACGAGCATTTAACTAGTTTTATATCTTACGACTCATAAAACTTCGTACGTTTGTCTACTTCAATGCGTTTTTAATCAAACGTTGCTAAACTGATTTAGGTGTCTGAAATATAGTGGAGCGCAATAGACTTACTTTTTTGTGTCTTTTGTTATCTTAAAATATAGTGTCGCCTTAATCAACCGGTGGAATGGTTTTATTTGGTGCACTTGAAATGGACTTCAGTGGCATGGCAAATAAATCATGCGTCAAGCAAGCATCGAAGTGAGAGAGGGGCGAAAATCTGTCGTGTAGAGGGGTCTGGCTGGGGTGAATGTGATCCGTCCATTCATTCGTTAGAGGTTCATCACGTCACAGACTCATAGGCTGGGCAATTAGCGATGCTGATTCTTATTCATTATAGCTTTCGGTAATGAGAAGCTTTATGTGAGGTGTTTCTGACATTCATTAATAATTTTATATATTTCCGTCAAATAATCTTCTTAACTAACCAACTAAAAAAAAAGCTTTTAGAATAGAGTAGGTAAAGATAAATATTTTTAAAGCCCAGAGTTGAATGTCCAGTTTATATCTCTGATATCGTTTTAATACTTTAATATAATAATAGTTTTATCTTATACCCATTATATAAGATTTCAAAAGCGATATTACGATCTCGTTATCTTGAAATATATAACGTTGTCTATTTTCGGTAAGTTAGTTGGAGAACGCTTTAAATTTATTGACTCTAGTCTAGCCTCGCCGTAAAAGTGCAAAATTTTTCCACGTTTACACAATTTATAACGCACAATTTACTTTAATGCTGGTGCGTACAAACTAGATTTAATTTAGGCAGCTTCAGTAGATATACTTTTTAAGCATTTTCTTTAAGCCAGCTTAACTATATTTTTATTGAATCAGCTATTGAATCTATTGTGCTCGCAAAAAAAAAAGATGATATCCAGTAAATATTCAATTTAACTAGGCTTATTGACAAAGTAATAATTTAATACATTTTACCAAAGTTAAATCCTGCATTGCGCCAGTGCCGAATTCACAAGTGAATGAAAAAATATTGCACGAGACCGATAAAAATTGAGAAACCCCTTTTACCCAACATATTAAAAATACCACGTTTCCCGAGGTGTTAATATTTTATGTTGTCCTTTGATACCATTTTCTGGAGGTGTTATTTCATATTCTATTTGCAATTCAGCTGTGAAAAGGATATAATTTGATATAATTTAACATTCGTGCGAGAGTAGGCACATTTACGTGAATTGTACGTATACCTTTTGTATAATTAAAGTGCGGGCAAACCCAGTTAAGTTTAATCCTATAGCCTCTTGACACCGCACTCCCGTCGGAGGGGAGCTTATTTTGTTCGTCAACACTATCGTGCGATGTGTAGGCGAAAACGCTCAATCCGAGCAACAAACTTTATACTGAATTACACTATCTTACTATTAATATACGGATTATTTTGCCGTGAACGTTTTGTTTTAGTTTCGACAAATACAAGCACACTGTATATACGTCAGTCAGACGGCAATCATTCATAGAGATTGCATGTTTTGTAGGCAGCCTCGATCTTACACGACACTTGTCTATAGTTTGTATTTATTTACTCCCACGAATGGCTTGCTGTACATTTTTTTTTGTACGTCAGTTGGTACCAATGAAGTCAATAAGCAGTGCGGCAGTATATGAGTGGATAACAAAAAATATTCCCTAGGTGATTTCTGCATGTTTAGCATACATGACGTATGTATACATGCAAAATATATATATATACAAATACAAATAGAATAATATATCAACTTCAACCTTATCACGTGAGTAGTTTACCGGTTAAATAGTAATAATGTATACTTAATGTTTAGTAAATGTAATTTTTCTACCTTGAATCTTGAATTCAGAGCAATTGTTTTAAAAGTAAATGTTGATGGCAATTTAGCCTTAAAAAATAAATCAGCAAGTTCAAGTTCATGTTAAAAGCACCGGCGATTGTCCATTCCCCTTGTGTAACAATGGCAACCCCGTCGGCTTACAACATTTAGGCCCTTATTACGCATTCTCGACATTTGCTTAATGTATGAAAATTTGAAAGAACGAACCATGTTGATGGTACTCGAAACAAAATAATTGCTACGGTCGCGAGAACCCAGATTCGGCCTCCGCATTCATTATTCACTTTTTATTTCGCCCTCCCCTTGGCTTATAATTTGACTCGAAACATAAAATCAAGTTTTATTTGATTATGCCAAGCAAAAGAAAAATTTGGAGTATCTTGTATCCTTCACTTTTAATAGGCAAAGGAATCTTTACTTTCAAATTTACTTGAGAAAAGTTCATTTCAATTTTCCGACCGTGCCTCCGTACATCATTATCTACCGCTCGGTATTATTTCTGATTTACTGCCACATTTTCCAATGGATTTTTCGTAAGCCCCTACAGCGGGTCTTCTTTCATAATATCAAGAATTTAATATGAAAAGATAAGAGAGTTGATAAATGTTTAAATTTGTTTGATTTGCGTCACGTAGATATGTATATTAGTATTGAATATACAGCGTTCACTAATATATTAAACAGAGCATTCACCTTTAATATTGCCCGTCAACTCTTTGCTCCCCTTGATTACAGCCCTAAAAATATAAAATACCGCCTCCCTCCGTACGCGCACTCAACATACACTCAAATTTGTCCCCATGTGCCGAACAAAGCACCAGTCAATCTTACAATAGCCTAGGCTAGCTATAGGCATAGTTTTCACATTTAGCAAGTAGGGGGAGCACGCGACAAGGCGTCTCAACGTCTCGCTTTCATTCACTCATTCGATGAGGCTCAGTTCCACGGCATAAAAGAAAGGCAATACCTATAGAACAGTCGAAACCCTTGCGTATTCTATTGGAAATGGCTTTCGATGACGAGTGCACTGAGTCGTTTCACATTTTAGGACTAAATGCCGGTATTGTTTCGAGTTGGAGGCTGGAGCACTTTTCTGACTGCGTGAAATGCTAAAGAACGGCTTTACCTACTTTTACCCGCTTTTGCGGTAGGCATTATGATTAATTTCTATTGGAAAATGTATTTACTACACTACGTTTTGAAAATATCAAGATAGTAAGTAATAAACTGGCCAAGTGCAAGTCAGACTCACAATTGTAGGGTTCCGTAACACAATGGAGTATTTTAAAACTATAATTTTTGCCACCATTAAATGTACATTCTTATTCATAGTGTTTTTATGAAAAACAAAGTTATATTTGCGGTTGCTATATCTCAAAAACTGCTGAATATATCTAGTTCAAACCAATTTTCATTGAAATTGTTTATTGAGATCTACAGCATGTATTTTTGTTACATTTTTCATTCTCTTACTTTAAAAGTTAGAGGGAGAGGGGGCGGGGGGGCACACATTTTACCACTTTAGAAGTATCTATATATTAAATGATTGCCTTTAAGAAAAAATGGGTTCAGAAACCTTAATGTCATTTTTAAATACCTATCTATAGACCCCGCACGTATAGGTTAGACTTTTTTTTAAGTTTCAGTTCTATTTATGCGGAGCCCCTCTTAATCTTTTATTTCTTTTTTTTTGTATAAAAATCATAAAGCTGTTCATAGAATAAATCTACCTATCAAAATTCAACTGTGTAGTCTTATTAGTTCCGGAATAAAGTGGTTGTGACATACGGACGGAAGGACGGACAGACAGATAAATAGACAGACGAGACAGTGACGAATCTATAAGGGTTTCGTTTTTTGCCATTCAGCTACGGAACCCTAAAAATCATTTATTAATATTTTTACAGTAAGTTATATCAAACTGATTACTTCATAAGGTAGTTAAAAAAACTGAAACAAACTTAACACGACTTAAAATGCCGCGCTATTAATTTTCAGTTCCAAGTTTGAGGTGTTTATCTCTATATCTCTGGAGATAGTTATCAGACCTCGTTGGTATGGATGGATGGATGGTACTATGGTACCACCCTTGGGATATATTCCCTTTCTAATAAAAGGGGATATACGTCAAAATCCATAAATGACTAAGTTATGCGCGAACAAACAAATATATAAACGGTCGAATTGAGAAACTTATTTTTCGGAAGTCAGTTAAAAACTAATATGCATGGAGCGTTTATAAAGCTATGTCTCAATTCTGTCACTAAAAATTTCAATCGAAAGCGAGTACAAATCGATTCCTCCGTTTCATAATGAAATCAATAGAAATTACAATCGGAATATAATATAGCGATGAAAGACATTACGGGATTATACTCGTGTCTTCTTTGAATAGATTTTATCTGTATTGAAAGGAGTGGCTCTTTGTTCGCCCTTCGACTGCGTGCGAGTAATAGAACGTGGTAGTCCAGAAGCCTTATGTTCAGTTTAATTACGAATTGCAATGAAAATCTGTTAAGAATATTGTACAAATATAAAGTTGCCAAGTGCGAGTCAAACTCGCACATGAAGGGTTCTAAGTACTATCGTACATATCAGACCAATATTATAAAAACATTTGTAACTCTGTCTGTTTGTCACCTAATCACGTCTGAACGGACGATCCGATCTTACATTTATAGCTTGAGGATCGGCTTACTAAATTCTTGGTGAATGTGAACGAAGTCACATGCATCAGCTAGTATTGTTATAAGATAAGGGCGAACAATGTGGGAAATACATGTTTCTTGTTCTTTCTTTCAGGTTTCTTCCGTTTTATTAATTATTTATTTTATAATTATTATTTTTTGTTATAGTGGCCATAATAATATAATATTAATAACCTATTATATAATATTTCAAGTGTTTTTCTGTTACCGTTCTATTACAACTTTCAGATAGTATAAGTATGGGAACCTTTTTTGTTTTTATTATTTTTAATATAGCTGCCATAGCAATACATATTACAGCTAAATTACAAATATGTAGATATTTGACTACGTTTAAGGAGATACAGCCCTTGACAGACGGACGTATTGATGGACGGATGGATGGACGATGTACGGCTATGACAGTCGCCGGTGGCAGACGGGAATAAATCTGATAAGAAATGAATTTAATACTTTGAGCCTGTTAAATGAATAATTTTCACCAAAGAAATATAGACAGAGTATCTAGAAATGTATTATTTTGTTTACTAATAAAATAAAATATATGTTTCTGAATGGTTTTCTGATCGCTTTTAACGACTTTATCACTTAAACTAAGATATAAGTGCCATGTATAAGTAATGTAATAATTTAAGATCAGCTACAAAACGAAAATAACTGAATTCAAATGCCGCGCCAGTAATGTTTGGTACCAAGTTTGAGGTATTTATATCTCTGGACATACTCATTAGATCCCAATGATATTACAATGGGACCAAATGGAATTTGTGCTCTCTTAAATAAACAAAATGAATATTCCAAATCGCTCTCTTTTGGTGACATGACAACTATTACTTTTTTCAACCATACAACACTTTTACGGATGTATTTATTAATGTTTCAAAAATATTTATTTTTAAATTATAAAGTTTTATAGATTACAGAAATGAGCAAAACAGTCAGACTGTTCTCAATCCGCTAGACAGCTGTTACGGAGGCTTGGCTTCATATCTCTGGAGATACTCATCTGATCTCGATGAATTTACAATAAGACCACACGGGAAGTATACCCTCCTAAACAGAATTTATCAAATCAAGTCGGTTAATAGATTACGAAGTTATATGGTGACAAAATTTGCTCTCATTTAGTGAAGAAGTACCGTTTTCTGTCTCCAAATCTCATCATCAGATCTTTACGAGCCTTTAATGGAACCATTTCGAAATAAGCCTCTTTTAAACAAACAAAAATAATTTTCCAAATCGCTTAATAAATTACGAAGTTCTGAAGTAATAAAATTTCCTGGCACTTATTGAAGAGTTCCGTTGTCTATCTCCGAAAGTGATCATCAGATTTTTACAAAATTGCTAAAAGGACTCCTTTGGAACAAATCTCTTTCGAACAAAACAATAATATTCCAATCCGTCCATAAATGACGGAGTTATGCCCGAACATACATACACATAAAAAATCCTCCCGAATTGAGAAGCTCTTCCTTCTTTTTTGATGTCGATTAAAAACCATTATCAATCCATGAAACTTAACTTGTAATTAATCTTGCCAGTTGCTTCCACACTAAGTCTTATAAGAAAGCAATATCCGAGTCTCTCCATACCCATTCCGGCTATTCTTCTTACCCATTGTAGAGGAAATCTTTTTAAATTTTTCTTGGTCTTATCAACACATCGATCAGGCATTAGTTATTCAAATCACGGGAACTCGAAGAACTTTCTTCATTTACATGCATTCGCTTTTCTTCTCCTTTGTTTGTCCTTGCTTCCCGAACATTAAACGATTAGAAGTTTTGTGGAATACCATTTAAGACAACTTTTAACCAAGTGCTTTTCTGCGATTATACAAAAACACGTGAAAAAGCGGTCTAAGATGTAACCAGGCTTGTCTGTAACTGAAATAATCCAGACTAATATTATAAAAATGTTTGTAACTCTGTCACTTTATCCGTTTGTTACATAATCACGCCTTAAAGGATGACCTATCGATGCTCCGCCTGACTTGCTACCAAAAAGTATCTTACCAGCATCATGGAGAAAATCTGCCTTCATGATCTTACGGCGTTCCGGCAGTACATACCCCTTGAGAGTCAAACCATTGACCTAGGCCTGGCGTGTTCACCATCTTCGGCATAATGAACTTTGACAAATGTTTGGGTCACATTTTTAAACTAGTGGGTAAACTCGGTAAACAGCCCTGGCACATAATCATACCTATAAATTAATAGTCACCATTAAGCTCCTATATGAATAGAGAGTAAAGTGAAATTGTAGCTTAATTCATGTTCGGGGCATTTACCTCTCACTGCTAAAAGAAACAAATGAACTGTATACCTGTTAAAAGTCAAAGAAACTATTAAACCTTGCTGAAACCAACGGGACAGCAACAGAGCATCACTACTAGACAGAAATTAATACTGTGCAAGTGTTGGTTCAAGCCAAGAAGCAATAACGTCTCGCTAATGTCCCCCATTTGGTACGTACGCGGTTACTGTCTTACGTCTCCTAATGTCGTACACGACTGACTGGCACTTCTTTCTATCTAGTAGTTCTAGACGGTATATACTCATGAATGTAGAGGTACAACTAAGACATTTCGTTGCAGTTTTCATTGAGGATGAGGGTTGTGTTTTGTCTAACAACTAACAATAGACGGTTGAAGATCTTTGAGTTAGATATATATTGGTAGCAATATTGATGTGTTTTATACGGATTATTATTGTTGATTTTACTACTGCCCTGCTAAAATTACCATGGCGCCTATTTGCACATGTATTCTCATTTTAAAGTTGGAAGAGTTTTCTTTCGTATAACGTGTCACGTAAATGAAACTCAATAAAGGATGTAACAAAAAGCATGTGGTATATTATATTTACCCACAGCTACTTTGAAAGTTACTACACTTTAATAAATTTGCTATGTAGATAACTACTCTTTGCTCTCCTGGGCTATTACTTCACGTCGCGTCTCCCCACAGTACTAACGAGACTGGCACCCTAAGCCCTGGAATCACCATTTGCCATCCGTGCGGTCCGTATTGTTACAAATGGCACTGATCTGCCCAAAGACGCGCCGTGCGAGAACCTAATGAGGTGTAAACGAGATAACGTGTACGACACGAGAAGACGGGATCATCCCCTATCTATGCTCAATGCTCACTGCGCCCGGTGAACGATACCGATACACATTAAGATACCTATAACATCCAGTAAGATAAACTCAAATGCATTCAGAGCTGCCAGTAATAGCCCAAAACTTACACTGAATACGTACTGAGCGCGCGCAAAAATCAATTTACGTTTTTACAAAAATACTTTTAGTACTCGCCCAAAAATTCGAAAAGTGAACAGAGCAAAAATGGAATGAATGATAGGGAGGTCACATTCTATCCCGTGGGTGAAGTAATAATGAAAAATAGGTGCTTCAAAACACGCATTTATTCAGGAAGACAAAGAACAGACGAGCGGGCCAGAGGCTGTGGGCAAACAAAAATGAAATGCAACGTCAGCGGTCGGCCCGACCTTTGTGCCTTCGCCTGTGCGACCTCCCCCAAAATTCCCTCTGTGTAAAAATTGATTAATATTGTCCCAACGCTTGTGCCGCAATAAGTGGTATGCTCACTCTTTCATGACGCAGATAACTCGTAAAAGAAAATGTTTTCAACTGGATTTCGCTAGCTGTAATTTCTTTTTCAAAAGAGCGAAAAAGGTGTGCAACGTTGAGTGGATTTAAAGCAATAAAAAATAACCATTCGAAGGAATTGTACGAGCGCTGACGCTGGATGCATTTATGTGTTTAGTCTTATAGTGTTGTCACGTCGGGCTCTAGAATAGTAAAAATAAACTGTTGGACATCTATTAAGTATTTTATTTCTGTGGTAAAACTGTTATGTGCCTAATTTAACCTCGAATTATTTAGCGTTGTTGAAATCAGTCAGTTAAACGTATTGCTTTATTGCACGAGAGTCTGCATTGTATTAGCTAACGCACGGTTAATGTGTTCATTGCCGTAAGATAATCCGCATTTGACGTTCTACACGTGTTTGTGACGTCCTCCTTAATCATTTGTGTAGAATCGCTTTTAGCATTTGCAATATCGCAAGGGCAGTTCCCGCACGTTGTTAGCTGCAACGTAAAAATTTACTGCACGCCGGTGGTACATTATGAATTGAGTTAGTGCAACTCGTAAGCTCTCACGTATAGGGACACTGTAGCCGGGTCGTCGCTGTAATTGGTGTGTGTAGTTTTTTGTTCTCAGGCCGTTTGGTGTTTGCTCGCGGTCAAGTTGGACTAAATTAAATTGTTGCATTTTTCGCAACAAAATGTCATTGAGCTGCGAGCGGCTAATGTTATTTGGTGCACGCGTGAACATTTTTGAACTGCAACAACCTAAAGCTGAGTCACGTCAGTTTTAGGTGGAATGGTTTCGGTTGTTGCGATTACAATTTTGAAATACATAGCTTGTTTTAATGTTTGACATTTCTTGTTTTTTATTTTGCAATGCTGAAGAGTTACAGTAGATAGCAAACTTTAAAAAGTTTTAAACCATTGACTTTAGAATAAAACGCGTCTATACAAAACATCTTTATACACTTTATATACTTTTGTATTATCGAGTACTAGCTGTGCCCCACTATTTTAACCGCATAGATATCGTTTCCGTAAAAATATCGGCATACAAAGTACTCTATGTATTATTCCAGGGTCTAGGATATTTACTTACTAAATTTCAGCTCAATCGGTTGAGTAGTTTTAGCGTGAAGTGAAGTAACAAACACGCAAACTTTCGCCTTTATAACATTAGTAGGAAGAAGGATTCCATAATTACTAACATTTTAGGCTTCGAGAAAAAATGTATAAACCTTGTAGTTATGACAAAATATACAAGCGACCGATTAAAATGTAGGCCATTTCAAAAATTGGATATGTATGTTGTGAATAATAATTTGCCCATGGGAACACTGTGTTGTTCACATTTAAGGTAATTGCCAGTTTCAACTGACGTGGCGGCAAACCTGACAGTTGTTCCCCGAGGTCCAACCTTTACAATCCTATTTATAAATGCTTGTTAATCAAATTGTTATTTATCATTCCCACTTGGATTTGCTGGGGCTGAGCGAAGTGCTGATTGTATCTAACATTTTTTTAACTCTTAATTTGACAAGAGTAGACTTCGGGAGAACTGCTTTTCATACGGTCGGTATGTCACGTTGTCTGCTCCAAAGTAAGCTCACGGAGCAGCATTTGTTTGGGATATGGTCAGTTTGTAATTTGTACATTTAATTGACAGGGAGTGAGAGCGCATATAATATTTGTTTTTGAAGAAAAATATATATGTAAGCCACGCGAGTGAAGCCTCGGGCAAAAGCTAGTATTTTTATAAAGTCATCGTTCCTTCACTGAACGAACATTTCTAGTCTCAAAATTACGACCGAATTTATACATCATTCTGAAAGGATAGGAAGACTTTAGTACCATAATACAGGCTTATAAAATGCCTTTATCCCTCACACCTTTTTACATCCGATTCATATCATATACATCATATGGATCATGGACATCATATCGATCACGAAGTAATCGTGAATACCCGTAAAAAGGCATGAGCCATTCGATTAGTCCCTCTGCGGTTTTAGTATAATTTTTATTCCCATCGAACATCATAAACAAAATTCTTTATACGATAATAAGCCTTAAGTGGATGCAACAATGTTCGTAATTGCTTAGAAATTGTGTTAGTGTTGTTTAGTTATTAATTCTGAACGGATATAATCATAAACCGGCACCAGTAAGTGCAATTTCGTAAGTTTATTTCGCCGGTTATGCGCGGGCCGTTGAACCGCACTCGAATAAGACTGTTTGTTTTGGCCGATTCGGCGAACGTTTCCAATCGGTACGTGAAATTTTAATAAGACATGATATGTGATCGGAATAAACTCCTCGGATATTATATTTAACTGTGAGTTGATTTCGGCAGATTCCATTTGTCGAGTTTAAATTCATTTCGAATGATTATGCTCTCTATCACTAATTTTTAAACATTATAGGTCTCGAAAGGCCTGCTTTCGAGACGTATATCGTATAGTTAACTGCCTTTGTAGGTAAGAACGATTAGTTTAAATGTCTAAAAACATTACCTATAGATGTACAAACAAACGTGAAACGTACTCTTCTGATAGAATAAGCCCAGCCTCCATGATATCAAGTTGGATATAATAAAGAACTCATATTAGATCTCCCAATCATGACCCACATAAACCAAAATACGTGACGAAGACGACCATTCAAACACAATGAAGCAGCAGTCAACACTCGAGATTTACAAGGAAAAGGCAGTAGTAGCGTCACAAGGGGGCAGAAGGGTGGGGGTACGCCACTTGGACACGTACTACCCCCTCTCGGCAAGGCACTTACTCATCATTTACGTACATTTGAGCGTGATTCCGATCGGTGCCAGGATCGAAACGTCCTCGCTATAACGTTATTAGTAACATTAAATGTTATCTTGTATTCAATTTTCAGTACTGTAGTGTAGTAGTTTCAGTGTATTTAAGTTTCATTTGACGCGTAGAAATAGCTTTAGGCATTAAATGTGATATTAACGTTTTAATTTTTTTTATGACAGTATTTGGAAAATGTTGTAGTAATATATTACCTTAATTCGAGAAGAGGGTAAATATTTTATTATTTCAAGAATAGCAGGAGCTATTTAAGACACACAAGCATTTATTTTATTTATTTTGAAAGCCTGATGTAGTAAACGCCGAATATTATTTCGCACGCAAACTCTTGTTGACGTTATTATTTGTACAATCAGCGCAAAATTTTGAGTTTCATATAAGAAATTTATTTATCCCTGAACCGGCAAGCTTTCGAACGAGCGACCGCTGTTTGAAAAACGCCAGCACATCAGCTCACAAGGGGTTAATTGTTTGACTTTTGCCGTTAACTTTACCGGTTAGATGATACGTAAATGCAGGGTTGAATCCCTTTTGTCCTTACCTGTACACGGTTTCTACCTACTCTCTGACATTGTAATTATAGTATCGAAGTAACCTCTTCCACTTTCATTATGGCACAGAAAATCCTGTAAAAAACTCCTAGCTATTGTTAACTGAAGATTTTTTCACATTCATTATTGTAGCGCATAAATATTCAATAAGAAAGATACAGCCTTTGAGATGCTAGCGGTGCGACGTTATTGACATTATAATGAAATCCCCCTTAAACGTCTACGCTTTGATTGTTAAAATATGCATTGAATAAATAAATTAGCTTGAAATTCAGCGATCATTCGAGTTTCGCTGGATTTACGTTTAATAAGTCTTGCGAGGATTTTATAAGTAAATCTTCGAAGATTTAACTAAGGAATAATTCACTGGAGTTGACTGAATAAATATTAGTTAGTTAACAAACGTGGTGGTCTTACGTAGGTGCGGGTGTTTCGGGTAGAGGTATCCTAAACCTTTATTATGTATTATGCGTTCCTCAGAAATACCCCTCGCTAACCTTTGCGGGGTGGGTTGCATAATATATTAACGGTAATTATTTTAACATTTCATCCGGTGAGGCAGTGGATCGCTTTCAAAATTGTTTTTACGTTAGTTACCTACTACACGGACCTTCCTATGGCAGACCTTTACTAATTTATTTAGGCTGGTTTTGGTTACTTTGAATACAGTTCATACATTAAAAATCTCTGAAAATAGAGATTTGCATTGTGTAAATATGTTATTCTATTCGATCTCTATTTTTCATTATTATCTTGTTTGTTTCAGATGGTCACCAGGACAAAGAAAATTTTCGTAGGAGGGCTATCGGCACCCACAACGCTTGAAGACGTAAAGAATTACTTCGAACAGTTTGGACCGGTAAGTAGCATTTCATTTACAGTTTAATTAACATTCATAGATGACGTGCAAACTCATTAGAAATTTTAAACAGAGATGAGAGCCAAAACTCTTCATTGACTTGGCTTACCCTTTCTCAATCTACATGATTAAAACAAAAATCTCTTGGGTGTTATACCATTTAAATTCCCTCAGTATTTGTTAACGAACAAATTTAAAACGCGCTCTACGCAGCGTATTAGCAATGAGAAGACAAAGTTGTGCCCAACTTCGTTCTCAAAATTAAATTTACACAAAACTTTTTCCAGAAGTGTATTGAATTTACTCCGTCATATCTCATATTAAAATTAGACACGGTAATTTCATCCGCAGTGAATTAATTTTGTGCAAATAATATTAAATATGTTACCCGAGCACAGCGCGTTGTGTCGGTCAAACTCGCAAATTCAGTTTATACACAGATTATACCCTCACTTTAACTGTTTTGATGGATTCGAATACGTACAAATACACTTACCGCCGACCGCTTAAATGGTCTAAATTAAAATGTTTTATAACTACAAAATCTACTAACGGAATAAAAGCTTTCAACTAAATGAATGTTATTTAATGGACGTCAAATTACAAAACTGATACTAAAATTAAGGAAACAATTTCTTTGTCCCGTTACTGTCTCAGTTCGATATTGAATAAGACTTTCGTCTTAGCACCAATCTATTGTCTCGTTTCATGAGCGACATCACACGAAAAGAGGCTTCTGTGGCTGGAGGTAGGGTTAATATTCGTGCGCACAGCGGGGGTGCCTGTAGGTCTGAGATAACTCGGTCTTTGTCTGGCGGTCGCGAGTCAGCGCAGGTGTCTATCTACAAAAGTTTCGTCGTAATTAGCCTCGTATCTAGCGTGGATGCGGACTAAGGAACTTTTCAGAATTCAACATTGGTTACAGCCGGGAGTCATTGTGGCAGCTCTCAAAGTAATCGGCCCAGCCAGCCGCCTCCAGCCGGCCGCGACGGCCGAGACCTTCATTACCTATTATGAGAGTTTAGAATAAAGCCAACGAGTTTTTCGAAGTGAATGTGATTGATGCCAAGCGAAGGAAATATCTTGGGAGAGATAAAAGGAATTTAATGAAGAGTCTTTAAGAATAATGATTAAGGGAATGGTTATTCCTTTTGGTCGGCGGCCTAATGATGGGGTCCTTTGAATTACTTTTTGTGTCTACGTAATATTATGTAGCCGCAATCATTCTTTCTAAATACGACATTTTCAAAGGAAACTGAACGGTCAAGCGTATACGAAAGACAAAATGCTATATGTAGGCTTATTATATACTATTCAACATTTTTTTTTCTCGCTTCTATCGTGTAACTTCGGGAAAATGGTCCCTCAGAGAGTCACATTACGTCTAAATGCGCTAATTTAACAAATGTACACACACACACAATCCAAAGAAGGAGATAATAAATAATGTATGTGCCTTAAACCATTATTACCTCAGAGAACGCACACCGAGAATTCTGATTACAAATTAATTCAATAACATTGAATCCGTGCATTGTGCTCCCGGCCCGGCATCATTTCGTAAGGGTGTCACATTTTGAGCAAGTTTAATTAACAATCTAGTCGCTTTTGTAGAAGCCTTCATTAGTTTATTTGTGGATAAACATGGAGCAAGCTCAGTGCGATATACGATGTGAATGTGTGCGTGTAAATAGTGCGAGTAGTCCAAGTGTCATCGTTGTCGATATCGCAACACCAGCGAGTCACGTGCGATCAAATTCATGACGCAGTGTTGTGACTGCCACATTTGCGTAAGTACGCAACCCACCCCCCACCCAAGCGCTCCCCGCGCCGAAAAACATGCGCGTAGTGCGTACACACCGCTCCCGATATATCGATACCACCACTCGAGCTTTTCGAATGCAAACTGTCTCAGAATATCAAATGAGTCACTTAAATACCGAACACAATGGCTGCGCCCACCTGAAGCAAAAGCCGCGGGGACGCGTGCACGCAACGCCACCGTAAATGAAAGCGCGTCGCCGGGTCGAGGGCGGGCGAGGTTGAACCCCGGTAACGATTTCCTCCAGATAATGGAGAATTTTCTGATGAAAGCTGCTCGACGGTGCCCTTTCAAGGATTTAGGAACCCGTCGGATTTATGGTCCTAACGGTCGTCGCAAATTTTGTTCGTCACGACGCAGCCCTGCCTATGGCATGCATAAAACCAATCGTGGAATTTATCTCTGTAAGTATTACATTCAGTTTGTTTTATTTTGGGAACATTTAATCCAGATAAATAGAGTTATCACGCTTGCACAGATGTTATATGAATAAAAAGAAAGAATTGCATAGGGTTAATATTATGGAGCGGGAACGGTTAAGCTAAAACAAACACGTACGCGAAATTACTTCCGGGCACACATTTTCAGAAACAGTTTTAAGGTTTAAGGTAATTTGGCAAATCCAGTTGGCTACAAAGTGGTGTTCAAGTTATTAAGTATATCTTACACGTCCCTGCAATAAACAGAAATAAAGTGTAAACTGGGGCAGTCTTTGTATTGTATATTAAGATATCTCTCACACCTTGTTCTTACTGCTTGAATTGTTCTAATCTGAACAATTTTTTGAATAATTTGTTTTAAAATTCAAAAGAGTACAATAACAATTTATATTAATACATCTACTTTTAACACCAACATTTTATATTCCCATATAAATGGTAGATATTCTAAAATTCTACCAATCTACTGTTAAATTTATTCCTCCCGCAAATTAATTTCAAATGAACTTTTATTAAACAACAACAAAATTCAAATCAGAATTTGGAATTGGGAGAACAGTCCTCTATAAATGTAGCTAAATGGCAGTCGAATCCGTTGGTAACTCGACTTTGCGGCGGCCAAGATGCTGACTTTAAAATTAATTAGGCGAACGACCGGTGTAATCACGGTCCCGGCTCCGATTAGGACTTATTTATGTAAACAACTTGCATGTAGAAATATTGACCTCACTCTTTGGTAACAAGGTACTGTTTTCTTTCCACGGAGATGTCTTTTAAGCCCTACACCCTTCTCGCTTCTGCGACCTCCGCCTGCCAATCTCTGTCCCCAGTCAACGAAAAACGCACACTTGGTCCTTACAATTTCGGCTGCTTATATTTTATTTTTTTCTGTTCTCATGAAAATGTATGCCGTCTTTATCTGTCTATCTGCCTCGCTAAAGCGATCTTATATTTAATGTTAAGCGGACAACTTTATTCACAGGAATTTCGGTTGGATGTTTAAGTAAAAATATTTTCTTTCTTCGAGTATTATTTTTAGATTTATCAACTCGAGAAATATAACCAGTTTTTGTTTCGTTTCACAACATATCATAAAGGTGTTATCACAGTCACATTACGCGGGGATGAGGTCGGTGTACGAGTGGGTTTTTGATTAATCTGAGTGGTGTGGTGCGGGCTTACGGTTTCGGATCAGGGCACACGAACGATGAAGTTTCCCAACCAATATAAGTTCAGGATGTTCGCTAAGCGTTGCACGCACAAGAGGGTGTCTTTGAGGAAGTTCCGTTGCATGCTTGATTCGCTATTGTTTTAGACGCCGAGCGAGACCAAACTCTGACCGTCGCTTCTCGAAGGCAAGTGGCGCGCCTTCCGATGCAACTTGCACGATTACTTGTTATTATCTCAACACACGCTCTTAACTTTGTATCGGTTATGGACATGTTTCCAAAGTCTTGACTGCGATTGTTACCGGGAATTTTGAATGGAGTTGCAGACGGCTTCATATGCTCTGGAATGGCTTTGTGCAAACGTTTTCAAACGATTTGATTTTACTTGCTTTGTCTAATTGGTAATTCAAATTGAATGTTTCATTTGACTTCCTACGAGTTCTGAATATCTTCAACTCGACCAAGTAGCTCGCTTTGGTGTATCCGCCGCAAGCTCAACGATTCTTAAATATTTATGGAAATTGTATTATACATACATTCTTTCTAGTAAATTATCGGAAAGTAAATTATTGTTTCAAGATCTATTGATTCTATCAAACTATGGCGCATTAGAAAATTATAGCAAACATTAGTTTTACCATTACTTGAATTTAAAACTTACCAAATATAGCATTATTATCATCAAAATTTCATCAATATGCTTGGCAAGATCGTCTTATATTTATCCTGTTATACAGAAAGCACTTGACCAAATCAAACAGTTGAAAAGCATCGTCTCTATCTAAACATCGTACAGTGTCAACAGTACTCGAACTGTAACTGAGGCAGGTTTGGAATTTGGCGATACGATAGTAGCAATAGACTAATAGTAGGTACGATATCATCGGCCGTATATCAATCAGTTGTTACAACGCTCCACGGTTGTCGTTTATCTTCGGGGAAGCTCCGATCTGGCTGTCCAGATTCGTGCATTGTTCGGACATTAGGGTTGCCGAAACGGTGGATGTCTGAAATGCCGGTGTGGCGGCGTTCCGTTGCAGCGTCGGGGCGCCCGATAGCGCTTCCAATTTCCTGACTTAAATTGCTCTAATTTGGTTATGCGCTGACGGGTGATCGAAGGCTACTAACGCTCAGACATGGCAGCAAGTTGCAGCTTGTTATTTTGAAACATACCTTCACTTGATATTTTAAATTTGGAGACAATTTTCACTCGTAAATCACTTTGCGGTCTCCAAAAGTGCTCGTGGTACTGGCAGCAAGATGATTGTATTAATCTGGATATGCTTCATAAAAAGATTGTATTTTATTAAGCTCTTTGTTACTTATATAATTAACAGTTTTAGTAGCATCGAAAGTTTTTATAAATTCCTTCCGAGAACAAGAATAGGCAATAGTCAATAGCAATTAAATTTTACTCGCACGAGCAAATTGGTGCCTTTGACTACTTTACAAAATAAATTAAAGCGCGAAAAGTTTAATGCACTACCGAAACAAGGAGAGTAAAAGCAAATAACAAGTTTTTAGTAAAATAAAATTACGTTCTCCAATTTTGCCAATTGAGAGTTCAGTATTTTTGTTTGTTTTTGAACGAAACGAGCGGAAATAGTACTAATATATTAGGCTAATGGAGAACTAATTATGCCCTGGTTCCATTCTACAGGACCACGTAATTATTCCTAAAGGAAGCACAACAACTGGACCAATATTAGAATATATTTTTTATTCCAAGTCTCGGGGTAAATAGGGAAAATAGGATTAGGATTGGTGGGAGGTTTTATTTGGAAGAATTATTTGCCTTTGGAATATATAAATATTGATATTTGTGTTGGTATTTGGATATATTTTTTCGTCTTTCTGTTCACGTTGAATTTACCACGCTTTGTATATGAACATACATTGCTTTTTTATTTAGCATTGATGTACGTGTATATTGGTGTGGCATAGAAAATTGATTTCGCCAAAATATCGGCAATTCGGAAAAATATTTCACGAGATGACAATATGGATATATTGTTGTATACATTTATACGGAAAATAATGGCGGTACATGATAGGTAAGTTTTTGTCGAGTACATCTGAGGGTGGATTCGGATAAACGCACCCCCGGGCCAACGATTTGTATTAGCCGTCTAGTACTGGGTCGTAATTGTCGATTCCCGGGGCGAAATCGCACTCTCTAACATGTAAGAGGGGCAAATAAGAAAAATAAATCTTCTTCACATATTTGGGGAAATGAGAACGAAACCATTTAAGGTTCGCTATGTTGGTAAATGGAAAACCGTGCGCGTGTTAATTAGAATCAAAATCATTACATTGATGCGAGATAATTCAATTTAAAAACTCAATTGGTTTTTGTTTAGATTTTTAACCGACTTCACAAAAAAGGAGGAGGTTCTCAATTCGGATGTAAGTTTTTTTTTTTTTTTTGTGTGTATGTTACGCGATTTCTCCGTCAATTGTGAACGGATTCAAATGATTCTTTTTTTAATAGGTAGGATACGTTTCTGAGGTGGTCCCACTTTAATTTTATCGAGATCTGATTAGTATCTCCAGAGATATGGAGAAAAATACCTCAAACATAGGATAATGTACTGGTTTTAGTAGAAGAGTCCCAAGAAGATTATACACAATGGAGGTTGCTATTGCATATACTTTTGATGACTAAAAAATATGACCTTGAATAATGTTTTTACATCTTTCTTCTCGTTGATTTTGGTTTTTGACAGATATTCTTACGGTAACTGTGAGCGATATAGAAATAAAGGTGGGGATAATTATTTTTTTTAATATCTTATAGGCTAGCGTTTGACCACTATCTCACCTGTTGCTAAGTGATGATGCGGTCGAAGATAGAGAAGTGGACTAGAATGGGAACTGGCTCTCAAGGATAGCCGCCTGAACACATTAGATGTTTGGCGACAGATTTTCTAACTTGAGGGTGGTAACTGGCCAGGCGGACACTAGATATGTCCTACCACCATGCGGGGGTTGTTGGTTTCTTAACGACGTTTTCCTTCACCGGAGGGCAACTGTGAGAAGCGCACATATATTTTTCGATAGAAAAATTCATTGGTGCACGGCGGTTTGAACTCGGTACCACGGCATCAAAGCCGACTGTTCTCCCAATTACGCCACCGGGCCCTCAATAAATAATTATATATTAATCATTATATATAAATATAAATAATTTGTCTTCACAGGAATGTTCTACCGGGCAAAGTCTTGTTAGGGTGCAAACTTTTTTAAACATACCTAAGATATTTTGACATGACATGACGTTTGGCGAAGATGGCGGCCATTTCAGTCCCACGACACTGCATACATTATTAAATAACTCAGAATTATGAACGTACTTTGTACTAATCAACACTTCAAAACAAAATTATAAGTATAATACCACAGATTATATAATAGTTACTACGTAAATATTACTTTCCGTTGTTAGGTTGGCTACACAGTGCTTTCATAATTCGGGTATCAATAATATAGGGAAGTGCCTCTTATAACGTAGTAGAGTGATTCAGTACTCTGTTGGCCATATGGCGGCAATTAATGTTAATAATCGCAAATAATACTTTTTAATATTCATTTTGGAATACAACTGGTCCGTGTTATAAAAGTATTTGGAATTATTGTAATAAAATAGACAATTAATTATCGTGTGTGTCAGATGCTTTAATTGCACAGGGCCATTTTGGACATTGTCCTTTGGTACCTTGATGACATCATTATTACTAGTGAATATTTTCACTATAGCGCGGCATTTAAAGTCATTTTTTTTAGGTCCCGAACCCAAAGGGTACCAAATGAACACTTTCTGAGACTTTGTTGTCCGTTCGTCCGTCCGTCCGTCCATCCGTCCGTGTGTCTATACATATGTGCGCACTTTACAGATCTGTATCTTCTTAACCGTTATAGGTACATACTTGAAATTTTCAAAAAGTATATATCCGTCAGTTTATAACGGCCCAGACACGAAATTTAATAGATGCATGTAATTTAATTAAAACTTGTTTTGCACTAAAAAGGGTAAAATAAGTTATTTTTCAAAAAAAATAAAACCGACTTCATAACCACAAACAGGCACTCAAAAGCAAAAAATAAATTACTTAAAATTATTATAAGCGCTACCCACTTATCTATTTTTTTTTAACCCCAAATTTTGGCGTCAAAAATCCGCCATTTTGAATTTTTCAATTTTTTATGTTTTCGTTGACACTCGCGCTAGCATGGCGAATCTATTGACGTGCCAATTATCAAAATCGGCCCACGCGTTTGGTCTCTAGTGTGCCACAAAGGAACAAACATACATACATACATACATACATACATATATAGACTGATAAACACATTACTTCTCCTTTGCGTCGCGCAGTCGGGTAAAAAAATGTCAAATTACACTAAGAAATACATCTACTAAATACAAAAACTGAAACAAATTTATAAAACATCGAGAATCAAGTCCTATTTAACTCAATACATTTTTTTATCCAGAGTTTGTGACTAAAACTCTATTAAAACCCTTATGTAGGGAGTGACGTCAATAGCGCGCTACTCACTTTTTCTTTCAATACTGCCGAAAACGATGTTACTCCTGTTATTTTTTTAATGGAAATGCTATAAATACGATTCACGCGTCAACTGGCTCATCCTGTTACAGCGTTCGAATTGATGGGGCGGCATAAGCCGATCATTTGTGAAATAAAATATAAAATAAAGGTAGAGTTATCGCCGGCGGGCACTTTTTTGACGTTTGTTCTTATCTGTATTAGTATTATAGGTTGAACAGTAAAATCGAAAGAGGATTGAGATACCTTCAGTAAGTAAATTCTGTGCTTCCGGGAACTATTGTTCTTGGGTAAAAAACTTTATTAGTGAGGTCACCTCGCTCAACAGGTGGCGCCACTGAGTATAATGAAATTAAAGAATAATGAAATATCAATTTTAATGTTATTTTATGTCAGTTTGGGATAAATCCTTAACATGAACGGTCATTGCCAGAATTGTGACAACAACCCACAGAAGCCATAAACGAAGAAACTAACTAACTAAAAATTCCATTTGACATTTCGTGGACCTCGTAGTCCACTAGCGCCTCTAGTGACAATTTCACATGCAAAAGCCTCCATTAAGATAGCTATTATTAATAGTGTAATTCACTTAATTTTTAGTTTTTCCTGTGTATAAATCAAGTGTATGTAAATACATTAATATGTATTACCAAAAAAAGAAATCGAGGAACAATAATTACATCTAATACTACTAGAATCTTGTCCTGACGTACTGATTCCCTAACTGACTTAGAGACAACGTATAGCCTAAACTGCTAGTTGTAAAGACTTGAAATTTGAAGGCATTTGTCTTAGTACGTGGGGGTGTACTAAGAATTGTTTTTTGGAAATTCCACCCCACATTATATGAGTATCTTAAAAATATTTTGACTTGACTTAACAATCTCCGCAAAGCTGATATGAAGCTGTCCTTTATATTCTGTTTATTTATTTTAAGTATTTCATATTGTGTCTTCTTACACCCTTATAATATACTTTTAAATATCTTTGTTTTTACGCGTTTTTCACGCTTCAACTAAGCTCAGCTTTGCATGTGACTAGAAAAGCGGTTAAAATATTTTAAAATGTTTGATTACCTCTGAGAAATCCGCCCGGATCCTGGGAGGGATCTTCGTTTTTTCGTTTAAACGACAATTAGGTATGCTAATTCATTAACTTTATGATGGTTCTGCGAAAAAACGGCGCGAAAAGGTCTACGATGTGATTTAATTCCGAAGTGCTTTCATACGATATTTAAATAAGACCACAACATTAGCAGTCGAGTCGTAGCAATTCCATCTTTTTGTTAATTATGTTTATTCAAGCAGCTTTTTATACTGAAGTATTATACTAGTCTTCTTGTAATGTAGAACCCAATTTGCGGCGCCCGACCCAAGAAAACTTTTTTCCACTTTTTACTCAACATAAATCAGGTCTGACAAACATTTAAAGCGTAGATTGAGCGGATCCGCACCGGTTCCTGGAAGGAGACATGGTAAACATAATTAGGAGGACGGCCATGTTGATTGGACCAGACGTCCCGACCCCGCGCTCTGGCGGAAGAAATTGCATGTGAAAGGTAATATCTCAACGGTTGTGAACCTCTGCTACGCATCTCAAGCACAGGTGCTGGGAAGTTTGATGCCTTGACAAATTACAGGAGTTTCGAGGGAGTGTGTGTTTTTGTGTGCTTTATTTAGTATGGAATAGTTTGTGTAACATAAGTTACTGTAATTTTAAACTGTGTTTAGCAGTTTTAACTTAAGTAATTATGATTTATTGTGTATTTTAGATATGATGAAAGGTATATTTGATCGTATCTAACTAATAATTTAAGATAGTTTAAAAGAAAACTAAAGAATCGACTTCAAACGTCGCACTAGTCAAAGTAGCCAGTAGACGTAGTAACTATTACATAATCTGTGCCAGTAGTTAGTTGTAAGTCGTCGAGATAAGTGAATGCGTCTAATACAAAAATTTGCGTCTAATACAAAAATAAAAAAATTTAAATATATTAAAAACGGCTCGGCCGATTTAGTTAAAATTTAAATGGGAAGGGAAGGGTACCCTTTGAAACAAAAAAACAATTTTCCAAATCGGTTCAGTCATCTACGAGTAATCGGTGAACATACATAAAAAAAAAGTACCGACGAATTGAGAACCTCCTCTTTTTTTGTGAAGTTGGTTAAAAAGACCTAGATCTAGAACATTACAAAAACATTTTGTGAAAATTATTTCGTCTACTTAGTCTTAGTTGAAGATCTCAAAACTCAACATTTTTTATAATAAGAATCATTTAAGATTGTTTACAAATCTAAATAAAACCGGCTAAGTCGAGTTGGACTCGCCCAATCGACGCTTCCGTACCTACTTATCAGACTAGGTCAAATGACAAACTTAACTTTGTAGTTCGATCCATAGAAAATGTATTGCCGAACTACAAAATAAATTTGTAACAGTAAATTTACCTTTTAGGGTTCCGTACCCAAAGGGTAAAACGGGGCCCTATAACTAAGACTCCGCTGTCCGTCTGTCTCTCTGTCTGTCTGTCCGTCTGTCACCAGGCTGTATCTCATGAACCGTGATAGTTAGACAGTTGAAATTTTCACAGATGATGTATCTCTGTTGCCACCAACAACAAATACTAAAAACAGAATAAAATTAAAAATAATAGAAGGTCCCCATACAAGAAACGTATTTTTTTCGGCAATTCGCGCCATCTATGAACGCTTAGTTAGGTAAACGTCCCATCGATGGCGTTATATTGAAATGTCGATCCCTAACTCCTTTGTTAGACGTTAGATGGCGCTATAAGAAATAAAATGATTATTAGTTATTATTTTTTGCTGGCGAAAAATGATAGTGGTATTTTTTGCACGATCTTATAAAATACTGTAGTGTGGTACGGAACCCTACTAGTGCGAGTCCGACTTGCACTTGGCCAGTTTATTTGTTATTAAACTATATATTTACGGTTTTAGATTTATTCCTTTATAAGTGCTTCAAGACCTCGCTTCTTGCCAAATTTCATGATTCTAGGTCAACGGGAAGTACTTCCGGTTGACCTAGAATTGTCAATTTTGGTTACAAGCAAGGTACAGCAAGCAAGGCTTACAGCACAAGTAAAGGAAACATTCCGAAAAGTAAAAATGTCAAAAATTAAGGTAAATATTGTTACTTACTATTTTAGCAAAAATCTAAATTTGCCCGTATACTTTTATCGTGTTGACTCAAGCCTTTGATTTTTATACACCTAATAGGGACTATAAAGACTTTAGTATCTGGTTAAATTTCAACTTGCTACGTCCACGGTCCAAGGTGATCTTATAAAGGTTCCTTTTTTACCTTTTGAGGTACGAAACCCTAAAAAAACACTTCAAATACTGCGCTAGTCATTTTCAGGACAAAGTATAAGGTATTTATCTCCATATCTCTAGAGATACTTATCAGACCTTGATTAGTTTACAATAAAACCAAACGGAAGCATTTTCTTTTAAACAAAAAAAATAATTTTCCAGTATCGGTTTATAAATGACGGAGTTCAGGGTAACAAAAAAATACAGGCGAATTGAGAACCTAATCTTTTTTTGTAAAGTTGGTTAAAAATTACAACAATGACAACAAACACGATTGCCGTGAAAATGCAAACTGTCAAGGTATGCCAAAGACGTTCCTCACAATCAACGAGATCTACCGCTTTACCCGCATTGGAACCTTACACTTTTTTCCCGCCATGGTTTGTTTATTTCTCTTTTCTCCTTATAAATATAAGAGTTCGGCACCTCCGCACGAATTCCCAAGATGAAAGGGTATTTTTCACACCCGAGCTGGAGCGACGATGTGCCGTACAACCGGCAAAACTTTTTTGTTTTTCACTATCGATTCACGGTGACGCTTTTTCCAAATGAAAAAATGTTTTGTCGCAATACACTTTTAATTAAATTCTACCCGTGAATAAATTTTCACAAACAATCCCCTTGGAAACAGTCACGGCGATTTGATGGAAGTAAAACATCATTTTAGTAACCTGACCCTTCGCTTATCGTCGGCTCGAGGCGTCACAACATTCCTCACTCAGGGCGTAAAGTCGTAACGTCGTGTTTTAGGTATCGTAAAAGAAATCAAAAGCGAGCGTGCTCCAAGCAATAAGGTGTTTCGATTTCCGTCATTCAGCACCGAGAGAATTAAATGTTTTTTTAAGAAATTTTCATTTCAGTATACACAAAATGTATTCGTTGAGTAATACGAATTCCGTGACGGGGTGGTCGGTGCGGCTCGGGCACTTTGTAGAAAAAACGATGATGAAGCACGATCATGTCCCTCAGATCCCCCCATCCTAGCTGACTGACAAATTGTCGAACATTTTTTCGCTAAAATTCCTTTCTCTCGAATCCAATTATTGAGTCTTACCGATAGAACGCTCTGTCTTTAGTCTAGTTCTCGAACGCTTTATTTTCTTGTTGCTCTTGACTTTCTTGTTTGTTTATTTTAAATTCTTATTGGATCTGTATTCAGTCGTACAATACAAACCTCGTACTTACGATTTGAGTTTGTGTCGGTGCTGTGAATAAAAAAAGATGTTGCCGAGGCCGATGGAATATTGCGGTCGCAAGGGCTGACGTAGTAATATTGGCGATGCAAACATGTTTTCGGTGCGCTCTAATTTTGTTCTGGCTGTCTGTTTGGTACAAAAGGATGTGCAATTTCGTTCAGCTGATGCCGTCTAAATTGGTCGGTTATGCAAGTATCAAACAAAAGCGAGTGTAAGCATTCGGTATAAGACCGACGTTAAAATAAGTTAACCATTTGGAGTGCAGTTGAACGAATCCAACGGTATTTATTATTCATTGATTTGAAATGTGAATCTACAGTTCTTTTACAGTATGCACGAAAGGTTACGTTTTGCATAGAATTGTAGATTCAGATGCGTTTAAAATCTTTATTTCAAAATGGTACATAGGAATTTGTTTTCTATATGTTTTAATTTTATCAAATTGCTTGCGTTGATATATATTATGTTTAAAGCCAGCTAGTTTCAATTAAATTTTCTCATACTGTTTATCATGTTTTTGCTACCTCCATTTCAAGAAGCTAAAACAATAAACTGGCCAAGTGCAAGTCGGACTCGCACTAGTAGGGTTCCGTACCACACTACAGTATTTTATAAGATCGAGCAAAAAATACCACTCATTTTGCGCCAGCAAAAAATAATAATTAATAAACATTTTATTTATTATAACGCCATCTATGGGACGTTTACCCAACTAAGCGTTCATAGATGGAGTGAAATGCCGAAAAAAACACGTTTCTTCTATTGGGACCCTCTATTATTTTTAACTTTATTCTGTTTTTAGTATTTGTTGTTATAGCGGCAACAGAAATACATCATCTGTGAAAATTTCAACTGTCTAACTATCACGGTTCATGAGATACAGCCTGGTGACAGACGGACAGACAGACAGACAGACAGACGGACAGCGGAGTCTTAGTAATAGGGTCCCGTTTTACCCTTATGGTACGGAACCCTAACAACTATCGAGTTCTAAACCTTCAAGCAAACTGTCCCTCGGCGCTCGGTTGTAGGCATTGATAGCTGTTGAATATAAACATATAGATAGTGGAACAGCACCCGTTCCGGCCATCCCCATAAACGTCTGAGACCCACTACCAAACACTCTAACTCGATACAAACCGTGATAAAGGTTCGATTGTATGCAGTAAATAAAATATGACTTGGCCATATTTCCACTTTCGTTTCTTCCCGTTTTACGTCCCTTTTTTCTGGCCTCTCTGGGAAACCGTTCACACAAAATACCTTTTCGATATTGCCTTAGTTTATTAGCTTTGGGCACGTGTTTTTATATCTGGAATATCTTTCACTTCAGCGGAATAAAGATTGCTACATGGGTACCTACAGTGATATATTAAAAAACTTATTTCGTTCCATTCCCATAAGTTATGGAAACATTCACCGTAGAAGCCTTACAGTTAAAGCCGATTTCATTTGCTACTAACTTACGTCGTTTATAAACAGTATTGAAAGGTACCAATAAAACTTTTATTGCCTTCCAACATGCGCTTTATTACGGGTAGGTGTGCCTAGTTATTTTATAAATTATATACTTTCATAACAAATGAGCAAGTTAATCGTGTCTGCAAAATGTGTGAGCCAATCGTAAAAAAGAATTATCGACAATTATTTCTTATAACCAATAACACGTGGACTCAGAAAAAGACTGGCTTTTAATACTCGTTCGATATTCAATCAGCGAATATGAAACCTTATTGAATGCACATAAAATATAGCTGCAAATTTAAATATTTATGAGACATTGTCTCATCAAGCTCAACATTCTAATCGCCGAACTTATATACACGAAATATTTAATATTGCTGTATAAAACTATGAACTGCAGTACACTGCAAAAGCTCGATGCTATACGATATCTCGGTTACTGTAAAGTTGCCTGATAACCTGCCTTAAGCGTGGAGCCAACGTTATCTTGTCTCTTGTATGACAAGTGTCAAATGGAATAGCACTATGCTTCGTGAAGCGCAGTTTTCTCTGGGGGTATCTATGATTTATACTTGCTTGTGCACAATTTGTAAAATACTTTATACGGCAAATACTAGAATGAATAAAAACAGTGGACATTATTAGTTAAATATTTGTTTTTAAAAAATATGCAGGTAAAATAAACTAAGATCTTGGAACTGCAGACAAATTGGATTGTTTTACGTCGGCTAATATAAATTCTTTAGTAATGAATTAATATTTATAAAAAAAATCAAAACAAATTCATGAATTAAGTGTAAGATTACTTTTAAATAGTGAAAAGTTTGCGATTTAAGTGGTTACACCCCAAGATTCAGCTTACGGGGCAAATAAATAGCTTCTTCAGAAGCTATCGCGGAGGCGAATTAGAATAATGCGCTACGATTTGGCGTTTCAACAAACGAGAGAGTCGAATGGCTCTCGGTGGATTATTCGCTCGGTTCTCTTGAATTTGGGTATAAATGGAGGTAAGAGATTCTAGAGTTAGAAGCGGTGCAACAATCAATCGCTTATTGTATGCAAAAGATTTGCTAGTGTTACTTTTGTAGCTGCCGTATATGGCCGTGAATGGGAGTTCGTTCTATTCATACCAAAAATATACTTATCTGTAGAATAGTTTCTAGTTAATTTTATGCGCGAAAAATAAACTACAGTATGGAAGGCGACTCACACACTCTAAAAATCTATTTAAATGATTTAATAAAATAAATAAATAAAATAATAAATGTTTATTTCAAGTGTCAAAGACTCATATGGAATTACAATATAAGGCAATTAAAATTATTCTTTTGAGACAAACACACAATTAATGCAAAGATTTAGAAAACATACAACACAGAGAACAATTAAATATTTAATTTGTATGATGGATTAGTACTAGTATTTTTCAGACAATTTTTCCGAGTTACAACTCGGAAAGGAAGGTTGCTTAAATATTACAATACCGAATAAGGAAAGCGTAAGATAAGATTTATCTACTTAACTCAATGCCAGCAAAGCTTATACACCATAATGTAACATCATAGTAACATTATGCTTTATACAAGTAATAAAACCGCAACTATTCCCGTCCTCTGCAAGATTTCAATTAATCCAGTTAGTGACTCCAGCAACGCAGACGAAATATTTCATTACGCACATTAATATGTAACATTACAAGTAGGTAAGCCGGGACTCATCTCTGAGATCAAATGGAGACCTGTCCTCTCAATGCTAATGTCAGAGATTAATGGAATTATGTACGTACGCCATCGCGGTGGCAAGACACTTTTGAAAATTCTTCTTTGCGGTGCGCTTCTATCATCTCTTACTAATGTATTATTTGGATACTCTTAGTCAATTGTAATTAGGCTTTTATTTTTATGTTTTAAAGTTAATATCGGAGCTCACATACATTCACAGCTAAGCAACTTAAATCTTTAAAATCTCCCTTGATTAGTATAAAGAAAATAGAATTTTATAAAGTCTAAATTACAACTAAATCATCTAAATCATACGAAAAGATAGTAGTTTGCTGATTTTTCTGTCTACTTACTCAAGATTACCTCAAAAATGAACGATACGTCCGAGCTTAACTCATTTTTGAGTTATTGTATGCCCCGGAGATTTCATATACCGCGCGCAACATGTGTTCTATATCATCTCATCTCAGCCATATTTCCTTACATCAGACTACACAGAATACGTTCCAGATTGAAAATGGAAGAACTACAGAGAGTTCAATATAGGAGAGGAGGAATACGAAGCCAGGTTGCATTCATACATGTTGAAAAGTCATAATATGATTTCGAATCGAATGCGGCGCGTATATATGTTTTTATGGTCTTTGAAATCTCTTCGAATAAAATTTTATTCAAATGTAACGGCACAAAGTTGTGTACAACGTTTGTCTTCCGGTGACGCTAACGTCTCGACTTTCAACTAAGGAATTTATGCTCTTGTTTTTTCTACTTGCACATTCGGAGACTTGAATAAAATGTAAACGATTGTCCATATCTGCAGTTTTAAATATCTATTGCAGGACCTTAAACTTTTTATGACCCAACACGGAGCTTTAAATACTCTCAAATGCTCTTAAAATCAATAAAAGGTCTACTTTCATCAGCTACGAAGTAATAAAAGCTTTATTGTTATCCGCGGCAATGGAATTAGATAATGTATCTTTGTAAAAAGTTCATTTTAAAGCTGTTAAAAATCTAATTGGTGTAGGCAGGCAATAAATATTTGCCGTCGATTCAACCGTGTCGCTTTGAATGTCGATGGGACTCGAAGGGAGGGCAGTGTTCCTTAATGCATGTCAATAAGGACGGTTACAATTTACACAGGATCCTCTGTAACCTAATACTTGTCGTCGTATATCTCAAGGATTTAGGATTGCCATCGCGCATACTAAATTAATGGAAAACACTTGAATTGTAAATTATTATTATTATTATTGAAATATTGAATTCTGGTTAGGTTTTTTAACATGGTTTTAGGATTAATAGACGATATTATTTTACTAAAATTGATCGTTAGTAAGAGCAGATTGAGCACAGCAGGCAAATATTATTCAACTATCAACATCTATTATTTGATATACAAAACGATGCGATATTATGAGCACTCCCCATTAGACCTAGACCATCAAATTACTAGATATAGTTAAAAGGATGTGAGAAAGGCGTAAAACTGCTGATTTTAGTGTATTTTACAAACCTTCCTACCAGTATTCCAAGCTGGACTTTAGACATACTTACTGGTGATACGGTTACGGATTTTCGTTCGTTACCCTTAAAACTAAAGAAGTTAAGTCTCATGAATAACTCTGAAACCCGAGACATTAGCGAAATTGTCAAGTTATTTCAAAAGGGAATATGAACCGCTTGCATAAGAAGAAAAGACTGAGTGCTTTTTCTTTAGTGAACATTGAGAGTGGCGTACGGCGTATTATGTCGAAGCGTAGTTGCGGCCGAAGCTAGTTTAATATAAAATGATTAGGTACTGAGCTGGTTGCTCTGCGGGTGCTGTCATAAAAACTGCGACACTTGCTAGCTATCAAAGGAGCACTAATAAAAGCAAACATTGGCAGAACGAACAACAATGGGCACTGTAACAGTAACAATGTTATGGCTCCCCATGTTTGTCCCCAGTCAATAATTTTCTGTTTGAGCATTTTTCTTGTTTTTATTTTCATACGCGATTGTAAAGTGAAGCATTATGATGGAAAGTTTTATCGACTGATAGCCTGTATTTGGTTTCTTTTGATATCTAATTATTTTGTACTTGTATTTTTTTTTGTATGGCTGCCAAAGATTTGTGGAAATAATCCATCATTTTTTGTGCCATGATGGAAGATAGCTCATTTTACATCGAAAAACAAACACTGTTTTTACTTCAGTGTATACGCTTACATCTTAAGATTTGTTTCAGTATTTCAAAGTACTATAAAATATATATTTTTATCCAGTGAAATACGTTATCTCAAATGCTAAAATAATAACTTATAATATCGTTTAAAAACTAAAAAACAACCGACTTCAATGCCGCGCTATTCATTTTCAGTACCAATTTTGAGATGTTTATCTCAATATCTCTGGAGATACTTATCATACCTCGATAAAATTACCATGGTACCACACTTGGGATATCTCCTTTCGAACAAAAAAAGAATAATCGAAATCGGTTCATAAACGACGAAGTTATCCGCGAACAAACATAAAAAAAAAAAAAATATATATATATACGGTCGAATTGAGAAACCTCCTTCTTTTTTTGAAGTCGGTTAAAAAGAAAGGATATTACGGTAGTTATTAGCTAAAGGCATTAAAAGGGGAGTACAATTATCACAGTGAGTACACCAGAACAAAAAAATATATACCTATAAGTATTCGTATCTATAGATATCACTAGATAAAAGCTATCAAACGTTTTATCATCTCAGTTTTACTGTTCCCCCTGTCAGGGTGTAATTAGTTTTTCCTTCATAGAATTCTCTGTTGGCATAACATGCAACGTTGTAGCCTCCTTAATGAAAACGCTCTTAAGTGCCTGTGTTTAATGTTTATTTACTTCCACTTTGTTTTTTAGCTCCATTATTATGGTCTTTGTATAAACGACCGCTACGTAAAGGAGCAAGAAGTCACGACTTGATTTCTTTAAAATGTCCGCTTGCCAACCGTTTGCTAGACTTATTTCGAAACTAACTTTATTGCCGTATAAAATTCACTCAGCCAAGTTTAGTTTAAAACATAACTTGGAATAGTTCAGCCGGTTTGTCCACGATTTGTTAGACTCGAATAAAAAATGATATAGACAAATAATGTTCGGCAATCTCTTTGAGAGGTCCTAAGATTTGTCGTTTACTGTAGAATGCTTTAACGAATTCCTAACTCAGTCGAGTTGAAGGAGGAGAGTTGTTGTACTGTTTATTGTCGGACAGTTATTCAAATCTTCTTTGTTTTGTGACTTCAGACAATAAACGAAATGTGTGTCAGTCTCGATATGAATATGTACTTGTCTGACCTTTTTGTACTTTTGTTACTATATGTAATATTCGATCGTCTAAGGGTCGGATCAAACCGCGACGCGACGCGGCGCGCACGAATTAAGAGAGTATTACAAAAAAGAACTTTATTTACTATACAAAAAGATACACATTTCATTGAGTTAGTACACAATAAGATACAAATTGCATTGAGATAATTTGGTGGCGTCACGCGTTTTGCTGCGCCGCGTGACTCCAAATGCAGCGTCGCATCGCGATGTGAACTGACCCTAAGACAGTTTTAGTGTACATTTTAAAAATTGTATATAAAACAGAACAGGAAATGATTTTGCCAGAGTGGTCATCCGGACATGTGATTTGGGTTTCAACGACAACATACAAGACATTAGGGGTGTTTATTTGGCATTCTGTATGTAAGCGAAAATCCAAACAATTGTGACGTAAAAAGGGTTCACGGTTTTCGTTGTACCTACCTACATCAGCATGTCAATTTAGTTCCGGTGCGAGTACCGTAACATTCTCCAAGATTGACAGCAATACCCGATCTAAATCTAGTCGAATTTTAAAAATCCCCAATTTATGACGCTATGATATAGCATAAACGTCAAAAAGAATACGTAAAATAAAAGTCTGTGTCTCGACATGGTTTTTCAATTTATGCAAATTTTTGGGATAAATAATAAATAAACAGAACCTATCTCACCGTTTTGTGTTATATTTGAGCTCAGTGTTTAATTTTGTCACAATTTTATTATACAAACAAGAACCATAATTATTTTTCATCGTAAATAATTTAAGGCAAAACTCGCAGAAAGAAAAATTAGTGGGAACTATCGCGGTCAATTTCGGGGAACACACCTGTAAAGCGTGTAATAACGCAAGGAGCCTATTATCCAAACAAATGACATATTTTCTATTTTTAAATTATTTAAAGCAAAAGTATGTTTGCGGAAATAAAAATCTGTGGGAACTATCGCGATCAATATCGGGGAACACACCTGTAAGGCTTGTAATAACGCAAGGACCCCGATAAAGGCCCGCATACCCGCACTCCTGACTTCGAAAGTGGCGCCCGAGATTTATACGACGTTTTTATAGTTCGCCGCGGACGTTCCTTGTTTTAATTTCGCTCAAGGATCAACGCTTTTCCTGCTCGCCGTCGGCGTAGAGTGCCGGTGTCTAGCTAGCGCCCCTATTTTGCCGCGAGCCTAATGTCGCGAGGCGACGAAATTTATCGCGCCGCTTGTAATTCCACCCCGCCACCACCCCGCGTCACCCCGCATCACCCCGTCACCCGACAACACACTTGTAACGTTTTCTAATGAAATTGTCCACAAACTCCCGCTCGCCACAACCCCCGGCCCGTCGACGCCGCCGGATCAACCGAAAAAAGTATAGCTCGCGTTACTAATGGCTTCATTTATCACAGTCACTAACAGTGATACACCGCAACGACGTTTTATATTTAATTTGGCTCTCTTTGGAATAAATTACGGCAATATCGAGCCTCGAGCGATAGAGGACAACCCGCCGTGCTCTTGAGTTATCGGAACAGGTCACAGCGTTAAGACCGTAATCTTCTTGGATTCATTTGTTAGTGGCTAAGTGATAAGTTGGTCGACGCTACCCCAAAGAAGGCTCCAAATCGAGAAATTTCATCGCCTAAGAAAATGGGTGTTTTCCTAAAGCTATTTATTTTCTTAGAAAACATCAAATCGGTGACGGGTTGTATGTTAACGCACTCGAAACGACCGCGATAACACTAGAAAAGTTTCTTGAAAAGTTATACGACGATAAAGATAACATTCATGGCAGCGTTTAGCGAGACGTGTTGTAAATTAAAACAATAAGCTAGGTATAGTGCAGGCGTGGAGCTTAAAGTGAATGAATGGGGCGTATACAAGCGACTCTGGTTTTTAAGTCGTTGAAATAAAGAAGTGTTTCTTGGCACTTTGCGCAAATTGTGAGTCTCTTAAACAGGTTGCTTTATGCCTCACGTAGTTCAAAGCGCATGCAGCCTGACATATAGTTCATGGTTAACTGCGGGCGATAAACGTATCTATGCCGATAGGTGCGCTTGCATTCCAACATACGTTTTGAAACTAATCGTTAGTGTTATCTTAAGAGGCGTTTCTGGCTCTGAATTAATGAGGTTTCTCTTAATGTTACATTGTATATTGCTTTCTTGCCAAGCTTACTTGAATGCTTGAACGATGCATGATGTAACGATGCCTTCGTTACAAAATATTAAATACTTTGAGCTTTTTAGCTACATTAAAAAGAAAATTGTATGTATTTGTTTAAATATTGTGGTTCCTTAAACAAAAAGACTAACAGCAACCCGCGATTTTGGCCGCGTAAAAAATTATCCGATTATGATGCAGTTTTCAGTTATGGGTTTGGGTGTAATTGCTGCATTAAATATTTGTTTGTGCAAATCCATATTGCCATTTTTCTCCAAAACTAGTTCGATTTTGTCTACGGTTTGTAAATATTCAGTGGTGGTTCCTAAGAACCATCTAAATAGATGTTATGAAGTTAATTTTCTAAGGGACATCGTCGTGGGTGTTTATTAAACATTTTGATTTTGTTACTTGTAATATAACTTATGAACTACCGTCCACTTTTGATCCCGTCTAAAATATAGCGTGAGATTAAAGTAGCCAATATTTGAAGAACCGACCGTCTAATTTGGCAACTGAGCTGTGATTCGATAGTGCTTGTCTCGTTAATGTAATGACTATTTATGTTGTTACCTTTCGCTATACGATCAGTTAATTACCGGAATTTTGCTGCGATTCCCAGCGAATCATTTGTATGTTTACACTTGTTCATCGGGTTTGCTAGTTCGAAATAATTTTGTTTAAATTTCAGAATATACCTAGAGCTTTAATATTTTTTGCTGAATTTAGAACCATTACATATATTGTAGGATTTTGTTTTGTGCAAAACAGTGCAGAGAGGCCTGTTGCCGTATGGGATAGATGGTTTGATGGTTTGATCTACGCTACGCTCGGGATTTTACTTTAGAATCCTTCGCTTCTCTCGGGATCCAACTTAGTCCCTCGAATTAAATTGCCTTTTTATTCACTTGTTGTATAATCTACTATTTTACCATTGACTGCGAGAAAATAAATAGTAGTAGTATTTAGCATATTTATCATATTTTATTATTTGTGTGTTATAACTGTGGATTATTAGCCATTTAGTGCCGGTGAATGTGTGCTAGTGTAGGAAAACAGCACAATGTTGAAAAACGTGATTTTGGTTGTATTCTCACCAAAATACCACTGAAAATATTCAGTAAAGTCACATCTTTACTCAGGGTATGACTTGCACTAGACTGTGACTTCAACTTGGCCAGAAATGTGACTTTGACTCAACATTATGGTTCTTATTTTTATTTAATTATATAGCTTGTATGGTATTTACCTTCATTTAGCCAGCCAGTGGGCACTTTCAGCAAGAGTTATTTATTTTTTGACCATAATTTGTATTTTGTACTTGTTCCAAATTCAAAATGTTTTTATTCACCAAGTGAGTAAAAGAGCGTTTTATTCAATGCTATCGATGAATAAAGTACTCTTTTATTGAGTGACAATGGTAAAATACATTTACAATCTTATAATACGTCACTATTGTCTAACTTAAATTTGTATTAACTCGTTACATATATTTTCTTCCAACATAAATTGCAAAGACTATTTTTAACATACACGTTTATGTGCGGCACAAAAATCTACCTAACAGAAAAGGATATTATGTCTCAACCCTTTTATTTACACTACCATAAAACACCTGCCTTAAAAAACATTTCCACTCCTTCCCGAAAACCGCAAAAAACCTAAAACGTTACCTTGTGGAAGTCCTTTTCTCTCACATTCTTTCCGCATTACAAAATAGTTTGGATATACCCACCGAAGACAAGTTTAAGTTGCAGTTTGGTGTTCGGAGTTAGTCTTACTATTTCGGAAGCAATGTAAATCGTCGCAGGGCAGGGACAACTTGCCGAGATATCTGGCCAAAGGACAGACGTTAATATATGCGAAATCCTACGTATTGTTGCCTAATGCGCAGACTTTGTCTGCTATTTCTATTTGCGCTGTGTAACATGTGAATCAGTAAGTTTTGTCGTTATTTGTTGAGTATATGTATCGTAAATTCGTGGCAGAAGGCAAAATATACTTTAATATGGTAATAATTTCACTCAAACTTTTAATGCGAAACATACATATACATTGTAGAGTAAAAATATAATTTGTACATTTAACCAAGTCCGGAGTGAATTTTAAAAAACCTCTCAGTCATTCTTTGTTTTCATGAGACATCATTTATTCTATCTACTTTAAGGTAATCCCATTGTGTCTTCACTTTTGTCTCGGCGCTATTTAAATAGAGGTGAGGTTCCGGCTTTAGCTGCGGGGGCCATTTCTTAGGCCCCTTTGCTTAGTTAATTTAAATTAATTTATTCGCACCCTGATACGGAGTAAGCTTAATTGTAGCGTTTTAGGTGTAAACTTGGCTCGGCTCACCTTTGCGTTACTTGGTATGCTACACATCATTAATCAATTAAAATTACGGTGATCTTTGATAATTTTGGCGCCGTATTTGTCCTAAGTTGATATAGTCAGTTTAACTCTGTTAAACGTGTCAGTTAAACTTTTAAAAATTACTTACTCACATAACTTACGATATCTCGATTTGTTCGAGCTGTAATAGTTCAATTGAAGAGTTCTGAAATCAAACACTCTTCAAAAGTTTTTACTATACTGCGTCAAATTACAACTATAACGTGGAAATCCCAAAGTTCACATTTCCATTATAATACAGAGTAGAATAAATAGACGCCTCTATAAACAAATCCTTCAGTTTTGCCTCCGACCCGCTGCAGCGTGCGAATTTGACTGAAGAATAGTGTTTGTATTTCATTATCAACAAAAGCTTTGTTGAAAAGATGACGCTCAGCACAAATTCGAGGTATAGCCGCCCACGAGTAAACTGGAGAAAAGCCGCAGTCAGACGGGCCCAAGCAAAGATATTTCGCAGTCGTATTTACTCAGGCGTGCCTAAATTGTTTGCTTACATGTTTGACGCGCCGCACGCAACGCTCATTATGGCGAACAGAGCTTTGTTCAGACTTAGACAACATATTGTTACACCCGATGGAGCTGAATGTTCTTTATATGTTTATTTTTATCATTACAGGTAAGTTCCCGAAGCGCTTTTGGCTCGTTAACGGTTGCGGTTCGGTGAGAATTTTCTTTTGAAATGGTTAACATTGTTTGAGCTGCATTCACTGTAATTTGTTGGTTGTCGAGCCTTTTATAGAGGGACGCTTAAAACTTTTTCAAATGGAAATATAATTGTGATGTGAAAGACTAGTGGTATAAAACAAGTGACCGCAGGACATTTTTGTAAGATTAATGTGAGAAAGAGATATTACAAATACCACTTAAAGGCGATTAATAGTCTTTACGTTTCTTCCTGAATTCCCACGGTGTGGCCTCACTTAATTGTTCATACAACAAACCACTGGGGAATCAGCTCTAAACCATACGCTGTCTGGATCTAGTTATTCCGCAAACGAGGAACGACATCGCGAAAAAAACAATGCGAGCCAAATTCGACCAAAGTCGCCCGTTATTTAGCTGTATTTTCGTGGTGGCGCTCGTTTTCAGCAAAACGAAGAACTCCGTGATGGAAAGCGCAATAGGCGGCCATTTACACCTCCGATTCTTCTTCATCTTACCCTTAACTGGCGTACCGTTTTACCTAAAATGATTATGCCACATATTGTATTAGTCTTTTGGGAGCGAACACGTGTTGGAAACGCTTAATCACTTACTTTACATTTGCGTACGCAAATAATCCGTTAATTTAATTTCGGTGGTGGTATTTATGACGCTTATTTAATTTATTATCATATCAAAGTGTAGGCTTTATTTTGCCGAGTTTGTGTGCGTGCGAATAAACGTTAATAATGAAATCATGTTACAGTACACAAGGGAAAAATTTTAACGATATCATAATGTCGGCTGTTAGTCGTTTTTCTACAAAGTAATCTGTATTCCGTGGAATAGCTGTATCGTTACTTTTAGAGTTATGTTTTGACGTGGAAAGTTTTCTTCATGACCGTAAATATATTGATCACTTCCGAATCCGAATAATATCAGGATATTATATGTCGTAAAACGCATTTGTGTGCGTGTTTTGGGCCATTCCGCTTAAATCGCTTTGAGACATCCCTGCCATTGATATTTATACTTCTTCTGGAAATTGCGGAGGGTTCGTTGTTTTTAAATGTTTCTATAGAATAAGTATTAGCATATTTATTTGATATAACTACAGTGTCATAATTTGAATAAAGATTTTTTTTTTTTTTTTTTTTTTTTTTTTTTTTTTTTTAAAAAGATTACTCGCAATGTGGGTTGCACATTACTAGTATTCTTGTTAACCCCTCCAACTAAGCTTAATATGCTTGTGTCTGGAGTGGGTTCACGTCAGTAGTGCAATGGGTGGGGTGGGATTCGAACTCACGACCTCTCGATCGCCAGTCCAACACCCTATCCTTTGGGCTACTGCCGCCTTTAAAAAGATTGTTGTTCTGTTTGGCTAGAGAAAGAAATGATTTGTACAAATTAACTCAGTGATTTTTAGTATGTAGCACATATATTCATCTTTTATAGAAATTAAGTTAAAGTGAGCATGTTTTAGACACTTACTGGTTAGCTTATTATTTATTACGTTTTTGGTTTGTAAAAAAATACTCAGAAGTTTCTGCTCACAGTAAATAAAAACTTCAAAATTTATCTTTCGACTGTCCAAAGATTTTGTTTAGGTAATATGTTTTCGGTGTCTTGTGCGAAATTGAAAAACATTCTTCGTACACTAATGAATGGTAAATTGGATTTGTTTTTTTTTTCTAGTTTCTATTACAATAACCCGAATTTGTTCATTCTACTCTATTACTGAGTCAACTAAACCTTTGTTTCAGCCAGTCCTATAAGGGTCTCAAATATATCCGGTCCAGAAAATAAATAACAAAAGCCATTTCGTCTGACAGGACCTTGTTTGAAATCATAACAAATAGCCTTTAGAAAACCGCATCCCATCCGAAAGTGTCCTACAAAAAGGGTACCCTAACACATTACAAATCTTTGGCCCGCGTCGCGCAGTTAAGAGGGCTGTCGATGAAATCCCTTCGGCGACTATTCGTTGTGTCTTAATGGATTACATGGAATAAAGTAGCCATCGACAAAACAAAAGGCCCCGACCTCCCCCAAAAATCTCTGACCGCATAGTTTGCGGCCTAAAACTAAATTTATTACATTTGACCTTTGTAATTCTTGTCGAAGGTTTTCCATCCTAAATGTGTAATAGCCAGTTAAGGCTTTCAAAGGTACGGCTCGCGTACGCCCGTTGCGGTTTTATACGCAACTAAATATTTTATGAGTTACAAAATAGTTCTGTGAAAGTTTTGGATTTGGTTTGGTCCCGTCGATAAAATCCGTCTACTTGCTGACGTATCAATGTCACCTGCCTTAGTTCATTTTGAATTTCATTTATCTATTTTAGGATTTAGGCTACTGTTATTTGTAGAACAGTTTAAATATGTTAAATTCAATATCGCGAGTAAGTATACATTTCAATATCTAATGGAGATTGAATCTCAAACCTAAAACTTTTTTTTAAGTAAGTAAATATAATCGTATCTTGCGGTATAAAGCATGCAATGCTTTAACGCAGGCAATGGGAATCTACAGTTCGGTGCCCATTACATAAAAATACATATTATTATTTTCTGCCTAATTATTGCTATTACCTGCTCACTGCCGTAACGTTGCAACTTATAGCTACAAATACATTCTCCACTTTCAGCCTGTTCATTTTACGCCTTTTGAAGCTGCCACGTTTTGAAGCGTTTGATTTTAACTCCTCCCATCGTCGACGCCGTCGCACTAGCTTTCCGCTTTTACATTTAGAAACAAATGAAGAGCCGTATGAGGAAAAGTTTTTAATTCGCCTAATGCACACCGAGTACCTGTCTTTTCCTAATTAAAGTGCGCTCTTGTAAGGCTTCGCTGTGACGACGGCACACTGAGCCTTCTGTCACATTGACTGTTGCATTGTGAGCAGTTTATTTTAGCTCCGTCTTGAATGCATCACATTTTTCTTGAGACATCCTGAAAAGCTCTGCTGTTCGTCGAAATTAAAACGAGCTTCTCAAGATTTTCTCACATAGCTTAACGATAATGTATAGAAGCTAAATTTTGCGTAATGAGTCTTAATTAGAAACATCGAAACATGCAACTGAGATTGTTCGGAGCATAATCAGAGTTAATGATTACTTTGATTTTCATCTCAGCCCGACGAAATGAGAAACTTAATGAAAAGTCAAGCAAAACTCAGTCGAATACAAAATTAAGCATTAGTATGCAAGAGTAAAGTTTTTATTCAATATAACTTGCACTGTTTTATTCGTTGCTTGCTCTTATTCGCATCAGTATTGCACAAGTTATTGTCATGCTAATGTAACAAATAAAACCAACAAACAATGATTTAATTTCCGATGAAATGTAGATCTTTCAATTTTCAATCCTTTGTTACTGTCTCCATCTATTTTTTGATAAAAATGGTGTAATAAAGCTACATTAATACTCGTAGACGCATTCGTTTGTTATTCATACAGCATTAGGACTAAACAAATAACAATAAAAGTCTCAGAACTTTTTTAATGTTGTAAATGTAGAACGATATTTTTATCTACTTAGTATTCGAGATATTGTTCCATCTTAGTGAAGTTTATTTTTATTGTAGCTTCTCTTGTTACCATAACGTCTGGCGCGGACGTTCTCTAAGGGAAAAATACTCAGTGAAAAGTGTTGATTTAATGTCTGGGTGTCAAGCAGCGGTCGCGGTTATAGTACCGTGGCGACATCGAATGCCGCCTCCGCCTCTGCCTGCGCCACCTAATTCTGATATGAATATGAAATTGTATGTAAATGTCGGCCAAATGTTGCCGCACAACTTGACAACTCGACAGCGCTGTAAATATACGGGTAACGTTGCACTGACTAGGTATCTCGAAACATGCGAGTTTGTAGTTTACGACTGCTACTGTTTGAATAAATTGTTTAGATTGTCGTCTATGAGCACAGTGTCGAAGCAAAGGTGGCCACGCAATTCTTGACAATCAGTTCAGTTACCCGGGACTTCGGATAGGTAGACGGTTAATATAATGTGTACCTTGCCGCAACAGTCTATGGAGAGCAATATCACCTAACTACGCTCGGAAGAAGCAGCCCGTCTGTTTCAAACTAGAATCCATTTCACGACTACAAACTCCACAAATGTGCATTTTCTCAAGCGGAGCGTCCAGGCGCAACGGAGCGCCGCGAAGTTAAGTTTTACCACTCGCCATAATTACCAATAAAACGTGTTTGCACTGATGGCACGTCAACCAGGGTGAAGCCCCGTCAACCACAACAGAATTATCAACTCGCCGCTCGCCTCCCTGACACCGCGGTATTGCTGACGTTTCAGCCTGATTATCTTTAATTAAAAAGTTGTTTTAGGCTTTCAAAATGCCAAGTTATTAAAAGAAATTGCTGAGATGCCGCGAAGTGGTAACTCACTGAATCGTCATAATGAGATTAAGACCGCCTCGACTCTACCAGGATCTCGGACAGGGATTTCTAATTTTACACTTTCTGAAATTACTAGGATTGTTTTATTTTCTTTTATTCCTCTGTAATAGGGGGGAGAGGGGGATTTAAACGCATGTTGTGCTCGAAAAATATTGACAGTTATGATCACTTCTCGATTGGAGCACCGCCAACAATGTCTAGATTTTCTGTACGATTTGTAACTTGATACTGATCTAGCTTCCGTTTAGAATAGATGTGCCATTTTAATGTTGCGTCTCTCTCGTATTCGACATGCGTATCTGAGATATTTACGACGTTATGCACTTCAAGCTTTTATGTGATCTAAAACTGCCTAGTCGATTACATGATAGAGTTATTGTGTGCGATTATTTATGTGTCAATATTGTTGTATGTAATACGATTAGAACAATGTATTCATTTCAATAATGTTGGTTGCGTTGAAATATTTGTCGTACGCAAGTGAGTGAGACGAGCGTGGCAGCGTAGCAAGCGGTGTGGATGGAGCTCTCGCATTATATGACTCCTTTAAATTATTTGAATCAAATGAACGTTGTTTTCATGTAGCAAGGTTTGCAGTTGTAGCAGTTCATCTGTCTACGCACTAGCATATAGTTCTACAGAAACCTGCGAATAGATGAATGTTTTAACTTTGTTTTGCATGCTTTAGTTTTAGATTATATAACGTAATATTACTTTATGATATGCGTGAATGTAAAATGTAATGGGCTAACCAAAAGATGTTTGCGTCTGTCCGCGCAATCCTGGAGCAAAGTCGCAAATTTTGTATATATTTTTTTGTAGTCTTGATAACCCTTCCAACTAAGCTAAATATGCTTGTGCCTGGAGTAGGTTCACGTTAATAGTGCAACGGGTGGGGATCGAACTAATGACCTTTCGATCGTTAGCCCGACACTCTTAGCCATTGTTTTAAAATGCAATATTAAGTTAAATATTGCATAAACTCGTTTTACTTAGGCGTGCAATTTAAAACTATAACTTATTAAGTATTCTACCTCTAAATGATGTAAATAATGTCAATAATAAATTCTCATTTGCATAACAATACGAAAAGGATATTTGCTATCAAATTAGTTAGTTAAAAATACAAAACATCCATTTAAATGATTCATTCCAATCGACCATTCATTAACTAAGCTTCAATCGCAGCGCGTTATGAAGCGGCATCGAACAAAAAATACATCCTATCCTCTCTCTCTCAGCGGATAATGAAAATCTTCGATGTCATATTTCTTTTTTGTAATTGGTTCACATTTCTTTGTAATAGGGTTGTGCGTGCGGCGAACTTCGGTTGGATTGAGCAGATAAAAACAATCAATGGTTATGAGTCGAGCCTGGTACAGATGCATCCCGGGTAGCGGGGGACAGTAATCATTTAAAAATGGTGTGCATTCACTGTGAAACGCATCTCGGCGATTGCCGTTTACGTTCTACAATCAGATAGTCCTACCTCTCTCTCTCATATCGACTTTTTCCACTTCGTTTGTTGCGCCCGGTTTGGGAATAGTTTTTGTTTCGACCGGACTAATCAACGCCCGTACATGGCCAGCCGAGTGGTTTTTCCATTTATATTTTACTGTATAAAACATTTCATTCAGTTATTTTACAATTTTATTGATCATAATAGTTTCGAACCAAAACAACGAATCGGCATTGATATAACCAGATCAAAGTTTCAGAAAACGAATAAAGCACTGTTTTCCGACTGGAAGTTGGCATTACTGAATTTGTTTTTTATTATAAACATATCAGTCCTACATTCAATTCTGATTTCAAATTGAAGCAACATTGTATTCAAACACGATTTGTGTAGTTCCAAAATTTCGGTTATCTCTACAAACGATTTCGCAACAGTAATTGTGGTTATGCGGTGCAAATATCGATTTACATGCCACTGTATAATTCAAGGGTTGAATAATGTATTACCTTTCATTAGCACATTGGCCAGTCCCGGGGCGTATTTGCACATAAATTCGCTTACCCACACCCTAGAGGAAGCCTTAGACGTGTGAACGATTATCCTTTGAAGCGAAAGCGCCGCCATATAAACCCCTCTTGTTTTTTATCGTAATGCGCTTTTTATTGAGGGTAGTCAAGTCACCTCTTCATTTTGGCCTCTTATTTTTAAATTATTTCGTTTCACCTTAACCATGAATACGAAATATATTTTATATGTTTAGGTTGAAACCCCTGAGACGTTAATTCAAATATTAATGGCATGATAGAGAACAAGCACAATATAAATCACGTTTCATTGCAATCAGAATTTGGCAACTGCACCGAATAATAATTCATAGAACAGAAGTAAGCCAAGAAAGCTCACCTTTATAACTCAGCAATAGGCAATGTACGTATAATATACATCAATACATCAACAAACCTATGTAGTTAGTAAAATCAAAAAGTACCCCAATTTTTTGCATAAGTTGTTTGACCTTTAAAAGTAGGCAGTTCACGTCAAGTCAATTAATATAGTTTTCGTTGTAACGAAGAAAAATAAGCTCAGCTCCAAGTTTTGCATAAATTTCACAAAATACTCGAACCAAATTCTTCCTTCGCGTAGTAAAACGAAAATATATGCCAGGGATGGGATATTCAATTTATTAAAACGATATCATGTCCGTCTTTCTATGGAGCAGCCGTAGAAACGTTAGGTCCATGGGTTTCCGTAAAATATTCGGGTAGGGTTTTTGTAAATCATCCATAAAAATATCTAAAAGGGGTTGCTTTCCCAAGCAGGTATTAGGGGTAAAGTCCATAGTGACAGTTTGTATTTTGGTAGAAAATATCAAAGTTATAGATAAACAACACGTCAATCAGTACCCTGATTAATTCAGATCACGTTCTCTACTTTATCGAAGGCTTAATTCTATCATCCATTTCACAGGTAGCTGCCAGCATAGAAAAGATAATAAAGATACGTAAATAATAATACTTGCTGCCAGCAAACATTGCTTAATCTATACTGTAACTGACAATTAGTTACTGAGATTTGAAGCATATGACTATTATTTACTAGTTGTCTGAAAGTGCATTAGAAGTGAATTTGATTTTTTATCTGCAGGCGTGAGTTGAAATACAACCGCCACCAGTGACATTTCTATCGCAATCTCTACGAGTATGTAATCAAGAACTGGCAGAGTATCATATTTGTCGATTTTAAAGTCTCTCTGGATTAGAATTATTAGATTTCAAACCGGTTTCATTAGAAAGGCAATAATGCGAAAATGGTTTTAGACCACTAAAACAATGCATAGGGTTTCGGAAACATTTCTTTTTTTTAACGTAGGTAGAAAGTTTAGTAATACACGCCGGGTATAGATAGATAGATAGAAACTCTTTATTAAACACTTTAATACAATATGAAACTTAAATAAAAACCGGCTGAGTCGATTTGAACTCGCCCACCGAGGCTTCCGTACCATCCAATTAAGCTAGACCTCTAAATTGTATGAGCGCTCATATAACTCAGAGGTCTACATTAATTAGTATGGGGACGCCCTTTAAAGTTCAACTTTTTTTATTTTTTGGATTTTTCCTTAATTTGTGCAGTAAGCTTCTTGCCAAATTTCATGATTCTAGGTCAACGGGAAGTACCCTATAGGTTTTCGACCCAAAAACGGGTACTTCCGGTTTACCTAGAATTGTCAATTTTGGTTATAAGCAAGGTCTTAGAGCACAAGTAAAGGAAAAATCCCGAAAAATAAAAAAGTAGAAAATTAAGGTACATTTTGGTACTAACAAGTTTTCACGAAAATCTGAATTTTCTCATATCTTTTTTTTTATTGTGTTGACTCAAGACCTTGATTTTTATACACCCAGTAGGGACTATAGATTTCAGTATCAGGTATAAATTTCAACTTGCTAGGTCCACCCGTTCCTGAGAAATTCAGTGGTGACACACGGACAGACAGACGGACAGACAGACGTACAGACAGACGGACAGACAGACGGACAGACAGACGGACAGACAGATGAACAGATAGACAGACAGACGGACAAGAAAGTGATCTTATAAGGGTTCCTTTTTTTACCTTTTGAGGTACGGAACCCTTAAAATAAACATTTAACAATAAGTGTAACAACAGGCGGTCTTATCACTTAAAGCGATTTCTTCCAGACAACCGTAGGGTGGAAAAAGAATAACTTAACATAAGTACATTCCCTAGTAGTAAATATGTTATATATTATGTTTTTGTACATCAACTCCACCTAAAAAAGTATTTAACCAAAATATTGATGCAGCAATTTTGCTTGTATTATGATTATGAGCTTTTATATAAACAAAAAAATACTTGTCTATATTTTTCTTTGCAAAAGCTCTGAAAATAGTCGAAAAAAAAATTACTGTTGTGATACTTAATATATTACCAGTTCCTTATCTGCCTATCACCACGTTATGATAATGTTCTGTTGATGCAATATTATGTTAATTATGTGGTATTAATTACATCTATGTCGAATTATGATAATTTGTCTACTACATTAACGGTGTACTGACATCTTATGCAAATGTGTTTAATCGCCGGAACAAGTAATATTTTGCGACGTTAATTGTCCCGATCTTCACAGATTATAATAGTCTTCATTTTACTTACAGGCTTGTTTCAAAATGTTGTACCTAGTCTAGATTTACTTTTATTCATACTTTGGCATTAAAAGGTGTGAGCGCTATTACCCAATTTTTCTTTCGAATTTCCTATAAATCCGTGATAAAGTGTCCATAATATTTCAAAGGATTAATGCTTAGTTCCCGCACCGTCCTCCGACTTACCTTCACTAAAACTTTGAAAAATATGAGGCCGATACTAATGAACTCCGATAATTGCAAGCTTAGCGAGGCACGCGTGCTATTACCTCAGAAACGGCCCACCTCAATCATTTTAATGCTCGGTTAATTATTATTCATTGCGCGGCCTGTGGCCGTCTGGAGTTCGTTCTCCGATACCCATCTCTATTCGCCTCTATTCGCGATCGTTTCACCGCAAAAACTGGTAAGCCTGATTAGCACGAATGTATGTTTGTTTTCATTAGACAGATCGATGTATTTATTTACAGAGAGTTTAGTTTTTTTTTAATCTAAATCGTTAGGCTGGATGGTAACATCACGTTGCTTACGATACACAGCGTTAATACTACCGAATTTAAGTCAAACGAGTTAATGAGAATCGAAAACAAATTGGAGACTATAATAAACATTAACGTTATTGTTTTCCGCTAAGCGTCCCTGCTCTCCGCTTCAGGTGCGGCCGCAACAATCCGGTCGGAATTTCAACGACTTCAATTATTGAGTGCCTCCAAAAACCTAACCCTTTGGGCTCCTCAAGGGGCCAAACTGTCCATTTCTACGTACGATCATTCCGCAAGGCACGCACCCACGTTAAATAAGCCGTTTATCCGTTCACCTTTTTATTTATTTCCTTTGTAAACGAATTAGATCAACGTCACTACAATTAAGAGTACTCTGTAATGTTTCATTCTGAAATCATAGCGAATTTAAATTTCGAATCTAAATGCTAAAGTTAGATACAGTTGTAGTATTCGAATCAAGCTTTCTAATTTCGTTTTCCATCAAATGCCGCATGTTGATTCAGTTGTAAATAAATATGACTTTTTAAATTCAAATGTGTCTAGCCCTGTCATCTGAAAGCATGAATATAAGATGTCCACAGAGGCCGGATACACTAGAATACAATTAAATGCTTTGCATAATTTGCATCAATGCATCCGACATTAGCTTAGCGTTGCAAGTTCCTGGGAGAATTGTGAGGTAGCATATGTGAATTGCATGAATCTTGGTGAGCGGTGAACTTAGAACAATTTACCTCTTTCACAGATTTCCCGAAAAGTTAGTATTATCTACTACCGTCTATCTATCTTTATAACATCCACAATACAAGAATGTTTTGGTAGGTAAAGAAAAACTATCTGATCACCTATAAAAATTTATCCAAGGTATCTCAAAAGTCAACGGGCACGGGGCGAAAGGGGGCAGGGCATATCAGTTCCAGGATAATAAAGCAAATTTAAAAATAAACTGGCCAAATGTAAGTCGGACTCGCACATATAGGGTTCCATTAAACAAAATTTGCTAGAAAAATAAGTTTCTTGTATGGCGACCCCTTTAATTTTTTACATAATTTAGTTCTTATTATTTAATCTTATAGCACCAATTGTAATACACACTATGAGCAAATTTCAAGGCTCTATCTATTACGAGTTGTAATATCAAGGATAAAACGCCTGAAAAACACGTTTCTTGTATGGGGATTCTCATTTATTTTAAACTTTATTCTGTTTTTAGTATTCTTTGTTATACTTAGTGACTATAACAATAAATATTTTGTGAAGATTTCTAGTCTCTATCTATTATGGCTAATAAGATCAAACAAAAAAGTTCCAAAAATCACGTTTCTTGTATTGCGAGCCCTCTAATTTTTTTTTGTTATTAATTTTATTCTGTTTTTTGTCTTTGTTGTTATACTGCACATTGTATTATATTATTTGTGAAAATGTCTTGTATCTAACTATTACGGTTAAGGACATAAAGCGCTGTGAAAGGCGGATAGACGGTTGGACGGACAGTGAAGTCTCAATCATAGGATTCCGTTGGTACCCTTTGGGTTCGGAACCCTAAAAAACGACTTACGGTAATTTTAACAAACTTTTGACTGCAATTAATAGCACGTTTCATTAAGACCAGAAGTGCCCCGCGGCTTCGCCCGATTTAAAAACTTCTTTCACTTATTTAAAACTTTTCATCCGTAAAGGTACGGACACACCGCAGCGTCCTACATGCGCGATCTAGCGGCGATCAGATAGCGCAGTAGTATTTGTACCGACTGGTTCACACAAAACGCGATCAGAAAACAATTGAAAAGTACTGAGAACGCGTCCACAAATCGCATGAAGCCGCGGTGTGGCCGTACCTTAAAAACCTTTTTCTCCTAAAAACACATCAAAATAAGAATTAGCCAATCCGTTTTCAAGTATAGCGTGACCAAGGAAAGAAGAAAAAGAGGTAATTAAAAAAAAACTTAGAATCGTATTGATTTTCGTCGTTATTATATATTCAGTTTCAGGCTTTTTTGAAGTTCCAAGAGGTCCACCCCTCTTAGGGATGGATTTAAAAAAATACCTTTCTATTCAGAAAGTCATTGTAAAGTGCTCTTCAAGGAAAATCAATCGACTCGGTAGGGCTATGTTGCTTTATAACAGAAATACCATGGTCATCTTACAGCTTCATCATCAGATCCTGGCTATCATTTAAGTGTAAAGTGCTCCTCAAGACGAATCATTTGAGCCCAAATTCACTGGGGTTACGTTATTTTATCACTGAGATGCCGTGGTCACCTTCCAGCTTCATCATCAGACCCTGGATATCATCTAGTCGTAAAGTTCTTTTCAAGACAAATCAATCGAGCCCAAACTCGGTGGGGTTATGTTGTTTTATAACAGAGATGCCGTGGCGACCTTCCGTTTCCATCATCAGACCAGCTTCATGGTACCATATCATTGTATTGTCACCGAAGATACATAAGTACACCAAATTTGAGTCCAATCGGACTTCGAGAAGTGGGTCTAATTTAACTTCCAAGATTCCACCCGAACATACATAGTGACATACATACATACATACATACGAGTACGTACATACATGCATACATTGCAAGTTAAATAAAAGCTTGTAAAATACTATCTAATCTTGTTTTTCCAAATAAACTTTGAACCCGTGTTTCATCTTTTTAAGGTGTGAATTTAAAAAAAAACCTTTCATAGCTGAAATCTACGTCATAATAACTATCTGTATGCCAAATTTCAGCACAATCTTTTGAGTAGTTTGAACTGTGTGTTGATAGATCAATCAGTCAGTCAGTAACTTTGCCTTTTATATATACAGACTAGAATTCCCCTTCGGTTAAGTTAAAACTTCTTTCATTTAAGTACTTAACACTTTTCTTTCGTAAAAACCTTTCTATCATAATAACACATCAATTCTATCATAATAACAAAAAGAATTACCCAAATCGGTCCACCCTTTTCACGTTAGGGCGTGACCATGGGAAATAGGGATTCATTTTTATGAAGTCCTAAAAACCATATTGATTTTCAGACTCTGTGACCCCATTTCACCCTCTTAGAGGTGTGATTTCGAAAAAGCCTGAAAAACGTATTTACTAATTTATTTACAGAAGTACTTGTGTGAAATTTCGAATAAAAAAAGATCTAATCTTGCTTCTCCATACTAACTTTGAACACCCGTTTCATCGGGTAAATTTTGGAAAATTCTTTATATATGGATACTACGTCAAAATAACTGTCTGCATACCAAATTTCAGTGCAATCCGTCAAGTGGTATAAACTGTGTGTTGACAGATCAGTCAGTCAGTAACGTTTGCCTTTTATGTATCCAGAAGATATATATATACGAGTATGTACAGATTACGTTAGTGAAAAAAATCACTGTGAAATAATGAAATCTCAGGTCCCTGGACATATGATATGAACTAGCTGATATGGAATATTAATGTTATTTTCCCGGAACTGATATGCCCCCTCCATTTCTCGGCCCGTGCTAGCTTGATGTCGACTTCCGAGATACCTGTATAATTATAATTGTTGTAGGTATGTATTGTTGCTCTTGCCCTTAATTAGTATTATAAATAGCCACAGATTAATATTAAAAATTGTATATTAAGCGTAGATTAAAATTAAAAACAGAAATAAGAGCTTTATAGAAAAATATTTTGTAAATAAGACTAATAAGGTTGTTTAGAGAATTATTACGAAAGATTCGCTACGACGCGTAGCACATAAACCGTAGCATTTGTAAGACCATAATACTAATTTTATGTGCGCGTAGCCTACTGTAATCAAATATTCAGGACAATGATAATATTCCTATTATTAGGATAGAATACAATAACAACACTTTCTCTAACTCACCCTAAACATTATAGTAACTCAGCGGCAATCCTAATATTTTATTAATCACTAACGTATTCAATACATTAACCGGGAAAGGAAACCAGAAAACTAGGTGCGGTTTACTGCGGTCAAAGCATTATCGAAACTAAATTAGGGTGCTTACACACACGCGTCACGTTGTCACTAATCTCGACTCTTAGCGCAATCTCTGACCATTCAGACGGGAAAACAATGCGGCCACCATTCACGGGCACAAAAGGGAAACAACAAAAGAATCGAGTCCACGAATCGCTGTACAGTACATTATCGGCCAAGCTACAAACACGTGAGCTACCCTTTGATCGCCTTTTAAAACGAACGACGACAGCACAAAGAAAATCATCTATACAGCTCAGATTGCAATGAAAAATAAGTTCGAAACCACAGAATTTCGTATCGGTTTGATATTTGCTTTTTTATCAAACATTTTAGTGTTTAGTATTTGACCGATTTGTGTAACTTCAGTTGCAGCGGGCTTTGTGTTAAAAGGTTCGCACGTCCACTACTACTCTAAACAGGGGTAAGCCGCTGGAATTTCACCCGTAGTTTTTTTGTTTTATGATTGACAGCACACGAGCCGTGTTCGGTCGCGCGTTCCGTGTCCAGCGGGCCGTGATCCGCCGCTAAGAGAACTACCTATCCGTCGGGCGGTCGTTACTCTGACCACTACTGCCCAGTGCCCACATTGTCACACGTTGCATAATACAAAAGCTCTCTGAATACGTTTGTTACATCCAGCTCCGAGCCATCGAATCGTTCACAAAAGTCATCCTTGCAAAAGCGTCGAGAAAAATTCAAAAATAGAAATCCAACACTGCCTTCTAATTACGAAAATGAAATTGTGAGTATTCAATGTGTGCATTCAAAATGTAGTAAAAAAATTATGTTCATCTCGTTAAAAACTTTCGCCGGCAAATATAAAATTCAATTTCTGAATGAGCACAAAAATCTTCCACCTTGTTTTTCGTGTTCATTTTGCATCAACCGACGTAGAATCCTAATTATCTTTTCCGGTTAAGCTTAAGTGAATTATTCCAGCCGCCCACTGCGGCGTACAAACAAAACGGCACTGAGTTTGCAACCTCAGTCGAAAATACTTAAACATTAAAGAGCATTCCGGGCGTGTGTATAATATCCGCTAAGTAGTGAGAGTACACGCGCGCATAAGCCGGCTATCTTGGCGAGGTAACGGAGCTACGCTTTGGCCAGCTCAACTTTTAATAACGCCAGCAAAATCATTTAATTAATCTGATTACGCACGGAGCCGCACATCGACGCAACACTCGGCACTTATACTTACTTCTGAGCATTAAACAAACTTATTTGTCCCATGTAGTGGCCCTGGGATTAGTCAGACGAGCCCTCTCTCTGGTAGATTACCGCGCGCCGACCAAAGTCCCGAATAAATAACACGGACCATCACTCTCCGTCCAAATTAGAGTCTTATCTCCCAAAAATCTGATTAGGCCTTGTTCTCTGACGGTTATTTGATGAGGCCTCTGAAGTTTAAAGTGCTTTTCAAAATTTTCTCCGGTTTTAAATACCATAGAGCAATTTAATAACGATTTTAAATTCATTTTCCCAAAACCACAACTGAACAGAATGTTCAACACGAAATCGCTAAAACTTACAAGGTCTTGCCTTCTGAAATAATGTAGCCAAGTATCTGTTTCTGAATAAACACGAGAATATTGTATACCGTGGTCATTATCCTCCATTCTTGTAAATATCACATTTCAGCAGCTCTGTTTGCGTGGCCCAACTTGCGGAGGTTTACGCACACGATGAATGTGATCTGCGACTAATGGAGATTTTATCTTTCCTCCAAGATGGAGTAAGGTGGCCGTCCTCCACAGTATAAACTTTGTTATGTACAATACCGGGACTTATCTCCAGCCAAATAGGACAGCCCAGTCCAGGTCATAAACAAGGGCCGGGCTTTGATTTCTGAAGGTGACCCTCGTTCTTTGGGGTCGGAGTTCGTGAGATCCCTTTTAATAGTTTCCAAGGAAATCTTACTTAATTCGCATAATGATCACGTAATCTCTAATACTAATCGGGACCCCTATAAATTATGTAGGTTCTAAACTTCGCATAATATATTAATCCCAGCCCGTTTATGTTTTTGGTCTGTAATTACATAGAACTGAGAATGTCGAGATGGAGAATCCATTACTCGTTAATCCTTTTTCTTCTCAAATTCAACATTTAGAGGGGCGTTTTGTGGCGCTTCCGTTTTCACCGCTCTGTGGTATAAAGAACAGAGGACTATTGGTGAATGTAATTTTCAAAATTATATTGTTACTTCGCTTTTAGATCTCGTGATAATTATCTCTGGTCTGCTTAACAAGCGTTTAATTTGAAGAGGAAGCTAAGCTCAGCTTTGCGTTAATTCTTCGTGATAAGTCAATAAGTAATGCTCATTAAATGCATGTTTTGAACAATTCTAAAATATGTTCAGAGATAAATAACATTGCAACATTTGACACAAAAGAATTTGACATGGAAATCCCTAGAAATTCTATTCAAGTAAGTCTTTCAAAAGGAGCTTGCTGATTTCGATAAAAGGTAAAGCCTATTGGCAGAATGAAATCGAGGGGACAGAATACAGAAGGAGGCTAGAGCGAATAGGCGAGAGCAGATAGGCAGCCAGAGCGACGCGAGTGCGACATTTCAATTTGAGCATATATTATTCATGGTAATGCGTTAAAAGCGCCGGCATACAACTCGCTCGCTGCGAGCGGGAAGCGAGTAATCGTGGCGCACGTGCGAACACCAGATACCTTACGTAATATGGTATTTTTCAATGTTGTGCTTTAAAATTGTCGTTTCGCGCCATTTGCAGTTGCCGCGCCCGGCCCGATGTGCCTCGGTTATAAAGTAACTCTACGAAATGTGGCAGATTTTTTATACTCCATATTCCCCTATCACAGCGCAAATATGTAGAAGTAAATAGGACCTGTGCTCTACAATTGCAGTTGGATGTATGATTTAGTGTTTGGATTAATGAAATAGCTCGAGGCGTCGCAGCCATTAGATAGAAACAAGATAATAGGTATATTGAATGGTGTACAGACATAAATCTCTCGTGTCGCCATTGAGTGAATCCAATGGTCCTGGTCCCGCAACATTACCGGACCGTAAATGTTCAATAATTCCAATGCACACATATGTGGATACCATAACTGATATTTGTGACTGTATTAGATTGATAATTATAAAAAGACTTATTTCAATGTAGGTATAAGAACGGTTGAATTTATTAATTCTCTATAAATTCACCTTAAATTTAGTTAGTTAAAGTTGTAAAACAAAGTTATATAATTTTTAGGGGTAGGCCTAAAATTTACTTACTTAGGCAGCAAATCGGCAGACCTATACATATGATGTTCCAACAGTATGAGCACTTAGTTAACTTTATATTGACCTAGTGAGCGTAATGAGCAAAGTACCTCAGTTTCGAGATTGCGAAAGAATGCTTTTGTCCGGATGTTTGTCTCTTATCGCCTACAGCCTACGCTTACATATCGTATTTTTAACCCGATTTTGACGAAAATTGGCACACGGTTCCTTGATACATTTTTTTTTTCGATCGCGTTTTTTTATCGGAGGAAAATAAGGGGGGAAAGGGAATAAATTTGTTGTAGCGTAAAATCTGTCGATAAATATATCGACAGATTTCAGTCAAATTGGAGACACACACCAAATTCATTTTACAAAAAAATTCAAAATTCCAATGGGAGTGAAGTTTACTGTAGCGTTATATTATATGGACGGATTTCAATTTTTGAATTTTATTCGGAAAATGTTCACCTACCCTACACCAATCTGACTCCGCAGTCCTCTTAGCCTTCACAAGATAAACCTGTAGACAAAATTTAACATTCTCAAACCAAGGGAACGCGAGTTATCGCTAAAACTTATATCCCTATTTTTTGGCAATAGCCCAAACTCTGAAATGGCTCTGCTAAGCAGAAAATGGGAAAGGAGTAAGTGTCGGTTAAACCAACAAAAATCTAATCACTGTCACTCTCTACGAAAATCGTATTCTAGAGCTATAATGTCCAAAAAAGTTGTACAGAAATACTTTTTCTAAATCATAGTTCCATTTTAGAACAGGAGAAAAACAATAGTGAATTCTACCCGGAAAAAAAACTGAATATCCTTACTGGCAAAGTTGTTCTGAAGTGACTCCATCTATTATTTATCTACAAAGACGCGGGAACGAAATTTGTGTAAGTGCGTTGTGATCTGGCCAATCTCGCCATCTTTATTTCATTCGCTATAAATGGATTACGTGTTCACAAACCTTCTTATGTCGTCGTTTTTATTTAGGATATTGTTTAGACGATTTTCGGAAATACTTACCATAACACGAGTTAAAATGTATTATTGATGCCGCGAATATCAACGAATCTATTAATGTTACTGTTATTAATTCTTAAATTGACAGATTTAAAATCCGTAACATTTTAGATGTTATACTTACATTCAAAATGTTAAACCACCCCCGACTGATTTATGTGTAATCTGTTCATTGAGACCATTTCAATGAGCCCAAAAACGATATTCTGCTTTGAGTTGGTGAGGAGTTGAGTTATCTGCAGATACCAGCCCAAGAGATATTCCAGCATTAGGTCAATGCTACCATGTTCATACAATTTAATCGAAGTAAGAGGATACATAATTTATAAGCCCTATGAAAGTCGATCCCATAGCGTCATCATCTAGAAAAAAGCTCATTATCTTAAAACGGCGGAAAGAATTTTGATAAATCAAACCAAAAAATGCTTTCGATTAAGATTAACCTTACGAAAAAAAAACTAAATCTAAATTAGTTTATCCATTTGGGGGATTCAATTCCACAGACAGACACAGACATACACAGATACACATATACACCGATACACACGTCAAATTTATAACATCTTTTGCGTTGGGGGTTTAAAACTGTTGACTGTCAAAATACTATGATCAGCTTTTGTTTCATATGCAACATTCGTATCTAAGCTGTCCTCCAAAATATGCTGACCATTTTTAGGGTTCCGTAGCCGAATGGCAAAAAACGGAACCCTTATAGATTCGTCATGTCTGTCTGTCCGTACGTATGTCACAGCCATTTTATTCCGAAAGTGTTAGGACAACAGAAATGAAACTTTATAGGTAGATGTACTCTGTGAACCGCTTTCCGATTTTTATACAAAAATAAAAAATGTAAAAGTTTAAGGGGGGGCATCCCATACATAGAGCTGAAACAAAAAAAAAATGTTTTTCTTCAAACCTATACGTGTGGGGTGTCTATGGATAGGTCTTTAAAAATGACATTGAGGTTTCTAAAATCATTTTTTCTCAAAGGCAATCATTTGAAAGATGGCGCGTCTAAAGTGGTAAAATGTGTGTCCCCCCCTCTAACTTTTAAAGTATGAGAGTGAAAAATCTAAAAAATATATGCTGTAGATCTCAATAAAAACTAACAACGAAAATTGGTTTGAACGAGATACAGTCAGCAGTTTTAGAGATATGGCGACCGCAAAGATAACTTTGTTTTTCATACAAACACTATGAAAAACAAAGTTAATTTTGTAGTTGCGAAAAATCATAGTTATGGAATACTTAACGGTGTTACGGAACCCTACGAGTGCGAGTCCGACTTGCACTTGGCCAGTTTATTTAACCACTGTATTGTACCCAATTGAGCTAGCCTAGCTGGCTAACATTATGCAAGTTTGGTGGCAATGCAATATTTTGGTACAATCTAGCTGATCTGATTATCTGAGCCGGGGTGTAGTAGGTACTGGAACACCCAGATGGCTATTATTTACTATCTGGGAGTTCCGAGACAGTAAGAAGAACTTGGGCTTCTATACCTAGTTGGTTATTATGAGATCTTTCCATCACACATGATGACATTATATACCTAAAATGTGTTTTTAAAAATGTCTCTAAAATATTTTTTAATATAATTTATAACGGGTTCTAACTTTGTTTTTTATTAAATACGTCTAACATAATTATATTGTAATACGGGACTTATCGCGCTAAATTATGCCCTAAATTACGCGGAGTTGCCATTGCGACACACAATACTGACGACATCATTTGTCGCAATGGCAACTCCGATCAAGATCAAATGAGGGTAGTTTCAAACTACTCTCAATAAAAACAATGCTGATACCCACAACTTCAGTCTTCTCGTAACCACGGTCAATGCAACTTGATCGAAACGTCGAGGTAAATAAAATTATGTTTTTAGCGCGATAAGTCCCGTATTACAATATAATTATGTGTGTAAATCGCGAAAGTTTAAAATTTACAAATACGTCTAACGTCTAATGTACGTTATTTAAAAAAAATGTTTTGCTGCAGCGTAATTTAAAGTATTAACTAACGGTATTCAATTAATTTATACCAAGCGCTTGCGGAATGTAAATGCGCCCAAAATACTAAAATGGAATCACTGAATCGCCGATGGGTAATGCGGGTCATCAATAAAATGGTCAGTTGAACGTTAATATGGTACGAGGCAAAGATTTCAGGCCGTTCCTACAAACTGTGGCATGGCGTGTGCGTGTATGCATGCACTGGCTTTTTGATGGATGAACTTATCAGACAGATAGATTTTGTGCAAGTGGCGCACAAGCTAGCATAGATGTATTACATAGGTATTGATACCGTTTTATCTAACGTTTGATATAATATAATGAACAATCACAGCTAGCGCGCCAATTTAAATATATTTGAAAAATTAAGTTTCCGAAAATATTAATGTTGCTTACTTGCTATTAGTAAACCTCCCCATATGAATACAATTTAAATATATTTCAGAATTCATAGATACATTCATAAAATCACGCTTTTTTTCCGTCAGGGTAGGCAGAGCCTACTTCTTTCTACATGCTACGATCCTGACATAACACCTCTTTCTCTTCTTTCATTTTGATGAGTGCTTTCATACGTGTTCGCCGGTTAGTTAAAGTACCTATACTTTTGACTTAACCTTACCTTAAAATGTATCCGATCTGCTGGTCGTGATACGTTCGCCTAGGTTGCCTATTTCAGAATGATTGCTATAATTTGAAATTTGTAGCATATCTGCAATGCTCTTGTTCAACCTTATCTTTTTGAACCGACTTCAAAAAAAGAAGATTTTTCAATCGTCGTTCGTCGTTTATGAACCGATTTTGATGATTCTTTTTTTTTTTAAGGAAGGAGATATCTCAAAGGTAGCACCATGGCAATTTCATCAAGATCTGATAAGTATCTCCGGAGATATAGTACCTCAAACATGGTACGGGAAATTAATAGCGCGGCATTTGAAGTCGGTTCTTATAGTTTTTTAAACGATCTTATTATTTCTTAAATACCCAGGACACAATATTTCAAAAAGTTATATAACATCAATAATGATGTCAGTTATTAGATATAACGTATTTAAAGCTTCCTTAATGGCATGATTTATTGTTGACCTTGAGTTCGTGCACATGCTACCCACCATACACGCAGCTCCAGCATATTAATCAGACTTATTCACAACCCAGCCATCTGCTACATAGAACCTCTTAATTTTACTCAAAAGACCGCAGCCAAATTGACGACGTTCGCATTTTTCCTCTTATCTGATTTAATTTTCAGTTCATTACAAATGAAACGAAATATTCATATAACCCACAACGCTTAATGGGCATAATGAATTCGCGGAATTTGGTTTGCGCCCATTTCAAATGAGTAACGTTTTATATCGCAGTTTCGACTTAAATTTCTACGGCGTATCAGAAACGCGATAATTAAGTACTTATTTAGGTCGAAGGTAAATGCATTCAGTAATGTAAATGTACAGCAAGCACAGTAAGCACTCAAATGACATCTGCAAAGCCGATACGAAAAAAATTGAGAAATTCCACAACGAGTCACCTGTGACCCTCCCTTGGCATCGTTTTATCGGTACCCAGGGACATAAATTACAAGTAAAAGTAATCGTTGAAACTTTCCTGTAGCAGGCCGGAGGGCCAGAAGCCTGGAATTTGTGCCGAATTACCTGCCACTGGTTTTAAGACTTGTAATTTATCAGCGAAGGCTCCACGTCTCGATCGGCCGTGGCCCGCCGAATGGCCACCCGCCCGGAAAATAGCCGATGTCGTTATTTTAAGGATCTCCCGGAAAGTATTAGTTTCCAACACCGCCTTTACGGCCAAATATCTTGTTACGATAGCAATAAGCATTTAGATGCCTACTTAGCACATAACAAATCCAAGGGTAAAAAAATAAAGACATTAGCCGAAGTGGTTGGCTGTGTGCGTATCGCGTACATTACGGTATCTCGAAAAAAAGGCGGGTTTTGATTGACGCCGGCAATCGGCTTAATGTAACCTCGAGGCAAGTTTTGCGCGGCACACAAACGACTGGTTAAATTCGGAGGTCGGCGCAAAGCGGCGCAATCTCTCACACGTCACACGGAAGGAGCTTTCCATATAATTCATTACCTTATTCATATTTGTCTTAGGAGTTGACTTGAGTACCGACGCAATGTATGAATACCAAAAATATCGTAGGTTAAAGATGTGAGATGAATGTGTCAGTAGTTGGAGAATTGGGACGAGGGGATTCATCATCGGGAAAGGTTTTGGGGAAAATGGGTTAGGTTTTCTTACCTGAAAATGTTTTCTATACTTACATCAGATACGCAATATATTTTCATGATTAGGAACCTGGCTACATATATCGCGTACAAAGGATTCAGCCACGAAATTTACATTTAAGAAAAAAAAGTATCCAAATAGTGCTGAAATAAAAATAGCTGATTTAAACGAAACGCAGGCGCTAAACCTTTGTTTCTATTGAAAAGACAAATAGATTTGGATACCTAAAATAAAGCAAGGATCCCACGTGGTTATTGGATCAGAAGGATCACGCGATTTCTAACCAATGAAGAACAACCTGTCAGATGATTGCGTGCCACCATCGGTCGATGAACCCTAGATACTCTCCCCAAAAGAAAACCTTACAAACTTGTTCTATAGCCGTATGGTTTATATTCGTCGTTCAAGTTTACGTGACTGGGAATAGTAAAATCGGATGATGATGTTGATAATGTAGGTCGTAATGGGCCATTGCCAATAAAACCTTATAGGTAAACGATGGATTAAAAGGAATTGGGTCAGGGCAAGGCCCGTAGCTTATGAAAATAATGCGATTCCGCAGGCTGCTCCCGTATACTAAAACGGAGGAAGTATCCATTGCGTTATCTATCCCATTCCTATATCGGAACGGAACGTAAACAATACGTAAACGCAAAACGGGGCGCTCGTACACAAGTTACGACTCTAATATGCCCAATTGTATCGTAAAAATGACGTAGTGAGTTTACCTTTACGGTTTGATTAAAATTGATTCTGTCAGGTAATATCGCGCAAGGGCAAAGGTCGAGATTTCTTTTGTATTATTCCGTTTTTTACGATATCAGGCAACGGGGCAAGTAAAAAATCGCCTGATGGCAAGTGATGATGTCAGTTTCTAATATATATAGAAGTGACACGCAAACAGCCCACAGAAAATTCTTTTAATCTCGACGATCATTACATTTTTTATACTATAGATACCTACAGTGTTATATACCAGAGGAATTATTTAAGATTTAAGGATTCCAAAACACCTACTCATGACGATGCTCAAGTCTAATCTATTGTTATTTCAAGTCTTTGTCGTTGTACCTCCGTTTTAGAAATACTATCAAATCATTAATTTGAAGTTTGTGTAAGACTTTCATAATGAACTATTCTAACTCTGTGACCACTCTGGTAAAATGTGTACTGTCCGTGCCGTCCAGACTGCAAATCACGTTAAGTTTGCATTACTTTGAGCTAGTGCTTGGGACTGAAAGGAAAGTTACTTGCAGTCAATAAAAGAGACCGCTTAAAAAGTTTTCCATCGAAAACGTCAATGGAAAAACAGCTACCAACTTCGGCTTGTCGCGCCAAAATTTATAATTATTATTAGAGGATATTATTGACGGATTCTTATTTAAAGTCTCGTTACTAAGTTTGGAAAGGGCCATGGTTTTCCTTTAATTAAGGGGTGCTTATTATTGTTTTTGCTAACCCGTGGTAGACCTGTTGGGAAGTCATGTTGTTAGAATGTTGTGTTAGTATCTCTTCTGTAATTTTTATTACTACACCTATATTGATTGTCTAGAAGTTATTGATGTAATTTCTTAAACTGTTGATTTAATGTTACTGTCGTTTGTGCTAAGAAGTATTTGTATTTAATTTATTTTTAATCCAAAGAAACTAAGCAACCAAATTTATCAATTATAATATCATATATATATGTTATATATATGCTTGACAATATTTGAAATAAAGTTAAGTGTTGTATAGTGTAGTGATTGGATATATTACGTGTTGGCAGCAATGTGGAAGTCGGTAGAGAGCATGTGGTGCGGACGACGCGGTCATGTTACGCTCGCGCCTCGTTTCAACTCATCGTTACCAACAGGCGTTACCATACACATTACACACACCGACCTTTTCACTAGCTTTCCTACTAAAAATTAATTTTCATTCTTCCTATCTTTGCATGACAAATACATACAAAACACACACATACGCACATAACATAACAAATATTTACTACGGATTTTCCGGCCCATTGTTACTTACCGACTTCAATCTCTCGACAGATACGGCCCTAAGTCAATACCGTAACTTTTGCCCGCAAACTTGGTGACCGCAGTGGTCGGCCGAAATTTTCATGTGGCAGATAATTTACATAATAGAAGACCGGTCGGGTTCATCCACTATCAGGGTTATCCAAACTTCTGTGGATTAGAGCTTTCACGGGCAAGGCTTATCGGATTTTGAACGAATTTCAGGCTGCTTGCGATGGCGACGTCATTATCGATATCCGATTTATATGTAGATTGGGAGAGAAGTGGTGGCGTGGGAGCGGCGTGTTACGTCACGTGATACCGACGCCGTCTGCGCGCACTTGCGCCGCCCAGTCTGTGCCGACCTAACCAACCCTCTGCATTCAGCACCGACCACATAAATAATATTACTCAACAACCGCCATCTCCAACTTTGTCTTATTTGAAGATTATACAATTAATCCCTTCCTTTACATTCCCGACGGAGTTGAGATCCTTATTCAACTTTCGCGCACTCGACCCGACCAAGACAGAACCTCTATTGTAAGGATTTAACAATTTCTCCCGCCTCGTTGCATTCCGCGAAGTAATAATAAAATATCACAATGGATGTCAACTCTATTCAAGTTGAGTATCCGTGACGGATAGCGTCAGTGGCATAATTCAAAAAATCAGACACGCTCATAGAAATTATTTTCTTTGGGAGGATTCGTTACATTATTAATGTATCTTATTCGACACCAAAATATATTTCTGGGTTATTACATTATACTTACAAAATAAACTCAAATGATAAATATAAATTTACGACGAAAACATATAAGAGGTCGCATTGAATCTGGGACGTCTCTCTCGATGGATGCAGATTGCGTCAATATAGGTAGAACGAGGCTCGTAAACAATAAGCAATTTCGTTAATGGGACGTATGAAAACGTCGCTTTTCCCATAGGTAATGCCTGGCAACAATCTATGTAAGACTGATGAGTGAAACTCCAGTAGCGTCATTATTTCCACGATCGCTTGCTACGTCGAACGCTCGCTCCATCGCCGTTTTAAACTTCTACGTATAATCTGGGCTGGAGGTGACATTGTTCCGGCGTCTACCTGGTATCCGGCATGCAATGGCTTTCAATGGCTTTCACATCCTCTACTAAAGTATGTCGAAGACTCAAAAGTTATCGTTGAATATAAGTTATTACAAACTCTGTAATTTTTTTAAATGTTTTTTACAAGAAATACGCATAATTTACACACATATATAGATTACATAATTAACTTATCGTGCAGGTGTATACATATATACACTGTAAAATATCCAACTAAATCATTTACACAAAATTAGCTCAGCCATCTAACAACCTGGCAAGTTTTTGCCGGACCACACGTAGTCGATCCGGTCAAGTTGCACTTATTCAGCCCTAATCTGAACCATTTACCCTACCCGATACCGACGGACATAGTAAATCAATTAAGTGGACCTGCAAGTTTCGGTTGCAATTAAGCTGTTTATATTAGGTATTAGCTCATAGCTTCGGGCTCCGATAATGTGCACCTGAATAATTGACCGCCATATTAGACCTTACACATTTCAATATTGAGTTCACGTACATCGTCGTTGAGGCTAAATGGTGATTGGCATTTTTAGGTAGTAGTTCGGTAGAGTGAAGTACTTATTTGTTTGACGAATAAACAAACTTTTACATAATCTTAGACAAGAGTTAGTCAAAATAAATCCAGATCCCAACCACGGCAGGTTTATCATCATAGATACCACAGTCACACAGTCTATATCACATGTCAAGTCAAATCCAAAGTGCACGAACGTTATCGTATAGTGTGTCATCATCATCATCATCATCAGCCTGTGTCAGTCCACTGCTGGACGTAGGCCTCTCCCAAGATATGCCACTGAGCCCGTGAGCCTGTGTAGTGTCTATCACGGGTTTATCAAGTAGTATATGATCTCCTATCCTATGGCCACCTTCCGGTTCCATTACCAGACAAGCCCGATGGTTCCATAACATTGAATTGTCATCTTATTTACATATCTGTTTAAAATTTCAGCTCAATCAAATACCGATAAGTGGGTCAAATTAAACTTGCAAGATTTGACTCGAATATACACAACATAAAAGTTTATAAAAATAACTGCATTTTTTATATTTTATAGGCTAGCGTTTACCCACTATCTCACCTGATGGCGAGTGATGATGGAACTCTGGGCCAAAATAGTAGCTGTTATTATGAATTATAAATATGTTATGGCATGAACTTATTCAGGACAGCAACGGTCCTCCACTTCTCCACACGACTTTAATACTACTTGTGTTATTTACTACTATTTCAAGGAAACAAACACTAATTAATAGTATTCTAGGTGGAAAGTTATGATAGAACTTAATAGTTTTAGTTTCATACTTTTTAAGCTACGGCATCTAACGAACTCGCTACAAATGAATACAATCCGAAATTTTACCGTCCAGTGGGACTCGTGGGAATCCCGCGCCTACTGGGTAACACGCCCAAGCGCTTCAACTAACTTAGCTAAGGACGACTCCGACTGGAGCGACATTTTTTTTATTGCATTATGTGTAGATAATAAATTAATTTGTGTTCCCCATTTAGAGACAGGAGACGTTTTAAAGAAAAGCCAAGTCAAAAGTACTCGTACCTATATCCGACGAGCATATATGAAGGCGCTCATGAAAGTGGAAGAAGCAAAAGACGTGTGTCAGGATCGTAGCATGTGGAAAAAGTAGTCTCTGCCTACCACAATGGGAAAAAAGCGTGATTTTGTGTATGTAATAATTTAATTAAGGAAACATATTATTAGCTATAAGATTGTTACAATTAAGATTGTTACAAGTTTAGTTTCTAGTAGAAACAGTTTCAAATCTGAATAATGGCATCATTTAACATTGACTGCCGTATAATTAATTATTTTAGCCTAATAAAACATGACTCCAGGTAATTTATAACTCGCTGTATTTTTTTATTCGCACCTAATATCTGAGTTTCGCGTGAGCCACATCAATGTTATTTTAAACATACTTAAAACAATAGTAGCTACTATATTCCCACTTTTTAGGCTCGTCCCACTCGTGGGGCATTATGATTTTTCCATTATCCTCAAAGGCTACACGCTACTACATGTGCTACTACGTATCGAGCTACGAGGATCTACGACATTCTACATCATCTACGATCATTATGCATCTACGGCTGCTAACGGTGAGACCACGACAATATTCCCAGACATTGAGTATCACTGCATAACACCGTCATATAATACAGAATACTTCAACGACCTAACGAAACCTAAATTCAGACGAAATAACGAAACGACGTCATAACGAAATACCCTAAATTCAGAATCGTGACACAGAAACCATTTTGAAAGCAACACATCATTCATCTTTTACCCGGACTGTCTATTATGAGTTGCAGTTTTAAAAAGTTGGTAATTAACACTCGCCCGCGGGCCAAGCCAGGTTGCAACTTCTGAAGTGTTGTAAAGTTTGAAAAATGCCCCAATAATTAAAAGCCTCCATTGGGATCATGACTTTTTGTTCATTTTTCATGATTGGACAGGTCGCGTCATTAAAAAAAGGAACTTTTTACTTTTTTTCCATGGCAAAATGCAAGGTATATAAAACTCACTCCTGAGATAAGATTTACTAGTTCAAGTGCTAAAGTAGATTTTAAGGTGCTAGTGCTGGCATGCCAATTAGACTGGCACCAGCGACTTTTCTTCTTCTTGCCGAATTATTCATAATTTATTCATGCACAATATTTATTTACCATCAATTATTATAAATAACAATTAAAATTAATTTAAAACTATATGTACAATATAGACTATTACTAAATTTATCATACAGACTATATAAAATCTACAAATAAAAAACTGAATTAAGGTCGCTGTCCGCTGGTAGGGTACCTAAAAAGCTCACGACAAGACCTACCTCTCTACCTCTTTGAATGGCAAGATTTATTCGTTGCCCGTGGTAAGCGCCAGCTCTTTGGCCGTGGGATACATCGATCATACGTCTGGACAATTGCGTGCTTGTTGACCCCACTGGACCATGGTGCATATTTCCTCCGTGAGAGGGCCTCTGCCGCGTCTGCGGCTGCTCCTGCAGCCTGTTAGGTACTGGTAAGACGGGGTGGGATGCTGCTAACGTGTCAGCGTACGTTGCATCCCACACTAGCGGCTTTCCACGACACCAAGGAATAAACGTCATGCCATGAGGCCTCTTACCATCGTCAAGTGTGATACCATTCGGCTCTAAAATAGCCAGCACTTTATCTAAAATTTAAATTACCATACTAAGATGTCGTCTACGAATGCTATGTGTGGGTATCTTCACAGAAAATATGTTTGTTGTGACCACACGTCTAGCAACTTTATAATAATATCTTTAAATAATTTATATATAAGCCTATTATATACATAAAAAAGTAAGTATAAAATGTTTGCATTTTCACGATTTAGAACAGATTATGAATTTACAAGCAATTATTACTTCTAGTTAACTTAGATTTTTGATTATTATCTCACTACAAAAACATGATTGCTAGCTATAAGCTTTTGACTCACCATAGCAAATAAAAGTAGTTTGAACTTCTTACCATCTCAAATAACACTATGTTCCTTTCATCGTCTTAAAATGTATGTATGTTATTAGAAGGTGAAGACTTTTTTCCACAAAGATTTCTGATCCTTTGATGTCGGCGACATCTATTGAGGTCCACTGATAACAATAGTACAATCTTTTGAAGTATTTCAAGTCTCGTTTGAATAGATTTCCAATCGACTTAGGGCCAAATAATTAAGTTACAGGAATAGAAGAATGAATTTATGTAACTAAAGTTTACTTACTCTATCCTTGTTAATTCTTGAATCGAATTAGGATTTAGTTTATTCGGTATTTCAACAGATCCTTGTTGTTATCTTGGGTTATTTACTTAGATTTATTTCCGATAATTAGATAAGTATTTGTGTATGAATACAGTTACGATTATAGCCTTATATGTACAAGACAGCTAAACCATTAAACATGCTTGGTAGTATAAGAATCTTTGTCCTGACATACTCACGCACAGCCTACATCGCCATCTTTACGACAAGACTTGCAATTTAGAGGGATGTTTGTCTTAGTACGCAAGGGACTAAGTACTTAGAAAGGATTTTTCAAAATTCATCCCTAAAGAGGATAAAACGGGGTTTCAAACTTTTACATGGAGAATCAAAATTAGATAGTATTTTATTCGAAACTTCACAAAAAAACTACTGTAAATAAATAAGGAAATAGGTATTTCAGACCTTTTGGAAATTTCAACCCTAAGAGGGTGAAGTGGGGGGTAACAATATCTGAATATCAATATTGTATCGGATTGCGCTTTGCCATGCAGATATTTATTATGACGTCAGTATCCGATAAGAAATGATTTTTCAAAATTCAAAGTTTATACGGAAAAACAAGATTAGATAGTTTTTTATTAGTTTCTTATTCGAAACTTAATAAAATTATATATTTCTGTAAATAAATAAGTAAATACGTGTTTAAGGATTTTTTTAATGTGTTTTAATGGTAGAAAGGTTCTTATGCAAGAAAAGTTTTAAGTAAATTAAAGAAGCTTATAACGCGGGTGAAGCCGCGGGGCATTTCTAGTTTAATAATAAAATTCCAAGAAAAGTTACTAACACCTTAAGATTTTTAGTAAGCAGACAGAATAAAACCCCAACTATACCTAAACTTCGTAAAATTAAACGACAGAAAGTATACGGATATAAAATCTACTAGAAAGGACATTCCATAGGAAATTTCTATGCGTCCCGTACTAAGGTTTCAGTTAATAAATAATGAAGTGAATTCATCCGAGTTTTGTTTGTTAAAGTGATTATTCAAATACGAAAAACGTTTCAGGTTTGCTTGAACTTCTCTCATACTTTATTCACTGATTTTTTCACGGTTCGAGAAGCTGTAATTGTTTGTAAGTTTCCTCTCCGATGACATTATTTTGTTTTAAACGCGGGTCTGTAGGTTTTTAAATATTTACTGTTTGTGTTACTACATGTTTGACCTAAAGCAAAGTTTCTGATTGTGTGTAGTTATGAAAGGGGTTGTGGTCGATAGAGGAGACTCTCAAAGCCTTTTGTAAAAACGTTTTTGGAAGAGTTTTTCCTACATTTCTTAAGGCATGGAACTTTCAACCGTCTAGGAGATCTTTTATAATGTATTTTTATCAAGCCAAAAGTTGAAAATTCAATGCGACAAAATGAAATATAAAAAACTTAACCTCAACAATGCTTATGCAGTAGAAAGCTGATGATGATGTTGAAATAGTTGGTCTGTTTTTTTTATTGAGGACTTTCGGGTAGTAGTTTAAAAGAACTTCAACCATTTTATTTGCCTTTTTAGGGTTCCGAACCCAAAGGGTACCGAACCCTATTACTGAGACTTCGCTGTCCGTCTGTATGTCTGTCTGTCTGTCCCCTATACGATAGATACCTTTGATTTAAACGGGATAATATATAGCCTATTTTGATTCCGTAAGTCCATTCTATATATTAGTGAAAGAATTTTTTAAATCGGTCCAGTAGTTTTTGAGCCAAATCATTACAAACATACAAAAATACAAATGTTCTCTCTTTATAATATTAGTATAGAGTATAGATTGTAGTGTGACACGGAATCGGAACCCTACGAGTGCAAGTCCGACATGCACTTAGCCAGTTTATTTTTTAAATGAGCGTTACCGCTTGCCGTCAGTCGATCATATCTATTTTTAGCACAGCAATCACAGTAAGATCTTAAAACGAATAAAATTTTTAAACCTCAGGCTTACTACTAATACATTGAAAAATAAATCATTTATAATATGAAGACCATACATGAAACTACAAGACGTCTTTGAAAAATCCTATTTCATATCTAATATCTCAAATTACTAAGCGTGTTCATTCCCAAAGCTTAGACTATAATAATAACATTATTTATATTGGATGGACCAAGTATAGAATAATCTAGTGAGTAAATATTACGAGAAGCTTTTCTTGGCACATAATAAAAAAATACTAAGCCAGGGTTTGTCTGATCTTGCTGACATTTGTTTTTTCACTATCCTAGTTCTCTTTTAGGACTTTTATGGTATTGTGGGGCGGCTCATTTTAATATATTTTTATGTAGGGATCGTAAGATAAGAAAAGGAATATCAGAATCTTACGAAGTGTTTTGCTTAGACCGACGTAAAGAGAAACTTATGCTCGCTTTATTATGATCATCGTCATGGTGTTGTCTTTTCGGTTTCGTTATTTTCACTTGTTTTCATTTTGGAGGATTCTTAGCGATCTTTTTCCTTCACCAGAGAGCTACTGTGTGCAAAATGCGCACATAAATCTGTCTATAGAAAAATCTATTGGTGCACGGTGGGGATTTGAACCTATGCTACCTCTTGCGTCAAAGCCAAACACTCTCTTACTGCACCACTAGACCCTTACTTTTATGGGATGGTAGTACTGAATTTCGTTTGTTCGTGATTTTTTTTGCATAAAGTAGTTTTCAATTTTACTTAATTTTGTGTTAATAAATAATATAATTTTGTTAATTAAGTATTTAGTATAAAGGATACAATAATCTTATAGTTATGAGCATAAACAGGAAGATCCTCTGTAGTATACATGCAATAGAGGTCAGACCATTTTTAGAAGTATTGTTTATCAGATTTAGTTGAAATTGAATAAGTGAAGTTTCACATGAAATTAGAACGTATGGCGCTAAGCATTTATTTTCACAATTTACAATTTATTAAACAAACAACTGAAACTAGAGTGAGTACTCAAATCCAAGCTCGGTTAAAATATCCAATTCATTGTAACCAAACTCCGCAAACTTGCATAAAACAAGTATCATCGAACAGGAAAACGTTCCTCCGTTACAATCGCCGATAGCTCTCTCGATATTTAATTACACTCGCCCTATAAAGTATTCTTCGGGGGTATGTTAATAAGGAAACGGCTAAGTTCTGCTCGGGCAAGAAAACTTTAGTAAGAAAACTAATCCAATCCCGAGATTATTTCCAGCGGCCCCCAATCAATTCGCCTATAAAAACACGGGGGTAAAACAGAAATAAATAGAGACAGAATACTTTACGCGTTACGTGAGTTTGCCATTTGGTTGGAAAGGGGATGCTTGCCTTCTTGAACTGCTAACATTGTTGTGTTTATTTTTCCTCCAAAATCGTAGAGTATTTTCTTTTTACATGTAAAAAGCGACATACATACATAATTAAATAATATGAAGGCACTCTACAACTAACTTACAATCTTGTACTATGAAAGAATATAAAAACTCGCTCAACAAGTATTTGTTGAGCGAGTTTTTATATTCTTTCATCATATAGATAAAAATCAAAAGTAAACTAAGGCATTAAAAAGTTTGCTGAGCAAATAGTTTTTCATATATACACATAACTTGACTACTGTATTGATATAAATATAACAGTAAAAATGAAATTTTAATACCAACATGAGCAAGAAATCTAATAATAATCTTACTCCTAAACTCTCAGATTTTAATACAAAAGGAATTAAAAGACCACGTTCCTACGTAGATGTCTTTAAAGCCCAAATCATAACATAAAGGCAGAAAATTGCGCGCGTTACAAAGGGTTTATTTATGAGTGCAAAGGTCTTACCGTTGCCAAGGGCTCTATTAGCCTCACTAATATTTTCTTCTTGTAATTGTTATGTTGCTTAAAGAGCAGGTGGTTTGTCTCATTACCCGCTCTCGGGCCAAGTTAATGTTGCGACACGAAACTGGAACCACCAAGGGAAATATTTAAACAAATTAAAACTTTTTCTTCTGCAGCATTTCCTCGAATAACCTTATTGTACTCGGGTTTATTAGGTTTCTTAACTGTTCCTAATAGCTGTTGATGATTGTGATTGACAGATTTAGTAGTTTTTGATTTCAATAACCACTAAAAGTCACTTAAAGCAGCATACAATTTTTAACATACTTGAACACTATCTTCTCTAATGTTGAGCGAAGGTGTAATTTAATGTTGGATGTGCTTTCTTGGTTGCTGTGCTTTTAAAGGAGCATGAACTGAGGAGAAACTGTTTTAATTTTATTTAAGATATTGAACGCAACTGTGCCAACTTGTATTTGATACCAAACATCACGCTGAAACTAGACAAACCCATAGTCACAACATGCCGTATCCAAAGCCTAATAACACTTTTATGGAAACCACCTTTATACATTCGTCTTACATTCGGATAATAAAACTGTGTGAATACCCATCTTTTTATACAGATGGTAAGAGCATATTATATTCCGCCTGACTTGCTACCGAACCGACCACATCATCGCTTACCACTAAGTGAGATAGATAATGGTCAAATGCTAGACTATAAGATATAAAAAAAACCCATGTAATAAATCGTACCAATGTAAAATATAACGCTTTAAATTTTGCTATTTTTCGTTTCAATAATTATAATCTTTAAAATGTATGTTAAGGACTAGATGTATCATTTTCAAAACTTACTGTAGACTTATAACAATTAGCAACCATTTATCTGCAAGTCCAGCTGAGTTGAGAATAGTTTGCCTGTTTATTACTTGAGTTTGTACCCATCTTAAAGTCTTGACAGACCAAGTGTCTGAGCAACACTGTTGGTGTCTTGATTGACGTGTGGTGGACCTTTCACTGACCATTGTTGTGGAAATGTTGAGACGTACCATGCTGTTAACATCGAGAGTATAAGGTTTAAAGCGTGTACTTTTTGTTTTGGTTTAATTCGTTAGTTTTCTTTTGTTTGACAAGACAATGGTACCGCTTCTGTTATGGCTTTAGGTAAGCTGAACTGAAATTGACAGCACTAAAGATCATCCTTGTCTTACTTTTGTGCCAAAACAGAGAAAACAAGAACTTAAACGCTATCTAATTAATTTAATTTTAGTTAGAGAAACTACAGAATGGACACCAATAAATCATGTATCTCATAAGCGGGAGCTTATGTCATATAGACAAACATTGAAGACAAAAGCTTGTCTGTATGAAACAAGTAGACTTTTGTATTTGTTTCGAATAAGAGGATACATTGGAACTTCACAACTGACTTTTTTTCATTACATGTAGCGCAACTAAATACTAACAAATAAACCCGTTGTTCCAAATTCTTTGTCGTTAAAGCTACGTTCACTTTACGTACGCGTCGTTCGTCACTTATATGCAAGATCTGCGAGATACCAATCTTGCCCGTATCAAGTAAATATATGTTTATTCTCGCAGATTATTAGAATCCTAAATACTGTCTTACTCTACACTGTTGTAGTTCAGCAGTTAAGTGACCGCCGTATTCTGAGCAAACAAGAGTAGCATAGTTCGCGGATTCCTTGGAAGTTACAATTGGGAATATTAGTTTCGGGATGACTGATGACCATTGCTTAGATTAGGGGTTTGTTTGCTTTTCTACTGATATTCTAGGGGTTTATTATTCAGAAGTATCCAAAGTTCTTCAGTATTTAAATCAGGGCAGCTAATGTTGTTTTTGTTTCCCTACTTATTATTTTTCTGATTAGCGCTTTATTAGTGATATCTACAGCCAGTCCTCATCCGATTTATTAGGGTGTAATTTAATTCCATATTCTTTAAAGTTATTATCAATTATTATACACTAATTATTTCATTAATAGAAACATCCATTAGATAATAACTGAGTCATAGAGAATCAATAATGATACCTTAAATATTAATTTGCCAGTGCGCTACAAAATCTTTATATTAAACACTGCAATGCCTATAGTTTTCTATTATACAATCAAATCACATAATTCCATGCATATTAAATTTATCACAACAAACGTAAAAATAAGATAAATATCGAAATATATCTCTTTATCATAAAAGAAAGCCTGAAAAGAGAATCAAAAAGATCACATCGTCACGCATCGAACGTAATATCGTAATCCATAAAAAGACCTTTAAGGATCACATATAAGCTGCTATTCGCCGCGACGATATCAATAAACTCTCACTTGTAACAAAGGATACAATTTTCTCTAATGTCTCTACGTTTGTACTAAGCTACTGGCTCTATTATTAAGTATTTCATTTAAGGGAGGACACCCACCGTCCCGTGGGATACCTGTCTCCGTAATTTGCTACGTGTACGTTTCGCTCAAGAGCATCCACTTAATTTTTTTCTCCCTTTGTTATTTAAGATTTAGTGGGGACATTATACCGGATTTGAGGTAAACACTACATTATTAAATTACGTCGGTGGTAGCGTTTTTCCGGAAAAGGACGTTACGAGTGAAAAGGCTTGAAAAGGCGTAGTGGAAGTTTTTTACTTTTTCCGTAACCGTTGCAATCGTACAGATAGTTGCTGGAATTGAAAATCTCATGGCTGTCGGCCGGTGGGGGAAAATTGTTTCTAACCTTTGGTCGTGTAAAAGATTTTTGACGGGTGATATTCATTCGACGTTCGGTGGAAATCCTATATTGATCAACTCCATAACAGATTTAGGGCTCTCTGATCTTTTAACTTTCAAGTTATCTTTAATTGGCAATAATAAAATGTCAATATTTTCAATATAAACCTTGCTCAGTTACACTATTTAAATCTTGAATCAGAATTCCTTTCATTTAAGCATAACAGCCATAGTGGTAAATTTAATTTTAAAGCATGTAACGTAACGGAGCGCCTACTTCTCGCTACTTGTATAGAGGGAGTGGAACCTAGATGATAAAATATATTAATTGATACATTTATAGATATATTGACCCTACAATACTCTACAATACTTAACTTTACCCCAACATTTATTGTTCGACAGTGATCTTCGGGCCCATAATATCCTGGTAGTGAAACTCCAGTAACTACCGGCCTGGTTTAGCACATTTATCATGCTCGATTTCATCTTATCAGTGACGTTGGAAATCGTTGAAGTCCTATTAGTATTGGCTTGTTTAGCTTCTTCGGTGATCATTTTCAATTCTTCTGCCCATACATCAGCGTCTATATTGTACGCTATTTGTAAAACCAATCTTAAATGTATCCATCTTCCATAGTTTAAGTATTAGAGTCATAAAGAAACATAAATCGTTTTAATATCAAAGAGTATGCATGATGTGAATAATTTATGAGGTTCAAGATATGCCACAGGCATTCGACACTAAGTTCTATGTATCTTCAGGAAGCGGATAATACATAGTCAGATAAATATATTTTTCTAAACATTTTTTATCAACTGTATAAATATGTGATAATAAACACTATTCTGACAGTAAGACATGCATCCACCTCAAACTATAAATATACGTAGGCCTTCTATATCATTTATCCTGTGCAAATAAAAACCAGACCGAAATTAACAATACACAATCATTTCCAGTAATTATGAAATCAAGGGCTCAAAGAGTAATAAAACAGACATGCAACACAAAATAAGGTGCAACGGGCACGGTACATTCGCCGCGATCCATCAAAACGGGCATGCCATATCGCGATCGCTACAACCAACATTTACCATTGCAACTAATATCTGAACAATCGCCTGTATTTGCTCGTGTGCTTCATGTTTGCGTGCTCGTCTGCTCTGACGTCACTAACACTGCAATTTCTAAACACTGAATGTTTGTACGCCATGGATTTATTCACATACGGAAATTAAATTTACGGTATATAGAAGTGTGTTAGTGCTACTGTGACATAGAATTTCCTTTTTTGTTTACTTTGTTTTCGGCATACAGTGTAGAAATTGCACATTTACTGATAGTTTTATTAAACTGTGAACTTGTATTTATGATAAATTTACTGCTGTTACTACGCTACATTTGGAATGGTCTCAAGGAACACATAATCAATCATACATAAATCAATTGGGAGTAGTTTTAAATTTTAAATTTAAGTGTTGAGCATGCTAGTTCAGAAATGGCCTTATAAAAACATTTATTTTAATGTTTAACTCTTACTTTATTTTTATATACGCTGTTTTAATAGGTACTTATTAGGTACTTTAACTACAACAAAGCGCTAAATATTATTTTATTAAACTAGACAAAACGCACGCTACCCCACAGCAACAATGACCAATAGGTACTTGTTTTATTCTCCGTACACGTCCGACGCAGTACTATAAAAATTCCAAGCGTCTACACAGAACATCGTCTCCAATTTCAGTCTTACCCGTTGTGAAAAATATTTCAGCCACTGGAATTAGGAAAGTTTCAGAGGACACCGCAAGGTCCGCCACACATTGTCCGAATATTAAAAGGCGAATTAGACTGGTCAAGTGGTCACGCGTCGATCTCTCCATAAATGCTCTTATTAGCCGCAACATGTTACAAACGCTAACGTGACCTTTCCAGCCTCTAAACTCACGTTTTTACTGCTGTAATATTATTAGACTACCCTAACGCCTCGAGCATAACAACTCTATGTCTATAAGTTAGAGATCTGAGTGGCTGGTGCGTAAAAGTCACAATATTCTTTTTTCTTGTGGAGCTCTCTATTCAACCTATATTTATATTAACTCTAGCCTCCAAGCATAAGTCTGCAACCACAGGACTTTTAACAAACGCATAAATTAAAACGGATCGATAGATAATCACACAAGAACATTAACTCAAAAGACACCTCTGAGGTTCAACATTGATCACTGAGCCAAAGTTCGGTTTCACGGTAACGTCGCCCAAGGGAGTTACCCCGAACAGTAATGTTTTGTCCTTGTCGCACGCACTCGATCACCGATACGAAAGAAGGTAACGACACGATATAGGCCCCACAAATTGTCCGTAACAATACCGCATTAGGTCACAATCTATGTCACAAGAATACGGCAATCTATTTTTTGGGTAAAATCTTTATTGATTCGGTCATTCGACGACGGGCGAGCCTTATTATGATGAAATATATTGCGATCTGTCTATATTTTCTGTCTTTGTGACTGACCAATAAATCCGGTCATTATCGAAGCTAATAGATATTTATTTCTTGTTATTTCGTATTACAGTCAGGTTTGCCGTAATGTAATTGATTTAAGGAAATGTCACACGGCTTTATCCTTATTCTGGATGGTGAGCGTTACACGCCGAAATGCTACTTACTAGAAATGTGGGACTCATTCGAGATTGTCTTTGATGCTATCGCTGATTAAAATAACTCCGGTTTAATATTTAATTTAATATTTATCTTCTGATTTGAATCGAATCAAGTACCATCACCGTCACCACTAATCACCGCCCACTTAAAACGTTAATCAATTCGTATTTACTTGCCAAATTCCTACGAGGCAGGGACAGAACAGATGCCGTAGATAAATCAACGTTTTCAGTGAATTAGGGCTTATTTTTTATTCACCACAAAGAGGGCCTCACGCGTGGCCCGACAAACGCGAAGCAATTCCCGCTCAAACAAATCACCACTAAACAAACGTTTCTACAGGTAGAAATAATTCAGGGAAAGGTCACCTGTTACGGGTATTCGACATCGATCATCGGGAGTCCGTTGCGTCGACCTTCCCGCGTAATGTTGCCCTAGGGAGAGGCCGTCGCCAGCGACTCAGACGCCGAGACAAAACCCGCGGGCCTTCTCTGTCAGACCTACTTGTCCGTTATACTCGCGCATTTTTAACGCGAGTACACGACTCGTTCGCTCATCCGACACGCGTGAAAACTTTATAAGGAATTTATAATTAAGTCATACGTAACGCGTCACGCGTCGGCATCAACATGAATATTTACGATGCAATTTCGTTCCATTTCAGATTTATCACTGTTTTGTAAACGAGGAATTTTGAAAACGCTCCTTGGTGGCCGAATTTAGGTGCGCGGGGTGGGTTAGACGGTGACAGCGCATCCGTGCGGGCGTGTATTGTTCGTGTCCTAGCCGACTTTCCATTTATTTCTCTATGAATACGTTATTACCTGCTCGCCCGCGCTTATCAAAGTTTATTTGCAGCGTGTGGTTTACTCTGTACCGGTGCTTATTCGTTATTACTTCGGTGGAGTGTTTTATTGCTGAGGCGGGGCACAAATCGCGCGCGACGCCCTTGTTTTTCGCTTTTTTTCCTCGCGCTGTTTCAGGATTTGAAGTTTATGTATTTTTCTCTTGTTTGTTGCAGATCGAGGATGCCATGTTAATGTTCGATAAACAGACCAATAGGCACAGAGGTGAGTGGAATTTCTTATACTATCTGTAAATTAAGAGTGGGGACCGCAAATTGGGAAACGTAGCGTAGGATTTCCTGTCAACCAGGTGGAGTGACAATATATATCCGCAAAGCGGTGGGCAGTGACTAGAAAAGAAGAGCTGAAGATCGGGCTCAGTTGTGTATCTTGGGAGGCCTACGTCTGGACTAACACCGACTGATTATGATGATGATGAAGTTCATCATCATCTTCGACCGCATCATCACTTACCAACACGTGGTCTAACACTACCCTATAAGATGTAAAAAAGGTTATTATGAAGGTAAAATAAAGCTAAAAGGCAATAATTCAGTTAAAAAATAGTTTTCAACCGACAAGGATTCTAAGCTTAAATACCTGTAAAGGTCACATACACAGAAATAAAAACCTTGAAATATTTTCTTCAGAAACAAGTTACGATCTTGAAATAGAGTGAAAAGTTAAATAAATTCGAGGATTAATACCATACATTACACGGTAGACGGTAACTTAGAAGGGGAAAGCACGCACGGTTGCTGGCGTGTCACCTGGTTTTTGCCCCTGCCCTAAAACGACAGAGCCTTGCATGTGACATATAGGTAGAAATGTACATCATTTTTGTTCGTCCCGCTTCCTTTCGCTGGCCGTCTTCGCCGCAAAGTCGATGCTGGTTAACTAGCAACGTATAAATACACGATTCGACCCTCGATGAAAGTCAACCGCCATAGACTGACACTTCATCTTCCGTAGAATTCTCCTCGCACTATCGACCACTCTATAAATGACATCAGAGATGGGGGGGCTCAACTAACGATGGTCCGAAGTACTGATTCGAAGCGAAACGAAACGTAGGTTCGAGGTGGCATCGTCACTAAGCAGGCACACCATTTTCGGTATTGTGCTCCCTCCCCATGTTACGACTATTCCCGGCTAATAAATAACAAATCGACGCCCGGATAAAATATACGGTTTCCTCGGCAGAGATTTTGTATTATTGTGCTTGTGAAAGCAAATTTCGCTTGAAATCTGCCTTTTTCAATTCCGGTGGCCCCGTTGTTTCATCTTTTTGGGACAATGTTTGTGTCCGACGACCGTTCGCGTGTCAACGCGAATCAAAGGGGTCGGTCGGTGTGTATGGAGCAAATAAATTCTAGCCGAACGAAAAATAAAAATCTTCGAACAAGGATTCTGCATTCGGCTGATTATCAAAATATACGTACTGACAGTCTCATAATCAGTTTAATTATATCCGTAAGCACGTAAAGACAAGCACGTAAGATTTAAATAAAATGTACAATCGACCCGACCATCTTTCGTTGCCAACGAAGGTTCTCCTGCAGCTTACAGCAAATACTACGTTAAATTTACTTTTGTAATCCCCATTACACAAAAACAGGTTGACCCAAATGTTCAGGCTCGGTGAAATATCGTTGCGCCGTCATTTATGCAAGTTTGCAAAAACGAATCCTGCCTTATTTATGTACGAAGGAAAAACGACTCTTTCTTGTCGCCCTAAGACGTAGAATGATTTATCTATGTTTTTCGAGTTCCAACTTTTGTGCCCTTTTGCGTGTCATTTGGATGATATTTTCCTATCCCCTAGACTGTAATTAGATAAACAAAGTAATGAAAAGTAAATAAATGAGGCGCCTACGAACTTTCCCCCATCGACTCTAAGCCTTTTTAATTACGCCGTTATGACTGTTTCTATTGTAAATCCATGAAATTATTTATAGTAATGTCAGCGGTAATAGCTCATACGATAATCTAATATAAATATTCCTTAGGCCTCCCCTAATACGAGTGGAGGGTTATTATCCGGGAACGTAATCAGTTGGGTCGGGTTATCCTGGTAAGAAATGTAAAAATATCCGCTGTTTATTTGTATCAAACTCGGGCAAGAGGCAACCCGAACGCGTATTCAAACTGAATATGAATGCAAACTGCCCGGCGAACGGGCGGAATGGCGAAAATCAAATTAGGTATGGCGTGAATACTTCACGGCGACGTCGGCCAAAAAAAAATTGAAATCAAATATTCATTGACTTTGAACCGGATAAGCCGGCCCGCAGCCATTTCAATACATTTTACTATCTATTTTGCGTTATGGAGAGGACCAAGTAACGCGCGCTCAGACGCGCGCCCAGCCATTTTCTCGTTACTACTCTGAATTATCATTTCTAGTGGAAATATTTTATACGTACAATCCATTTACAGTGTACCGTGAGATGGAATACGGTTGACGTTGGTCGTAATAGGTACATAAATGAAAATATGTTTTAGCTAACTCAGAATGAAGCATTTGTTAGAGTATATTTTCACCCAAACTGGACTGATTATGTCTAGATTTTATAATACACGTGTTGAATGGAGAGTTATTCAAATGACGATTTTATACGTAAAGCTGTTGAATCTGTTCAAATACAGAAGTACTTTTTATCCTTTTCAGTACATTAAATATGCGAAAATAATGCGTTTAATAGCACCCTTTACAGTTATTTACGACCTCTGTTGGTCGAAAAAAATAATTAACGATGTCCGTTCGCGTTTTTTTCTATTGTCTACTTTAAAAAAATCTCACATTCTCACCTTTTGTGCGTTGATTTGTAGGTAATAAATATAATGGCATGTATGAAATTGTATATCAGTAGGAAATTAGGCGATAATTCATCCTTGACAACAAACAAGTCTTTCACCAAGCTTGTGGTCGCGTTCGTTTGGCATTAAAGGTGGCGACGGAGCTTGGGGCAAATACCATTATACACAGGTAAAACGCGACATGTTCGAGAGCAACTTCATAAATATTAAAGAAAAAAAGATCTAGCTCAACCAATCTCGACGGGGCGGATTCCATTTGGTCGCGCGAGGTACTACGCGCCTTTGGGACGCATTTCTTTGGAGTGCGTGCCCCGCCACCGTGAAAATTTCACCTCCACTCTACATAAGAGTAGTGCTATCTATATTTCATTCGACGCCGTTCGTGATGTGTAAAGACGCCTATCGCGTGAATCATAAATGGCGATCGTTTTCGTCGAGTACCATAAAATTTCTCACAAGTCGAAAAAAGGGCGAAACATCTACGTATTTTAAAAACTCTCTACACGTACCGACGTTTCCACGCTCTTTCCTTTTATTTTTTAAGCAACAAACCGACATGTTTACGGTTCTCTTTGATAAATTATTATTGTCATAAATTCGATCACGAACGTTGTAAAAGGTTCACCTACATATTTAATATTCAAAAGCGTTTCCTGTACGAACGCGTAATCTTTGTGCGAAAGATTCCCGAAAATATATCATTGATTTTTATTTGGTCTTATTTGTATTCGATTCACTTCACGAAACACTTCAATTTCGCTATTTTTGTACATGTCGAGGCAATTCTAATACTGGCAAAGCTTCTGAAGTAGAGCTCTCAGACTGTGTAAGGCTGCAATTTAAGCTTTCGTTGTCGGCACAAAGGAATTTAGTCCTTCCGCCCTTGCAATAGAAGTTGCATGTGTATTTTGTTGGTTTGTTCTTGGAGTGCTAAGTGGCTGCACGTGGCTCGTCCCGCGGGAATGTCGAGAATACACGGGGCTTAGATGCATCTTGTGGGAAACCACAAGTTCTTGTTAATATCTCGTGTATTACAATTAATTTCGTTAAACAGACTTCAACTTAAAATTATAGACATTTCAGACGTACATTTCATAGTAATGTCATGGTTAATATTTTTAGTTTTTTTTTGTTATGAGCAATGCTTACCATGTTTAACTTAAACGAGTACATAATCAGAATACATTTTAAAATTCTCAAAGAGCTAGTTCCCATTGTAGAGCAGACCTAGCGTGCGACTATTTTAATAAATATTCTCACTTGCCTTACGTGACTTATTGGTCAAACGTTAGCCTTTAAGCCACATAACAAAAATAACTAACAGGACAGATCCACTTTAAAAATAATTCAACATCACAGAAATGGTCTTTATTTTTGAGATCAATAAAGCTCCGTCTCCACATTTCACTCTTAGACGTGATTACAGTTCAATTTAGGGAAGCGCAAACAGATAATCGAAATGTCGATATTCGAAACATCACAGTCCCGATTCCCAGTGTTCCCGGTTTCCGGTAGTCTCGATTCCCGCGGGCCGCGGTTGGAATGCATCGTGATGCATGGATATGAGAAAGTGCGATGCTAACTCTTGGGACCAGCCCGTAATCACCTGTTTGCCAGACGGGTTGTGGCGATTTGAATCTTGCGGTGATAAAAGTAGAACTGACGGCGGACTAGGGTACGTTGCAGAAGTATATGGTTTGACATTTACATTTTTCCTTTGTAGGATATACAAAAATTCAAAAAAAAAAAAAAATTCCAATTTTGGATTGTGTGTAACAATTTACAAAAATATAAAGTGTGTTAAACACTTCAAATACCATTATATCTTTACTTTTGTTTTATTTAAGGGTGGAATTCACTGACGTATTTAAACACCCAGGGATTCTTAATGGCAGTCTTCTGACATTTTTATTAGAATAAATAAGAATCATTATCAAAAAGAAAAAAAAACTTTAAATACCGGGCTATTAATATTCAGTACCAAATATGGGGTTCCATATCTTTGGAGATACTCCTCAGATCTCGATAAAATTACAATGAGGCTTTGGAAAGGTACCCTATCAAATAAAAAATAATTAATCATTCATTACAATTGTTGACGGTGTGTAACAAACATACAAAAAAATCATCTTCCGTTTTGGAAGTCGATTGAAAAAACGTCATAAGACTTAGTTAAACGAACGGGAATTTTAACACGTTAGGAAACTTTATCACGATACATTTTCATTCTCATATTCTAATTTATATTTTTTTAACACGTCAGTCCTTTGTACACTTAAAATCTCACACAACAATATAACGAATTAGTTGTTAGGTTAATATTATAAAAAATAATAGTTTAATTTAATTGCTAATTTAAATTTAATGTTTAATGATGCAAGATATTAAATCTTCATGACATAAACAACCCTTTCACGGCAATAAATATAATTATTTCAATACTTTGATCCTATTTCAAGTTATTACGTAGATAAAATAAAATGTTTGGCATTTCCTATTCAAAATTAAATTACAACAAGCTCATATACTGAGCATACTGAGCAACAAAATATATGAACCGAATACTTCGTACCCTTTCTCATTATTAATTTAATTTAGCAAGAGTAATAACATCAAAAACTGGCCATTATTCGTTCCCATAACCTCTACTAAAATATTAACTGGATACCGAGCATGGGTTAGCATCGCGTTGCAATAAGTCCATTTACGCGTTAGTAGGAGATTCAAATCCCTCAGGAGTATGTGGCGAGAAGTGGTGAGCGAAGATAACTACAATATTCAAGCACCATTTTGTTTCGTTTGCTCGTGATACAAGTGAATTTAGATGAGGTTTTCTGTTAGTAAAACAGCTTATTTTGATTCTGAAAAACTTTGTTATGATTTTTTATAATTATATTCGCTATTGTATAAAATAAGAGCAAATGAAGTCGGCGAGTTCCATAACCAATGTTAATGTGAAATTATTACCAGAAACCCGAATACGAAATTAATATTGACATTGATCGAAATTCGATACCAATATCTTTCAGCGACAGGCATTATGTCAACCACAATGACAACAGTCCTGTACATTTGTAATCCAACCAAACAAAATCACATTATGCTCGGACTCAATACGCCCAATAATTCCATTCGTCCCAACAACAATACCCTCAAGAACGGACAGCAATAAATCGGAACCACTACCATTGATCCTCAATAGAGCATTAAGGAACTGACGCTTTCACAATAATACATTAAGAGTGTGTTTTAGCAAATCACTTCCTTCGGGAGCCCTGGAAAGGGCGGTTAAAAAAATTGTGAGTGCAGGGAAATTACACAGTGGAAACTCATCGACCTCCCTACTCGATTGGGTAAACAAAGTGCCACCGATTGAATAGTCATTCCTTGAACAAATCGACTGCAATATATACTTTGTCCGAGGTTTCTAACTATACTGGACGGACGAATAAGTACGATGTAATTACGACACCAATGGGTGGGATTATTGTTATCGGCGATTTTCATTGTTATTGCTTACATGCTTCGGGCATGCCCGTGATTATAACTTGCCTGTACATTCGTAATTTTCAAGCTCTAAATGCAAATTAAACTGAGTGAGTGAGAGTGAGATTTTTAACGCTACGTTAAAGGTCAATAATAGTGCTAGGATCAATTGTTTGTTTAAAATCTTTATTTTTGTTAGAAAAACGTGTTAGATTGAACAAAACATGCATGCTTACAAAATCATAATATTGTACTTATGTTTTTAAGTATGTGTCGCAGTGTCGTGGAATTGTAGGAAATATAACGTCAGCAGATGTTTCAACGTAACGGTCGTAATACTGTAATAAACATTCTGATATACAAAAGTATTTTCTATGCAGAAATAGGTATTAGCGTTTAACCGCTGTCTCGACTAATGATAAACTATGTGGAGAAGTATCTTTTGGGTAAGCGCGCTACATCATCAACCGTATCGATGTGGTTGATGATGTAACGCGCTTACCCGAAAGATATACTTATCCACTAGCGACAATTGTATCCAATCGGAAACACAGACTCAAGCAAATAATTCTAACTGTTCTACGTTGTGTACTACACTATATCTGATAAGCAGACTTCATTACTTATGAAGTACATATTTCCATTCACAATCAATTTCAAATCTATAGAAATTTAGAAGCCGGTCGGTCCATCTTTGTCAAGTTAATGCTTCTTCCATCTTCATCGAACAACAACGTGAATCACGGTAATCAATTTTATGCACTTATTTGTCTATAATTTAGGACTCGCAATACCTATCTAATAACAAGACTTATTTAAATTTAATAGGCGATGCCATCATGACAGCTGTCACGGTTTACAGTTCTCTGACAGACTGGCACTGCCGCAAGACACCCGTGGGACTTCAAATACACGCTTGTTAATTATTTCCGTCCTACATAAGTGCATATTCTGCATAATGTTGAATAATAAAGCACTGGTTTCAATAACTGAATAAACACAGTGTACATTGTAGAGTACGATATGGCCTGAGTAAATTTCATTGCGGTCTTAGACGCGTCGTTGTTTGTAATTTTAGAAGGTGCTGCACTGGTGCACCAAGGTGATAAACTGGATACTACTAGATTAGAAAGTGTTGCTCTGTCATACTGAAAGATAATCATACAGAACACAGTTTGATGTCATGTGCAAGTCTACAAATAGTACCTAGTGATCGCCTTTTAGCACTGGTCCAGTCAAGGAAGAAAAATCCCCACATCACACTAGCGAAACCCTAGAAACTGGGATCTTTCCCCGCTCCATTCCAATACCCGGAACAAGTTTCGGAATAAATTCGCCCATAAGTATACCGAGAGAAGATACCTACACATCTAACATGTGCTTACCATCTTCGACCGCATCATCACTTACCAAGAGGTGAGATAGTGGTCAAATGCTACCCTATAAGATATAAAAAAACACAAACTCTTTGTACACTTTTTACACTCTTCATGCTATGACTGGAATATACGCTTAAACTTTTTTTTGGATAGTAATAGTTGAAACTCACAAGAGTTTGAGGATTAATTAATCTCCAATTGTTAATAATATTAAGAACAATTAGAAGAGCTTATCAATGTCCTGTAAGCAGCAAATCTCTGTTTTACCTAATGAGGCGTATTCTTAAAAAAAAATATTTTTACTATTGCCACTCGAAAACGAGCGCTTTATTCATCGATAGCAGTGAATAAAACGCTCTTTGACTCACTCGGTGAATAAAAACATTTTGAAGTTGGAACAAGCACGAAATACGAATTATGTACAAAAAAACCGGCCAAGTCGAGTTGGACTCGCCCGTCATTGGTTTTCGACACAGAAATATGAATTATACCTTATTATTAATATTTCCGTGGTTTTCGATTGATGTCAAAACCACTTTTATTCCCTATATTTTTGACATATTTGTAATTTCATCGCTAAAAAGAATAAAGAAAACTAAAACGATTCTATAGGTTCCGCATCGAGCGCCTAGGTTTGCATCAAAAGCCACTTTTCGAGTGTAGTAGAACTATGTTTTTAATTAAAACGGCTCATTAATATAACTTTGAACAAAATTCTTAATATGTACATAATTATTATATTTAATTTTAAATGTCTTTAAAGACTGTATTTATATAACTACTTATATAATATTTAAAAATAAAAAACAAATTAAGACAGTTTACGATTCGTGGCAGGTGTACCTGGCACTTAAAAGTTAAACTTTTCATACACACGGTGCTTGTAAAACCAAACTTCAATTTAAACTTTATCCCTGCGGCAATATAACACAAGTGTCAAAATACTTTGTAGCCACGTCGCGGGTAGTGTTAAAACCACACGTCACAAAGCGACACCTGACATCTGTCTACACAAAGTATCTACTAAACTAAAGGAACTTCCACCCGAGCATTTAAACAAGCTTCACTATAGCATCTTGAGTCCCTCTGTCACATTAATACATACACATAAGTACAAGTTATTCGACCTTGTTTTGCTTATAAAGGATTCCACGAATTATGATCACAAAGCGACTCACTACGTACTCGTTTATTAACCATCTTAATTACTAAGGCCAAGTTAATTAAGTAAAACTTAGCGTCTAAAGAGCCTTATCCCGTTAATTTAGTACCGAGTCAGTTTTGGGATCGGCACTTACCGGGAACGGATGACCTGCCTTCATCAGATGTTGACTGTTGATAAACGTTGTTTATTGCAAATAATAACAGTAGGTATTATACCTACATTTAGATATCTAAAGTAAAATATTTATAGAGCATTATCTTATAAGCTAGCATTTGACCACTATCTCACCAGGTGGTAAGTGATGTTATACTCGAAGATGGTGAATATTTTACTTTGACTCTCAAGGGTTGTGTGATGCTGGAACACCGTAAGGTTATGGCGGCAGATTTTCTCCTTAACGGTGGTAAGTTACTTTTTGGTAGCTAGTCAGGTGGAACATCGATATAATGTGCTACCTATTACCTGCTACCTATGGGAACACCCGTGCCAGGAGTTCACCCGGCAACCTCTCGGTTAGATGTCAAGCCATTTATTTATCCTTTAAAAAAGAGAGCTATTTGTAACCGACTACACAAAAAGAAGGAGGTTCTCGTTTCGTCGGAATCTTATTTTTTAATTTAATGTATGTTCATCGATCACTCGAAGTCGCCTGAACCGATGTGAAAGATTATTTTTTTTCTTTCAAAGTGTATCCTTCCCAGGTGGTCTCATTTAAATTTTAACGTAATCGGTTGAGCCGTTTTTAGGGTTCCGTACCCAAAGGGTAAAACGGGACCCTATTACTAAGACTCCGCTGTCCGTCTGTCTGTCTGTCTGTCTGTCTGTCCGTCTGTCTGTCTGTCCGTCTGTCACCAGGCTATAGCTCATTAACCGTGATAGTTAGACAGTTGAAATTTTCACAGATGGTGTATTTCTGTTGCCGTCTAGAACAACAAATACTAAAAACAAAATAAAGTTAAAAATTAAAGGGGGCCCCATACAAAAAACGTCTTTTTAAACGCCATCTATCTAATTAGTTTCGGCAAAATGACATAGATGGCGCTAGTAAACGAGCCCCGTTTTTCTAGATCGCGACCAAACCAAATATTCTTGGTAATATCAATTAATCAAATATATGAGGTTGAAACTCTGTTATGTTTTGTATTGTACGGAACCCTCCCTAAGTCTGTGATAAGAGACGCGATGCTGACTCGCACTTGGCCAGTTTTATTTGTATATCAACATGTGTATTACGATGCATTTATATACTTCGATGATACGCTACTAACTACTGGCTACTTTGACTTCGCGAAGTTTGAAGTCGGTTCGTTTAGTTTTTTAAACGATCTTAAATTATGAAAGAAATAAATATGTACCTATCAATTATCATCTATGTATAATTGAACGAAATAGTGTATTCATCTTCTTTGCTTGCGGAATATTTTGAACAGAGCGAATTCAGTGAATTTTGTACCTCAGGAAAGCGGAAAAGCCTCTATGTCATTCCCCTCCCTCGATATCGCCAAACTTGCTTCGGATGCCATCAAACGACCATCTTAATATCTTCAACTTTTCTGTAATAAAATTACGAAGAAAAAAATCTTGGGCTGTTTTTAACAATTACTTTTATTTATGGCCTCAATAAATTTACTGTCACCGAAATTAAAGCAATGCTCCCAATATAGGACAAAGGCACTTTTATTCCTTGGATGGAGGTTTTCGTTTGATAAGACATTAGATAAATGAGGATGAATTAATGTTACACTAAAATTCTATTTTTAAAAGGCACTTATATTTATTTTTCGTAGATATTTTAGCTTTTGTTATAAATTAAATTTAAAAGTGGCATTTACACATATACAAATATTGTTCTAATATTACTTTACACAATAAACTTTATTTTTATTTTTTATATTAGCTAGCGTTTGACCACTATCTCTCCTGTTGATACGTGATGATGCAGTGGTAAAGGAGTGTAGCACGCTCATAATTAATCCATAATCTTATAATTTGGTACTGAAAGTATGGTTAAATACAGAACTTCGGCACAAAGTATGGCCGATACTAATTTGCGTGCGAGCAATTTTTGACGGCAATATCTTAGGCAATTTACCAGAACTAACATTAAGAAAATTACATCATTGTAGAGAAAATATCATTTTGATGGATAGTAATCCTATAAACACGTTATAAAATTAAAGTATGCATGAACATTTGTCACAATCACTAACAGTAACGCGTCGAGTTAAACATTTTTTTCTTAATTACTACCTACACGATTTAAAACTATCATTTGAAACTAATTTTGGTTCATAATGTATTTATTAAATACATGGCATATTTTCCAATTTTTCCAAGCGTTGTCACAGAGGAGCTCATTGGATACCGTAAGACGGTGATTTTTTAGATTCCTATCCATAGACTGATGAGTAGCTTCGTAATATTACTCTCAGTTCAACTTTATTAGAGAAACTAGAAGAGCCCCGCGGCTTCGCTGGCGTTAAAAAAATATTTTGTTTTCTTAAAACTTTTCTTTTGTAAAAATGATTATATCAATAAATACATCAAATAAGAATTAGCTAAATCGGTTCACCCGTTTTCATGTTATCGCGTGACTAAGGCAGTTCGGGATTCATATTTATAAAAACCGAAAACCCAAATTTTCAGACTTTGTTACCTACCCCATTTCAAAAAATCCTACAACACGTACTTTATCTCATCATATTTCGCCATACAAACTTTGAATCCCCGTTCCGTATCCGGCAGGAATTTTTAGAAAATCCTTTTTGAGCGGATACCTACGTCATAATAACTTTCTGCATCCTAAATTTCAGCGCAATCCCAAACAATATTGATTTTTAGACTTCGTTACCCCAGTTTACCCTTTTAGGGTGGAATTTAGAAAAAGTCCGAAACTCGTATTTACTTATTTATTTACAGAAGTACTTGTGTGAAATGTTGATTAAAATGACTATCCAAACTTTGAACCCCCGCTTCATCCCCTTGAAGAGTGAATTTTGAAAAATTCTTTCTTAGCGGATACCTAAGTCATAATAACTATCTGCTTGCCAAATTTCAGCGCAATCCGAAACAATATTGATTTCAGACTTTGTTACCCCACTTCAGCCTTTTAGGGGTGCAATTTCGAAAGAGCCTGAAACACGTATTTACTTACTTAAGTACTTGTGTTAAAATTCAAATATAAAAGACTATCTAATCTTGTTTCTCCATACAAACTTAGTACCCACGTTTCATCCCCATCAGGGGTGAATTTCGGAAAATAATTTCTCTGAGGCAACTAACTTCGTAATAACTATCTGCATACCAAATTTCAGCGCAATTCGAAACAATATTGATTTTCACACTTTGTTACTCCATTTCACCCTCTTAGGGGTGTAATTAAAAAAAAACCTGAAACACGTATTTACTTATTTTTTTACTGGAGCACTTGTATGAAGTTTTGAATAGAAAATACTATCTTATCTTGTTTCTTTATACAAACTTAGTACCCACGTTTCATCCCCTTCAGGGGTGAATTTCGGAAAATAATTTCTCTGAGGCAACTAAAGTCATAATAACTATCTGCATGCCAACTTTCAGCGCAATACGAAACAATATTGATTTTCACACTTTGTTACCCCATTTCACCCTCTTAGGGGTGTAATTAAAAAAAAAACTGAAACTCGTATTTACTTATTTTATTACTCGAGCACTTGTATGAAGTTTTGAATAGAAAATACTATCTAATCTTGTCTCTCCATACAAACTTTGAACCCCCGTTTCATTCCCTTCAGGGTGAATTTTGAAAAATCCTCTTCAGAGGTAACTAACGTTATAATAACTATCTGCATGCCAAATTTCAGCGCAATCCGAAACAATATTGATTTTCACACTTTGTTACCCCATTTCACCCTCTTAGGGGTGTAATTAAAAAAGAAACCTGAAACTCGTATTTACTTATTTTGTTACTGAAGCACTTGTTTGAAGTTTTGGTTAGAAAAGACTATCTAATCTTGTTTCTCTATACAAACTTTGAACCCCCATTTCATCCCCTTAAGGGGTGAATTTTGGAAAATCCTTTCAATGTTAACTCCCCCTACGTACTAAGACAAATATACCCTCCAAATTTCAAGTCTCTACGACCAGCGGTTTAGGCTGTGCGTTGTCTGTCAGTCAGTCGGTCAGTCAGTCAGTCAGTCAGTATGTCAGGACAAAGATTCTTTTAGTATTAGATTTAAGCCCTCATCATCATCATTAGCCGGTGTCAGTCCACTCCCTTAACTGAACCTTCATGACTGGTCTGTTTTGGCAATTTTTTTTTTTTATGTGGTGGAATCATTCATCTCCCTATATAATTTGTATTATTAGTATGAAGTTTCGAACAGAAAATACTATCTAATCTTGTTTCTCCATATAAACTTTGAACCCCCGTTTCATCCCCTTTAGGGGTGAATTTCAGAAAATCCTTTTTTAGAGGGCACTAACGTCGTAATAACTATCTGCTTGCCAAATTTCAGCGCAATCCGAAACAATATTGATTTTCACACTTTGTTACCCCATTTCACCCTCTTAGTGGTGTAATTAAAAAAAAACCTGAAACACGTATTTGCCTACTTATTTTTTTACTGGAGCACTTGTATGAAGTTTCGAATAGAAAATACAATCTAATCTTGTTTCTTCATACAAACTTTGAACCCCCGTTTCATCCCCTTCAGGGGTGAATTTAAAAAAATCCTTTTTCTGAGGTAACTGACGTTGTAATAACTATCTGCATGCCAAATTTCAGCGCAATCCGAAACAATATTGATTTTCACACTTTGTTACCCCATTTCACCCTCTTAGGGGTGTAATTAAAAAAGAAACCTGAAACTCGTATTTACTTATTTTGTTACTGAAGCACTTGTTTGAAGTTTTGGTTAGAAAAGACTATCTAATCTTGTTTCTCCATACAAACTTTGAACCCCCATTTCATCCCCTTAAGGGGTGAATTTTGGAAAATCCTTTCTATGTTAACTCCCCCTACGTACTAAGACAAATATACCCTGCAAATTTCATGTCTCTACGATCAGCGGTTTAGGCTGTGCGTTGTCTGTCAGTGAGTCAGTCAGTATGTCAGGACAAAGATTCTTATAGTATTAGAAGATATCTGTTACGTAGTAACTATTATATAATCTGTGACCAAACACTGGAAACGGCGGTAATCGCTAAGAATCGAATGCTGACAACTAGTGGGTAGCGAGCGCGGGAAGGGTGCGGGTGGTCGTGCTCTCCTAAGTACGCACACCAACACAGTATTCACACACACATTGATTGCCCAGTTGTTCGGGCGCTGCGCGACGGCAATAGTTTCTTTAAATATTTTTGTAATTTCTCGCAGCCCGAGGACGCTTTTTTAGTGAAAATATAATCACATATCTAGTAGAGGCAATAAAACACAGTGGCACGCATTTTGTTTGTCCCAAAGCCACGGTAGCTGGAGCGTGACTGTTGGCTGCGTCATTACTCAACTGCGGTCGGAAAGGTAATGAGATGGCCTCTGTGCCTACCACACCGCGTTCGAGACTGAATGCCTACATGCAGTATATTACTATATCCATCATCATTTGTAAAGGAATGTTTGTTCATGGTGGAGACCATGGGGAGATCTAAAATTCTTAGGTTAAAATAAGTGTTATTCTAAGTATGTTAAGATGTTATCACGGACCTCGGATTACGCTACGAATGGTAATAAAAAGTCTTTTACTCAAATTCTATTTGATTTATGGTTAACCTTAGTGACATTTTAACTGACTTCCAAAAACGAGGCATAACTCCGTCATATATAGACAATTGTATTGAGAGCCTCCTTCTTTTTGAAAGTCGTTGAAAAACTTAAGTATTTATTCCGAAATTAAAAATGTTTCTTTTTATGAAACTATAAACGGCACAAAGAAATTTTAATTTTTTTTCCGTGTCGATGCCTACATTTTATTCAAAACAAATACACTATCCAGTAATTGAATCACAGTCGAAAGCCACCCGTTTCAATCGGGCGTGATGCGGATGCGGGCAGATGCGGTCGCAACCGTTTTACCTGCACAATTGCAATCAGCCTAATATGTTGGACACTAGTACGTCTCATTACACTAGATGAGGGTAACAGTACATTAGCTTGGATTACAATATCACTGAGGCAATTTGATGCGACTAAAATGCGACAACTTTGTTGGGAGAGTACAGAAAGACTCTGCTACAGCTGTGAATACCTCGGATATGGTAATTTTGGTGCGGGCTTACATTTTATGACGGTTTAAAACTATCGTCACAAAATTTTTAAAAAAATTAAGAGCACCTGTTATCCAGGAGGTTGCGGGTTCAAGTCCTGTCTGAAATTTTGGATTGTGTTTAACAATTTATTTTAAAAAACAAACTTTAAAATATCTTTAAGTGGAACGACTCAACTAGGGGCAACTTAATTGATATGCTACGACTAATAGTTTTAAACCTCTACATTGTTATTATGATTAGAAAAGCTTAGATACTGTATCACAAATTACATGGCTATGGTATGTCAACGCGTACCCATGATTGTATGAGTACCATACCGGATGGTTCACATATTTAGATAGCCTCTGCTTTATAGTGCGCTAATATGTTGAACAGTAGGTCCATCTCATTACCATGGACGACCACAGGTGAATGATGGCGCGACAGTACAACCGCACGTTTTGTTTGTGGTCGATTTAACGCCGACGACAAATTGCATGTTTGCCGCCGCGGCACAGAGATCATTCCAGAACACGAGATAAATAAATCCACTGATTACTTTCCATAATTCACTTTGTGACATTTACCCGATGTTGACTCTGTACTTCCTTTTTATTCACCAAAACGGTAATAATATAACAGTTTGTTGTACTCTGACCCTTAAAAATACTTATCCAGTAACGCACAGTAAAACTTCTACGGAAAAACGGTAAAAAAATGTGGGTCCCTCTTTTCGGCCATTTGTTCTGAAATAGTGTAATAAAAGGCGCCTAAAATGTACAGTACCGTTATAAAAAAAGAAAAGAACCCTAAAAAAGTTCATATTTATTTCCTTGTAGAAAGCAAACTAACTCTTGTTTTCATCCTTTTAACAAGAAAGTAATCTGTCGACCTACGTCGCGATAACGGGATTTTTATGTAACAAACTGGAGTCGCGCCTGCCCTCACCTAGCCCGGGGCTCTCTCGAAAAATCCCCGCATTGTCAGATTCTACTAAGGATTCGGAGTAATATACATTTTCCCGTGTTGGAATTACAGCTGTATTTTGCTCATGCTACATAAAATCGGCGTAAAGGCGACGCCCATGAAAAGGCTGGAGCTCAAAACCTTTATTTAGTTGGCTCCGATGTAACAATCTACTGAAAGTTTTACTGTCACCAGTTCGAGGCCCACCATTTCATATAAAAATCATTGTAAATTTTACATTGTTTGGTACCAAATGCAGTAGCGTAGCGGAGAGTTGATTACGTCGCGTCACTACCTTAAAATAAACTGGCAAAGTGCAAGTCAGACTCGCACTCGTAGGGTTTCCATAACACAGTAGAGTATTTTATAACAATAATTTTTCGCCGCCAAAAAATTAACTTTGTTTTTTATACTGTTTGTATGAAAAACATTAAGAGTTAAATTTGCGGTTGCTATATCTCAAAAACTGTATCTCGTACTTTTAAGTTCAGCATTGTTATAAAATGTATTTTTTATCCCCAGATTATCTGAAAAAATTATTAAAAATAAGTCTGTGGTAAATTATTTTAAGTTGGCAGATCTTGAGAGCCAATAAGCTCGTAATTTTAAATTCAGTAATATGATAATTCATTATACATTGGACTTTCATATTTAAACTACCGTCTGTTAAAACATAGATAATTAACACACACAGACACAAAACTATAGTAATTAGTATCTATAATAGTTGATTAAATAATTAGATATCGTGCCAGTTTCACCAGTTCCTGATAATGCGTTAGATAGTTGGCCCTAAGCTGATAATTATTTTTTTGTAAAAGTAAATAACATAATTGTACATATTACTTGGCAAGACACAGCTTTTTAGCAGTACAACTTTTCAAACTAAAGCAAAAAGGTAGGGCTTAGAATCTAAAACTGTACCTGAAAATTTTTCACAAATAAGCATTTTGTATTTGAAATAAGACTGTACAATGTAATTTAAGTGTACTAAAAAACATGAAACATGAAAATCATAAAATTATACTATATCTCGCACAAACAGTGTACGCCCAAATGACTAATATCACTTAACCGCTAGAAAATTATATACAAGTGTCGCGTCTAAGGCTGGTTACACGTATGCTACTAAATTTTAGTTAAAGTTGTTGGCAACAGGTGCGCGGGATGAGCCCGTTAGAGTCTCGTAATTATCATGACTCTTAGTTTACGCTCTTTGTTTATATGTACGCATAATACAAATACATTCTACTATCCGATTTACTACACACATAAACTTATATTGCAATTGATTTTCCAACTCCATTCCATTCCAATAAACAAATAAATCGAGTAGACGATAGATGATTTTATAACCCCATATCTACATAAAACTGGTAATTACCGTCAACTTGGAACAAAGGCTTATCTGCCTACTATTTAATATTTTGAGGCCTAGGTAATGCAATACAAATATTTAACCGACAACCGCATGATTTTAATCTCTCAATTTTAAACAAAATATCAACACAACAATTTTAATTAACAATATTTTGCCGAGTGCGGTCACAGACGAACCGACCTTACGTGGACGATTTAAATTGTTTTTAAGTATTATTTTATTGACAGATGCTCGTGGCGAATGGTCGGGTTCGAACATTCTCACAACATGCAGTGTGCTTCCGTCAACATCGCTACGTCACATTTTGTTCACTTGTCAATTAAATGTCACACGCGATTCGCTGGAAATTTACTCACTGAGTCGCAAATATCAACTGGCCAAATGGAAATTTGCATAAAAAATACGACGCTGATTCGGAAAGTGTGTACCAGCTTTACAATGAAATAAACCATGTATCTTTTGGTTTTGGTTGGTTCTCGCACCCTACCTTATTTAATCTTTACTGTATTTTAACAAAGTTTACATTATCAACAAATTGTTTTAAATCGTAATATTATGTGTTAAATTGGACAGTTAATACAATCTTACTACAAAATATGAAAAGTTTTCGTCACCTACGTGAAGGACATTGTTAGCTTATTGTTAACATCTATGTTCGTTGGCTTAGTTCTTAACATGTGATTCCCTTGGTGGTTCTTAATTGGTGAGCATTGGTGGTGGTAGAGTTGAACCACTCACCGAATATAGATATGTTTTTAAACAATTCCGCCTAGAGTACTGGTTGAGACAGTTGTGCTATACGCATTGCAACGATTTTGGCTGTCTAGTACAAAGTTTAACTACAGAACGAAAAACAAAACAAAAGGGCATAATTGTTAAAAAAAAAAACTTATATCATAACAAGGTTGCTGAAATCCTATCTTACTACCAGGCAGTACCCACTCGAACGCTGATTTTAGATAGGCCGGATAAAGCCGGTGTTGGACTAACACAACACAATTTCTAAAATAAAGTAAAAAATAAAATACTAATATATAAAAGATATTAAAATAAAAATATAATTATTTACAATACTTAAAATACATCTTTAAATTTCAATTTATAGGCACACTTTAAAACCATGCACATAAATAAAAGGAACGAAAGTCTGCATAAGTTTAAGAACTAAACATTTACATTTACTGTTGTTTTCCAAATCTTAGACAGCATCAGGTCTCTGACTGGCCTTTAGGTCTGGTCTTATTATAATTTCAAAAAATCAAAAGCATCTTCATTCGATTTTTTTTATTTGATTGCAAATATAATGCATGGATTTAATGATACAGAGAGCTATATTACACTACATTTCTACCGAATAAAATGTTTTGGTAGATTCGAGGTCGACTGAAAGTGGCAAGTGCCATAAATCCGAAGCAGCGCAGCACCTAGCGCACGCAATGTGTATTTGTACGTACACGTATACCTATATACGTATGTGTGCGTCCAGATTTATACGTTTGTCTTGCTCTACGATGCACGTCCACATGCCCAGACAAAAATATTGCTGCTTCCACTTGAAATAGAGGAAACATGTTGCTACTAACTAAAACCATGCAACTCTTTTACCGCTGACGTTAGAACATGTTTTATGTCTGTACCTGTTTATAAAATTGAAACCGAAGACTAAGTATTAGATTTTTACTTAATAATTTACTAACTTAATATCCATTCAACATAAATCACAATTTAACTTAACATGAAAATGATTACGCCAAAGCTGTGTTGCCTAGACCAAAACTCATCCTTGTTCGACGAATCCAAAATGTATAAACAACGTGATTATAATTAAAAGACTTTATTTGTTGTGCTCAAAGCCCTGTAGAGGTTTTAAATCAAAATATTGGCAGGAATTTACTGTGTCAATCGAGAATTAATTTAAACTTTGCTGCCAAAGCGAGCGACGAACAACCCAAGGGACCAAACGGGCATCAAATCGAATAGAAGGTTATAATTTTGTGGCGTTAGGCGAACAACAATCGACTCTACCGTGGCTAATCAATCAAATGTGAACTCTAAACGTGAAGTTTAGTAATCAAAATCGCGCGACGATATCGGCTGTCTGGAACTGATTTTCACTTGGACATGCCTGAGCCCATGTCGTGGTGGGCCCAACACTCACTTAGTGGGTACTTCGCAAAAGTAATTTGCGAGGCTCGTGACCGATCATTTAGATGTTGCCGCATTTGCATACTTTATTAACATCATTATCAGTTGTAAAACATAACAGGCGGATGGTAAATGGATTCATTGGCAGCAGGATGAGAAGTCGCTTTCGTGTGCTGTCTATAATGATTTTGTTAATTCCACCCGTAGTCGGTGGTTTCGCGTCGCTGCTATAACAACGTTGTCGTCGGCCCAGCATTAATTTAACAGTTTTCGCTTTTTGCGTTTTAATTTAATTATTAAGCTCACTGACGAATGTGTAAAACAGCAGCTTTTTGGTACAACAATAAAATTTAAATACGTACCATTTAATTTAAAGCGCGGCAGGTGAGGCGCGGTCAGAATCAGGAACGATGTTGTGCAATTGAAACACTATGTGGCCGTTGTTAATAGCTATTGTAAATGAAGTGGAAAAATAACCACAGGCAATGACATTATTTTAACATCATGGAATGTTTTACGGTACATACATTTCACATTGCTCTACCTGCATAATACGCTTACCATATAATGAAGGAAAATTTATTTGCTGAAATAATTACATTGTCCCTTTTACCTAACATTTATTTTCATCAAATCATGGACAATAATTTTCCACACAATCTAACAAAACAAAAAACCTCTAAACAAATCTAGAATCGAAATCAAACTGTAATTGGCCGCCTGTCCATCATTCTCCCACCGTCACGCACATAATGCCGGAACATCAACCGGTTGAGGCTACAAACCGCGAACTATCGTTGAGCCGACTACCCTACAACCATCCACTACAGTAGAACTCACAGTACCGTTCAAAGAGCATCATTTCCTGTCATCCGTGACGGCTAAAGGCGCCTCTAAGACTGTGCCCCTAACGCCCTGTAGTGGCAAATTAAAAACGTCAATCAACCAGCTATTAGGTACTGATAAATCACAAGCAACCATTATTCGAGGCTATTAATTGCATTCGGCTGTAAATTGAGTTCATTCATTCTTGTTTCATTGTATTGTTAGAAAATTAATTAATTCATTTCGTTTGATAAGTTGTGGTTATAATCTAAGGAGTAACACACAAATTAGATTTCATGGTAATGTAACGACTCGAATGTAATTTGCGGATTATAATGAAATTGATACTTCACATACTATGAAGTTCTAAATATCTTTTTCCATATTTAGAATATGGTACAATTACAACATTAAGATTACATTTTTATATAACGATTTAATGGGAAAAAAATTAAATTAACTCTCATTTCTAAGACTTGAATTAGAACATCCCATCATGACATACGGGGCTAAAACTAGGAGACTCACGGTTGGGCTGGCCCACAACTTACAGACACTCAACTAGATATAGATAGGGTTGTGCTCAAAGTTACTCTAAAGAATCGAATCTGTACCGAGGTGATTGGATGGAAACAATAAGCTATTTTTCAAAAAAAATAAAACTGACTTCATAACCACAAAAAGGCACTCAAAAGCGAAAAATAATTTACTTAAAATTATTATAAGCGTTACCCACTTCTCTATTTGAAGTCGGTGCCAGCCAAGTCTAATAGGTAGTAGATAGATAATACCTACATGTATCTACCTACTTACTAAACTACATGTACCTACTTACTACTACTACATACATAGTATCTATCTAATATCCAATAGACTTGGCTGGCACCGAATTCAAATGGAGAAGTGGGTAACGCTTATAATAATTTTAAGTAAATTATTTTTCGCTTTTGAGTGCCTTTTTGTGGTTATGAAGTCGGTTTTACTTTTTTTGAAAAATAGCTTATTTTACCCTTTTTAGTGCAAAAAAGTTTTAGTAAAATTACATGCATCTATTAAATTTCGTGTCTGGGCCGTTATACACTGACGGATATATACTTTTTGAAAATTTCAAGTATGTACCTATAACGGTTAAGAAGATACAGATCTGTAAAGTGCGCACATATAGACACGGACGGACGGACGGACGAACAGACAACAAAGTCTCAGAAAGTGTTCATTTGGTAGCCTTTGGGTTCGGAACCCTAAAAAATTGACCTTTAAATGCCGCGCTAAAGTGAAAATATTCACTAGTAATAATGATGTCATCAAGGTATCAAAGGACAATGTCCAAAATGGCCCTGTACAATTAAAGCATCTGACACACACGATAATTAATTGTCTATTTTATTACAATAATTCCAAATACTTTTATAACACGGACTAGTTGTATTCCAAAATGAATATTAAAAAGTATTATTTGCGATTATTAACATTAATTGCCGCCATATGGCCAACAGAGTACTGAATCACTCTACTACGTTATAAGAGGCACTTCCCTATATTGTGGATACCCGAATTATAAAAGCACTGTGTAGCCAACCTAACAACGGAAAGTATTATTTACGTAGTAACTATTATATAATATATGGTTATATGCTTATAATTTTTTTTGCTGTGTTGATTGGTACAAAGTACGTTCATAATTCTGAGTTATTTAATTATGTATGCAGTGTCGCGGGACTGAAATGGCCGCCATCTTCGCCAAATGTCATGTCATGTCAAAAAATATTAGGTATGTTTAAAAAAGTTTGCACCCTAACAAGACTTTGTCCGGTAGAACATTCCTGTGTTAGACAAATTATTTATATTTATATATAATTATTTATTATAATTATTAATATATAATTATTTATTGAGGGCCCGGTGGCGTAATTGGGAAAACGGTCGGCTTTGATGCCGTGGTACCGAGATCAAACCGCCGTGCACCAATGAATTTTTCTATCGAAAAATATATGTGCGCTTCTCACAGTGGCTCTCCGGTGAAGGAAAACATCGTTAAGAAACCAATAACCCCCGCATGGTGGTAAAACATATCTAGTGTCCGCCTGGCCAGCTACCACCCTCAAGTCAGAAAATCTGTCGCCAAACATCTAATGTGTTCCGGCAGCTATCCTTGAGAGCTAGTTCCCATTTTAGTCTACTTTTCTATTTTCGATCGCATCATCACTTAGCAACAGGTGAGATAGTGGTCAAACGCTTGCCTATAAGGTATAAAAAAAAATTATCCCCACCTTTATTTCTATCTCGCTCACAGTTACCATAAGAATATCTTATATGCAATAGCAACCTCCATTGTGTATCTTCTCGGGACTCTTCTTGGGACTCTTCTACTAATACTAGTACATTCTCCTATGTTTGAGGTATTTATCTCCATATCTCTGGTGATACTAATCAGATCTCGATAAAATTAAAATGGGACCACCTAGGAAACGTATCCTACCTATTAAAAAAAGAATCATTTGAATCCGTTCACAATTGATGGAGAAATCGCGTAACATACAAAAAAAAAAAAACGAATTGAGAACCTCCTCCTTTTTTGTGAAGTCGGTTAAAAAGTATCGCATAGCTCCCTGGAATAAAATAGTTTCAAGTGGCAAAACTTAGTCAAAGTAGGAGGAGCGATGATATTTACTAGATGGCTGGCAAAATCTGGATAAAATATATTAGATAGATATAGCAGAGGATCCTGCTCAGTTAGATGATATTGGAGAGATCTATGTCCAGCAGTGGATTAGTGTAGGCTGTTGATTATGATGATGACTTACATTATAATTTATTCAAACGATCAAAAGCACCTGTACACTCTGTTGCCGCCACAATCGATCGACAAGCTGTAATCTTACAACCATAAAAGTGCTTGATATTTGAGTAATAAAAATTAACATTTCCACTTTGTAAAGTATGTAGCTACCCTTGTAATCATCTCTAACAATGGCCCCGGGTTGTTTTGATGTCTGAAAAAGCCCACGATTAATTTCGCCTTTTAATAAAAAAAATATGGGAGGAAATATTGGAAGACCTCCATTGAATGGCTGAGGAGTTTTAAATTATTTTTGCCTGCGAAGAAAATGAAGGACTCATTATGTAAGTTTATTAGGATGAGTCGACAGAATCTCTTTTGATTGTAGAGGTCCTAGCATTACAAATTTTAAATGTATTTGGGAAGATATTTAACCGACTTCAAATGCCACGTTATATTATATTATTTTTAGTTTTAGTTTATATTTTATTATTTTGGAGATACTCTAGATCTCAATGAAATTACAATGGGCTCAAACGGAAAGGTTACTCTCTCAACCAAACAAAAATTAATATTCCTAATCGGTAGTAACTTTTAAAAACTTTTTACAACTTTTTAAACTTTACAACACTTTTACGGATGTATTGTATGTATTAGATGTATTAGTGTTTTTAGTTTTTTTACAAAGAATTTTATTGGGAACTTCATTGGAAATTCAAAAATATATATTGTAATACCATATAATTTTACAGCTAAAAGAAATTAGCAAATCAGTGAGACTGTTCTCAATCCGCCAGACAGCTGTTGCGGAGGCTTGTTTTCATACATCTAGAGGTACCCATCGGATCTTGATGAATTTTCAATGGGACCTCACTAGTAGACTAGTATCTATTCTGTGCCACAGTACAATACTAAACAATTAACAAAACCGAGTAGTAAACCGCGTGCTTATTAACTATAACGCCATCTAACGAACATCTAACGCTATCTAAGTGAAAGTTAAAACTACGGTGTTAGGGTAGGTAAATGTTCAACAAAACGTTCATCGATGGCGTTATAGTGAAGTGCCGAAAAAACACGTTTCTTGTATGGGGACCCCCTTTAATTTTTAACTTTATTCTGTTTTGATTATTTGATGTTATAGCGGCAACAGAAATACATCATCTGTGAACTTCAACTGTCTTACTATCACGGTTCAGGAGATACATCCCGGTGACAGACGGACAGACAGACAGACAGACAGACAGACATACAGACAGACAGACAAACAGACAGACAGACAGACAGACAGACGGACAGTGGAGTCTCAGTATTGGGTTCCGTTGGTACCCTTTGGGTTCGGAACCCTAAAAAGAGTTTTCCAAATCGGTTAATAAATGACGAAGTTCTGAGGTAACAAAATTTCCTGATATTCATTGAAGAGTTCCGTTGTCTGTTTCCAATTTTTTTTTAATTTAAAAAGGTCTCTTTCGGAACAAATAATAATTTTTCAAATCCGTTCATAAATGACGGAGTTATGCCCGAAAATACATAAAAAAAAACCGACCTAGTGCTAGTTGGACTCGCGCACCGAGGCTTCCGTACAAATTTGTCAAACTAGGTTAAAAGACAAACTTAACTTTGCAATTTTATCCATAGAAAATGTATTGCACCAGCCGCAAATAATATGTTTGTAATAGTAAATTCATTTTTGTTTGTTATTAAACTACGTAGTTATGGTTCTCAGATTTACCCTATATAAATGCTTCAAGACCACATGCTTCTTGCCAAATTTCATGATTCTAAGTCAACGGAAACTACCTAGTCTTTGATTTCTTTGGGAAATCGCCAAATATGCAAAAATATGCGACATACACGGTCGATCTTTTAATCGCGTTGACCTACAAGTTTGATTTTTCAGAGCCATAATTAAGATAGTTTAAAAACTAAAACAACCGACTTCCATGCTCCGCGAGTCAGTTTCAGTAGCAAGTTGGAGACGTTTATCGTCGTATCTCTGGAGATACTTATCAGATCTCGATAAAATTACAATGGGACTACCTCGGAAACAAACCCTACCGATTAAAAAAGAATCATTCAAATCAGTTCACAATTGACGGAGTAATCGCGTAACATACACAAAAAAAAAACATACAGACGAATTGAGAACCTCTTTCTTTTTGGGAAGTCGGTTGAAAAGAGACCGTACACTCAAGTATTTGATTGCTAAATAAATTATTTAAAAAAAAAAAAAACCGTCTTCATAACCACAAACAGGCACTCAAAAGCGAAAAATAAATTACTTAATATAGTTATTATAAGCGCTACCCACTTATCTATTTGAAGTCGGTGCCAGCCAAGTCTATTGGATAGTAGATAGATACTATGTATGTAGTAGTAGTAAGTAGGTAGATACATGTAGGTAGTATCTATCTACTACCTATTAGACTTGCCTGGCACCGACTTCAAATAGATAAGTGGGTAGCGCTTATAATAATTATATTAAGTAATTTATTTTTCGCTTTTGAGTGCCTGTTTGTGGTTATGAAGTCAGTTTTTTTTTTTTTTTTTAATAATTTAGTTTAGAAGTTAGAGGGGGCAGGGCCACTTTTTACCTCTTTGAAAGTGTCTATCTTTCAAAGAGGACTATAAGGACACTAAGAAAAATTCGTACTAGGAACATCAATGTAATTTTTTTAACCGACAAAAAAAAACGGAGGAGGTTATCAAGTCAACGTGTATATGAAAACATTATTCAAGGTCATATTTTTTAGTCTTTAAAAGTATATGCAATAGAAACCTCCATTGTATATAATCTTCTTGGAAATCTTCTTCTATAGTAACTAGTAAGTCGTCGAGATAAGTAAATGCGTCGTAATACAAATGCTGATATATTAAAAACGGCCCGGCCGATTTCGTTAAAATTTAAATGGGACCACCTGTACCCTGGTACCCTTTGAAACAAAAAAAGAATATTCCAAATCGGTTCAGGTATCTTCGAGTAATCGGTGAACATACATTAAAAATAAAAATAAAAGAATTAAAATAAAAAAGATTTCGACGAATTTCTCAATTCGTCGATATCTTCCTCCTTTTTTGTGAAGTCGGTTAAAAAGGCGTCTTGATGTCTATCATGTCTAGACAGACAACAAAGTGATCCTATAAGGGTATAAAGGTATAAAGGGTCCTTTCCTCCTTTTGAGGTACGGATCCTTTTTTTACTTTTGAGGTACGGAATCCAAAAAAAAGTTCCTCCTGAATTGAGAACCTCCTCCTTCTTTTTTTTTTTGATTTGGCGTTTATCGGTAAATGAACATTTTCCATGAACCTTAATTATAATTTGAATAGACAGGAAGGCCAGTAATAATATAATCAATGCATTTAACAATATACTCGTTGCTATCCGTAAATCATTGACGAATACATTATATTTTAAGCTCTGTAACACTAACAATAAAATCAAAATTCATTGAGTACTTGTTTATTTACGTTATTGAATAGTTTTCAATGATTTGAAAGTTTACTTTCATAAATAAACATAATATTGTGAAGACACGTACAGTTGCTTTTTGAATTATGTGCTTGATTTTTTAAATACATATATAATATTGTTTCTGACATATATTTTAAATGTATTCTATTTAAAATACATACAACACAATACAAATACTTTTGATTGGCATCAATTCGAAATAGATACAAAATAGTACTTAACTAACTAAAACTAGTGGCTTTGTAAGCTTAAGACCTCGCGAGTATGTCTTTGCATAGCATCAAACTGAATAACACACTTCCGAACTCTTGATTTTTATGGGATGAAAAAGTTAAAAAGTTGCGTTTTAATAAGGGTAACAAATAAATATAGTGACATTTTGAACATTTTTCCAAATGCCTGAAATATGTGTGAAATATATATTTCCATGCGACAAAGCGAATTGTAAGTTTGAAATAATTATAAGCCTGTGAATAATGTTATTATAAAACATACATAATTTTAATGATCGCTAAAAAATCGTAAGGGCTCCTACTCGTACTTAAACTAAACTTTACTATTGGTACTAAACTGGCCGGTAACACTAACTTGATCATCGTTACGTTTATTACTTGGCTATTACATTTACCCTGGATTACGTACTCATAAGCTACTTTACTGGGTAAAGTTTAATTTAAAATTATGCGCATTTCATTTAGTGATGTCGAAGGGGATCTGATGAGCTTTAATTTTTAGTATATGATTTTATTATATTTATATACAGAAAGTTTTCCTATTATTCAGCTTGTTGAAGGTTTACTCGCATTATATTTGTATTGTATTGTTGATGTCATAGCTGTATGACAAAAATATATAGTAGAGAGATACGTAGATGTTAACAAATTAAAAATTATTCCTTTATTTTATCATATAGGCTAGCGTTTGACTACTAACTCACCTGTTGGTAAGTAATGATGCGGTTGAAGATGGTAAGCACGCTATAAGGCCTAGAATGGTAACTGGCTCTTAAGAATAGCTGCCGGAACACATTAGATGTTTGGCGACAGATTTTCTAACTTGAGGGTGGCGGCTGGCCAGGTGGACACTAGGTAGTGTCCTACCATCATGCGGGGGTTGTTGGTTTCTAAACGATGATTTTCCTTTACCAGAGGGCCACTGTGAAAAGCGCACATATATTTTTTAATAGTAAAATCCATTGGTGCACGGCGGGGGTAGAACTCGGTACTTCTGGCATCAACGCCGTCTGTTCTCCCACTTACACAACCGGGCCCTCAAAAAATCCTTAATTTTTAGTTATAACTATTGATTGGCAGATGGTAGAAACATATATTTGTTTATTCTAGGCCTCGCGTGTTAATCATCTTCGAACACATCATTGCTTACCACCAGGCGAGATATTGATCAAACGCTAGCCTGTAAGACATTAAAAAAACCTAGATTTATACATGATTTAAAATACGCCATACTAAAACCACGTTGAGAATTTTTTAATGTACTGAGACAAGTCAGCAATTAAGTTTCATTTACTTTTAAACAGAACATGAAGCTATTCTTGGCTCCCATAACTAAGGTGTGTTAAAAACCACTTAATGGCATTATCTTCTAAAGGAAGCACTACACCTAACCAGCTATTTCCGTAACAGCTTCTTAAAAGTCATAGCTACAATGTATAAAATACTATGCAGTAAGGATTCTACGTATATCCACTTTATTTGAGAGTGTATTGATATTGAATTAGTCTAATCTGTACCATGAGCTGCAACCAAAACTTTATTAAATTGTTAAACACAATCCAAAATTTTATCGTACCGACGGGACTCGAACCCGCACCCCCCGGATTACACGTCCAGGTGCTCTGCCAATTAAGCCACGGTTCGATCCATCGATACGACGAAATTAGTGGATTGCATATGTTAACCCAATTATGCATATATTATTACCTGCAATTAAAAGTTCATTCCATAAGTCTGTGTTTGTTAAAGGCTTCATATGCATAGATATCACCATCATCATATCATGATCATCATAGATATCATATCAGATATGTATCATCGTTATCGTATCAGCCTATATCTGTCCACTGTAGGACAAGCCTCACGTAAAGATATGAATAAAATAATTTTATTTGTTATTCTAGATGTAGCAAGCGTTTAACCACTATCTTACCGAACTTTAAGAAACGGTAAGATCTAAGATATAACACATACTTGCCTTAAATATCTCCAATCTGCTTAATTTACACTGTAACCAAAAAAATTCACAAGAAAATGAGTACGTACAAACGAGTAGATCAATTATGTACTGTTGCTCGTAAAGCGTTCTGATTTCTTTTACTGTCCGTACTGTACCTAAAGTTGTGTAATCGTTTTTAAATCGGATCGCAAGGCGCGCACGAATGCGCAACCTGCTCAAACCATTAAACATTTACGCCGTGAAGATAACGCGAGCTTTTTGTACGCCACTGCAAGATTTTATGACTCTTTTATTGTTCTTCGATCAGATGCGACCCCGATGTTCTTCCTTTGCCTAGTTCTTTCACAAACAAAACCCGATGAAGTCGTTTGATCGCTGACTTTAAATAAGCTCTTAACCTTATTTCAAAACGACAATGTTCTAAAGATTTCAACGAAGATATTTTTAATGAAACAAGTTTGATGAGCTGAAATTAAATTGTGATTTCATTGCGTAAATGTTTCGATCGGCCTTCATTTTTTTCATTCCTGTGAAGTCGTACCCGGCGAAGCTATCGCCGGCCCTTTGACTTGTTGGAGCGCAACAAAAAGCAAATGTTTGTTTTACCTGACCAAATTCCAGATTAAGCCCTTTCAACTTCATGTAACAAAAATGCGGTTGTTTGTGTCTATAGGGAGGAAAGTCGGCATTGTGTTACATATTTTGTACGACCGTTCTTAGGACACGAGCGGCCGCCGGATAACAAACACACAAAAGGCGAAATAATGAATAGTCCAGAAAAACGGCGCGGCTCTCGTTATGAGCCACATGCATAAATGATACGGCGAATCTGACAAATGGAACGGCAGAGTATAACAATGCTAGTGCCTCCAAGTGGCCGTTCAATTATGCAAATAGGCTGTGCGATGTTCGTCCGGCAATAATAAAACTGTTTAACAGCTGACAAACGCTGGACGTCCGCTGGAACATTTTTGTATTCAGTCAGCCGTCTAAGCAATAAAACGAGAACAGGTACATCGTCCGTGTGACGAGATGTCCCGCGCTCATATTAAATTAGACCGCCCCTGGTCATCCACTTTATTTTTATTTGAATCCCATGAAAATATGGAGCGTGTTTGCTCGTTCGCGTTTTGGGAGTACGGCTTGCCACCGTTTTATTCGCGAGTCAATGTTTATGAATTTGTTAGTAAACAGCCCGGACACGGAATTGTTACCTTTGCAATTTAGGCGTCGGAAAAATTCAAAACAAAAGTGCCATCCGCGGAGCGTAACGGTTATCGCTAATTATCCGAAGTGGGTTATTTCGCCGAAATAAAAAGTAATCCGATAGTCATTTGGATAAAAGACTCTTTCTTTACGAGCTCTTGGAACTAGATTGGTAAGTATAGTCGCCTTTAAGGGGGGTTATCATGCAAGAAGGACATAAACGCGAGCGTGGATTGTGTAGAGTCGTGTGTCGCTCGATGGATGTTATCTGCTGCATAGAAACAATGTTACCTTTACGCTACAAATCTTTGCTTATCTAGATTTCCATGAATAACAAAATATAAAATTTGTCAGAAATGTTGATAGAAGAAAAAAGGAAACAAATAAAATAAATTAAATTAAACCAATCAAAAATCTAATTGTCTGTCTTACGCCTGAGGCAGTCTATAATTTTTAAAATCCACCTCATAATTAATGCCAGCGTTTAATAATGCAAATAAATTACAAATTTATTATACAAAGAACAATTTTTCGTCTGTAACTTCTCATTAAACTGATCCACTCTAGGTGCTTCATCACTCAGTCAAATTGCGTTTCGCTTAATTTTCTTTCCCCGGCAGGTGTGTTCGACAGAGCAATTATTTACACCGTCAGCCGTGACGTCACTTTGCACCCCCCTGCCCTCCTTTGCACCCTCGTACTTCTGTGTGTTTCCTCCGAGAATAAAACTTGCTATAGTCGTCTAGATAGTTTGAAACTGTAAGTATTCCCTTTAAGTTTTCCTATTTGGTTTTCATCGTAAAGGCCTATCTCAACTTAGAGAATTGCATGTTCATCACGTTTCAAAAATTCTATCTCCACTTATATCCCGTTAGAAACGGGGGATGTATATTACTTGAAAACTTTTACACGTAGCTCTTCTCGTAAAGTTTGATGTTGATGTGGTAAATTTGTTAAGTACTAGAACAATGTAAACTAGATTAACAGGATCCGCTTAAGCGAATCACGTCTCGATTTGAGTATGAACATACCAATGTTTGTCGCTAAGAAAACTGCCAACATTAACAATCCTTAATGTCACTCAATTTCAAGAGAGGCTTTGTATCACCAAGTTGCTATAACGTTACATTAAATAGACGTAATTGGAAGCAACCCTTATGCTAACCTACATTAGATCCAATCCAAGGTCGCTCTTAAATGTCATAAGCATGCCCCCTCATGTTTAGAAATGTCACTGCGGCTGATACGCCTATGGTTTAGTATCTCTAATTTGACAGTGACATATAGGATTAAATTATTATGCCGACGTTAAAGAAAATGAATTCGCACTCAGATTGAGTGGATTCCATTGTTGTTCTCGGCTTAAATGACGCTTTCAGAACAAATGATGTTCAAGCTTAGACGTTAAGTAGTTGATTGGTTAACAGAAATTACTTTTGGACTGATTGTTGCCTTTCGCTCATTCTTGAATACAACAATGTTTTGTTTACATTAACAATCGGAATTCAGCGTAATTTATATTATTTGTGAGACCGAAAAACATTTTGATTGTTCAGTATTTTTATTCTATGACCTATATAAAAATGTATGTAATTAATGTGATTTCATTGGGTGATAGATGATAGATATTGCCATATCTATATTATCCTTCGGTTATACATGTAGTAAAAAAACTCATCTAATGTTTTCAACCATTATCATTGTTTTACTGTTTTTGTTTTTATTTAGTTATCTTACAAAGTTAATAATTTAAGATCGTTAAGTCTTCGTAACGAAAAAACCAACTTCGATTGCCGCGCTAGTTATTTTCAGTATCAATGTGTTTATCTTCATATCTCTGGAGATACTCATCAAATTTTGATTAAATTACAATGCAACCAAAAGGAAAAAATATTCTCCCAAATAAAAAAAAAAAAATGACGGAGTTCTGGGGTAACATACATTTAAAAAAAACAGTCGAATTGAGAACCTCCTCCTTTTAGGAAGTCGACTGAAAAGATAATATAACATTTGATATTACCTTATACAGAAAGAATTGGTAGGCTGGCATTTACACAGGTGGATGGTTGACATTTAGCTGAACACGTTTTGGTGAGGCTATAACAAAACAATCGATAGGATCGACCTTTCAGGATAGTTGGCGCACTCGTTTGACACGCGATAGCTGAAATGATGAGTAAGTGCTTCTATAAAAATTGATAAGTAGATCAGGGTGGATTATTAGACCATTGTATGGGCCATATTTGCCGCGCAACAGCAAAGCACGGTGAAAATCGGCGCAAAATTATTTTCAAATAATCTCAATTCTTGTGTTTTTTTAATTACATTTAAGATTTTATTTTTAACAAGATATTATGCTTAGTTTAATTAAAAACTGAAACTATTAATTATTTGACTATGATCTTAAATAAAAAAAAACAAATAAAAAGAACCTACAGGCATACAATATCTAACCAATTAAAATACTCAACATAATAAAAATTACATCCTCGTTATTACTAGTTCAAATAAATAAACAGCTCCCATTCCAAAAGGCCAGGGAAATGGCTGTCCAGCCGAAAAGGTAAAATTAAACCGCCTGTAACCGGTTATAATGAAATATATCGCCTAAAAAAACAAAGCTGACATGAATACATAACACGAATGATTCACATATTAAAACGAAGTTTAATGGGTTTGTTTAATTGTGCGCTAGTGAGCACGGTAATTGCATTTCTAATAAATTACGCTGTGATTGCTCTATGACCGTAAATTGTTTTTTTATAATGCTAATACTGATTAACGTGGGTTTGATATGCTATATAAGTATTTAGTTTATTTTCAGTAAATGAGTTTAACATGCCGATTATTCGTTTTTATTACAGCGTAAAGGTTACGTTTGATAACTATAGCACCAGTTAGTAAGTGACAACATGGTGGAGGATGGTAGCACGGCTACTTGCTCCGTCGGAGCACACCGTTATATATTTTAGTAACAGATTGGTGGTAAGATAGCCAGGCGGACACTAGAAATTAGTGCTTTACCGCCATCTAGGGAATTATTAGTATTCCATACAATATTGATTAATTATTATTCAAGTCTAGTTTGATAATTTTGATGTGTACTTTCTTGAACAATGCGGATGATTGAATTTCATACGTAGTTTATTGTGTGTTAATCAAATAACCTAAAAAAATATAATGTGACTGTACGCTTTGCTTGCCGAGACCCAATCGGCATGTTCTGGATTCGGTACGGTCTTGCTCTCTCTTTTTTCACGAACTTTTTTTAATTCTTCAAATCATGATAGTTTATGTTACAATGTAAACGTTTTGGAATAGGTTTCTACTAATTATATTTTTATCTCTCAATTTAGTTAAAAATCTTAGTAAGTAAACATTTTAAACTTGATCTATCTATCTATTATATCCTATTCCCAAATTGAAATGAACAAGACTAATAAATTATCTAAAAAAAAAAATTATCGTCCAAAATTTAGCACCTCCAAACACTTCAATAACTAAAGTCCCATTAAATCAAAAACGACGTCAATAACACTGCAACCGTGGTTATAAATTCAGACTTGAACGAAATCGTTTTATAATAAATTCCCCGTACCGCAGCCAGTGGGATTAATCGTCTTACTTTTCTCTTCCCGCTGTAATCCTTAGAGGGAATTGTGTGGCTAGGATCCTCTGTAACCACTACTATGAGCTTTACAAAGAGTTTTCACAAACTCGACAGACCAAAGATAAAAATCGAGATCGTCCTTCGTTCTGAAACTCGAAAATAATGTTAAGTTAAAATCGAATTCGTGCGGAGAGCGAATGAGGTTTTCTCCTAAAGGGAATGTGTGAGTGTTTTATCAACACGTATCGATGACCGGAAAGAAGTTTAGGAGGTCAACTTTTTAAGGATTCGTTTTTATTCTGATATTTTTATTACCGAATCCAATATTATATTGTAACTTGTAAAGCTTCTCTAACATATATCCAACTGAAATGCAAGTTTGGAACTTCAATATATACGAGTACCTTTATGACTTGTATAAATGAATGAATGAATGATAATACTTTATTTCACACAAAATCACAATATACTACACAAAATTAAGTACAAACTCCAGTCTTATCGCTAAATACTGATCTCTTCCAGGCAAAGCTGGATAATACAAACTATTTAAAAATTACCGGCCAAGTGCGTGTCGGGCCACGCGCAGTGTCCGTTGTAGCCTGTTATTCAATGCAAGTCTTTACCCGTTATAAACAAGCAACTAGGTACTCCGTCTTTGTTACTTTAAAGGATTTATTCTAAGGATTTTGTATTCGGTACAAAATTATCCAACACCCAAGTTCAACGACTATCACTGCTAAACTAATAAAGTTATCTTAACCGCTATAGTTTTCCTTTAAAGTTCATGAAATGCGCTATTATCACAAATTTTTACAGATTTTTCAAGCCAGCAGTTTAGCTTTTTGGGGGGGAGGGGGACGCCCTACTGGAACAAAAATGTGCACTTTAAAGTTTAATATTTCGTAAATGGAGCATTCAATAGAAAAATGGTATTAGCAACCCTTAAGTCATTTCAAAAGATCTATTCAACGATGCTCCACACAATGGGGTAGGCGATGAAAAAAAAAATCATCCCCACTTCTCATATAGGGGAGCTACCCTAAAAAAAGATATTTTTCACAATTTTATTTCAGTACTTTGTCGGTGCAATTTATATGTATACCCCTACAAAATTACAGCTTTCTAGTATTATCGATCTCTTAGCAAAACCTCGGACAGAGAAACAGACAGACAGACAGACAGCCGGACGGACATGACGAAACTATAAGGGTTCCTTGTCAGGACTACGGAACCCTAAAAAATCGGTAACGGTACTTAGCAGATTTTATTAATAACATCTTTACTTTAATATATTACTAAATATTATAAAACATAGTTCCACGCCTCGTCTATCTGTCTTTATGTATGTATGTTCGCTATAATCTTGAAAACGACTGAACGGATTTTCATGCTGTTTTCGTCTATCAACAGAGTAATTCCTGCAGAACGAACCAACTATACCTACACCTATACCTTAGTGTATAGTTCGCTAAAGGTACTCGTATTGTGTAGATTGGTGGTTTGTGCTTGTCGTGCCGAGAGTGGAAGTGTGTTCCATAGTCTAACGGATTCCACGATCGACGTTTGATCGTGGATCCAAATCATTATAGCAGTGTAAGAATTTAGAAAAGGTCAATGATATGGCGCGGAAAAGAAAGGTTAGAAAGAGAATAGAATACAGAATTGAAAGAATATGATTGTACCGTCAAAGGCGAATGGGGAGCCACTTGAGCTTAGTGCGAGATTAAGATACATGCTGATACTTGCGCAAGCCAAATATAAACCTAAAACAGAACATTTTGAAGTCACTCTTCTAGTCTTCACTGAGATAATGATAGCTACCATTGCCATGATCAAGTATGAAGAGAAGAAGGGATTGCGCTCGCGCAATTTTGGTGGCCGTTGGTAAGAAGTTGCACAGACGCAGTTGCGTCTGAGAGTGAATCAGCTCCAAACAGTTTTCTACTAACGGCTTTTATCCGTAGAGTCCTTGATAAATTATTCAATTCACCTCAAAAGCTTTATCATTGTTTAAATATGTATTCTAATTTAAACTTTGTAATCAATTCTAAGCTAACTAATTAATATCAGTTACACACATCTTAAGATGCAAACACTAACATACCGGGTAAGTTGGACAAGTAAAGTCCGCTATCACTTCCCTAAATCTTATGAGGAAACAATTTAAGTTCTGGCCGGTAGTAAGAGCTCAGGTCTCAGCTCACAAGTGGGGGATATTTGCGAGCCTCGTACTCGTAGGATTTACTGCATCACTAGTTGCACACAGATAACTATCTTCAGCAACGCTCTAACTTATGAAATGGTCTCTTTGTAACTTCGCGTCTTTGTGGACTCAATGCGAATAATTGCTTGTGGTAGAATATGGATCGTGCAGAACTAATGTTAAGAGACAGTCTGTGTTCTCAGTTAATGGCTTCGTAAAAGGGTGTCCCCGTTATAATAAAAACGTTTAAACATCGTTAGTGCATGTTCTTAGCTTTATTCACCCTATTAAAACTTTCTATTAACAATACAAGCTTAGCAGTTCTGACTCGCTAACTAATTGGAGTCGAAAACTTATACTGTGAATAAAAATACCAACGCAGAGCTTACAGACTGCAGACCAGCATCAAAACTGTAAATAAAGCCTAAAAAATAAACTAACAAAAATGTACCGCAGTCCAATTTAAAGCAAAGTTAGTTTGGACTGTCAGTCAGTGTCCGTGTACAATATTAGGTCTGCGCAGAGAGGGTTCGCACCTGATGGGTTTACTGTTGGCAACAGGGCTTAGTTTGTGTCACAATCGGCCGACGCTGCCACTGCAGAATTAACCGCGCTTGGCCCGTTCTAAATGTCACTCTTATTATCATCTGACACTCTGGATTACCTAGGATAAATTGTTTTAACGTTTCGGAAGCCGTTTTGCGTTGATATTTGGTATCTCACCAAATAAAAAATATCGAATAAGTCTGGATTTTAATTAAGCTCTTAATCTCTTCTTAGTGATTAACCGTTTTAATTCGTGGTCTCTTGTACGGCGCCGAATCAATCGAGCTAGGTGTTTGATTGCCGGCAACAATCAAACACTGTCGTCTACTTTGACGTACGAATGAAATTTCACGGCAGGTCTGCCTGCCGTTCGTCAGCTAATACCATTTTCCGTTTGGCTAATAAGTTTAGCATGCGCTATTACCAATCTGCCGCCGTCGGGCTCGCCTCGGCTCGAACGCTTCTGCAGCAATCAATTTGTTTCATGTTCGGACGTTTTGATTCTCTGAATTTCACTCGAATGCGACGCTCCATAGGTGCGCTCGTTGCGGCGCGTCTTCATTTGCAAGTTTATGTTTGTTTGCGCAGTCGTGTCACATTTACCTTTACGATAAAGTGGAGTGCCTGAGTTGCAGTAAATACGCTACAGTTGAAGCTCTAATTGCGTACTTACATACCCTCATTTTGGGTTCTGATTGTTAAACAGTTCACGCTAAATTTTCCATCTCATAATTGTTATCGATACAAAATCGCAATATGTAAATGACGGGCCGGGCTTTCAACGTTGCCTACTGCCTAAGGGTCTCGAACGATGCAAGTTCAGCTCATTCGACATCCAGAGCACGAACGCCTCGAACGCTGTCTCCCATCTCGGCTCTCTCTCGTCGATTACATTAATTCTACCATTTTATAAACGATTTAATAGACAATCTTCAGATTTGGCCTTCTGTGCAAATCTGAAATCAAATATACAACAATTTGTAGGTACAACATTTCATTTCACAGAGCTGCGATAAGAAATATTGGCACAGTCCAGTTGCTTGTATCAGCGGTAAATTGAAAATTGTTGCCATTTATTCGAGCTATTTAAAATTGAACGCTCGTTCATTCCTGACGGCCGAAAAGGAGTTTAATTTATTCATTAAGCCGCAGTTTTTCCCGCCGATGGAAATCTCTGAATAAGAATGCAGTTTGTCATTTTGTCGTGGTCGTCTTCGATATATCCTCGAGAGTATTCAAATCAATCTCTGAACATTTTCAATTTATTTCAGTGTCCTTATCTGTGACAGGCTCGGCGCTGAATTAATCTGAACGGAGTCCGCCACCCGCCCTGCCGCCCGCCGTTCGGTCCCTCTCACCGGAAATTAAACGAATTAACGCCATCTAAATGTACATTTTTCACTTTGAAACTCGCGCATCCTATCGATGAATCTCGAGTTTTTTTCATCTGAAAGCGATCGGCGGATCTGTGCGTTTATCAGTCTTCGTTGAGATTGAACAATTGATACGTCAGTGATGTACGTTGAATTGTAAATTGAATTGTCGTTATTGATTCGTCTACGCTCCATTTATTCGGCAAACGATTTGATTAAATGTATCAAGCGACACTGTTATATCTGCGCTAAGCGTGGTTTGAATATAATGTAGTGGGTCTACGAGGGTAATGATAGTAGTTCATGGAAGCAGTCGCTATACAAATACAGCGGGTGGATTCTATTGTTTATTGGAGTGTTTTCCGTAGTATTGTCGGGTAAAGGTCGGGTGCGTTACATAAAGGTCGGGAATGTGTACGGTCAATCGCTCAAGCGGTTCGGACCATGTACTCCGTGACGTAATGGGGCTGTAAAGCCGCGAGCGCACCTGCCCGAGCCGTCGTCCGCCGATACCCGCTAATTAATTCAGCACCGACCATTACCACGAATACGATACCTACTATTATTGCGTAAGCTCTAAACTGCTTCCTTGTTTCGCCCGAGTTATTTCTCTTTTACGGTGGAGCGAAGATTGAGCACTTAGAAGGCCTCTTCTGCTTTTCTTGCCAGATTTTTATAGCTTTATTACGTAGTAGAAGTAACAGTTTGCGAATAAGTTGTACTTTTTAGACGGATATTAAGTCGTAAATCAACTGAAACATAAGGTTTTAATTCGGCTTAGGTTAAAGAAACACGTGTTGACATTAACATCGCAACGTTTGTAAACAGACATCATATCTGTAAATAAAATCGTAATAAGTTAAATGTTTGGCATTAATCGAGATACACGCACATAATTTTAACTGAGAGCTTTACCGCTCATCCTCTTAACGAGTTCATACTGTCCAATAAATTGCTCCGAACTATGTACCTACATTTTGATTAATAAAACTGATTATGTTTATCGCAAGGTTTAAATTTTAAATTCGACGGCTTATTACTCATTATGCTCAAAATGCATTCGTTATCGCGCACGTAATTATCCTGCGAATTGCGAAATGTTGTCCCGTAGAGTGCTGTGGGTTTTAACCGCTTTGGTACACCTACGGTCCGATATGTGCGAATTTATTGAAAGAGCGGCGGCAAGAGAGCAGATGAAAGTTCCGTTTCAATGTCACAGCAAGTTAACTGTAGCGTAAATACCTTAAGTGTTATAGCGCACGAGAGCAGCTGGCCCGCTAACTAACTGAGGTTTACTTCCCCCACCTCTAATGTATCATTTTTCAAGCCTCTCAAGAAGACCGGCTCACCGTCTTGAGATTGCTATACTTAGCATTAAATTGTGAAGCTCTTAAAGGGCATTTCGCTTGGATTACACGGGGCGTGGATTTTTTTACTGGGGTCCTTCTAGATTGCGCCCGCTTAGCCGCTTTGTAAATACCTTAAAGGTATCGGTCGGAATAAACTGGCCCGATCCGCGCTGACGTTAATGAGCCCGTCCCTTCGCTATCGCGGAGACGTACGGTTATAACCGTGGTATTTGCGATACTTAGGAATTATCTCGACCCGACTCCTTTTTTCTCATTCAATTTATCTCAAACTCCCATTTCAGGGGAAATCAGTACAGCAAATGGGGTAGCCGGTTTCATATTCGACAACATAATGCCTTCTCATCAAGTAAATTATGACTTTAATCTCATAGAAAGTTCCACTGAGAATTCACCCGACTTTACTTTAAACTTCTCCCACTCTGGCATTCAACGGTCGGTGATTTATGAAAACTAGAAAATTTTGCAGCATAAAGAATATTTCATTGCTTCTACTTTGTCACGCATATAAGCGAGTTTTAATACTTGAAAAGAGTTTGTGAAAAATTGCGCTTACAATAAAAGTGCGTTATCATAAATTTCATTCGTACGAACTCCGTTCATTTGTAAAAATATTTGCATTTTTTAATTCAAATGGGCCAGCATTGTTATTATTTTACTTCCAACTTTTATGCTACGAGTCGGACTACTATATTTATTTCAACAATATCCGAATTCTGTAAATTTAATGCATGTTTTAAAGTAATAAAGTTGGGTTTTACATGAGAGCGAAGCGATTGGGCGTTTAATACGGCAGTAATAAGTACGGCATTAATTCGACATGGACTTATTTACTTCCCTTAATGCTGTCTATTTGGGAAGATAAAAGAAGTTAATTTTATAAATGGGCCATTCCAGTATAGGTAATCTTGCGTCGGCTTTATCTGGTCCCAATCGGCAAAGACAGATAGCGCGGTCGACACGCGAGCGGCGATTGATTAGCCGGGCCCGCACTGCCTTGACGGGTTAATAAAGCCTCTGCTACCCGCTGATTGCCTTGTAAGCTACCCCATATAACCATTCTATTTTACCCCAAATTCTGGGCATCGATTGCTTTACGCAATCCATCATATAACAGACGGACGGCCAACTTTGCCAGACCTTAATAATAAATCTGTGAACTTGTTTTATACTGCATATCACTGCAGTGTTCTTGTTAATTGTTTGCCCTTATTTTCATGTTCATGTGGATAGGTTAAGTGAAAATATTTGAGAGCCCCGTTGGCGTAATGGATTATGGCTTATTATGGCTTAACATCTAAGCGTGAGGTCACCGGTTCAAATCCTAGCATGAGGAGTGTTTGTCCACAGGTGGTAGGAGCATATTTTATCAATGTTCCGCCTGACTTGCGACCAAAAAGTAGCTTACTACCATCGAGGAGAAAATATGTTACCATAACCCTTACGATGTTCCGGCAGCACACTGCCCTTGAGAGTCATCTTCGACCACATCATCGCTTACCACCAGACGACATAGTGATCAAATGATATATATCTTCTAAAATTATAAGTGTCTTTGTCCTAACATACTGACTGACTGACTTAGAGACAACGCACAGCCTAAACAGCTGGTTGTAGAGACTTGAAATTTGGAGGGTATATTTGTCTTACACGTAAAGGTACTAAGGATTTTCAAAAATTCGCCCCCTAATGGCATGAAACGAAGGTTCAAAGTTTGTATAAAGAAACAAGATCAGATAAACTTTTTTATTCTTAACTTCACACAAGTACTTCTGGAAATAAATAAGTAAATACGAGTTATAGGCTTTTTCGAAATTCCACCCCTAAGAGGGTGAAATGGGGTAACAAAGTCTAAAAATCAACATAGTCAGGCCTGTCGCACTCTGCGCTGTAGCTATATAAATATAAGTACATACGCGGCAGCCGGCCGGTTACAAGAATAGTCAGTAGTGTCACGCGCGCTCTCGATCGGACGCGCGTCTTTACTTACTATTCAATCTGTTTTCTCACAACACTCAACCTTACAGTAAGAGACAGCTGACGGCCTGCAAGCTGACCGAGTGATACAAATTCTCGCCGCGCGGACACACACGCAGTTCCTAGTTACTATTATTTTATTCTGTGGCGCAAAGTCAAGGTCGCATCAAAAAATCAAAGAATCAAGAATCAAAGCATTTATTCAGTATGTAGGCAGTATAAATATACGCACATATACACGTCAAAATCATAAAATAAATCATAACCAATTATCAAGTAAACATAGCAAAAGCAGAATTTAACGCTTTGAATTAGAAAAAAAAAGTAATTAACCATTCAGCTGTCATCCAATCGTTTACGTCAGAATATTAAAAAAAAAAATTAAGTAGGTTAAAACCAACCATACATGTAACTGTGTGTTTCAGTACTTCAGACAATTTTTATATAAAAAAAGTGAAATAGTGAAACACAACATAGAGAAACGCATACCGATCACAGTACATATCATGATCCAAATGGAACTGATAGTCCGTCTGTCAGCTGCGTAATATTGTTTAAATAAAAATAAAAATGGCAAGCCTAGAAAGAAAATCTGCGGACAAAAGGGGAAAACTGAATGGCTATTGAATCTACCGGTGTTTCGGAAATACTCCCATCAGAGAAGAAACACCAAGAAACTCTATGGGGCTTGTCTTGTCATTTTATCTTTTTTTTTTAAAATTAATTGTACATGTCAGCTTTAAAATTTTAACAATATATTAATAATTATAATACAACTAGAAGTCCCCCGCGGCTACGCCCGCGTTAAAAACTCCTTTTATTTACTTAAACATTTTCTTTTGTAAAAACGATTCTATCATTAAAGACATCAAATAAAAATTAGCCAAATTGGTTCACCTGTTTTCATATTATCGCGTGACTAAGACAAATCAGGATTCATATTTTTAAAACCCGAAAAACCCAATAAAGCGCAATCCGAAACTATATTGATTTTCAGACTTTTTTACCCCAGTTCACTCTTTTAGGGTGGCATTTTGAAAAAGTCTGAAACTCGTATTTACTTATTTATTTACAGAATAAAGAAGAAGAAAGAAGAAGAAGAAGAAAGAAGAAGAAATATTACAGATTACTTGTGTGAAATGTCGAATAAAATGACTATCCAAAATTTGAACCCCCGCTTCATCCCTTGAAGAGTGAATTTTGAAAAATCCTTTCTCAGCGGATACCTACGTCAAAATTTCTATCTGGATGCAAAATATCAGCGCAATCCGAATCAATATTGGTTTCAGACATTGTTACTCCACTTCACCCTTTTAGGAATAGAATTTCAAAAAGCCTGAAACACGTATTTACTCATTTATTTACTAAACTACTTGTGTAAAGTTTCGAATATAAGAGACAATCAATTCTTGTTTCTCCATACAAACTTTGAACCCTCGTTTCATCCTATTCAGGGATGAATTTTGGAAAACCTTTCTCAGAGGGAACTAACGTCGTAATTAATAACTATCTGCATGCCAAATTTCAGCGCAATCCGAAACAATATTGATTTTTACACTTTATTACCCCATTTCACCCTCTTAAGGGTGGAATTTCAAAAAAACCTGAAACACGTATTTACTTATTTTTTTACTGAAGCACTTGTGTGGAGTTTCGGATAGAAAAGACTATCTAATCTTGTTTCTCCATACAAACTTTGAACCCCCGTTTCATCCCCTGCGAGGGTTAATTTGGAAAATCCTTTCTCAGAGGGAACTAACGTCTTAATAACTATCTGCGTGCCAAATTTCAGCGCAATCCGAAATAATATTGATTTTCACACTTTATTACCCAATTTCACCCTCTTAGGGGTGGAATTAAAAAAAACCTGAAACACGTGTTTACTTATTTTTGTACTGAAGCACTTGTGTGAAGTTTCGGATAGAAAAGACTATCTAATCTTGTTTCTCCATACAAACTTTGAACCCCCGTTTCATCCCCTGCGAGGGTTAATTTGGAAAATCCTTTCTCAGAGGGAACTAACGTCTTAATAACTATCTGCGTGCCAAATTTCAGCGCAATCCGAAATAATATAGATTTTTACACTTTATTACCCAATTTCACCCTCTTAGGGGTGGAATTAAAAAAAACCTGAAACACGTGTTTACTTATTTTTGTACTGAAGCACTTGTGTGAAGTTTCAGATAGAGAAGACTATCTAATCTTGTTTCTCCATACAAACTGTGAACCCCCGTTTCATCCCCTTCGAGGGTTAATTTTGGAAAATCCTTTCTCAGAGGGAACTAACGTCGTAATAACTATCTGCATGCCAAATTTCAGCGCAATCCGAAACAATATTGATTTTCACACTTTATTACCCAATTTCACCCTCTTAGGGGTGGAATTAAAAAAAAACCTGAAACACGTGTTTACTTATTTTTTTACGGAAGCACTTGTGTGGAGTTTCAGATAGAAAAGACTATCTAATCTTGTTTCTCCATACAAACTTTGAACCCCCGTTTCATCCCCTTCGAGGGTTAATTTTGGAAAATCCTTTCTCAGTGGGAACTAACGTCATAATAACTATTTGCATGCCAAATTTCAGCGCAATCCGAAACAATATTGATTTTACACTTTATTACCCCATTTCACCCTCTTAGGGGTGGAATTCGAAAAAAACCTGAAACACGTCTTTACTTATTTTTTTACTGAAGCACTTATGTGAAGTTTCGGATAGAAAAGACGATCTAATCTTGTTTCTCCATACAAACTTTGAACCCCCATTTCATCCCCTTAAGGGGTGAATTTTGGAAAATCCTTTCTTAGTACACCCTTACGTACTAAGACAAATATACCCTCCAAATTTCAAGTCTCTACGACCAGCGGTTTAGGCTGTGCGTTGTCTGTCAGTGAGTCAGTGAGTCAGTGAGTCAGTGAGTCAGTCAGTATGTCAGGACAAAGATTCTTATAGTATTAGATTTATATTTGTTCTTGGAACTTGGGGCATTCAGGCCATGCATTTTTGTCATCCATATAGTCACCTATTTATATAGTATGATTTTTTCATCAAATTGGATTTTACATAGATTTTAAATTTGCTCATAGGCAATTGATCAATATCTTTAGGTAGCTTATTGTAAAAGCGTACACAGTTCCCCATGAATGGCGAGGCGTGTAGCAAATTTTGAACGATACCGACGTTGTAACTAGGTTAATCTCGCATTTTTGCTAGCAGGGAGTACATCTTCTTTACTTGTACTATTCATTATTCTGTGACATTGTTTCGGATTGCGCTGAAATTTGACATGCAGATAGTTATGACGTAGGTATCCGCTAATAAAATATTTTTTTAATAAAGGATTTTTTAAAATTCACGATTTAAGGGGATGGAACGGGGGTTCAACGTTTATATGGAGAAACAAGATTAGATAGTCTTTTTCATTCGAAACTTTACATAAGTACTTCTGTAAATAAATAAGTATATACGTGTTTCAAGATTTTTCAAAATTCCACCCCTGAGAGGGTAAATGGGTTAACAAAGTCTGAATATCAATATGGTGTTTCGAGTTTTATTACAATGAATACCTATCTCCCTTTATTAAGGAATAACTTGAAAACGAGTGGACCGATTTCTTCAGTCTTTTTTTTTCTTAATTATTTTTTTAAGTATTTTTATGAACGGTTTTTACGAAAGAAAAGTTGTAACTCAATGAAAGAAGGTTTTAGCGCGTGCGAAGCCACGGGGTACTTCTAGTAAATATATATATTTATATATATACCGTTTTGTAAAATAATTTGAAAACTAAACCATTTTGGTATGCTATGTACTAGTATAATGTTATATGCAAAATATTTACACTTAAATCATAATCTGAGATGAGCGGATTATCTCCAAAGCACAGAAATATTATTAATAAATATTTCTGTGCTTCAAAGTCACGGCACAGAATAAATAATAGTACAAGTCACAGCAGATCTCCATCTAATGTAGTTGACATAACTATATTGAGCAAACAAGTATCTGTTACAGATTAACAATCAACTTTCACGGCGAGAGGGATTTAAGTAGAAACAGGGGTTCCGTTTTAGCGTCCGAAAGTTTATTCCGGTCTGCGGTGTAAATTAATCAAAGTATATCGTACTGTGTAGTGTGCGATTATAAAGCAGGCGGGTGACAGAGGGCGGTACGGTGGGCGGCCGCGTCCGGTACAAGTTTCGCTAACAATTTCGGCCGCGGATCGGATTAGGCTGTGGGGCTGCTCGCGGTCACTAGCAGGTCTCATAAACACGGTATACGTTTCGCAAAGTTCTTCCCGCTAGCGGAATTAGAAAGTCACTCAACAACAACAAATCTGGATTTACTTGGCTCTCTGGAAATGACATTTTTAAACCGGCCGTCTCGACGACGGTCGGCACGAGCGCACGTTATCCGCAATGGGGTTCGCGCGTTGCGTGGGATTATGCAACAAAAAATGTGCGTAAAACCAACCCTTTTTTCGGACGATGTGAATGTGACGTGAAGTTTCTTCCGGCTACCCGCGCCGGCCTTGCGCGCGACGGGCTCAGCCTAATTGTTTGACGAAAATAAATGATTCCCAAAATAAAAATAAACGAGAGTTTTGCGTTTGGTATTAATTTTTAACGTAACGTTGCGGCTGCTTTTATTTATTAAAGCGTAGGTTAATTGGGGCTATTCCCGATCCGGAATTGATGACGTGATTTCCATCGGGCGAACAAAGCTGCTTTTTTCGTGCTAATGGTTGCATTGTTTTTAATGTCTATTAGGTAGGAATGATGTTCGGACATTAACCGTTAAAACCCGTTGAAAGTTAAAGAGCTCGTAATAGAGTAATAATTTTGACAGCATGTAGATAGAGGGCATAAAAAATAATTATTACCTTGTATGTGTAAACATTAAGAGTCATTCTAAACCGTGATTGTGGACACGCACGCAAACCCACGCAAATATGGGTCAGTCGGCAGCCCGACTTTACGATTTAACTTACGTACGTAGTGACTTGACAAAATTTCGTCATGTCGATCGTATTATCGGCTATTACTAAGCGACTCTTTAAAAGCTATTACTCATGAACAGCTACTCAAACTAATCAAAGACACCATTATAAGTAAAACGTTTAATTTTCTTTGAATGGTTTCGTACTAAGGTTGATAAGCTTTCAGTTCTGTTATTTGTTAACTGTATATTTTGACGTAGCGCATCTTGGGAGAGGCCTACGTCCAGCAGTGGACTGATACAGGCTAATGATGATGATGATGATGATGATATTTTAACTACACCCAATATCCAATAATAAATTTTGTAATTGTGCTATGAAATGAAATAAGCTATAAATATCGAGGTTATTTTTAAGTCTGTAATTTTGACGCTATATTAGTGTTCTTATCCTAGTGTTCTTAAATTCAGGAGTTGCGGAGTCACGCAAAGTTAATCTGTCTTCATTTCCTATCTATCAGAATGGCAGGCCTCACGGGCAACTTAGGGTTGCCACCACTTTATAAATAGGCTTGTTTCTATATTTAATACATTTTAAATCTAAATATATTTAAAACTTAATAAAATGGATCATACGTAAAATGGATAGAATGGATCAGCATATCCAATCCATAGTACAAAATACATTGAGTTGTTATTTTAAGTTTATATTGTCTTTTGAACACCGTGGGGCATATAGATTTAAAAACGGGAATTTAACGTGACTTACGCGATGTCGATATAGCGATCGACATATGTTTCGGCCTCATCCGGAGGCCTTCTTCAGGTTCTTGAGTGCGGGGCGCTCGCCGACGCGTCCAGCCTCGCACTGCGGGCCGCTGCTCGTGCAGCGCGGGCGGACAGAGCGGGCGGCGGCGGTGGCGGCGGTGGTGTTGGTGAGGGGTGATGATGCGGTGTACATAGTGCTGGCGCGGGATTAGGTTGGAGGGCTTCGTCTTCATCACTGCTGTTTTCTTCTGACGAAACCACATCTAACCGGCAGACGGAACTCAAGGTGTCCTCCTCACTGTTGCCACTGGTGACGTGCTTTCCATGAAGAACGGTTTTCCACGTATGTGACAGGTACCATATAACAATCGGCATATCGACATCGCGTAAGTCACGTTAATTTCCCGTTCTATATATATAATCTATAAGTTTAAAATGAACGTGAGTTTTATTAATAACACCGTGGGCATCTTCACGATAATGCAAACTGATGTTCTCTAAGTCAACAACAATATTATGAATGTGAAAGTCGTTTGGCATATTTGTTTGCTGGATCCGTTGAGCTTAAATTTTGCACAGGGATAACAAGTATTATGGATTACGCCATAAGATAGTTTTTAACGCGGGCAAATCCGCGGGGCACAGCTAGGTTTTTGTTTACCTCGTACTGGGTAGCACTTGACCACTATCTCACAGCAACAGCTCAACATCTCCAGCAAAGCCTTAGAATTAAAATTATTTCTCGACTTTAATAAAGTTGATATAATGTGTATTACTGAACACTGGTTTGTGAAAGGTACTTTGTTACCAATAATCAGAAATTATACAATTGCAAGCACATTTATTAGACAGAAGGCAATTCGCGGTGGCTCACTTATATATGTATCTGAAAATTGTAATTTTAAGGAGCGTAAGGACATTGTAGCTTTGTCTGTTGAACTATGTATTGAATTATCTTGTATAGAGCTGGGGCAACATATAGTCATCTGTGTATACAGACCTCCATCGGCTGATTATAAAATGTTTGAGACAATTATGGAAGAAGTCATGATGAAAGTCTTCAACACCCCGAAATCTTTGATAGATTGCGGTGACTTTAATGTTAATTTAATTGAGCAGTCACCGCTCAGTGATAAGTTAAAAAAATTATTTCTTAGCTTCAATTTAAAGCATCTTTTTAACCAGCCGACTAGAATCACTAGCTCATCAGCAACCTGCTTGGACAATGTGTTTTGCAACTGTGAACCTGAGAAAATTGCAATCTTTGATAAACTTGGCTCCGACCATCTGGGACAGAGTGCCACATTTTCATGTAAAACATCCACCAAAGGTCAAGAATACACATACAGGCCCATTACAACCAATCGGGTTGAACAGTTTTTGGATATCATTGACAAGCAACTAATGAACCTAATATTTTCTGAGGATCCCGATGACCTATGCAGCACTTTATCTCAAATGTTGGGTGCAGAGTTCAATAATATTTTTAAATTTAAAACTATTACAAGAGCTGGGAAAATTCGGTTCGATGACTGGGCTACTCCTGGTATTTACAAAAGTAGAAATAATTTGTACAACTTATACTCACAAAAACAAATTAATTTACACAATACTAAATTCATAAATCACTTAAAACTTAACACTTAACAAAAACACAAATATTCCAAAACTTTTAAAGTGGTTTGTCAGACAGCAAAATCTTTGCATTTTAGTAGAAAAATTAAGCATGCTGATGATAAAATAAAAACAACATGGAAAATCATCAATACTGAAACTGGAAAAATAAAACAAAGAGACAGTAAGATCATCTTAAAAGTTAACAATAATTTAATCATGGATAGTAATGAGGTTGCCAATACATTTGATGAGTTCTTCTCTCAAGTACCCATTACTACCACTCAGTCCTTAAATTCTAGTCCCGCTGATGCTTATTCTATATTATCAAAGTGTGTAAATAAATGTGATACCTTGTTCCAGTTCAAACACGTAACTGCAGACTCAATTGTGAAAACATTTAAAATGCTCAAACAAAAGAAAACCGAGGACCTGTGGGGAATGTCAACCACAGTTCTCAGTTACATTATTACTGTTATTAGCCCATACTTAGCTTTTATTTTTAACAGATGCGTTGATCAAGGTGTCTTCCCGGATTTAATGAAAAAAAGTAAATTGATTCCTTTATTCAAATCAGTAAACAAAAATGATCCATCTAACTATAGACCAATCTCTATACTACCGGCATTGAGTAAAATTTTTGAAAAAGTAATATTAGACCAGCTTTTAACACATTTTAACATGAATGATCTTTTAAATAGCAAACAATTTGGATTTACTAAAGGGCGTTCTACTACTGATGCAGGAATAGGTCTTCTTAAACATATATTTGATGCATGGGAGAAAGCACAAGATGCTATTGGCGTGTTCTGTGACCTATCAAAAGCATTTGATTGTGTCTGTCATGAAACACTAATTTACAAATTAAAATACTACGGTGTTGAAGGTAAGGCACTTGATCTGGTATCATCATACCTCTGTAATAGAACACAGATGGTTGAAGTCAATGGCGTCAGGTCATCTGGATCCCTCATAAAAATGGGAGTCCCGCAGAGATCGATCCTAGGACCTTTTTTATTTCTAGTTTATATCAATGATTTACCGTCATTCGTACAGAACCTATGTGATATTGTTTTGTTCGCAGATGATACTTCCTTGATATTCAAAATAGATAGGACTACACCTAACTTTGACGATGTAAACAAATCAATAACACAGGTTCTGAATTGGTTTACAACCAATAACTTATTGTTAAACGCAAAAAAAACTAAATGTATTAATTTCTCTCTACCAAATGTAAAAAAGGGTATCCTAAATAGAAGTATATTAATAAATGATGAACCATTAGAACTTGTTGAATCCACAACATTCTTGGGCATCACCCTGGATTCAAAGCTTCAATGGGGTTCTCAAATATCGGTTCTAGCAGGTAGGTTAAGCTCCGCTGCATACGCAGTACGTAAAATTAGATTTTTAACGGACGAAGCCACTGCAAGATTGGTCTATTTCAGCTACTTTCACAGTATAATATCTTATGGCATTTTATTGTAGGGGAAAGCCGCTGAAATCCAATCAATATTTGTTTTGCAGAAACGAGCTATTCGCTCTATATATAGTATGAGGTCACGAGATTCACTTCGTGAAAAATTTAAGGAAATTAAAAATCTAACAGTGGCATGTCAATACAGTTATGAAAATATTTTGTTCATACGCAAGAATATAAATGATTATAAGAAAAGGTCTGATGTACATAATTTTAATACAAGACATAAAAATAGATTAATTATACCTAATTTCAGACTGCAGAAAGTTAGTGGTTCATTCATGGGGAACTGTGTACGCTTTTACAATAAGCTACTTAAAGATATTGATCAATTGCCTATGAGCAAATTTAAAATCTATGTAAAATCCAATTTGATGAAAAAATCATACTATACAATAGGTGACTATATAGATGACTAAAATGCATGGCCTGAATGCCCCAAGTTCCAAGAACAAATATAAATTGTATTATAATTATTAATATATTGTTAAAATTTTAAAGCTGACATGTACAATTAATAAAAAAAAAAGATAAAATGACAAGACAAGCCCCATAGAGTTTCTTGGTGTTTCTTCTCTGATGGGGGTATTTCCGAAACACCGGTAGATTCAACAGCCATTCAGTTTTCCCCTTTTGTCCGCAGATTTTCTTTCTAGGCTTGCCATTTTTATTTTTATTTAAACAATATTATGCAGCTTACAGACGGACTATCAGTTCCATTTGGATCATGATATGTACTGTGATCGGTATGCGTTTCTCTATGTTGTGTTTCACTATTTCACTTTTTTTATTTTTTTATATAAAAATTGTCTGAAGTACTGAAACACACAGTTACATGTATGGTTGGTTTTAACCTACTTCTATTTTTTTTTAATATTCTGACGTAAACGATTGGATGACAGCTGAATGGTTAATTACCTATTTTTTTTCTAATTCAAAGCGTTAAATTCTGCTTTTGCTATGTTTACTTGATAATTGGTTATGATTTATTTTATGATTTATGATTTTGACGTGTATATGTGCGTATATTTATACTGCCTACATACTGAATAAATGCTTTGATTCTTTGATTCTTTGATTCACCTCATGTTAAGTGATGATGCGGTCAATGATGGGGCGCGCATACCTATAAGATATAAATTCACTCGCAATCAATTTGAAGACCCCATATTGTGTTTAGCCTGAAACACAGACTCAGTCAGGCGATATATGTCCATAATGCCAACCTAGAATAAAACATTATACATGTATATAACAGCGCTAAATTGTGTACAATTGTGCACATGATAATGCCAGTTTATATCGCCAAAATATTTTCAGAATATTGCTGTGTATGCCAGAAGAAGCATGAAAGTAAAATTTATGCTGTAGAAATTAGAAGTTTGTGAAGTATGATTGGAGTGACTCTGATGGATAAGGTGGAGACCAGCGTGATGAGGGAATGTTGTGGTGTGGTAGAAGATGTAGTGACAAAGATAAAGAAAAGGATGCTTAGATGGTTTGGTATAGAGGATGGATGAAGAAAGATTGACGAAATATATTTATGAGACGAGTGTGAATAGGCCAACCGATGTAAGTTGACCTAGTCGAACGTATCATTACCATATCGGAGACGTTTTAAATAAAGTCCAAGTCAAACGTACCAATAACCGGCGAGCATGTATTAAGGCGCTCATGAAAGTTGAAGAAGCGAAAGAGGTATGTCAGGATCGTAGCATGTGGAAAGACGTAGTCTCTGCCTACCCCCAACGGGAAGAGGCGTGATTGTATGTATGTATTTTTAGAATATCAAATTTTTTATGACATCAAATAAGTTTTCTTTATATTTGCTGAAGTAAAAATCCATACAAGTGTTGTAAAAAATGTGACCATAATAAGCTTATTGTTATTTCCTAGAATTGTTTTTAATTTTTTTATTTCTTTGAAACAATAAAATCTAAAAGACTAATAAAAAGTTTATTCTTTTGAACTTTGATACAAAATATATGGCACACAATATATAAATCGACGACAACCCTAAAAGCCGCGGCGTAAAGCATTAGTTCCCCACCAGGCGACTTTGCTCGTGAAAAATGATTTCCAACCGCACCTTGCCGTTGTCTTTACCAATCTTTCACTGTTTCTACGTTATTCTACGTTATCTACGTTTGTTCCAGTTCGCGTGTTTTAGATCTGTTTATTTAGGACTTTTGCGTTCTTGTTTCAGGTATGTATTGCTGTGATAAGGTAACACGGATTTGGTCAAACGAAATGTGACTTCAGGTGATTTAGCACTATGAGAATTTAGCATGTGTTGCACATACACCACAAACTATTATATATTTAATTTGTACATACAAATCAGTCAATACATTTAACATAATATTAAGGCCATGGATGGTGGTAAAATTGATGGTAAGTTTCAGTTGTATTGTGATATGATCTAATATAACACATCACAAAATCACTCACACTCTTAAAAATCCTAAACTTCATCTCATTAACTACATATTTCTGCTCTTCGACTCTCTAACAAGTGTTTCTTTAGACCTCATTATTAATGTCAATCGCATACATTTTAACGATAAAATTGGTAAGTATTTTTAGGTTCAAAAATAATTTGGTAACTCGTACTTGTACGTACTGGGGCTCATTACTCAGGTTGCGCTACGTAACCTGAGTAATCAGTAATAATGTAAATAGGTTTCATAGTGATATGAACGGTTGACTGTTGATAGGATTTTCACGCGCCCCACGATTTTATTTTTAGTCTCATCAATGCTCTAGCTAGATTGATGAGGAGTGCGATGACTGGTACTATGACCTATCTAATTAAGCATTAGCTTTTAGTACATTATCTTCATTATTATCTTTCTCCGTTTAAGTCAAACATTTCATTCCTCATTTTATTTCTAAATATAGCATAACGCGTTTTTTCTTGCATTGACAAATAAAATATTTGTGTTTTTGAGAATTCTACAAAATATCTAAGACTGCACGACATGTTTATTTATTATCTTTTTCATCTTCGTAATAACAAATAATCGAGTGGGTATTGTCAAACAAATGTAACACACTTATCTCATTATTTTTAAGAAGCGTTTTCCGATCATAATACTTAACTGTACAGGAAACGCTAAAAGCAACAAGAGAGCTTATATATTTTATAGCCTCTATAGCTTATTATGATATATTATCTGTAATCAAGACCTAACGACTTTTGTTTCTGCCACGATTTTATCCCCGAGAATGATTGGAGTCTTTTAAGGGTTGCGTACGCAATGGGTATCGACGGAACCGTGTTACTGAGACTTCACTGTCCGTCCGTCCATCTGTCTGACTGTCAGAGGGCTGTATCTTCTAAACCATAATAGGTAGACAGTTGAAATTTTCACAAAATATAACCGCTATAACAACAAATACTAAAAATAAAATAAAATACAAAAACAAGGGATGAACTAGAAACATATTTTGTTTGGCGTTTTTGCTTGATCATAGGAACCCTAATAGGTAAAGATTCTAAATTTCCTCTTTGAATATCTATAGCTAAATAAATAACCAAAAATAATAAAAATTACATTACATAATTGACAATTAAAGGAGTCCCCATTCAAAAAACGTGTTTTTCGGAAAATATCGTCCAGTCTTATTTATTGTACTGTGGTAAGCTTTGAGTACGCCATACTCAAAAGTGGTAAGAAACCCTACGTGTGTGAGTCTGATATCACACTTGGCCAATTTATTTGATATTGAATTCATCTATTGATCACGTTGACTTACAGGTTTGATTTTTTCACAGCCAAAAGATACCGTAGACCTGAGTATTTGGTATAAGTTTCAACCTAATACTTCTATGGTTTCCTGAGATAAAGGGTTTTGACAAACGGACAGACAGACAGACGGACAACAAAGTGATCCTATAAGAACCCTTATTTTACTTTTAAGGTACGGGACCCTAAAAAGGAACGTAAGAATCGCTTGTTTAATTTTGTTGTTTGGAATTTGTTTTCCTCATTGTAATGTATACCCAGTCTCACTTGCTGCCGCAATTTTAAATGGGGAATGAAAACTCTGGCATACTACATGGTAAAACAATAGAATAGTTGTCCTGGAGCTCTCGAGCTCCAGCAAGGGTGGATGACGTGAATTTTAATTACATTTTTATGATACTAAAGCGTACGTAGACGAGTATAAGCAAGGAGTGACTCCGCGTGTGTAAATAGACCTAATTTTGTAGTACCATAAGTTATTTTAGAATGATTTTGTTACTGACTTCAAAAAGGTGGAGGTTCTCAGTTCCTCTGTATGTATGTTTTTGTTTGGTATGTATGTTCACCAGTTTTTCTATCAATTGTGGACCATATTCATTTTCATTTTAACCGTGGCCGTACCATTAAATATGTACTGTACCTATTTGTGGCAATAAAAAAATATTTGATACACAACCTTAAATCTTCGTCCGTCAACTGATTTAGTTAATTATTATTTTATTTAATAGATAATGCACTTGGTCTCTATAAGATCCCTGAAAAGTCAAATTTTATTTTAGTTTCGGATTTACCCTAAACTGACATTGACATAACATCAAATTTGACATTCAAGTAAAAATGTTATACTTGATCGTGGATGGAATATTAAGCGGATGTGGCATTTAAATAACAATAATAATATGAGAAGGATAAAACTATACAATCGCTGGTATGAGAGAGCGAGATGAACAACATTTTTTTATCCTTTACCTGCGTATGCGATTAAACTATCTCCAGCAATGTATTGAGCCAGTTTCTAGTGCACCCATTGGCTCTCACCCGCTGTCATGTATAACCCGACCAAATTACGTTGTTCATTTTATCTTATAGCTGGCATATGTATCACGTGTTTATCGTTTTAGTCGGGTTATATCTCTATAGCTATTTCATTCGCATACGCTAATGTTCTCTCTACATATATATACTTTCTCTATGTACTTGATAGCTGTCATCAGGACCGTTTTACTCAGTGGCGAAATCTGGTCATCTGGTGGGCGAAAAAATGGTGGCCCTCATCGTCTAGAAATTTAAAGATATAGAGCGAAACACTTAATAATTGCAATTAAAATAACTTGCGAGACCTAAGATTTTTTTAAGTTTTTATTTTTTTTATTTTATCCTGTTTATAAGTAAGAAAGTTTATAAGGATGTTACGACCGATGAATGTCTGTGCCTCCTTCACGCAAAAACTACAGAACGGATTTGTGGAAACCTTACAATATAATAGCTAATACATCAGAATAGCGCATAGGCTACAATATATAAAGTAATTGTGTAAATTGGCTGAAGTATAACTATAATTGTAAGGTTAGTCGATAAAATCCTGGCGTCTGAGAGCTATTCCGGCATGCGCTCCTTAAATCGTTTGATTTACATAAAATAATGTATTTGTTTTGTTATAATGTTCTTAATAAAAATCAGCAAAACACATTTCTATATTCTATGTAAATTTTCACCACATGTGCCGACTACAATTCAGCAATAAATAATATATGATTATGATTATGAGGAAGCAAGTCTTCAAAACTTAAAAAAAACACTTTCAAACTCAAACATTAGTTTAAAATACAAACAAATTGTTTCCGAATTTGCATGGCTATCACAGCCACAGTAACATAGCTATCGTAGTCAAAACATCCGCTTGTTCATTTCTTGCTCACACAGTTCACAAGCGAGTTACATTCAGTACTGAATCAAGTAGATGTGCTTAGGGGTGGTACTGCGCGCATACACACAACCTTTCACCCTTACTTTAGAGGCTTGTTGAGACACAAATGAGTCTGCAGGAGATGCGATTGACTCTACGCGCCCTTTGATGTGAAAATTTGAGCTTTAAAACATAGCTACCTACACGTTTTTAGAAGCACTCTTATGTAAGTGTCTCTCTCCGACCTAAACAACGTATAGTAATTTTAGTATGAAACCTGTCTTTCTATTTTTAGGGTTCTGTACCCAAAGAGTACCAAAGGAACCCTATTACTGAGATTTCGCTGTCCGTCCGTTTGTCTGTCCGCATTTCACAGGGCTGTATCTCCGGTAGATACTTGAAACGTTCATGAAGTATATACATATTACTATTGGGGATTTAACATCAAATACTAAAAACAAAATTAAGTTAAATATTAGAGGGGATCCCCATACAAGAAACGTGATTATTTCGGCGTTTTTTTTGCTTGAACTTACGAACCATAATAGAATGTTAATCTCTACGAAGTATGTATTACTATGGCCACTATAACTACAAATACAAATAACCGAATAAATTAAAAATATAATGAGGGTCTCCATTCAAGAAAACGTATTTTTTCAGGCGTTTTATGCTCGATCTTAGAAACCGTTATATCTAGAAACTTGACATTGGCTTATATACATATATATATATATATATATATCGAATCTAATGCATTAATATAGAGTTGAAGTTAATCATAAGGTTAAAACCCTGTAACTAAATTGCAATGCTAAACTACCATCTTGGGATATATCAGTTTACATTTATTTAAAGTAGTGCTTGTTAAGATTTTTCACTGGCACAAAGATGTAGATAAATCTAAACGCTATGTTCAAAATATCTTGGCTTCGATACAGGAAAAATAACAAAGGTGTGGCTGATTTATTGTACTCATACAAGATGAATATTCCAGCTCAAAATATTTAGAAGCCATAAATCGCGAATTTCAGAAATTCCTAGACAAAAATCTTAGCCAGTATCTTTTCTAGAGCATAATGTTGGGACGATTGAATATCAGACGATATTTCACTAACAGATATGAGACGGTTGTAAAACCGAGATTCTATGTATATGCATGTGTCGATTTATTTCATCTATTGGGTTTTACGTCCGAGTGTTTTACGTTCAGTCAAAGATGTATCGGTGATGCAAATAAGCGGTAATTTGGTGTAAATCACCATGGCTTATGTAAGGACCCGCCACAAATGGGCATTACCCTCCTTCGCGCCATGCAAAATAACTACGCTTCTTTGGCACGCATTTGTCTTTGACTGTACGTGATCTATATTTTGTGAAATTGTTGGTACAGTCGAGGATAGTTCTCATAACAACTTCCGTCTAAAGTAGACGGGAAGTTACGAACAATATAATGCTCTCGCAATCATACTTATTTTGTTTGTAAACATGCTAATGACTTTAGTTTGTGACACGTGACTAGAACAAAACTCTCAAGTGAGAAACGTGTAAGTTTCAAACAGTTCAAACGTTTAGTAGACTAAAATTATATTTGTGATAAGATAAATTAATTATATTTTTAACAGCATCTCAAATAATAGAACATTGCACACTCTTTTCTGTCTAACTTTACGCAGAGTGCCTGCAAAACACCAGATAAATAACACATCGGAATTAACTTTTTCGGTAGGGCAAACAGAAAAACAAATCATTTCGTAGGCAAAAACACAATAATAGAAAAAAAAATTAAACGTTAAAATGAAAACCAACAACAATGAAACGTGGCTTCCCATAAATAACGGTGCAGGCTTTCGTAACGGATGTGGGTAGATTTTGAGAGTTTATACAGCCGCCGAAGCGTACCCGGTAAACAATTTGAATTATGAGATTTAACATTGAAATTGTTTCTCTCCCATTGTACGAAGATATTCGAATAACACGATCCGACGCGACATCAATGTATTGACCGAACCAAATTAGTATGCGTAACGCGCTCTTGTTTTCGCTCCGTAATTTTTTTCAAAATGGGAAATAATGATATCATAAGTCAAGGGGGGATAAGCCTAAGCGGGCCGTAGTGTTTATTATATTTCAATTTGAGCTCAACAAAACCATTTAGAACGTATAATAAAATAAATTAAAATAACATTTTCATATCGTAAAATTGTGTTGTGACAGTAATTTTCCTTATCAACGCGCAAATAGAGCCAAATTGTCGAGCCCACTTACTAAACATTAGGTGTTTCGTAGGAAGACGATAGCAGCTTTATGAATTTTTAGCACGTAATCGGTTTACCTTGAGTTCTGGCAGACAATGAAGGTTCATAGCGTATGCGTGCGACCGGATGCGAGTCGCATGGAGACCGGTGCTTCATACATAGTTGAGTGGGACACCCTCGCCGAGAATTTAAAATTCACCCCCTAACGACGGCAAAATGAGGCCCGCTGTTTGAGCGCGATCATCGTGATGATACTGAAACGCTGACGGCGCGCAACGAGAATTTAATTCCACAATTTCAAGAGCTAGCGAAAAATCATAACTGTCGATGCGCACACGATATTTTCTTATTCAACCCTTATATGTCCCTGACGGGCAGTAATAATCTGCATTGTCGTTTTCATTCGAGATATTTTTCATTTCTCACAAACATAATGTCAGCCCGCCTCCGGCGCTGTTTGATAGGTACAGTTATAGCCAATATGTATTTTTTGTCAGGGTTTTAACCGGCAGTAGTTGCGTTTACCATTTCCGCTATTGTCTTATCTGATTTATGTTCGCGTTTAACCGAGTGTTTCAAATGGAGAGTTTACAAGGAACAGAACGTTTTAAGCCGATAATCCGCTGTTGAATCGATATCGTTTCAACAAAGAGACGATTGAATGAAAAGATTTAAAAAAGTTAGGGAACTATACGGAGCGATTACGTGGATCGGTGCGAGTGAGGGGCACGGGGCTGGCCGCGGTGGTCGGCCCGATAGTACTCGCGATGCCCGCAACATAATATTACCTCCACCCGTATCGGGTTCTTATCTTTTGTCCGTCGAGCGCTGCATTTGATCCAATTTGCCAATACAATCGGATCGGGGGTATTGCAATGGCATTATCTCCGGTGGTCGTGGGCCGCTCTCTAATACGATCGAGACAGAGAACTTTCGTTCCCAAACGCTATTACATTCTTGTACTTACGTAAATCCTCATTTACACGTCCGCTATTTACTAAATGGATTTTATGAGTTCGTTTCAGAGATTGTACAACATCGGGCGGTTGGGCAAACAGAGCAGAGCATTTAGTGGTAGTTGGAAAACTAAAATCTTTAGTACTTTTTTCAAATGATCTTATAGGCTTTTAGAAAAAATGGTACTATGTTAACAAAAAAAACACCAATTTATAATTGTTGTAACGAAAGGCTTACCACATCCTACATGTATATAGGGAACCTATACTACAGAATATAAACAATAGTTAGTACATATTACTGGCTATATTATCATAAAAGAGATCAACTTAACTCTATGCAAAATGTTCTTCAATACTCTTTTGTTCCATAATGATATCCTTGCAACTTCGAGACATGTATCATATCAAAGCCTTGCAAGTCTGGCGAGAGTTCTCCGTGAAAAATAGAATATTCTCTCATCAATTATTATATCGGCTATTGGCAAGCAGTTAAAGCTATATTTTCCGATATTTTCCGCTATCATTCATATATTTAAAAAAATAAAAATTGAAAACGTTTTCCAATAAAAGAAACATAAAGTCAGAACATATAAAAAGTATGAATCAATGAAAAATTAATGAATGTAATTCAAGAAATATCACATTATTTACTGAGGCATCATCACAGTTATGCGTTATAGTTATAAAACTTATGATAAACGCTAGAAAGACTTTGAATATGAGAAATAATATGTAAAAACCTTTTCCGAAATAGAATGATAAAGTATTCAATCTGGAATCACATTGCCTCCCACGTTACCCTTATAATTCCGTTAGAAGTATACGGATGCTAAAAAATTTAAACTTTTTCAAGAGAGGCCAAATATACATAATAATTCGAAAGCCCAAATCCAATCGGAGGAAGTCCGGTCGCGCCGAGGGAAATCCCTCAAGGTGAGAGGGCGCTGGACACTGGCAAATCTTTCCCTCCCCTCCTCCCTGATAAGATTGTCCAGTGCAACTCCCAAAACGCAGAGGGATAGAAAACTTCAGAAACGAAACCGAACATACCATCCTAAGGGATCAATACGTTCAGAAATATAATATCTGGATAGTTCACGCTCGAATTGAGATCCTGACTTTAGTAACATTTTTTTGTTGCGCTGCCATTATTAGTTTAGCGCTAACCATAATGTTTTGTACCGAGTCTCTCGCTTGAACAAATACCGTGGTCGGTAGAGTTAAATTACAGGTATTGTTCGAGAAGTATTTCGTAAGCAAACGAATTAAGCGAACTAAGCTATTGAAATAGGTAAGAACTTTTAGAGATTCAGTTGACGTTTCAAGGTAAATTATTATCTTTGTGAAGTGTACTTTGAATTGCGTAGTAATTGTTCACCTGGAAATTTCCGTGACGACTACAAAAGCAGCGGAGATTCTTTTTTAATAACCATTGCGCATGTTGTTAAAAAAAATATATTGGGTAGAAAAAATGTGTAACCGACAAGCCCAACAACACAAACCGAAACTCACATCTGCGTTTTATTAGCCGCGTACACAGCATGACATAGTTTCGGCCGTACACACTCCGGTCGCATCGGTGTGTACCTTCGGGACGTAAATAAGTAGGTTTGCGAATTTTTCCCAGTAAACTTGAGCAGTTGTTTACATTGAAAGCCGAGTCGTTTATTCTACCGGGGGGAGAGAGGAGAGCGCTACTAACGTAATTAGCAGGCCGCGCCGTCTACACCGGCGTCAACTTAATCTTGAGAAAAATGTATTGGACGACCAATCAGAGAGTATTAGTGTTGTACAAATAGGAAGTTGGTAAAGTGCCGGGGATAGAACTCGTGTTTCAAAGTTTGGGAGCACTTTTGTTCGGAATGGAATGGTGTCTTTTGTGAGGTTATTTATAGGCAGGTGGGTGGATAAATCTTAGTTACGTTGGTTATACAGAATAACAGTCGTTTGATTTACAGGTTGCAATGTTGGTAGCAATATATTTGCACAAACTGATACCATAACAAACATTCTAAACACAATATAATGATTCTTTTGAAAACTATTATTTACTGACACATTAATAGATTAAATATTTAGATTGAATTTATCACACTAAAAATATAATTTTATATACTTACCTCGACGTTTCGATCAAATTGCATTGACCATGGTCATTTAAAATTGCAAATAATGTTGTATAAACTTTACAGAAGCTATGCAACAATGTCAGGCTTGAAAAAGTCTCAGATCTATTTCAGCGGGTCATACAATAAAAAACCGACAAAGAAGGGTGTTATAAAGTTTGATGTGTGTATCTGTGTATGTATGTGGCACCGTAGCTCCCAAACGAATGAACCGATTTTAATTTAGTGTTTTTTGATTGATATGTGACTTAGTCAAGAGTGTTATTTTACCTTTGATTCATGAAAATTGCTTCAGCTGCTTTAAGACTATCAGCTCTTTGCTCTTTCATGACGTGATGCTGGGCATCTCCTGGAATTTGCAAAATACCCTAATCCCCACCAACTATCAGCAAAAATTTCGGGTTTGTGCTGATTCGAAGAGTCTCAATGAACATATACAATATATGGCATCAGTCCGGGGTAGTTTAAAATTTAAAATTTTAGTATTTATACGTATTATAACTTTGGTTGATAGTTACTGGTATTATTAAATTTATTTTATAGTTTCCAACTAGATAAACAGATTTTAAAATCGTTTTCATGTGGGATGACTTGATTATAAAAAATCCGTCTGATATGTATTCATACTGACTGAGGGCCAATTTTACCGCTGCTTGATAAGCCTATTTAGAGCTTATCCGAAAGAGTTTTTACAAGTTTTATACGGCAATATGTGTCAGATAATTATCTGAAGCTTTTAATTGTGAACCGGTGAAACAGGCTCTCAAAGTCGTATGTTGCACATATTTTTTATCATAAAGCAACGTTGTCATGATAACCCAAAAATAATAGCGCATTCACGCACCAGCTCTACCGACAAAACGGCCGGTTTATTTCCACTGAAGGAGAGACATTCGATTATATACTCGAACGTTTCTAATTTCCGACGTGGTTAGCTCGATTTCCGAGGCTGTGCGGGGAACCACCTGGGGACCTTGCCGCTCGCCTATTATCGTAAAATCAAATAAATGCTCTTTACAAATTATACGATTGAGATGGACTGTCAATATTTAGTTGTTTCTCTTTTGAGACTGTTTCGCTGGTTGTTTTTAGATGATTAACTGATGTTCACTTTTGCACTAAATTTTTGGATTTTATCTTTGAGCATTTATTTTAAGTGATTGTAAGATTTTCAAATTCACGTGGATTTGGTTGAACTTATGAACTTTGAAACTCTGGTAACATAAAAGGTTGAGCTTACATCAAAATGTTGCTACGGTAAAATACTTGCTGACTGCCCTGCTTACGGAATTACGGATAAAGATTCAGAGGTTGAAAGAGTCATGAATCATAACCGATGACAAATAAGTCGACTAAACTAAATTGGATGTGTCCTAACATCGTATCATTTTGTTATTGGACATAATTAAATGAATAATCATATAATACAATGTACAAAAAATTATGTCACCCTCATAAAAGCCATGCGTTATAAGAACTCGATCTCTTTTCAAATTCAAAAGGACAGGACAAATTAGGACAAATTCGTGGATATCTTGTAAGAGAACTCTATACTTACCTACATTCCAGCTTCGTCGAATTTAGATATTGAACTTACCGAGAAAGAAAACAGAATAACATTTGACAGTTTGCAGTAGGGAAATTTCTTTTTCATTATGATTGACAATATACAGCTTTTTGTTGAACTCTACCAAATCTCCAATGCGAAGTTATCTTATAAGAGAAGTTTTCTATGACGTGACGACTCTTTCCTAACTTTTACTTGAACTCATATGAAGCTTTTGTCGCGTCTCGATTTTGTCAATGCGGAAGCAAGAAAGTTTTAATCTGTCATTCCATTTACTTTTATTAATGTTGTTATGTGATATAATTTTATTACGATAATTCTCATATAAAAAATGGAGTGGGATTATTGGGCCAAAAACGATAATTAAGTCTTGTCATATTATTCATATTATGAAACAAAGTCTGTCTGTACGCGATAAGCTCAAAAACGACTTAACTAGGTTTTTGTGCGGTTTTTACCAATAGACATAGTGCATTTATGAAGAAAGTTAAAGTATATAATTCGTGTAAGTACCTATGTGCAAATTGGTTGAAATATGACTACGATCGTTGAAGATGTTAATTCATATTTGACGCAAAAAGCTGATGAAAAAATGTAGGCAATAGGCATATATGCTGAACCCGTGCAAAGCCGGGGTTGTTCGCTATTACAATATAAGAAATATATGATTTGCCTGTCTTTATTTTTGAGCTAAGCCTAATCATATCTGTTGATCTGGCAATATCGCACGACGTCCACATAATTTTCTTGGCTGAATGTTTACTTAAATAAGTAACATTATTACAATAGAACAAATCAAGGTGAACGATGATAAGATACGCGCCTCGCCTAGACATCATCTCCGTTTTGCTTTAATGTCGTTACCAACGTAAAATAAACGAAAACAGGTGCTTAATCAGCTCAACAAAACATTTCCATTTGTCAAAGTACCGATATTACACGGCACAATTTCCTCCGCACTTTTCGAATTCACTGCGATCGGACCACCCTATCGCTTCACTCAATCGGGGCGACGTCTCGCTGTGAATTCGTCGCCATTTATCATTGGCTTCATTTATTTTTGCGCCTTGAGAAGATATGATTTATCACACCAAGGCCACCGAGTAGGTTTGTTTTTGCACCCGCAGTGATATTAATCGTGATCGTGCGCGTGCCATCGTTTGTTTTCGTTACGGTGGCATGAGCCATTAATTATCAATGAGCGGCCGGAATGATGAAGGTATCGTTATGTCCAGGCGGGCCAGGTGACAGGGTACGCGCTATCAACCCTTTTTAAGCCTCCGCATTTAACGCGGAGTGTCTGATGTCATAAAAGTGTCCGATTTGGGAACGTGACGGGGACGTTAAATTCGCGATTAAATTGTACGGAGCGGTCCGGTCCGTCTGTTATATAAGTAAGGATCAAGTTGTATTACAATATAACGCGTTTTGATTATAAATATTCAAATACAACCATGCTGTAACAAAATTTATATTTGAGTACTTGTAAAATAAAACGTGATATATCTAAGAATCATTACATCAATTCTCGCTACTACAATATCGTATAAATATAGCAAGTATGTTATCTGATCTATTATGAAACTTCAGGAGACGTAATAAAAATTGATGAGGGTCGATATCTAACTCTATATAATGATATATTTTATTTGAAAGTGTCACTTAGAAATCTTATTTCTTTAAATTCATATCTTTATTGTGCGCAACGATACACTCGTACCTAATATACTGAAATGTTTTATTCACTACCATTCAACTAAGTTCATGTTACAGTTAAGAATTTTATTACCTCGTTTAAAAGTTTAATCTTGCAGTTTTCTTAGCAAATAAATTCTTATTGGTGTTCTAATAGCACACGAGAGTATTATTTTATGACTTCAAAATATGGCTTGGGCGTGATGCATCATTACTTTTAAAACAACTGTCATGTATATTAAATGTCTTATATAACATATATATACAATATATATATATATATATATATATATATAGTCTAATACTGTCAATAAAACTGTGTACTTGAAGCATTCATTGTTGATTAAAAATGTTGTACAATTTTAACGTATATTTTTTTGTTGAGAGAAAAAACTCAAATAAAGCTTTTCTGGTACTATTATCATCACATTTTCTATTTTATTTTTACTTACCAGACAACTATTTTACCTGGTCTGTTATCTATTATTTGTATGTATATATATATATACATATATTATTATATTATATTAGACTTTATCAGTTACCTAGCATTTGCCGTTGAACCACAAGATAAGCTTAGCATAGTTCAGAATAGGATTGCCACAAGCTAACTTTGAGTTAGGCGAGACTTTGATTAGAGACCTGCTTTTGAGTACCGACCACCTTCTTAATTGAGTTTGTCAAATGTCATTGCATGTACTTATGGTGGTACTATTTCCATACAAAAGTATAATGCACACATATGAGTAAATAAACAAAAATTTGGACTGAAATCAAATCTATTAGTCTTATACATATATAAGTATTTACATATGGGACCCATCATATACCTAGATAATTTGATATTCTTTTTATTCAAACTTGTCTTAAACTTATATTCAAAATAATTTAATATTATTTAATAAAATTACATAGGAAAACATAATTTTCTGTATGTAAAGACTTACTATTAGCATGTGATTTCAATGCAAATTGTTGCTCTATTAACTTATATTTGTGAGTGATACTTTTGTATGGAAATCTTACCACCTTATCATGTTGACTTAGGTAAGAGACATCTTGTGGATGGTCATCGTATAACGAAATTTGCCCTACAGTGAAAATTATGAAAGAGTGAAATCTCATTAAATTAGCTTTTTGGATATCATTTCTTGTTATATGTCTAAATAATTATATAATGTTAAAAAATAATGCTGTAAAATATGCGATAAGTTGCATTTGCATCATTTGCCTTAAAGATGGCGCTTGCAATAATAATAATGCTTGAGTTTGTCACGAAACTTGCAAGCTAAGCCAATTTTAATATTTATAAAGAACATTTTTTTAATGTGATATAGGCTAGCCTTTGACCACTAAGAATTAGAATGGGAACTGGCTCTCAACGATAGCTGCCGGAACACATTAGATGTTTGGTGACAGATTATCTAACTTGAGGGTGGTAGCTGGTTGGGGATTTCTTAGCGATGTTTTTCTTTCATCGGAGGGCCACTGTGAAAAGCGCACATACATTTTTCGATAGACAATTTTATTGGTGCACGGCAGGGATTGAACTCCATACCTCTGGCATCAAGGCCGACCATTCTCCCACGACACCACCGGGCCCTCTGAATTACCCCTTAGCCTTCCATTAAGCGACCATAATGGGCAGCATCGTCCGAAAATTGTTTTCTAATATTTCGCCAGTGCTGCCATCTGGTGTGACGCATCAGCCGCCATGACACATTGATAGATTGCGCTAGTCACTCGACTGATTGATCGTTGACGTCTCTTTGAGTCAGCCAGTGGCCGCGGCCACTCATCATAGTGTGCCGACAGCCTACATCCTGTCATATGAAGGCCTATAATATACTGTAAAAATGTTTATACATCGTTTCGTTCGCAAAACATCCCGAGACCTCCAAGGATACTTGTTCAAACAAAGCATGATAAACATTAGAGATGTATGCTATAAGTATGTGTACTCGAGATCAATAGAGTCTTGAAAGTTCGTCACAACTTCTAACACACATACGAACGAATGTAACGTTAGCCAAGCTTTTATGAACCTCGAATAAGAACTACCTCGCAATTTGGCCCCGACATTGACTCAAGCCAAACACACGCACCTAATCAAAACTTAAGCGCTTCTTGCAATCAAACACGGTAGGTAGTAAATTTCGTGAGAAATTAGCTTTCTATCTCGAACTCAATCACCAAACTCGGGACGTTAATGTCTCCGGGCATAAACTATATTCGATCGATAGAATTGAAATTGGAAAGTTGTCTCTAATTGAAGATTCTTGGATGAGGACAGTGTTGCCAGTTTGGGTTCTCCTCTTAATTTGATGATAATTATTCTTTTTAAGACATGCTTCTGCCTATACTATGTATAAATACTTAGCAGTTGAATATTTTTTGTTTAGAGACGTTTATAGCTTTTTTATGATATAAGGTAACAGGACAAGCACGACGCTCGCCTGATGCTAAGCGATGACGTTTACCTATTACTGATACAGTGGCATGCAAAATTCTGGATTGCTACTACACTAATGCATACATTGAGCTGAGATTGCTTAAAAACCCCATGAACTATTTCTTCACTATAAGCTAAATTCTAACTAACACTAAGCTAAATTCTAAGACACCGCAACTGGCAACACAAGATAGGCCCGCGTAGGACCGCGAAACGTAATTCCTTCGATTAATGATGCGAGTCTAATCCAACTAAGCACGGAGATGGGAAGGTATCACGGGAATCGTCTGCGCACATCACTCTTACTGGCTGTTCTCGAATCAATTTTGGAATTGGGGATATAAATGGGGGCTCTACTTGGTAGTATTTTATTTTTCTTTTTGAGTGTGCTTTAAGAAGTCCATTCTCAAATTGTCTTAAATTAGGCTGCAAATTGATTTTAGATTTCTTAAGTAGAAAGAGTATTTTATCGACATCTACTTTTACACGACGACAGTTTTGGTTCAGTTATTTACTTTACACGTAAAAACGACATTTTATACATTCTCATAAAATCGACCGACTTTAGATGTCAACGTACTACGAGTAAATTCTGGAACCCTTGGTATAAGTAACTTCGTCGGTTCATTAGCTGAATCGTATTATCTCATGCCTTAATGATTTCACGCCCTCAGCGTAGTATAGTTAACTATACAGTAGCTTAGATAACGTGTATTACTTAGACAAGTACCGCAACGTAACTCTGTCTCTAGAACAGTGGTTGGTGTGTCTAGGATATTAAGTAGTGTTCAAATTTACTTTATCAAACCTTTAGTTAGGCTAATAATTTTCTCATTTATGTCTTTGGTGGTTTAAGTAGACGGACGTTTTAGTCTCTTTTGTGTTTCTCGATCAGGTTTGGTACAGTTTCATGTATTGTAAGAATCCTATGACTGCCATTGAAGGAAGCATTTTTTAATCTAAAACATTCATAAACAAACTTTTAAAAAAGTTGCCATTAGACAAGAATCTAAATAAAAGATGAAAATGCAAATTAAAGAAGCATTCAGATCTCCACATGTGAATTGAATACTGATATTAGCGAAAAAAAATAATAACTCTTTTCAGTAGTAGTAAAGTGGCTCTACCATCGCTTACAGAACTATTGTCATGGAAGAATCATTTTTTTATAATCACCATATTTATAAATCGAATTTATTTTTGACTCAATAATTAACATACAATTTCTGTGTAAACCTTTAACACTGTCTTACAAGCTTCAGCATTTCCACAGCTTTAATGGCAGAACCCGTAATCATATCGTGAGCTACGATCCAACTTCTAGTTTAACGTTCGTGATTGTTGATTAAACGAATATACGTTGATACGCGGATACGTGTACGTTAGATCGATACGTGCTGATATACAGCTTTGTTACGTGGTGTTGATATGTAAATCCGTTCGAACAAATTTGTTTAGCGGAGTCTACAGCAGCGTGTTGCTTCCGCTTCTACAATTAAAGCCTTAGTGTGATGTTTGTTTGCGAAAGGAATTAATAAAGTACTGTCTCGTAGTCCTTCTGCACATAGAACCTGAGAGATAAAATTGTGAAGTTAATAAAATTTACTGAAACTAAAGTTAGTTCCATGATTACTTCTATTCATATAGCTCATAATTATACCTAATTATATTCAGATATAATACTTAAAATGTTGAATCAAAATCTCATAGTTTAAACAGAAATTATATAATAGCAGCAATACAATAGGAAATTGAGTTGTACTCGTATATTCTCATTAAAAATTTAACACGAATTATATCATTGTTAACATACTCACATCTTTATCCTTAAAATCATATTACTTTTAAAGTTTAAACATTTGCTCGCATTTGCTTTGTAAAATTTAAAAGCAAGAAATCACAAGAATAACATTAGCTAATCTAACCCGTTCGAGTTTGCTCATGTGAATGAGCGGTAATCTTCAAACATTTTGTACGTTTGAATGATACACGCGAAGAATGAGTGAGGGTTGTAGCGTCTTGATGACAGAAGGAAACTCAAAAAATTAAACAGATTTTTTTTCTTGCAATATGAACAAATCCTTTTGCAAATTTAAGTCAAGATTTTTGTGCTGTGCATGACACATTGAATCTTATTTATCCTTATTTCATAATCAGTTACTTTTACAAAACAATTTTTACTGTACTTGCCACTAAGCTAATAAAAATAGCTTAATTTATTTATTTATTGTTGTAACTTTCAATTAAGATTTTCAAGAAGATTTGCACTTAGATTATTCAATATTCACATATTATTACTCTAGTCAAGGCTTTTCAGATGAACATCTTAAACAATTTTCATGAATAGCTTTAAAATGTGCAAAAATAGGCCTATATCCATCTATCTTCGAAAAGCTGCCGATCCGAGCCTTTTGAGTACAATATGCTCTTCTGGTTCGCTCTACTATGCCAGAGGCTTAGAAACTGAAATAGCTAAGTAAATTCGGTAAGAACAAAAGCAAATTAGCGCTTGTATGGAAGACGCGTGGGAAGAAACGAGCGCCCGCAGGTGATACTGTGAAAAGATGTGTGTCAGTGGATTAGGCTGAGGCAAGAAAATTACCTATGTTTAAGGAGTGAAAGTGTTCGGCAAAAGCTTGTCTTCATAGGACTGTTACAGTTTGTTGGAAAGACTTCCTGTAGCCCGTTAAGTAATTTTGTTTGCGCAATATTTTGTAAATCAGGAAAAAATCTTTCTTTTTGCCATAACTATGATAAAAAAAAATACTTTTTATTTACATTTTTCTTGTTTTTGTATTGCTACATGCAAATTGAGACACTTAATAATTTAAGATCGTTTAAAAAACTAAAAAAAACTACTTCAAACGTCGCGCTAGTCAAAGAAGGCAGTAGTCAGTAGCATGTCATTGAGGTATATAAATGCATCGTAATACAAAAATGTTGATATTTTAAAAGCCACTCAACGGATTTTTTTAGAAATTAAATTGGACCACCTGTAAGGGTACCCTTTGAAACAAAAAAAGAATATTCCAAATCGGTTCAGGCATCTTCTGTATGTCAACCTGTTATTACTTACGGTGCCAAGATGTGTTCGAAGACGAATTCAAAGTCGCTCAGCGAGCTATATAGAGGGCTATGCTTGCAGTCTCTCTGAAGTATCGAATCATCCAAATGTAGTCATCCGTCAGAGAACCAAAGTTATCGACATAGCCCAAAGGATTAGCAAGCTGTAGTGGCAGTCGGCTGGTCACAACTGTCGTAGAACCAATAACTGTTGGGGTAGACGTGTTCTAGAGTGGAGACCATGACTCATGGAAGTACCCTATGGGTTTTGATTACCTTTAAATTGTGAAATCGCAAAATATGCGTCATAAACGGTAATATCGTGTTGACTTACAGGTTTGATTTTATCACAGTTGAAAGATATCGTAGACCTTAGTATTTAGTATAAGTTTCAACATAATACCTATACGCATTCCAGAGATAAAGGGCCTTGACAGACGAACAGACGGACATATAGACAGACGGACAACAAAATGATTTTATAAGAGTTACTTTTTTCTTTTTAAGGTACGGAACCCTTAAAAATGTATAATATAAATCAATTTTATAAACGGTTGTACACTCACGAATATTGTAACGGAACTCAACCAGGAAACCGGTAGTAACTGACTGGTTATGTACCGAAGCACATTGCGCGAAGAGCTTGCGGCAGACGTGGCTCCCAGAAGAAGGACATTAAATGTGTTCGATACTGGTTGGAGTTATTCTGATAACAAAACCCGTGAGTATACAACTGTTTTCAATAATAATATTGTGTGATTCGCATGTGACGTTTAATAATCAAATGCATTTTCTGTACACAAAGTAAACCATTTGTTTGCAGCCAGTTAATAAAAATAAAATATTCCTTGTACCCAACCAAATCTTCTAAAAGGACACATCAGCATCTTGCAAATCTTTATCCCTTGAGCGAAGTACGCACTTAGCATGCATGTAAATGTTGTATTTTGCTAAAATAAGCCTCTATTTTTATCTCCGGAACGCGTATTAACTCGACATTTTCGATTACGAACCTACTTCAGATGATCTCCCAATGCTTCGAATAATGTCTGCAAAATGATTGAGGAAAACGATCGCTGAATAGTGAAATCGTTTATGTAAGAGATTTACTCAATCTCTTATCACAAAAAATGTTTTCTTTTCTCTTCAATTTATTTTGAGTGAGGCTAAACTTCATTACTCATTGCACGATATCTACATATTTTCTTTCTTTAAAATGTTTTAATTGAGATATCAATCTTTTATTGGGGCATATATTGTGTTATAAGAATTACTTTCTTTATACAAAATAAGTAAAACTTAAGTGTATATTTCATATTGTTTTTGACAAGTAAAAAACAAATAAACAATCTCATTTTCGTATTACTAACATCGGTGAGGCGGTAAAAATAACGTGAGTGTAAACACTTGCCTGAAGCAATCGCGACTCAGGTAAAAAAAACCATTAACGCTTTTTTAGCATTACCCATTTTAGCTTAAATTTCCACGTAGACGATATTTCCATAAAATAAACAAAGTAATATTACATGCTTACATACCAAAATCACTTTAAGCTTAAATGTCTACAACGGTGCTACAGCGTAGCGTACTACAATGCTACGAGCTACGAACCGTAGCCGCACTGCGTTACCTACGCGGTCTCATATAAATCTTACTCGAGGATTACACGGATTCGCTTACAAGTTCTTGGTTTCTCTCAAGATATTAATGCTGAGTGCACCAAAAGTACCAATAGCCAGACTAAGTTTGGAATTATAGAGTATCTCTACGCGCTCGTAGCGCTAGTTAAATCCTTAGATTTATATCGGATATCAAGATTCTTGGTTAATTTAAAACCTCTAGAGCTTTCTATTCTAGAATAGTTACTTGATATCTAGATTATATATTAATACTAAGCAGGTTGAGATATTAAACAAAAACGCTTCATTAATTCAGTCATAAAAAGTATAACAAACAAACATATTTAGAGCTAAAATAAGCGTTGTCAATTATATACATTTTACCGATACTTTTATTACTTGTTTTATTTTTTCATGTAAGTGATATTTTTTAAATATGAAAAATAAATTATAATGTATGTTGTTGTAGTAAAACTACTTAAATTAATACTTGATAAAAAAATAATAAGGAAACAAAACAAAATAAAATAAAGCACCAACCAACTGCTGTTAATCCAACAACCACAGCTCTTAATGTTCGCGATGTTTATTTGAATGGCAATGTTGAATTTTTACACCAAATATAGGCCATAATCACGAATGGCTTTGACAAGACGGCGGCGTCTTATAAATTAATAAACACTGAACAATGCAAACTTTTAACGCATCCTCAAAATGTATATTATTTTGACTACTTTACAGAACGTATATTACCATTGTTTAACTTGTTTTCAATTAAAATATTAGTTAAAGAGTGTTTGCATTCCAAGACATCTGAATTTCGCCAACTCGCCGTCAATCGTAGGTTCTTCCCGGCCGTAAATAAGAACAGAACTCCGCCGGATTATAACACTATAACAGAAGGGTCAAATGAGGATATCTCAGTAATCCCGCCTTGAAATGTAATAGCTCGTTTTGAACCGATAAAGTTGCACGATGGGACTAAATGAAGTAGGGTATCCAAATGTTAATACACCCATTTACACTATTCATATACGGTTTGGTTTGCTAAGATTTATATTGTTTTTGGACTTAAACTTAATCCGAATACAAACAATGCGAGTGTTAACCAGATATAATAAAACTGGATTTGCAATAATGTTTAACTTTATATAGTTAAATAACCGGCCAAGTTCGTGTCGGGCCACGCGCAGTGTAGGGTTCCGTAGTAGCCTGTTATTCAATGCAAGTCTTTACCCGTTATAAACAAGCAACTAGGTACTCCGTCTTTGTCACTTTAAAGGATTTATTCTAAAGATTTTGTATTCGGTACAAAATTATCCAACACCCAAGTTCAACGACTATTACTGCTAAACAAATAAAGTTATCTTAACTGCTATAGTTTTCCTTTAAAGTTCATGAAATGCGCTATCATCACGAATTTTTCCAGACTTTTCAATCCAGCAGTTTAGCTTTTAGAGGGGGGGGACGCCCTACTGGAACAAAAATTTGCACTTTAAAGTTTAACATTTCGTATATCATTCAATTGAATCATTCAATTGAAAAATGATATCAGCAACCTTTAAGTCATTTTAAAAGACCTATTCAACGATACCCCACACGATGGAGTAGACGACGAAAAAAAATTCATCCTCACTTGTCATGTAGGGGAGCTACCCTCAAAAAAAGATTTTTCACAATTTTATTTCAGCACTTTGTCAGCGTAATTTATATACATACCCCCACAAAATTATAGCTTTCTAATATGAACGGTCTCTTAGCAAAACCTCGACCTCGGACAGACAGACAGACAGACAGACAGACAAACAGACAGACAGACGGACATGACGAAACTATAAGGGTTCCTTGTCAGGACTACGGAACCCTAAAAACATTGGCATATAATTTATTCTTTTAGAAACGTAAACAGCATGCATTTAAATACTTCTGCTTAACATTTCAATCCAGCAATCAGATAAGACATGATACATTAACACGAGACAATTTCGAGATTCAAAGTTTTTATAGTTTTTCATCTCTCCATCCACAAATCATAGTATTTAAGTTATCATTGTAAAGGGCATCTCGACGTTGGCTTTGGCTTCGTCAATGCCTTCCAGAAGACCGGGCGATTAACGACCCGTGATATAACTTAAATAAACGATAATAATAATAAGCCATTTAGCTCGCTTCCAATCGTCAACGTCAGACTACTAAAAAATATATTCCGCTGATTACCCTGCTGTCAACCATACAACAACTAATCCTAATATTCAGTACTTTAGACAAGTTTTGACCAAACATTGTGAATTAATGAAACACAATAACTAAATCAAAACGCATGCTGATAGCAGTTCAAATCATATCCCGATAAGAAAAAAACAATTGATCATCCGTCAATTGTTTCACATACAAGTTAATGTTGTGCTGCCGATTTAAATTTTCCAATCGGTAGCACAGCATTAACCCAGAAATTATATTGATATTTGTGGATAACGCAACCTGTATACATTTCCAAATAAGAGAAACATCAAACAAGCTTAAATTGTAATACGATTAACTACATTAATTATGTCGATAAATCCGAAACGTTCTGTATTGTTGGAAACTCAATGATTAACAATTACGGACTCTGTAAATACGAGTAAGTGGTATCATTTATTATACGATTTAGGGTATTTTGATTAGAATGTAATGATTTCGAATTGACGTTTAATATAGAATAGTTAATACGTTGGCAAACATTTACCAGTGCATACGTAATTTTTTTTTTTGCTTAAAATCATAGGTAATGAGCCTACGGCCTTCTTGCTGCTCTATTATGACAGTTATTTTGAAAGAAAAAATATATATTAGCTGATACCCGCGACTTCGTTCACGTACACAAAGAATTGTTTCACTCTAATGCTCTGTCTGTCAATCAACATTTATGTGACCTGAATTATTTAAATTATGTGAAAAATCATGATTTTATATTCACAAAAAGTAACTTTTATTCGTCTTCATGCTATAAAATTTTGCTTTGTTAAATTTCAGTAAGATCAGATCGTCCGTTTAGGCATGATTAGGTAACAAGCAAACAGAGTGACCAAGTTACAAACGTTTTTATAATATTTGTCTGGATTGGTGTTATAAAATTGACAATACAGCTAAAAATTAATCTCTTATTCATAATGTATGCATAATGTAAAATGTATAAATGTAAATGTAACAGTTTACATTAACATTAATAAATGTAAAATAACAAGATATTAATCAGCGCATACGTAATATTATTTTTCCTAACGTTATAATGTAAGTCCTTTTCAGTGCTATTAACAGACAGTTATTTTAAAGAATAGACAAGAAATCCTTGTTATTTTCTAATAGTATAGTAACAATGACAATCAGCTGAATCAAATCTCTTATTCATAGTGTATACCTCCCATGCATAATGTATAGTTAGTTACAGTTTACATTAACATGTCCTTGGGTTACAATGACTATAGAGTTAATCAACATTAAACCCTACTAAGCAGTAACACGAGCAAGTTCGTAAAGAGATCTCGCTTCGGAACTACGAGCTGTATTGTTCTGTAAATTTTACATTCGCATTATGCGGAAATTTTGTCTCACTCTGATTTACGATCGGCCCTTGTGGAAACATCTAACTGTGAGATTATTTATGATTTCTCGTCTTGCAGGGGTTGGTGAAAAATGTTTGAGATACAATACACACCCATTTGATAGTAATTTACAAACAATTGACACTAATCTATAAAGAATTACAACAAAATGTACCTAACTTCAAATATAAATACAATAAGTAATCTTATCGCTAAGAGCTCTCTTATCAAGACAACCTTTGCATGGATGAGAAATGTATGATAAGCATAAACATGGCATGATAGTTAAATCAAGTACATAAACTTACTAATTATCTACAAATACTCAATACATATAATTATTATTTATTGTAGTATTAGTAACCGATACCACAGAAAAATTGACTTTGACAGAAAACATTTTTGCCATCGCGAAGTTTGGCAAAAGCGACTAATTGCACTCCTCATAAATTCCCATAACGGGGGACGTATATGAAAATCTATTCTCTCTATTTAAACTCCTTAGAGTACGCTCCAAAAATGAAATAAAACTATAAATAAGAGGCCCCCATACAAGCAAAGTATTTTTCTTCTTGCTCTCATCTTACAACAATATTGTACGCAATACGGAACCTTTTGTGTGCGAATCCAACTCGCACTCTCTAAGTTTACTACCCTTCCATGCATACTGATAGTCCGTGATATTGTTTAAATGTTAACAATTGATTGGTGCCTTGCCGCTAAAAACATAAGTAGGCTTACTCTACTAAGCCTACTTATGTTTTTAGCGGTACTGAAAAAAGTATAATTTGTTTAACAGTCGTCAAAGTAAACGTCAAACATTTTCAGTATAAACAAACTGGAACCAAAACGGCTTGCTTATCCAACTACCGGTCGTAAACCAGTTAAATTTTGATAAATTCTAATTAACCGGGACCCGCTGTCATTATTTTTGTAGTCTGTTGATAAATCACGGCCGACCGAGGCGTGTCTCTTATTAATAACTCGGCGGCGAAAGAGTTAACGGCGTTCCAACACGATTGTTACTAAACCGACGGAATTTTAATTCGTCTCAGGGTTTATTAAGTGCGTAAAGTTTTAGCGGGGCTCCAACGCGAGCGGTAAATTAAGTGAATTCGCTCGTAGGCTCGAGGGGGACCGTTCCGTCTCCGCCACTTCCAATCTGATCACTGAGATGATTACCGTTATAACTGGATGTTGTGTGTGTAGAAGCATAATCTGAACGAAAGTAATTAGTCACCAAAACTATATACTATACCCATATTATTCATTGATTCTAAATTTATCGAAAGGTCAAACTGTAGCAGTAACCGTGATAGTCGTTGCAACAATCAGTTATTGTATAAAGAACTATCGTTTGCTGGTCAATTTAACCTACCTAGCTGCTGTAGGACTTTTATAGGATGACTTAAAAATACAAACTGATCACTTTAAAATGCCATTACACCAATAAAATGTGTAGATAAAATCGTTAAAAGGCATTTTAAACTAAACTAGAAAAAGGAGGAGGTTCTAAATACGAATGTATTGTTTTTTTATGGTGTATTACCTCATATAGCTTTGCCATGTACTAACCGATTTGGTGATTTTTCTTTTTCTTTGAGAGAGAGAGAGAGAGAGTATAACATCACGTTTAATTTCTTTGTAATTTTATCGAAATTTGATTAGTATCTCTAGAGATATAGAGATAAACACCCCAAACTTAACATAGCTAACCATATAATTCTATTTTTCAGGTAAGTTCCAGTAAACAACAAAAATAAACAGCGTTACTAAAGGTACATAGTTATATTATGTACAAATATCGATAAATTCTACATAAAAGGTAGGTATTATAGTGGAGTAAGTGAGATCTACAAAACACTTTTTATAGAATATTCAATAGAAAACATTTCAATATACTTTAATTTCCACAATTTATCGATAAAGTGCTACACAGCGTCCACCGTTTTATATCCTTGTATAGGGCAAATTTCTGTCTCTTATACAAGACAAAGTTATAAATCTAGTGGTGATACGCGTACGCTCCTTTAGTAGTCAAGAATATATTTTACGACCTCTTAGGAAAGTTAGCAAGTAAAATTTCAGTATGTGGTAATATTATGTTGAGTTTCAACACATAATAATAAACTGACCAAGTGCGAGTCGGACGCGCACTCATAGGATTCCGATTAAAATACATTTGCCAGAAAAATATTTTTTGTCCCCTTTAATTTTTTATTTAGTTTAGTTTTTATTATTTGATATTAAAGCAACCATTATAAGACACACTACGAGCAAATTTCAAGTCTCTATCTATTACGGTTTGTAATATCGAGCCTAAAAAGCCTGACAAAACACATTTCTTGTATGGACCCTCTTTTATTTTTAACTATATTCTGTTGTTAGTATTTGTTGTTGCAGTGTATATAATAATAATAATACAGTACTATAATAGTACACTACATAGTAATACATACTTCGTAAGCATTTCAAGTATTTACCCATTACGGTTTAGATGATACAGCCTCGTAAAAGACGGACAGACGGACTGATGGATGGACAGAGGGATGGACGGACGGACAGTGATTTCTCAGTTATAGGGTTTCTTTGGTACCTTTTGGGTACGGATCTCTAAAAAAATAGAAATAATATAGTACTTTGTATTATTTAATATTTACTGATTTGCTTTGGTATATCATTCGTAAAATAGATATCATGTTGTTATATCGCTTTGTCAATCGTACAGGTATTGGGTCGATCGCCAATTTAAGTTCAACCTTTCTTCATACAACAAATTGATCGAAATAGTTGAACGTTAAGCATTGCGATTCCATGAGCGGCGGCGTACAAACTTCCCTTTACGTTTACGGACGAGCCAGAGAATCTTCCGCTCTGTACCGGGTCTCAAAATCTTCAGACATAAACGGCACGCGCTCCTATCTATATTTTCGAAACGATCCTTGCAAGTAAAAATAATCTCGATATCGTATTTTCCTGTTGTTTTTCAACACTTATTATATCGTTCCGATCATAATATTTTCGCTTGCAAGATAGTGAATCATCGCTTTTTATTCAGTTATTCAGCCGCGCTGCTTTATCTCCTTCCAAAACGCGTCCCTGAATTAGAAATAAGCCGTCATCCCGCGTGCTTCTGACGGCGACAAGCTTCATTCCCTAAACTAACCCAAAGATAAATTATTCCAGCACATTTCTCATCACGATCCATTCTTTTCTCCCTTGACAAAGCGTCAGTGAATCCCTGGGACATATGAGCGTCCTTATCCGCAATGTAAAATAGTCTTGTGGAGCGCTGTTACTAAGTAACATTGCCACACATTCGAATAATGTTTGTGCACTATCATCGTGTGTAAGAAGGAATGAATCACAACTGATAAGCATAAAGCGCAGATTTGCAGGATCGCAAGAGCGCCTTCGTTGCCAAGTTTCTTGCCACGCCTACACATTTGCATTGTATGGATGCAACTCTGTGTTAGTGTGCTTTTAATGGTTTCTGTCTTTTCCTGTAATGACAACGACTCAGCGTTTTCGATCGTGATAAACTTTCAAAGCGGCATTATCGTGTTAGATCGGGAGGTATTGATGTTAAAAGGTGGTATAATTATGATTTCGTGTAGTTTTATTCAAGTGTCGACCTCGACAATAAATCAGCGTTAGTAGCTGGCGTAAACAACCACAATTCGCTCGCGCTCAACGTCCAATCATTACTCAAAGCGTCTGAGTGCAGCAAAAAGCGAACTAATTGCGCTCTTGAAGGACAAGGGCCACTCCGTTCGCTCTGTCGCAAACGTACTTGGTCACGTTTAATAGTTTTTTTATTCTCTTCTGCAAAGATTTATCTGACCTTGCAGTCTATGTAAGTAGTGCTTATTACTAGAAGAGCAATCTGGGTAACGTATAAACAAGAAAAATTGTAGATCAAAAGTAGTAAGGTAAACGCATATAACCGTAGATGAAAATTTGAACGGCATAACTTTTTTAGAAGTTAACCAATTTCATTTTTTAATATTTTTAAAATGTTTGTTCTTATTTCGTCCCGTATAACTTGGGGCTAAGGTTTCGTGAGTAAACTTTTTTTTTGATGTAAAACTTGTATGCAAATGTTTTGCCAAAAGTCGGCTAATTTTAAAAAGAAAACTCTAAAAGGGAGCGCGAGAGGTTTAAGTTTCCACATCGGGTCGTAGAGCCGGCAGCAGGGAGTAAACACCTCGCAACTTGCCCTTTCGGAAAGTTTTAAGAAATTGATTTTTAAACTGTGAACAAGTTAGGAAAAAGTGCAAAACACGAAAAACTATTCTAACACGGAAGTCGGGAATGAAATTAGTTTTAAGCGACAAGTTCATTTTAGTTTTTTGCCAGCGCAGCATGCCGGCATGCAATTGCTCGCAGATTCTCGTGGAAAGTTTCCCACTGCAGATTTTGATTACACACGCTCCTTCAAAAAGTTCCTGTCGGGTAGGAATATTAAATCTTATTTAAGTTAGACATCTGCGGTGGGTCGCGTTGTTATTTCGAATAAGTCCTTTATAAACTGAGCGTATCGTTGAAGTTACAGCTCGAGAAAATGTTAACCTCTCATCAGATTCATTATAGGAAAATGTTACTTTTTCACGTATCGACGTCTCAACATTACAGACGTACTAAATTAACTATAAAATTGACGCGTCACATTTCATTTTTACTAATGGCTTTATGTTTTTCTTAGGCTTTACAGCTGCTCCTCTAACGCTCCACTAAACCCTGGTTGCAATTATATTTTAATGTCTACTTTTGCGCAGGAAACACCTTTAAAAGCGCCCGCTACGCTCTGTCGAAATAGAGTACCGTGCAATTTTAGGAACGTTTAAAATTTAATCGTATAATAAAATAGCGGTTATATAATCATTAGTGGGAACAATACGACGGCGGAGCGGCTCTTGCGCCACGTCGAGGCACGTTACATGGTGCATTTGGCTAATTACAGCTGAGCTCACTGATGTGACGATTCGTGATTACAGAAACTGCTATTTCGGGAGACGACTTTGCTGGATTATGTTTTAAACCGCGGCCCGGCCATCATCTACCATTATCCCCACGACCTCTTATTAAATAAAACACGGAGCATATCTCGTCGGTAATGCGATACGTTGTCGACAAAAAACCTTAAGTGACTCTCCGGGACGTAATGTAGGTACCCGCCGTCTGAAACATTCCTTTCAAATCTCTCCAGGGCTCTTATCTCATATTTCTAAAAGTTATGTTTAACAAGTTATGAAGTTAATACAAGTCAGTCGTACGGTTGGCAGGGAAAAGGAAGTGGAAAAATAGAGTTAGTGGTGAGGGCAGAGGGAGGAATCGATGAGCGGCGCCGGCAAGTCGTGGGCCCGTGTGCCGTATTTTCGGAACGTAAAAGTTCGCCCTTGCCTCCACCGCCACCGCTGCATTCTTCAATCTCGGTGATAGGTGGAAGTAGACATGACACGCTACCTACTTTCAAACTAAAAGTAACAACTATTTTCGTCTCTGTTCAAGACAATTTATTGATACAGAACTCCATAACATATGAAACTGCATTTTCTAGTCCGACTATTCTGTATACAATTAACAAGTTTACCTTGAAATAAGGAGTTTGGAGTTTATTAACGAGTAAATATCGAGAGGTGAACTTTCTGTTTTCTTTTTCACTATGATAATAGATGTGTAGAGACTAGTGAAGCGTTGTTCTTGGAGACGGGGCAAAATTAGAATCGAAATACTGTTAGAGAGCCACCGTTAACATCGAAAAGGGGCTCGCTCCGACATTTTAATTATATTAAACATCTCCCGCTGCCCGAGATAAAGTCGATTTCTTTCGCTGGCAAGTAAGAATTTCGACTCGTATAATAATTTAGATTACGTAGCAAGCAGTGAGCGTTCATTATCGTTCTTTTGTACCTGATTTCGGGGAGATCTCATTCGGATAGAGCGGTAGTCCGCGGTGCGGGCGTTCTCTCGAAATGGAAAGTGCGAAAATGAAATTATAAAGCCTCGCGATAAAAATAAATTAAATCGGATTTCGCATTTGCTAGTAGCCAGGGATGAGGAGCGTTTTGTAGTCTGCGAATGCCTTTCTCTTTTTAAATATTTGTTTTAACGGTTGATTTGTGGCGTAATGAGAAAATTCACACTTCGCATTTTTCCCTTCTCCCTTTGTGCTACTGAATTATCGTTCTTGTTTTTCTTTGCGCAATTTTCTCTCGGCCTTAACGTCGCGCTAGAGGGGGACGAAACGTAGAAACCGTTAGAGTCATAAGATCTTTCCTTCGCGGCAAATCACTCTGCATTCTCACCAACGATTATTCAAATTAGGAAACGGTACGACAAAGACGAATGGTACTAATATCGCTCGTTTCGCGATCGCTGGGTGCGATAACGCGCGCGGTACGTGCTTTACACACGCGCAACAGATTTTGTCCGGCGATAAACGTGCGATTGATCCAAGCGATACGCTTTTTGCGTAAATATACACGTTTTATGCAGTCGACAGAGGCTTTGTGCTCACTCGGTCGCTCGCATGTGTGCCCGTACCTTAGCTGGCGCAGGTTAATTAGTATGATTGTAATGTGATAGAACAGATAGACCAGCATTCTCATGATGTTCGTTGTAATGAAAAGAGATAGGAGACCTTTCTCACTATTTATTCTCCTATATTAAAGAAAATCCTTAATTCTGTCACGTCCACTAAGTGTTTAAAGTAATACGCCATTCTGTAATAATGCTCCCAAAAGTGTAATTTAGATCCGATTCACCGTCGTAAATACGTAATTTTCCCGCTTTTTTCGTACATTATTCGTTAATTTGGAGTAAAACAATGTAATTATATTTTTATTGCTCATTCTATGTCCAGTAAATCGGGGTTTGAAATCCCTGGGGTAATTTTAAGTGAACCGACCCTACTTAATAGTCCTCCTCTAGGCACAAGGGTCAACTCACGCGACTCTAGATGCCTTTGTTTATATTTTGTTTCGTGTCCCTGGTGTTATGTAATCATTAGTGTAATTGCCGGGATTAAGTTTCACCTCGTCAGCCCTTTTGATGTTAAACGCTCCTTTAACTTTCCATTATAAGTACGACACGTAAATAACACTTTAACATGAGGCTTGTACATTTGAAGAACTTCTTTCAGGTATTTATAGTTTATATCTTTTAAAACCTTTTTATCAGTGAGACAGTAGCATATGCTAAATATCCTGTAAAAGTTTATACGTAATCTGTTCAGTGGATTCTCTCTTTTCCTAAAGGAACAAAACAAAAATGTGCTCAGAACAAAAACGTTTCCCCTTTTAACTTGAAATATACTGGGAGGAAGATGTTTTTGTCCGCACCTCTTAGCCGAGATTCCGTATGCTTGAAACCATCACTCTAGTCGCACTACATACTAACGTAGATAAAAGTGCATTACTAAATTGCTTTTACACAGCATTTTAGCGGACGTTAAACAGGCGAAGTGTCGTACACGAGACGTTGTTTTAGTTTCAGTTGTTTAGCATACTGATTTCGCGAAAATATAATATTAAATTACTTCTGTATGTTTTATCACATAATACAACATTGCGTTGTAGTGTAATGCATACTTAAGAGAAGGTTTATGCTTAAATCTGTGTCTACGTCATGCGTCATACAAAAAGTCCAACAATTCCGACCAACCGAGACCTTAATTCTAAATATAGCTGGACAAGAATACAGCGTCCCGCAGCGCAACTAAGAAAACATGTTCTCTTTAATCTAGTCACAAAAGCGTCACCTGATTCAGCGCTACGAGCACTCTCCGCACACAAACGTAGAGGAATGAAGCGGAAGAGTGCCCGGCACTCTGAATTACTTCCTAATGAAAAGAGCTGAGGAGTGGGACAGAGTGGAGTTCGTCACGCGGCCGCTAACGAACTCGGTGACGACGGTGACACTCGACTTGCTTGAGTACTCGCCAGACGTATGCGAGTCTTGGCTTATTAGTAAACGTGATGTAACTTGCGTGATTGGTGCGAACACCCAATTTTGATGGAAATATCAACTAGCTGGCAAGTAGTGCCCAAGTCACAGGCAAAGCAAACGTTAATTTTCTTAACGAATATTAGTTGATTGTTATACAATAGTATACAATGTATTAGTTATATTTATTACTTTTATAAGTTATACAATGTTTACGTAAATCTATGATAACGAATTATTTATAAGGTCAATTTGTTGATTCTTGATTTTGCACAAAGATACTATTCTGAGATAGCATGCACGAAGACAAATATAGTGATAAAAAATATATGAAGACAATGACTATTCGAATTAAATGGGTCGTAGTTTCTAAATTTTGAAAAATAAATAAAATATGCGTACTTATATAAAGGCAATTAGGATAGTTTAAAAACTAAAACAACCGACTTCCATGCCCCGCGAGTCAATTTCAGTCACAAGTTTGAGACGTTTATTGTAATATCTCTGGAGATACTTATCAGATCTCAATGAAATTACAATGGGACCACCTCGGAAACGTATCCTATCGATTAAAAATAATCATTCGAATCGGTTCACAATTGACGGAGTAATCGCGTAACATACATACAAATAATAAAAACATACAGATGAATTGAGAACCTTCTTTTTTTGGAAGTTGGTTGAAAATTAAAAAATACTACTAACTGCTAGCACCAAAATGATAAACCTGTTAGTTATTAAAATATTGCTAAAAAAGTATAATGAAATCAGCTTTTAATATCCACGCAATATTTGTCGACACGTAAACACTATAGTTCACAAACCGAAAAAACCGACTTCACATGCCGCGATAGTCATTTTTAGTACGGATTTTGAGATGTTAATCTTCATATCTCCGGAGATAATAATCAGATCACGATACAATTTGAATGGGACCAAATGGGAAGCATACTCTCTAAAACAAAAGCAATAATTTTCCAAATCGGTTAAGATCTGATGGAGTTCTGAGGTAACAACGAATTGAGAACCTCTTCCTTTTTTGTGAAGTCGGTTGAAAAACCCTATAATTGTCCACGCTATTATGCATATCAGGAAATTAGCTGTAAAAACAGCTCTGTAACAAAACAAACACTCGTTTCAACTTGTTTCACTTCGTACAAACCGATTACCGTATATTAACTAAACAAAAGTAAATCAATTCTGTCGGACAAATACAAAAATGCGCATACCATGCATTTCACTGGGTGGCCGCGGCAACATCGGCGAGCTCGTCCGATTGTAATGATTCGAATATCGTTCCAATTGCATAACTGGGGAGATCAAACATTTTTATTTGTTTGCCCATTCAACCGCACGACTGAAACTAATGAAGAGGAGTTTCGATTAAATTAATACCAGTTTTATTTCCGTTTTTCTCTTGCCGCCGGCTTCGAAGTGAGAGCTTTTTTCACGGACGTTCTGCGCTCAATATTTCATAACGATAATGTGGAAAAAATACGTGTGCACTTCATTTGTTCCGATTTTGTTATAGTTTCCGATTGGAATGGCTGTGTTTCTGAAAACCTGATAATGAAACTGATGTGGTGGAGCTCTTGCCTATTGCAATGTTGGTTTTCAATATTTGTTGAAGGTCATTTTTATTTATATTGGTATTGAACCTGTTTAATGTAGCACGAAACAAATACTGGCAGTATTTGTTTTTAGCCATTATCACTGCTTCCTTCATCGGAGAACAAAAGGTCTAAATAACACCATGGCAACAAATCTCCCTGTCTCTACGACAACAACAACAACATAGTTCGTGGTACGAGTATCTATGTATCTAATAACGTATTTCCCACCAAATTAAATCCACTTACAGTGCACAAAGTTCTTGAGTGTTTAACTACTGATAGTGTATAGTTAGGTTATTTATCAAGGTGAAGTGAGCAATAATAAGTAATTTTCACAAGTGGTAGGAGCATATTATCTATGTTTCGCCTGCCTTGCTACCAAAAAGTAGCTTACTATAGGGTGTTTCAGCAGTTAGACCATTCTAGGCGTGGCGTGTTACCTTCAATGACATCATCGCTTACCACCAGGCGAGATAGTGATCAGACGCTAGCCTATCAGATATAAAAAATTAAGCGGGAGAAATTGTCTTGTAGTACATGGTTAGCATAATGGAGACTATAATCATAAAGTTTTGGATAATATAGCAATATCTGAATATATTTTAGTGGCGAATAAAAATAAACTTGGATTCAATTATTATCTTTGTGACAAGCTACAACTAATTGCTAGCTAAAAATATTTGTATCGTGAATTGGTAATATTTTTAACATTATATACCAGCTGTAATAAAATCTGGTCATCGTTTCTCAACGAGGTCACGCGGTGCGATCGTGGAATGTCTTAATATATAAATGCATGATACATTTTTGGGTTCCGAACCCAAAGGATACTAACGGAACCCTATTACTGAGACTCCGCTGTCCGTCTATCTGTCTGTCTGTCTATCCGTCTGTCCGTCTGTCACCAGGCTGTATCTCATGAACCGTAGACAGTTGAAATTTTCACAGATGATGTATTTCAGTTGCCGCTATAACAACAAATACTAAAAACAAAATAAAGTTAAAAATTAATGGGGGTCCCCTTACAAGAAACTTTTTATTCGGCATTTTACTATAACACCATCTATGAACGTTTGAATGTTTTAATTATATTAATTACCTATGTGTTTAGTTAGACAGTTGAAATTTTCACAGATGATGTATTTCTGTTGCCGCTATAACAACAAATACTAAAAATAGAATAAAGTTGAAAATTAAAGGGGGTCCCCATACAAGAAACACACAGAAAAATAATCATCTCGACTGGACTCGAATCGGGTCCTTCAGTAGGGCTATTCTGTAAGTTATCTCGGAAGTGGAATCCGCGGTGAGATTTGAGTTTCGTATTACAAAATTCAACCGTATTACGAACGCGATACGATTGAATTTCGTAGTACGAAATTCGAATCTCACTGCGGAATCCGCTGCCAAGATAGCTTACGGAATAGCCTAGCTGATCGCCATTCAATCGATCTTCCATTGAGCTATCATAATAATGTAACTTAGGTGAAATTTACCTTCAAGTTCTAATTATATTGTAGAAGTATTTCATTACCTGAAAACAGGGATAAAACAACATTTTCTGAAAATGAAAACCTAGCTAGATCGATTTATTACGTTATTTCTTTCAGCATTTTTGCTCGATTTTATAAAATATTGTAGTGTGGTACGGAATCGGAACCCTACGAGTGCAAGTCCGACTTGCACTTTGCCAGTTTATTTTATTTTTTTAGTTAACGAAGCACCTACTTCATTATTATCTGCCTATATTAGTTAACTGCTGGACACAAAGCACCTCCATATTATATCGATGTAATGACAGACAATTTCAGTTGAGTTATCTGCAACAGCGATCATAGCGTGTTAGCTGACGCCTTTACGTTCAGGAACCGATGTTTCTAACCAAGTTTCGAAGGAAACTTAACGAGTTGATGCGCTCCATAGCATGTTTTCTACTTAACACGATACTGCGTTACTTGAATACTTGGTTGCCGCTTAAACTAACATTGCTATAATTAACGTTTCACTATTTAAGCAATATGGGTTTGGGTTGGAGTGTTTCTCAGTAATATTATAGTGAAATTAATATGTAATAGAGTTGTGATAATGTTTAGCTTCGTTTGGCGTAGCGGTCTCTATATTGGTTAGGTTGGGTTTAAAGACGTCATAATTATGATCCGTATTTTTACCCACGATGGAACGGAGACTGTATATGCGTTTGGGGTGAGAGGATGTTTGTTTGTTTGTGTGTGCAAATCCCTTTTGCCATTTTTCTCCAAAATTACTTGTCCGATTTTGATGCAGTTTTCAGTTATGAGTTCGTGTTTGATAGGTGCATGTTCTTAAATAGATGTTACGGTGTCAGTTCACCAGGGGGCGCTGCAGTAAACATTTGTTTGTGCAAATCCATGTTTCCATTTTTATCTAAAACTAAACTACTCGTAGTTCGATTTTGTCTTTAAACGGTTCGTAATTAATAAGTGGTGATTCTTAGATAGATATTATGTTTATTCAAAATATAATTTTGTTACTTGTTATATAATACTATAAGCTGGCCCGGCGAACTTCGTACCGCCTAACAGACAATAAATGTCGTGTTACCTTTTATATGAACTTAATTTAGGCTTTTGTGAACGTAATACATTGAATAAAAAAGAAATATTAAGTTTAGTAATGTATTATGGCAATACAGAAATAAACATTTCATAAAAATACAATAATAAAGTACTTCAACTACGTGTCCGGTGTCAGCAAAACATGATTGAATTAAACTATGAATTGTGCAGCATATTAATAATAATAATTGTAATGGATAAGTTATGAACTTGACATTAGTTCGATTGAATTTAATGTTAATCTATATAATAAAACAAAGTCGGGTTTGTTCGGAGATTTATGATAATAAATAAAAAAAAATCACAGACAACATGAAAAAGTAATTAACACTTTCGTTAGATAGATAATAGTTTAAATACTGCACTTTTTAACCTTTGCAATAAATTTCAGAAATTGTATTCGAAATTATATGCTTTTTAAAGTTGCTTACACAACATACATTTCTGAACTGACAGTATTTGACATTTTTAAAATGTAATTGAAAATACGCGATTACGTACGCGATAATCCGAATCACGGTGACTCGTATATTGTAATGCTACTACTCCTCTAGCTCCACCTTACTCAAAGAGCTCCACACATGGCTTGTATTTGCGTATTTGCTATGTGTGAAAGTGACTTCCATGTGTTTAGGGTATATTTGCGAAATTGTTCACCTATTTGCGTTTTTGGCATATAAAACATGTAACGAACATGCTTACCGCACGTTTGTTGATTTTTAAGGCACATTTAAGAAGACAAAAAATATTTAAAAATATTGTCAATAAGCAATCACGAATAGCAAATAGCCATGGAGGGGCCATGACCTTTATTAATTTGTGGTTAACCGTATCGACGGAATGAACAATTGAAAATCAAATGTTGTACAGGTATGAAACCCAGGAACATTTTGGGCAAATGATTTTTCATCCATAATTTTGTTTTACAATTTTTCCATATTTATTTTGCTATTCTAGGCGGAGACAAATCTAACAAATCAAAAACCATGAAAATTTGTCCAGCAGTTCTCGAGTTATAATTCTCCGAACAAACCCGACTATGTTTCATATATATATATATAGATATGTAACTACACATAAATGAAACGCTAAAACACGCTATCATAAATTTAGTCACAGGACAACATCAAATAATTACAAATTATAGTATATTGAACAAAATAGATTAGATAATATTGCTATTCTATAACGAAATATAATTACATCAGTTCTGTTTCAAGAACAATTAAAATTATGTAGATGCAAACTACCACAAAATGGCGTATTCTCATCACTTACGAACCGTAATCATAAATGAGATTGTGTCTTCGTTTTCAATTAAAACCGTAACGGCTGCGTGAGATTAACGGCGTCATCTCAAAGGATATTATAAGAAAATCGAGCTCCAGAATCGCAGATTAATCGTCAGATGAAATCAAGCGCGCAGATAAATCTCATTAAGCTTCGGTGTGTGGGTTACAGATGGTTTCATTTCCACACCGTGAATGGTTCGATGGCGATAAGAATTTTGTGAGAATAATTTTTAAAGATGAAAAGTTTTTATAGACTATTCAACTTAATAAGTTCATTAACACAAATGTAGAATTACTGTATTTCTGATTACTGTAGATATATTGACATTGTGTGGGTTCAGGTTTATGTCTCGTTTATAAAATATTGTAGAAATCCAGTATCGCTGTAATTCAATTTCATTCTTCAATTGGATTATTTATTTAGATAAAGAGGTACGTACAATACAACACATTAACAGTTGGTCCCAAGCTCGGCTAAGCCTGTATCTTGGAAGTCCGGTGGGTAATAAATTCGAGTTTCCCATGTTGGTATTTCGTATGTAATGAACCACAATATAATATGAATTTGTATTATTTCTTACTTTTATTGGCCCTAATTAAAAGAGACATGAGCACGATAACTAGATTTTTCATCAAACAAAACTGTTTTGCAAGCATTACATTGTTTTGTATGGGTTTTAGTAGTATAAGTTAAGTGACATTAAAGCTTGCAATATTAGGCATCTCGACTTATTCAACCTATTTGAACGCAAAACGAGGCCGACAACTGAAAACTCGACCACATTTTCTACGTAATACAGACTGCAGGCACTTAATTAATTCCAGCTACATATAATTTCGATATTTCGATTCGAGATTGCAATCTCAGTTCCGTTACGGAATAAGCTCGCGTATTATTGTTAGTCGAAACTCGGGACCGCGACAGATCTCGATCAATTGAAGCTATACGATTAATTACCTGAATGCACAGTACCCTAGCTTTTTTATAATTTAAAATGTACCTATTTGTATCAATGTAATTCAGATCGTAAGAGTTACTTACGGTTCCGTAGCACGTAGTGCAACGGCCGTAGTAACGTAGTCATTGATTTAGAATTGTATACTTACTGACAAACTCCGATTGTGGCATTTGGATTCCGTAATTCCAATAATTCTGTCCATACCAAGTGAAACCACCAAGAATCTCTGGATTAGGCTGGGATTCAAAGTCGTAATTACAAAGCAAGAAGATATGGGATCAGTACTGACTGAGACAATTTAAGTTAACAACAACTAAATGCTCCATTTATTTCAACATTGTATTATTATGTTTATGCAGACAATATGTAGATAATTTAAAACGATTTTTACTATAAAAAAGTATAGGTATAATTAAATGCGTAGCCAAATAGCTAACCTACCGCAAAATCATAAGCTATCATAGAAATTATTTTCACGGAAGCCAAGTAACTGCAACGTTATTTTGATCGAAGCTGTACGAATCGAACACTCGTTAATGAAACTTCCACCGCGCAATTAGGTACCCGTCTTGGTTTTATTAAATTTAATCAAGAACTTGTGTAATATTACGCAGATTGGGCCGTGTACAAGTTCCGATACGGTATAGTTGGCAAGTAATTTCGGAAATAAGCGGAGTTATCTCGGCTTCCACTCTATCGCCTTATAAAAAGAGGATCAGTGCTTAACTAGATAAGCTGAATACATGTAGCAGATGTTCTCAAATTGTGGAAATGAAATTAGGCTTAGTTTTGAGGTTTTGTTTTGTTCAGTTTTCGTCAAATACAGATTGGTTTTCAAATTGCAGAGGATAGGTAGCTGTTATAAAATAAACATATTTTTAAAATTACATTTGATTAAAGTGTCGATAGTTCACAAATAAAAATATAAATTGTATAGTTAGCTTATCTTATTACAAGCTTTATCTCTACTTCACGGCGAATTTGTCCGTCACAAATCTTGCGATTGATTTTAGAGCAAGTTCCAGGGGTTCTATTGAGCTGAAATTTTACATACATGTGTAAATTGCGTGCCAATGCAATATTATGATGACATGGTGCTGATCTGATGATGGAGCTGGAAGGTGGCCTAAGGAAATCCTAAACTACACATGTTATACCTGTCGTGTTTGGGCTCGTTGGATTTGTCTTGACTTACTCTGGTCCTAGGTTATGGTTAAAGAAGGTTTTTTTAAAATATTACTTGTAAAATTTCACTATACTACTGAATTTTACCAATAACAATATAAATTAAGAATAATATTTTCTGAGTTTAATACCTATCTAATATTTGATATCCTTCCATTGTCAATAACCTTATGTTCTTTGAACTATATTGTATTACTTATCTAATACTATAAGAATCTTTGTCCTGACATACTGACTGACTCACTGACTCACTGACTCACTGACTCACTGACAGACAACGCACAGCCTAAACCGCTGGTCGTAGAGTCTTGAAATTTGGAGGGTATATTTGTCTTAGTACGTAAGGGTGTACTAAGAAAGGATTTTCCAAAATTCACCCCTTAAGGGGATGAAATGGGGGTTCAAAGTTTGTATGGAGAAACAAGATTAGATAGTCTTTTCTATCTGAAACTCCACACAAGTGCTTCAGTAAAAAAATAAGTAAACACGTGTTTCAGGTTTTTTTTAATTCCACCCCTAAGAGGGTGAAATTGGGTCATAAAGTGTGAAAATCAATATTGTTTCGGATTGCGCTGAAATTTGGCATGCAGATAGTTATTACGACGTTAGTTCCCACTGAGAAAGGATTTTCCAAAATTAACCCTCGAAGGGGATGAAACGGGGGTTCAAAGTTTGTATGGAGAAACAAGATTAGATAGTCTTTTCTATCTGAAACTCCACACAAGTGCTTCAGTAAAAAAATAAGTAAACACGTGTTTCAGGTTTTTTTTAATTCCACCCCTAAGAGGGTGAAATTGGGTCATAAAGTGTGAAAATCAATATTGTTTCGGATTGCGCTGAAATTTGGCATGCAGATAGTTATTACGACGTTAGTTCCCTCTGAGAAAGGATTTTCCAAAATTGACCCTCGAAGGGGATGAAACGGGGGTTCAAATTTTGTATGGAGAAACAAGATTAGATAGTCTTCACTATCCGAAACTCCACACAAGTGCTTCAGTAAAAAAATAAGTAAACACGTGTATCAGGTTTTTTTGAAATTCCACCCTTAAGAGGGTGAAATGGGGTAATAAAGTGTAAAATCAATATTGTTTCGGATTACGCTGAAATTTGGCATGCAGATAGTTATTACGACGTTAATTCCCTCTAAGAAAGGATTTTCCAAAATTAACCCTCTAAGGGGATGAAACGGGGGTTCAAAGTTTATATGGAGAAACAAGATTAGATAGTCTTTTCTATCCGAAACTTCACACAAGTGCTTCAGTAAAAAAATAAGTAAACACGTGTTTCAGGTTTTTTTGTTATTCCACCCCTAAGAGGGTGAAATGGGGTAATAAAGTGTAAAATCAATATTGTTTCAGATTGCGCTGAAATTTGGCATGCAGATAGTTATTACGACGTTAGATCCCTCTTTGAAAGGATTTCCCAAAATTAACCCTCGAAGGGGATGAAACGGGGGTTGAAAGTTTGTATGGAGAAACAAGATTAGATCGTCTTTTCTATCCGAAACTTCACATAAGTGCTTCAGTAAAAAAATAAGTAAAGACGTGTTTCAGGTTTTTTTGTAATTCCACCCCTAAGAGGGTGAAATGGGGTAATAAAGTGTAAAAATCAATATTGTTTCGGATTGCGCCGAAATTTGGCATGCAGATAGTTATTAATTACGACGTTAGTTCCCTCTGAGAAAGGTTTTCCAAAATTCATCCCTGAAGAGGATGAAGCGAGGGTTCAAAGTTTGTATGGAGAAACAAGAATTGATTGTCTCTTATATTCGAAACTTCACACAAGTAGTTTAGTAAATAAATGAGTAAATACGTGTTTCAGGCTTTTTGAAATTCTATTCCTAAAAGGGTGAAGTGGAGTAACAATGTCTGAAATCAATATTGTTTCGGATTGCGCTGATATTTTGCATCCAGATAGAAATTTTGACGTAGGTATCCGCTGAGAAAGGATTTATCAAAATTCACTCTTCAAGGCATGAAGCGGGGGCTCAAATTTTGGATAGTCATTTTATTCGACATTTCACACAAGTACTTCTGTAAATAAATAAGTAAACGAGAGTTTCAGACTTTTTCAAAATGTCACCCTAAAAGAGTGAACTGGGGTAAAAAAGTCTGAAAATCAATATAGTTTCGGATTGCGCTTTATTGGGTTTTCGGGTTTTAAAAATATGAATCCTGATTTGTCTTAGTCACGCGATAACATGAAAACAGGTGAACCAATTTGACTAATTTTTATTTGATGTCTTTAATGATAGAATCGTTTTTACAAAAGAAAAGTTTTAAGTAAATAAAAGGAGTTTTTAACGCGGGCGTAGCCGCGGGGGACTTCTAGTATTATATAAATGACTTTTCATGGAAGTACGTACATTATTTAAGATAATACGAGGTTATAATAATAAATATGATTTTGCTAACATTTACAACAGAAAATGTAACTGCAACTAGATTACCCTCACTGTAGCACGTTAGCTACATGTTCATACGCAGCGTTATCGGCGTGATAAGCCGCGCCGGAAACATCCGGGACCACATCCGCCAGAGGGCGTATCTATACTACCTACACGTATTTTCACTCTATATTACGTGTAAATTTCACCAACTCATATTTTTCACACAGTAAATAATGTCTCTGTCGATACCCAAAAATGTATCAATGCAAGGATTCCAATGCGTATAAAACAATGCAAAACATTTGATACCGACGAATCTCTTTTTTCTCGCTTTTTTAAACCCTGTTAGCACAGTAACTCTGCGAGTCGCTACAAGCCCGCAGCTCGTTTAAAAATATACAGTATTTCAAACCGTATCCGCTACGCAAACAAAGATTCCAAAACTAACTTCCATAGTTGCATTGTGTAAGGCACCTGAAAACCACGGGCGCAGTTACGAAACAAGTATTGCACAATTTTAAACAAAGGTATAGACGGGACACACCGGCATTACCATAAACTGCGGCTCGGTGGAAGCGCGAAATTGCTTTTTTGAACTCCCTACAATGTTTCCACTATTAGGAGTTAAGAAAAGTTGAATAAAGGTGGCGAAGAGAGGGCGCGGCTTGGGTGTGACGTCAGTAATCACATCGCGACTCAAACTCGGGTTAATCGCAGAACACAGTCTTCTGTTTGCTCTACTCGCGTGCAACTCGGCAGCTTCAGCAACAGATTAGAACTATTCACAGAGCTTGGCGCAGGCACGTGCTTTTTAGCAATTCTACGACTTGCCACTTAAAACGATAGTTGCAGAGACGACTCGCGCGAACTAAGTCCGCACTGTCTTATTCATTCATGAACGTTTACTGCAAACTTTTTCTATGAAAGATAAATAACTGCTTCCTGGGTTTTCTGCATCTTAGAAAAGATCCTATTACTTAAGTTTTCTCGAGTATAATAGTGGAAAAGGCAACGTGTTGAACTGGCACTGTAATTTGGTAATGGTAATGTTATAATGTTATATATAATATATAATACTAGCTTCTACCCGCGGCTTCGCTCGCGTGGCCTACAGCAAACAAATAACACAATTTTCTTCAGAAATAAATATTACATGCGCACTTATTCGTTCTCAGTTGAATTCATAAACTGACTATATCCCATACAAATGCTGCTCCGTGAGCTTACTTTGGAGCAAACCACCTATTACTGACCGTGAAAAAAGCAGTCCTCCCTAAGTCTACCCCTGTTAAATTAATAGTTTGACATTGAAATTTGAGGCAAAGCAAACTTTGATGGGAAACTGCACACTTTTCAACCCGAAGGGGTAGTTTGATAAAGTCGGGGCAGTCAAAGAATAGCTGGTTAAATTGTTTTTAAATTTATTTCATTCAGAAACATGGGTCGGGTGCAAGTGCAAGTTGGACTCGCACTCGTAGAGTTCCGTACCACACTACGACACTATAAGATTGAGCAAAAAATACCACTATCATTTTTAGCCAGGAAAAAATTTACTTTGTTTTTCATAGTGTTTGTATGAATGACAAAGTTATATTTGCGGTTTAGAAAATGTGCTATATTTCAAAAACTACTGACTATATCTCGTTAAATCCAATTTTCGTTAAACATTTTTAGTAAGATCTACAGCATATATATTTTTATATATTGTTCACTGTCTTATTTTAGAAGTTAGCCGTGGGGGAGGGACACCTTTTACCTCTTTGAAAGTGTCTATCTTTCAAACGATAGACTTTAAGAAAAATTTTGTACTAGGAACCTCAATGCTATTTTTAGGGTTCCGAACCCAAAGGGTACCAACGGAACCCTATTACTGAGATTCCGCTGTCCGTCTGTCTGTCTGTCTGTCACCAGGCTGTATCTCATGAACCGTGATAGTTAGACGGTTGAAATTTTCACAGATGATGTATTTCTGTTGCCGCTATAACAACAAATACTAAGAACAGAACAAAGTTAAAAATTAAAGAAAAGTTTAAAAAACGTTTTTTACGATGGCGCCGCGCCATCTAGAAGATCATTAATGATGGCGCTATTGTCTTTACCTTAATCTGAATCTCGGAAGCGGCTCCAACAATTAAATAAAATTTAGTATACAGGGGATTTCGGGGGCGATAAATCGATTTAGCTAGGAATCATTTTCAGAAAATGTTGTTTTATTCGTGTTTTCAATAATCAACTTTATTGATAATATAAACAACTTAAACAAAATAACTTAAAATATTACTCGTCCCGACATCTATTGGCGAGTAGAAGTAGCTTTAGTATTACTTTGTGGGTAAAGCAGTTAGTGGCTCTCAATTCAAATAAATAGTATTATTATTCGTCAATAGATGTCAGGAGGAGTCATATTTGTCTGTTTAAGAGGCAAAAAATACCGAGCAAAGCTCGGTCAACCAGATATTTAATAATATTAATTACTACTATTACTATTACTACTATATAATACTATTCTACCTTTGTTTTAACGTTAACTTAGTTGGTGTTCGGTTCGGAACCCTCCGTGTGCGGGACAAAAGTCTGACTCGCACTTGGCCAGTTTTATTTAATACCTATCTATAGACACCCCGCAGTGCCCCGCACGTATAGGTTTGATAAGATTTGCTTTAAATTATTATTATGATTAATGAATGACAGGCACCTATTTTGGAACATTCTGATGGACTTTGAAGTGTAAAAAAATGTCTGCTTACTTTCTATATCACTGAACCGATTTGGAAAATTCTTTTTTATTTCAAAGGATACCCTTCCCAGGTGGTCCCATTTCAATTTTAACAAAATCAGTCGAGCCGTTTTTAATATATCAAAATTTGTATTACGATGCATTTGTATACCTCGATGACATGCTACTAACTACCGGCTACTTTGACTAGCGCGAAGTTTGAAGTCGGTTCTTTTAGTTTTTTAAACTATCTTAAATTATTAATATTTCAGTTAAAGGTCCTCTACTGAGTACTGATTTACATTCTTAAAATATTGTTTTTTCAAGTGACATTTTCGACATGCAGCGAGAATTCTTTAAAACCGTCATTAATATAATCTGCGGCACTTAACCCACTCCTACGCTATCTATAAGTAGGTTACATCCTCTACCCCTGAGGTACTCGAAGCCCGGAACGACGATGTTCCGCCCGTATCGAGGCGTGCGTGAACATATTTTATCTACTTCCGCCGGTTGCGGCCACCGGCAATTATCAGACGCGTGCTCTGCGCTCATAACATACTTTTGCTTAGACTGGGTGCACATCGGTACAGTGCAGAAGTACTCACTACCTTTTAGTATTTACTGTCTAGTTACTTATTGCATGTGACTTTGCAATTCAGTTTTTTTTGTTGGTATACGAAGAGACTGGCCACGGACGTCATTAGAAAGAGACGTAGGGACCTTTTCCCAGCTGTGGGACCATAAATATTGCAGTTGGGTGTTTTATGATTTTGACCGTTATGTATGGTATATGTATACAAAATTTTTCTTAAGTAATGCTGTTTGTTTTATTTAGAGTATTTTATTTTTTGCATTTTATACATATTTATTTTAAAAGCATATTGAATCATGTATCATCTGCAATGTAACAACTATCTCTTAAATATGTTTATTTAAAATTTTACCGCGAGAAGAAGTCGTGTCTGGGAATCAGATTTTCTTATCCAGGCACAGACACACCCTCAAATTACCTCCATTCTTTACTAATATATTGGAGAGTTGTAAGTTTATTAGTATTTACGGATGCATTTTATTACCAAATAAATGATTGATTGATTGATTGGTTATTAAGCCGTAACTAGTACGTAGATACACATTTGAATTGATCATCAGACATAATATAAAATAATCAGCAATGCGTGCTTAAATCGTTTAAAATTAAAATTGTTACACACTAAATTAACTCTCAATCGATAAACATATAATACAATTTAATATTTCACTCTTGTAAAACTAATAACAGTAACTCAACATTGTTACTTCCCCGCTTAAATTGCGTGTGCACTGAACCTTACCTCACCCCTTTGCACTACAATATCAAGATCATAGATAAAAAATCGCGTATTACAATCATTAATTTACACCCGTACAGTAATTAACGTTTTAACAAATCACTAAAGCAATAACTTTTGATATCTGAGTGTAAAAAGGGTGAATAGATCAAAGTGGCGGCATCTATGAGACAGTGGCACGCAACTGTGAGATATAGCTTTGATTGTAGGTTCCTGGGTGCTCTATCTAAAACTAAATCGCTATTGTATAAAGCTGCGTGTGTAATTATTGGCGATGGTAAATAATGTTGCAAATTTATCGATGTTTTAACTTCCAAGCCACTTCGGTGTGTTATACATATCGCTTCTTTGCTTCAATAACGTGACAAGTCCGAAAAAACACACATTTTATTTGATAATTTAAATCGCCGTGTTTTTGGTTTATTTTCGAAGTAGAACATTTTCGGACTTGTCACGTTATTGAAGCAAAGAAGCGATATATTATAACTAGTTTTATTAATGTTAGTACATTAAGCTAATTGTAATGAAATGTCCATAAAAAACTAATGCATGCCTAATTTTTCATTGATATATTCAATTATATATCAATCTCAGTCTCACTGATAAGCATTCACGTATAATATTAACTATGTATATATTAATTGTTCGACCATGTTGAACTAACCAAGCACAAAACGGCACAGCAAACCGTTAATATACTCCAGCTTGTCAAATATTGAGTGTTTGAGCCCTAAATGTTCACTGCGTCAACATACTAAGTACCTATTCACATATTATGCCACGTTTGTGTCAACAATAATAATAATTCAATTTGCACATGTAGGTTTATAAACAGAGTGAGCAAATTGTTGATAAGTGGTTCTTATTAGAACAGCGACTAAGCTGATTAGCTTGTCGTCAATATACGTACAGCTGCTGAAATATATAGCTTGGCAAATACAAGCACGTGGGTGTAATCAAAATTAATTGACAGTTAGAGGACAAGAAACATGAACATGAAGTTATTAAGCGGCAATAGCCCAATGGATAAGGTGTCGGACTGGCGATCGAGAGGTCGTGAGTTCGATCTCCACCTCGCCCATAGCACTATTGATGTGAACCCACCCTAGACACAAGCATATTTAGCTTAGTTGGAGGGGTTAACAAGAATACTAGTAATGTGCAAACCACATTGCGAGTAATCTTTACAAAAAAAAAAAAATTGGTGAATTCGTATTTTTTTCATTAAATCTCATATAATTTAAATTTTGCTAAACTTTTATTTCTTTATGTTTTTACAATTTCACTTAAAGTATTTGATATTCATTATTTATGACTATTTGTTTATGAGCCTGTCTCTCAAAATTTAAAAACAAAAACAATAAATCGACTTCAAATGCCGCGATACTTGAGCGCGCTACGATGACTTCAATTGAGTATTTATATATCCTATATCCAAGGAGATACTTATAAGATCTCAATGATCGAACAGGAAGTATATCCTCGCAAACATAAAACGATTTTTTTGAATCGGTTTATAAACGACGAAGTTCTGAGATAACAAACATTAAAACATAAGAGAATTTAGAACATTCTCCTTTTTAGGGTTCCGTACCTCAAAAGGTAAAAAAAAGGAACCCTTATAAGATCACTTTCTTGCCCGTCTGTCTGTCTGTCTGTCCGTCTGTCTGTCCGTGTGTCACCACCGATTTTCTCAGAAACGGGTGGACTGAGCAAGTTGAAATGTATACCAGATACAGAAGTCTATAGTATCTATTAGGTATATAAAAATCAAGGTCCTGAGTCAACACGATAAAAAGATATGGGCAAATTTAGATTTTCGCGAAAACTTGTTATTACCAAAATTTACCTTAATTTTCACTTTTTTTATTTTCCGGAATCTTTACTTGTGCTGTAAGACCTTGCTTTTGACCAAAATTAACAATTCTAGGTCAACCGGAAGTACCCTATAGGTTTTGGGTCAAAAACCTATAAGGTACTTCCCGTTGACCTAGAATCATGAAATTTGGCAAGAAACAAGGTCTTATAGCACAAATAAAGGAAAAAATCCAAAAAATTATAAAACTCGAAAATTAAAGGGTATCCCCATACATAAATGGTAAACGCCAATCAAGGTAGGCCTCTGAGCTATATGGGCGCTCATATAATTTAGAGGTCTAGCCTAATTGGTACCAACTAACGTTGGTACGGAAGCCTCGGTGGGCGAGTCCAACTCGACTTTGCCGGTCTTTATTTGACTTTGATTAATCATTTAATACACGACTTTCCTACGATTGAACCAAACAAAACTGCTAAAGCTAGTACAGCACTCCTAGCACAAAATCAATTAACCAGCACTTCTTTGTAGCTCATTGTGGTCCATTGATTTTGTTTGGTCCAACAATTGGTGAAAGAGTGGTCAAACGCTAGCCTACAAGATATATAATAAAAAAAGCTCTTTTTATGCTTTTCACGTGACGATATTGCACTTGCAGTTAAAACAGTTTAGAGATGGCCAACCTCCCAGTCTGCTATGTAAGTAATCACTACCGGGAAAGTGGCTCAGTGGCAATCTCTAACATTCTACTCGCTACTGGAACAAACGAACTACGTGGTCGTGATGACCTCGTGACCAAAGCCTTTCCATGTTACTGGCATGTGTATAGAAGCCCATAATTTAATCTACCAAGGAGCTTTGCAAAGTCTCAAATGAGGGTTCTATACCGTTTCTAAGGTAACGTATTCTCAACATGAAAATAAAGCTTCCGATTTATACATTATTATGATGGAAGGTCAGAAAATATCTATTACATTACTGTGTTCATTAGGGATGTAACGCGAACCTGTACTGGGGTACCGGTCTAGCAATTAGGAAAAATAATTGCTTACATAAATACGGGTATTTGCCAATAACTGCAAATAATCAACACCAATATTATTAATGCGAAAGTCAGTTTGTTTATTTGTTGATTTGGGACTTCTTCACGGTCAATCGGCTGCACCGATTTAGCTAAATTTTGTACAAGTAAAGCCAGTACTGCGGAATAAGCTATAGGATATTTTTTACGCAGGCAAAGCCGCGGATCACAGCTAGTACTAAATAAAATACAGAGTAAAAGCACGGTGACACATAAAGATAACTGAAAGGTGTTATTGCATTTAAAATATCGGAAAATTGCTTAATAAGGAATTTATTTTTATAAAAGTTTTTATATATATATTTTAGGCTAGCGTTTGATCACTATCTCACCTGGTGGTAAGTGATGATGTGGTTAAAGATGGTGAATACGTGAGACCTAGAATACTCGTGTAGTAAATATAGAGACCGAAAATCTACCACTTGTGGACTTTTATAAAATTGTATTTAAACAACCAAAGAGCTAATACGTTGAGATAGTTTATGGACTGGACTAGAACCAATTGTTTCACACTCCATCATTCAGCCAGTACCTCATCTCTCTGCATCTCACTTTAATTCAAATAAAACTTTACCATAAACCACATCATGTCTTTCCATCAAGTGAGACAGTAGTAAAGTGCTTGGCACATTCCAGTAAAAAAAATCAAAAGAGCGGTTTGACCTCTCCATTACGAGTACTGGTTTAACCCGCCTTAAGTGGACTATCACAGTAATTGGTACACAGCAGGGTGGTATTAATTGAGATCGTCATTACCCGTTGGCATCGATGTTTAGAGCACTTAACAGCCTATGGTTCGATTTACAACCTTATATACGCATCTATAAGGCTATAAATATTAAAACGTTCTAATGGAATATTAAAACTGAGATTTGGAAACGGTGCGGTCGAGAGTTACGATATTGTGACCGAAGTGGTTCCGGGAATTGTATTAGGGAAATCATTTTAATATGGTTTGATTAATTTTTTAATTGGATTCAAAGTTGAAGGTTTTGCTTGACGGAGGTGGGATATTATGAAATTTTGATTGAATGATCTATTACGTAATAATACTGTTATATTCCAAACATTTTTCGATGTCGTAAAAGATATTGCTATTAACGATAAGTATTTTGATAATAACATCAAGCATATAGTCCACCCAGTCGTTTAACACGTATCTGTTTCTACACGTGGTAGGAGGATAAAATCGATATTCAACCTGACTTGCTACCGAAAAGTAGCTAACCATCCTTAAGGATAAAAATCTGCCGTCATAACATTTCGGTGTGCCGGCAGCCAGCACCTTGAGAGTCAGATCTTTCTACGACGACCACATCGTCGCTTATTATTTATATATAAAAGCGTAGGACTACTATCTTGCCTGGTAGTAAACGATGATGTGAATAAAGTTACTTTGACCACTACCTAATCCCATGTTAAGTAACACGAGTTAAAGGAAGTATGTCAACAGAGGGCACTGGCAGATACCTATTCATACGCAACTACGTGAATACGTAGCCTGAATAGGCTGCCCTTATCAGGAAACACAGACTCAGGCAATTTCTAATCCTTTCGAGAAGTTTGGCCTAGGGTTATTTCAAGTTTATATTGGCAATACAGGTAGGCACACAATCGATTTCATAGAACCTCATTACCATAGATATCCGCTATCACGCAACAAAGTTTTACTACCAAGATCAGGAACAGGCCCAGTAAAACATAACAAGTACGTATCTATTACGCGAGCACGCGAGCAAGATAACACTGTTTATTCAGTGTGTAAGCGGCGAACAAATTGTTTGCTCGAGAGCTCCTTACCTGTGGATCCAAGTTTTCATAACACGGTATGCCTCCGGCGCGACAATTTGTAGGTACCTCCCGCCTCGCGCCTCGTGGCTCAAGATTTGCTGACGAACTCTGTCTGGTAAACATATTCTTCCTTTATGAAGCCGGTGACATCTCAAGTTTGTGAGTGAAATAATGTCGGATCGAATGAAGTTTCACGCAGCATTGCTTTAGGGAAGCTTTTGACTTGTGAGTGAGAGCTTAACATTGCCCTTTGTCGTTTTGTTCTGAAACCTCCTTAACCTACTTGAAGGTTTCGATGTTATAATATAACATAAGTCTTATGTGTATATATATATATATGTCTGTATGCTCAAATTAATTGATATAATGTAAGTAATATCACCATAATAAACTTGCACGAGTGTCGTTAACGTTTAACGTTTAGCATGAATAAAACTCAATGTTATCTATGTAAAATTCTATTATTCTAACAGCAAATATCTATAAATACTATTATTACAGCAAATATCGAAGATAAATAAATCTTGGGGTACAAACCACTCAATAAATTGCCTTAATAAACAAGACACTAGAATATTTACAGAGATTTCTATCCCTGATTTAGCAAGGTTTGTTTTACAAATCCTTAGTTTTTATTCCTTTTGTTTTGAAGAGTTCTCGTCGTTAAAACAACTTTTCTAAGAATCCCTTTTATACGGACACTTTGATGCACAGATGTTTTGGTTTCCACACTCCAAGTCGAGTTTGGAATATGTGACACGAGTAAATAAGGCTATATTACTGTATACCTACTTAATAATCAAACAATCCCCCATTAAATATGAATAATTGATGAATAAAATTACGTAGTGGTAGTAATAGTACGCGGAACTGAATTGTTATATTATTATATATGGATTTCTTTAAATATATAATAAATTAAATAAATATAAATAATATAATAATATTTTTTTTTTTTGGTAAAATTAGTTTTTTCGTTAGGTTCTATGCCTGGTGTAAACGAATAGTTTCCAAATTTTCCAATACTTACTTGAAATAAAATTAAGCGCCAGGTTTATCGGTTTTTGATAGCCCTATTAAAAACTTAGGAACAGATTTTTGACCACTTTTATATGGCATCATCTGTCAGATGACAATCTTATCGGTGAAAAAACTGGCCCCAACTGTGTGAATTAGTGGTATAATGGCAATTCAGTAGTAACGGTTAACTTATTACTTTTCCTTTGAATAACTTTAAATAAGCTTTTAGGAGACCCGTCAAAGTTGCAACTTCGAAAAACAAACACTGTCACAATCATCATCAGCCTATACTAGTCCACTGCTGGACATAGGCCTCTCCAACTGCACGCCACTGAGCACGATCCTCGGCTTCTCTAACTCGGGGCCGTGGTTTCTCTAGACTTGCCATGGAAGGAGTTTGCTCGTAATTGCCACGCTGAGCAAGCGAGTTGGCAGAATCGCAGAGCGTAGCTAGTCGCACCGTTGTCGCTGCTGCCCAACACCTAGATTATCTAGATTCTATATATAGATTCTGTGACACAGGATATCCTAGTGCAGGATCTAGGGATTTAATCATTAGATAAGGCTGTAAATTTTACCTAGAATTAGACTAAGTTACAAAAAGCCTTGTAAAGTTTGCTACAGAAAATAAAAAATAAATAAACACCGGCCCGTTGCACTTAGCTACGGATGTTCGTGATGAACATCTTCTGTCACATTTAAGCAATAGTAAAAAGAATACAAAATAACAGTATCGCCTTTATTTAAGAATAACGATATGCTGAATTACGTTACATTGTGTTGCATCATCTAAATATTTTTAAAACCATTAATATAAAAGTGAAAGTCAGTTTCTGCGACGTAATAAAAAAGGCTGCGGGTAGTTAAAATGAGAAGCAATTAAAAAACGGAATGCGTGTTTACTCTTTTTAACCCCCGACGCAAAAAGAAGGCGTGTTATTATAAGTTTAACGTGTGTATCTGTGTGTCTGTGTATATGTGTGTGTCAAACAGATGAACCGATTTTGATTTAGTTTTTTTTGTTTGATAGGTGTATTCATCGAAAGTGTTCTTTGTTTTGTTGTCAAGAAAGTCCGTTTAGCCGTTTTAATATTATTCGCTGTTTTTTGGTCGCTGAGACTACGATAGCAATTTTTCGTAGCCCTTTGACCGTGGACGTCAAAAGAAACAAAATGGCGCTTCTGCGCACTTATCTGCCACTCTGCTGCCGTCTGTTTAGTATAGTTTACATTAGTCAAATCATATGTATTAACTTGAAATTTAGTATCCTGTTACTTCAATGATGTTGCAAGAATATGGTAAACTTGACCTTATGCTGAGACATCTCCTTGAATCTACAGAATACTCTCAACTTCTCGTCTGAGATGTCACATTTAAGCTCATTGGAGCTCAGTGAACAAATTATACATGTAAAAATCAATCGGGAGTGGGAGAGGTTTTGAATTTTGAATTTAAGTAATTATTTTATTAAAATACGTGAGTTGAAATAACACGTATAGCTTAAAGTGTTAGTATTTATATATTGTGTTATATAATTGTCTTAAAAAAGTCTAGTAGGTGTATAAAATATGTATATATCAACTTCGATAAAGCCCAATAGAAAGTAATGATATGATTAGCTATGGAGCACTGAAAGTTGCGAGGTGCTGAGACGAGGTACTAACCTAATATTTTCGTTTCTACAACTACCGCTCGGTACGAAAATATGTAAGGTCTATTATATTACGCACATATTAAAACTAAGCATACCTATTTTATTAACAAAATACATACAGAAAACGACAGATTCATTGGGAATTAAATAAATTTCCTACTATAATAAATGTACAGGTATTTGTATTTTAAACGTCTTGCTCATTATTTTACCTATTTATTTCTTTAATTTAAGTAACAAATCAAATTTCCAAAGACAAAAACACGCCAAAAAAGTGCTCATTAGAAAATAATACTCTCAGAGGAAACATGCGTTTCAAATAGAACGGTAGCAAAATTAAATATTTACGCATAATATCGTAATACCATCAGACCTCAATTCCTGTTTTGCAATTCAACAGGTGTACACAGAAACTTCGATTAGATTTTCAATAAGTAAGCGAATTCGCAAGATAAGGAAGGTTTCGGAAAATATAACGATAAAACTTTATTGAACCTATAATATGCAAAATAAAATGGTTGATCGCGCTGTAAGCTGCAGGATTGGGGTTCGTTGAGTGCTTCATTTTTCTCTCATTAGTTATTCAGACTGGGTATCTCTTTTTACATCGAGGAATTCACATATGGCTTAGAGATTTCTCAGAAGGAGGTAGTTTCTCAGTTAAGTGAGAACTTTGCGGATTGTAGCGCAGTATATGTAAGTTTTTACGATGTTTGTCTCTCACTGTGGGGTGAGATCAGTTATGTTTGTCGCATCTGCGTTCCTTTGTGCGCATATACTAGAGCTGCAAAGTTTTCTTTGTACAAGAAATGAAATTTTAAAATGTTTTGCAGTATACATACTGGGTTCAAATTCTATTGAGACCTTCAAACTCGAATCCTGGTTATATGTTTGCTATTATTATGTCTAGCACTAAAGTCAAAGTCAAAGCATTCATTTTGTACATTAGCATCACGGAGAATGGACTCTAGGTATTGGCATCTACTCTACTACGTCAGTATAACTAATTTTACTTTTATTATTTTTACTACTTCAGCTGCTTCGAATAAAGAATAACTCTTTTGTACTCTGTACTGGACTTTATGGTTTAATTAACATTAAATTATACATGTACAAAAAACGGCCCTTTAGCTATTGAAAGATGTATCCTAAAGGATCATTACCAAAACTATACATAAAGTAATTACATCATCAACTGGCAACTTCATATGTGCATTGTATTTTGCTTTAAAGAAAGATGCGTTGTTTCGTAGTTCAGTTGATATCACGGCCTTTCAGCTCTATATTAGGAAGCTAGAGCCATAATCAAGATAACTTTTTGCGAATATTTTATATTCAGATTTGTACTCACGTGAATCAAAAACAATCCGATCACTGCATAATATTGCCTTCCATGTGTGACACAATTTACACATTGTATGAACAATTTTTTGCGGTAAATAATATAATTACTATACACAGTTAAATACGTTTGATTGTCATAATGTTGACAACATTTAATTAATATTGCTACAAAGTAATTACATTTGATGTTAAACGCCCGCATAATACATTTCATACAATTTGGTTGCGTTATTTACAATAGACCTCCATGATAGTGTTGCCTCCAATAATTTTAATATTAAAGTATTTGGTCAGCGGTCTGTTTTCGCGTCGTTCAAATATTCTGTTTGGCGCACAAATAGCAATTATATATATAGATGTAGATCATTTTATTTGATTGTATTGAGTGTTTTTTTTTTTCTCTAATCAATAATATTAAATGTATCTAGAAGTATAGCAAGATATAAAAACATAATTGTATCAATACTGCAAGGGTACCTTCAATACCCTTGCAGTATTGATACAATTATGTTTTCGCATCGTGTGGAAATGTATCCGCTATAAATAAATTATATTCCATTGCTACTAAGGTAAATGTAAGTAGGTGTAACCGCAAGGGACTTCATTAGACAAAGGTATGTCGGGGGAATCCAGTGACACCTTCCAAGTAAGGCTGTGTGAGGAACTATTATTATATGAAGGTACTACAAGAACTCATCTTCATATGTTTACGACGGCAATGTTTTGGTTTTTATATCGATTCATCAAACTGATTTTTTTCGAAATATATGAGTGAATTATAAAGCAACCAAAATATTAAAATTATTTTGGCGTATATTTGTATTTGAATTAATGAGGACTGTAAACAAGATCTGTCGCCACGATTCACTAAAATGTAACTGTCAAATTATAAAATAAGTTCCTCTCATTACCTCCCATACACTATGTACGTTATGAGCCATTTTAAATATTAATCGATTTATTATAAAAACAATTTTAAGTAACAACATAGTAGGTATTATATAGCCAGGCATATTAAGGTTGCATTTGATCCTATAAAATATAAATACTAGTTTCCACAAACCTATCATTATAGCAACTTCGTGGCCACTATTACCCTGTCAGTTTTATTGACGTGAACACCTTGACGCATATTAAATTCAGCATCATATCAATAATTTAGTTGTACAGTCGTCTGTTCTATTTAAATTTCTTTTTAGTACATTTGTTTAACCATTTCTAACCATCGCCATGCAAGTTATTTTATTTATGTATCAGGTTTATATTGAAAAGTTAAAAAAGCATACCATACTTAAGATTCTTACGCGGATAACAAATATATTTCATTGATAATAAGATTTCAAAAAACCTTTAAGACTGTAATCCACCAATATGGAGCTGATAAGATCACAACGGTACTCTAGAAATCCGAATAAAGCTGCTCCAAAAAGAGCTTCAGACAAGGTATTTTTCGATTAAAGTTCGATGTTTATTATTTAGTGTTTATCTGAATCATTTACTGTAAATCTATGTTGCACTATAATAACAAAGAATGGCGTTGACGTCGCAAGACAAAATGTGCGTGACTACGCATAAAAAGGGAGAGAAAAAACCCCGGCGTAGTTAAAGCCCGCAAAGCCTTGGCGTGCATCTCTCGAGATGCATCATTACTGGGTGTGGCGTGCCGCGGGGAGTTGAGAGCTATTGCCTCGTGCTTTGTGCAAATGCGAGCGGATACGTGGAAAATTTACTGCAGTCACACTTTTTTTTATCGGGCCGGTACTACTCACTGATGGAACCACTAAGTTCACAAAACTCATTATACCAATGCTGTTTCACCAAGTACAGATTGGTGCATTGCACAATATTATGTAGATAAAGATCAGAACACCATCAGAAACGTAGTGTAAGGCACCCTCCAGCTAGTTAGAGCGAAGATATACGCAAGCTGGCTGGCTGCAGCTGGAAACAACGAGCTGAAGATCGAGGTCAGTGGCGTACCTTAGGTGAGGCCTCTGTCCAGCAGTGGACAGAGATAGACTGATGATGATGATGAAAGATCAGATCTTTGAGCTGAAAAAAGGAAGCTTATAAATTCACAATGAAATGTTATCGAATTATATTTAAATGTAAAGTTTTAATATAATTTACTAGGATATATTTGATTCTGTAAATTAATAGAATATTGTTTTCGAATAGGTATAATATTCAAAAGTAATATGATGATATTATTATTTATTCACCAAAAATAGTGAGTTAAAAACAACTATGAATATATTTTATTTTTCGCTGAGTCATTTTTTTTTAGTTTCGTTAAATCGCTATTTGAATCGCTACTAAGTTTCACTAAGCTTATGCCCTTACATCTCATTTAAAGGTGTGTTTATACTGTGTACCTACTCATCGCCGGCCGCGTCTTTGCCAAAGCACACACAAGACGCTCCTATCGTCATTCTGAAAAACTTTTTGAAGGAACATTTTGCCTTCGTTTTTGATGAAAAAGCTCTCTTTGCTGAGGTTTATTGAACGTTTCTAAAGTAGTTTCTGGTACTTTTAAATACTTTTCTAATTTGTTAAATGCTTGTCAAAATATAATGTAATGATTTAGGAATATCCAAAAAAATAGATGTACGATGGTTATATAAATTACTAGCTGTGCCCCACGGTTTTACCCGCGTAGAAATCGTTCCCTTATGAGTATCGGGATAAAAAGTATTCTAAGTGTTTTTCAGGGGCTTAAGCTATCTATGTACCAAATGTCAGCTCAATCGGTTGAGTAGTTTTAGCATAAAGCAGCAACAAACATACACACAAACTTTCGCCTTTATTTATATTATATTAGTAGGACAGAAATGTTAAATAACACAAAAACTAATAAAATTCAAAGTCTCGTAGAACATGCTACGTCGCGTAGCCTACGATATTTTGAAAACGCTGTATAACATGTAATATATGTGATCACATGCTGATCATATGCATCTACGTAAAGCATACAAACGGTGCGGGCGCCATCTACATGTTATTAATATGCGCAAATCATGCAGATGGCTTCTTCGAGATGAGTTACATCCACGGAGGACCAAAATCTGCTTTACACGTTCAGGCCAAACTGAAAGGTCAAACTACAGTTTTGTGTTAGTTAATCGAGTTAATTATTATAATATCAGCTTTACACGTAAAAAATACATATGTGAAAAACATTTATTATTTACTCCAATTGTTTCAAAAGCATTGCTACTACTACTAGCTATCATCTTAGCAGCAATAGCAGAGCTGAAGATCGTGCTCATGCAGTGGCTTGTTTTGGGAGAGGCCTATGATCAGAAGAGGACGAGGACTAATACTGGCTAATTATGATGACGATAATTATGGTGATGATTATGGTCTTATTCCAAATTATAAAAGATTTCGGTTTTATCAGTCAAGTCAGGCCGAAGTGAAGGAAGAACTGTTCGCGTATGGTAAACTTTAACCACTCGCCTGTGACACGAAACGAGGACATAATAAAGTTGGGATTGACATGATACAAGTCACGAGACACTGTAGTTAGCAGAATTTAATAGGGTTCCGACAAAAGGAAAGGGTAACAATGGAGACTGCCGCAAATCCTGTGAGATTATGCAATTCATTTTCGCGGTGGCGTCTTTTGTGTCATATATTTTAGTAAAGTTTATTTTTAGTATTAGTTAATAAACGAAGACATAGTTAGCATTCTCTCGAAATAATATTGCTCTTTTTGGTTAATTGTTGCAGTTAGGCGATGCGTAATATAAGTTAATTAGTGGTCCATTAGAATTCGTGTTTTATTTTACTTTTTCCGTGTTTATCATAAAATAATTAACATTCACTATATGCTTACCATAATGCACAAAACATTTACACTTCAATGTAATTTGTTTCAGTCTGGTGTATTCAGAAATACTAATGTTAAATGTAACTAATTCTAACACGAATCAGTCTTGGCTAAAACCCGTCAAATCAATTATTAACCAAGCGTGAATAGCTAATTATCCTGAGGAATTATCAGTTTGGCTCAGGGTTGTACCGACATGTGCGATATCGGTACTATGATAACATGTTAGTGTGATAACGTACTAGTCTGTGACAATTTTGTACCTGTAAGACCATTGAAATATTGCATAAACTATGTTGGTTTGTGGATATAATAATAATTTATTTTTTATTATTATTTGGGTTTCTATTATGCAGCGCACTGTTAAATACCATGTATAAATAGAGATATGATGCATCGCAATATTGATTTTCAAACGATCTTCTCTTACGAACGAGTAAGTTATTGAAAGGCTTTGTTTATGTAGCTTTACTTAAATACTTAGTCATTTGCTATAATTTGTATTACTAGTAAGTGATTTTTTATTTGTTGAGTAATAAATAGATCTCAAACCGTTCTATAAAAAAAAATGATACATAGAAAAGTTGACTCAAAAACAAATGCAGTGCTACCCTGAGCACAATCTTACAAGTGTATATCAATGGAATTTAATGATCTGTATGTAGTAGTGTGGTGAGTATCTCAGTCATATCTGAAGCGATAACCACGTCAATCCTAACCAGGCAGTATCGTAAATGCTAATGGATATGACAATTACGGACTCTAAGCTATACTACAGAAATTGAACGCTCTCAATCTATTGGAGGTACTCTGGCTGAAACTCCGACCGTTTGGGCTTTAATTAAAATAGTTTTGCGAAAAATAGACGGTAGCTTAATTTGATTCCTGCTTTTTGTGTAGGTGAAAGTTTTTGTTTGAAACTTAAGGGTAGTTTAGATTATGTTTTAGGGTGTTTGGCGTTACTTGCAAAATGTTTGTTGTTAATGACGTGCGTCAGACAATATTATTATTTTCATATAATTTTGAAAGCTTTGCCAAACAGAACGTGTACTTGATGCTCCGTTAGCTTAACTTCATATTAAATCATATTAAATATTGCTGGGTCTGTAAGCGTGTACTGAACTCCCAGACACTGTGTTAAGTCCTACTGTTTAACTAAAGGGTGCTTTTTGACACAACCACAGAACGCATTAAAAATATTTACATTAAAACACATTAAAAAGATTTAAAAACATAATTTTCTCAATATGATTTTCCCACTTTAAAGTCTATACTGCTAATTCGAAGCACATTCCAAATACAAAATCAAACACAAACTGCTACATAATTCTGATCATTATGATGGCAATCGAATCTACCCATTCCCGCTCATAGCATGAAGGGCGCAATTTGGTTCACCACCGCACATAATAATTATCTGTGCTCACACAGCGTATTCGTTATTACATCCCTTGAGTGTTAGTGTAGGCGGGTATGGAACTTATCCTTTTAATAACAAGTATGTATTGGATAAACAATGCCGGGCTGTGTGAACTTTGTGCCGTTTGTCAACACATTATAATGCTTTGAAGCGTTAGATTTGATTTTAGGCATTCTGGGTATTTTTATTTTTAAATTTTCTCGACCTAGGTTTCGAGCGGGTCCATCGCTCTTCCTCGGGAGTGAGGTCACGCGGTGAGATCGTGATGTTTACTTATGATTGAAAAGGTACGTGTATTACAGCTGGTATAACATATTAATAATTCTGGGTATTTTTGTATCATGCGTATTATGTTTCACTGGTAGACTTTAAGATTCTTGTAGAACTTTTTTGTTATTAATTGCAAAGTAAGAGTCATTATCGATCCGACACAAAATTTCCAAACGGCAAAGTTTGACTGAAGGAAATTAGTAGTTTATTTCCGAGCAGAAGTCGACGCGTAATATACAAAGAGGCGACCACTCTAGAGACAATGGACGGCGAGCAACTTTCAATATTAATGATTCGCCGAGAATGCACACAGAGGCTGGAGAGTTTCAAAAGCCTGCCATTGATACTCATTAACTATTGATTCATAAGTAATACCCTTTTACCAGCCAGGTCGAACGCTGGACAACTTTTCAAATTTAAATGTGAAAGAGGATTTTTAAATGAAACACCGACCGGTCGATACTTTCGTTTGGTAGCTTTTATAATACGCTCTCACGTTATGTGCTCTCATGCTCCAAACTGTTGATCTGTAATAAAGTATGCGACATTGTTGAATCGGCGTAAAAGTTCAGATGTAAAAGAATTAATCGAGCGTAACCTCTGCTTCGTATAATAGTTGGACACGTTTCTGTTCTATGAAAGTCGCACAGCCTCCGTTATTTGGTGGTTTGTTGGCAATATAAAGTATTTTCACACGTGCTATGCTTTAGCTGATTTTCTATGCTAAATGTTGTATTTTGGATTTGGATAAATAAATGAATTGTTTTAATAATTTATACTCTACGAAAATTTTATCATAAAAAAAAAATCTTCAATTTAGTACAGTGTGTAACATAATTACCTTTTACTTTGTTGTATTCAATCAAAGTAGGTTGAACTGACGCCGCGTCGTCATAAGAGAAAAGGACTTTGTATGATTATTGGACGTTATTAAAATGTAGGTTTGAATGGAATAATAAGTGGCAACTCTCCGGCAAGCAACTCTTTCAGGTTTATAGTCTAAACATCTGCTGGGATATGCAAAGTCGGCCGTAAAACAACGGTTACTCTTCGCAGTTAACTCTCTCTTACACTCATCTTTATTGGCCGACCTACCTGTAAATTTGTAATCTGATGCCCTATAACGACTTTGATTAGATCAGCTTTATTAGCTTTTAGTAGACAATGAATCGGGATTGGGGAAGTTTTTCGTTATTTCTTACTAAAACATAGCGAGCTTACTCAGGGGAAACGAGGAAAAACGATTGTTTTGTATTTGTTTATGTGGTTTGAAACGAACAAAACATGTTTATTTCTTGAGACGGGAGATAAACCATGTCAGACTTTTTGGGTTGTTGCAGAGTTGTTGTGGTTAACTTGAATGTTTTTAACCCCAGACGCAAAAAGAAGGGGTGTTATAATGTTTGACGTGTGTATCTGTGTATGTGTTTGTCTGTCTGTAGTATACAGCTGTGGTATACATGTGGTAGCACTTATCCGGATGAACCGATTTGATATGAAAATACGTTCAGCCGTTTTAATGACACTATGAGCCTTTTTCTGGTTGATGACGCTATGAAATCAACGTTCATATGTCTGATCAATTTTTACATTCGGTATTCTCTTACTTCAACGACATTGTAAGAGCATGGTTGCGTTGACCTGATGCATCTCCTGGAATCTGCAGAATACTCAACTCCTCACAAATTTACAACAGAGATGTCGAGTTTGGGGTCATTAGAATGGTGTCAATGAACAGATTACAGTCGTCAGATCAGTCGGGGGTGGTTTTAAATTTTGTATATGTCTCTGCATCGGTTTAATCTGCTGTTATTGTCATTTGAATTAGACTTAATGTCAGATCTGGCTCGAAATTTTGCACAATAAAACTCTCGTGATCACCAGTTATTGGACAGCCGACCGGGCAGTGGATACAATTAGAGTCAATTTGTTAACTTACAGATTGAGATGATTTTATACATTTTCGATACCTTTCATAGAAAAATCACGCTTTCACTATTAAAGCCTAGACTACCACTTATGAAACATTTTTAAATACTTTGGACAAGCATAGCTAAAGAAGAGCTTTGACTTTTAAAAATACTTTTGGGTGTAACACATTTTTTATACATAAGTTTCACACTAAATACCTTAAAATGTTTTAAAAATTTAAAAATTTTTCATATTCAAGCAGCAATAAATAGCAAGAAGGTTCAAGCTAATTTTGATCTAAGCTGCCTTTTACCTTGCTGTTTTATAACCATATCCTAAATGAGTTTCCCAGGACTATCAGTAATTAAAATCAAAACCATCGATTAAATAAAAATAAAAAATAGATGATAACGTACGTAGCACATTCAGTTGATCTCAATTCTCACCGAGTCCAGAGCGACGCGTAATCGCGCAACGCAAATACGTTCAGCACTTATTGCTAGCTACTCGAAACAGGTGCTCTCTGTGTGCCCAAGTCCTTATGCGCGAACAAAGCGAGCGGATGAAGCGGTGTATGAAGAGACTTTAAAGGGTGCCCCTGGCTTTTCAATAATGCTCGTGTAGCATTTTTGTATTGGACTTTGATGTTGAGGGCTTTGGAAAAAACTGGAGCGCTTGCAAACTGCGATAAGACACAATTCGTTAATTAAGAAAAGTGGGAGGGTCACTAATCTGGGTGTTCTATACAGGATCGTAGAAAAAAGTTCACACAGATACTTTTTTGTGATTCAAAATTTTGCTTATTTTATAAGAAACTGAATATTCTTAAGAAGCATTATTGTAGTCAGTTAGTTACCAAAAATAAATGCCTATTTTTATAATATTACTAGCTGGCCCGGCAAACTTCGTACCACCTAACAGGCAATGCATGTTGTGTTACCTTTTAGATGAACTTAATTTAGGCTTTTATGAACGTAATACAATGAATACAAAACAGATATTAACTTTAGTAATGTATTATGGCACATTTAAAATGGACATGACTCGAAATCACAAAAACTTGAAGAATTTTTGTACTTGACACTGGCTAAATTCACTAATCGTGTGGAGCGATGACCCTTATTAGTTTGAGGTTTACCGTATCGACGGAATAAACAATTGAACATCAAATGATTGGCAGTATTGAAACCCAGGAACATTTTGGCAAAATATTTTTTCTCATATAGTGTTTTTAGGTCAATTATTCATTGTTTTAAATACTTATTATCCTATTCCTGACAAAGACAATTCCAAAAATATAAAAATCATAAAAATTGGTTCAGCCGTTCTTGAGTTATAAGTGTAGTAACTAACACGACTTTCTTTTATATATATAAAGATTAACTAATTCGTAAGTTAGGTACTACCATCCCATCAATCTTTTGACCTAAAATGTCTAAGAATTAAATCTCAAACCCAAGTACCTACCCCGTGAATAACTTACCCGATTGTCTCGTTACCCTTATCCATTAGACGTTACGGTCATCTGTCTCTGACAAGTTGTAGATTAACGTAGAGCCCTTTCTGCATTGCACGCTACATTAAACAACGCTGGTAACCAATGATTGCGACAGTAACGCTGCACTTTACTACAACTATCTTATCATCGTTATTGTGTTGTACGATAAAAAAACAATAACTCGACATTGAGATAACGAGAAACTGCATCATTTAGACTAAACCCTCGTAGACGTGAAGCGTCCAGCAACAAAGAGAGACAATAAATGCGAAACAGCAGTGATTAGAGGGAGATAGACGTAAATCTTTTAACTCGGCCCCGTCCGTACTTGAAGTAAGACTGAATTGCCACGTTGAGTGGACTCTTTTATTACGAGATTTACAGACTTAGCTTTACTATTTCATATATTCAGTTTCATGGTTTTGAAGTCACTAAATATATTCTCGTGACAGTCAAAATAATTAGACAATAACCGGCCAAGTGCGTGTCAGGCCACGCGCAGTGTAGGGTTCCGTAGTAGCCTGTTATTCAATGCAAGTCTTTACCCGTTATAAACAAGCAACAAGGTACTCCGTCTATATCACTTTAAAGGATTTTTTCTAAGGATTTTGTATTTGGTACAAAATTATCCAACACCCAAGTTCAACGACTATTACTGCTAAACTAATAAAGTCATCTTAACCGCTATAATTTTCCTTTAAAGTTCATGAAATGCGCTATTATCACGAATTTTCCCAGATTTTTCAAGCCAGCGGTTTAGCTTTTAGAGGGGGGGGACGCCCTACTAAAAATTTGCACTTTTAAGTTTAATATTTCGTAAATGGAGCATTCAATCGAAAAATGGTATAAGCAACCCTTAAGTCATTTTAAAAGACCTATTCAACGATATCCCACACGATGGGGTAGATGATGAAAAAAAAATTCAACCCCACCTCATATAGGGGAGCTAGCCTAAAAAAATATTTTTCAAAATTTTATTTCAGCACTTTGTCGGCGTCATTTATTTACATACCCCCACAAAATTACAGCTTTCTAGTATTAACGGTCTCTTAGCAAAACCTCGGACAGTCAGACAGACAGACATGACGAAAGTATAAGGGTTCCTTGTCAGGACTACGGAACCCTAAAAATGGAGAACACTTAAAGTTGAGTGCTCGAATATTAACGACATCATTCAAAATTGAACGAAAAAGTTTTGAGCGAATGAGAGCACCAAAACAGATATTACACCGGATCGGCAACAGTTTTGTAGTGGTGTGCAAATAACTGTGCTCTGGTAATAACCCCGAGTGACCACTCGAGAACTCATCTAGGGACAGCCGAAATGTGAAACCCTTGAACCCCAAGCCAACTATAAGATGGCTCTTTTTCGAGTGCAAAGTTTTGTATTACGCGGTGCAATTGTAAATATTTGGTTTTCTCACTGCGGGTTTCTTAACAAGCGAACCGTGGCGTACGTGAGTCTTCTTCATTCTACGCCCGCTCGCAGCTTGCTCCTGGCATCACAATGTGAGCACCCTCCCGCCCGATCCACTTCTATTCGCAATTAAAACGATATTATCAGAATCATGCACACACCCCCCTAACTTTCACGTTATACTTTTTGCTCGCAGCATCTTGTGGAGAATGAAATATCCTCTTCGAATACCGGTAGGAACTTTGTCGTCTGCAGAATAACAAGTAAAGGATAGTAGTAGTACCTTTACAGATGAACATTTGCTATGAGTTTTGGACCGTTCATTAAATCCCTGTTATGTAAATCTAAGTATCTATCGTCGAGGAAACTACGAGCTATTCGAAGGAGATTCCGGAGTAGTGTTGTAACCGCACCTGGGTATTCCGATTTTGCGTCCGATGATCCCACAAATCCCGGCTAGTGTGTCCCAGGCACGTCTTCCGATTAGGGTCCGCGTATTCCCGCAATGGCAACTGACCGCACTAATTATACTGCACTAACTTAAGTATCTGGTCTATCTATTTGGTCTACATCGGAAATTCAAATATTGTTTAAGTTCAGGATAGTGTTTGATATTCTATCAAAATTTCAAATTAATAATATTTCAGGAATTTTTAAAATCTAATAGTACAAACGGGCCACAATGGCAAGCGTTCGCACTCAAGATCCTGATAAATATTAATTATTGATGATCCAAGCACTCAGAGGAAGCCGAAGGAATAGTTGATTGCTTTATTTGAATATAAAAGTAAAAGCCACGTAACAAGGAAACGCAATTTAGTCCTATTACTTAATACTAATAAAAAATGTACTCTATATTTTCTAAAACTGAGAGCTATTATTCATTTTATTTGCCTAATAAACCGAAATTTCACTTACACCTAGCTACAAACGGCGGCACTAAAAAAACAATGCGCCTACGCGGCGCAGTGACGCGAGGCGCCCGGCAGGTCGCCATCACGGGCCAAACGGTGTCGTAAAACAACACACGCGAATAAAAAGGACGGAATCTTATTAAAGTAAATATTTATGGCAATGCTATCAACCGATTGGACGAGGGTTCCGACGCCCTTGATAAATTGTCCTGCCGGTTGCGGCGTAACGGCCACTCTCCAAAATATTTCTCCTGTTACGGATCGCCCTAAAAAATTCGATGTGTTTGATTTATGGCATAATTTCCTCTCACGCCTTTTGATAAGTTTTCACAGAGAATTCATCGAAAACTTCACTTGTTTTTACGAACTCTGCGAATATTATTCTCGCAAAGATGAAAAATTGAACCGTTTTTGTACCTACGAAGACGTGCAAAAATATAACTGGGCAAAGAATGTGAAACGCTTCCCAAATTTTACTCGTGTCAAAAGCTCGAAAACGTTTCTGAAGCAATAAAACAACTTGGACAAAGTTTCGGATTTAAAAGTTGAACGAACATCTTGACGTAAAAGTAGCGCGGGGTGTGCTGTTTCTATTTTACTTACCTGTACGAAGACAATAAGGGCGTCTCCACACAATCACTCCGCCGGTGAAGTTGATAGTTTTTTCTCGTTCGATTTAACAATAGAGAAAATGAAGAGAGCCAATTCTTCGCAGCTTTTATGTGCAATTTTCTTAGCTTTCGGAAAGTTTACATTCAGATTCTCTACCTTTATTCAAACACATTAGACTCAGCGCAACTATTTATCTTGGCATAAAACGGCTGAAACGTTTGCGTTATTCGGTGCAGTTATTTCGATAAACTGTTTGCATTTTAGAAAGATTAAGTGTAGTTACATGTATTATTTGTTTTTATTACCTAAATAACCAACGCACTGAAATTGTTACCAACAATTGATCTTCCAATTTAGTAGCAATAAATATCTGCAGAAATACAAAGGAGAATCGGTGTCTACTAAAGTTGTTTAACGAACTTAAACATCTTAAGAGGAGACAAGATCTTCAAACAAACCATGGCCTGATTATTAAGTTGAAAAATGTTGTCTATTAAAAATAAGATGTTTTCATTTGAGTCACGTTTTTCATGTGATTAATGTAATAAAGTTTTCCAGCTGAAAACTGATTGGCATTTCGATATTGGGTTCGTATAGAGGTCACAGTGTGGAATGTCCACGACGATTTGTTTTGTTACATTTTTATGAAACCTAGCCTAGGTTTCATAAAAATGTATGCTTGCATGAAACAAAATGTTTAACTAATAAGTTTCCTATAGCAATGATTGCTTAACGATGTTGGAGTAATTTAGTTTTCTTTTTACTACCCAGTTTCACTGAGTAATATTGCAATCGAAATTAGCCTGATATTAATGGACATAGTATTATTTACGGGAAAACATAGATAAAAGTTTTGAAGTAAGTTTCGCCTCAGTCAGGACAGTTCTGGAGGATCTCTTAATTATGGCGCTGAGTATTTCGTATTACAGTAATGAAGCAGAACAATAACAAAAGTTTGGACGTTGGAGCGCGGACTCAACTCTGCTGATCATTTGAGTGTTTGTTGAACTCCTAATGAAAATTTGCTAGTTACATGACGCAGAATAACACTTACTACTGAGTTAAATTGGTCTAAGAATGCTTACTTACTTTAAGCGACTAGCTAACTAGAAGCAAATGGTAGTTGATATCAAAAGTATCATAAATTGTATATAATTATATGCGCATCCTTAATCCTTATGATGTGTAGAATTATGTATAAAAATAACAAAGTTACAATTTAAATGTATTTTCTATAAATTAAAATTGCCTTTAAGCTACGTTTTAATTACGTCCGAACGTGAGCCACTACTACGATTTCTAACTCAGAGTACACTGAATAATTCAAAGGTAAATATTTATGCTCAGCAAAAGAAATATATTGCAAATCAGCAAGCTAGAACAACATAGTAGGTACGAATGCGAAAATCTTTGTAGGGAAAGGAAAACCTTCAATACGTGTAGACGTTTTCATCAACATACGAATATACGTGCTATTACATTTTTCCTTGAATAATTCATTAAGGAAAGTAATATAGTATTCAATTAGGCGAATGAATTCCCCTTCTGTATTACATTAGCAAAGAAATAGCAATAAATTCAGATATAACATCGCGAACGTAAAGGTGTTACAAAAATTGCGGTGCCTCGGAGTGCGCAAAGTGGGGCCTAAGGTTGTAACGTCAGTTATCGACGCCTACAATAAGTCGCGTTTTATACTGTTATTATAGGGCCATAAACGCCACCGGCCGGTGTTTCATACACTGCCGGGGCAGATTATACTGCCTATGGCCCCGATTTGGGGGCAGGGGGCCGCCCACTGTCAGCTCCACGTGCCTCCCGACAGATGTGTCGAGATATCAGATATCGGGAGACACATTCATAATCTTCGCCTCAACCTTCGCTTCTTATATTAAAATAACGAGCGTCACGCAGGTGCGAACTCGAAGGGAATTAATAAAAATTGGGCGGGATTTACACAGGTGCGCGCTTATACGGCTCGGTAGGCACTTACCTACTGAATCGGTAAATAATATATCCAATTCGGGTACCGGAATACCTTCTTGGGCTGTTACTGAAGGAAATTGGGACGCGTTAATTGAATTTTTGCCCATTCGCTCTAGGTGTCGTAATTACTTATTAGATAAACTATTTTACTTCTTGTACTTTTTATATACTCGTAGCAATATATAAGACAACGGCACGGCAAAAGGCACGTTACACACAACTACATATTATATACAGTGTATGTGGTATGTGCACACAATGATAATTTACAACTATAATGTATAAATACACAACGAAAATTATTAATGTTTTGGGTCTTTTAATTCTTATAATGTTTTTATAGCAATATAATTGTCCTTATGCCAAATATCGTCATGTAAATATACCCACCATGCTGCTGCATTTTATCGAAATAGAGTTGCTGAAGCGTTTTTAGTAAGCATTTAAGAAAAGCTATTATTTTTAAAAACTCCTTCAAATGGTACTCAAAAAGTATTGTTCTCTAAGATTTTCCGAGAAACACTTGTCCGAACAGTCTTCATGAAAATCACCTGTAACCCTCCAGATTTAATTAAAGTATTCTTCCTGAAAAATAAAAGCACTCTAATTGAAGCCGGGGAAAAATAAAGCTAATTCTTGGAGCGGGCCAGGAGAACTTTCATTAGCGTTTCACAGCTACAATTGCGAGTTCAAATAATTATGTTTACAGAATCCTTTTCTTACGCAGAGATTATTTATCTTCTCCATTGTTAGGAGAAGTGACGTGGATGAATTTCACGAAATACCCTATTTATCTACCGGCACACAATAGCAACGCGAAACCCAAAACTTTTTACGTGGTCAGTAACAGTACCGCTCTTTTCTCTTAATGTATCATTTCAAACATTTAGCGGTATTGTACGTTTCGCATTGCGTTCGTTGAAATTGTCCACAATACGTGACATTTATTTAGAAGTAATTTTGAGTGCTAAGATGGAGAAGTCCGATTTCATATTTGCTCAGCAATCTCGCCCGCAGATAACTTTACTCCGACGTTGCTTACTTCCTACTTTATTTGATTTGGCGACCCGCATAAATATAGAAGAATCGGTTACATTCACGAACAACTAACTACATGTCTTGTTTTACTAATCTGTGCAACATAGCGATGAAATAAGAGCGATCCACATTGTTTTTACCTCGATGGCGGAGCGGAGATCAATTCAACCGAATTTGAATATCTCGATTTATTTATTGACGTTTTACCAAACCTCGTCCGATTTCGCCGACACAATGGTTTATGTAAGTGGCTATTGTTTTCTATTGTTTTTATCGATAAAGCAATAACGTAGAACGAGCTTGTGATATACCGCGCCGACCTTATAATGCATAAAGAAAATACGGTCATACGCGAAACTCCGCTTAGCCCTTATTTGCTTTTTGGGGTGTTACTATCTTTGCCTCGATTCGTACGCAAAGCCACCCGGCCGCGCGTGAAATACCAAATGCGCCCCAGTTTCGGCGAACGGATCGTGCTGTTTGTTTAGGCCAACTGGAGTCGTGAAAGGTGATGAACTAAATATTAACAAAGAGAGACTAAGTATCAACACATATTACGTTTAGGGGTAAAAAGTTGTGTGAAAGTGACGTTGATCCGGTGTCACAAAGATGTATGTAGTGGACGTGTGCCCATATCACGTGGACAAGAGAGTGAGCAAAGTTTGTGACTGCGATACGGGGGAGTGGACCGTTGTACGTGTCAGCATAATCGCGGCGCCACCTTCTGTTTGTCGAGCGGCTCACTAATGCTGTTTGTCTCAGTGGGCGGCTCTGGTCACGTCACGTCACGTGTGTGTGTGTCTTAATCGTTACCAGTCAGAAACTCGACTGTTCGTCGCATTGTTTTGTTTACCACTTATAAGGGGAACTTGGTGCGTCAGTTGATTACAACTAGCAAAACGTCCAGTCCTTCTACTATAACTTTAAATAGCTACGTCAAATAAGAAATTTAATATTGCTTGCTTGCTTCATACTCTTTTCTAAAGAGTTCTCAAAGAAAATATGTACGCAGATCACATTTTCTTGAAACGGGGTTGAAACAATGTTTCAGGCGTGATCGTAAAACTTCTTTTAAACTTTGTTGTAGCAACTTAAGTATTAAAAAGTACTCACTAAAGCTGAAAGTAATGAAATATTACACTGTCTACAATAAAACCGATGCCTACAGTACAGGTTAATAGGCATTGTCGAAAGCTGATTGACGCCTTTTGAGAACACCTTGACACGAATTGCCTTTAATTATAACGATATCAAAGCTTTAAAAGCTTTAATATTTCGAAGGAAGTTAAATACGCAAAGTTTTCGGACTCACTGTCTGAGGTTTTAAGTTTTGTTTCAATACAGCTTGATTGTGAATTGTAATTAATGTGAAAAATCTGACGCTAAACTTTTCTATAACAAGTTTTATTAATTTTGCTTCCTTCTGTGGTGACGTTTTTCTTTTAAACTCGACAATAATACTTAATTTGTATTTTGGGAGTATCACTGCTAATGAAATGTTGTTTTTTGTTTCAGGTTTCGGATTCGTCACATTTCAAAGTGAAGACATAGTAGATAAAGTGTGCGAAATACATTTTCACGAAATCAACAACAAAATGGTAAGTACATAGTTTCGTTTACGCTCACCTAAGAAACTTGGTTTATATCTTACAAGGATAGATAAGGGTGCAAAAAATAAATAGATAAAACCGCGGACGGGGTGAGGAAAATCTGAATAAGTTCCTTTATTTTTTTGTGGACAGACAAGCACTTTTCACCAAATGTAAATCGACGATGTGGCCCACGATGGTATTGTGCTTGTCAGAATGTAGAATATGGCTGTGAGACGAAGCCCTGAATAACCCATATACGTGTATGTCTTATTTGAGAAAATGTGGTAATACCATAATGCTAATAAAATATAATCAAGATAGTTCAAAAACTAAAACAACCGACTTCTACGCCGTGCGACTCAGTTTCAGTACTAAGTTTGAAGTGTTTATTCTCATATCTCTGGAGATACTTATCAGATCTCAATGAAATTACAATAAAACCACATCGGACCACCTACCCTAACAATTAAAAAAATATCATTCGAATCGGTTCACAATCAACGGAGTAATTGCGAAACATACATACAAAAACAACAACATACTACGATTATGTTTCTTTGAAGTGTTTCACACTTTATATTTTTGTAAATTGTTAAACACAATCCAAAATTTCATCGTACCCACGGGACTACAACGAATTGAGAACCTCCCCCTTTTTGGAAATCTGTTGAAAAAATGAACTTATATGTGTAGGCTTTATAAGGCTTTATACAAAAGGAGAAAACATGATAAATACAATCATATTTCAATGGAGCAATTGTAATGCAACATTTTATTTATCACAGAGACGTATCATACCAAGTACAACAATACATTATTATCGATTAAACGCTATCCTTGAAAACTTTGTTAGTCAAACAACAGAAAGTTCTTTTCCCACTTGTTAAAACTTCCATAAATGCTGAGGGTATTATCATCTCTTTACTTACATGCTCTCGTTGTTTGTCTTCTCGGGAGATTTATTCGTTCTGCCCTCATCGTAGGATTTCGTGCATGGTTGGAGTTGAGAAGTCATTTTTAGGGTACCTTAAAAAAATGGAACCTTCTATCGGACCTTAAACCCTTAAGTAGTACGTAAAACATGAAATCTACAAAAACTTACAAATAATCTTCAATATCTACAAATAATACAACTGATGACTCGAACGATCTTTGGAAAATATTCTAAATTGAATCAATAATATTGTAATGCTTAATGCAGTACAATCCTTGAGACGACACACACATCCAGCTATGTATTGTGTATATATGTATTGACAACAATTACGGCCATCATTTTGAAGTTAAGGTTTAATAGGTAGATAACGTAAAAAAAAACAGCATTTTGTTAAAAAAAATAGCTCGTTCTTTAAGTTTGCCGTATGTCATTACTTCCCATACTTCATTCCTTATTAGTGACACTGTCCAATGGTGTAATAATACAGGTTGTGTATTTTTTTTTCAAATTCATCGGGTTCGATTTCTAGCTAGGAATATTGAATTTTCATTCCATTTATAATATTTACCACAGATCTTTTCAAGTCTTCAATTGCATTATTTGTAGATATTGTAGATTATTTTGTAAGTCTTTGTAGATTTTGTGTTTTTCATACTCCCAGAGAAATTAATCTAGGGTGCAAGATCCGGTTGATGTATCCTAACCGCGAAAAGACAATAAGTTTTAAATATGAACATAATGTTATGAAGATGACTGCGCAGCGGGCGTGTGTTAAAAAAATACTGAGCATCATTTTGCACAAGTTACAAACATAGTCATATAATATTAAATTTATTAAAATTCAACGTTTTCCTTAAATTTGGCGAATGTCATTACTTCCCAGAATTCGTTCCTAATTAGCGACACTATCGAATGGTGTAGTAATACAGTCTGTATATTTTTTTTATATCAACGGGTTTGATTCCTGGCCAGGAATATTGCTCATAAAAAAAGCAATTTTGATTTTCATTAAAATACAGCCCGAAACTCCTTTGAGTACTTTTTGATGTTCCTTGTAGTTTCGGATTTGGCCATCCAAGCCCACTTGAAAAATTCACCCTGTATATATACCCCCTCTAAAAAATATTTTATCTTACTACTTGACTCCTTTATAGGCCAACCGTACCTAACCAAAAGAATCTTATATCATACCATATCTACATATAACATACAAAATTAAATGACGTGTATCTCCAGCTAACAGAGAAATGAGACGCAGCCATATAAGAGAACCCAACTTTGTTCTTTATATACTTTTTGTCTTGCTTATCTAGGGTTACGCTAGACACAGTATATAAAAAATACTCTTGTACGTCCTTGAAGTTCAAAGTTAGCAACAAATCTGTGTGCTAGACTGTATCCAGCTACATTGTCGGTCAGATATCAATTAGAAGCGAGGCAGCAATGGCTGGCATTATTCCAAAATAAAAACTAAATTTATTGAGATAAAACGGCACTAAAACCGCCTTTTACTGTGTTTAGATTTTTGCTCTCAAACCGAAGTTCCTATCGATGTGACATGAAAGTTAAAGCTTTTTAGGGTTCCGTAGCCGAATGGCAAAAAATGGAACCCTTATAGATTCGTCATGTCTCTGTCTGTCTGTCTGTCCGTCCGTATGTCACAGCCATTTTATTCCGAAACTGTTTAGACTACAGAATCGAAACTTGGTAGGTAGATGTATTCTGTGAACCGCTTTCCGATTTTTATACAAAAATAAAAAAAATAAAAGTTTAAGGACATGGAACTGAAACAAAAAAAAAAATTCTTCAAACCTATACGTGTGTGGTGTCTATAGATAGGTCTTCAAAAATGACATTGAGGTTCTTAAAACCATTTTTTCTCAAAGTCAATCATTTGAAAGATAGGCGCGTCTAAAGTGGTAAAATGTGTGTGTCCCCCCCCCCCCCCCCCCCTCTAACTTTTAAAGTATGGGAGTGAAAAATCTAAAAAAATATATGCTGTAGATCTCAATAAAAACTAACAACGAAAATTGGTTTGAACGAGATACAGTCAGCAGTTTTTGAGATATGGCGACCGCAAAGATAACTTTGTTTTTCATACAAACACTATGAAAAACAAAGTTAATTATGTAGTTGCGAAAAATCATAGTTATGGAATACTTGACTGTGTTACGGAACCCTACGAGTGCGAGTCCGACTTGCACTTGGCCAGTTTATTTTAGGGTTCCGTAGCCAAATGGCAAAAAACGGAACCCTTATAGATTCGTCATGTCTGTCTGTCTGTCTGTCTGTCTGTCCGTCCGTATGTCACAGCCATTTTATTCCGAAACTGTTAGTACTACAGAATTGAAGCTTGGTAGGTAGATGTATTCTATGAACCGCTTTCCGATTTTTATACAAAAATAAAAAAAATAAAAGTTTAAGGGGGGCATCCCATACATGGAACTGAAACAAAAAAAAATTTCATCTATCTATATATCAAACCTATACGTGTGGGGGTGTCTGTGGATAGGTCTTCAAAAATGACATTGAGGTTCCTAAAATCATTTTTTCTCAAAGTCAATCATTTGAAAGATAGGCGCGTCTAAAGTGGTAAAATGTGTGTCCCCCCCTCTAACTTTTAAAGTATGGGAGTGAAAAATCTAAAAAAAATATATGCTGTAGATCTCAATAAAAACTAACAACGAAAATTAGTTTGAACGAGATACAATCAGCAGTTTTAGAGATATGGCGACCGCAAAGATAACTTTGTTTTTCATAGTGTTTGTATGAATATTGTAGTTGCGAAAAATCATAGTTATGGTATACTTAACTGTGTTACGGAACCCTACGAGTGCGAGTCCGTCTTGAACTTGGCCAGTTTATTAATCTAATAGGCTAATTTTTGACCACTATCTCGCCTGGTGCTTACGCAATGGTGTGGTCGAAGATGGTGAACACGCTAGGCCTAGAATACTCTAACTCTTAAGGACTGTGTGCTACACCGTAAGGTTTATGGCAGCAGATTTTTTCCGTGATGGTAGTAAACTACTTTTTGGTAACAAGTAAGGCAGAAAATCGATATAATATGCTCCTACCACCTTTCAACTCCTTAGTAATTGATTTCTTTAAAATGAACTGTATCCAATACAAGTCGGTTAAGTCAATTACAAGTCCATTACAAGAATATTACAATCATGTGCGCCCATTAGCCCTTCCTTATTTAGTTATATCTACCACTAAACACGCATACTATCGTCGTTGTCTGACCGTTATACCACTTTATTATTTTAGCGTAAATTTTAGGACATTATCAAATTCGTCGCTACCATTCACGCAACGTTTATGACCACTGTAAAACTTATTATGATGTAGTGACCGTTGAATTACAATGCCGATAATTATCACAAAAGCTCATGCGTGAATTGAATTAATTTTATTATAAATATTAAATGTACACAGTGGTGCGATGTCCTTATACATAGATCGTGAAATTTGAAGTGATCTTATAGCTTGATTCAAGTTGTTGCATTTTTAAGCTAAGCGTATCTGTACTATTTACTTGTGCTTTTATTTATTCTGCGAGTTTTCGAAGAATACCTACAAAAGGTTTTAAGTTGACTACTAAGTTACTAAACAATCCATCATATCAAATTTACAGCTACAATATTGAAGTGAAATACGGGCGGTGAAAATAAAATAATTTAAATAGTTTGTAAAATTCATAGATTCATCAAACTTCGTAATAAAAACCTTCAATTTCGACGTGTGAAGTTAAAATATCAAATCACTCCAGTGAAAATGTCGATAGCTCTCACCGAGCCTGGCGTGGTTTACATCGTAAACAATGAACGTGCGTCGGCGAGTCGAAAATGTTGGTTTTAAAAATCTGAGCCGCAATGCCTACCATTCGGGCCATTACCTACATTGTCTTTGTTGTTTGAAGTTTCCATTGCCATTATCTTTCATCCCGTTGAAAGGAGAACGGATACCGCCCTTTCGCGTTGTCGATGCATATTCCTGATTATTAATGCTTGTTTTTTGTGTCTTGCTCCATTGTTTCGCACCTAATGGCTGCGCGGAACGCGGCATGTGTCGGCAAGAATCGCAAGGGTGATGCTCGCCCTAAGTGGAGCAAACAACGAACAAAGACATCAAACAAATGGGTAGTGTTTTAGAGTAATTACGGTTTGCTTCCGTGCGAAACGAGAGGTGCATGGAGCGCTTCTCCGCGGCATCCTCGTACGTACGACACGGAGCGGGAAACTAATCGCTTATTATTTCGCCCCTTTTTTGTTGCGTGTCGGAGAAAATGATCAATGTTACGGTAAACTCCCTTTTTACTTAGTTTTCGTAAACAATGTAGAACAACAAACTTGCATTACTGTGACAGGGAAGTTTCGTTTTTCCGCTCTGAATGTTAACGTTACGACGTTCCTGGCTGTATAGTCAGTACGTGACTCGTAAACACATCGCACCATTAAAAATTTGCTTTAGAATATCATAAACACATCAGATAGTTATATTTACGCAGGCAATAAAGAAAACAGAGGCGTCATGTCAGAAGCGACGTTTACGCCACGAGTAGCTGCCCTCGTAAATTTAATATGTCATCTCTTATATTAAAATGGTCGTTAAGCTAATAGCTGCTCCGCCTCCCGCACGAGAATGATAGAGTGATACACTGAAGTACTTTGAACAAGTATCAAAGAAATATTTCAACAAAAAGTGTCTTCAAACTTTAACTACTAAAAGAAAATTTTCCCTCTATTCACAATTAAAAATACGGCTTCATTTAAAAGACTCCAGGTTAACTTTCCACTAAAAGCAATAAAGCTCATTAAAGCTCTTTATAATGTTATTCTCCATTTAGAAAATTCATTATCTGTCTCCCAATATTTACTCGCCTACGAAATTCCCCTTCTCGCAAAATCTTTGTTAATACAGAAACAAACGCGATTATAAATGAAAAGCAATTGAAATTTCCATCACATTTAATTTGCGCGGCGTGATTTAATACAAGTAATTTTAACAAGACACCGCTATCTAGTATAATTGTGTACTAAACGATTGTATAATTATTAACACGGAGAGACAGGAAGGCTCTCTCGGTGCTGCATTTTGAAACATAAATACGGGCCTCCATTAAAACGCTCACAACAAATTCTCGTCACTCCATTACGTCCTTACACATTACTCCCTTAATTGCTTCCGCTTACCATGAATTTTAACAACAAAGCACCGACGGGCCTCAAAATGGGTGAAATATAGTGTAGTTTAGATTTCACCTTCTAACATCAATTTCTATTTGGCGGATTTAAGCGTACTGGGGACACACACACCTGTGTTTCTTTATGGGGTCACACCTGTTAAGGCCGAGCACGAAAAATGGGGTGTGCTGAGTTCGTGTCGAAGAAAATTCGAGGTGAACGATCTGATGCGTAAGCAACTTTGACTGTTCGATGACGTGTCTATCGTGGATCTACTAAGTAAAAGTTAATTTTAATGATTAATTTATGGTTGTGCTATATTTTGTGTTGATAATTTATAAATCAAAGCAGATGTTTAAAGCAGTGCTTAAAATTTACACTTTATTTATTGAAACCGAATGACAAATCATCTATTATAAAGAACATTTGACCATTTCAAGTGTTAATTAAACAAGAATTATCAATATGAATAAACAAGTAAACGTGGGTTACAGCGGCTAAGGCCGGTTGAGGCCTAAACTATAAATTAGTGGCAAACATCGCATAATTTTTTCGTAATCTTTGTATTTGATCTACAGTTCTAGTAAAAGAAGGATAAAACAGCGAATGCTTGTAAAATGGAGCTCGTAGTTAAAAAGTTTGACGCTGTTACGCAACTTATCTACAATTTGCCTATCTGCATTTCACGTAACATTTGGCCCGGATTTATTTTTCAAATACCTTACTGATATTCTGTGTGTCACAAAAGAAGTTGGAAGTTGCCTCGCATTCGGCCAAGTTGCTCGAATACGCAACTTTTATACCGTAAGCTGCATGAACAAATTTTATTTTGTAGAGCGTTACATTTTATAGAACACGATTAGCTAATGGTTTTCCAAAACCACCTGACAGCAAAGCGATGACTCATACATATTATACTTTTTTACTATAGGATAGCTATCTGTTGTAATGTTTTTATGTTTTTTGTAACGCTATCTGAAATACCTACTATAGTTTTGCTCGTGTAGGCAAGTTTTTATATGTGATTGCCTTTTTAACCCCAGACGCAAAAAGAAGGAGTGTTATAAGTTTGACGAGTGTATCTGTGTGTCTGTCTGTGGCATCGTAGCGCCCAAGCGGATGAACCGATTTTCATTTTGTTTTTTTTTTACCCGACTGCGCGACGCAAAGGAGAGGTAATGTGTTTATCAGTCTATATATGTATGTATGTATGTATGTATGTTTGTTCCTTTGTGGCACACTAGAGACCAAACGCGTGGGCCGATTTTAATAATTGGCACGTCAATAGATTTGCCATGCTAGCGCAAGTGTCAACGAAAACATAAAAAATTGAAAAATTCAAAATGGCGGATTTCAGACGCCAAAATTTGGGGTTCAAACAAATTTTTTTTTTCAAAACCTATCGATTGGGGTATCGAATTAAAGATCTTAAAATGGAGATTCAAAATATATTTATAACAAATAATTTATGATAGTACAAATCGAAAAAAAATAACTATTTTACATGCCGCGTTAGTCACTTTCAGTAACAAGTTTGCGGTGCTTATCTCTGAAGTTACTTATCAGATCTCAATAAAATTACAATGAGACCATAGAAAATCATAATAACTCAAACAAAAAAAGAATTTTCCAAATCGGTTAAGAATTGATGGAGTTCTGAGGTAACAAACAACCTCTTCCTTTTGGTATAGTCGTTTAATAGTACAACTGTAAAGTAAGTAAGCTTAAAAAGCAATACCCTATCTATTTCACGCATTTCGGTTTTTTGTTCAGATTACGGAATTTGCCGTCCTTTACTTAACTAAAAAGTGTAAAATAAAACATTAAATTAAAAAATCAAAAAACCCGACTGCGCAAGAAGTGAAGTGTTAAAAAACGAACTGAAAAGAAAAAAACAAGTAAGTCTAGTAGTTTAGACTTCTGTTTAGGGATACCAAAAAACTATACCATTTAAATTCTTTCTCGGTCGATACACTCATAAAATAAATTATACATTGTTATATGGAATATAGAGACTTTAACAGTCGGGACATATTAATGGCTTAACGAATGGGGATTAATGTGTCCCGACTGTTAAAGTCTCTATATTCCATATAACAATGTATAATTTATTTTATGAGTGTATCGACTGAGAAAGAATTTAAATGGTGTAGTTTTTTGATATCCCTAAACAGAAGTCTAAACTACTAGACTTACTTGTTTTTTTCTTTTCAGTTCGTTTTTTAACACTTCACTTTTTGCGCAGTCGGGTTTTTTGATTTTTAATTTAATGTTTTATTGTTTGATTGATGTCTTCATCGAGAGTGTTTCATTTCATTTATTCCAGAACAATAATAACAATTGTATTGGAAATTACAAATCAAATTAATACAAATACGATAGCTAAAACATTACATTAAATAGAAGAATTAAATATTAAAATAAATACACAACACATGATAAGAACGGAGAATGATTAAAACAATAGAACTACAAACACGTATATTTAAATTGTCATGATATTAATTGATTAAACAAATGTCGAACATGGCAGAAATAATTAAAAAAGATTCAATGTCAAAAAGAAATAAAATAACTTTAAAAAAAGTCAAAGAAATAAAAAAAAATACACAAACTACCAATAATTAACTATCAACGGATTAAACAATGTCATTTAAAAAAATAGTTAAATGATAAAATATACAGTAACAGTTTTTGCTAACAAGTACGTCATTCTATAACACAATCATACAATATTACAATACAAGCTCTCAGCTTTGTTTCATAAAAATCCGTTTAGCCGTTTAAATATCTTTTAATTATCTCTTTTTTGGTTGATGAGACTACGATAGAAGTCGATTTTTTTATCACCGCTTCAAACGTTAATGACTGCCAGTCGCGGATCGACTATTTAGTCGATGTTATGCATATAGTGCAATACAAATAGCGTTTGATCGATAGTTGCCAAACTTTTGACGTGACAACGTATAAATCGATGAACGCCAGCTGCATGCACGAAAAATTGTCCCGTTACGCTCATTGTCCCGTTACATAAATAGTGTATAACATGTTATCTCATGTACCTACATCTGAATTATAATTTGTAATAAATATCTTTATCTTTAACTTTTAATACAATACATTTTTTTAATCAAAAGCAAATCGATTGGCCTTTTCGATTTTTATGTCGAACAACTATCGTGTTGACAGTTTGCGCAACTATAATCGCAGTAAATTCCTATGAACTTGAAACACAACAAAATAGTTGTTCAACTAAAATTTGTGTGTATACGGTAGCCCTTAGTGATGAATTAACGACAGTAATCTTGTGACACAATTAACAGGATATATTATTCACATAATATATATAATAATATTTAAATATATGTATATATAAAAAATACATAATATATAAAATAATATCGTTAGTTAGGTAGTATAGTTTCTGAAATACCACTTATTTTTATTAGTATAAATAAAAACTATCAATACTTACCTATATAATAGGCCTAAATAATAAAGAACCTTAGACCTTTTTTAAAACCTACTAAAATTCCTATTTTCTTAACTTTCAAGCACCTCCACTAAACATTTGCCAACGCAAGGTATCGCATTTTTCTCTCCGATCGTGCATGAGGGAAACAAATGGCTTCCGTTTAGGAAATAACACTAAAAGTAGGCACATTTGAAATTGCCACTTAAATCTTGGGATCCTCAATCGCCATTTCTCTCGGCGTCTCAGCAGACCAATCGGTAGTGGGTTAACAGTTTATCTTTACGGCTCCATTAGACTATAAAGTGTGGATTTAAATTACATATCAGTGATGGTATTCAATAAAAACATTTTATGTCATGAATTGAAAGTGTAAATTTTTGGGACATTGTACTAATTAAGGTCTTTACATTCCCTCAATTTCTTTATCTCTCAAATAAATAAGATTTTTTGCGTAAATGAGTCTAGGCCAAAATTTATAAGTGTTCTACTGTTACTGGCCTCTCGCGTATGCTAATAATTTGGCGTTTCACTTTGTGAAATAGGTCTAAACTATTGTGCGTATAGATAATATTCTAATATCGCTTCTTCTTTACGTCTCAAGAGTGATAGGTTCACACCCCTCAAGCTTGGAACAATCAATCACAAGCCTCAGAGCCGTGATTACCATAAACTCCCCGTTTTAGCAAGACCCAGGCTTCTTCTAAGCTTCATCGATCCATCGCGCCATTTTTGCGCCTTCCACATAAAATATATCAAGTGTGACCGTCCTTTTTCATTGAAACTTGCAATTGGCAAGTTGGAAGAGTCCGATGGATCGTGTCCTTTCTGAACTTTTTCATTCAGAAAAGATGGCTGTAGGTGCGTGTTTCGAAAGTTTTTTAGTGCTTTGGATAAAAGATGCGTCATTTTGTGAAATTAAACTTTATCTGAAAGTAACATAAATATCCCGTTCGTAAAAAAAAATATCATCGTCATATTTGCTTACCTACTTTTACTTAAAAAATCTGTTATCAAATAAAAATGATCTAAGAAAATTAGGAGTAGGAATTAGGTACCAGGAAAACATGTCGTAAAGAAGAGTCGCAGTATCGTTAATAACACGAAGTGTACTAACTATGTATATGTCTCGCTTGGCTCTCAAGATGCAACGGTTGTCGCTAACGAGATTTTGACCCCACCCTACATTGTCTTAATTAACAGCGGCTTCTTACCTCAGGTATAATTTCCGGTAAGATAGTTACTGTCCGGATGTGATAAGTTATCTTGCAGAGTTATGCATCTTTAACCCCCGACGCAAATAGAAGGGGTGTTATAAGTTTGACTTGTGTATGTGTGGGTGCGTGTCTGTCTGTGACATTGTAAGGCCCAAACTAATGAACCGATTTTGATTTAGTTTTTTTTTTTTTTGTTAGGTGTCTTAATTGAGAGTGTTTTTAGCTTTGATTCATAAAAATCCGTTCAGCCGTAAGACATTGCGTTTTTAGGGTTCCATAGTCCTGACAAGGAACCCTTATAGTTTCGTCATGTCCGTCTGTTTGTCTGTCTGTCTGTCCGAGGTTTTGCTAAGAGACCGTTAATACTAGAAAGCTGTAATTTTGTAGAGGTATGTATATAAATTACGGCGCCAAAGTGGTAAAATAAAATTTGAAAAAAAAATTGTTTAATGTAGGTCCCCTAAATGAGAAGTGGGGATGATTTTTTTTCTCGTCGTCTACCCCATCGTGTGGGGTATTTTAAAATGATTTAAGGGTTGCTAATATCATTTTTCGATTAAATGCATCATTTACGAAATATTAAACTTTAAAGTGCAAATTTTTGTTCCAGTAGGGCGTCCCCGCCCCCTCCCTCCCCCCTCTAAAAGCTAAACAGCTGGCTTGTAAAATCTGAAAAATGTGTGATAATAGTGCATTTCATGAACTTTAAAGAAAAATTATAGCGGTTAAGATGACTTTATTAGTTTAGCAGTAATAGTCGTTGAACTTGGGTGTTGGATAATTTTGTACCAAATACAAAATCCTTAGAAAAAATCCTTTAAAGTGATATAGACGGAGTACCTTGTTGCTTGTTTATAACGGGTAAAGACTTGCATTGAATAACGGGCTACTACGGAACCCTACACTGCGCGTGGCCCGACTCGCACTTGGCCGGTTATTTTCTAATTGATGACGCTATGAGATCAACTTTCGTAGGGCTGATCAATGTGAAATTTGGTTCCCTTCCAATATGTAAGAACATGGTAGCACTGACTTGGTGCTGGTGCATCTCCTGGAATCTGCAGGATACTCTATTTCCTCCCACTTTTAGCAGAGATGTCGTATTTGAGCTCATTAAAGTGGTCTCAATGAACAAATTATACATAGATTAGTCAGGGGTAGTTTTAAATTTTGAATTTAACTATGATGAAGTATGTATTAAATGTATTTGTAGGCATAGAGTGACATGCATGTCACAATCTAATCGGATGAGGCCTCCAAAAGTCAATCACTATCGTTTTATTGCACACGCATAAAATTTCATAGCCATTAATATCCCCTTATTAACCTACTTTCACGCTGACAGATATTTCCATATCATTCCAAGTAATAAACTCACTTCATAATTTTTTATGACATAAAAGTATGAAATGGCATTACAAAGATTTTCCGAGTAAAAATTTATTAATTCCGATCGTAATCGTACGGCAATCAGTATTTAAACAACTACCTAATTTCCTATGTAGGTACGTACATATATAAATTTAATGGTCATAAAGCACACGGCACGCAATTTCCAAATGACGCAACTAACTCAAGCCGAAGGGAAGGACGTAAATTACGGCTCAACAGGCCCTTCCGGCCCTTAACGATTTCCACTCGAACTTAAATTTAAAGCGTGAAAGAAAATTAATTAATCACACATGGCGGTAGGCGGCGTGCACATGACCGCACCTTTCGACGGCGCGTCGCTTCGCGTCTTATGTGAACACGCCTCTATGTGGGTATCTCAGATATTATCATATGCTTAGCTCGATAGCTGGATTTCACTGTGGGAACTCGAATAAATTGAGAGTTCAACATGCCGGATATTGATGACATTCTGACACAATACCCTACCTAAATCCTTTAGAAAACATTTGTTGCGGACTCGTGGACAAAGCCAGTAAAAGTTTCAAAGAAGTTACCCCATCAAAATACTAATAGACAGTTTGACAACTGTGGCGAAAACATGCCTTTATTGTCAAAGAAATAGTACCGTTTGAAGTGCGTCGATCGACCACATTGAGACGCAAAAATGTCACGTATATAGCCTACGCAATATCTCCGAAAAGATTTACGGGGCAACAACGAGTAACGTTTGATCTAATCCGCATTAGTATGATGAAAAAATATAACTTAGTCATGGAGATCGTTCCTTAGAAAAGTTTTGTACGCTTTCCTTCGAATTAAAGCGATTCCGCGAACTACTTACATTATTTTCGTATGATAATGCCCTCGCAGACTGATGGGATTCGGGCGGGTCGGTAATCCCGTATAGATTGAGGAAGTTGAAGATCGGGGGGTATCAGGAAAGATGATTTAAGATAAAGTCGTAAAGTATCGTAAGGAGGCGCGTGTAATTGAAACAGTGTCGTCTGCGTAGGGAGACAATAATGTAGAGAGGTAGCTGAACGCGTCATCAATAAAGGCCATACGTTAGGGTAGGCCAGTTCATTACTGCGCCTTGCGCGGCGTCTCCACATTCCCATTACGGGGGAGTTAGGAGACGCGAGCGGCGATAAATAGCGGCCGAGAAGCCCTGCTTTATTTCTTGCACACAATTTCATTTACATTAGAGGTGCTGAACCGAGTCTCCTCGAGAGAGTCATATGGAAGTCGAGTACAGATTCATGCGAAACAAGTTACGAGCGGTGGGACCGCGTGCCACAGACCTTAATCTAGAGCCGTCGACGGAGGCACAACAGCGCGCTCGACGCCAATCTACCTACTTAATTACTACTAATTGCGCCGGCTTATACTTGTACGTGCGTCATAAACTTTCTCGCCGTTTATTAATTGGGCGCATCGCATCCACCTAATCCACCGTTAATTTTACTTCGATTGCATTCTGCCCGAAATTACCCGAATGAGATTTTAGTGATCGTTCTAGAAACAACTTTAGTGCTCCTAAAATATTTAAAAGTGCACATACGACTTTTAGATTTTTAATTAAAAGAACATTCCACATTTATGAATAGAGAGAGCTGGTTTGCCGTTGATAGCAACATCTAATTTTGCAAATTGAAGTTGCGTAAAGGCGGCACTGCCACATACGGCCGTCGCGCGACGTTCAACAATTACTTTAATGCAAACTGCACTGCTGTTGGTCCCGATACATCGATTGCAATTTTATTTGATTCCCGGGTATTTTCCGGTGCGTTTCAATTCGTACATAGAAACCGTTTTATTAGGTACTCTGAATTCTTGCATAATTATAATTTAAGCAATTTTAACTATGGGAACGTTTGAATTTGTGACGGCCGCAGAGGGTAAAACGTGCGTTATACTCGTATGAAAAACTGGTATATGTAGTAGGTATTTAAAAATGAATGGTAGATTTTATCACGGGGTCATAACATAGTATTTTTCTTTAAGGCCGCTATTTTGAATCCAAGGTACCTCGAGTTGAATTCCGAGCGTAGCGAGGGTGAACCTTTGAAAGTATACGTCCATCGATATTGAGTGCTATATTTTCCCATTCCAAGTTCCTGGAGATAATTTCTAGATCACCTGAGAAAAAAATTGTTCAGAGGGAATCTCCATGTCATACGCCTTTTTTATATTAAATGGATCGCTTTTTAACTCCCGTCACAAAAAAGGGTGTTATAAGTTTGACCCCTACGGCTCTCTTAAACAAGTGAGCCGATTTGAATTTTTTAGGGTACCGTAGTCCTTATAAGGAATCCTTATAGTTTCGTCATGTCCTGTAAAAGCTAAACTGCTAGCTTGAAAAATCTGGAAAAACTCATGACGATAGTGCATTTCAAGAACTTCAAAGGAAAATTATAGCGGTTACGATAACTTTATTAGTATAGCAGTAATAGTCGTTGAACTTAGGTGTTGGATAATTTAAAAAATAATTATGTTAAATATTATACTACTACGTACCCTACACTGCGCGTGGCCCGACACGCACTTGGCTGGTTATTTTTATTTTAAAGCACATATTCTAGCGGTGGTTTTAAGATATTTTATCAAAATTGGTTCAGCCGTTTTAAGATTATAAGCTTTTTCTAGTTGATGACGCTATGAGATCAATTCTTAAGTTAAGGAATCCAAATAAGGAATCCTCGTGAAAATTCTTCTCTAGAATTCTTAGTTATGCACTGGGTTCAAAATAGCAGCCTCAAAAAAAAAAACTATGTTGCGCCCCCGTAATAAAATGTATTCAATTTCAATTTCATTTATTTCAGAATTTACACATTCACATTGCAGTCCATAGTTATATTCGCGTTACACAAATTAAATAAAATAAAATATGTACATTACAAAGTTAAATTAAAAATGAGGGAAAACTAAACATGCAACCGTCTCCAATTCTGCATGTATAGACAATCTACGTCCATCCTCTGTGCAATGAGTTGCAGGTAGCTGTTGCAGCTGCCCCTTAACCGTTGCATCAGATAAGCGGTCCGTTTGCGGAGTATTTCTGCAAAACCATCTACGCGTGCTTCCGCAAACATTCCTGAAGCACTACAGAAGCGAGGCAGCTTCATCAGCATCCTGAACGCATTGTTATATTGGACTCGCAGAGCATTATAAGTCCGTTGAGTATAATTAGCCCATAGGCTGCGAGTATAATAACACTGACAGAAGGCCCTGGGCCCTGAAAAGTGTAATTTTTACTTCTGCATAGCACCGCGCAAACCTACGGGCCAGCATATTCGCCCGGACCGACAAAGCCCTGCGCTCCCTCTCCATGTTCATGTTGTCCGCCAACGTCGCCGTGACCCAATTACCCAGATATTTAAATTCTGATACTTTCTTAAGGGAGGTACCATTCAAAGTGACAGGTGTGGTATGTTTTGGTGCCAGCCTTAACATCTGAGTTTTGTTAAAGAGTGACCAGGAAGCAATTGCGTTTGTTTACAATTAAAAACCGTAAGCAGTTGTTACTGAATGTTTGCCAAATGCTTGTTTGCTGGTTTTGTTTTCTCTTGAATAGAGATTCTCGTTTGATTTTTCACTTATCTTGATCACTGTTGTTGAATGAAAACTGCGTGGGAAGATACTCTCGCCTTGTAGTGCATTTGCGTCGAGTCTGCAGTAATTTTTTGGGTCCCGTATCTCAAAAGGAAAAAAGGGAACCATTATGGGATCACTTTATTGTCCGTCTGTCTGTCTTCCTGTCCGTCTGTAAAAACCCTTTTTTTCAGGAACGCGTAGAGGTATCAAGTTGAAACTTATATCAAATACGGTCTACATTATTATATCTTTTAGCTGTAAAAATACAAACTTGTAAGTCAACGCGATCAAAAGATATGACCATTTAAGTCGCATATTGTCGCATCTTTTGCCATTTCACAGGAGAATCAAAACCTTATAGTCTACTTCGCGTTGACCTAAAATCATGAAATTTGGCAAGAAGCAAAGTCTTGAAACACTTATAAAGGAAACAATCCGTAGATATGTAGCTTATTAACTAACAAGTAACTAAATGAACATTTTGAATAAACACCCACGACAATGTCCTTTAGAAAATTAACGTCATAACATCGCCCCCTGGTGAGTTGTCACCGTAACACCTATCTAAAAACATGCACCAATTACACCCGAACCCATAACTGAAAACTACATCAAAATCGGTACTACTGGCTTTGGAGAAAAATGGCAACATGGGTTTGCACACACAAACAAACAAACAAACATCCTCTTACTCCTAATGCATATACAGTCTCCGTTCCGTCGTGGTTAAAAAAAAAGCTTATTTACTATTTCAAACCTATTATATTTGCGGTTGGTGCATTAACACATACACACATCCCATATACACATCTAGGCATTGCTTAAGGGATCGAACTGCAAAGTTCGTCCGGTTTTGACCCGTTTTTAGGGTTCCGTACCCAAAGGGTAAAACGGACCCTACTACTAAGACTCCGCTGTCCGTCTGTCTGTCTGTCTGTCTGTCTGTCTGTCTGTCTGTCTGTCTGTCCGTCTGTCACCAGGCTATAGCTCATTAACCGTGATAGTTAGACAGTTGAAATTTTTACAGATGGTGTATTTCTGTTGCCGCTAGAACAACAAATACTAAAAATAAAATAAAGTTAAAAATTAAAGGGGGTCCCCATACAAAAAACGTGATTTTAAACGCCATCTATCTAATTAGTTTCGGCAAAATGACAAAGATGGCGCTAGTAAACGAGCCCCGTCTTTCTAGATCGCTACCATACCAAATATTCTTGGTAATGCCAATTAATCAAATATATGAGGTTGAAACTCTGTTATGTTTCGTATTGTATGGAACCCTCCCTAAGTGTGCGATAAGAGACGCGATGCTGACTCGCACTTGGCCTGTTTTTTTTTATAATATTGTCTTTGCAATAATTTGTGATTATATTATAATTCATATAATTTTCCATCTAGCGAAGTGACGTGTTATCGAGTTCCTTAGAAATAGCCGCGGGCGTTTGACACGCTTCCGTGGTCCAATGAATATTGTACGCCTTGCGCCGTATATACCACCACTTAATACTTAATGTCATACAATTCGATGATGGCAAGTTTATTTCTGTGGTGGAAGTCCGCAGCGATAGAAAATTCAAAGCAAATGTGACAAGAATTATTATGCTCTATGTCGGATCGTCATGGTATAACATTACCTATACTTTACGATGGGGATATTTGTTATGCTTCTCTTTTAATAGAATCGGTCGATATTACTGCGTTTATTGATCGAGTCTACGCTAGGTTCTATATTTTGATTTGCACTTATTTAACATCTTTGATTGTATGACAGAACGAAAAGACTAGTGAAGATCTCTTGTTTTGAATATAAAACAGTTATATCTAGAAACAGACTACTGTCCTTAGGAAAAGTATACGTCAACAACTCATTAAAAATACCAAAAATATGTGACTAGTGTATCGCCACGGTTTTCTGGTCTAGGGTTGCCTGTTACGACGGTATTATGCAGCTGATAGATGGGCAATCAAAATATGAAATTCATTCGGAATATGATTTTACCTATGACTAGTTTGCGTTTTATTTATTTATTATGTTTAATTATTTCACAACTTTTGGATCAAAATTGTCCGAAGTACTGAAACATGAATTGGGCGTGCACGTAATAGTACGGTAGACAAAGCAATTACTAACAATAACTGGCTTTTTTATATTTAAAATAAATATTATCGATATGATCTACTTAATGTTATTTTTAATCTGCCTTTATACTGAATAAATGAATAAATGCCTTGACTTTGTTTCGGGTATATGTATTTTAATTAAATTTTGCACAAACATAGTGAGTATCGTTAGTAAGAATATTCGATAATTTTTACGAGGATGGGCTGTAAGGCGCTCCGCCCATTCTATTAGTATTTACATATATATATATATATATATATAAATATATGCAAATGCAGATATCAATAGGCTATTTCTAATCTATTATTATATATATAAACATATAATCACTATTGATATCTGCATTTGCATCTCTAGAGCACAAGAATTTATGTTATAGTACTCATATGTATTTCCGTCTCGATATAAAATGTGTGCAATTTACTGGTAGCTCGAGGGCTATCTGCGATGTGCAGGTAGCGACGGCGACGAGACGACTCGATCGTTTATATCTGATTTGAATTTAGCGCATTACGGCCCATCAAACACCCCCTTCTCCCGGCACTTCACCTCCTTTGTAAACATTCGAACACTCTAAGCAACTGTGCCCAAATTCGACAGAAAACGTCGATTCTCGCTTATTTTATTCCTTCGAACAACAGTTACGTAAATATGGAGAGAGCTCCCGAGGTGCGGCGGAGTATTTCATTATCCGTGACCTGTTGAGCGCAAGATTTGTGACTCGTCTGCGTTACGTAACTACACACCTAAGGCATTAAAAAATACTTTTACCTTACTCCCGGTAAGTTTTCAATAAAATCTCTCGGAAGAATATTGAGCTGGTAAAACCTTAAAATTACATTACCTTTACATTTTATCACAGTCGACGTGTAATTCTGGGCGCTCTCACCTAGCCTCCGGTTCTCACGCCTCGGCTTCCGTTTAGCGGCAATCAGGGCCAGGCTTGCGACGCTCTGTCAATACGAAGGCGAGAGGTTTCCCTGATAAACTTATCTAGAACCCCTCGCACACCCTACCCCTCCCTCTGTCGTCTCCGTTTATCGCTCACGTATGTACGCTACGCCCACACTGAACACTGTACGGATTCTAACACAGTTGCCTTTTCCTAGCTACATTTTTACGATAAGTTTTTAATCACTTTTTAAGAATATTAATATCCTGATGATTGCAGAATAGACTTTATTCATAGAATTGATGCAAGGTATATTCGCTAGACAACAGCTACAATTTCTTGTCCTTTTATCATTAAAGTTGTCTTTTTGGCCAGTTGCCCGTAGTCTGCCACAAGTATTTCAAAGGAAACAGAAATAAAAGTAGAAGGAAACAAACGCAAAATCTTATAAAATGCAGTTAATGTCAACACACATACGTCGGACCGGTGAGCGTGTAGGTACTGACTGTTTAAGGAACTTGCTTTATTTTGTAGTTTCAAGCGTGGTAAGAATCTCGAATAACGTCCAAGTTTAAGTTTGCCGGTAATCTTTACATAATGTTTATAAGGGGCGTGAATGTCGTAGTATCACACAAATTCTCGTAGCGAGATAGGAGCCCCATTATTTTGTATCGTTTTAAAGTACCGTCGTTTAATCTGAGCGTCTTTGTTACGTAGAACTACGAAAGGTTTTCGGGTCGGCTATAAGTCATTGGCATCCACAATATTACGCACAATACGGCACACCTTACACAATTAACAAAATACAACCCCGCCTTTCAACACCGCAATGTTTACTCTGTGTATTTTCACAGCAAAAGAAATTAAATTCCATGTTTCCCTCTTGATACTCGTGAATTCATTCAAGAGACAAACAATTTTACGCGCTCATTTTAAAATGATAAATTTCACAAAGCCTTCACAGATTGAAATACAAAATCAATAATCTTGAAAGGTAAGAATAATTTATTCTTGAAATTTATTGACGTTACTGTTTTACCTTAAAAGGTTTTCACTCAAAATCAATCGAGCGCAAATTTAATGACTGCTTTCAGATTCGGTATAATTCACGTTTACGTGAGAGTATAGTCGAAGCGCTGAGGCTTTAAACTTGGTGTTTTCTGGCGAAACAATTAATTAAATTTCTCATACATCAATGAGGTTTAAAGGAGCAGCAGGTCCATTCGAGCAGATTTTTAGCCCGCCTGGCTGGCCCAACATCTTTGCTTGGCAAACACTCGATCGTGCAATCGATATATCGCGTCTAGGGCGTGCCGGCATAGCGCCTGGCTAAATACAATTTACCTTTGTTATTTTTCGTGTCATTAAACTGCGTTGCGATCGGGATTGCGAACTCCGATGCGAATTGTTTGTGAGCTTTTGTTCCCGCTCCAGTGGGTGAGCGACCGACGACGCGACATCAATTAACGTCGAATCTCCTCACTGTATTTTCTCTTGGTCTATATTGTAGGTAGGTTTAAAACGAAATCATTTTCCACAGAGTTAGCCGAAACAGATTTCGCTGCTTTAATAATGACGAGTGGAATATACCAATGAAATGCTCTCCCTTTTGTAACTTAGGCTTTTATCGGTCATGTGCCTTCGGTTGCGTGTCGCCGAACAAATGGGGTTGACCACGGAGCCGGCCGTTGCCGGACTAGCCGCCTGTTCATTTATAAAGCTTTGTCGCTCCTGACAAATGGCAACACTCACTATTTTTATGTCGCAGACGATAGAGAACATTTAAAGGCTTTTTTTTGGTCTTTCTATGAACATTAAATAACATCATACTGAACGTAATACTCATATTTTGCTAACGGCTGCGAGAAATATTTCTTTTTTTAAGTCATAACACTAAAATAGGTTCTGACTCATAATAATCTAGATGTCCAACTTTTATAATACATGTTGATTATGCAGCCTTATCTAGGCATAAAACTTGGAGGAAAGACACTCAGCGCAGTAATGCCTCGCTCACTCACTTCCCCGCGTTAATGCAAAAGCACGTAGTTTCATGTCGACGCAGAAAGTTTTGCAAATGGCACAAAGTGCGCGAACGCCGTGGCAAAGCCTTCATTTGTCGGCTTGTGACGTCCGCGTGACAAATGTGGACGACGACTTTATGCACCCCGCTCTTGTCTCCCCCGCACACGTTGCGATTATGCTCCACTATAAAAAGTAACCGAAGAGTTTCTTAACGCTGTGAATAGTTCCGTTACACTCGTTTTATTGGAATTAAATCATTAAACCGTCGTTTTAGCCCGGAATGATCTATTCCAGCAGCTTTACTTTAAGCCTATGTACTTTTCTGTAACGTCGGTTCTCGGTTGCGATAATTCTATTGCTCTAGCAATGGGTTAGCGTAGATTGGGTAATTTATACTTGCCTCCTGTATTCTCGGATAGGGCGGGGAAAGATACAAGCAACGGAAAGACCCGCGATGTTTGCTTAAATTACTTAATGGATCGATTAGGCGCGGAGCTTAATTATAAGGCATGAATTATTTCATTAATTTACGCTACTGTAGCGTATTACTAAGACAGATAAGGTTTCGCCGTGTTAGTACAAAATTATCAAACAAAACAAAATGGAAGTTCGAATGGTCACGAGTCGTGAAACTCAACAGGTTACTTGACGTGACTTCATTATAAACTCTACAATAGGAAATAAGATGTGGTATAATGGTTCCAAATAATTACTTTAGACCTCGTTAAATTTGTCCTGCTATATAATAAGTATTCAATGATAAGCTCCTTGACTTCGCGAAGCAAATTAAAATTCAATTTGTGACTCGAACCGTGAAGCATAACGGATTGTCGACCGATTTCGTCGCCTCCTTTCTTCCATAATTTTGCGAGTCACTCGTTCTCGAGGAGGTATTTATTCAGTTCTCGTAACTTCAATAAAGGCCTGGCTGAGATCCGCGGGCTTATTATTTAGCCGATCTACAAGCGAATCACGTGTTCCGCTGCAGTTTGTTGCAATTTGTGATTTACTTAATTCCCGACTTCTTTGTTTCAGGTGGAATGCAAAAAAGCCCAACCGAAAGAAGTAATGCTACCAGCGAATCTGGCAAAGACGAGAGCCGCCGGACGCGGTGCGTACGGTGAGTTGCTAGGTAACGCCGTGGCGGCCGGCGCTGGCGGCGTGAGGTATACTCCCTACCCGGTCCATGCGCCGACGCAGCTGCTGGTGGCGGGCGCAGGTGCGGGCGCCGGCGCGGCCAGCCATGCGGCCGCCTACCGCCGCGCGCTCGCTGCCCTGCGCCCGACCCCTCGACCCGCTCGCCCTACCCTTACCCCTCTTGCCATTCCTCCTTTAGCCTACTCAGTCTCGGAACTACTAGGAGCTCACGCTCTCGACATTCCTGCTCTTTACTCCCCTCTGACTCATGCCACGCTTCCTACTCCTTTGCCTCTCTGATCCGCAATCCTTTTCCAGCAGCATCCGCATCATCCTTTCTGAGAGACTTCACTTCTCTCATATGATCGCTTTCTCTGAGATGCTGCGTCGGCTTTCCTTAACCCAGTTTTCTTTACATTCCTCTCTCTCTCTCTTCTCTTCCTACCGAGCCTTATTGACGAAAAATATACCTTAAGGAAACTGATAATATCTCAAGTGTCTTATTTTAGAAATCGCCAGTAGAAGACGAGTTAGATAGCAGATTTTCGAAATGTGTACCGAAATATTAGTCGAGACATAGCATCAATTCTTATATTAGGCATAATAATTTATAAGTACCATTATACATTTTTAATAGAATCAGAAATTGGAACAATTTTGCTTAGGGTTGATAGATGTTGGTATTTTTCTACCAGATAGTAGGCGCTTATAAGCTTTGATGAAAGAGCCTATTTTATAGATAGTCAAAGATAGCATTGAGCCTGGTTTCCGATTTCTGAGTAGATTTTTATAATCTAAGAGCCTGTGAGTTCCGTCGAGTCTTACCAATTTTGCTACATGTCCATCCATGAAGTATATTCCTTTTAGCCACAGAGTTAGTCATGTCATATTACGGCCAATATTGAGGTGATTTGATACTATTTTCATAAATGATATTACATTTCTTAACTCTATACCATGAATAGCTTCACAGCTTGATGTCGGCTTTTCAAAATGTTATCATTGGAAGAAAAGAGGTACCTATTCTATTATGTGGATGTACTTATCAGTTTTAAGATACCACTAGATGTTTTGTTGTATTGATTTGTTTTAAATGTGTTTTGTAAAATATTAGGAATATTTTCAATTGAGCTGAAGTATTTTTGTGTTCCTAGTACTTTAAAATTACTTAGGTAAATTATATCATTTCAATCCTTGTTCTTTACATATTTATTTATATTGTGGATTGCATTCTAACTAAATTTTATGTTCACTATTAGTATTATTTTAGTTATATGTATACACTCCAGTATTATCATAATTAACGATCACTGTTTTAACAGTAAGATTATCAAAATATATCCAAATATGTATCGACAGTAGTTCTCGTTAACATAGAATTAATTGTATTTAAAACCTTATTACGTAGGAGATTTTGGTAGTGTTTAGATTAATAAATATCATTTCTAAAATATTTGAATACGACTGTTTGTTTAACATGTTTAGCTTTAGACTAACAATGTGTAGAATAGATTAACAAGTCGATTCGACAATATATCGAGAGCGGTTATCAAGACGTGACACTAACATACCCCACTGTCTAAAGGCACATTAGTATTGTTTGGTAGTAGTTGCTGCTAGAAAATTATAATACTCTCTCTATATATATATTTACATATAAAATATTATATACTTAGTGCTCACGTTATAATAAAACGATTGTATTCCAAATTTTCTCGCCAAGCAAAATAGTGTCTCACGGCACAGTAAAGTCATTCTTTCTATATTGTTATATAAAAATGAAACGTATTTAAATGTAAGGTGTAAGGATAGATCGATTTATGTAAATGTTTTTACATTTCTAGATTTCATGTGGTCATTGGGTGCTCTTCCTGACGGTAAGTTTATTCACAGTTTTATTTTCAAAAGTCACTTCACATTTGCTATTATACCTGCATCAGTCAGATCATTCACGTGTCTAAATGGACGATTGATATATTTGTTGTGCTAATGGGGAATTGTCCGTACTCGTTGGGTGTTAGTACTAACAACTCGTATTTACTAAAAGAACGTGTGAGGTGTCGGTCGTTCCATGAACCACTGGATGTACAGCGCGTCTGAGACGCGTGTTCCTCTTCATCTGCCGCATGATGAATCGCTTGGCCTGACAGATACACTATTTTGATTGGCAATAATATGATAAACGATCCGCCATAGTAATCAGATCAGCCGATATGGACTCGCCGGTCATCATTCATTTTACATTTAATACGGACACTTTGTCAATGTTAACAGATTGTAAAAACGTAGATGTTTATTAATACGCACTTGCAGCAGAATATTTTAATGTATCTGTTTTATTTCAGTTAGTTTATAATGTTTGGTATAGAGTAGTTCTGGTTGATTAATTTGTGTTAGTTAAATACAGTAGGTATCTCTTGCAGCCGATGCGATGCCGTCCTGTCCATTCTCTGTGCTACATTTAATGTTTACAAAATATCACCCGCTGGACAATGTCCAAAGCGATGTCGCACGATCGTGTACGAACTTGCCTACCTTATAGGTGACGGCTCTATTTTAGAATCGGGCCAACGGGACACGTGTCACATACCGATGTTTAGATAGCTCAATGAATCAGTATCGTCTATATTTGATATACATAACGAAAGCATGCAATCCGACTGCTAACCCCGCTTTTCATTTTGTTAAGTTAAGTGGTAGATTTTAACTTGTGGTTGTTTGTTGTGCAGGTTTCCCCGCAGCGTACGCCGCGTACGCGGCTGGACGTAGCTATTCGGGCTATCCTAGCTTCGGGCTGCCCTACCCAGCAGGTAATCCCTTGGCGAGCTTGCACCACCAACTGTCCGGCAATCACTACCACCACTTGGCGACTCTCCTGCCGTACCACCCGCTCGAGCTCAGCGGGGTTTACAATGTACACGCCATGCATCTGTGAACTCGCCGGCGACAATGCATTCCACTAACTAAACCACACCTACTTCTCGATCGGCATAGTTTCGCTTTCGACTGACATGCTCCTCATTTTACTAACGACACATCGCTAATTTTCGTAATCCGCTGTGGTGACGATGTCCTAACTTCCAATTTCGACTAACTCACCAAGCGAAAGTTCGTGTGAACTCACTCTAACAACTTTACTAACAAGTTAACACCCCTAACAATGACTGAATCATCTAGATAAATCTGCCACGCCGTCAATTACAAAACGTCCATGTTTCGAGAGATGCTATTTTATTGTTTACTCCAGAATGTCGTCGAGACAATCCGCCCAATTGCGAGCGCGGCGCTCCATGTTTACTGACGATTCGCCCTAACGATTTTCAAATGCTACGCGTCGAGCGAACAAATATCGTCGCGCGTCGGTTCCTAGCGCGAGCGGAGCCGGCGCCGCTCGCTAGGTGCCGCTAGTGTCGTCTAAACATCCGCTGCTCATTAACAGCAAAAGCTTTTAAAGAGATTTAAACAGATGCAAACAAAAGTACTAAAAGTGACGTCCTTTTTGTGGTGACTTCTATGTAAATCTCAGGGCGGACGAAAAAGAACTTCCACTAATTAAAAGTAGTCCACGGACGCCGGTCGATCTTGTCGAATAAGACCAGAATGTTAATTTTCGTGCGGGTCCTATTCTTCTTTAGGGATTAGTTTGTTGCGTGCTCCTGAAAAACTACTTTAGATTGTAAATAATAGGGTAAGGTGGGCGTTCAATGAATCGTGTCGCACTCCCGGAGTTTCTGGAGAGCAGCTGCACAAATACGGGTGTCGTTATTTGTCCACACTCAGTATTTGAGCCGCCTTCTCTCAGCCGTAATTACGCCACTAAGCTTTGGCTTTTTACTTCGCTAGCTCGAGGGCCCGCCTGTTCTACCCGAGAATTTTTCGTCGGAACGAAGTTAGAATATACAATAATGTGCATACTTGATATTGGAAATCTTAATTGAGTGTGTTTTACGAAAGCAAGCCAAGCGTACTACGTACTACATCTTGGACCACATCATCAGTATTAACTGATGCCAATAGCCAAGTAATTGACCACTATCTCACCTGATATTAATCAGGTGAGATAGTGGTCAATTACTTGGCTATTGAGCATTAAACAAAAACACCGTACTACGATCCAAAATGTCGGACGATGTTATCGTATAATCTGTGCGGTCCGTGTAGTTTCACCGCTAACATAAGTCGTACAAATCGTTCCGCATTAATTACTTACGGACGTTTTACGTCACGCAAGAATCACGTTTTCAGTGTTCTATTCATAAAACCTCAACGTATGTGGGCATTCGCTCAATTGTAAATACACATAATTGAACAACAGAGCGGCTCAATAATTACACAGGTGTTGGGACGAGCCGTTTAAATTAATGGCGTTATCGAAGCGAGTGGACGCACGCTCAACTAAATTATTTACACCCGGAGAAGAAAATTTTAAGCGCCACTGCGGGGATTTGAATTTTGTGCTTAATCCTGTTAGTACACTAAAATAGAAAACATTTATCCAATGCGAATAAAGAGCAATTTTATTGACCTGAAACCAATATAAAGTATTTTAAAACTGCGCTGAAAACGTTGTACAATTTTTTTTCAGTGTTGGTTGGGTCTGTTATTTGCATTTATTAGATAATGTTAATGTCCGTATGTGCATTGAAGTGCTCGGCCACAATTAATGCGCGTCCATTCGTCCATTAGCATTCCTCAGCCGACGCCGGATTATTGGTAACATCATCTACATTGCCAATATTTAGTCCACGATAAATTATGAACCCGCAGATATCCGGTTAATTAAATGCGACCTATCTAATGTAAATTTCGGACGCAATGCAGGTATTCTTAGTTCGATTTAAGTCGAATAAAAAGTGTGCAGATGCTTTGATGCGTCAGATGCCGGCACATAGTACTGAGTAGTGGCTTTCACAAACTTTAAAAATGACTGCACTTACGTTTGATGACGAGGATGACTGTTTTCGTGCGTACTGTACAAATTCGTCAGTTTCAAATGGAAAAAAATATTTTTGGAAAGTACTATCATGCTGTTTGCAACCGACAGATACATGAATAATAAATTCATATTTCTGTGTCGCAACCTTAAGAGCAATGATAAAAAATTTCTTAAAATTCATGCATACTCGTTATATACTCCCAGAAAAGATAGGGTCGCTTGGACATAGTTTACACATACTTAGTTTGCGATACGACAGCAAATAACTCTGCAGGAAAATATCCGAGCGCGTACCATAGAACTCTCTTCGAGAAACTTTTGAGAAAAGTGTATTGAATCTTCACCATCTAAAATACAATTACAAGACGGTGATGGCAAAGATAATCAAGGCATTAATCGTTACAAGCTTGAAACAACTGAGCTCATAACCTGATTTGCATATTTATTGAAAATCGTAGTCCTGACAACATTTTAGTAGGTACTCTCGGAAATAGACTCATAAAGTTAGATTTGTGTAGTTATCTTAACTTCTTCCTCTCTATTAAATTTAGATTATTATAATAATTAAAATAGCGGCAATTAGCATAGAGTTTTCTTAGTACCAATAATAATAATAATAAATCAACTCTCTATCTATTTAGCATGGTGTAGTGTGTGTAGCGTTTGGATTTTATAGAATTTAGGAAAGACTGAGCACAACATTTAACAAAACATTTTGTGTATTCATATATACATGTACTTATAATATTCTGTACAATTACACTCATACTTCAACTAAATACTTTAACGGATTGAAACGTTACCAAATATGTACGAGTGGCTACTAGTATCAGACACATAGTAAGGTCACTGTGTATCCCAGTGCATGCATACAAAATGATTATCTGAACCCACTCTCAACATAATCAAATTAATATAACCCGTAATGTATTCTTGTTTTGTGCTGGCCATACATTACACCGGCATTAAGCGAGTAGATTCACCTACTCACAGCATTTATAAATAACTAGCTGTTACCGCGACTTCGTCCGCGTGGAATAGTTGCTCTGGGTAGCATTTTTAATTATTTAGGCTAATTATTTTACAAATCAGACACATGCGTATAAATACTTTATCGTCGTCTGTCTGCCCGTTCAGATAGGCACACTAAGGTATATTTTCCCTCCTACACCGCGCCGTATCGTGCCCCCCCCCCCCCCCCCTTCCTCAGGTTAACTTCAATTTAACATTTTGTATTGACTCCGTAAATGTTACATCAGGATAACTCTAATATTTTGTCTTTTGTCGCAAACTTATAAAACATTTACATAAACCTACATATTTCCATACAAATCATTCCCTATTGTTATTTTACACCCTTGAGGGAAACTTTTACAAACTTTGAATGTCATATTTATTTATATCGAATCAACCGCCTAAAAATAAGTTTCAAGCTTCTAGCTCTAAAAATTACGATACTTCCTTACAACTTCTCATCCCCCCTTTCAACCCCTTACAAGCCTTTTTTGCATTAAAAAGTATACTGTGTCCTTTTTGAGGCTCTATACTATCTGTGAACTACATTTCATTTAAATCGGTTCAGTAGTTTAGCCGTGAAAGCTAGACAGACAGAGTTACTTTCGCATTCACAATATTAGTAAGGATAAGGATTATTAAGGATTAATAAATATTACATTTACGCGCGTTAATTGCAAGCGTCATTGTATGACGCGTTTATTCAACGCTTTGCGTAATAGCACTCCTTATTTATTCATAGCCACGGGAGTGAATAAAACTCGAGTTTATAATTTTATAGTTTAATAACAATGAATAATTGAACAGGTCTCAAGTGGATAGACAGATCTATTGTTATATTATGTTTCTTTGAAGTGTTTCACACTTTATATTTTTGTAAATTGTTAAACACAATCCAAAATTTCATCGTACCGACGGGACTTGAACCCGCAACCTCCGGAATAACATGTTCCGGTGCTTTACCAATTAATTATAAATAAAGCACCGGAACATGTTATTCCGGAGGTTGCGGGTTCAAGTCCCGTCGGTACGATGAAATTTTGGATTGTGTTTAACAATTTACAGATCTATTGTTGTAGTACCTAAGTTGTGCTCAGTCCGCGCATTAGAATTTTCATATATCTAAGAGTAAACCTAAAATAATAACTAGCTTATACAGTTATTAAGTAGATCGATTCGTTTTGAAAATTACTAAGTTTAGAGGATGTTAACCAATATTTAGATTTTTATTTGCGTAGCTTCATTAGCGTTAGTTTAGAGAAATCTTTAATTTCTATCATTCTATTGATGAAAAACGATACATCGAGCTTGAAAAGTGTTATTTTAGTAATTTATTGGATTTTTGCTATAATAATTGTAATTATATGTAATTTGATTTTTTATTTCAAAGTTATTTCTGTAATTTAAATATTTACACTGCTTAAATGATAATGTTATATTGATACTTATATTTCTTGTTGTTGTTGTATTATATTTTTGGATGCAACTGTTTACGCTACCCTCTTCGTGTTATTGTTAATTATAATACGGTTCCGCGTAATAAATATAATTGGAAAGTTATAAAATAAGGCTCTGACAGCCTCGCGTCTGATTAAAGAAATCTTTGATCCTTTAGATATAAATAATTGCTTTGTCATCGCACCTCGCAATAATCGTTTATCAAATTGAGATTTTTATATCGAATTTTAACCATAAGCTATCAAACATTGATCGCTGTGTGTGCGACCGTCCTTATCGCCATCCTCTAAACTAGTCATACGGTGTGATACATCCTCAGTATTTTAAAAACAAGTTTTGAATCAGGTGTATCAAAAAATTTTCAACAATAAAATTTAAACTCAATTGTCGATATTTTAATGTATTTTAATTAGCACTATGTTTTCTTCTGGCAAAAAAAAAAACATTTAGCGTTGTCTATAATATATTTTGTCCATTTATCGTCACTAAGATTCTTTGTTTAAAATATATCACTCTTAACCTGCAGTAGGGTAAATTCTTTTTCACCTCCTTTATATGTAGTAGAATTACATATTGATTCAACATTATCACTCAAAATTCTAATTCTCAATTACGAGTAGATAATGAGTATGTCAACGACATGATTACATGATTTGTCATAATTCTAAGAGTTTAAAGTAATTTGTTGAATATAGGTTTGATAAAGCATTGATACAATTCATGTTTTCTAATGCAGTGGTTATTATACACCCTATATATATAATAAGCTTGATTATTATATCGCGTTACCTACTTAAGTTATATTATATCGAATGTGTGCTCGTTGATATTTACGTCATGGTTCAGCCAACTAATCTCGCATTATTATGATTACAAATGTTGAATATGGCAACTGTAAACATATTTTAAGTCGGCCAATCGTATTTACAACCGCGTAATACATTGCGTGTTAATGCTAGAACAAGTATTCAGTAAATAACACTACGTTCTTGATATAGTTTGAGTGTCGAATCAATAGACGTACGTAATGACCTTCTGCATCGCGCCCGTGCGTGATAAACAAAAGGAGTCTATCAAATAAAAGCCAGTGTATCATTTCGTGTCGTGCGTGCAAACAATTTTAAATTAACCCCTAAAACAGTAAACAGGAAACTATCAATTCAAAGTTACCCCATAAAGATTCGATGAGCGGAGCTCTGGGCGTTATTCTCCTTTTACACCGATCCCCAGCGCAGTGTATTTTTTATAACTTTTGTTTTCCCCTTCATGTTAATTTTTTGAATTAGCTGGCGAGATTCGGGGTTCCGCGTAACGATTTTTTCATAAGCGCATTCCGAATGTTTATTTATTTAAGCGCGGTTTTGTTGGCGGAACCCTCAGCTGGTCCGTACCCGGCTTTGTAGCTTTTTTATTTTGTTGCCGCAGGTGTAGTGGGAGTAATACCGGCGGAAAGTCGTCTCTTGGTCGGGCCGGAGTATGTAAACCCGGCGCTCGGGCCAAGCTAGAGGCCGCCGGCGTCGTCGCCCGCGCCGCCACACCCGCCCCGCGCCGCTTATCACCCCCTCACACCCGGAACACCCGTTAACGGCTCCCGGAATTTCTTACGAACATAAATAAATCTCTTCTCAAGCAAATAACTCTTTGGATTTCGCCCTCCGCCTCCCCTCTCGAATCTCTAACGAGGAATGCAATGTCGCAAAAGCTAAGTTCCATTTGCATAACATAAAGCCCGAATTCGCAGATGCGTGTTAGGAAATCGCCCGACTAGGTTCGCCCATATAGCCCGCCACCGAAACCGCTCGAATGTAATCGATTTCTATATCGTGTCCGATATGTTGCGGTATGCCTCAGGAAGTAATTCCAATAATCTAAGATACGTAATTTATAATAATGCTAGGAAGCTATTAATAATCTTTTCGTAAACTATTGTAATGTAACCCATGTGTCAAATTCACTATAGATTTAAGTCTTTTATAGTCGTAAGTTTATAGCATTGTTCTTATCGCTGTTCTCACATATCGTCTCTTATCATACGTATTCGTAAGTTTTATGGTATTGTGAAGCCGCTATATTTTAAAATAAAGAAAATTGCCGTTGTATAAGCAAAACGTTTATCGTTTATTGTCCAACCGATCATTCAAACATGGAAGTCAAGCCTTACTTATTCAACAATCGCATATCGATTGCGACTGAAATAAACTGGAAGAGATGGTGTGTTAGCGTGGAGTTGGCGCACGCTAGAGCGTAGGTACCTACGACGTAGGACGCGGTTCGGACGTGTTTTAATGGAGTTTTTCTTTGTTTTTCTGACTCATCCAATGCGGCATACGCAGCGTGGTGCCCACGGCGCGCTCCCACGCACCAGGCGGGTAAGGGTTGCGGCAGGTGTCCCCTCGCAGGCACCGGCTCGTGCGACCGCGGCCGCCGCGCGCTCCACATTCCGAGCATACAACACGCTTGCCCTCAGAATGCAGTCCGCGAACCGACACACCCACACAACAATTTGCATACTTTGGTCCCCACTCACTCTCGCAAGTTCGAGAACTACCCTAAAAATCAGATCTTCGAAAGTGTCAGATTAAATTAACAACAGCCGAGACAGCGGGCCGCACAAAAAAAACGTTACGACGAATTAGCGCCTTGAAACGAAATTCCTTAAAGGGTCACACAGCCGTCGGTTTGAATCCAAATAATTAGCTCGCTCGGCGGCGAGTGGCCGCGTGTCGCGAACGGTGCCAACTCCATTCGTAATTTAAGATATTTGACCGTTAATTGTGTTAGTAACTGTTACGTTTAGTGCTTGTTGCTTGGGTCGAGCTCGGAGCGACCCGGTTGCGCTGAACCTCTACACTTGTTTAGTACATCCCCTCATGTACATTATCTTCTAGTCGTAGCGCTCCCCATAGTTCGGCGACCGCTGCTAAATTAGTGTTACGTGTGCTGTGTTTGGATGGGTCAGAACTTATTATTTTCGAGATTTAATTTATAGATTGCATTTTGTTTTATGGATGCCCATAGATTTTGACTATATACGCGCTAGCCTAGCGAGCTCCATCGTCCATAAATGTTTATTGTAGAATTTCATGGAATCGGAGTATGTCCGTAAGTCCATAATGGGTACATTAGCATACTGATCTCTTCTAGTTAGATTCATTTTGAGCGGATACATCCTGCTCAATTTGTCCGGTGTACAGTCTGTACACCAGCGAGTCCTTTCTCCCCGGATGGAATGTGGTGACTGTGTTTGGAACATTTATATGAAAACTGTCTAACCTTCGTTGTGTTCAGACTTTCAGACGATTTTATTTTGGCGGGTTTCAACTTTGGAGTTCGCAAATGATCGACAGATAGGCGAATTGGGTTATGTAAATATCTCAGAAATATTTACCGTGCCTAGATTTTTTGTTTGAGATACACAGCTTTTCCATTATGGTAAACTTTTAAAGGTCTGTTATAGATGTGAAGAATAAGATAGATACTGTTCACGGGGAATAAGGGCTCGCTTTAGATTATGAGTAGTCACACTATGTGTGAATGAAACTAAGATAGTGAGAGAGACGGCGACCACGCGTGGACGGAGAGTGCTGCCCTCTGCAATCTAGGGCGAGTAATCTTCATTTTGAACATTATAAACGTTGACTCCTGTATTACTTTGTTATTAGAATAGTGTAGGCAAAATGTAACGTTTTAAATTATATTAAAAGTATAACCTCAAGTGTGGTAGACATTTCTAGATTACAAGAAAGTAAAATAGTAACAATGTAGCGAAATTTATAGAACACTAGAATAGATTAAGAGCTAGTCACGAAATGAAAATCTGAGTAATCTAAATTTGTAGATTTATTCTGACCATCTAATGGAATTTCAAATAGCAGAATATTTGAATAGAATCTAGTTTAGTTACTTAAAATGATTGCAGGAAATTTTATTGTTTTAACATTAGCTAAGCTTTAGAGACGAGAATCGAGGTGTTTGTAACAAAAGATAAATAAAATCGGTGTATTGGCTTCCTTTGAACTTTAGATAGAAAGATAAGCTACTAGATGTAGGCAATTTGGTGGTTAAACATTGTGATTGGTGGTGCAAACTTTATTATAGATGTATTTACTGTTTTACTGTTGTTTAGTTTTAAGATTTTTAAACTAGCATAGATAATTTTGTCTCTCTAAATATTTTTGCTTTAGGCAAAGTGTGAAAGTCATCATAGGTAGTTTCAAGATTTTCGAGTGTCCTAAATTGATAATAATTTATTAGAATAGCAATAATCTATCTGATATAGAATAGAACGATTGTAAATTAAATGCTGTAGATATGTAGTTTGTAAGCGAACTTCATCCGCAAGTAAAATAATTTGACCACATGGGTAGAACATTGAAAATTTTAGTAATTTGTGTAGACAAAATTTTCATATTTCAACTAGAGTGTTTTTTGACGATTCAATTCAAAATTTACTTTTCGCTTTTTAAATGTCGCTTTAAATGTTTCTCTGATTTATTATTCCTATGACTGAACCACGAAAATACGTTGTATTCTTATTATTTTTTTGTAGGTAAATTTCATCGGGCGAATCTACATATAAATTCTATCAAAATGAGAACATTGATATTCATTGGGCATATTATATTTAAAATTAGTTTAATAAAAAAATACATTTGCAACACAGCGTGTACTTGATACCTTTTATTCTGCATGAGGCAATGGCCACAATAAAAGGTAGACTCCAGGGACTTTCTATGATTTAAAGACGGTGAGCTTCTTTGAATTACAAATCGTCGTGTGAGTGCGCGTGCGTGGTGGCCCACAACAAACCAGCATAGGAATTCGATTAATTTGCAATTGAGATAAGTCCCAATGGTTAAGCGTAGGAAAACCCGCAAAGGCGTATCATCTTCACGCTACGTTATTGATGGCGCCTATTAAATATACGTTTGCGTTGGTATAACGCGAACGTGCCGGGATCGCCCGTGAACGCTCAATAAAATATTTCAATCGCGCCAAGTGGAAAATGAAGTATTAGAAACTCTTCGTTGAACGATGCGATCCAACTTTTACATTGATGAACGATCTGCCGCTAAAAATTTGATCATCATCCGACATAGAAATATTTATTTTACTGATTAAAGTATTTTAAAGTACTTCAAAGCTTGTTTATAACAAATAGTTACAACATAACCCAGATAAAAGTAAGTTCTTGCAAGTGATTTGTCAGAAAGAAAATACGCAAGCGGAGCAGCTTTTCCAATAACCAACAGCCAATTCCTTAGAAAAGTATGTGCCATAACAAAGGCTATATTGAATCCAACTTTTTCGTTTTCACTTTTTCCTATGACTTTAATAAGTAATACTAATAAAATACCTACTAGTTCCTAAAAAACTCAGAGAGTTGATTTTGGAGGAGTTTGAACAATGTAACACATAAAAAGGCCTGCGTAATATAGTGGATTCCAAGGGTGGCTCGGCCTGAGAGTCGCGCGTACGCTCTGTGAATATTTCGTTCGGCCGTCATCCTACTTATGAAGAAGAATTATTAAGTTTCTCCAAACTTCGCAATTATGAAAGTTCGAATAGCTCTCACAAGACGGCCTCTGAATTTATAGATGAATGTGTGATCCCGCTTCGTCGTACCTGGAGGGTGGTTATTAATAACCTCTTCAATATTTTCAAATGAAATACGGCCGGGCCGAACATTTAATACCGGAGGACGCCCCGCCCAACTTGTACGGAGTTCCGAATAACTTGTCCCAAGTCTGAGTGTTACAGTCGCTGCTTAAAGAAGCTCATAGTGACTCCCTGTTGAAGTTGATTCAAAGTTACGACTAGACGCAAACAACAGACGAAACACAAACACCAGACCAATTTAACATCTTACGAGCATACATTATTTCCACTTTCATGCGTCTTCTGGCTTCTTGGGTGGATTCAAAGAGTTAAGAAACTTTGTCTATTATACGCACAAATTAGTGTTATGGCATGTGTTAACATAGCTGTAACACCGCGCGCTGGATCGCCGACACGTCCGCCGCAGATATGACCGGTGTAGATAACCCGACCGACGCTTCTAACGCCTGCTCGTCTGTAAACTGGATTGTTCGAGTCGTAAATTATCCGAGGTCAGAAACACGCTTTGCACAACTTAGTCGAGGCCGTTTGTGACTTTGTTCGGCGTGAACCCACCCGTGAAGTATGATTGAAGCGATAAACGACGTTTTATAACACTACGCACGCCGCCGCCGCGCTTTCCACCGTTCCGGGTGCTCGATAAATCTCATGTTCCTCTTTACGTACTAGGTATTCGCGTGTAATACAACAGTTTTGTTTATTATTGATGTAATTTCGTAATTAACTTAAAGCCCATCAGTTATTTATAGCATGCTATGAGCTTATCGCGTCCATCAAAAAATTATATCACAATAAAGTAGCGCGGCGAGTAACGAGTGGGCGGCGCCCGGCTGTAATGGGAAAAGAATGGTCTTACAGCGATCGGCACATTAACGAGCGTGAGTTCGTCCGCAGGCCGCTCGAATTCTTATTTATTGCCTTGCGACCTCGAGTAAATAGCCTCTCACATCCAAAGTAATGTTATTAAAATGTGTCAGCATTTTAGCGCGGCGCAGGCGCGGGCGGGACTGCCACGCGCGCCATCTATCATTCATCCTCCATTACTTATATTGTAGTTTTTTCGCAAAGTCACTCGCGGGCCGGTAATCACCTGCCGCGACCCGCTGCTGACCACTATTTTTCACGTGGAACCATAACCCGCGCGCATCTGACAAAAATGAAAATTTGTACTCTTAGCTAATAGGGGTAATAGTATGAACAAGCCATTTAGGCAATATTAATATAATATTTAAAACTGTTGTGAAATAGATGTGATTGGATTTTGAAGATCAGTAATTTTCAAACGTTTTCAGCTTATTCCAGTGTCCTATCGAACAATTTTAAAAACCATTATAGATTAGCATTGATAATATAGAAATAAATGAAAAAGACATAAAGTATTTACGATATGAGATTTCTTATAATGAATTTAAAAGTTAAATTATAGATGAGTGCACCTAATCGTTTCTCATGTACCATTAAAATATATTGATTTTCAATTATAGGAATTGTTTTTATGCTTTACATAAAAATGAATAGGTATTAATGTTTATTCCGTAAATCAGTGGTTTTTCTGTAAAGCTAGCGTGGCCGGGCTGTGGTAGGGCTGCCACGCACTCGGCCGTCGGGCGGCGGTGGCCGTCGAGTCACAAGACGACGACGTGCGCCGTATGCTAATGCGTCTCCCTATTCAATAACCAACCGCCGCGTGCCTCCCAGAACTCACGTCGGATAATTTACTGGATATTTTGTAAAACTTTTTTCGCCCTCTGTGATTTATACCCGCGAAACTTCCAGCTCTCTTTTTCATTTGAATGCACGTGACATACGTGATATTTTTTTGTTCCGACATAATCTGAGCCCGGGGAGTCTTTGCCGTCCTCGTTCGTCAGCACGGCATCTGTCTCCAACGGCTAAATTATTCATGCATTTACGCGGTTCAACTTTATCCGCGAACGTAGAACTTTAATATTGAGTTGGGATTACATCGATAGTCACTTTACCGTTCAATATGCTAAATTGTGGAAAGATGAGGTGTAACGGACTTTTTAAATTTGTGATATTTCGATGGTTCAGTCATGGACGTGTGTGTTTTACGGTGTACGTGGAGCGAATGCGAACCGTGTGTATGTTTGCAGTTGACCTGACGAACGGCCAACTCACACCGAACAACAATACACCGCTCCTCGCGCAGGCGCTCTCAGGTGAGGCCGCCTCGATGTCGTCACTCCTGCAAAACTCCCTCCTAGTTTTTGCCTTAGAGTTTGATCACCAACCAGGAGAACATAAGAGAACGAGTACTTACGACAAATCTACAGCGATCTACCTCTATCGCAAAAGCAACCTTTCTGGCCTGACCACGAATCCTCACCTCACATTGTCGTAACACTTTCTTTAATCTACGTCACTACACACAGCTTACACGAACTCTTTGATGTCGTATTTGTGTTTTACTTCAGCGCACAACACGTTCTCAGCTGTTTGTCAATATTTGCGTCGTGTCTTTGCAATAAATGTCGCTTCTTCAGCTGTATCTCGTTTTATGCTTCGATGGTGGCGTTTGCAGAGTAAACAGTCGAAAGAATAAACAAGAGTTTGCAAAAAAAATGCAAAACTGACCACTATTATTAAATTTGCATTAAGTTGAAGAGCTACTGCATAACACCATTAACTGTTATTGCAATGTTTCTTAAATAACGCTGTATCTCTTTAAAGTCTTTTTAATGTAATTTGTGTTAGGAATGGTATAAATGATACTTCATAGTATCTTTTTTAAGATAGACTTAGATTGCAATAGCTTTTCTTTCACTTTTACCGCCGATGATTTTTTGATAACCTTTCATAAGAATTTTTAAATAATTTGGTTTTACATAAACATAATATCTTAACCAACACGTAGCGGATAAACTGAAATGTTATCAAAGACTCTAGACCTCATTCAAATCAAAACATTTCGAAAATTTCGTTACAAATGCTCTTAAGAGCGCAATATCAAGTGAGATAAGTTCAAATACTTCAAACATAAAAATTTGGTCCTCAGAGCATCTGCTTTTGTTTCTAACGAGGTGTTACAAAAAAGGTGAAATGTTCAAAGCGCCAAGATTTATGAAGGTTTTGATGGAACTCGATGTGTGTTCACAGTGATGAACAACTATCAAGCCGCAGCGGCTGGCTTCGGACCGCCCGCGTCCCCTCACGCTGCCGGTGGACGCGCCGGCTTCCCCGCGGCGAGCTCGCCGGGTCCAGCGCTGGACGTGTATGGCTCAGCTGCAGACAGCGTGGGATACGTGCAAGCAGCCAGCCCGCAGCCATCTGGGTTCCCCGCCATCGCCGTCAGCCGTGCGCCCCTCAATTACACCCCGGTCAGTAACTTTTCTCTAATTGAAGATTAAAGGCCAGTTTCACCGAAACCTGATAGCTTATCTGCAATTTTAACAACATTTATGTGGCGTCATGTGTCATATAAAAATCTTAAACTTTATCAGAAACCAGCGAAACTAGTCATTACTAATTCGGTCACGACCTGATGAAAAGCGAAGTTATTTTCTGATTACAGTGAGAACTTTTAATTTTTTAATGAACATACAGTACTTAACTAGCATTACTCGTTTTGTAATCTTGCTAACGACGTAGAAACACTGTTTCGCAAAAAACGGGTTTTAAACTAATTTGTGGTGCATGAAACTATCTATCGCCTTTGTAAACTGATAGCGTTATGAATTTGTACAAACAATTGTGTTTATTATTATTATTATAACTCTGAACTGTATTAGCTGTAACGCTCAAGTTTACAATATAAATGTTTTTTATAATAAAATTATACTTAGATAATGGCTAAATCGGGTAAGTAGGTTGAAGATCACTTTTTTATAATCATATATTATATTTTATTAACTGCATTTGCAGGTATTTTTGCAAATTGTGGGGGCATAAACTGCCATCCTCCTAGATACGCTACAACAATATTAGCATGCAGGACACATTTGCATCACATTTGTACATACCCTTTGACTTAAACGATAAAAGTGACATCTTGATATTACGGTAGCGTCCGAAATAAAGTAATACCTTTTTTGGATGGTGGTAGGACACTACCTAGTGTCCGCCTGGCCAGCTACCATCCTCTAGTTAGAAAAACTGTCGCCAAAACATCTAATGTGTTTCGGCAGCTATCCTTGAGAGCCAGTTCCTATTCTAGGCCTAGCGTGCTTACCATCATACGACCGCATCATCACTTACCAACAGGTGAGATAGTGGTCAAACGCTAGCCTAAACCAAAAAAAAACAGCATTTCAATGTAAAGTAAACAAATAAATTTGTTTATGGAATCCATTAAGAGTATATACTTATAATATCATTATCTGTAAATGACAGGTACATTTCGTTATTGACCAACACGTTACTCAATCAATTACGAGAGTGTCATATCAATGTAATCGATGGCCGTTACGAACATGACAGGTCATAAGTAGACAAGGCTTGAATGGCTAAATTAATTATATTTGATCACGGTTAAGCTACTTTGTACATTATTTTGAATGCTAAAAATATACAAACACTGGAGAAATCATCGACTAAGAGAAAATTCGCCCAACTTTTGCTAAGAATAGAATGGACATTTCTAAATAGGAAACGATTCAAATAGTGCCTAATCCCAGAAACTAAACTTTTCCATCTACTCCATGATGAATGAGATGAAGTTATCTTTTGATTGTAACTTTTTTCATTTATTACGTCATAATCGAAATTCCCATTTCAGTGAGAGCCAAATGAAGGCAATTCCCAAAATTGTCCTCCTTCGAGAAGTTTCAACTGTCACGGCATTCAAATTAATGTTTGTTGTGTTTTGTTTTTCTTCAGAGTGTTTGATTCTCGTTTCATTAAAATGTATACTTACATTATTCCTCATTACAATACAAAAATGTTTTTATGCATATTTTTATACTTTCTTATTCTGCTATCATAATGTAGCTGTATGAAAATTTTCATTAGCAGTTACTCATAGCAGGTAAGGTAGTAAGTGAGAAGAAACGCGTCGCTTAGTCCGTTGTTGTCGCGCTTTCGGGTGGCAACTCCCCATGTAAAGTGCGCGCAACACAGTCGCAATTAGCAGCCCACTGCACTAAAATTTCAGCGAGACGGTCCAATCTCATTATAGAACCGATCTTCCTTGTCGCTTTTACAGCATAATCACCATAAGTTAGAGAGCGAGTGAAGCGTGAAAGATGTGATTATAAAGTGTTCCGAAATACGAGCGCGGCGGGCGGCGGGGCGACGGCAATCTACGGTGCACTGCCGCGGGTAATGGCTTTTTAAAACTGCGACCGCGCTCCATAACCGCTTGCCTGAGCTGCCATCAGTCTTCATTGCTTGTCGGCGCCCGCCACCGCTGCCACCACGGCTGAGATCTTAACTCCTCACGTCGTATTTGTAACATATTTTTCAAACTTCACTCGACTAGCGTTAATTTTTATAACCTACATACAGTAAGCGTTTTAACCTTCCATTTTGCCAATCCATCGAAACAGTGATATCTTCACTGTTGATCCGTATACTCACTTGTCATTGTTAACGTCTATCGTATCACCAGACGCTCGAACCGCCTAAAGCGTCGAGGGTCGAGGTATTCAGTGCAACTGTCTGATTGTTATCCGAGACATAATCCGAGTCGATTGCATTCGAGTTCGCCGCTCCGAGCCACCCTTCCGTTCCAGACGCGTCATATATCAAATGGGATATTAACTCAATCGTCCTTAATCGGTGAGGCAAAACAAATACGAGTACGTCGCTAATGAGAGAATGAACTGTCCGGCCGCGGCCGGGCCGGCCGGCGCATGTGGTTCCCGGGTGTAAAACGGTCTTATTAGGTAACGGGAATACCCCCACGGGCAATAACCGTAAATCAAGGAGAACAAGCGGTGTAATTACCGTTGCCGAGCGGTCGCGCGTTGCTCTAACTCATCCTCTCACTGTTTTTATTTTGTTGGCCACCGAGCCCGCCACCGCTCTATCGACTGCGAACACCAAACTTACTACCTTTAAATCTGCCCCCAGAGAGGTTAATGTTCGACTGAACGCTTTATACGTCTATTCAATTATAGCCCAAATTCGAAGCCCTCGAATTTTAAGGACAATGTGCTTTTATTGTTCGACGGCAAAAAACTTTACCTAACTGTGTTCTATTTTTCCTCGTTTCAGGGACCCCTGATTCCTGCGGCTTTTACCAACGGTTATCATTGAAAGTGTTATAGCACAAATATTTTACGTGAGTATTGTCTTTTAATATGTTTTTAAAGCCCACTCTATTAAAATATCGTTACCGTAAATAAAAATGTCTGCGTGAGTATTTGTTGCAGCCGCTCATATGAATTGCTGAAAATTACTGTACTAAATGTTTTTTAAACGATCTCGTGCGGCCGAACAAGTTAACTGGATACCTACAAATAAATTATTCTGATCAACTGACCAAGTGTTAATCTCGAATTATTTAAAAATAGCACTTTAGAAAAAAAAGCTTACAAGCAATGTGAATTGCACATTACTAGTATTTTTGTTATCCCCTCCAACTAAGCTAAATATGCTTGTGTCTGGAGTGGGTTCACGTCAATAGTGCAATGGGTTGGAATCGAACTAACGACCTCTCGATCGCCAGTCCGACACCCTAACCATTGGGCTATTGCCGCTTATTATTGATAACACACACCTGGATTTTTACATTACATTTTCATTTACATTTGCGTTAACATACGTATATTATTTATTATACGTATACTATTGTAGCCTTTTTCTAACCTATTCTTATATTCTGACTGTTTATTTTCTTAAGAGTGGTTTATTAATTTATTACTAGTGTTGTAGATATTGATTTCATTCCTTCTGCTCATCAAGTGAATATGTAATAAGGTTGACAATGAGTGTAATTGTGTGACCAGGTGGCGAGCGGTGTGGCGGCGCGTAGCGTAGTCGCGCAGGCCGGCCGCCGGCCGCCGCCCGCACTTCCCCGCGGCCCGCGCCGTAGCGCACCGCCCGCGCCCGCAGCGGACACGGACCAATCCGTCCGACTCCCGCGCGGACACGGACCACCACCCGGATCCTCGCGCGGACACGGACCCATCCGTCCGTCTTCCGCACGGACACGGACCCATCCGTCCGTCTTCCGCACGGACACGGACCCGTCCGAGTCCGCGCGCGGGCCGACACTCGCCCGTCTGCCTCCGCGCGCGGATGCGGATCATCCGTCCGGCTCCTCGCGCGGACTCGACCACCGCGGCGTCTCAACACATCCCAGCCCTCTACCTTTCTACTCACACGTCCCACTCTAAACCATTCTCCCATACACTCCCTCCCTCCGCAAGGAGGCCCCGTCTATTGTAAATAACTATAATCTTACATTTTTGTCGTGTGAACGAGAGATAGTCTATCGATTGAACAGGTATTTTTTCAAATTTTTCTCGCTTTCGACTGTACCGTAGATGTGTTGTCAGAGTAATAACAATTAAACTACAAAAAAAATACATTTCATAATAATTATAATATGCATCTAGACGATTTTATTGCAGGGAGGTTATATTAAAATATTTTATTATTCATAGTTAAATTACAGTTTAAGGTATAATCGGTCCTCGTTCGGGACTTTTAATTCTGTAGTTAAAGTAAATAATCCGTTTTCTTTGTACGTACGTATCCATTATATCAGGCGCGTTTCGCATGTTTACAGTTTTTGTAGAGGAAGCTTTGTCAATAATTTTAAAATCCTGAATAGTCGACGATAGTAAGTGTTGCAATAAGCTTGTCCCTCCGTGTCCGTGTGAACAGAGTTGAGTCGTCGGTGCGACTAAGGTCGGTGCGAGCGCGCGCGGCGTGACGCGTCCCGACGCGAGTCGGCGCGATGCGACGCGATGCGACGCGACGCTCACCGGAGACAATAACGCGGCGTTCCACTCTGGCGCCGCGCGCCTCCTCGCTCGTCCACCAACACATATTTTATTCTATCTATTTTTAATATTAATGTCGAATATTTACATTATTATACTACTACATATTATGCATATTTTACCTATGAATGTAATTATTTTCGCCTAATTCGAATTGTATAAAATCATTCTTTGGACGGCTGTTCTGTTTCAGTAGCGATCAAGTTTTCTCGATTACTTCCGTATAAGACTATGTTAGTTATGCATATATACATACTTTCTAATTATATGTATTAATATGATATAAAATTTTATCCTAAGGATAATATGATCATGATGACGACTCATAAGAACGTTCGGGAAGCAAAGTCGAAACATTTCAAATATCTCTCATCGCGTTAAGATAATAATTCGTTTCTACCTTTGAAGTAGGTATTGTAATTATAATAATAACAATTTTGTGCATTACGTAATAATATTTGATTGTTTCTTACGATTGTATTTACCGTATTTTAAGGCCACTGTTGAGAACATCACGACTCCACACGAAGCTCGGGGTCACACCGTACTTAGTTATGTCTAAAATTTTAATCAAATGTAATTAATAAACTGCAAATTTTCATAAGAAATCAATTAGAAACACGACACAAACATATTTTCATTAAAGTAATGACAGGGATATAAAAATTACAGCCAAAGGCGCAGGTTTGAGGTAATAGATTAAAATATGAAGTCAATTCATTAATCATATTCGTTAGGTACTGAGACATTGACCACCTATTTTGCAACAGTCAGGAAGCTACGCCTGATTGCGTAGCTATTCGTAGCGGTCCTCTACGATTTAAGGCCTATGTAATAATACGTAGCGGTCTTCTACGATCTGAATCCTACGAGCTACGACGTAGATCCGCTACGGTAATCCAAACCGTGTTCGCCGCTCGCTACAATGCACTCGGTTGCATTCATTCGTTATATATATTATTACTCATTACTTACATCAATTAAACATTAATACTATAAACTAGGTATAAAATTTTAGGTAATAATAATAAACAATCTTTTAAATGCTATTATTATTAAAATACGTTATAAATATGAATGTTTCCTGTTACAAAAAAAATATTGAAATGATACGAAGTAAAATCAATATTCTTTTTAATGGTAATTTATTATGAGTACGTAGTTAATTGAATACCTAAAGGAATGTTAGTGGGAGCGCTCGACCACTCGATTCGAGCGGACGAAGCTCGCTTCGCGTTTTTGTTCGTGCCGAATAATTCGCCGAGATGACGTCACGGCATGCCCTCGTGCGCAGAAGACGACCGCGATTATGTTGTTAAACAAACGTTAGCTAGGAAATTGATAATGAAATCGAATGGTGTGAGTCTCTAGGACGGTCGGAATATCGATATCATACCTAACAAATTAACGTAATTATTTGTTTTATATTTACGGTGTTATAGGTATTTAAGACATTTTTTCTTAGAATATTTAATTATTACGATGAGATGTTATAATTGTTAGGCCCGTCTCATTCTCTCACATCCTCACTATATTTTCTTACCGACCTTTTTAATGTAGGAGAAGCGCACACGGCCGCTTGTCTCCGCGCGAGTACAAACAGACAAACAAACAAACATAGTGAGAGGTTCGTTTCGCGCGTTCGTGAGAAGCCATCGGTTCGCCGCGATGCATCGAGACGATACATAATAATGTATATAATAGTTAGCCGCATGTGTAAAAAGACGTTAGATAGGCGCCTCATGAGGCATAGCTAAGGCAGCTTGCCTTTACTACATCCGCCGATGAAATCGTGTCACCTGTGTCACTATGCTATTTCTTAACGAGCTATTCGCACCACAAACGCTTGCCCGACCTTTTTGCCCAAAACAAACATATTTGCATAAACAATTATATTTAATATTAAATATTTGCATGAACAAGGTTATGGAAGAAGGAAATAATAGTCATTAAAAGATAGCATATGACCGTGGTAGTATGGCGCTGCAGGTAGTCGATAGGTCGATACCATCTGATCGATATTAGATTCATTTGAGCAGATTAGTTTGGATATTAATTAGTTCATTATTGTTATTATGCTTTGTTGAGGTTATTTCTTTAGTGTCACCTTTAGAGCTACTTGCGCGGGCCATATTATAATTGGATGCTTTGTGTAGTTTAAAAATTGTATTTTTTCTAATTGATATTTTTTTGTAATACTCGTAAGTTAACAAACAATTAAATCATATCCTAACACTGATTTGTGATCATAACTAGAATTCACTTTAAAATTTGTAGATAAGAAGTCAATTACTTGCAAATTAGAATGCAGCCATCTAATATGGCCCGTATAATAGGAGCTAGATATCGGACGGGCGACGCGCGGTTACCGCGCGATACCGCACAGCAGCCACGCGTCCTCGCCGCGCCGTCTTCTCTCGCTTGTTAGACGTTAGTTTATTTACTTCAATCACCATTTTAGAAATGTGTTCTATATCAGAATAAAGACTACGTACGTAATAATAAGCGAGATCTCAAATTTATTTTAAAAAATCATTATGTGATCCTAATATTGCGATGTATCGTATGTATAATGAAATTAAAAAGATAATTTATATTATATTTTGTATAATGACATTCTACGTTATTTTACACTGTATCTACTTTATATTATTGTTAAATATAATACATTAATTTAAATCTAATAACGTGACAGACTGGTAAAGTTCGTAGAGTCGCCGTGGCGGCCATAGATCAAGTAGCTTTGCATATTCGGCAACGGCCAAGTAACGTTTCAAGGACCAAAGGTATACTTATTCGCGTAGAACCGGACGCGCATTGGCTCCGCACGAACCGACCCAGCCGATCGGTCGTATCATCACAGCATCAGAGCGTGTCAAGAGTTTAGCTATGAGAATCACTGGCGGGCGCTAGGCGGGCCCGGCTCACGCGCTCGCTTCACTCAGGCGACGTCCCGCTGCGGCCGCCTCGCCCGTGCTCGCTTCGCCCCGGCACCCTGTCCCGCCCCGCGCAATGCCGCCCGCTTGGTTTTGTTCTCGCGGTTACTTCTCGATTGCGTGCTTCGCGTGCTGACTGATTTTCTATAGCAATAAAAATCAATTACCTAAGATTTTACATTAACGTAAATTTGGATTTATATACGTTCGAATTTGGTGTCATGTACATTTAAAATATTAGAGAAAGGAAGATAACGATAGGCGAACGATCCGCGATCTTTGTATTCGCGGTGTCGGCGCAATATTTTCGTCATTTCTTCGTGTATAATATGTTACATGAATCTGTATACAATATGGATATAAATCGTAATGAATGAATAAAATTAGTTTTTACGGCATCTCTTTATTAAATAATGATAATATCAATACGTTTTGTAAAAAGCGGTGGGTATGTCCGCCGCCCCGATTTCGTGCACCAAAGCACTTTCTTATTGAAATATTACATTATATAACGTACATAATACTATGAGATATATAATCATACAGCCTTTCGGGGCGCGCGTGTATGGCGATGTATGTATACATTGTGCAATGTACATATACCTATTATAATACAATGATTTAAGACAAGGTTCACATCGTGCCGTGTGTATGTGGTAATATATATAATATGGACATTGTTCAAACAATAATCGGTTGTTTTATTTATTTATCTAATGATCCCTCCCTTTTATCTATAAGCTTTGGATTATTATTAATGACAGAAACTGCAGTACTGATTTTTTTTTACTTTATGCCTACCATTTTTTGTGGATGCTGAAGGATAATACCTCCCCCTTAATATAATTGATAATTAACTATAAATAAGGCAGTACTTTGCAGATATTTTATAGTATTCATAAGTTGCACAAACATATGAAAATCACATAAATTCCAGAAAGCAAAATATATAACTATTCATCATATCACTGCAAAAAAAACCTATGCTAATAATATAATAATAGGTTAGTAAAGGTACACCGCGGCGTCCTGCGTCCGCGTGCGCTTTCGCGATCTGAATTCCTGTTGTTTTCTGATCGCCGTAGATCGCGTTTGGTATGAACCAGTCGGTACAAATACTACTGCGCTATCTGATCGCCTAGATCGCGCACGCAGGTCGCCGTGGTGTGTTCGTACCTTTAAAAATAGTATAAAGGAATAGTATATATAATATAATAACTCAAAATTATTATTCAAACACAGAAGCTTTTGCTTGCAAAGAGAAATTACAACCCAATTAGATTGAATTCTGGAAAATATGTACTTGATACATACAATTATGGGCATCTATTTAATTACACATAGACAAGCGCTTTACTGCTATTGCACCTGATGGTAGTTGACGATATAGACTATGAATGATAAAATCGTTTTTATCTGAAAGTGGAAGAACACGGCAAGACGAAGCCATGGACAACTGACTTTAGTCGAATCCACATAGCGCAATTATCCTGACCTGCCTTTCAAAGATAGGTATATTAAGTCTCATAGGCCTTGAAATTACATAGAAAACTGCCTCTCTAATGGATAAAAATGTAGTTAACTTAAAATAAATGTCAAAGTGGTGGTGGTCCACAATACACCAAGGTGGGCAAGCAAAAATCTTACTACTAATGAAAATATGTGTTTCTGAATATCTGTTAATCACTACGCATATAATATGTATCTTATATCTTACCCCTATATATATATATATATATATATATATATATATACATATACACACATATACATATATATATATATTAGAAGCTTATCGTCTAGATAATGCTTCAATATAATCGATTTCGCTTCAATGTAAATTATTATCCTGATTAGAGACCGAAAAAGTATGTAGTTATGTACACCAATCTAGTCATCATCTGTCAAACGAGAAGAAAATAGAGCGAGGCTCTCTCAACGTCTGCCCACAAAGTGAGCGTCGCTGAGAGAGATTTTGTTTGATAGCTCTTGTCGCTGCAACAAACTAGCACTAGCAGAATAAAAGTCAATCTCGCTGGCAGTGGGAACACTGCCACCAACGTTTCTTGAGCGAGAAAATAGTTGATAGCCAATCACTTCCTTATGTAATAATTTTAAGGGAAAAGACTGAAAATACTCGGAATTGATGGTACCGAAACGAAGCGTACGTATACGTAAACGAACTAAAAATCCACATGGTATTGCATGTCAGTTTTAGCACACTGGGGCAGTTATTTCACCAGTTGGTGATTAAATATTTTGAAAGTAAATAATATACAAAATAGGTATACAAAATTTCATCACCAATATAACATACTGCTGCATGGAAGCATCTAATTGCACATCATCGAACAAAATACTCGCCTACTTGTATGCAACTCTTAACGGCCACTTTGCGTAAGCCATTGTGCTTCACGCAATCCCAATTTAAGAGAATCCTATATCAAGTATTTTAAAATTTAATCGTACTAAAAAATGTTAGCTCTGTAGCTAATATCAGCCTATACGGCCAGTACGAGTAATTTAGTTTATAGCACAGTGTGACCTAAACCCGCACTTTACGCACGCTTTTCCGTGACTTATATAGTCGATTATTGCACGATGTTTAGCACTTTTGCTGCACTCGAGTGCCAACTTCATGCCGTGCAATAATCGTCTATTTGACGGAAAAGGGAAGCAAGCGTAAAGTGCGGGTTTATGTCACACTGACAGCTATAAAATAATATACGATACGTGTGACTCAAGTAGTCTTGCACGTCTTGTCTATTATTGCACCGTGTGAAGTTACGCTGTAATATAATATTTTAATTTTTCACTGTAACTAGCTTAGATAATATTATTATGACCTAATGATGCCCAACACACATCATCATCATCATCATCAGCCGGTGTCAGTCCATTGCTGGACGTAAGCCTCTCCCAAGATGCGCCACTGAGCCCGATCTTCGGCTCTTATTTTCCAGTCACTGCCCACTGCTTTGCGTATGTCGTCGCTCCACCTGGTCACAGGACGTCCTACGCTACGTTTGCCAATTCGCGGTCTCCACTCTAGGACAAGTCTACCCCAACGGTTATCAGTCCTTTTTTTTTTTTTTTGACCCAGGAAAATCCTTTATGGATACCAAATCGCCAGGGGGAGCGAGATGGTTATGTGGGAGTCACTGCCAGAAGGGCAGTATACCCACTAAAAACCTGGGGTGAGCCGTCATTCACCAACTTGCCCCGGTGGCAAACCCAAATGGGCCTCTGCCGCTGCGGAGGGCTGACCCTGCTCACCAAGGTCAACCCTCAACCGTCATGTGGGGAGTGCAAGCCGTTGGAGAGTCCCCCGACCCTCCAACAATTACCCCACAATGACAGAGGAGTGTGGCACCTGGCCTCACATCCTCCGTCCCTCTGATGACATGTGTGCGAAGAGCAAATACCCCTACTCGCACACCGTCCGCTATTCGACCCGCATGCCAGTGCCAGTGGCATGCGAGACCCCACTCTTCGACCGTCGCCGGCCCCACCACTCGGCCCATTGGACCCACGGCCTGGTACACAAATGCACCCCTCTATTACAGAGGAATGCGGCACGCGCACTTCTGTGCAACGCCCCACACCCTCCGTCCCTCAAATGACTAGTGTGCGAAGGGCACATACCCCTACTCGCACACTGTCCACCGTCCACCTCGTACGCCAAAATGGCATGCAAGAAACCCTCCATCGGCCGTCACCAGCCCCTCCACTTGGCTCGAGCATATGCTCGACCCCACCACCGGGCGGCTCCCACCACCGAGCCCGCCCTGCTCCGTCACACTGTGCCCTCTGCTAATATCAGACGGACACGCGGAGGAGCCCCTCACGTCGGAACTTCGCTATCGGTCGACAACTTAACCAAGTAGACTAGGAAAAGTTGTCGGCCGATACCCAGGGTACACCACGAGGAGGTGTTCCGACCCGCACCCCACGGTTATCAGTCCTGCGGCAGATATGACCAGCCCACTGACACTTCAGTTTACTAATCCGTTGAGCTATGTCGATAACTTTAGTTCTCTGGCGAATTACTTCGTTCCGGATTCGATCCCGCAGAGAAATACCGAGCATAGTTCTATCCATAGCTCGCTGAGAGACTTTAAATTGGTGGACCAGTCGAATTGTGAGTGTCTACGTCTCGGCTCCGTATGCCATCACTGGTAGAACGCACTGGTTAAAGACTTTTGTCTTTAGACACTGTGGTATAGGCGATGAGAAGACTCGACTTAGTTTGTGAGTGAGAGTGCCCAAAACACACCATTCATTAAAAAAAAACCGGCCAAGTCGAGTTGGACTCGCCCACCGAGGCTTCCGTACCGTACCGAGGTTCCGTAACGTTGGTTAGTACAAATTAAGCTAGACCTCTAAACATCTAAACCTCTAAAACCTGTAGGGTACTTCCGGTTGACCTAGAATTGTAAATTTTGGTTAAAAGCAAGGTCTTACAGCTCAGATGAAGAAAAATTCCAAAAAATAAAAAAAGTTGAAAATTAAGGTAAATTTTGTTACTTGCAAGTTTTCGCGAAAATCTAAATTTGCCCATATCTTTTTATTGTGTTGACTCAGGCATTGATTTTTATACACCTTATAGGGATTTTACCTATTTTTATACCGATTTTTTCAGGGACGGCTGGTTCAGGAACGTTCCTGAGAAAATCAGTGGCGACACACGGACAGACAGACAGACAGATGGACAAGAAAATGATCTTAGAAGGGTTTCCTTTTTTTACCTTTTGAGGTATGGAACTCCTTAAAAGAATGTGTCTCTCATTTATTATACAAAAGGGTGATGTTTGCCTGATAGCAAGTGATGACGTATGCCTGTATAACAAAAACTGCAGCACCCAAGGCTTGCTTGACATAATTTTACACGGCACTTTACTGCACTTTACCTTGAGAGTCTCACACGCTTAATAATTTCATTGGGCACATTGCAAGGCTAGATCTAATGAGAAATATAATAGAATAGATATAGTCAAACATAGAAAATAGCTTTTGGATTATATTTATTATTGGAAAAATACATGATCGAACAAATATGCGACCAGAAAAACTAAATAGAATCATATTCTCTGTGCTAGAGGCAATTTCATTCATTGGCTGGAGAGGCCTTTTTCAGACTCACCGGAGCGTGCTAGTGAAAGTCACCTTAACAGTGACTAGTACCTAATCTACGCCTTTACCTATACAGTGCTGTAATGAAGACAGTCCTAAAGTTTGGGATTTATTGTCTCGATTGGCAGAACTTACATTTTCTATGTTATTTATGTAAGCTAGATAAAGTCAGATTAGATTTGCATCAAGTGTCACCGACTCCCCGACTTCGAAAAATAAATCTTTTTCGCTGTTTACTCGTGTAAAGGCTGTATCTTGCCGTTTTTTGTGTCACACAGTGGAAGTTACTCATATTAAGTGTGGATAATGCTTGTATAATATACCTACATGAACGAGAAACAAAAAAAAATATCATGGATACAGATTTATAAATAAAATAGCTTTCTATATTATCGGATCTATATAACTATATGTCACTACAGCCTAGGGAACTTTATGATAAGAGCTTTTGTATTTTACTGTAAATAACGCATAAATCGTGATAGAATACCGTAACCGTGATAGCATATTCTTAGGTTTTTAAATAAAACAGAAAAGTTAAGTATACCTTAGCGATTGTCATTATTAATAGACACATAATATTAAAAACCCAGACCTAAGCAGCTAATTACCTTAATTTGGACTAAGGAAATAAATAATAATTCAACGTTATAAAATAATTGCATCTGTTAATATGACCTATGGGTTCTATTAACCGATTATTATTATTATCTAATCACCGATGAACCGTAGGGAGCTTCATCACTGGTTCACAGTTCACTTATAATAACGCAGGGCCTTCTATACATTACGTGACTCTATTTGCAGAGAACGGACTTCTTTCTAGCAATTTACCTCCTTGGGGCCGAAATGACCCAATCTGTTAAAGCGTTGTGAATCCCGTATACAATTTGCCATATAAGTTGAGCGAGTTAAAGATTGTTCTGAACGATGATGTTTAAAATATTTGAGCAAATCAAGAACCAGTTAGTCAATAAATACATAAGCAACTAAAGCTATCTATGTTTTCTTCTTCGTAGTAATTTGTTGTTGGAATGATAATAAAATTTGTCTGAAAAACTTTCAGTAGAAACATGAATTAGAGGTGTACGTAATAACGGTTAGCGACCCTACATTAATCAGGGGAATTAATAGTATATTACGATACGTGTGACTTAAGTAGTAGTAGTAGTAGTAGTGGCGTAGCACCCTCGCTGCGCCCGGGTGCTAACTTCACGCCGTGCAATAATAGACAACTTAAGTCACGAGTATCGTATATTATTTTATAGCTGTCAGTATGATATAAACCCGGACTTTACGCTTGCTACGCTTTTCCGTCAAATAGAAGCTCATTGCACGCGTAAAGTAAACGTCGTGCAATAATCGACTATTTAAGTAACGGAAAAGCGTGCGTAAAGTGCGGGTTTAGGTCACACTGTGCTATAAACATTTTTTCATTTTAAGTGTGACATTCGACGTTTGGATGAAAGCTAAATGACTCATTTACTTTTGGGTTTTTTTTAATTAAAAGCCATAACTTATGCTTTTTTTATATTTAGAATCATTATTATTGATTATAATCTATTGAATGTTATTTGACGTGTATAAGTGCAGATTTTCAATATGTTCATATACTGAATACATGATTTGACCTTGAATTTGATATTATATCCAATTTATTGGCAGTAACATCCACGGAGTAATCTCGTAATTGAAATATTAAACTTGACTTGACAAGCTGCCGTGTGTCTGCTGCAGATACCGTACTATTTAAACAAATATTCTGAAGATGGCTTAAACCAGTGTTGCGCTTTGTCAATTATTAAATAAACCGGTTCCACTTCCACATAAAAGAACGTTACCGTCTGATCTGATAGTCACGAAAAAAACCGCATCGTCATACATACTCATACAACAACATACTCAACATTCAACATACTGTGTTGAGATGTGCTTAGCTTAATTGAAAATTCAATTATTAGTCTGAAAGAAGATAGATACCACACAAGCCCAAAAGCCACCTATTGATAAAATTGTGTTTTATAGGAGACAAACAAGCACTTTATGAGGACCTTAAAATGTTGGTACGGTCTTCGAAAATACCTCGTAGGCAAATTAAGGCGGATGGTGCAACTAGTCTATAGATCCAAAACCTAACATATACTGTGGCACACTAAATTCTAGATTGCCAAAATTCTCGGTTAGTAGTCACTCTAGTAACTGTAACCGTTACTTTGAGACATTTATCTACATAGATGTCAGGTTTCACACGACCCGTTCTTTCACTGAACATTTGCACCTTTAGAATTCGAATTCCAATCCGTAGATTTTTTTGATTTTGTTGATTTTTTTTAAAAAGCTTACTAGCACTTTGGGTTGCACATTACTAGAATTCTTGTTAACCCCTCCATCTAAGCTAAATATGCTTGTATCTTTGACTTCAAATAGATAAGTGAGTAGTGCTTATAATAATTAAGTAATTTATTTTTCGCTTTCGAGTGCCTGTTTGTGGTTATGAAGTCGGTTTTATTTTTTTCTGAAAAATAATTTGAGTTTGATAGGTATCTTCATCGAGAATGTTCTTAGCTTTGTTTCATGAAACCGTTCCGTGTAGCCGTTTAAATATTATCAGCTCTATTTTGGTTGACGAGACTACGATAGCAACTTTCGTAGGCCTTTGACCGCGGACGTCAATAAAATCAAAATAGCGCTTCTGCGCGCTAATTACCTAGCGTGCTTACCATCTTCAACCGCAACATCACTTACCAGCAGGTGAGATAGTGGTCAAACGTATATAAAACACTATACATATACTATAACCTATAACATAAAACCCTTCGAGCATTTACCAATGAAAAACCTAATAAAACTATAACTATTACATATATAGAAAAAAAACTTATCCGGCAAAATATGACAACATTATTTCATAAGCACCTGGTTCCTAAACTAGGCCTTAAACCCGTGACATAGGTAAGTATTACTATCTTATAGGCTAGCGTTTGACCACTTTCTCGCCTGGTAACTGATGAAGTGGTTGAAGATGATGAACACGCTAGGCCTAGAATAATATGACTCTCAAGGGCTGTGTGCTGCCAGAACATAGGTTGTGGCGGCAGATTCTCCTTGATGGTGGTAAGCTACTATTTGGGAGCAAGTCAAGCGGAACATCGATATAATATGCATCTGACAACTGTGAACGGACATTCGTGCTAGAATTTAAACCAGTGACCACTCGCTTAGAAGTAGAGCTAACTATTATTTACGCCAACAGAAATTTCGAAGCTCTTACTGGGTTGCTAAGATTGCTACAACTCTATGGTTGAAGATAAATAAACAGATAGAGTTGTATGTGTGGTGTAAGTAACGCTTATGGACGGAGTAATAATACTCTTTAGCACCTTGACACCAGCACAGGACAAGTACGACGCTAGCCTGATGGTAAGCGATAACGTCTACCTATTACAGATACAGCGGCATTCACAATTCTGGACTGCCAGAATTTTGCATGTCACTGCACTTCGCATGTCACCTTGAGACAAAAGGATGTTCAGTCTCACGCCCGGGCCTAATTCAGTATGAGCATTTTAAAGTCTTAACGTGCCGCGTTACAATATCTCCACGTTATTCGCATCAAAGGTATTAATTCTCTATGCCAATATCAAGTTTGGCAAACGCGGTAGTGAGCGCCTTTAGACTTGTCATAATATCGTGAGGTAAGATGGCGTGTAACGCGCACGTTTTGATTATTTGAAGGAAAATTGACAGCAAGTAACATTGTGGAATTTAACCAAAAAGCGCGCGTAAAACAACGCATGCGCGGTGCACCATGATATATACATAAAAACATTTACAATTTTCATTATTGGCGTCTGTTTGTTGAACAAGTTATACAAGGATGCCCAACATTACATTTACAATAAGATGGACTAAGGGTAGCTTCTACTATTTACAAAAATAGCCTAAATTATGTGAGTAGGTAAAACTCATATTAAATAGTAAGAAAGGTAAAGAAGTACCTAGGTACTTCTTTCCTTTTCTTCTCTGCTTACCCCAACAGGAAAAAGGAGTAATTGTATGTATGTACAACTTATATTAACAATCCTACTAATATTTACGCAAAAACGGCTGAACGGATTTAGGTAAAGTTTGGTAAATAGATAGTTTATATATAATACTATAATGTTTAACTCATTAGATACTTTTTATCCCGATACATGATAGTTTTCTTTTCAACCAAGGTGAAGCTGTGGGGCATGGAGCATGTAGTTATTGATAAAATGACAATTCAATGATTGACAATAATTGGCATTTTGAGAATGAAGTTTTTACTGTCGTTCCAAAACTAGTGTATTTATAAGAAGATCCATTGATTGTATTCAATAAAAAATATTACAATTTATTTAATGTTTTTTAGTTTTTAAATTAAGCTACAGAATTGCTATTGAAGTTTTATTGCTGGTAAATCGACCTAATATTAAGATAAGACAGAAAAATAAAGAAATGTATGAAACCGCAAAATTACCGATGGAACCGGAAGTAAGGTTTATGAACAAATGGCGTGGAATCGAAAACTGGACATAGAAAACATATTGTTTAGCATACAGAATACCATTTTTCAATAATATGCCGTGGCGCGTTTAAGGAACACGTTTACGCTTAGAGCACGTTACAACATCACACGGTTTTGGCAAGTTATCTCATTGGTCATACTGAATAAGGGCCACAAATTTCACTAGAATTTATGTTTTAGAATTTTAAGTTTATTGGGCTGGTAATATGTTCTACGAAGCCACCTGATAAAAAGAGGTAGGTAATGTGGTCGCTGATAGTTTAAGTGAGCCTGAAAGCCTAAACTTTCCTAATCAAATAAAATTATGATGAAATACCTAACACAGTCATATATAATATACCTATTTCAAACTACAAAATACACAAGTCCAGCAGGCCTGGAATAAATTGAGGCTTTCGCGCCACAGACGATTTTATCAATTTCATTCATGATCTGTTCGCATTCAATAAAGTAATCTGGTTTCGCAGATCGTATTGTCGGCCGTGCCTGTAGGCTTGGCATTCGATTGGTATAGAGTTTTAACTTTCGTACATTACTGAGTATTTGGATCTGTTATGCTATCACAATAACGTTGTAAGTACAGGAAAAGGTTTAGGCATTATGGTCACCAACGGAGTGTGACTGCGACCGCAGATGCCTAAAACCTTGATATTATTTCAAATGATCCTAGGATAATGATCCTACCAGAACGCATGACCACTGGTTGATCCGTCGTGGCTTATACCGCACAAAAATATGTCACCCCTCAGTTCGTCGGGTCCGAAATAATGTCCGATCCCACAGTGTCAGAATAATCATAAAAACAATATAATGCTTAAATGAATAATATTGGGGTGATCCCCAAGACTGATTGACATAAATTTTACAAAGTATTATTTTTAATTTAATTAAAGAAAACTTAGGTTAGGTAAATATTTCTAATCTTTACCTATTTACCAAAATCAAATGCCGCGCTAGTCATTTCCAGTAGTTAGTTTGTAGTTTTTATCTCTATGATAAACTAAAACATTGATTAATACTGGCAATACAATATATTAAATTACAAATATATAAAGAATTGCTTATTTGATAGAATAATAATAATAGGATAAGATAATACATATAAGATACAGGACGATGTAAGGACGAATTACAAAGCCATCGGCGACCGACATAAGTTAACAATTACCACCGAGGTTGTGTCTTACAGCTTAAGATATATGTAACGTATGTTAAGGTTTAAGGCAATAGGTACATTAGTTCGGGCGTATACATTAGGTAAGTACAAATGTTAGGAATTTACGGGGATCGAGGGCTTAGAAACACGTTAGTAATGTAGGTAATGTTACCGGACCAAATGACTGGCTTGGTTACGGTATGAAGATTAATAATTCTTGAACAAATTGCTAATTTTAGGAATTGGAAAAAATAAAATTCTATTTCATTAAATTTCAAATGTAGAAATTTTCTTAGTGAACAAAGCTCAAATATTACTACCTACCTATATACTACCTATATTACTATAAAGCTACTTGTATCCGGTACAAAGGTATCCATAACGCTAGCAACCGTTCCGCGTTGGATGGCAATGGCCAACCTTTACTCCAAGTACGAGCCAGAGCGCGAGTCACCTGTCTCATCCTTCAATATCTGCCCTATACCTCAATCAGGCCCCTGGCCTCGGTTCCCCAACGCCCCCATGGTCTCAACCATCTCTTATTCATTAATATTCCAGAGGCAAGGACTAGTAAAAATCAAATAATAGGTACAGATAGTCTTACCAACATATAAAGTGTAGTGTAGCAAGTATAAGAAATCTTCTCTACAAATAACTTACACCAGCGTGTAATTCTATGATTCGTAGGCATATAACGACATTTTGGTACGTTTTTGGTATCAAAAAGTCCAAATGAAATGGTTGGTACGCTTAGTAGATTAAAGAGTATTCTAATTCTTATCTACACCACCGAATAGAGCCAGCCGTTACTATACGGCCGTATTGTAGTGGATAGGACTTTATTATATTATCTAATAAACTGTTCACTGACGCCTTGGAAGATATGTTTAAGACGCTGGACTGGAAAAATTGTGGCATCAACATCAATGGCAAGTACATCTCTCTAGCGATGCGCCGATCCGATCCGATCTTTTCGAAGGCATACGATCCAATCGATTTTCGGATCGGATCGAAACCACGCGATCCAATCGCGGATCGATTCAACTCTATCAAATATCGGATCGCGATCCAAACTTTGTGGTTTGCACACAATGTAATCTATTTGAATTTGCACACAAAGTATATTATCAATTACTAGGAAGATTATTACATAATTCATTGTTTCGTTGTGTGGTTTTTATACTTCATAGACATACAAATATGTACTCGTATACCTTAAATTATAGAAAGGTAATTTTAATAAGGTTAAATTAGACATTAGTCTTTTCAGGTCAATGTAATTTATGTTACCTTGTTGAACCAAACAACCCTTTTTGGTTTGAAATAAATGTAGTATTTTCATGCGATATTTTTGGATCGATCTTTTGAAAATCGGATCAAATGCATGCGATCCGATCCGCGGATCGGATCGAGACGTTGCGATCCATTACGATCCATATTATCGGATCGAGCTTAAAAAAATCGCATCCCTACATCTCTCACTTACGATTCGCAAATGACATCGTCATTATGGCAGAAACGCTACAGGACTTACAAAGGATGTTGACTGACCTAGCTGATTCTTCTCGTCGCATCGGTCTCCGGATGAATTTGAATAAAACCAAAGTCATGTACAACGAGCACGTTGTTCCGGAACCGATTGCCGTAGATGGAATCCCACTCGAAGCTGTCACTAAGTATGTTTACCTAGGGCAGACACTCCAACTAGGCAAACATCAACAACAGACAACAAGGAAATCCAGAGAAGAATTCAGCTGGGCTGGGCAGCATTTGGAAAACTCCGTCGAGTCTTCTCGTCGCATATACCACAGTGCCTAAAGACAAAAGTCTTTAATCAGTGCGTCCTACCCGTCATGACATACGGAGCCGAGACGTGGACACTCACGGTTCGGCTCGTCCACCAATTTAAAGTTGCTCAGCGAGCTATGGAAAGAGCTATGCTCGGTATTTCTCTGCGGGATCGAATCAGGAACGAAGTAATTCGCCAGAGAACTAAAGTGATCGACATAGCTCAACGGATTAGCAAACTAAAGTGGCAGTGGGCTGGTCATATCTGCCGTAGGACCGATAACCGTTGGGGTAGACTGGTCCTGGAGTGGAGACCGCGAATCGCTTAACGTAGCGTAGAACGCCCTGTGACCAGGTGGAGTGACGACATTCGCAAAGCGGTGGGCAGTGACTGGAAACAAAGAGCCGAAGATCGGGCTCAGTGGCATGACTTGGGAGAGGCCTATGTCCAGCTGTGGACTTATACCGGCTGATTATGATGATGATATAATCTAAGATATTGACGCATTTCGAGATGTACTTTTCAAATGTTTAGAACTCTCAGGGCCAGTTTCATCGGTTTCTAATAAAGTCCCAATAGGGACTCACTCTCTGTGAACTCACAGAGATTGAAGAAACCTACTTGTCGTTTCTGACGCCAGTACTACCTAAACACCTGTAGGTCGAACAGTGATTCGTTTTCTTCATTAATCAAAGGAATACATTTTTAAGCCTTCTATGACCTTCTTAAAACTTCTATTTCGTACCATAATTAGAACATGTGCCTTAAATATGTGTAAATACAAGAATTCATATTGGGACCCATTATTTTATAATCCAAATTATTCATTCGTGAATAAAACAATCTAATTGAATAAACGTTATACGTAATAAATTGTCGCAAACAAAGGGATAACCAATTGTATTAACTCGTTGAAATAGAATTGAAATATTTTCACAGCGCACTGAGCAATGTATCACGAAGTTCTAAATAGGCATCCGACAACGCTCATTTACATTAGCCATACATTATGTGCATTGGAGTTCACAAAAAGCAACTTTTAGGGTCTCGTACGTAAACATTTTATTATTATTTATAGGCTAGAGTTTGACCACTGTATCGCCTGGTGGTAAGCAATGATGTGGTCGAAGATGGTGAACACGCTAAGCCTAGACACAAATACTCTGACTCTCAAGGGCTGTGTGCTGCCGGAACGCAAGGAACATTGATACAATTTGCTCCTACCACCTTGGTTAGGTTTTGGTTATGGCTCGAAACACTTATGGAACAAAGAAATATCGCCAATCGGTTCTCAGAGTTCTGGCATGAGTTTTGGTGCCAGCCAGTACGTTAAGATGATACAGTTGGCACAGTTTTACAATCCATGAATAACTGTGCAGTTGCGCTGTGTCGATTAGACTTTCGGTTTTCCAGCGCCTCAGACCATCGTCGTCACTTAACATCAAATGAAAAAGTTATCAAAGACTTGTCTTTGCGGAATAAAATAAAATACCAAGTGCAATATGTTATGAGCAAAAAAGCCCAAAAAACACGTTTCTTGTATGGGGGCCTTTACTTTTATACTGCATTTTGTTTTTATTTTATTGTTGTTATAACCGCCATAGTAATACTTATTCTGTATATATTTCAAGCGTCTACCTATTTTTTTATATATCTCATAGGCTAGCGTTTTTGATCACTATCTATAAATTTATTTATGGTTACAGAGATACAGCCCTCCAACAGACGGACGGATGAAAGGACGAAAGGACGGACAGACAGCGAAGTCTGTAATATGGGTTACTTGTAATTCCGTTGGTACCTTTTGGGTAATGAACCCTTAAGGTACGGACACACCGCGGCGTCCCGCGTGCGCGATCTAGGCGGCGATCAGATAGCGCAGTAGTATTTGTATCGACTGGTTCACACCAAACGCGATCAGAAAAGAAATGAAATGTACTGATCCTGCGCCCGCAGATTGCAGGACGCCGTGGTGTGTCCGTACCTTAAAAAGTAACAAATTTCATTAAGACCACGCTCACCATTTGACTAAAGCGGGTAAATTATTCGAGTTAATAAGAATGTAAATGCCATTACGAATCTAAAACTGAATACCTAATCGGAATAATTGATTCCAATTGAATCATTTCACCTATTGCATGAACAATTTAAACCAAAACCAAATAGCATTAATGTGTTCCATATAATCCTATCAGGCAGAGCCTATTAGTATCTCATGGAATTCAAAGTGCATCTAAATAAAACCGGCTTTTCACTTTGAGAGCTTCAAATCTAGTAGTATACAGAATCTCGGAAGAGTAAAATCTATATCCGATAGAAATTAAAGGATACTTTAATTCCTTTTTCAATCGACATACAAAAAACAGGAGGTACTCAATTTGTTTATGTTTTTTTATTTATGTTTGTTACCCGATTACTCCGCCAATTGTGATCAAATTTGAATGGTCCTTTTATTATAGGTAGGGTCATTTAAATTTCATAAAGATCTGATAAGTATCTCCAGAGCTATACACGTCTCAAATTTGCTACTAAAACTGACCCGCGAGGCATGGAAATGGGTTTTTTTAGTTTTTAAACCATTTTTCCAGACCAGACTTCAAAAAGCAGAAAGTTCTCAATTCAACTGTTTTTTTTTGTACAGGAATTTCATGTCGCTGACTGATAACATGCTTATGGTCGGTAGATAGTGGAAGCATCTAATATTTACCGTCTATCATATTCGCATGCCTAAATAGTCAGTAATATAATATATATATAAATATTTGTATATTTTAATAAATATTATTAAATATATAAACATAACTTAGCCAAAGTAATTAATTTCTTTTTTTTGTGATTTTAAGCTTAGATTATTACTAGCTGTGTCTCGCGGCTTCGCCCGCGTTAAAAAGTAATCCATAATAATTGCTGTCCTTGTGCAAATTTCAGCTAAATCGGTCCAGCCGTGTCCCGTGACAGAATTCCCAAACAAATATACAAACTGACTTTCGCATATATAATATTGGTGTTGATTGGAGCTTTATAAATCAAGTAGTGTAGTAGTATCCAATCTTCAAAATTGATAATTGATACCATGTGTGGTTCCAACTAATAGCATATACAAAATCCATTAAGTGGTCCAGCAATATATCGACTGAACTGCACTCCCAAATCCAAGATAATCTCCTTCCCGTACATCCGATGTTATCCGTTTAAAACAATATGTTATTGCTATAATAACCCTGTATTATATCGACATACTCGGATAATCCTGTGAAAAACGAGGGGCAGCTTATTTGTAGGGCGTGTAATTATCAAAATGCATTTGATATTTTAAAAATTAAAAGTTTAAAGCACTAACTTCTGATTGAAATTATAATATATACTGTAGGATTTTTGTGCGATGGTTCAAGATTAGTTGGTTTAGGTTTTTAGGTTAGGTGTTTTTAAATCTTTAATGAGATTTTTAATGAGATGTAAGTAATTGTCTTGTATCATTTTATACATAGATTGTTGGGAATATAACAAATTAAACTGATATAACAGAAAAAATGTTTAATTATTTGATGTAACTCGGTAGATCCAATATCTCGTAAATATATGCAAAAACGAAGAGTATCAGTTAGGATTAGATGTCAGTTTTAAAAATTCAATGCATGTCAATTTTAGAGGTCTTGACTTATTCACAATATTATATTCGTTTTTAGGGTTCCGCAGTCCTGACAAGTCTGTTCGTCTGTCCGAGGTTTTTCTAAGAGACTGTTAGTGCTTGAAAGCTATAATTTTGTAGGGGTGTGTTTTAGCGACGAATAAATAATCTCCTCTTCACATGTAGGGGAGCTACCCTAAAAAAATATTTTCCAAAATGTTATTTTACTACTTTTATTTAACTTTGTCGGCGTAATTGATATCAATTTTGCCGACAACGTGCACTGGAACACGTTTGTTCCAGTAGGACGTCTGCCCCCTCTAAAGGCTACGGAACCCTACACTGCGCGTGGCCCGACACGCACTTGGCCGGTTTTTTATTAGTTGTCAGATCAGCATATATATACTTACAAATAATAGTCTATGTAAACGAATACTAGCCCCGTTGGCGTAAAGGATAGATGCTTGACTTCAAAGGCCAGTTCAAATTATAGCACGGGTGTTCATCCACAATAATCGCCATGTGGCAGGAGAATAATTATATCGATGTTCCGCCTTACTTGCAAACCATCAAGGAGAAAATCTGCCGTCATAACCTTACCGTGTTCCGGCAGCACACAGCCCTTGAGTGTCAGAGTATTCTAGACCTAGCGTGTTCACCATCTTCGACCAAATCATCGCTTCTTCACCATACTCGTATCAGGACAAGCATCGTAGTAGACCAACAAACATGTGAGTGAGTTTCACATTGATGCCTTGAATTGTAGGTACTACGATACTTAACTTAAATAAAACTTAGTGTTCATCACTGCACTTCGGGTCCTTTATATCCTGGTCATGGTGAGAGTCCCCATCATCCACAAATCATTTCAGTAGTAGGTATTCATGCATTTCAGAAACATCGGTAGGTATTTCATTATTGCGGCAGGCATTTGCTATAATTGCGGACTTGCCTACAACTACAAAAATAACTTTGTTTTTCACAGTGTTTGTATGAAAAACAAAGTTATCTTTGTGATCGGTATATCTCAAAAACTGCTGACTGTTTATCGTTCAAACCAATTTTAGTTGAAAGTTTTTATTGAGATCTACAGAATATATTTTTCTAGATCTTTCACTCCCTTACTTAAAAAGTTAGAGGGGGGGACACATATTTTAGCACTTTAGACGCGCCTAATTTTTAAAGACCTATCCATAGACACCCCACACGTATAGGTTTGAACTTTTATATTTTTTATTTTTGTATAAAAATCGGAAAGCGGTTCACAGAATACATCCACCTACTAAGTTTCAATTCTGTAGTCTTAATAGTTTCGGAATAAAATGGGAACCCTAAAAATGCTGACTCATCGCCAAATTTTATCAACCTTTGAGTGATTCGCACTTAAATTATACCAGTGCATGTACATAATATATTGATCAAATAAAACAAATTTACAAAATTATTTTATTTATTTAATGAATTTATCTTTTTAGACTTGTAACTTAAAAGTAAATTTAATATAATCGTTCTGATGTCTACATCCTTTAACCTTCAAATTCTATTAAAACCACTTCATAAACCTTCACAGATGATTCATCAAAAGCATTTTCTATCTGAATGCATACGAGCAATTCCATAACAAACTCGTACATAGGTATATACATGTTTGTCGAACATTGATAAACCATAACGGGACCGTGTCTGTCTACTGATATAAAAACCAAATTGTTAACCCACGACACAAAAAGAAGGGTTGTTATAAGTTTGACGTGTGTATCTGTGTTAATGTGTCTGTCTGTGGCTTCGTAGCGCCTAAATGGATGAACCAATTTTGATATTATTATTTCACAGGTGTCTTAAAGGTACGACCATACCGCGGCGTCCTGCGATCTGCGGGTGCGATCTCAGTACTTTTCAATTGTTTTCTGATCGCGTTTGGTGTGAACCAGTCGGTAAAAATACTACTGTGCTATCCGATCGCCGCCTAGATCGCGCACTCAGGACGCTGCGGTGTGTCCGTACCTAAATCGACAGTGTTCTAAGCTTTGATTTATAAAATTCCGTTTTGCCGTCTTAAACCGATGAGTTTTTTGTTTTTGTTGTTTTACCTTTATCAACATTTCTCTGAAGATACTTATCAGATCTCAATGAAATAACTATGGTACTACCCTTAAGATATCGCCTTTCCAACAGAATCATCAACATCGGATCATAAACGACGAAGTTATCAGCGAACACACATAACAATATATTATATTATATACGGTCGAATTGAGAAAACTTTCTCCTTTTTTGAAGTCTGTTAAAAATTCTACGTCACATGCCGTCCGAGTCTGTTTCAGTAGGAAGTTTGAGATTTTAATCGCCATATCTCCGAAGATAATCATCAGATCTGATCAAATTTACTAAAAGGACCCACCTACTCAAGAATAATAAAAATTGGTTCATTTTCAGTTACAAGTTCGACGTATATATCTCTGTATCTCTGGATATACTAATCAGCTTTTAATGAACTAACAGACGAATTCAAAACAAATTTATTGTTGGAAGTTGATTAAAAAGACTTAAGTCCTTCATCGGCTGCTTTCGGATTTTCTTACGCTTCGAAACTAGACACTCAAACTCAAGGCACCTTCAACCTAACTAACCAATCAGAGACTGATAAATCAGCTACAAAACCAAACACAGGTACAACTGTTAAAAACAACGAAAGTAACTAGGTAGACACAGGTAGAACAGCCTTGTTTCAAAAGTTCTATTTTGCATGGTGGTAGGACACTATTTGGTGTCCGCATGGCCAGCTATCTCCCTCAAGTTAGAAAATCTGTCACCAAACATCTTGTTGATCTGAAGTGTTCCGGCAGCTATCTTTAAGAGCCAGTTACCATTCTAGGCCTAGTATTCTTACCATCTTCGACCGCATCATCACTTACCAACAGGTGAGATAGTGGTCAAACGCTAGATAAGATATATAATTTTTTTTTTTAAAGTTCTAAAAAAAAAAATTTCGGGCAGAGTCGCGGCGAAAAACATGTATATTTATTATACATGGTGTTTAGGCAACATCTGTTCATCGTACGCTTTATTCATTCATGGGGGACGTTTTAAACGAGGTATTTCATTATTTATTTAAGCATCAGCCTGTTTGTGGACTGATTTGATGTCGAAGAATTTAAAAATTGAATTTTTGTTTTCCTTTTAATTCAGTTGTGAATGGTAGCTGTGCTCGAGTTATACAATTTTGGAAATAAGTAATTTTGTATTCGTGCTAAGTTGTTTGTTGTGCGTTTCTAAGTTGACTGAAAAAGGAGAGCCAATGATCGGGCGCAGTGGCATATCTTGGGAGAGACCTACGTCCAGCAGTAGACTGACACCGGCTGACTATTAATGATGATGACTAAGTTCCTAACCTTTTAATAGAAGGTATTGTTTATAAATTGTATGTCGATCACTTTTAGACAAGATCGTTTAAATAAACTGGCCAAGTGCAAGTCGGACTCGCACTAGTAGGGTTCCGTACCACACTACAGTATTTTATAAGATCGAGCAAAAAATACCACTATCATTTTTCGCCAGCAAAAAATAATAATTCATAAAGATTTTATTTCTTATAACGCCATCTAACGTCTAACAAAGGTGTTAGGGATCGACATTTCATTATAACGCCATCTATGGGACGTTTACATAACTAAGCGTTCATAGATGGCGTGAAATGCCGAATGCCGTTTCTTGTATCCCCATACCCTCTATTATTTTTAACTTTATTCTGTTTTTAGTATTTTTTGTTATAACGGCAAAAATCAAAATCAAATCAAAATCAAAATTATTTATTTTCCAGAATATGGTACAAATAGGTCCTAATATTCTTTTAGCCAACATATTCTACCGTTGCCGGTGTACAAATACTTTACAAGCAAAATCTTTGTAATTTAAATTAATTAAACAATTCCAGAACAAGATTATATTACATTACTCTTACACTCATACACAGCACTGATATATTTATATTATTGTAAACATTATTATTATTATTTATAACTAACGACTGTCAAATGTCAATTGTTTGTTGTCTATCAAAAAGCGTGGTTAAAAAGATAGAAGATATGTCAGAATTCTGATTAATGAAATTTGGATGTCATAATTAGGGATAACGTTTCAAAGAAAAGAAAATATAGGTCAAATTATATTAAATAAATAGAGATGTCAAGTTAGTTAGATTAATTAGAAAAATAATTATTTAAATTCTCATCATTTACAGAATTAAAACATTTGTCAATAAGAAATTTAAATAACTTAGTTTTGAATCTGCTATCAGTTAATTCCTTAAATAGATCAGGCAACTTATTATAAATATGTATTGCCATACAATAAACATTATTGCTATACAATTTAATTCTTTGGTGAGGTACATTTAGTTTAAATTTCTTACGATTGTTTTTTCTGATAGCCACGTCATTGTGAAGTTCAAATAAGGAGCGATTTCGATGAACAAATTGACATATCCCAAATATGTAGAGGCAAGGCAAAAGAAATATGTTTAGTTACTTGAAAAGAGGTTTACAGCAATATAAATAATCAACTGCACATAAAGATCGAATAATTTTTTTTTGGGCTCTAAATGCTGCTATGGAGTCTACAGAGTTACCCCATATGATAAGGCCATAACGCAGCAGAGATGACACATAGCCGTGATATGCGCTAAGTGCTGCTTGCATTGTTGCGATATTACGAATACGGTACAAAACATAGACAAATCGGTCAAGTTTAGCGCAAAGTGTTCCTATATGCTGTTTCCAGTTACAGTGTTTGTCAATGATAATACCAAGGAATGTTGTGGAATCTACAAATTCTAGAGCATTGTCATTATGAGTTATTAGGAGATGATCCGAGCGACTGTTATACGTTTGAAATTGTATTATTTTGGTCTTGCTAATATTTGCATATAAGTCATTATATTTTAGCCATGTCATTACCGAATTTAACGAGTCATTTATATCATATTCAAATTTATTAATGTCATTTATATATCCTTCTATAAGAAGAGTTGTGTCGTCAGCGTACAATACACATTTATGGTTAGTCATGATATTGGGCAGATCATAAATATAGAGAAGAAACAGTAATGGGCCTAATATGCTGCCCTGTGGGACTCCGCGTGTATTTCTCTCATATGATGATGCTATTTTATTATTACCTTGAAAAGTTGGTATTTCTACACACTGTTTTCGGCCTATCAGGTAACTATCAAGCCATTCTAGAGCCTGTCCTCTTATGCCATATTTTTCTATTTTAGAGAGTAGAAGTGTGTGATTAACAAAATCAAATGCTTTAGACATATCCAAGAATATTGAAACGATGCGTTTTTTCCTATTCAGAGCATAAGTGATGTGTGTGTTTTATGAGTGAAAAACATGCCAAAGAAGTAGACATTATTTTTCGGAATCCAAATTGTTCCTTTTGCAGTATGTTGTTTTTGGTAAGGAAATTATATATTTTGATGTACTATCGAGGGACAATAGTCCAGTAGCACCTCAATGTTCATAGTAGCCTGCACGATATTTCTGTTGAATGTCCCAACGCAAACAATAACACGTAAGTACGGCATAGATGGCATGCTTACCCAGACCACAGATGAATAAAAAGGTAGAAGAATGAACGAATAAAGACGTAGCGTCAGATACATTTGGTAAAGATAACAATATTCCACTGTATACTAGTTTTCTTTTTGGTGAGTTAACTTAACGTTGAGAAAGCTAGGTAACAAGTGACGGATGCCTAAATTCGAATGAGTCATAAATGGCAGATTGGTCGAGTGGTAAAATGAACTGATATGGAAGCATGAAGCCCGAGTTCGAATCTCCATGCATTGCATGATTATTTTATAATTTTGAGGGCCCGGTGGCGTAATCGCGAGAACGTTTGGTTGAACTTTGATGCCAGAGGTACCGAGTTCAAACCGCCGCGCAACAATGGATTTTCTATCGAAAAATATACGTGTGCTTTTGAAGTTTTTTTTGGTTTGAAGGAAGAACATCGTTAAGAAACCAACAGAACCAACCGAGTTCAAACCGCCGTGCACCAACGGATTTTTCATACAAAACAATGTAACTCTGTCGACGGAACGGCAACGTCGCGCTCGCGTCGCTGCACGCAAGCTTCGTGACGCCTGCCGTACTTGCTGTCATACGCCGGGGCGTACATGGAGTGAACGCATGTGTTTAGATAGAGATGATAATAGATAGATAGAGATCAGTACGCTGGGCTGCTTAAGCTGCACGGCGTATTTTGAAGCGTCTATGAAGCTACGCCTCCGTGGACAGTGTGCCTTACTTATTACAAATTATCACAGCCGCCACATCGCCTAGTTTTTATATACTTTTAAATTAATATTTTGTGTGACTTCTATTGTTTTCGATGCAGATAAGAAGCCTTTGAGTATTCAACCAAGAAGCCTTCGTAATCCACTATATTCGCACAAATTATGTCTGTCACGTAAATTTTCCCCAAACTAGATCCAGGGGGACTACAGCCAAGTAGCTATTATATAATCTGTGCTACAGTTGCTCAGGACATCTCTCGTTTCGCGCTCATCTTTGCATTATTAAACCCCATGGCATAGAAAATAATAATATGCCCATGGGGTGCGCGGCCAACATTCTATAATTGCGAATAAAATCCGTCTGAAAACACCAAATCTTATTAACACACTTTATTAACCATTTACTTTCACAACTAGGATTTCTCAACACTTATCACTCAGCAATAACTTACACTTATGCCGCTTTCACTATACATTTGAGATAATATAATTTATTTAGTCAATTTCTATGCAATGCCTCAATATTCGCTGTCTTTAATAATTATATTTGCTTGCATTTTGATTTTTTAAGTTATTTATTAACCTAACTTCAACCACCACCAAAGTTCACCAACCGTCAATGTTATCTTCATACATATAAATGTATGAAGAAATGAACAAAATGTATTGATGGCATAAGCCATCAATACATTTTGTTTCAAATCTACCCTCATTATTTGTAAAACTGATAAAAGAAGCGAAACTGCTCTAGCTATTCTACAATTAATACATGCACTCTTTCTAATGGATTCATAATGAGAGAGTGCGATATATGGGTCTTTCTATCTCTTCTATCTTTCTCTTTCATTATGTTACTTTCGAAACGTCTTATAGAAAAAGGTCGTATGAGCATATTTTGCTGTCATGCTATTGCTTTTTGAGACTGCTTCTCCAATTTTGACCGATACTGTACATAACCTTTTCGAATATTTTGGATATGATGGGGATGAGAATGATGGGACGATAGTTACTCATATTGTCCTTAGCGTCTTTTTTATAAAGGGGTTTGACAATGGACTGTTTAAGACGTGAAGGGAATAAACCCTCATTAATTGACAAATTTAAAATGTGGCTCAAATGGCTCGCTAAGATATTTGAGCAACATTTTAGCATTTTTAGGGTTCCGTAGTCCTGAAGAAAGGAACCCTTATAGTTTCGTCATGTCCGTCTGTCTGTCTGTCCAAGGTTTTGCTAAGAGACCGTTAATACTAGAAAGCTGTAATTTTGTGGGGGTATGTAAATAAATGACGTCGACAAAGAGCTGAAATAAATTTTTGAAAAATATTTTTGATAGGGTAGCTCCCCTATATGAGAAGTGGGGATGAATTTTTTTTTCATCATCTACCCCATCGTGTGGGGTATCGTTGAATATGTCTTTTAAAATGACTTAAGGGTTGCTAATACAATTTTTCGATTGAATGCTCCATTTACGATATATTAAACTTTAAAGTGCAAATTTTTGTTCCAGTAGGGCGTCCCCCCCCCCCCCCCTCTAAAAAAGCTAAACTGCTGGCTTGAAAAATCTGGAAAAATTCGTGATAATAGCGCATTTCACGAACTTTAAAGGAAAATTATAGCGGTGAAGATAACTTTATTAGTTTAGCAGTAATAGTCGTTGAACTTGGGTGTTGGATAATTTTGTACCAAATACAAAATCCTTAGAAAAAATCCTTTAAACTGACAAAAACGGAGTACCTTGTTGCTTGTTTATAACGGGTAAAGACTTGCATTGAATAATAGGCTACTACGGAACCCTACACTGCGCGTGGCCTGACACGCACTTGGCCGGTTATAGTTTTTATGTTATCGTAATCAGTGGAATTTGTGTTTTTTAAGGAATTGATAATTTTATATACGTCATCGTCGTCTACGGCAGTCAAAAAATAGAATTTGTATTATTTGGAATTGGATAAGGATAGTATTTGTCAAGATGAGTATCTGTGTTGTCATTTTTGCTGGTTAAATTTATAAAAAAGTCATTGAACAAATTAGAAATACGGTCGGGTTCGCAGAATGTTATATCATTCACTTTAACTATGTCAATTTTTGTGGGTTCGTCAGTCTTACCTATCGCATTATTAATAAGTTTCCAGGCCGCTTTACAGCGGTTTTTGGATTTAGCTATAAATTTAGTGCTGTTAATAAGTTGGGCTTTCGTAATACAGCGCTTAAAGATCTTGTTGTATCGATGATACATCTTTTTGTTGTGATGTTTATTTGATTTGGAAAGTTGATAAGTTAAATAGAGACGGCGTTTATTTATTGAAGACCGTTTCAGACCTTTCGTAAGCCATTTATTTTTTACTGGTTTGTTAATGGTTTTTACTCGTATTATAGGAAAGCAAAGATTGTAAAAGAGGGTAAGCGTGTCGTGGAATGTATCAAAAGCTGTATTTAAATCTTCACATTCATATATTTCAGTAAAAGAGAGGCTTGATAAACTTATTACAAATTTCCTTATATTTTCTGGACTGTAATCTCTTTTTTCTTCAAACCAATAAGAACGCTGTCTTTTAAACTTTAAAGATTTATCCGTTTCTATTTCGAAGGAAAGAGATTGTCCTATGTCATGGTCAGATAAAGCTAAATTGTGAATGATTGGTTTAACATTCGTTAAGTTGCTTACTATCAGGTCAATATAAGAACTTTGCCGAGTTGGTTATACTATGGTTGGTTACGTTTAGCTATGGGTAACTCAACAAATATGATTGAACCGCAGATCAGATCACAGCTCACGCACTTGAACCGGAGCTGCGAGCCGGCTCACAGGTCAGCTCGATTCGTAGTTATACTATAATATAGTAATCTGTGTATAGTACGCGTGGTCGCGTGACTCGCGACTCGAGAGCAGGCTCAAGCGAGCTGCGTTCACATACTATTTAAATGTAGTAACGTTACTTTTAAATTGTGTTATGAAACAGTTTTATAAAGCTTTTTTTATAAACCTTTGTATTGAATTTTGACATTTAGTTTGTTGTTTTATGAACTAAAATAAATCGAACGTTTTTCTATTGATCAGCTATCTCAATAAATATATTTTTAGATTTTTTCTCATTTAGAGTAAAATACCCCATTGACAACTTAGCACTTACTATTGCGCTCCCCGAAACCCGAGTATTTAGTGTTCTGTCTGAGCTATTGCGTTGCGAGCCGTAACTGTGAGTGTGAGCCGTGAGCCGTCTTGTTTGCATTTGAGCTGCAGCTCAGTGACTCAAGTATCTGTGATCTGAATATTTGAACCGGCTCTGACCTGAGTTACACACGTCTAGTTACGTTATGGTTAGATAATATGGATGTTAACTCTTTGCAGTTTTTATTATTAGTCAGCATATCAATATTCCAGTTACCGCACAATATTACCTTTCTATTACCTCTTCTGAGCAATTTCTTTAACAAAAGATCCAAATTATCCAAAAATGTTGCGACATTTGAGCTAGGTATTCTATAAATACATACCACTGATAGTTGTAGATGCAAAATTTCTATAGCACAATATTCAAAGTTAAAGGGAATTGGGTCTATCAGATGTAGTACTTTGAATTCTAAGCTCTTTTTTATAAGAATACAGGTTCCTCCTCTTTTTTGGTTCGATCTAGAGAAGGAGGCAGCAAGTCGGTAGTTATTACATTTTATATTTAATTCTGTGCCTTTCCTTATAAAAGTTTCAGTGAAACAGAGAATGTCAATGTCAATATTATTACTCTTCAATTCATCAATCGCGATTTCTATTAAATCCGTTTTGTGTAGCTGACCTGCTATGTTCTGGTGAAACATAGTAAAGCTATATATATATATATATATATATAGGCTATATATATAAGCTATATATATATATATAGGCAACAGAAATACATCATCTGTAAACATTTCAACTGTCAGACTATCACGGTTCATGTGATACAGCTTGGTGACAGACGGACAGACACACAGACAGACAGACAGGCAGACAGACGGACAGACAGACAGACAGACAGACAGGCAGACAGACGGACAGCGGAGTCTTAGTAATAGGGTCCCGTTTTACTCTTTGGGTAAAAACTAAAAAGGACCGACTTCAATGCCGCGTTAATAATTTTCAGTACCAATTTTGAGGTGTTTATCTCCATATCTCTGGAGTTACTTAGCAAACCTCAATAAAATTACCATGGTATCACACTTGGGATATCTCCTTTTCAACAAAAAGAAAATAAACAAAATCGGTTCATAAACGATGAAGTTATCCGCAAAGAAACATAAAAAATATATATAAAAATATATACTGTCGAATTGAGAAACTTCCTCCTTTTTACAAACAAATGTTTAATATGAAAAACAATACAGTCCGTCAGCCCCGGAGAGTAAGAAAGAGCGCAACTAGCATTTATGTGTTTTGTGCGCCACAGTATCTGTTACAAGCAGACAATCATACTATCAGGTACGTGAAACATAATAAGTCTTTAGGTTAACAGAAATGCCCTTAAGGTCTCAACAAATAATTTAATAAGACCGTGAAAACACTGATTCCACGAAAATAAATCATAATCTTCGGCGGCAATATTCTAACTTTCATTAACATTAATGTATTGAAAACCCTGGCCCCGAGATAAGAAATTACTCACAATTAATACCAATTTAATAAATAAACACAAATATTTACGAAATATCTTCTACAATTTGATTTAATGAAAGAAAGAAGATCTACGGACTCCAGGAAATTTTAATAAATGTATGTTGTCAGTTTGATAGGCTGCAAATACTCACTAATATTATATAGTGTTCTTTATTACTTCTGTGTGTATTTTAATGTTGTGCTTTTATGTACAAGTATGATATACCTAGGTAATAATTATATTCAAAAAATCTTTTAACAATAGTAGAAAATAACGATTTTTTTTTTTTGACAAAAATAACCTATAATAACAATACATTATCTAAATTACATTAGGTAGCGTGTATCACATTTATGTAAATATAATATATTCAATTTTACATACAATATCCAGTTTAGGCCTTGTGGCCGTGAGCAGCTCCTACAAGATTCAGGTTGGAACACTATCTCATCAGCTGATTAGTGATGATACGGTCGATGATGTACACCTACATACCTGTACAGGTGCAGTACACTAATCCTAGAATAGAAAGTGGCTCTCGAGGACTTCTGCCGAAACACATTGCATTATTTTGGCGACAGTTTTACCAACTTCAGGGTGGTAGCTGGCCAAGCGAACACTAGACAATGTCGCAGTAGAAGCCCGTTTCTTAGGGTCAGTTCACACCGCGACGCGACGCGGCACGCACTTATTAAGAGAGTATTACAAATAAATTATAAGTAAAAAATATTTGTAAAAACAAGCTTTTATCTGGGACAACGAACTAAAATGTTAAAAATAAATTCTAGTAAGTATTTGGCGTGTAGGTACTTACCTATATTCTTAAAAGCTTGAAGCACTACCCGTTTTTAGGGTTCCGTAGCCGAATGGCAAAAAACGGAACCCTTATAGATTCGTCATGTCTGTCTGTCTGTCTGTCTGTCTGTCTGTCCGTCCGTATGTCACAGCCATTTTATTCCGAAACTGTTAGGACTACAGAATTGAAACTTGGTAGGTAGATCTATTCTGTGAACCACTTTCCGATTTTTATACAAAAATAAAAAATATAAATATAAAAGTTTAATGGGGTCATCCCATATTTGGAACTGAAACAAAAAAAAATTTTTTCTTCAAACCTATACGTTTGGGGTGTCTATGGATAGGTCTTCAAAAATGACTTTGAGGTTTCTAAAATCATTTTTTCTTAAAGTCAATCATTTGAAAGATAGGCGCGTCTAAAGTGGTAAAATGTGTGTCCCCCCCCCTCTAACTTCTAAAGTATGGGAGTGAAAAATCTTAAAAAAATATATGCTGTAGATCTCAATAAAAACTAACAACAAAAATTGGTTTGAACGAGATACAGTCAGCAGTTTTAGAGATATGGTGACCGCAAAGATAACTTTGTTTTTCATAGATAGACATGATGTTTTAAAATATTCCATGGATATTTGATGTGATTATGGGTAAAGTGCTCTTCAAGGAAAATCAATCGACTCGGTGGGGCTATTTTGCTTTATAACAGAAATGCCATGGCCACCTTACAGCTTCATCATCAGATCCTGGCTATCATTTAAGTGTAAAGTTCTCCTCAAGACGAATGATTTGAGCCCAAATTCACTGGGGTTACGTTATTTTATCACAGAGATGCCGTGGCCACCTTTCAGCTTCATCACCAATCGCTAAATATCATCTAGGTGTAAAGTTCTCTTCAAGACAAATCAATCGAGCCCAAACTCGGTAGAGTTACGTTGATTTATCACAGAGATGCCGTGGCGACCTGCCGTCTCCATCATCAAACCAGCTCCATGGTACCATATCATTGTATTGTCACCAAAGATACATAAGTACACCAAATTTGAGTCCAATTGGACAACGGGAAGTGGGTCTAATTTAGCTTCCAAGATTCCACCCGAACATACATAGTTACATACATACATACATACATTGCAAGTTAAATAAAAGCTTGTAAAAATAATTTTATTTACTATACAAAAAGATACACATTTCATTGAATTAGTTCGGCCGCTTCAGGCTGCGCCGCACTGCGGGAAAAAACAATTGAGCCGCGTGATAAACAATTGAACTTGATTAACTACACCACAATAAGATTCAAATGGCATTGAGATAACTTGGTGGCGTCGCTCGTTTTGCTGAACCACGCGCCTTCTGGCTGCGCCACGTGACTCCAAATGCATCGTCGCGTGGCGTCTCGTCGCGTCGCGTCGCGCACTTATTTAGAGAGTGATACAAAAAAAAAAACATTATTTTCTAAACAAAAAGATACACATTTCATTGAGTTAGTTCGGCAGATTCAGGCTGCGCCGGCTTCTGGGTGCACCACGCGGCGCAGTAAGAAGCCGCGTGATAAACAATTGAACGTTATTAACTACACAATAAGATACACATTGCATTGATATAATTTGGTGGCGTCGCGTGTTTTGCTGCGTCGCGCTGCGCCACGTGAAACCAAAAGCCTCGTCACGTCGCGTCGCGTTGCGGTGTGAACTGACTCTTAGGGTCAACTCATACCGCGACGCGACGCGGCGTGCACTTATTAAGAGAGTGAAAAAAAAAAAGGTACACATTTCATTGAGTTACTTCGGCGGCTTCAGGCTGCGGCGCGCGGCGTCTCGCTGCGCCACGCGCGTTCTGGCTGCGCCGCGGCGTCTCGCTGCACGGGAAGCCGCGTGATAAACTTTATTAACTTTATAACATTACTAGCAGCCCGCCCCGGCTTCGCACGGGTAGAACATATATGCCTACAAAATTTGCATCAGTTTGTTGCATCGAATATAAAATATTAACATATTTAACAATCATCGTCATATTTCAACCAATTTACACAAAACCTTAACGAATTATGCACCTAAGACCTAAACCTTCCTTATAAACACTCTGGCTATTGGTGAAAACCGCATAATAATCCGTTCAGAAGCTATTGAGATTATTGCGAACAGACAGACAGACGCAGTGATGGACATTGTTTTATAATACTTACGTAGTGATATTGGACGGCCCTTTGGCGTAAAGCATAGTTACCCTGATTCTGACCCGAGGGCCGTTGGTTCTAATCCTAGCTATATACCTACCAATGAAAGTTTAATGAGCATTCATGAATCATGGTTTTCGTGGGATCATTAAATCTATCAATAATTAAGATAGTTTAAAAACTAAAACAACTGACTTCAATGCCCCGCGAGTCAATTTCAGTAGCAAGTTTGAGACGTTTATCGTCATATCTCTGAAGATACTTATCACATCTCAATGAAATTGCAATGGGACCACCTCGGAAACGTACCCTACCGATTACAAAAATAATAATTTGAATCGGTTCACAATTGACGGAGTAATCGCGTAACATACACACACAAAAAAAGAAAGAAAATAGAAACATACAGACGAATTCATAACTTCCTTCTTTTTGGAAGTTGGTTGAAAAGTAGCTTACCACCAAAGATAACATCTGCCGCCGTAAACTTACGGCGTTCCATGACGCAAAAAGTAGGGGTATTATACGTTTAACGTGTGTATCTGTGTGTCTGTCTGTAGCATCTTAGCACCCAACCGGATGAACCGATTTTGATTTTATTATTACTTACTTACTGCACTGGCGCGCTGACACCAAAGTGGGTCTTGGCCTCCCACATTAAGAGACGCCATTTCTCCCTAGATTGCACGACCTCTTGCCAATCGGACACCTGAAGCTGGTTCAGATCGTTTTGGACTACATTTATGATTTTACATTTTATTATTGATGGTTTTTTTTTATAGATGACTTCATCTAGAGTGTTCTTAGCTTTGATTCGTGAAAATTCGTTCAATCGTTATAAAACTATGAGCTTTAATCAACTTTCATAGCTCTAATCAATTCGAAAATCTTCTTCTTCAACGATATTGTAAGAACATGGAAGCATTGACCTGATTCTGGGACATCTGGACTCTACAGAATACTCAAATCCTCACCAACTTTCAGCTCAGATATTAAATGTCGTGTTTAGAGTCATTGGAATGCTTTTAATCTATACTAATATTATAAAGAGAGAACTTTTGTATTTTTGTATGTTTGTAATGATTTGGCTCAAAAACTACTGAACCGATTTAAAAAATTCTTTCACTAATACATAGAATGGACTTTCGGAATGAAAATAGGCTATATATTATCTCTTTTTATATTTATATATTTATATTATCTGTCTTTATAATATTGGTATAGATAAGATATACATTGCATTGAGATTATTTGGTGTTGTCGCGCGTTTTGCTGCGCTGCGCGGCGTCGTGCTGCGCCGTGCTGCACCTTTCAATACCAAAAGCATCGTCACGTCGCGTCGCTGTATGAACTGACCCTTAGATGCTACTTGACGCAAACAACAAAGACACAAACCTTTTAATAACTTGTAGCTCATTTTCAAAGGCCTACGAGCACTTGACTGCACATGCATGGTAGACATTGGACAGCGACGCAGCGGTCTCAGAATAATGCTATAATAAGCATAATTTAGTCTCTGAAGAATTTAAGGCAGTAGTCAAACGAGACTATCTTTTATCTACATGTAAGACTTTCTTAACCTTTTCTACATATATTTATAAACGATAACTTAATTTATAAATGAATTTCATTGATAACAACTTTTATAATAACCTATTCGTTATACAATCGCTTAAACGCGACAGAAACTTTATATCCACAAATACCATATAAATCTTTGCAGGAAACGGAATGTTTAATTTAACGCTAACTTAATTGAGTTAGCGTATTTTGAACTTTAGTTTAAAACTTGTATTTCACTTAGTAATGAGATAGGTATGAAGCCTCTAGGGGTGTATTTATCTTAACCAGTTAGAATTGTTTAACTACAGAAGTTAACGCATGATTTAGCACTTACATTCTGTCAAGTTTTGTTAACGATAGCGCTTTGTTTTATAGCTGTTTTATTTCGTTTATTATTTATTTAACTGTTATGGTGATGAGTTGACATATATGCTTTTTTGTAAGGATATATAATAATATAATTATAATTTTATAGCATCTACAAGTAGTTCAAACACTTTTAAGAGTTAAAGCCCGATATTTCAGAACGATACATCCGCTCTTGCCTCGAAATGGAACCGAATTCATTCGGTAATTGGCTTTCGGCTTCATCATCGGCAATCGGCAATAATTATTGCCGCATTGTTCTTGAATACAGGTCTTAAAGTTTAGTCTCGAAGATTAAATCAACTAATATTGTTATTATGGTCAACGTAGAAACCAAATTCTGCTAAAACTTCCTCGGAACTCGGAACACTTCTTTAGCCCTCTAAGCTCGTACTGACTTAAGCAAGAGTTTGATGCTTCGTAAAACTTAAAACTCGACATCAGTTTGTGGAATTAAGGGCCACTTTATAAATTTATAAAACCCGCTTATTCCTACTTAATCTTGTTTGTTTATTTGTGCTATATTAGCGGATAAAGCTTAGGAAGGTGTATATATGAGCGATGGTCACGACTACGGAATATAGATTACAGCTCATTATACTCGACCGGTAACAGACCCGCCTCTCCTCGTGTGGTGAGTATTTTACATGGAAATAGACATGCACTTGCTACATCAGCTGTGTAACGTCATCGACATCGGGTCGCCTCGGTCGCAAGCAATCAACGCGCGGGCGCCGAGTAGACCACTCGGCGACAACCCGCTGCTGGTATTCTTGCCTTGCGTTAGCTGTTGCGCGTTGCCCGGGAGAGCGGGCAACCTGTAATGCGTTTTTCATTTTCTTTTTATAAAGCATATCTCGTCGCAACGAGCGTTCTCTGGTTGATTACGTATCATCCACCCGTGGAACCATCCTTAGACATCGAGAGAACACCAAACGATTAGGCGGTGCTGGTTGGGATGGGTGCCGGTTGACTATAACGAGTAAACTTAAAGTGGTAAGATTGATTCGTGAGACGTTTCGTGTAATCAGTTGTATTGGTAATCTTATTCAATTTACATTCGGAATGTATTTACTTGGAAGTGTTTAAGAAGTAAGTTTATTTTTAACCGACTTCACAAAAAAGAAGGATGTTCTCAATTCGACAGTTTTTTTTATGTTTGGTAACAAAAACTTTGGTAAGAACTCCGTCAAATCTTAACCGATTTACAAAAATATTCTTTTTTGTTTTAGAGATTAGTGAGTCTTCCGTTTGGTTCCATTCGAATTTTATCGAGTTATGACAATTATATCCGGAGATATGGAGATAAACAATATAAGCGAATTTGTATACTTAGATGACAAGATTATACTAGCCAGTGCTTTGACTATAGCGGCATGTGAAGTCGGTTTTTTCGTTAAGTACGATCATAAATTATTAGATTTCTGTAACAATTTAAAGCGATAAACTTAAACAAACGCTGTATGAGTCTACTCGAAACAAAGTTAGTTTAGCGTGCGATTATTAAAAACACATTGTTAAGTGAATTCAAATAAGTAAATTAAGTTTATAAGTTAGGTTTACAGTCTACAGATAGCTGCAAGTCATATTTTAGCAAACACAACATTCTGACTCTTCCATCCCTTTACATCTTTGAGGTTGCCGTTTTTGTGAGAGTCAACCCTCAACTTTTCCAACGGATGTCAGATGTTGTGCAGCGAGACAGACGTTGTAAGAACAGATTGTGCATTCACAGAGCCAATACGGCTTTAATGCACAAGAGTTTGTTATGTGTGGCTCCCAAAATATTTAATAAGTTACCAAATTCTTTAAAGAATCAAAGCGTGATATTGTTTAAGAAGAACCTTAAGAGACTATTGACGACGAAATCTTATTATAATATTGACGATTTTTTGAATGATAATTTTTAATTAATTTAATATACATATTTTTTGTTTGACATTGCCTAAAAAATTCTATAGACATTGAAATCATTTTTACCTATTAATACTTTTCCTTCAAAATGTTTTGTATGTTATAAATATTTGTATCTGACACTAACATTCTTATATATTAAATCTACGACTGTACTGTAATGCATGCATGTCTCTATTCATTATGATGATGGCCAGGCCAATTCGTCTAAAATTGTAGCCCAAGCAGGCAATTAATTGCACACCAATGTGATTTGGTAGAATGTCAGGGCATTATTATATTTACTACCATCTTTTGTACTACATTTCTGCAATAAATGATTATGATTATGATTAAAGTATACTTTATATAGCCACACTACAAAAGTGTGAATTAGCCACAAGCAGCAGTCACGTTGTACGCTCAAGCCTATCCGCTTCTTAAATCGAATAAGTTATTCTGTTTCGCGGCTCCACCGTGATTAGATTGGGCTTGAGATGGTAACATAATTGGATAATTATTGCGGGAATTACAGATTGCTTTCCATTTCGTTGAGAACCCTAGTAAATTTATATTTACTTGTATTACACCCTAGGCCATGTCTATTGCCTTGATGGAGATATTAAGTCAGTCTAAAAGAAAATAGTTCTAAAGCTGTGATTTTTTAAACAAATTAAATGACGGTATAAGTACCATTTATTATATAATTAAGATATAAAAACTAAAACAACTGACTTCTATTCCGCGCGAGTCAGTTTCAGTAGCAAGTTTGAAACGTTTATCATCATATCTCTGGAGATACTCATCAAATCTTAATGAAATTACAATGGGACCACCTCGGAAACAAACCCTACCGATTAAAGAAAGAATCATTCAAATCAGTTCACAATTGACGGAGTAATCGCGTAACATACACACAAAAAAAAAACAAAAAAAAAACATAGATGAATTGAGAACCTTCTTCTGTTTGGGAAGTCGGTTGATAAATTATAACATGAAGTAATTATAATAATTTTATTAAATGTTTATAAATCCACATTTGCCTTTTATGCGATTAAGCCTGCCTATAAAAATAATTGAATCAGAAACGAAACTTCAAAGAGTTATGGATATATTCATGGAACAGTTAGAGCACAAGTAATTCCTTTACTTGTGTTGTACCTAGAATTGTCAATTTTGGTTATAAGCAAAGTCTTAGAGCACAAGTAAAGGAAAAATTCCGAAAAATAAAAAAAGTTTACAATTAAGGTACATTTTGGTACTAACAAGCTTTTGCGAAAATCTAAATTTGCCCATATCTTTTTATTGTGTTGACACAAGACCTTGATTTTTATACACCCAATAGAGACTATAGACCTTAGTATCAGGTATAAATTTCAACTTGCTAGGTCCACCCGTTCCTGAGAAAATCTGTGGTGACACACGGACAGACAGACGGACAGACAGACGGACAGACAGACAGACAGACAGACGGACAAGAAAGTGATCTTATAAGGGTTTCTTTTTTTACCTTTTGAGGTACGGAACCCTAATTAAGCCTTGAAGCACAATGAGAATAATATGTGAAAAAGGACCATGGGCGGAATCGTCCCCATCCATCAACAAAAAATAAATGTAGCTCTATTGACTTATCTTGGCATGATTTTTGATGATGATATTTTTAGGGTTCCGTACCCAAAGGGTAAAACGGGACCCTGTTACTTAGACTCCGCTGTCCGTCTGTCTGTCTGTCTGTCTGTCACCAGGCTGTATCTCATGAACCGTGATAGTTAGACAGTTGAAACTTTCACAAATGATGTATTTATGTTGCTGCTATAACAACAAATACTAATAAGATCGTTTAAAAAACTAAAAATAACGGACTTCAATGCCGCGCTATTAATTTTCAGTACCAATTTTGAGATGTTTATCTCCATAGCTCTGGAGATACTCATCAGACCTCGATAAAATTACTTGGTATTACACTTGGGATATCTCCCTTTCTAACAAAAAAGAATAATCAAAATCGGTTCATAAACGACGAAGTTATCCGCGAACAAAAAAAAAACATATACGGTCGAATTGAGAAACCTCCTTTTTTTTAAGTCGGTTAAAAACAGAATTAAGTTTGAAATTATAACAACATACAAGAAACGTGTAATTTTTTAGGCATTTCAATATACGCCATCTATGAACGCTTAGGTAAACGTCCATAGATGGCGTTATATTGAAATGCCGATCCCTAACACCTTTGTGTTAGCTTCATAGACGTAATGTAAAAGGATGGTGCACTGCAGATTGATTGATTGATTGTAATTGCTTTGTAGAAATAAACGGCCCAATAGCAAGGCACCCGGGTGGGAGTGTGTCCTTGTCTAACAACCTGCTAGTACTATATATGCTCTATACTATATGTATAGTATATATATATAAGTCGTCCATACAAAAGAAAGGGACAAACTCCGTTCTAGATCGGTCTCATCAGGGCTGTTTTGTGCAGTCGATTTATATTACGTCTACGGTTAACTTTCACTTAGATACCGTGCGTTAGACGTTAGATGGCGTTATAAGAAATAAGCACGCGGCTTACAACTCTGTTTTAATAAAATGTATAATAATTATTATTTTCTGCTAGGAAAAAATTATAGTGGTATTTTTTGCTCGATCTTCTAAATATAAATAAATAATAAATCAATTTATTTCAGGCAACTAATATAGATGTTACATAGGCACATATTGAAACATATACCTTACAGACTAACATAGATATAATATAAAATTAAAAGTATTTATTAGACACGTTAATACTACGACGAGCGACGTATATCTCTGGTGTCAGGTAGTCGACCTCTAAAGCGGCGAAACTTGACACCTCTCGGCCAGAATTCTTCAGCCATAAATGTGTTGAGAGACTGGGCTGGAACCCGCAGCACAAAGGAGTTGAAGCTCACGTTGTGACGCGACTCCAGCTTCACGACCCTCAGCGTCAGCTTGGTCTTCAGTAGCACATACTCCGCCACCTCCTCTGCCGTGATGGAGTAGTGCACGCGAGACACGTGCAGCAGCGTCGTCGGTGTCTCTGGACGCAGTAGGTGGTTCGGGCCAGTCGGTGCGGTGCCACACTTGTTCTGGACTGACGGCTTTTTCTTCTTCTTCTTCTTCTTATTTTCAACCTTTTTGAAGCCGTCGTCGTTTCGATTGACCTCAAGCCTGGGAAGAACGGACGAGCCAACCTTCTTTTGTGGTTCAGGGTGACTCGTAACCCCCACTTTGGCGGTGGCGATGGCGTAAGTACGTCGAGGGGTAGACGTATTTGCGTTAAACTTTCCCCCTGCTATTGCGGAAGAGCAAGCAGCGGTGCGCGGGGCGTGTCGACAACTGGTGACGCATTCAACTTCGCTGATTCGAAACTGCCGACGGATGCATTTTGCGCCCCGCGACGCGTGTTGATGTTCACGTCGTCGGGTGACCTACATACTGAAGCGGTATTTTGTAGTTTCATCATCTGTACGTAGCTCACCGATAATATTTAAGGAGGCTGCTAGCTTGACCACGAGCTCAGCCACGGTGGTCTTAAGGGCTATGATATCCTTAAGCAGCCTACAGCAGTCGAGATGTTCCCAGGTGACAGGCGGAATACGATCTAACCGCTTCGCGACGAAAGCAGGCACGTCGTCGGGATCGGTCTCCTTCAGGAGAGTGATTATGTCCTGGAGACTCTTCTCGCCGCCATCCCTTCGGCGGGACGGCATCTGGTGGCTCTTCCCGGGCGCCGAAACAGCAGCGTCTTGGCATTACTCACCTCATCTTCGTTGAAGTTAGAGCTGCATATTCGCACGATGGTAACTTCGTCGAAGGAGTCGATGGCGTGTTGTATAAACGGCAGACACTCGTTGGCAATAAGTTGTTCCGAACTCATTGCTTTACAATAGCAGGCGGCGGCTAAAGCCGCGCGATGCGAGAATTACGCATTCTATACGGTGTATTGTGGCACGTCCGTTACCGAGCGCGCACTGCACTGCACTGAATCTAAAATACTGTAGTGTGGTACGGAACCCTACGATTGCGAGTCCGACTTGCACTTGGCCAGTTTATTTAAGTATGGGGACGTTTACAAAATGCATTGGGTTTTCATAATATCTAACGTTTACACAAATATTTCGTTTACGTATTATTAACAAGTAATTGTAAAATACTTACTCATTTATTTAAAAGGCAATAGCCCAATGACTAAGGAGTCTGCGGTCCTCTTAAACAACAATTAAAATCGAACTGAGAACTTACTTTAAGAACATATTGGCATCAGTTCCATTTTTGTTGGCTGGCGGCGAGGGAGCCAATACATTTTTGCCCATGGTCCTTTGAAGTTGTCTTTTGTTTTTTTACTGGTGGTACGGCGCGACACTCCTAATTAGTCCATCCTATGCAGATTGTTCCAAATAACCACTTAGCTCTTTGTTTTTACGCCTCCAGTTTTGGCAACCTCACGTAACTTTACAAAAGCTTTACCTGTTAAGCTTTCTCACCAAACCTAAGACTCTCTAAGCCTTTCATCACCTAAAAAATTAAAACAGCATACAAAATCCTCTAAATTCTATTACGGCTACTAATTTTCCCTGAGATCCCGGGCCGTAAGCCGGTAAAGATCCTTGTACATCACGCCGCCGCTGCGCCATGACATAAGGCTTTGCGTTATGATAAAGCACCTGTTCACATATTTTATCGCCCATGTGTCGAGGTAAAACGTATTAGGCGGTGCGTGGAGCGATACTTCATTTCCTAGCCCTGGGTACTTGGGTGTGACCACAGATGGTGTAGTTATTGAAATAGGTGCGGTTGTGTCGCGTTGGGAGATTTAAGTGAAGATATTTTTCCCTAAAACATGTAACAGGTGCAATTAATTTTATTTTACTATAAATAAAAAGAGTTTCGGTGGTAATATGTCCAATCTAATCGATTTCAGGGTTACGAAAAATAAATATTTTCACTTTGTTTATTGAGAGGGTGGATGAAATTTTAGCGTTTGGTATACTTTTTATGTTATTATTTTATAGTGTGTTGGTAAGTTATTGGATTTAGACAAATAACCTGAAACATACTTACAATTAAAGCCAAAAATTTTATAAAATTACTAACCCAAGCACAGTATATACAACTCTATTGGGCGTAAAATCAAAATATTAGGCTTTAGACGTCGCGAAGAAAAGTTTCTGAATCTTACTTATTGTTTTTCTTAATCCTTGAAGAAAGCAAGGTAATAGAGAGAGCTTAGTAGAGTTCTGAATATCTTTTTATTAAACAAATAAGTGAATTGAGTGTAAACACGTTTTTCTGATGGTCAGTGTCTCAACAATCTGTAATGGGAAAGCTGGGGGGAAAAAAGGTTATAATCATCGCAAGATATAAAAAAACATACGTTCGGTCATTCTTATATTTTGCAAATGTGCCTTTAAGATTATACTCATTAAGGTTTTTATCTTAAACGGGTTAGAATGGCTAGGATACAAGCCAGTCTCAGTCTTGCGGCGTAGCGAAAGTCAGAGACACTTCTATACAGGTCTCTAGCTGCATCTGCCTCTATATAATAAGACATTTATTATCCTATGTTAATAGTTACTAAGCTGTACCTTTGTGAGGAGAAATAAATACTTATTTATTTATTTATTTGTGACATTCGGACGATCAGTTCCGTTTGTATTTTGATTTGCACCGTGATCAGTATGCGTTTTTACATCGTTTTATTATATTGCATATTTTTGATATAAATTGACTGAAGTACTGAAACAACGGCTAGCAACCCTACCTTATTTTTTTTGTACCCAGCCTGACGTCGACGATTGGGTGTCAGAATGGCTCAGTACTTTTATTTGAATTCAAAGCGTAAAATTTTGCTTTTGCTATGTTTAGCATAATCTATATACATACATAATTATAATCTACAATTATAAATATGTAATTTTCGTCGGTGACTATGTAGATAAAACCAGCATTGGTTATTACATTTCTGAAAACTAAATAAAAGGTAACGCCTCATTTTATAAAATAGAAGTAAACAAATAATTATAACAAAAAGTATTTCACAAAACAATGTAAGTAAAAGTTCTAAAACATCATTTCAAGTCAATTAATAACTTATAGCAGATTTAACACCCAAACAAAAACTCATCTCAAACCTCTGAAATTGAATTGTCATAGAATTTTAATTCCACCCGAATCGAAAATGAGCCTTGAAACTTACGGCGGGGGTCATCTGAATCTCTAATTCAAATCCAACGCTTTCATTTTAATATTTCATACAAAATACAGCAACACCTGTGAACTTAAATGTGATATTTCATAACTGGGAAGATAAATTTTGCCGCTTTGAATCTTATTCCTGGTACAATAAAGTGCTATGAACTAATACGAAATAGTAAGGATATTTTATTAGAGCTATGATATATTTTTCGAGATAATCAGACAACAAAATCTAGTCTGATAATTTTAGCAGTCATTAGATTTTGTTTCATAATTTCACTCGGTTTTTTTTTTATTAAAAAATATCTGAAGTACTGATATAGGTGCGTGTAATATACAGGGTTACAGGAGAAGTCGTGCTAGATCCGTGAAGGGCGTGGAGTACCCGTCATTTCTGACTTATTTCTCTATGAAACACCCCACCCTAAAATTAACCCTTTTCGAGATATACGATTTTTTTAAATTGCCGATTTTTAGGCTACTACATTGATTTGTGTTTTTTTTACGTGTCTTATTATTATTGTTGTTGCATTTTTACTTGTGTAATAAGATGCTTTAACGCGTTAATAATCAAAATAGTGCATAAGTTAGTTGAATAGACCGTAGTAGACAAGTGAAAGTTTAGAAATAAAAAAAAATATTAGCAAGTTTATTTTTCTCTAAGGAATATAAAAAAAAAATATTATGGCACTTGTTCGTCAGATGTTTTTTAAAATATCTACGGTTCATCAGCTATCCAACGAGGTATAACAATCTAGGGTTTGTATTACATTTCGTGGAAAAAAGTAGTTTTATAGGCGACAGTGTAGAAGATAATTTACAATAAAAAGTAAAATAAAACAATAGGTAAAGCATGAAATGTCATTTGTTAAATGTTTTCACACAACTTTTCCTTATTTTACAGTTCATGTTCAATGGGCGCCTCTATTTCGGATACTCTATGTCGCATCCTGATGACATTATTAATAAACTGGCCAAGTGCAAGTCGGACTCGCACTCGTAGGGTTCCGTAACACAGTAGAGTATTCTATAACTTTGATTTTTCGCAACTACAAAATTAACTTTGTTTTTCATAGTGTTTGTATGAAAAACAAAGTTATCTTTGCGGTCGCCATTATCTCTAAAACTGCTGACTGTATCTCGTTCAAACCAATTTTCGTTGATAGTTTTTATTGAGATCTACAGCATATATTTTTTTTAGATTTTTCACTCTCATACTTTAAAAGTTAGAGGGGGGGGGGGACACACATTTTACCACTTTAGACGCGCCTATCTTTCAAATGATTGACTTTGAGAAAAAATGATTTTAGAAACCTCAATATCATTTTTAAAGACCTATCCACAGACACGTATAGGTTTGCAGAACATTTTTTTTTTTGTTTCAGTTCTATGTATGGAATGCCCCCCCTTAAACTTTTATATTTTTTATTTTTGTATAAAAATCGGAAAGCGGTTCACAGAATACATCTACCTACCAAGTTTCAATTCTGTAGTCCTCACAGTTTCGGAATAAAATGGCTGTGACATACGGACGGACAGACAGACAGACAGATAGACAGACATGACGAATCTATAAGGGCTCCTTTTATTGCCATTCGGCTACGGAACCCTAAAAATCGGCAATTTTCACAAAAATAAATAAAAGACGTATATCTCGAAAAGGGTTTCATAGAGAAATAAGTCAGAAATGACGGGTACTCCACGCCCTTCACGGATCTAGCACGACTTCTCCTGTAACCCTGTATATGGTTAATAAATAATATATGGCAACCTGACGTTGGATGGCAGCTGAATGGGTCATGGATGGGACTTTTTTTTTTAATTCGAAGCGTTAAATTGTGCTTTTGCTAAATAATTAAATAATATTTGACACAATAATATTACCGTGTAATTGATAATGATTTATTTTATGATTTTAGACGTATATATGTGCGTATAATAATACTGCCTACATACCCAACCAGCAAAAACTACACTTAAAATAATCTCTAGACCACTGTTTTCTTGCACTTATACCATTCTTATATCGTCGTATTAGCCTGGATTTGGGCAACATTTATAAGCGTAATTTGTTTATATCTTTCTAATATCAGTCTTATTGAATGTTGTTTTCGGTTAAATTATATATCTTACCAAAACTAATTTAAGCGTACATAGGCTTACATTGTTTTGACGTTAAGAGTCCTGTGAGCGTAAGAAAGTTTATTTTGATTTTACATAAGATCAAACACAATCGTAAAAAAACTTGGTGTATTTGTTTGAAAGTTACAACTAATAAAATAGAAATCGAAAACAGTAAGGATAAAGGTATTTAATAATTATATTGTAATAACCGTACCATTATTAACAAGTGTTTCGTTTTATGCTTTTCGATAAGTATTAGTATTGGAAAATATTATTTACTGTAAAGTAGACCCTAGTTTATGCTTCACAACTCGTGCGCTTCATCAATATATAGTATTTAGTATTCTTGTTTATTTAATTTATTTGTTAATTTGTATTAAAAGCGACGCCATTAGTATTGCATTTATTAGAATCACTATAAGACTATTTTAAGCTTATTTAGATAATTCCAACATGACTCCATGTTGGAATAACTTAGAGATCCTTGAATTGACATAAAACATTTATTTTCATTTAAGAGTGAACGTTTGGGATGTGAAATGGTATTTTATGTGACCGCACTAAAATACTTTTGCTGAAATATAATAGTCAACATCAAATGTTACTCTCACAATTTTAGTCACAAATTCGATTTAAGATCAAACTTTTTTAAATTAGACTCGTTTTCTCTATTGTAAGTATAATGATTCAATATCACTCCAATACTGTGCCTATCCACTGCTGATGATCTTATAATAGTTTTGAATAAGATCAATATTTACGTGTTTTAAGTACTCTAATTAAATGCTGATATTAGTCTAACATTCTTACAATAGCATTTAGAAAATATGTAATAAACTTAAATGAGCTTAGAAAATGTGGATATGAGAGCTAATTTATCTCAAGTGTGATAAGTCTTAATAAATGCTTTTTAGGAGAGTGTGGCTTACAACGGCACTGTAAATTTAAACTTATATGCATAATTAAGACAAGGTATTAAGATCAAGCGTATTAGAGCCTGTAACTGCTTGTCAGAGACTAATATAGAAGCGATAGCAATGACGAAAACAGATAAGAGACCACTATAAGCTCAGAACTCTTATAAAGTGAGAAACGTAAGACGATTTTGCTAGGTGGGTACTAATCTAATACTGTAAGAATCTTTGTCCTGACATACTGACTGACTGACTGACTCGCTGACAGACAACGCACAGCCTAAACCGCTGGTCGTAGAGACTTGAAATTTGGAGGGAATATTTGTCTTAGTACGTAGGGGTGTACTAAGAAAGGATTTTTCAAAATTCACCCCTTAAAGGGATAAAATGGGGGTTCAAAGTTTGTATGGAGAAACAAGATTAGATAGTCTTTTCTATCCGAAACTTCACACAAGTGCTTCAGTACAAAAATAAGTAAACACGTGTTTCAGGTTTTTTTTGAAATTCCACCCCTAAGAGGGTGAAATGGGGTAACAAAGTGTGAAAATCAATATTTTTTCGGATTGCGCTAAAACTTGGCATGCAGATAATTATTACAACGTTAGTTACCTTTGAAAAAGGATTTTTCAAATTTCACCCCAGAAGGGGATGAAACGGGGGTTCAAAGTTTCTATGGAGAAACATTATGAGATAGTCTTTTCTATTCGAAACTTTACACAAGTGCTTCAGGACATAAATAAGTAAACACGAGATTTAGGTTTTTTCGAAGTTCCACCCCTAAGAGGGTGAAATGGGGTAACAAAGTCTGAAATTTAGTATTGTTTTGGATTCCGCTGAAATTTGGCAAACAGGTGGTTATTATGACGTTAGTATCACCTAAGAAAGGATTTTCTAAAATTCCCCCTTAAAGGGATGAAACGGGGGTTCAAAGTTTCTATGGAGAAACAACATTAGATAGTCTTTTCTATTCGAAACTTCACACAAGTGCTTGAGTACATAAATAAGTAAATACTTGTTTTAGGCTTTTTCGAAATTCCACCTCTAAGAGGCTGAAATGGGGTAACAAAGTCTGAAAATCAATATTGTTTCGGATTGCGCTGAAATTTGGCATACAGGTGGTTATTATGACGTAAGTATTAGCTAAGAAAGGATTTTCTAAAATTCCCCCTTAAAGGGATGAAACGGGGGTTCAAATTTTCTATAGAGAAACAACATTAGATAGTCTTTTCTATTCGAAACTTCACACAAGTGCTTGAGTACATAAATAAGTAAATACGTGTTTTAGGCTTTTTCGAAATTCCACCTCTAAGAGGCTGAAATGGGGTAACAAAGTCTGAAAATCAATATTGTTTCGGATTGCGCTGAAATTTGGCATACATGTGGTTATTATGACGTAAGTATTAGCTAAGAACGGATTTTCTAAAATTCACCCCTTAAAGAGATGAAACGGGGGTACAAAGTTTCTATGGAGAAACATTATTAGATAGTCTTTTCTATTCGAAACTTCACACAAGTGCTTCAGAACAAATAAGTAAACACGTGTTTTAGGTTTTTTCGAAATTCCACCCCTAAGAGGGTGAAATGGGGTAACAAAGTGTGAAAATCAATATTTTTTCGGATTGCGCTGAAATTCGGCATGCAGATAATTATTACAACGTTAGTTACCTTTGAAAAAGGATTTTTCAAATTTCGCCCCTGAAGGGGATGGATTGGAGAGATGTTTTCTATGGAGTAACATTATTAGATAGTCTTTTCTATTCGAAACTTCATACAAGTGCTCCAGTAAAAAAAAAGACTTTTATATTCGAAATTTAACACAAGTACTTAAGTAAGTAAATATGTGTTTCAGGCTTTTTAAAAATTCCACCCTTAAAAGGGTGAAGTGAGGTAACAAAGTCTGAAATAAATATTGTTTCGGATTTCACTGAAATTTGGCATGCATATAGTTATTTTGATTTAGGTATCCGCTAAGAAAGAATTTTTCTAAATACACTCTTTAAAGGGGTGAAGCGGGGGTTCAAAGTTTGGATAGTCGTTTTATTCGACATTTCACACAAGTACTTCTGTAAATAAATAAGCAATTATGAGTTTCAGACTTTTTCAAAACGTCACCCTAAGAGGATAAACTGGGGTAACAAAGTCTAATAATCAATATTGTTTGGGATTGCGCTGAAATTCAGAATGCAGATAGTAATTATGACGTAGGTATCCGCTCAGAAAGGATTTTCTAAAAATTCCTCCCGGATACGGAACGGGGATTCAAAGTTTGTATGGCGAAACAAGATGGGATAAAGTACGTGTTGTAGGATTTTTCGAAATGGGGTAGGTAACAAAGTATGTAAATTTAGGTTTTTCTGGTTTTATAAATATAAATCCCGAATTGCCTTAGGGTCCCCGCACACGGGCCACAACCACAAAACGCCGCCACCGGCATATTTCCTATAGTTTTCATACATTTTATCATGTAGCGTGTGGCGGCCACCGGCGTCACCGTGTGCGGCGAGTCCATATAAAATGTATGAAAACTATAGGAAATATGCCGGTGGCGGCTTGTGGCCGGAGGCCCGTGTGCGCCGACCCTTAGTCACGCGATAACATGAAAACGGGTGAACCGATTTGGCTAATTCTTATTTTATGTGTGTGAATCGTTTTTACAAGAGAAAAGTTTTAAGTAAATAAAAGAAGGTTTTAACGCGGGCGAAGCCGCGGGGCACTTCTAGTAATGAATAAATGCTTTGAATTTGAATATAATAGAAAAACATAACATGTTTTGTATGATCAATTGTAAGTTATATGTATGACTTCACGTAGTTGGGGGATAAGTGTATTTTTATCAATTATGGGGTATTTGATCCTTAATCTCCGGTGCCATATATATTACTAACTGATACCCGCGACTTCGTTCACGTACACTAAGAATAAAGTCTCTGTCAATAAACATTTGTGTTTTCTGAGTTATTTAAGCTAAGTGTAAAAATTATGATTTTATTTTTACAAAAAGAAGCATATTATGTTCATTCCCACAATAAAGTATCTTCTTGTTAAATCCAGTAAGATCGGATTGTCTGTTTAGGCGTAATAAGGTAACAAAAACAGACAGAGTTACAAACGTTTTTATAATATTAGTCTGGATATGAGTATCAAATTTATAGAGGTAACACTAATAGTTCTGTGAGAACAGTAGACCTCGCGTGCCCTTATAAAAATTTAAGTCTATCCTTTAATAACGCTACAGTAAACTTCTTCCTATTCTCCGCCAATTTTTTCCCGAATCAAAAAAACGCGATCATCAATTTTTTTAAATAAATCAAGGTATTCGTATGCCAATTTTCACCATAATCAGTTGAAAAATGCGACCTGTAAGCGCGAACAGACAAACATCCAGACAAAAGCATTGTTGGCCAATCCCGAAACTGATACGCTTCGCTCGCTCGATCAATTAGAAAACTAACAGAAAATAAATCAGAATGCACAAGAAGTCGGACTTTATCAAAGATTTTTGATTACACGATATTATTTAGCGCAATTCTACAAAACGGTAATTCCGCTTAAAACTTTAACTTAAAACCCTTAAAAAATTAAAACAATACAATCACAAATGCTGTATTAATAATAATAAAAGGGAAACCGGTTTTCCATAAAAAATCAAATACCAGACCAAATAGGAATTCCAAGATTTCCCAAGAACTCCGTTTCTGCACTCTCATCTCAAAATAATAAAAGTAGAATCTACAGGAATGACTCCACTATTTAATTTTCTAAGTTATCTTATAACGGCGGAATCTTCACTGCGTAACAAAGTTAGGTATATTAAGTAGATTGCTGAGTTTCTGGAATAAGATTGCATTAAACTTGGCCATCCAATATCGAAATATGCCGACTTTGCTTCGAATGTGCCAACCCGCCTCCGATCCTGGAAGTTTTACCTATTTGCGAGTATTACAAGCATTGAAGAAGGATCCAATTTCTGTTTCTTGATGTTTTGGTTTTAGAATTCTAGCGAAGGATTTCATTATTTGTACATAAGTTTGGGTTCTTATAGTGGTGTCGAACTTCTGCTAGTCTCCCTGGTGTGGTACGACTGTCGTTGAGAAAAAAACCAGCATGGCGCATCCCGCATTAAAAAGTATTATATAGCCTAATCCATAATACCCGCTATCCCTGTGCAAAATTTTAGCTAAATTGGTCGAGCCTTTAGACCATAAAGAAGTTAGAAACAAATATACAACTGACTTTCGCGTTTATAATATTGGCTCAGTTTACAATTATGGATTGTAAAACTGTGAAATTGGTGTTGATAATCTGTCAGAGATATCTGCCTTGCCTAGTTCTTAAGAACTATCATAACATAATAGTTATGACTCTATTTTATTCTATTTTTTCTATTTTTTCTACTGTATTCTATTTTTGCTTCATCATAAATTATCATATTTTAAAATGTCAATTTCATTTTCCAATTAAGTGGCAATAGTCCATTGGATAAGGGGTTGGACTGGCGATCAAGAGTTCGTCAGTTCGATCCCCACCTATTGCACTATTGGCGAGAACCCACTCCAAGCATATTTAGCTTAGTTCGTGTGAGAGAGCTATGCTCGGTATTTATCTGCGGGATCGAATCCGGAACGAAGTAATTCGCCAGAGAACTAAAGTTATCGACATAGCTCAACAGATTAGTAAACTGAAGTGGCAGTGGGCTGGTCATATCTGCCGCAGGACTGATAACCGATGGGGTGCGGGTCGGAACACCTCCTCGTGGTGTACCCTGGGTATCGGCCGACAACTTTTCCTAGTCTACTAGGTTAAGTTTTCGACCGATAGCGAAGTTCCGACGTGAGGGGCTCCTCCGCGTGTCCGTCTGATATTGGCAGAGGGCACAGTGTGACGGGGCAGGGCGGGCTCGGTGGTGGGAGCCGCCCAGTGGTGGGGCCGAGCTACGCTCGAGCCAAGTGAAGGGGCTGGTGACGGCCGATGGAGGGTTTCTCGCATGCCATTATGGCGTGCGAGGTAGACGGTGGACGGTGTGTGAGTTGGGGTGTGTGCCCTTCGCACACTAGTCATTTGAGGGACGGAGGGTGTGGGGCGTTGCTCAGGAGAGCGCGTGCCGCATTCCTCTGTAATAGAGGGGTACACTTGGGTACCAGGTCGTGGGTCCTATGGACCGAGTGGTGGGGCCGGCGACGGTCGAAGAGTGGGGTCTCGCATGTCACTGGCACTGGCATGCGAGTCGAACAGCGGACGGTGTGCGAGTAGGGGTATTCGCTCTTCGCACACCAGTCATCAGAGGGACAGAGGGTGTGGTAAGTTTGACGAGAAGACGAGCCACACTCCTCTGTCATTGTGGGGTAACTGTTGGAGAGTCGGGGGACTCTTCAACGGCTTGCACTACCCCACATGATGGTTGAGCGGTGACCTTGGTGAGCAAGGTTATCCCTCCACAGCGGCAGAGGCCCATTTGGGTCTGCCACCGGGGCAAGGTGGTGAATGCCAGCGCGATCCTATCTTGCCCCACTACGGTGGATGACGGCTCACCCCAGGTTTTTAGTGCGGTATCCTGCCTTTTAGGCAGCGAGTCCCACATAATCCTTAAAAAAAACATCAAAAAAAAAAAGGACTGATAACCGATGGAGTATACTTGTCCTAGAGTGGAGACCGCGAATCGGCAAACGTAGCGTAGGACGTCCTATGACCAGGTGAAGCGATGACATACGCAAAGCGGTGCGCAGTGACTGGAAAAGAAGAGCCGAAGATCGGGCTCAGTGGCGCATCTTGGGGTAGGCCTACGTCCAGCAGTGGACTGAAACCGGCTGATAATGATGATGATGATGATGAATTAGTCGTGATGAGATCTAAAATTTCTTGTACCTTAGGGTAAACTTAAGTTGGTCTGAAAGAGTATTTTGATACCTATAAGAAAGCGGATCGAATGGCATTAAAAAAGTTGTTGTATAAATTGTGATCGTATTCTTGCTGACAGTGTATTTTAATCAAAAACTGTTAATGCAGTTCAAAATGTAATCAAAAACATTGGACAGTCTTCTCAGTAGCTACAGCAGAAGAGGTAGCTCGTCCTCACAGTCCCATCACAAACATTTGAATATATATTTTATTATGTACTTCTAAGCAAGCTTAAGTGTAATCCGTAGGTATACGAGTACCTAAGTAGATTCGAGTGAGCAAGTCAAGTAACAGCTAGACTACTAACGTAGTACACCGTTAACGGCTTAAGTCTTGAATCTCAATGTCCACTTCAATCGGGCAGCTATGCCAACGAAGACCCGATTGCTCACTGTAGGGCTCACATTCATTTAACGTTCGGTTGAGACAGTGTACCTCGTTAAGTGTGAACCAAGGTTTAGAATCGAGATCGAGTTATAAGCAGTGGAGGTGAATACAGGTCAAAGGATAAAGGCGGACTTATTTCTTGCTTGGTTTGATTATAATTGGGGAACTTTCAGAGTAGTGATAGTCAGTAAGACTTTACCAACCAGAAATGCAATACACCGATTTAATTCTTAAAAATACTTGCCAGTCTAAGACCTTGTACATAATAAGCGAATATTAAGCGTAAGGTATCCGTGTTGTTCAAATATTTGCCCACTTTAAAGTTGCCTGGTATCTATCCTGCTTATGATATCCAACCTTACTTTAAATTTAAATCCTCACACGAATTCGCCGGAACTATGAACAACTTCAATAAGCAATCAACAACACACCGCGTTCCGACGCGTAATGAATAACCCGAACTAATTCTACGTTACCAACGTGAAAAGGCGTAGTTATGGTTTCCAGGGAGTCTGCAACTACCCCGCAGCCCGCGCCGCACCCGTCCCTGGAACTTTGAGGGGGACTTGGCATTAATTTGCGGTTCTGTATTGAGAAGCCGCACGCACAATCCGGTCTTTCATATGGACATCGTAAATCAAAGGTGGCCGAAATTAAAACTGGCAGCGTATATTAATCTGCACGGTGCAGTTGGAACGACGACGTCGACAGATTTCGTGGTATTGTAAGGCTCAAAATTGAGACGAAAGTTGGTAGCACCTGGGCGGTGCCATTGCTCTCCGCTCGAAACATAATTTGTCTCCTTCAGTGTTAGAATGGTGTAAAGCACCGACCATTTCGATGTGACTAAAATCTAAATTCCAATGCATTTCTCTGTTACGTGGAATAATCATCAAAATTGAAAGTACAATTTATAAACAGTATCGCATCGATACACATTTGTTGCTAACTCATTTATTTGAGTAAAAGTTATAATTACTGTTGGCCGATATTATCATCGGGAGCAATAATATCAGTTGTGGTTTTATCAGTTGATGAGCTGCAATCGTATATAAATGGGTGGAAATTGGAAATTTATAGACGTGTGTAACTGTGAAACTGTGGCATTTAGTAGCAGGTTGTAAAAGAGATGGCTTTTTGTGGTTATGCTTTTTATATGCCTACAAATTGGATTCTTGTTTATTTCTATAAGGTTGAATTGGGAGGGTAAATTTTCGCACTCGCGATTTGAAGAGGTATGCAGGTATGTTTTTGGGTGCAGGTAACCTTCAAAGTCTGACCATAAATAAATCTCATCCAATCTCTTAATTTAGCAGGGGTAGACTAAAGGTAGAACTGCTTTTTACCCAGTCGGTTATAGTTTGCCTGCTTCAGTGTAAGCTCACGGAGCAGCAATTTAATTTCAAGCAGGTAAATTGATTTTTAAATAAAATTTTCTTTATTTTTTCTCGTCAAGTATTGATTTTTCATTACCTATAAATTAGAAGGACATTGTACAGATAAGGTCTTCTGTACCTTCAATTAAACGCCATGGCGTCGGTTCTGGTACGCGGTGGTCACTGTTCTCTAGTGTGTTGCCTTAGTGTCAGACTAAGAATTTACCTAATACTTTTTTTTTCGGCGCTATGTGGAACTAAATTGAAATAAACAAGCTAGGCAAGTATTGAAACGTCATCGATCCAAGTCATTTGCCTAGCTGTTTAATCAAATGGCTGAATATCATTCAGGCCGTTAGTTGAACATGTGGTTGAACGGCGCTGTTTAGTAAAGAGGCTAGTCTGTTGATTGAACGACATATATATTTATTGGTATATTTGTACACATTAAGGTACAGTTTGGACTTTTAAAGCAATTCCATAAAAAAGCAAAGGATTTTTAAAATTTATTTACTCGTGTAGATCGTAACACTAAAACATATGACATGGTGAAAATAAGTTTATCTGTAGCTTTACCGGTACCCCTATGGAAGATTCTATAGTAACTATCAATATGCATAAAACAGATATAATCGAAGCATCGTTACCCATCGATGCTAAACATTTTATTGGCATTCTTCGAGATGTTTCTATACCTACCTCAATTCTGCAGCGACAGCAACAATCACGCAAGTGAAACGTCATTAGACCAGATACGCAGGCTCATATTAAGTATTTCTATTCCTATTTGTTTGAGTTTATTTTGCTTATAAATAAGAATTTATGTGCGACTGTTGCCATTTTGTTATGAATCGTGGCAGATTGCCACCATCTTTGTCACTCGCATAAAATCATAAATTGATTAATTATTAATATATTTTAAGTGAAATTTTGCTATTATGACTTCAGCCGAAAAGCAATACATCCTCAGCTATGATTAATTCCTGTCGATCTGATGATTCTATATACATTGCTATTCTATGTTAAATTTTAAATCCTCGACTGATCATGTAGTATCTGTTCATTGATACCATTCCAATGAGCTCAAACTCGAAATCACTGGTATAATTTGGTGAGGAGTTAAGTATTCTGCAGATTCCAGGAGATGTCCCAGCATCAGGTCAATATGCTACCACGTTTTTACAATATTGTTGAAGCAAGAGTATACCGAATGTCGAATTAATCAGACCTATAAAAGTTGATTTCATTGCCATCAACTAGAAAAAAGTTAATATTTTTAAAACGGCTGAACCGATTTTCATGAATCAAAGCTAAGAAACACTCTCAATCAGAACACCTATCAAACAAAAAAATACATCAAAATCGGTTCATCCGTTTGGGCACTACGATACCACAGACAGACACACATATACACTGATACATACGTCAAACTTATAACACCCCTTCTGCATCGAGGGCTAAAAACAGTTTGTATATCTAAAATTTTTTTTTGACGCTTTAAGCCTGAAAGTTATTTTTTGGTCTTTCGACTTCACGTCTTGATTCCTAACCTCACGTGGCAATAACTCGTAGTACATCCCATTCACATATCATTTGCGGTCCATCTCATGATTCGTAATACATTGCCAGTCTATAAAATAGTTTGACCCTTAAAACCTGAAGGTCCAATCCTAGTGTATGACGTCTTAATTCCTAACGTCACGTGACAATGACACGTAATACATCCCAGGCTATGATTAATTCCGGTCGAGCGGGTGACTCGTGCTCAATCGCCATCTGTCCTTATTAATTGCCTTGTCAGCCGTAATCGTGTGTCCGCTTTACTGTCCCTGTGTAAGGACGGCCTCACGCAGTTTCATTTAATTGTTTTCTGGAAATGAGAAAGATAAAAATGTCACGGTTGGATTAGGTATGTGCAGTATACGTTACGCGCGGTGTGTATGGGTCAGATAATTTATTTTAATGAAAAATATATTCTGTTTTGTATGGCGCAGTATTTTATCAGTTCCCAAAAAAAGAGTAGATATGCAAGTTTTGTCAGACTTCACAAAAAAGAGTACGCAATTCATGTAACTATTGAATTTTTTGTGTATACCTTAAAACAAATAAAATTATGAAATGAAGGAAAAAGTGCCTAGTGTGAAGTGTGAATTTACAGCTTACAGGGCATTTGAGAATCATTCTAACGATTCAAAGTTATGTTTTCCGTAGTTTCTGATATGTCTATATCAGAATTTATATTATTATGAAATGAGGCAATAACGTCTGTCTAGACGTTATTGCCTCATTTCATAATAATACCTAAATTTAAATTTAAATTTAATTTAAAATCTGATGAACTGATCTATGTATTATAATGTTTTTATTTCTTGAGACTATTCCAAGTAGCCCAAACTCGACATCTCTGCAGTATGTTGGTATCAATATGGAGTTGAGTATTTTGCAGATTCTAGGAGACTACCCAGCATCAGGTCAATACCACGTTGAAGTAATGGATACCGAATTTCGAATCGATCAGACCTATGAAAGTTGATTTCATATCGTCATCAACTAGAAAAAGTCCCATAGTTTTAAAGCGGCTGAACGAATTTTCATGAATAAAAGTTAACTTAAATCAAAATCGGTTAATCCGTTTGAGCTCTACGATGCCACAGACAGACACACACTACGCGTTAAGAGCTTACGCGGGGTGCAGTTTTCCATACAAACGTATTCCCTTGTTTCCTCCCTGGAAAATGTTTCTAGACCAAAATTAGTTTCTACAAAAAATCTAGGTCTGCTGTAGCTATAATGACCCTCCAAAAATCTTAAAGAAGAGATAAAAAGGCTTTTATTTCTTTTTGTGATTGGTTACTCAAAAAAAGCAAATGATAGCTACAGCAGACCTTGATTTTTTGTGGAAAAAAATTTTGCAATAGTAGCATTTTCCAGGGAGGAAACGGGGGAATACGTTTGTATGGAAAACTGCACCCCGCCTTCCCTCTTAAACTTATAACACCCCTCATTTTAGCACCGGGTATTAAAAGTATACATACGATGACATGATTACTATTTCTAACTTTTATAGAAGCTACTATTTTACCACGCCACGCACTATTAATTCACGAATAACACAAAGGCGTAACATCTACGGTCGAGATATAATTCCACGATACGGTCAGATGCATTCCAAATGGCAATCCTATTGCTGAGTCTATAATTCGATTAATCATCCATTAGTATTACTAAACGTTATTAATCACCTGATCACGCGCTTGACTTATTAGTTGCTAATTATATTAGCTAAATGCTACCAACAGCTATAGGTGGGCACGGGCATTATTATTATGTTATAAGTAATAATTAATGAAAATTATAGTAATTATTTATTATTTATAATTAAGTATCTAGGCAAACCTGGCGTGGTTTAAAATCAAAAGATGTAGACTTTTACTTTCATTTTAAATAATTAAAACCAACCTTGGCTGATCTCTAATATCAGTTTATTGAGACAATTCCAATTAGCCTAGATACGCTCTGCTGTAAAATGGTGAAGAGTCTAGTACTCTGCAGATTCCAGGAGATGCCCCAGCATCATGTTAGTTATCTGGTATACATTTCAACTTGCTAGGTCCACCCATTCTTGAGATAATCGGTGGTGACACACGGACAGACGGACAGACAGACAGACAGACAGACAGACAAACAGACAGACAGACAGACAGACAGACAGACAGACGGACAGACGGACAGACAGACAGACAGACAGACAGACAGACAGACAGACAGACAGACAGACGGACAGACAGACGGACAGACGGACAAGAAAGTGATCTTATAAGGGTTCCTTTATTTACCTTTTGAGGTACGGAGCAGGCAGCATATTAAGTCGGTTTCATTTTAGTTTAATCCTAAATATTACGCTCGATTTCACCTAACTAGAAGTTGAGTGTCAGACTAATGTCAAAGTTCAATAATCACCTGTAGGAGGAAATCTAGATAATTTTAATGTTTAAAAGGATTGCTAAGCACGTAGCAGATATCATGTCGAGATGCAAACATGTTTGATCAATGTTGTTCAGAATATTAACACTAACATTTAAATCAATAAAATATTTAAATATCCCCAACCGACCTATTTATTATCCGTTCATTAAGACCATTCTAACAAGCCCAAACACGACATCTCTTCTATAAATTGGTATGGAGTTGGTTATCCTGCAGATTCCAAGAGATGTCCCAGACGTCCCAGTATCAGGTTATAGTTACCATTTTCTTGTCATTCTAGTAACAGTAAAAAAAAATTTAAGTTCTTTTTTTAGGGTTCCGTACCTCAGCAGGTAAAAAAAGGAACCCTTATAAGATCATTTTCTTGTCCGTCTGTCTGTCTGTTGGTCTGTCTGTCCGTCTGTCCGTGTGTCACCACTGATTTTCTCAGGAACGGGTGGACCTAGCAAGTTGAAATATATACCTGATACTGAGGTCTATAGTCCCTATTGGGTGTACAAAAATCAAGGTCTTGAGTCAACACAATAAAAAGATATGGGCAAATTTAGATTTTCGCGAAAACTTGTTAGTACCAAAATGTACCTTAATTTTCAACTTTTTTTATTTTTCGGAATTTTTCCTTTACTTGTGCTCTAAGACCTTGCTTATAACCAAAATTGACAATTCTAGGTAAACCGGAAGTACCCTATAGGTTTTGGGTCGAAAACCTATAGGGTACTTCCCGTTGACCTAGAATCATGAAATTTGGCAAGAAGCAAGGTCTTACAGCACAAATTACGGCAAAATTCCAAAAAATATAACAAGTTGAAAATGAAAGGGTGTCCCCATACAAAGTTTGCGCCAATTAAGGTAGACCTCTGAGTTATATGAGCGCTGATACAACAGAGGTCTCAGCTTTATTGGTTGGTACAGAAGCCTCGGTGGGCGAGTACAACTCGACTTAGCCGGTTTTATTTACCTTTTGAGGTACGGAACCCTAAAAATATATACTGATAAACTGAGAACCTCCGCCTATTTGAAATCGGTTAACAATCAACTACATGTGCGGGCATGTAGGTACTGCACTTTAAATATACGTAGACAAATATGAAAAGTCAAATTTTTTTACCAAAACTTTGTTACCAATCTCCTCCAAAACGGCTGGACCGATTTGTATGACATTTTGTGTGCATATCGGGTAGGTCTGAGAATCGGCAAACATCTATTTTTTATACCCCAAAGTGATAAAGGTGACCCAAACGCGGGCAAAGTCGTGGGGCGCAGCTAAAATAAATATTAACATATAGTTACTTGTCTCAGTATAACTACGTGTTGACTAATGACTAGTGCGGCAAGCACAATCAACAGATGACAAGCAATTAGTTGAATTAATTGACGCTGCGCCGGGGCCGGCAGGACAGTCTCTTGAGGTCCTCGAGACTCCTAGCTGACCTCTGCTCGGATCGATAGAGGCAGCTGGTGACAAACTGTAAGCCATCTCAGTAGGTGTGCATCAAAAGCCACCTAGTGAGTGGAACAATTTTTTTTTAAATTTCTTTAGCGTAGTTGTGCACTTATCTTGGGATGGGTAAAAAAATGTTAAACTCGCGTCAGGGTCACGTGTCTTGATCGTAAGATGAAAATTCGTAAAAAAAGAGCGCAGGGCGCATGCGCGAGGTGTCATTACAAAATATTCAAAAATAACGTGTTTTAGTTTTCACTTCCGCCGGAACTCCCGGAGTGTTTTTTTTATCATCAAAAACAATTTTAATTTTTTACATTAGAATCGTTTAGTCTTCATAGAACAGTATTCTAGCACCGATCCAGCCTTAGCTCGGAATGAAGCCATTAGACTATCGCGATTTAGCCAGTCAAAGGCTCCTCTCATTAGCATGACAGAAGTAGATCCACGCTTGAGCATGGAATTGTAATAAGCATTGTAATAATGAGCATTGTAATAAGCCGCGTACTGACTGAGCGAGCAGCTTCGCGAGGCAGCTCGAAAGTTTGCCGCGCGAGGCTGCCTCAGTCAGTACGCGGCTAACGAGGCGCTTTTGAGCATCGAGACAAAAACCGACAACATCGGCTCGGGCCGCGGCACGCTCGGGCGAGGCAGCGCGAGCATTTGCCTCGGCCGAGGCACGTACTGACTGACCGAGGATTTGCCTCGCGGGGCTGCCTCGCGAGGCTGCTCGCTCAGTTAGTACGCGGCTATTCAATTACTTGGTGATTATAACAGCTAGTAATTAAAAATAGAAGCCATTACAATAACCGCCAGCTCACATCTGTCGTGTGTCGGACATATAAATGACAAAATGGAGCTGACAAGTTTTAACAGCTTCATGTATAATGTAAAAGAACGGACTTCAAACGTCGCGCTAGTCAAAGTAGCCAGCAGCCAGTACCATGTCATCGATGTATACAAATGCATCGTAACACAAAAAACGGCTCGACCGATTTCGTTAAAATTTAAATGGGACTTCCTGGGAAGGTTACCCTTTAGAACAAAAAAATAATTTTCTAAATCGGTTCAGGCATCTTCGAGCACTCGGGGAACATACATTAGAAAAATCCGACGAATTGAGAACCTCCTTCTTTTTTGTGAAGTCGGTTAAAAATGTTCTGCCACTGGAACATCCGTAAAAATCGGATCCGACATACGACAGATATGAACACGCGGTCATATGAGCTCTCAAAAGTCTTCGTCCAAAATTGATTGCAATCTTATTTGCAGAGCAGTATTTCTTTAAAAACTAACTTTCTAAAACTAACGAATCAATGATTTACACATTTTAACGGGAACGAAAATACTGGCGCGTTGTCTCTCTGTATTCGAAACGAAAAATAGATATTTTTTAAATATATTTTTTCAGTCACTTGTAGTGAAAATGTAATATTGACCATTAGTATCCTTGACTGCGTACGAGTGTAGGGAAATACTATATAAAAACATGCCATTTGATGTTATCTCCTGAAAAAGTCTTCAGCTTAGCATCCAAGACTACTAATATAAAATGTCTAAGACTGCGTTGTGACTTTTATTTGACTTTAATATGACTTAGAATATCTTGAAAAATGTTAACACTTTACTTGTCGTACCGCCGCCATATTTTATCAAATATAAAATATTCCAAAGTACATAATCGAATATTATGACCATTAAGATGGTTGAATATAAGTTTTCCTTGGTTGTATAATTATTAAAGTGCCTCTAACCGATCGGACTCTAGTAACAAATGTCAGTCACAATAAATATAATTTCGCGTAATAAAACTGATACACGATATTAATATATTGATATTAATATCAGTAATAACAAATTTCCTAGTTTAGCAACTACAATACGGACATAAACAGGGTTGTCATCGACAATTACCTCCTTTGTAGTTCGCCAGTAAACAATAGGTAACGTGCTTTAGCCAATATCTGTCAGTTCTTATTGCGTATTATAAATGTTTCACTTGCTCACGTTGCTAGTTGACAACCCTATACTGTATTATTACTTACCTTAATTTATTGTACAATTTTATTAGCCCTGACTCGCGGTTTCACTCACGTTAAAAAGTAACTTAATGTAAAAAGTACTCTATGTAAGAATCCAGGTTATTCATCCAAATTCGTTTAGATTTTTTTTCGTGATTGAGTGACAAACATCATCGCATGTTTAATATTAACAGTATTACAGTTAATTAACAGTATATATTGAAATAATTTTGGTACAATAGTAAGTGAAATAGAAACTTTAAAGTTGATAACTGAACATTTAATTTAATCGAGTTTAAGATATCGTACGAACTCGTGGCAAGGTAACCTGATGGTAACATCATGAAAAGGAAAATATGGATTTTCCTTTTACAGGAGGTAGGAGCATATTATTTCGATGGTCCACCTGACTTGTTACCAAAAAGTTGCTCACCACCATCGAGGAAAAAATCTGGGCCATAAACTTACGGTGTTCCGGCACCACACTAACGTAGTAACTATTATATTAACTCTTAGCAACACCAGTGACCACACAGCCATTGAGAGTCAGAGTAGCCTAGGTTGATTACCATCTTTGACCATATCATCACTTACCACCAGGCGAGATAGTGGTCAAACAATAGCGTATAAGGTATATAAAAAAAACCTTCATATGTGTATGATATGATGCTCCGTTTGGCCAGAGCGCGAGGATTTATCTTCTTTCTTTATTTATTGGTGGTCATCAATCGTTTGTTTGCAAATAATAGATATTATACTTATTCAAAATTTGAAACCACCCCGACTGATCTATGTATATCTGTATATCTACATATCTGCTGTAAGTTGGTAAGGTGTTGATTATTCTGCAATTTCTAGATGTCAGCATCAATCAGGTCAATGCTTCTTTGTTCTTACAATATCGTTGAAGCTTACTTCGAATTGATCAGATATTAGATGTTAGGATACCGAATTCCGAATTAATCAGACATATTAAAGTTGATTTAATAGTGTCATCAAGTAGAAAAACGAAACTAAACGTATTTTCATGAATCAAAACTTAAACCACTCTGAATAAAGACAACTATCAAACTAAAATAATAAAAAAAAATCAATTTATCCGTTTATGCCGTATAAGACAGACACACACACAGATACACACGTCAAACTTCTATCACCCCTTCTGTTTAACCGACTTCACAAAAAAGGAGGAGGTTCTCAATACGTCGGAATCTTTTTGCGTTAAAAATATTTCCAACAACCAACATTATTTACTGTTTCTTCAATTATGCTATTGAGTATATTTAAACGCATTAGTGTATTAAATAACAGCAACAGCATGCAATACGGTAAATTATTGCTGTATGTAGACCAATCATATATTCAAAGGTTCAACGTTCCCTTCTTAGAACTGCCAGTAGACTCCAGGCAAACCGCGAGTACGGTACTTACAATCGAAGTCTAAGTTTAGAATCAAAGTATTGATTGAGCAAACGATACGCTGAACTTACATTACAGTGCTTTGAAATGTAGTATCGGTACTAAAGACCAATAGGTTATAAGAAACAAATATGAAATTGAAATGTAGTTGATACTTTTTGAAATTCAGAAAACTAAGATTAATGAAGATATTTTATTTTAGTAGGTAATGTTTCTGTAATGCATAACATTTAGGACAAGGATTATTATCGGTATTAATGCTTTTATATCCTGCAGTGAGAAACGTGAGCTGTAAATGATGATGTAGTATTTAGTGTATAATTTTTGTTCTAGTTAGCTAAGGTTTGTCAGAACAGCTGTTGTGATCTTAACTTCAAAATGGTAATCAATATGCATGATAAAAACAAAATACTTATTTAAATCATATGTGACAAAAACATTTGACAAAAATACGTGTGAAGAAATATTAATCATCTTTATGCCAATGATGATAACCGCCTTGAAATAAGCTTTTCCTCTACTCAATCTCTGGATTGCAGTTATCTCATCAAGAACAGAAAGTACCAGGACTTCATGCTACCGCCTAGATTTCTCTGAACTATCTATCTGGTCTACTTACTCCTTGTTTGTTGAATGTCGGTGACTTTGTATTTAGAAATATTATTTAATCTTATATATTATAGAAAGAAATGTAACTAACCCCTCCACTCACACAGACAAATGTATAAGGAAAATATACATATAAAGTTACATATATAACTATAAAATGAACTATATATATATATATATGAATAAAAATAAACTTGTCTAAGTTGTGGTAAGGTTAATGCATCTCTTAGACTCCTTATTGCATAGCAAGCAGAACTAACACTAGTTTCTATCGCGTGGATCTCGTCTTTCCAATTTAAGTCATGGTCTATATGAACCCCTAAAAATTTCACCATTTGCACACTATCTATTCTTACTCCATTAAAATTGATGTTAAGAGTGTCTTTTTGTCTAGCTGTAGTGCGGAACAACATAAGGTTGGTTTTACAGGTATTCAAAACTAGATCATTCCAATCAAACCACTTCTGGAAAGTCAGTAATGCATTGGTAATTTTCAATTTCAAATCATCAATTGTATCAGCGGCAATTAAAGCATTAGTGTCATCTGCAAAAACTGTTATCTTAATGTCAGGGTCGTATTTGGTCATATAAGGTATTAGGTCATTAGTAAAAATAATAAACAATAGGGGTCCCAATATTGAACCTTGAGGTACTCCTACATTTATGTAAGATAGACCTGATCTATGTATAGTTTCAATATCATTATCAAAAGTTTTTATTTCAATGAGTTGTTTACGGTTGCTTAAATAAGATTGGAACAATTTAAGAGCAGTGTTTCTAATACCGTAATGCTCTAATTTCTGTAGAAGTAAACGATGGTTAATTTTGTCAAAAGCAGAGCTTAGATCTAAAAACACACCTCCTACTTTCAATTTAATATTTAATTTACCAGCTATGTCATCAACTTATGAGTTTACAGCATCGACGGTCCCAACAAATCTCTGATATCCAAATTGCCTGTGATTCAGTATATTGTTATTTTGTAGATGTTTTTGTAATCGGGATTTCATGAGCTTTTCAAATACTTTCGATATAATTGGTAATAAAGATATTGGTCTATAGTTTTTTGGATCAATTTTGTTACTTTTTTTGTGAATTGGGACAACTTGTGCTATCTTTAACTGATCAGGAAAAACGTTTTTCTCAATGCAGCTATTAAAAAAATGTGTCAGTGGTTCTGCTAATAGATCAACGTTGTCTTTATATATCTGTCTGTCATAAACCTTGATGGGTATTTCGTCAATTCCAAAAGATTGCTTATTTTTTATGAATTTAATTATATTTTTGACTTCATATTTTCGAATAATATCAAAATTCATATCGTGTTCAACTCGTGGCACGCTTTGTTTCATAATGGTGATTGCTTGTGCAGGATTATGTCCAGTTATTCCTATCGAATTTATATTAAACTGTATCGAAAACGCATCTACTATGTCTTGTGGATTGCTTATGATGTCATTACCTATTTTTAACTTAACTGTGTCAGTTTCCGTGCTATTTTTTTTGTTCCTATATTGATTAACTACTTTCCAGATCTCTTTGATAGTTTTTTGCTGTATTTATTTGTTTTTGTACTGACAATTTTTTGGCCTTACTTATCACCTTTCTGTAAGCTTTAATATATGTATTTTTGTACCATAAAGCTGTTTCACTACTTTTATTACTGATATTGAGTGACAGAAATCTCTTCATCTGACTTGAAACCCTTATTCCTTTCGTTACCCAGTGAGATTTATAGCTTTTTTTATGTATTTGGCGCTTCTTCATTATAAAACTAGTTTTGAAGGCATTTATGAACTGTGACAAAAAACTGTTGATCCCCAGACTAGTCCAATTTATTGCTTTAACAATTTGCCTAAATTTACATGAAGCAGCCTTACTGTACGTCCTACGATTGGCCTGTATATAATGTCTATGTATCTTATCTAATGCTTTCTCTAATTACAATCTGCACATTAGTCCTGCGTGTCCATCAGCGAGACCATTGTGATCGACATTACAAGATACAATATGGTCATTTGTAATATTAGTTAAGAAATTATCTAGACAAGACTGTGAGTCATTGCGCATATATGTGGCAGAGTCAATTAGTGGTCTGAAGTTGTAACAATTCAAAAGTTTCAAAAAGTCCCGTTTTTTTCTGTCGTCTTTTAAAAGATTAACGTTAAAATCGCCACATAAAATACATTTTTTATCAAAGAAATGATCTAAAAAATTTTCTAAGTGTTCCATGAATATCTCAAAATGTTTGTCAGACGGACTCCTATAGCAGCAACAAATGTTAACGTTTGTAGTGAGGTCTCTAATGCCACAAATTTCAAAGCTCTCTATTTTATATATTTTCTTACAAAAGCCTAATTCTTCACATTTGACAGTGTTGCGTCCCAATATTAAACTGCCTCCTCTTTTTTATTACTTCGGGTATTGTAAGCTGTCAATTGATAATTATTCATACTAAATAACGGGGCTGATGTTTTATTCAAGAAGTGTTCACACACACACACATAACTTGTTTCACAATCCAGCGATTGAATGTATAACTCTAACTCGTCTCTTTTATTGTTTATTCCGCATACGTTTTGTAAAAATATATTAATTTCTGTGAACTTACTAGAGCTAATATTGTTATTTTTTATCTTAGTTCCGAAAAAGCTGTTGCACGTTATCTAGTGAAGTTAATTGACTATTACAACCACTCCCGCTTGAGTTTTCTGATACAACAGTGGCTGTTTCTGTTGTATGAATAAGTCTGAGTGCGGAGGTCCCACTGAAAGGAGAACTTACAATTTTCAGTATTTTGTCCACAACAATTCGCTGTGTTTTAGTTCATGACAATACGTAATTATCTGAGCAATTGATGTCCATATATTTCACATTAACATTGTATCTTGATATAAATGCTATATTTTTATTAAATCTATAAATATCTTTGTTGTTGTATCCGTCATATCTTAAACTACTTATAACTAAGTTAAATTGTCTCTTTGTATTACTTGCCACTTCCTGGAGTATTTTAATATAATTTTTAACTGTAGAATTCCGAGATTTATACGTACTAATTAACAATATGACAATGTCACCTTCCTTCATCTCTTTTGTTTTCTCGTTAAAATTGAATAGAATGTCTTCGATTCCAGCCGCAGGTTTACAATTATTGGTTACAGTGATGTTCGCATCCGAATGTTTTAATATTTTGTGAGCGATTCCTTGCCCTATTTCATCGGACAGAATTAACACTTTTCTTTTATCATCTGAGCGATTGAATCTACTATATCGACCCCTCTGGGATGAAACGTCGTAAAAGCCATTTTGACCAAAATCTGTTTTCAGCGGTTTCTTAGTCAGAATCGCGCGCTCTATCGATCTGTATATTTAAAATGTTCAAATTCGCAAAAAAATGTCTTTTACAACACGCTACGAATCCCTCTCTAAATCCGGGTTTCTTGTTTTAAAATGTCGTAATGAGCAACTTTAAAAAAAAAAATCAAATTTCTGAAGTAAGAGACATATTTTTTCGTGTCATGGTTAATACGACATAATATAATACAATGTTAGAAAATAATACTTTTTAACTTTTTGTAATAAAAGACACAAGATTATCAAATATGGCTTTTACGTCAATTTTTGAAGTAAAAAATTAGAAATAAATGATGTCAATTTACGTCGTAAAATCCACGACTTTTAAAAATATGGCTTGTACGACCATTTTATTACTAAGAGACTATTGAAAAGTAATGCTAACTTTGGTATTAAAGAGCATGACGCATTTTTATTGGACTTATTACGGCTTATACACAATTTTCTCAGGTCATCTATATAAATATTTAATCTGCATGAAAGTGTAAAAGACATTATATCGACCCCTTCAGGACTAAACGTAGAAACAAAAGGCCATTTTATTTCTTCAATATTTTTTTATTTACTTAATCTATAATGTTTATTATAGATTAACACTATATCTCATAAAGCTAAGGTTTTTGAGTTGTTTACTAAATAGAAACCCAAAATAACCTACATTAATTAGTTCCAGAGACTGCATGGCTTTTACTACAAAAAAAAAGTTGTAAATGGCTTCTACATCTTTTTTCTTCAGCTTGTTAACTGTAACCTTTTTTTTATTAAGTTGCATAAGACTTAATCATTGGTTTTATAACAAGGATTATCGAATTAAAAGACAATTGTAATAAGAGGATAGTGTAATTTAGTGTTGCAAATGAGGAACACATTAATGACCAAAATCATATTATTTTAATATTTTTCATTATATAAATGTAATATTGTACTTTTTCTGATAAACACTAATAAAATTATCAAAATAAAATCAACACAACCTCTAAACTATGCCAAATAGGCAGTAAATTGAACCTAGTACTGAAAATTGTCTAATCTTCTGTTTTATTAAAGTAGTAACAAAAGGCCATTTTTCAGTACGGCTGAAAAACAAAAATGGTAAAGTTAATTTCTTGTATATTTTTTGATTTACTTAATTTATAATGTTTATTAAAGATTAACACTATATTATCTCATTAAGCTAAGGTTTTTAAGTTGTTTACTAAATAGAAACCCAAAATAACCTACATTAATTAGTTCCAGAGATTGCATGGTTCTACTACAAAAAAAAAAGTTGTAAATGGCTTCTACGTCTTTTTTCTTCAGCTTGGTAACTGTAACCTTTTTTTTATTAAGTTGCATAAGACTTCATAATTGGTTTTATCAAAGGGATTATCGAATTAAAAGACAATTGTAATAAGAGGCAAGTGAAATTTAGTGTTGTAAATGAGGAACACATTATTGACTAAAATCATATTATTTTAATATTTTTAATTATATAAATTGTACTTTTTCTGACAAACACTAATAAAATTATCAAAATAAAATCAACACAACCTCTAAACTATGCCAAATAGGCAGTAAATTGAACCTAGTAATGAAAATCTTCTAATCTTCTGTTTTATTAAAGTACGAGATCAAACTGCGCATTGTGCACACACGAAAACAGTAATTATATAAACAACGTATTCAACAATAACATAGCTTAAAACAAATCAATGTCTTAATACAATCATCAGCCTATCTCTGTCTGCTGCTGGACATATGGGGGGACTATTACTGCTCGCGTCCGTAGGATTTAGCCCTCGATGTCCTACACGTGTCCCCTGGGTGGCGCCAAAAGAGCAGTACTTTTCAGGTGGTAGGCTTAGGCCGCGGCGTGTTACCACCCACCAGACAAAGCCATGCCGCCAAGCGGTCGCTTTACGGCATGAATGTTTGGTGAAGCCATTATGGGGAACGGGTCGGAAACAGTTGCGTTGCTTACTATAGCTAGTCGTGATACATTGAAGGTCAATTTACCTGGCAGCCAATCTTGGAGAGCAGCGGGATCCGAGGCACGGTTCTCCGCTGGCCGACCGCAGATAGTTGGGGGCCCAAGTAGTGAGCCAGCCACTCATGAAAGGCTGCCCCGCCATCTCGCGAAAAATCCCGGAGGTGCGCCATCGTGCCGGTTGGCGACCGGACGAGAGGACCCGATGGACACCTCTGGGGGGGCTCGGGCGTCCCCGCGGTCTCCAGGATTGGTTCCCAATAGGTGAAAAGACCTAATATGTATCACGGGTTGGTAATTAGCGCCTCGTTTCCACTTCCGTTTCCCTTACCTAACTTCACTCCCCACAAAATGAAAGGCAGAAACAGAATAAAGGTTATACAGCGGAAGCACGTCCTCTCCCTTCAAGTGCACCTCTCAAACATTCGAGGCTTGCACTCCAATATCCTCTCGGTCCACCACCACCTTGAGACCGAAAAACCGCATATTCTGTTCCTCACGGAGACGCAGATCAAATGTCCAGCTGACGCGGCGTACCTTACCTACCCAGGCTATGTTCTAGAGCATAACTTTAGGGCAAGGGCGGGAGTTTGTATGTATGCCCGCGATGACATTTGCTATCGGCGTCTCCGCAACCTTGAAGACCCTCAACTTTCCGTCATGTGGATTTTGGTGGACACTGGCATAGAGAAAATTCTTTATGCTAGTGTCTACCGTTCGCACAGCGGAGACGAGGAGACAAACAGGCTCACAAACCACCTCAGTGAGGCGGCTGATGTGGCCCAACAGAGGTATCCTTCTGCTCAATTAGTGCTTCTGGGGGATTTCAACGCCCATCATCAAGACTGGCTATACCCATACCAGAGCACTGACCACGCTGGTCGAGAGATGCGTAAGCTTGCTTTAACGCTAGACCTCACTCAGTTGGTCCAGGGAGCAACAAGGATACCGGACGTTGATGGCCATACAGCCAATTGCTTGGACCTTCTGCTGACAACAGAACCAGACCGTTACTCGGTGTCGGTTTCATCACCCTTAGGTAGCTCCGACCACTGTCTGGTGAAGTCTGTATCCGTCTACTCCCCGCCCGATCCCAGCCAAAAAGGCACCCGGCGGGTGTGGCGATACAGGTCAGCAGATTGGGATGAGATGCGTTGTTTTTTCGCGTCTTATCCTTGGCGGCAGGTATGTTTTTCTTCGAGCGATCCCTCAGCTTGCGCGGATGCTGTGACAGAAGTGTTACGTCAGGGTATGGAGTATTTCATACCATTTTCTGACGTTCCGGTGTCAAGCAAAGCTCGTCCATGGTTTAATGCCAAATGTAGAGATGCAGAAGCATCAAAACATGAAGCTTACTTAGCCTGGGCTGATGCTCGAACCCGCAAGACTAGAGATGTACGCGAAAAGAAGAAAGCCTTTAACTTAGCCGCCAAGTCCTGCAAAAAGGCTCTCAAGAAGGCTCGCTTCGATCACATACGCCGAACAGGGAACAAACTTGCTTCTTACCCCTCGGGTAGCAAAGCGTTCTGGTCCCTGGCGAAGTCGATCGAAGAGAACTTCTGCCGTCCCTCACTGCCTCCACTACTGAAACCCGATGGATCACTAGCACACTCGGCTGAAGAGAAAGCGAATTTATTTGTTACTCTGTTTGCGGAGTCTTCACGTTTAGATGCTGGCAATGCTGTACCTTCTAGTCTGCCGACTTGCGGGACGTTTATGTCGGAAATCCGCATTCGTCAGACTGAAGTACGCAAAGCGTTGCGCAATCTAGACGTGAACAAAGCTAGTGGTCCAGACGGTATACCAGCTGTAGTCTTGAGGACGTGTGCGCCTGAGTTGGCTCCTATTTTGACACGCCTCTTTCGCTTGTCTATGACGACTGGTCAAGTGCCTAAGTCCTGGAAGCAAGCAAACGTGCAACCCGTGCCGAAAAAGGGTAGTCGTGCAGACCCTGTCAATTACAGGCCTATCTCAGTCACTTCCATACTCTGTAAGACTATGGAACGTGTACTGAACCACAGGCTCCTGGCATACCTAGAAGTGAACGATCTCCTCAGTGACCGACAATACGGGTTTCGCCGAAACCGGTCTACTGGGGATCTTCTAGCGTATGCCACGCACATCTGGAGCGAAGCCATCGAGAACCACGGCGAGGCGCTGGCCGTCTCTCTTGACATCTCGAAGGCTTTCGACAGGGTTTGGCACGATAGCCTTATTAGCAAGCTTCCTTCATACGGCCTGCCCACTGGTTTATGTGTTTGGATAGCAGATTTCTTGAGGGATCGGTCGATTCGAGTGGTCATCGATGGCTGTTCTTCCGACCAATTGGCCATAAATGCCGGAGTCCCTCAAGGATCAGTACTCTCTGCAACACTTTTTCTGCTGCATATTAATGACCTGCTTAAACCCGGTATCTTTGGGTACGCAGATGACAGCACTGTTGTAGAGAGTTATACATCCAACGCACGAACCAGTGCATTACAAATCCAGTCTCATAGAGAAGCGATGGTCGAACGCTTGAACTTTTCTTTGAAGGCAGTCTCTGATTGGGGCGATGCCAATCTGGTCAAGTTCAATGCTGCGAAAACCCAGGCGTGTCTTTTCTCCGCTAAACGGAGCCCATTTCTACTGGCTCCTACTTTCCGGGATGTGTCCGTTCCGATAAGTAACAATCTCGAGCTTCTTGGCATCTCTTTGACACCAACTCTCAATTTCGACTCTTATATTGAGTCTAGAGCCCAGCTAGCCTCAAAAAAGCTTGGCATTTTGGCTAAGGTGAGACGGTACTTCACACCGGGACAGTTGCTTAATCTTTACCAAGCACAAGTCCGGTCGTGTATGGAGTACTGTTCTCACCTTTGGGATGGTTCTGCTAAATACCAGCTGGAGACACTGGAAGCTATTGAGAGGAGAGCCAAAAAACTCATCAGCGATGACCTATTAGCAAGCAAGAGACTCCAGAGTCTCGCGCATCGCCGCAAAGTCGCTTGTTTATCGGTTTTCTATCGGATACATTTCGGAGAGTGTGCAATGGAACTGCATGATTTGATTCCACCATCCCCATTTTATAATCGGACATCCAGAGACACTAAAAGGCGCCACCGATTTATGGTGGATATACCATCTACCCGAACGAAGCGATTTGCTTCTTCGTTCATCATACGAACCGCTAAGGAATGGAATACCCTGCCTGAGTCCGTGTTTCCGATTAAGTACAATATGGGGGTCTTCAAATCGCGAGTGAATAGGTATCTTCTGGGTAAGCACGCTACATCATCGATCGCATCATCACTTAACATCAGGTGAGATAGTGATCAAGTGCTACCCAGTTCGGTATAAAAAAAAAAAAAAAAAAAAAAAAAAAAAAAAAACATAGGTCTCACCTATGGTACGCAACTGAGCTTGATCTTTAGTTCTTTGTTTCCAGCCGCTGCCAAGCCTTGCAAGCTGTGGATGAGTTTGTGTGCAGTGGCAGTGCTAAGGTAGATAGCGATGATGATGATGATAGTAATAGTGATACTGTTTATACTTATCGTTGTGGTTGCCGCGTCTGGTATTCTTCATCTGTATCTCGGTCGTATAACTTGGCTGTGGCTCTTATCTCATCCAAGACCGGGCACTGTGAGATGCCATGTGTCACGGTCTCTTTTTCAAGCATGCACCTTGATGCCTTGACACAGAGGACGACTATCTGTGGCGCCAATTATGTAGAGGTGATAATTTAGATTACAGTATTCCGTGATGAAGCCTACTATGTAGTGTACGAATATCACGTCTTTGTAATATAAGCAGTCTGTTTGTAACTTTGCCGTCTAAATTCGGAAAAGCTGCTTTTGTATATTTACAGCTTGTCATGTCCACACTGTCCCACAACTTTTGCTGCTCATTTTTGGTATGACAACGTAATAGGTCTCTGACTTCCATTGATATTTATATTGATTTTCGTCCATCTTACCTTAACGTTATACTCGGTTGCCAGTGTTTGCAGAGTATCGTGGCATTTCGCCACTACTTTTTATCTTGTTGTAGGTCTCCTGAGTATGTATAAAGTGACTGCACTATCAGTGACGAATTCTATACTGACTTTATCTTGATCATTTTCGAATTAAAACTTATGGATGATTGTTTATGATGATGATTTATGGACACTGCTTGCGCAGACAGTAACAGTCCGTTTGTTTCGGCTTGTAAGACGGTTATAGTCTTGGTTAGCGCTATCGATGCCGAAAGTCTTATACTCAGTTATTAGTTCATACTTTTTACTATCTAGATGAGTACTGTCTATCCTGTCCATGCCTTAAATGGCTTCCGAAATGATCATTATCGCTATTTACAGTATTTTGCAGTGGTTTGTGGTCGGAGGATATGTTCAAGACGCTAAATTGGAAAGGATGGGGCATACATATAAACGGCAAGCACCTCTCACACTTGATGTTTGCGGACGATATGGTCATCATGGCTGGAACCGCGCAGGACTTGTAATACATGCTGATCACTCTAGCTGATTCTTCTCCACGCATCGGTCTCCGTATGAACTTGGATAAAACCAAGATCATGTTCAACAAACATGTTATTCCGGCCCCGACTGCTTTAAATGGAGTTCTTCTCAAAGTTGTTCACGGATACGTCTATCTACCTAAGCCAAATCTTGCAATTGGGTAGAAATAACTTCGAGAAGGAAGCTCGCAGAATGATACAACTGAGATGGGCAGCATTTGGACAACTTTGTCGAGTCTTTTCGTCGCCCATACCACAAACCCTAAAGACGAAAGTCTTTAACAAGTGCGTCCACCTGCTGTTACTTACGGGGCCGAGACGTGAACTCTGACAGTGCAACTGTTTCACCAATTTCAAGTCGCTCAGCGAGCTATGGAGGAGGCTATGCTCGGAGTCTTGTTGAAGGATCGAATTCAAAATGAAGTCATCCATTAGAGAACCCAAGTTATTGACATAGCTCAATGGATTAGCAAGCTAAAGTGGCAGTGGGCTGGTCACATCTGTCGTAGAACTAATAACCGTTGGGGTCTACCCCAACAGTTATTGGTTTTAGACTGGAGACTGCGTCTCGCCAAATGTAGTGTAGGGCGCCCTCCAGCTAGATGAAGCGATGATATACGCAAGCTGGCTGGCAGCGGCTGGAAACAATAAGCTGAAGATCGAGCTCAGAGGCGTTCCATAAGTGAGACCTATGTCCAGCAGTGGACAGGGATAGGCTGATAATGATGATTACTTTACGATGTCAATTTGTTTTAAACTATGTTTTTGTTGAATACTTACCTGTTTTCGGGTGTGCACAGTGCGCAGTTGTATCTCGTAGTTTAATAAAACAGAAAATTAGAATATTATTATTACTAGGTTCGATTTACTGCCTATTTTGCATAGTTTAGAGGTTATATTGATTTTAGTTTTATAATTTTATTAGTGTTTGTCAGAAAAAGTACAATATTACTTTTATATAATGAAAAACATTTAAATTATGCGATTTTGATCATAAATGTGTTCTGCATTTACGACACTAAATTACACTTTCTCCTTGTTACAATTGTCTTTTAATTCGATAATCTCTTTGATAAAACATATTGTGACATCTTATACCACTTAATAAAAAAAAGGTTACAGTCGCCAATTAGAATAAAAATGTCGTAGAAGCCATTTACAACTTTTATTTTTGTAGTAAAAGCCATGCCATCTCTGGAACTAATGAATGTACGTTATTTTGAGTTTATATTTAGCAAACAACTCGAAAACCTAAGCTTATTGAGCTATAGTGGTTTATTACAGATTAAATAAATCAAAAGATATACCAGAAATAAACTTTACCATTTTTGTTTTTCGGCCGTACTGAAAAATGGCCATTTGGCTTTTACTACGTTTCATCCCAGAGGGGTCGATATGTAGCCTTGAATGATTCAGTAGAAGAAATGTGCTTTACAGGTGCCAATGTATTCTGAATGCTATTTAATGAATTTAATCTTTCTGCAAGCTCTAAACTTTCCTTTTCTAATTTTTTACATTGTTTTTGTAATTTTTTTATGATGTTGATAAGGTTCCTAGTTTTTTTTTTGTTACCGCGTTTAGTTGTCGTGATATTTTTAGGTATCTTCCGCTTTTCCTGTGCTCTTTTGAGTAGGTATTTCATTTCTTTATACGTTGTCATGTTATCAGTGCTGCAACCGTTTTGAGTTAGATCGTAGTTTTTCTTTTTTTCTTGTTCCAACCAAAAATGTAGTTGTTTTAACTCGTTCTGTAGTTTAATCATGTCATCTTTGGTGTAAAATGTTTGAGCCTTTGGTTGTTTATATTCCTCTTCAACTCGTAATATTCTAGGCTTCTTCCCTTTTCTTCCCTGTATGGGTGTCGAATGTCCATCGGAATATTCAATTTTTTTGAGAACATCTATTATTTTATCTTTTCTGCTCAATTCTTTCATAAGATAACTATTCTGTGAAGCTAAGTTATCCACTTCATTATTGGCTGATAACAAATTATATTCCAAGCTCTGGATTTTTTGCTGAAGGGCAATTTCACTATCACTTTGGCCTATTGTGTATGGTAGACTTAGATCTAATGGATTCGATTCTAAGGATGACTGAGTCATGTTTTCTAATGAATTTGCTCGCCGATTCTGTGGAACTCTAAAAGTGACGTGATGTTCTAAGTCATCCATGATGGTGACAAAATTGAGAAACTCCTTTTTTGTGAAGTCGGTTAATTAGATTGTATTCCTCTGACGTGTTTGTTGCCGCACCAAATGTCTTTGACAATTTATTTTTTGTCGCAAAAAGACTTCGTCTGTTGAGGATCGATGTTGCAACGTCTGGATCGGCAGTCCTATAACTAACCGACTGCGCCACCGCTTTGAGTGACGAGTGGTTCAAAAACGTATATCAGTATCTCACCAATTTGAAGTAGTTATCTAATTCGTGTTGTTTTATCGACGTAGTAACTCGACAACCAATCACAGACATTCTAACACCACTAATATCAACGGAGGGTGTCAAGACATTAAAACTGTAATTAGTGGATTTAGCTTTCTACCCTGTGAGTCGTTATTGCAATAAAATGCAGTTCTATTTATTCAGTTTTAATATGATTCTGTGAATAGTTTTAGCAGTTGTTACTCACGGGTTGCTATTTATCTTCTGGTGATGTTGTTGTGTTCCCAATCGAATATATAATTGTGCTATTTCAGTTGTAATCACCACGTCGTAAGTATCATCAAATATTTGGTCGATTTTCTGGACTTCATGTGTAGATAACATCCGCGTGTCGTAAAATAGCAGATTATACACCAATTAAACGTAAATTCACTCTGTTATAACAAAAATTTATTAATATTAAGAATTATAATACTGTGAGCTCAATGTTTACGCGCCAACGAAAGGGGCGGGAAGCCAAATTCATCGTCACATCGGTTACAAAATCAGTATAAGAAAACATAAATATATCTGCTTCCAACATTCTACTTAACATACATATAATAATTATCAACATTGTATTACAAATTCCAAATTATCTGCACATCTACTTGTTCGCTACTACTTCACGCACACGTCCGGACCAATTTAGATGAATTGTTGCACAATGATAGGCAATATAATAGAAGTTGTTTTCTATCTTAGTTTCTTCCGGCCATCACACTAATATTATAAAGGCTAAAGGGTTGTGAGTGTACCATTTGTACAAGCGGTTAACCTTCTTAGTTGTATTTCTGATACAGAGCAAGTGTTTATATGGTTGCCACTTCTTCACGCCATAGCCACCCAACTGAATGAGCTAAAACCTAGTAAGTATTTAGGCAGCCTAGACCCCGGAATAACATAAAGAACACCTCCCATCCCAACACTCCCACGAAAACGACGCGGGCACATCTAGTTACTATACAAAATTGTTTACTTCTTGTGAGATCTATGAGCAATCACCCAGGTATATTTTCCTGCTTCCATTTCTATTCACAACATCACCACACAATGTCGCGTCGTGCCTAATACACTCTCTTTATTTTAATCTTTCATGATTATTAGATTCTAGCAATCTAGTAGACTACAATTACATTAAATCATAGAAGAAGGTGCTCCTTTGTATCGCTTTAGATTTCATTTCATCTCACGCCCCTAGTGACTTTGGTTCCTCTCGGCGACTTCACAGCTTCTTTCCACCATCTTCCTTCATTATTAAACATCCAATTTCACCCGCTATCGCAGCTATTTTCCTTCTACAAACCCCATAAAAATACTTTTTTCCAACCCAAAATAACTCTCCTCCGCGATCTTCAGTGTTGCCACCGTTCCCTTTAAATCCCCAATAACCATGTAACATTTCGCCGCACAAAAGTAACATTATGACAAGAAAAGTAACGTATTTTAAAATGTTCGCATTGTAACTAATACAATATAGACAATTTATTAATATTTCGTTTAAGATAAAACAACTCGACCTTGCATTACACTATGTATGATTGAGGTATGCACCTAAGCCTTTCATCAGTTTGCATCGATTTCTCTCGGCTCTTTCAGTTTACTTATTCTAACAGTGCGATGGATTATAATACATATTTTTGGTACTTTTGGTTTATTTTCTATGTTGAATTACCGACATTATGCCTGACACTGATTTGTTTATTGTTGTGCCTAGTTTTTTTTTTTTATTTGTCTCACGAAATTCAATTGCAAATTTGAAAATGTAGTTCATTGTAAACTTCAACTTCCGCGATTTGAACTTTTGTGGTAGTAAACCATTACTTTGAGTAGTAACGTAAAGTCCCGTAAAGTGATCAAAAATATCGTTCTGGCAACACCTTTTTTCTGTTCCTGCTCTTTTACACAGAACACAAGCAACTTTTTATTTCTCTACAAAGTGGCTTCACACCACATCTATATATTACCAAATATTTTTATGTTTGATTCAAATATTTAAATACAAAATAAAACGATACTATTTATGAATACATTTGAATATACATTTAGTAAATTATTAAAATTAATATAAATTTGAACAATTATCGCGTAAATCTGAACAAGTCTCAACAAAACGTAGAAATAAAAGCTGTTCTGTTACAAAGCGATTCTAGATGAAACCCACGGTTATTTTGTTACAAGTTATTGCTACGCCAATGTGTCCCAAATGAGGTTAGGTGAATAGGTACAGAAAGAATGAAAAAATTATTCATTTTGCAACAAAACAATCAAATTCACTTTTTTAAACATAGATAGATAGATAAACACTTTATTACACCATACAAATTAAAAGTAAAAAAAAAAAGTAAATAAAACAATGTGGCAACAGGCGGTCTTATCGCTTAAAGCGATCTCTTCCAGACAACCTTAAGGTGGAAAGGAATAGATTAGAATACATGGCGGTATAGGTGTAGAAAAAAATAAATAAAAAATAAATAAATAACAATAAAATAAAATAATAGGTATGTACATAATTAAAAAGGTACATATAATTTATGTAATTTAATACATACATAGCAATATATACATATAACACATACATAGCAATATAATACATGTATAATGTCATACAATACATATTATATATATTCATATATACATATAATACAATATACACATATTTCATAAAAGAGAATTGTGATCAAAAGCAATAGCAGTTCGGGAGAGATAGTGGGCCTTGACGCGATCTTTAAACGTAGTAAGAGTCTGTGAGCGTTTAATTTCCAATGGAAGCGCATTCCAAAGCCTGACAGCTTGCACTGCAAATGAGTTGTCATAGAAAGAGCTATGGTGGCTAGGCATGGACAGTGTATGATTCTCTGATGACCGTAAAGATAAGGCATTGGAGGTGTGAAGGAATTGGAACATATGTTTGAGATAAGGTGGAGAAGTAGGATGAAATAGAATATTGTAGAGAAGGGACAGGATATGTGAATGAATGAATGATAGTCAAGAATGGGAAGAAGAATAGATTGTGCAAGCGTAACTTTAGTAGCAGTGGGCAAGAAATTTCGAAGCCTCTTTAGTGCAGCAGCAGAAGCAAACATTTTATTGCTGATTGTTGTCAGCTGAGGTCCCCACGATAAATGCTGATCAAAAATAACCCCCAAATTCTTAACATGAAAAAATTACACAAAAATGTTGCAAAACAGGACCCAACTCAGCATTATGTTGCTCATGCTGGGCATGACCAATGCTAGTCTTTTGTGTGGACCGTGAGTGATGTCACAGAATAATTAAGTATTATGTACAAGTATTTTATATATAGTATTTATTTAAATAAATACTGTAAATAAAATACTTGTAGTGCAAGCAGTAAGTAACTTGTAAGCAGTAAAGATGGTTCAATTCTCTGTTATTTTAGTGTTTCTCAGTTTTTCTTTGATGTTATAGGTATATAATAGCAGGGTATTTAGTGAGGCCTTAGGTTGATGGCACACGAAATCGTTCATAAAAACTTGTATGATGCCAATAAATGTTGTGTCTTTTACGGAGTGTAACACTCTATGGGACCAATTGAGGTAAAATGCACCAGTCATTTTCAATCCGATCTTACTGAAAAAAATCAGTAAAAAATTCAGTAAGATAGGATCGTCCGTTCGTCCATCATAACAAGGAGATATTTAATTAGAATGAGTATTTACTTTTTTGTGAAATAAAATTATGCATTTAACACATAACTCAGATCACACAAATGTTTATTTACATAGCCTCACATTATAACGAAGTCATCAGCTAGTTAATAATAAAAAAGCTAATTTGATTTTCATTTTTTTTTGTATTGTTATTTTTAAAATTCTACTCGGGTGTTGAAGCGAAATAACTGCCACATTACTGCTGGAGCAACATATTTTGGCATAAAAATAACATGACTTTTATTACATATTGTATAAAAATTTGCGTAGTGTAACGTTTATTCCTCGGGAGCCGTTACAAACATAAAAGATCCTAAGGTTCGAGGTTGATTAGGGTTATTGGGTGGTAAATAATGTTCACAAATGATTAAAACAACCAATTATCTGTTCGGTACAATATGTTTCTGTTTATTTATATTAATGACTCTATATAAAACAAATAATGATAGAACCTCAACCTAAAAGAAAAGACATTTTAGTCGCTTACCTCAAACTGAAGGTAAGGGTACGACGACGGTATATTGAGTTAAAATAATAAAAATATTATCTCCACTGAATGAGTAGGAAAAAAATACATTTAAGACGCCACAAACTGAAGCTAAGGGTACGGCGGCGGTGTATTTATTTAAAACAACAAAAATATTATCTCCACTTCATGAGGAGAAAAAAAACATAGGATAGCGTCCTATATTACCTATATAGTACCTATCTTAAAATAAATGGAAACTATTGTAATTCTCTATATAGTGGTTCGCCCAGTCGAGTTAACTTTAGTTCAAAGTTAACTAGGATTTCCCTACTAGTACCATTCTAGAGACGACCAACAAGGGGACGCCGGGGTAGACTACCTGGCAGTTCGCACCAGGGCGTGAGATGTATCCCTGTGGATGCGCGGTAAACTGCGTCAAATGTCCACGTACATATAAAATTAAAGGGTATCTTAGGGGTATTCTGGCTCGGCCAGCGGTACCAGGTTTAGGGGAGACAATTCGGAGACCGGGGTCGAGGCACCGTTGTTGGGAAAAAAGACTCTCAGGCGCCCTCACTGTCGCCTGGTTCCCAAGGCCTTTCGCACCCCCTGGTTACACTCTGCGACGCCATTTCGTCATTTCTGGGGTGGTTGATCCGTTTTTCTCACTACATTTTTATTTTTTGGGCGCGGTGCCCAAAGGCACCGCCCGTCGGTCAGATGAAGGTTAGAATCCGCTTGACACTTCCACCATTAGAATTGGGACATCAATTTAGGGAAGAGGGCGAAAACGAATTAGAATCTAATCGATTAGCGATTAAAATATGATCTTTCTCAGTTTAAATTTAAGGTTTTTGTATAAGAAGTAACTATTATATAGTATTTGGTTTGTACTTAAATTAGTCGAATTTAGATTTTGGAAGGTGTTACCCATTTGAGAACAATTATTTGGATGCCTTGATTGTATTTAGTTATGTGTGAGTTAATTAGTGTTCCCGTTAGATGGCGGGACTAGTATAAAAGGGAATTATTGATTATTTAAATTATGGTACTTTTACTAGTTTATTTTAGATTAGAAGTGCCCAGCGGCTTCACCCGCGTTAAATACTTCTTTTATTTACTTAAAACTTTTATTTTGTAAATACCTTTCTATCATAAAAGACATCAAAAAAGTAAAATCCAAATCGGTTCAAACTTTGAACCCCCGTTTCATCCCAATAAGGTGTGAATTTTGAAAAATCCTTTCTTAGTGGATACCTACGCTATAACAACTATCTGCATGCCAAATTTCAGCGCAATCCGAAACAATATTGATTTCAGACTTTGTTACCCCACTTCACCCATTTAGGGGTGACATTTCGAAAAAGTCTGAAACACGTATTTAACTTATTTATTTACTGAAGTACTTGTGCGAAGTTTCGAATAGAAAAGACTAACTTATCTTGTTTCTCCATACAAACTTTGAACCCCCGTTTCATCCCCTTAAAGAGTGAATTTTGAAAAATCTTTTCTTAGCGGATACGTACGTCAAAATAACCATCTGCTTGCCAAATTTCAGCGCAATCAGAAACAATATTGAATTTAGACTTTTTTATCCCACTTCACCCTGTTAGGGGTGGCATTTCGAAAAAGTCTGAAACACGTATTTACTTATTTATTATTAAAAGCACTTGTGTGAAGTTTCCAATAGAAAAAACTATCTAATCTTATTTCTCCATACAAACTTTGAACCCCCATTTAATCCCCTTAAGGGGTAAATTTTAGAAAATCCTTTCTTAGTACTTCTTTACGTACTAAGACAAATATACCCTCCAAATTTCAAGTCTCTACGACCAGCGGTTTAGGCTGTGCGTCGTCAGTCAGTCAGTCAGTCAGTATGTCAGGACAAAGATTCTTATAGTCAATGTTATGTTATGTTAGGAAGTGATAAAAATGAAAATAATGCAAAAAACGACGTTAACTGTAACGTCGTTTTTTGCATTATTTTCATTCATTATTCAGGTAAACTGAAACTGACTTCAAATTGATGTCGAACTGTCTTATCTATTTTAAACACAAACTCTCGCCCAAAATATTACCTGCAAAATTGGAACGGACAAGTTTTACTGAAAACACCTGCAATCTGTGATTCAAATCAACTTTATCATCCGAGAAGGCAACAAAGCGTGTGTACGAGCGACTCCCAAGTTTTCCGGGGACCGAGTCACACCTGCTTCGTTCCCACAAATTGTAACCGGTCTGAACTCGCAAGTCGTCCCCCCCACTTGGCCTTCTTCTCTTCATAATTAATTCTTCATTCGAGGCAACTTCGACTTGGACAGACCCGTAAGCACTTAAATAGTCCAAATTGTGTCGGCGACGCGCCCATTTTTAATTAGTTTAAAAGAGCTCTTCAATTTTTAATGACCGTGTTTCCAAGTTTTGTTGTTAATTAGAGCCGTAATCGAGCGGGTTGAGGTGGCGGCCTCAATTGCAACCTTTAATTTTTATAGATACAGAACGTTTCGCCACCTTACAGTTGTTAAACCGACAGGTTTCTTAATAGGTATTGTTCTTGAGCTGATTCTCTTGTTTTAAGTGGAATGTTTCGTTTCTGGATTTGTTTTAAAATCAAAATGTAACAACGTTATTTTGTTAACACAATGTTATTGGAGTTGTGTAATTAAACTGCATTCTAATATATAGCAGAATATATTTTTAAGTCTTTGTTAAAAGTGCGTTAAGTTGGTTTTTACAAACGAGTAGACGAATGTAAGCCTGAGACGAAGTCGAGGGTTTACCATAGTCACGAGTTTGTTAAAACCAATATCCGCACGTGTGTTATACAAAATGTTTCCGAAAATTTGCGACAAAACAGTACAATCTTCTTCTTATATATAAAAATAAATCCCAATTGCCTTTGGTTACGGCATCACGCGTGAACGGCTGGACCGATTTCGCTAATTCTTTTTTTGTTGTATTTTTTATCGTCAGGAGATGGTTCTTATGAAAAAAAAAAATTATAAATGTTGTTTTTAACGCAGGCGAAGCCGCGGGGCACCGCTAGTTGGTAATAAAACAAACATAAATGAAATAATCAAAAAGTCAAAAGAAATGACGTTTCTAATATGCAAATGGCGCCACGTGTATTAAAAATAAGAACTACATCTTTCGTCTCATTTACTCTTTAGTATTAAATTGAGACAAATGTATTAAGCAAAAGCGTTTTCGAGGAGATACTACATTCAGCTTATTTATTCTCGCAATATGAAACTTTTTGGTATAATTCTTATGTAGGTTGTACGGAAATTTTAAAAAATCCGTAAAGGATACGCACAGTGCCATACAACGGAGCGGTGAGTACTTACCGCACGCTCTGTTGTATGGTGCGTAATTTTTAACTTTCGAACAATGTATACAGGCTTAGTAAATGCATTTTTGAGCAAATGTGCTGAAAAACACATTTCTATAAAATAAATCACAAGCACGAAAACTATACATCAACATTTTGAAATGTTTCAGTAGCGACCCCTGTTACAAAATACGAGTACAATGCCATCGTTTAAACTGTAGGGATCCCATCCCACACAGCCCCCATATCGCGAAACAATGCGTCTGACAAATCAATCCGAGTATTTAGCACGGCTGCCCGCGACAGCCCTGTTTGTGTTACATATACCGAGGATAGTAACGAAGCTAGAATATTAAAGAATCTACTAGATTTTTTACACAAATGTTTGATAAATCTTTTTATAATATAAGGTAATTAATAAGATTAGCAAATTACTGGCTTTAAGGTAAGCTTTTAAATTAATACTATGCTACGCAAAACTCAAGATTACCTAAATTTTACGTGTCACTGCGCTACGTCTGTTACCATTGTAATTCGAGGTCTGTGTGTGCTACCCTGAAATATCTAGATCTAGAGTTTCACTCACCTTCACCCTGTAATTTTTGTGGTCACTTACCTTTCTAACCGTACCTAAATCATTTCCATTTCACATTTGATTGACCGACAAAGAAAAGGCTGTGCCAATGTACTGTTCAAGACGGATTAGCAACAACAACTAAAATAATATGATATTGTAAGTCAAAAGTGCTAATTAGCACCAGGGCAATCAATTTCGTTGTAGGTCTTAATACACTTTATATAAAGTATAAATCTCTGCAACGATCGTATTACCAATTTGCAATACGTAATGAGGCAGACTGGTATGCTCGTTGATTTTTTATGAAAAATTGATATACCGTGGAGCGTCTACGAAGGACTGCTTAGACTACTTAATTTCATTCATTTCAAAAGTTGATTTCAGCTTAGAAAAACTGCATTAAATAAATATTTTTCTATTAACTGTGTATCAAGTGATTTTTTAGTAATTAATTTGTAATTGTCATGATAGCGACTAAACTAGTAAACAAACCGCTTCACTTGCGCATATTTTTCGATAATACTTCAACCAGACTTCGCTTCATTAGGAAGATTCGTCGTTTGACAGCGGCTAGGATAACGGAATTAATAAAAGTGAGCGAATATCTCGCGATAGGTTCTACAAGTACCATTACGGGTCGGAATTAAATCCAAAGCCACCCAGATCAAATGAGTACCTACTTGTATATCTAATCACTAATTTGCCACACACTGCTACAAGCCAATGCCACTGCCATTAACAAGCCATCTCTCAAACTACACTAGACTGGCCCCAGTGACTGACCTTATCTCGGCACGCTACTCTTATACCACTTCTTTCTTTGTGAAATCCGCATACTATTATTGTTCCCCGACTCGGCTTAAGTTCGTTATGTCCGCATGACAGATGGTTATCCCATTATTCATATCGTAGAAGTAGCATGATGCCGACTGGATTGCCAGACGGAACGGATTGTTTTTAGGCATTTGTATTTCATTGTGTATCTGTTTTAGGAAAGGTTTACATTCAAACCTGTTTTAATGGCTTTAACGGGATTTATTTACCGGGTGAGTAAGGTCGACCACGACGTCCGGATGTCAGGACGTACTTATTTACCGTAGATTTTTAAGCATCAAGGCTTATAATCAGGCCAGTGCCTTGCTTATGTTGTCATAATATCAAAGAAATGGTTGTGCTATAGTTAAACTATAGTGAGAAATAATAAAGAAAGAAATAGCAATAGTAAGAAAAATAAAATGAGTAAAAACTTTTCGAGTTAATTTACTGATATTTTATCAATATAAGTTAAGTGATAGTAAATCTATATATATAAAAGAAAGTCGTGTTAGTTACTACACTTATAACTCAAGAACGGCTGGACCAACTTTTATGATTTCTGTATTTTTGGAATTGTCTTTGTCAGGAATATAATAAGTATTAAAAACAATGAATAATTGACCTAAAAAAAAATAAGACAAATTATTTTGCCAAAATGTGCCTGGGTTAAAAAACTGCAAATCACTTGATGTTCAATTGTTTATTCCGTCGCAAATTAATAAGGGTCATCGCTCCACATGGTTAGTGTATTTAGCCAGTGTCAAGTGTAAAATTCTTCCCATGTGTGGATAGCATTACAGTCCGGCAAGTATAACTTGGCGCGGCTGTGCGCCACTGTGCTTTTACTTTGTAATTTGATAACAGTTTCTATCATCAACTATTTTAATGTACAGATTTATCAACAATAATGTCGCGGTAATCTCTCAAACGCCAAACTCACAGTTTCAAGGTACTCACTTGTGGTACTGAAACACACAGTTACATGTATGGTTGGTTTTAACGTACTTAAATTTTTTTTTAATATTTCGACGTAAACGATTGGATGACAGCTGAATGGTTCATTACTTTTTTTTTCTAATTCAAAGCGTTAAATTCTGCTTTTGCTATGTTTACTTGATAATTGGTTATGATTTATGATTTTGACGTGTATATGTGCGTATATTAATACTGCCTACATACTGAATAAATGCTTTGATTCTTTTGATTCTTGATTCAAGAGAGCGGAATTAGTTCCAAAAACCACCACTGCCAAGTTATACTTGTAGGACTGTACATTATTGGATTATCGCGTTATTTTTTTTTTTTATATTTATGGCTGCCTACGTTTAGTGTATTTAGCCAGTGTCAAGTATAAAAATTCTTCAAGATTTTGCGAAAACAAGTCATGTAGATTTTAAAAATGTCTAATACTGTCAGTAATGACAATTTTTTGACATATTTATTGACTGTCAAATATGAGTGCGTTCAAAAATGTATGCTTACAAGCAACTTAAAAACGTTTATATTTCCAAAAACAATTTCTTAGATCCATCACGGAGGTTAAAAGATGCAGTTTTTTTGTGCGAGTGTTATTATTAACTAGCTGAGCTCCGCAGCTTCGCTCGCGTGGAAGTTGATGCTTATAAAGTTAAGGACAATATCAGATTCACAAACGCTTACTTTTGCATTTCTACATACATTTCCAATTTAATTCAAATCGATTTTGTAGTCACGGAAATACGCGGAAAATAAATTAATTTTCTATGATTTTTTCAAGCTATATTCATTTTACTTACCCCCTCGGTATAGTTTTTATAAATTAAATATATATGTCCATTATTTGTTTTAGAGTTTATTTTTACCGAGTTTTGAGTGAATCAGACCAAGAAATATGTTCCAAAAACTTAATCATCCGAATCAACCCCTTCAAGGGTTAATTTTGGAAAATAAGCTTTAGCATATGTCTTACACTAGAGCCTACACTATCTATGTTTAAAATTTCATTACAATTGGTTTAATGGATATGGAGATACGTGGTAATTAACATTCACACACAAAAACATACACACGTCATATTTACTTTAATAAATCTATATATATAAAAGAAAGTCGTGTTAGTTACTTTGTTCACTTATAACTCAAGAACGGCTGGACCAATTATTATGATTTTTATGTTTTTGGAATTGTCTTTGTCAGGAATAGGATAATAAGTATTAAAATATGATATTCGTCAATAAAAAAATATCAATAAAAAAAACATCATTCTAGCCATTCATTTGGTCTTCCCCGGCCGATTACGGCAAAGGTATACAGTCATGTATATAAACTACTTTTCATTTGTTTGATTTTAAACTCCTTTTACAAAACGCAACTGATCGCTCACGTTGAAAAACATGAAAACAAAAAATAATGTAAACAAAATTGGCGGGATTTTTAGTTTTATTTAATTATATAGCTTCTATGGTATACCACCATTTAGCCAGCGAGTAGGCACTTTCAGCAAGATTTATTTATTTTTTGTACATAATTCGTATTTCGTGAATGTCCCAAATTCAAAATGTGTTTATTGCTATCTGTTTTCGATGAATTAAGTGCTCTTGTTCGAGTGGCAATGGTAAAAAATATTTTTTTATATACATCGATGAGTTTCTACGAGTATTTATAGTAAATCTTTGTGCCGATATTATTATCAACAATGCCGCAACCAAGAAGATCTAACCTCTTCGAGTTTCTACGAGTATTATTTGAAGCACGTATTGATTCGACAACATAATATGTCCATATTACTCAGATTATCGCGTAATTTATTTTGAATTTTGGTGGTTGTCCCAGGTTGGCATTGTTGGTTCGTTCAGACATGTTTGTCATTGTATTGACATATTTTGATGGTTGTCATTATGGCGCTTCTATACATGGGTATTCGCTATTTGTGTAATAAAACTAATAAAAATAAAATAAGTTTAAGTAATATAGGTGTCCCCATACAAGAAACGTAATTTTCCGGCAAATATTGTTCAATCGGAAACCTAATCGGTCCTACTGGCACTTGGACGGTTTATTTATATTAGCGGTACGAAGTTCGCCGGGTCAGCTAGTGTCATATAAATAAAACTGGCCAAGTGCGAGTCAGCATCGCGTCTCTTATCGCACACTTAGGGAGGGTTCCGTACAATACGAAACATAACAGAGTTTCAACCTCATATGTTTGATTAATTGATATTACCAAGAATAATTGGTTTGGTCGCGATCTAGAAAGACGGGGCTCGTTTACCATCTATGTCATTTTGCCGAAACTTATTAGATAGATGGCGTTTAAAAACACGTTTTTTGTATGTTTAATTTTAATTTTTTTAACTTTATTTTGTTTTTAGTATTTGTTGTTCTAGCGGCAACATAAATACACCATCTGTGAAAATTTCAACTGTCTAACTATCACGGTTAATGAGCTATAGCCTGGTGACAGACGGACAGACAGACAGACAGACAAACAGACAGACGGACAGCGGAGTCTTAGTAATAGGGTCCTTTTTTACCCTTTGGGCACGGAACCCTAAAAACACAAGATCAACATGTCTTCTGACAGTAAATTAAGATAAAATTAAATTACTCACTATACAAGTGGTTATAAGGCTAGATTATAATGGTAGTGAAATATCTATGTAAGGTAGATAAATAAGATATTGAAATTAATCATAAAAAATTGAAATTATTGTTCTGAAAAATAAAATAAAATAAAAAATAAGTTATTAGAATTCATATTAAAAAAAATGTTTTTCTTAACCTGTAATGTCCCACTGCTGGGCAAAGGTCTCCCCCATAGCCTTCCACGAATCTCTTTCCAGCGCAATATCTGTCCAGCCAGGCTGGTGGGCCACTATATCGTCACGCCACTTCTTTCGTGGTGGAACACCAAAAAAAATATTACAAATATAAAATTATTTTATTGATAAGAAAAAATATATATGTTTTATTTTAACAAATTATATTCTACCTAACCTTCAACCACACAAAATACCTAAGTTTTTAAAGAAAAACCTGTGTACAGCCAAAAATACAAATTGTATGTATTTTTGTATAATATGAACTTTGCATGCTATTAAATTATTTTAATACCGCCCTAAATTACAGCAAACATGTTTTATATCTACAATAACTAAGTTTCAACGTATGATTTTAATTGCAATTATATAGTGCTTCCCTCAACGTAAAACCGTATGCAGAAAATGCTTCAAAGTTTAATAGCTAGAAATTTTATACCACTTCTCAATATGTTTCCTGCAGCGTAGCGCAGAATCCATCGAGATTTAATATAACTTCAGAAATCTGAGCGCAAGTGCAGTAGCAAGCTCAATATCGCATATAATCACGTCTCGTTTCACGTGCATAATTCAATGAGACCTACAATGGTGCCACAATAGAGCAACGGCACATATACACCGTTGGTATTACGCATATTAATCAGCCAATTTCAATGGCTCTAATTATGTCTGACACTGACAGAGTTACACTAAGCGGTGAACATTACATACCAGCCACGTTAGTTAAACATTTCAATAAATATAAAGACTGCAAATATCATCCATAATTGTAGTACAATAAGGTTTACAGAGTTAATTTTATGTCAACTGGAGAACTTTGTGGAAATATTGGTGACGCCTTCGAATAATATTTGGTCTATCTTCATTATTTTAGACAGTATTCATGTTTTATAAACTCAATAATAAGCTAAGTTTAGATATGAAACTATTGTGATAGTTTTAAGTGCAAATGGAGATCTCATTGATTTCAAAGTTTCGTCGTCAAAGTTGTGAAAACTTAGCACTATTAAGATTGAGAGGGCTTGACATAATGGTGTGAATTAACTCGCATATCTTAAGTTATAAGAGTCGTTTAAGTTAAGAAATAAACTTTAAAATCTAATTCATATTAAGCTTGAGTACAATGGGGATTATCTTCTAATGTCTTTAAATAATTATGAGTTTTCTTCGTCTTTATGTGTATTGTTTAATACAAGTGTGTATTTTCTAGTACAGTTTGTGTGGACTAGTGATATAATTATCAAATATGCCGACTTGATTTCAACTCGCTAAAAATAATGAGCGGTATACGAACAAACGGACAAACAACTTCCGACTGGAAATGACTTGCACGGCATATGAGGTTGGTTTAATAGTTTTTTAAACGAACTAAATTATAGTTCTAAATATTTTTTCTGAAAAACCTATATTAATTATAGTTGTAATGTATGGAATCAAAACTCAAACTGCAAATGCAAGTTTGTTGTGTATTGAACAGCATTGATACTCTATCGAGCTAGGTAATCATTTTGCAATTTATTTATGTGTATATTATCTAACATATTATAATATTTGCCGTTATTAAGTAACAGATGAAGGTTTGTTTGTATTTCTATGCTCGTGTTTCCTACTAATATAATGTCATGGTCATCGGACCCCAGTCGATCTCCCAATCTGACTACACAACCTGAGTACCTAAAAATTTTAGGTTTAGGCTAAAATGTGGCTGGCGCAGCTAGGCTATTATAAGGGCAGTCTAAGAAAATTACAACATATATTATCAACCGCCTTCCAAAAAGGAGGAGGTACCCAATTCATCTCTATATATTTTTTTGTATGTATGTTACGCGATGACAACTTCTTCAATTGTGAACTTATTCGGATGATTATTTTTCTGATTGGTAGGGTACATTTTCAAGGAGGTCCCATTGTAATTTCAACGAGATCTGATAAGTATCTCCAGAGATATAGAGACAAACACCTCAAACTTAGTACTGCAAAAATTGCCGCGCTTGTCGCGCGGCAATTTTAAGTCAGTTTTTTTCGTTTTGTAACGATCTTAAATTATTTTTAATTGAAATCGAATGTATTTACTAACGATTTTGATAATAAGCAACGCAAACTTATACCTTATGGCTTTGAATATGAATAGATGAAGAGTCTTATCATCACTCCCCTTGAACACAGAGTGCGAGCGAAGCAACCAAATGGAGCGAAGAAATATACAGAAGTGGGACTTACCTACTTCCATATTAGGGTCTTAAAAATAAATGTGTAAGACACTGATATCCATATATTATGTGAATCTGATATACCTGTTTGTACAAATTAAAAGTATGGTATCAGTAAACTCGGCCAAACCGTCGATAACAAACATTGCCCGGACAAAGCTGCCGGCACAATGACTGAGGAACAATGAGTGCGGGTTGCATCGCAAACTCAGTACGGCTCTGTCACTGTCAGACCTAATTACTGCCATTGAGGCTGTCAGATTATTACGCGCTTTGTTTCCTTACTGTTACTTCACGGATACAAAAATATACTTAAAATACCTTACACTAAATACACTATAATTGACTTGTAGACTTTAGCTGAATCAAATATTCATATTAAGATAATTAGAATGAACCTAGCCCAGAGCGTTCATTCCAAATCATCAATCATGATCTCTTGCTTTAACTTATATACTCAACCGCTCCGAGTTTACGAACTGCGAGTACAAAAGGGTTTTCAGCGGTAAAATATCGTAACGGCGTAAGCGCATTACCCCTAAACTGTAGAAGTGATGATGGGAGCACATTATATAGATGTTCCGCCTGACTTGCTACCAAAAATTAGCTTACCACCATCAAGTAAAAATCTGCCGGCGTAACCTTGCGCTGTTCCGTCAGTTCAACCCTTGAGAGTGAGTAATCTAGGCCTAGCGTGTTCACCATTTTTGACCACATCATTGATTATCACCAAGCGAGATAGTGGTCAAAGGCTGACTTATAAGTAAATAAAACCGGCCAAGTGCAAGTCGGATTCGCACTCGTAGGGTTCCGTAACACAGTAGAGAATTTTATAACCATAATTTTTCGCCACCAAAAAATTCACTTTGTTTTCCATAGTGTTTGTATGAAAAGCAGAGTTATATTTGCGGTTCCTATATCTCAAAAACTGCTGGATATATCTCGTTCCAACCAATTTTCTTTGAAAGTGTTTATTGAGATCTATATATATATATATAGCATAATATATATTTTTTAGATTTTTCACTTCCCCTTACTTTAGTTTTAAAAGTTAGAGGGGGGAACACACCCATTTTACCACTTTAGAAGTGTCTATCTTTCAAATGGTTGCCTTTGAGAAAACATTTTTAGGAACCTCAATATCATTATTAAATACCTATCTATAGATAATGTATATGTATGATGAAAAAATATTTTTTAGTTTCAGTTCTATGTACGGGCAACCCCCCTTAATATTTTTTTTATGTTTGTATTAAAGTTGTAAAACGTTTCACAAAATACACCTGCTACCTACCAAGTTTCTATCTAGTCTTAATAGTTTCGGAATAAAGTGGCTGTGACATAATAACATACAGACAGAAAGAGATGATGAATCTATAAGGGCCCCGTTTTTTGCCATTTGGCTACGGAACCCTAAAACATGTGCTACGTAACTGCATCAAATACGCTATATACATTGTAATTGGTGCAATTATTGCAAGATTAATAATAATATTTTCAATCATTATTACTTCAATATTATAATTAGATTGTGTGAGGCACTTTTTAATATACCTAATCCTTGAAATGACTATCAACATAATCTGCGTCATGTACATTTAACGGAAGGAATGAAGTAATAGAACAAGACAGAGAGACCTAAAATAGTAGACGAGTTAATAGACACTTCTAACTCGTCTATAAAAGGCACAATAGTTTTAAAACAATTCAAAACGTCAAACTCTGAACTGCTCTCGGGCAAAAATTTACGCAAATTGATCGACTAAACCACTAAACATTACGCTCGTTTCGAACAAAGTTTTAACAACTCGGGCGTTAAGGTCGTCATAACTGACGTACGGGCTCTGAGGTTTACAAAAAAGAAACGTCATATTCACATTTACTAATTATTTAGTATCCATTTTTGTTTAGCTTGCCTGGCCTGTATATCTGGGTGCAATTTTTTACTGTATATTTTATTGTAATCTAAGAGTTTTTAAAATACTGCTTTTCCCAAGTTTTATTAAAGAATACAATGTTATTTAATGCTACTTGTGTGTAAAATGTGATATTTAATGTCACATTAAATCATATTAACTAAGATGACCTTACATCCAATTTAACGAACACGTACAACGTATCTACTTCAGTTATAACACATCATAGCAACGAGAAGAACGTTCGATAAAATTACCGCTTTTTGTTGATAAATGTGGAGCGCGCTCGGTGCTGTTTATGTGGCCATTAACTTGAAATACTTACTTATTAATGAGTAATCTGTTGTTATAACAATGATTGTTACCGTCTAACGCTCGTACGGCTTTGCTAGGGAGTTTAGGATGATTGGTAGCGTTAATTATGATTACTGGTTTAATGCGTTGAGTCGGTTTTTCGACACATTTCTGTACTTATACATTATATTTGTGACTGACAATGGTGTTTAATTAAAAAAATAATTAAAATTAAAAATTAAAGACTGATATAAGACTAATAGATATGATTCCAGTGCTTTTTTTTACTTATGTGCATTATTTTTTTGATGCAAATCGTTTTAATATTATAAATTATATATTATAAATATCGTTTTAATATTTGTCAAACATCGTTTCAATAGAAACATTTTTTTGAGGGTATATTTTCATATTCTACAATGAAGTTGCCCAATCGTGAGGATTCTAGGACTAAATTTGAACACTCTTTGTATCAGCCATTTAAGAAACGAGAATCTGGTTTTGTGAATATCGTTGGCAAAATATTTCCGTTTGCTGATCGTATTGGTCTCATAATATGCACTACGTGCTACAATTATATAGTATTGTAGCACGTGCTACGCCTTAGCCTTGGAATTCGTATAATGTATAGTTGTAGAGTAGAACTACGCTTAGAAACTGCTACGAAGTAAGCTCTCACGCAAGTTAGATTTCATGATCGGTAAATAAAGACCCGTAAATAAGAACCTGGACTAGTCTGATTGCCCACTGTTAGTGTTGAATTGATATGAGATGATTTTTCCCGTGAGATAGACTCACTTAGCTGATATTGTTGATGGAAAAGCGTTACACTAAAATTAATGTTCAATAGAAAATGCTATAAATAACCATACCATAATAAGGCGGCAATAGCTCAATGGATAAGGTGTCGGACTGGCGATCGAGAGGTCGTGAGTTCGATCCGCACCCCACCCATTGTACTATTGACGTGAACCCACTCCAGACACAAGCATATTTAGCTTAATTGGAGGGGTTTACAAGAATATTATTAATGTGCAACCCACATTGCGAGTAATCTTTAAAAAAAAACTATTATTGACGTAATGGTCTACATTGCCATTGTTACTATGAACCTGAATAAATCGAAAACATTAAAACTCGCCGAAAAATGTATACTCCAGCGGATAAGCGATTAATAATAAGCTTGTTTTACTCTTCTGTCCGGGTTATTTTATGTTCTCCGACTATTCACATCAACTTTGTATCTTTTTAGAAAATAATCGCTTCCAAAATCTCGATATTTTAATATATAAAATCTAAGCTTGCTGAAGTGCTAACGTTAACTGGTCCTTGAAGAGGATCGGGTGCGAAACAAAGAGTTCTCAAGGAGCCACGTATGCAGTATCCGATGAAAGGTCCCCCGCAGTCGACATTAGCATGCAAATGAACCCATAGTCTTTACACATAGCAACATTTAACGGCTTCGCGCAACTTATAAATCTGCCAAGTCAACATTTAATTTTTTACCAAATTTAAAAGCTAAATTGATTTCTTCAATATGAATTTGTTAAATAGCCATTATGCATATTTATAAATTTTCTTGTCATCACATACAATACAATAACTCTTTATTGATTACCAAGAAGAATAAAAAAACTGAAAACATTATAATAACAATATTCAGTTAATACAATCGGCGGTCTTATTGCTTAGAGCGATCTCTTCCAGACAATCTTAAGATTAATAATAATGGACAGGAGTAGTATTAATAATAATGGACGGCGGTACACAATAAAAATATAAAAAAACAAATGCCTACATAATACAATTTAGTTTTGTTTACAATTAAACCGCCTTTTTAACCGACTTCACGGAGGAAAAAGGAGGAGGTTCTCAGTTCGTCTGTATTTTTTTTTCTTTTTCTTTTTCTTTTTTCACAATTGACGGAGTAATCGCGTAACATACACAATGTTACGCGATTACTCCGTCAATTGTGAACTGATTCAAATGATACTTTTGAGGGTTCCGAACCCAAAGGGTACCAACGGAACCCTATTACTAAGACTCCGTTGTCCGTCTGTCTGTCTGTCTGTCTGTCTGTCTCTCTATCTGTCTGTCTGTCCGTCTGTCACCAGGCTGTATCTCATGAACCGTGATAGTTAGACGGTTGAAATTTTCACAGATGATGTATTTCTCTTGCCGCTATAACAACAAATACTAAGAACAGAACAAAGTTAAAAATTAAAGAAAAGTTTAAAAAATGTTTTTTACGATACAACTTTATTGTGAATCAACTTAAAATATTACTCTTCCCGACATCTATTGGCGAGTAGAAGTAGCTTTAGTGTTACTGTGTGGGTAAAGCAGTTAGTGGCTCTCAATTTAAAAAAAACTGGCCAAGTGCAAGTCGGACTCGCACTCGTAGGGTTCCGTAACACAGTAGAGTATTCTATAACTATGATTTTCGCAACTACAAAAATAACTTTGTTTTTCATAGTGTTTGTTTGAAAAACAAAGTTATACTTACGGTCGCTATATCTCAACAACTGCTGACTGTATCTCATTCAAACCAATTTTCGTTGAAAGTGTTTATTGAGATCTACAGAATATATTTTTTCTAGATTTTTCACTGTCTTACTTTAGAAGTTAGAGGGGGGGGACACACATTTTACCACTTTAGACGCGCCTATCTTTTAAATGATTGACTTTGAGAAAAAATGATTTTAGGAACCTCAATGTCATTTTTGAAGACCTATCCATAAACACCGCACACGTATAGGTTTGAAGAAAAAATTTTTTTTTGTTCCAGTTTTATGTATGGGATGCCCCCCTTTAACTATAATATTTTTTATTTTTGTATAAAAATCGGAAAGCGGTTTACAGAATACATCTACTTACCAAGTTTCAATTCTGTAGTCCTAACAGTTTCGGAATAAAATGGCTGTGACATACGGACGGACAGACAGACAGACAGACATGGCGAATCTATAAGGGTTCCGTTTTTTGCCATTCGGCGACGGAACCCTAAAAATAGTATTATTATTCGTCAGTAGATGTCGGGAAGAGTCATATTTGTCTGTTTAACTGGCAAAAAATACCGAGCAAAGCTCGGTCAACCAGATATTTAATAATATTAATAACTACTATTACTATTACTACTATATAATACTATTCTACCTTTGTTTTAACGTTTACTTAGTTGGTGTTCGGTTCGGAACCCTCCGTGTGCGGGACAAAAGTCTGACTCGCACATGGCCAGTTTTATTTTTAATAGGAAGGGTACGTTTCCGAGGTGGTCCCATTTTAATTTCATCGAGATTGATTAGTATCTCCAGAGATATGGAGATAAATACCTCAAACATAGGAGAATGTACTGGTTTTAGAAGAAGAGTCACAAGAAGATTATACACAATGGAGGTTGCTATTGCATATACTTTTGAAGACTAAATATAAATATGACCTTGAATAATGTTTTTACATCTTTCTTCACGTTGATTTTGGTTTTTGACAGATATTCTTACGGTAACTGTGAGCGAGATAGAAACAAAGGTAGGGAGAATTAATTTGCCTTTACAGGAATGTTCTACCGGGCAGTCTTGTTAGGGTGCAATGTTTATGAGTATACCTAATATTTTTTGACATGACATGACGTTTGGCGAATATTGCGGCTATATGGCGGCGATTAATACTTGTATTAGGTAAACAGACTTAACTTATATAACACTAGGTAGAAATGTTCTGGCGAATCCTCTGCTTCATTTGCTTCATTAAATCACATGAGATCTCGTCTGGTTTAACACATTTATCTTGCTCGACTTCATCTTATCAGTGACGACGGGAATCATTGTAGTCCTAATAGAATTGGCCGAAAATTTTATAGGTGCATGTAATTTAATTAAAACTAAAACACTATAAAGGGTAAAATAAATTATTTTTCAAAAAAAAAATTAAACCAAATTCATAACCACAAACAGGCACTCAAAAACGAAAAATAAATTACTTAATATAATTATCATAAGCGCTTACACACTTATATATTTGAAGTCGGTGCCTGCCAAGTCTAATAGGTAGTAGATAGATACTACCTACAAGTATCTACCTATAGTCATTTATTTTTCGCTTTTGAGTGCCTGTTTATGGTTATGAAGTCGGTTTTTTTTTTGAAAAATAATTTATGTTTGTTTAATTTCATAGATTTACTAATAAAATCAGCATCGCAGTGACTGGAAACAACGAACCGAAGATCGGGATCAGCGGCGTGTCTTGGGGGAGGCCTATGTCCAGCAGTGGACTGATACCGGCTGATAATGATGACTAATGCAATCTTTAGTTCTTTCGTTAAATAAACGGTTTCTTTTCATGTCTTCACACATTATACCGACATACTTAGCGATCATTTGACATGCGTCAGCCAGCTGACGAAAACATTGAATCCTAATCCTAACTTCCTAACTAATATTATAAATGCGAAAGTAACTCTATCTGTCTATCTGTCTGTGTCACTTTCACGCCAAAACCACTTTAAATGAAATTTGATTTTAAATGAAATTAACCACTTTAAATGAAATTAAAAATGACACCGATTTAAATGAAATTTGGTACATAGAGCCTGAGAACGGACATAGGCTACTTTTTAATGCGAAAAGAGGATTGTAAGGGGTTGAAAGGGGGGATGAAAAGTTGTATGGAAGTATCGTCATTTTAGAAGCATTTGATATAAATAAATATGACATTCAAAGTTTCTGGAAGTTTTACCCTCAAGGGTGTAAAATAACAATAGGGGATGAAAGTTTGTATGAAAATATGTAAGGTTTATGTTAATGTTCTACTGAACCGATTTAAATGGAATTTGGTACACAGATAGTCTAGAGCTTGAGTAAGGACATGGGCTACTTTTTATTGCGAAAAGAGGGTTGTAAGGGGTTGAAAAGGGGGATGAAAAGTTGTATAGAAGTATCGTCATTTTTAGAGACAGAAGCTTAAAACCATAGAAATAGGAATAATTATTATTCCTATTTCTATGCTTAAAACTTATTTTTTAGGCTGTTGATTTGATATAAATAAATATTACATTCAAATTTTGTAAAAGTTTTACCCTCAAGGGTGTAAAAATAACAATAGGGAATAAGGGATGAAGTTTGTATGGAAATATTTAAGGTTTATGTGAATGTTCTACTGAACGGATTTAAATGAAGTTTGGTACACAGATAGTCTAGAGCCTGAGAAAGGACATAGGCTACTTTTTAATGCGAAAAGAGGATTGTAAGGGGTTAAAAAGGGGGATGAAAGTTGTATGAAAGTATCGTCATTTTTAAAGCTAGAAACTTATTGTTTAGGCTGTTGATTCGATATAAATTAAGAGGATTGTAAGGGGTTAAAAAGGGGGATGAAAGTTGTATGAAAGTATCGTCATTTTTAAAGCTAGAAACTTATTGTTTAGGCTGTTGATTCGATATAAATTAATATGTAAAGTTTGTGTAAGTAATATGTGTAGTATAGTAATATGTGTAAGTAATATGTAAAGTTTAAAAAAGTTTGTGAGGAGGAAGTGGGAGGGAGAAGGGGAAGGGGGAATGAGGGGAGGATAGGGAGGGTGGAAGTGAGGGGAAGGGAAAAGGGGGAGAGGGTTGGGAGGTGAGGGAAAGGGGAGGGGAGGTTGAGTGGGGGGAGATGAAGGGGAGAGGGGAGGGGGGAAAGGAGAGGGGAGAGGGAAGTGAGGGAAGGGGAGTGGGGGGAAGAGAGACAGGGAGGGGAGGGGAAAATGGGGGAAGAGAGAGGGGAGGGGAGTGAAGGGGAAGTGGGGGGAAAGGGGAGGGGGAGAGGGAAGTGAGGAGAAAGGGGGTGGAGGGAAGAGAGAGGGAGAGGAGAGGGAAAGGGCGAATGGGGGGGGAGAGGGGAGGGGGATTTGCGCGGCGTGGTAAGGTGCGGTGTAGGTGGGATACGCTTGTGTCTTATTTGTAAAATAAGTAGCCTAAATATTTAAAAATGCTACCCAAAGACACTATTCCACGCGGACGAAGTCGCGGGCACAGCTAGTATTACATATATCTTTTCGTACCATCAAACACTAGAACTAGTGTGTTCCCGAAGCTGTCCTTGAGAGCTAGTTTCCATTCTGGGTCTTACATACATACTTATACATACTTACCATGTCGTCACTTCTCAACAGGTTAGATAATGATGTTGGCCTATCAGTAAATAAAATCACCAGATCAGTAAAACTAATATACGAAAATTGCGACTAGTAAAAGACTGTAAAACGCAGTCGCAACGTTATGTGATATCGCACAATCTTGCACTCCTTACATGGGGCAGCTTTAAACGTGTTGGAATTTCTTATACAGAATATAATATAGATTCAACATTATATACTAGATACCAGTTAAGTCAAGAAGAGACTTTTCTTGTCCTTGTATACTTAAATACTAATAAAGCTTTTCGTAAAGTATTCTTGCTTTATCGGAGATAGGCAACTCTGATGCGGTCAGAGTTAAAACTTACACATCTTGGTAGCTCAGAAATAAAACTACGATCTTTTTCTGTATGTAGGTCAAGCTTTGTTTCCCGCAGCATCACTCAACAAACCTGTTAATAATCGACTTAAATTTATTTATTCGATTTCGTAAAATCATAGCCCCTAGAAATGAATTGCATTAAAAAGGCTACTAATTTCCTTAGCAGATATTATAGAGCAGCTGAGGTATATAGCATCGTTCTATTGACATATAGCAAACGATCAAAGTTTGTCAACTTCGCACATTTATATATACTAATTATAGCAAGGTATGGGGCCACAATGCCTCAATGTTTGGAGGAGTACTTGCGATTCATGCCACAACTCATTTTGCCATCTGTCAGTTCAAAACAATCAATTTCAAACCCTATTGTATTTAACATAAAGCGTATTTTCTTGTGACAAGTGTGCACTTTGATATCATTGGTCTTGTATACCCATTCATTAATTATTGGGGTGTTCAGATCGTTGTAGGCACAGTAGCTTACAAAGTAGCCAGAATTTATGATTATAATAAATAAACAAGTATAAATAGATATGGAATATAACAATAATCTTTAGAAACAATTATATTATAGTCAAAAGATCTGTGAATATTAGATATTAAATAATAGTAGATAATATTGTTCAACAAGGCCCTTTTCTATTAGGCCTAGAATTCTGGTGATTTAATGTGATAGTTTATATAATATTTATGTTGAAACAACAATAGATTTTTTTACTAGATAATAATATTATTCACTATTCACCAAGTGACGATATGACGAAGCTTAACAAATTTAATAAAATTAAATGCTCTAGATTTATATTCTGTTTATGTGTTAATGGTTTATTTTACTTAATTAGTTAATTAGTTAGTTAGGTAATTAGTTATTGTATAACAGATAGAAAGATAAAATAATATAAAATAATAATATTTAGTCACATCAAAGTACTACTATGAATCCTTGCATACTCGTAGTAGTCATAAGCAATCCGCCATCAATCATCATGGATCTAGTACTATTAGTATAACACACTCTAGGTGTAACAGCTGGAGTGGCCAGATGAGTTTTTTTCATACAAAGTAATAAATGAATACAAGTGGCAAGCACGTTACATAAAGACCTAAAAAATCACTGTTTTTATCGTGAAAAATTGCATACGTAAAACGAATTTACGTATGAAATTTCACATAATATATTTTTAAAATATCGCTCGCATTACTCTTGCATAATGATAGCTGATTGCTACCAATCGCAAAAGATACGTTTTTTATTGTTATTTTGATTTAATTCTCTATTAGGTACTAGCTGACCCGGCGAACTTCGTACCGCGAATATAAATTAACTGTCCAAGTGCAAGTCAGACCCGCACACGCAGGGTTCCGATTGAACAATATTTGCCGGAAAAATACGTATCTCGTATGTGGACGCCCTTTAATTTTTAATTTAATTTAGTTTTTATTATTTGATCTTATAGCAGCCATTGCAATACACACTTAATTTCAAGTCTTTATCTATTAAGGTTTGTAAGATCGAGCATAAAAAGGGTCAAAAACACGTTTCTTGTATGGGAAATCACGTGTTTTTTATTATTTAATTTTATTTTCTTTTTATCGGTTTCTATACACAAATAGCGAATACCTATGTATGGAAGCGCCATAGTGACAACCATCAAAATAATGTGTCAATACAATGGCAAAAATGTCTGAACAAACCAACAATGACAACCTGGGACAATCATCAAAATTCAAAATATTTTAAATTATTATTATTAATTAATATTTCATAATATTTTAAAAACGTTTGCGATAATGCGACTAATGTGGATATATTATGTTGTCGATTCAAAACCCTTAATTTAATACGTGCTTCAAATTTCAATTCGAGAGTGGAACAGAGTCTACCCTACCACACCGAAGGGACGAATGTCGAATGTTTGACAGGAAAGTAGGTAGAACAGTTTATATGGGAATAACCGACAAATTGCGTGTCGGGCCACGCGCAGTGTAGGGTTCCGTAGTAGCTTGTTATTCAATGCAAGTCTTTACCCGTTATACACAAGCAACTAGGTACTCTGTCTTTGTCACTTTAAAGGATTTATTCTAAGGATTTTGTATTTGGTACAAAATTATCCAACACCCAAATTCAACGACTATTACTGCTAAACTAATAAAGTTATCTTAACCGCTATAATTTTTCTTTTAAGTTCATGAAATGCGCTATTATCACGAATTTTTCCAGATTTTTCAAGCCAGCAGTTTAGCTTTTAGAAGGGCGGGTACGCCCTACTGGAACAAAAATTTGCACTTTAAAGTTTAATATTTCGTAAATGGAGCATTCAATCGAAAAATGGTATTAGCAAGCCTTAAGTCATTTTAAAAGACCTATTTAACGATACCCCACACGATGGGGTAGATGATGAAAAATAAATTCATCCCCACTTCTCATATAGGGGAGCTACCCTAAAAAAAAATTTTTTCACAATTTTATTTCAGCACTTTGTCGGCGTAATTTATATACATACTCCCACAAAATTGCAGCTTTCTAGTATTAACGGTCTCTTAGCAAAACCTCGGACAGACAGACAGACAGACGGACATGACGAAACTATAAGGGTTCCTTGTCAGGACTACGGAACCCTAAAAATGAAATTGTTGTATTATCTTCCTTGCAATTTATCCAAGTTTTCTCACCGATTAAACCTTCCCTGGAAATTTCAAACATTTCAAAACCAAAATCAGCCAAATTGGCCCTACCGTTCTTCGAGTTTTAGCGAGACTAGCGAACAGCAATTGATTTTTATATATAAGAAGATAAGATTCGCGACAATATATACCACAAGTTAATCATATATTACTCATTTTTTTAATTTTTTGCAGCTCTTCGCTACTACTCGTATGTATACTCAAATAATAAACCCCATATACATTCTCATAAACATTGGCACTTAGAAACAAAACATCTATAAGCATTCAGAAATAATAAGCAAGTTTTGTATGCAAATGTATAATAATCCAGGATTGAGGTCAACATTATGCCTTTGACGATGACATCCGGAGTAGTGGGCGATAGAGATGGGACATATTATGAATCGCTACTCGAAATTATTATATTATAATGTATCATGTATAGTATCATCATCATCATAATCAGCCCGTATCAGTCAACTGCTGGACATAGGCCTCTCCCAAGTCATGCCACTGAGCCCAATCTTCGGTATAGAAATACTCCTTTTGAATTTTTAATATTGGGTCAATCCATATTGGTCGCATAAGCCTTTTAAACTAGAATCACTGGTTTTGTTATACATTATATTGTAAAAATTGTAATTGTAAAATCCGATCGGTACATTATTAATTACAGAGTTCCCAATCGAATGAAAGGCAATTTCCGAATCTGAAATTTTCCGAATGTGAATAAGCATGCAAGGTCGTATGGCTCGTATGGCTGTCTCGATGTATAAGTCATATATTATATAGCATAGATATAATCTCACAGGATAGAAAAATGTCTCATATACAAACCAGTACAATCCATATTTCTGCTTGAGATGTCATATGCCTAGTTATATAAATTGTATAATAAAACGAGTATAAGCATTAAGCATATAATTAATATATGGTCGGTCATGCACAGTAAGAAAAGAGGACTATGGGATTTTGAAGGTGGCAAAGACAAGAACGCCCTAAAGTTCCTGAAGCGTCCCCTTGGCACCGACATTCGTGAAAAGAGGAAGCGTGAAGAGCTCGGCAACGTGCTCGTGCAGATGAGTAAGGCCTCCGCTCAGGCCCACCACACGCATTATGATAGCTGACATTCAATAATTGATATAGTTAATGAGAAAAGACATATAGCATTTCCCAAGCAGCCATATTTCCCATGCCTAGCGGTTGTTCAGTAATCGGATTAGCCTAGTGATCTGACTGGCAACTGCCTACGCAAAGGACGGCATTTGGTTACCAGGGGATATTCCGAAACTTTGACGCTACTTACGATGTCAAATTTGACTTTGAATAACATTACTTAACCGCTATTTTCTCTATATAGCTTTATAGAAAGCCTTGTATTTGAGTATTGTTATTTGGTATTCAATGTTACTCACTATGTCAGAATAGAATAGAAGATAATAATGTAGTTAATGTTAAGATTTTTAGTCAAAAGCCACTACTATGCTGAAAATGCCAACCATACAGAAATGCACAATAAATGCGATTTATAATAATGTTTCGTTGGTCATATTTTCAGAAACTAGAATGACTATTTTAAAGGGGATTACACATACGTTTAATGTTTATATCAAAACAAACAATTTGAAGCAAGAAACAAAAGAAACACAGTTCCAACAAATGTACGTACAGTTGCGTTAAACAAAGCATTTTTACGATAAACAATCTTCTGCCCCAACAATTCCGACAAACAGCCGAACCTTAAAACCGTACATAAATTCTAAAGGAAAAACAAATTCCTCCCGATACTGAGACAAAAAAGACTTAACCCCTTATATCAGTAAAGATAGCAGGTAAAACAGGCGGCAAATAAATAAATACGGCTACGTAGGAATACGTTTTGTGCTAATAATTCACTTTTATTGTATCTTACGCGCTCTTTGCTATATTTATTGCTCACCTACACATTGTGGGTACACTTGTATAAAATATAATGTAGCAGGGTGCACATAATAGGTCATATTTTTACACCAATTGTTACGTCCGTAACGTGCCCGCCTGGAGAACTATATTAATGCCCGTATTAAGTTATTAAGCTATTTAGGTGGCTCGTTTTGTACGTGGAAAAGCTTTGGTTTTCGAAAAAACTTTGTGGAACTATTACGTCGTCGTGTGAGTTTGACTTGGAGAAAGTTTTGAATAAAAGCCCTTTGGACTTACTCGCAGAACGTTAATTAAAATAATCTGCAATAGAGTTATCTGGACGCTATTTAGCGACGCAAATCAATATGATTTATTTTAATCTTCATCGTAGGTACTGTGTGTACTTAAATCAGATGAGTCAATCAATCAAGACTGATGAGTGTTTAATATCAAAAATGTGAGCAGAGTTCCTAAACAAACCTTATCTATATAAGTGCGCGTTAATCGCCATTAATGCGTGTTAGTCGCGTAAAACGCCAATCTTATAAATTTACAAGTCTGTTTGCTTATTTTAACACTCTTCAGTTAAATAAAGTTCTAAAAATCGCGACAGATTTGGGTGAAATGTACAAGTATATTGTGGCATAAGGCATAATATACTTTATTCATATATTTTTTAAAGCGAGTGAAGCCATGGGGCGCTATTACTGTATGATCATTACAATTTCTTTCTGGTAAATAACCTTGAATATCTAATGATATTTAGATATATTATTTATTACAATTTTATTAGATATATACCTCTTTTTTTTCAGATTTGGTAAAACTGAATATCAATTTATAAATTCAATATTCGACGCTCCTACTGGTGTAGGTGTAACTTTGTATTCTGCAACTGAATTTTGTTCTAAAAATATCCAACTTGTTTGAAATTATTAACCAACGGTGAACGCAATAATCGTCAAAATTTAACACTGTCATATAGCAGCATACCTGTTGAGCAAATAATCATAAAGGGTACCTTTGCCGGCATGTCGCCATTTTACACGGACAGTAACTGCGTTACAGAAACGGCGTGCGTGGGCGTAGTTAGGACATCACTTTTGAAAGGGTTATTCCAACACAACTCCCACAAAGCCAGATGAAAAATACTAAAGCATTGGTAAAGACATTTCTATGTCACCTTATAAGATTTCTCTTCGAAACATAGTGTCACTATTACCGTGATAGTACTTGACTATTCATTATTCTGTGGTGATAGTGTGCTCTGATGTCAGAAAAATACAGACCAAAATTAACGCACTGTCATGGAGGTTTTTGCATCGTTTTATACAACCAGTTTTTATTTACTTCTAAACAATAATTACAGATGGCGCCATCAATGCATACAAATCAATCATCTTCTAATTAATATTAAACTTGACTGCGAACACCGGCCCTAATGAGAACGACATAAACGGAGTTTGTCTCTTTTTTTTGTATGGACAACTTATATTTATACTATACATATAGTATAGAGCATATATAACACTAGCAGGTTGTTAGACAAGGACACTCTCCCACCCGGGTGCCTTTCGTTTGGGCCGTTTTGTTCTGCAAAGCAGTTACAACCTTATAGTTAAAGCATACGGATTAAATTGAATTTGTCAAAACATCTGCAGTGCATCATCATTTATATTACGGCTATGATAAAAATGCAATCCATTAATTTCGTTGTATCGGTAGGGTCGTGCTGTAGCTGAATTGGAACAGCACCGGGCATATTTCGCAGGTTTTGAGTCCCGTCGGTTCAGTAAAATTTTGAGTTGCATATAACAATGTACAAAACTATAAATTTTAGTAACACCAACACTTAAAGAAATAAAATATTAGGTTTGTAGTACTCAACGTATATAATAATAATATATAATAATTTGTAATGAGGCATAATTGGCGGGTGCCGTACCTCATCCCATAGACCAGACATTTGACATTAATCAGCTCACCCAATAGACTCATAATATAATGATAATCTTTTTATAATATAGTTTCCCATATCTCCTTCACATCCATAGTTATAACTAAGTTAAAATTTTAAAGGGCCTCTTGATGTTGGCTTCGGCTCCATCAATGCCCCCCTCTAAAAGGCCGGGCGTGTACGACCCGTGATTTTAAATAAATATATAATAATAATTTAATTTAAAACACAAGTAAAAGGTTTGACACAGTTTGAGCTTATGAACTAAACATAGCTTGTATTACGCACTAAAACACACACTAGGACAATCCTGTGCTGTGTGGTTCAGTATCTTCCTATAAGTAATGATACATTATTACAAAAGCTTACATAATGTTAATTATTATCTATATAGTATACTAGCATCTGCCCGCGGCTTCGCTCGCGTGGCCTAATTTTTTACGACTTTTTCTGACTGACAGTTTAATGATCTAATTAGTCACTATAGATGACCCTAACGTCGAACTCAATCTCCTCTGTTGTTAAAGATTATTAAGTATTCTGTTGTTAAAGTCAATAATCAGTATGGTAAGGTAGATCAAGCTGTACTATTTAAATATAATATAATATATTTAACTCAGTCTGATGCATGTGGCTGTTAAAACCCAAAAATTTATAAAATATTTTCTACATAGTAAATAAGGCGAATGGATAAGCGAGCGAAGCGAGCGCAAAAATTTTTTATGACTTTTTATGACCCTGACAGTTTTATGACTTCATTACCTTTAGTTAAATCATTAGAGAGGACTCCAAGGTCGAACTCGATATCCTCTATTGTAAAAGTTATTAATCATTATGGTTAGGATATACCAAGTTGTGCTGTTATAGTGTTTGCCAAATAAAAGTGTCCTATGTCCTACTATGCTCTACTGACTATTTTTGTACAAAATTTCAGCTAAATCGGCCAAGTCATTGATCTGATAAGACGCCACACATTTACAAAATTTAATAAAAAAAATCTAGACATCAGACTTGTCTGCCAGAAAAAAGTATCCAATTTCCTTGTATGTTCTATTGACTATCTTTGTACATGATCAGCTGAATCGGTTAAGCAGTTTATCAAATATGACGTCACACATTTACAAAATTCAATAAAAAAATCTAAATATCCAGACTTTTCAAAAAGCATCCGCAATATTCGTGGGATTGCCAATGACACTGCCATTTATATTAATCTGTTCAATTTTTTCTTTCGGCTTATTGTTTTTAGAGTGGTTTATGATGGACCAAGTTGCTTTGGATTTATTTGGTGCATTTTGAATGGAGTGATTGTTCTGAGATTTTTGAGTTAGTTTAATGATTTTATTTAACCGTTTCGAATAATTTATGAATGTCTTTTTATTGTTTTCACTTCGATGCTTCTTATATTTCCATAGTAAAGTACGTTTCCGATTTGCACACTTCCGTATACCATTAGATAGCCATCTTGGCTTGGATGATTTTGGAAAAACTGTGATTACATGTGTCTCAAAATTTTAATTAAAGAGATATGTACCAATTTTCAAGATAATCTAGCGACCGGACCCAGAGAATAAAAAAAATCACATTAAATGTAACCTTACACCATACTCTCTTAGGGGTGGAATTTCGAAAATCGATGTCTTAGTGGATACTTGCACTTCACAAAAAACACACTGTCCAAATATCATGTCTCTAGGACCAGTGGTTTAGGCAGTGCGTTGATATATCAGGCAGTCATTCAGTCAGCCAGAAAAACACGTATGGATAATTTTTGTAAAACTGTGATACCCGTAACTCACCATTTTAATTAAAAAGTATGTGTACCAATTTTGAAGACAATTGACCCAGAGAATAAAAAGTCTCATAGAAAGTTCAACCCTCCATTTCACCCGTTAAGGGGGGGAATATCAAAAAACTATTTCTTCATGAATATTTGTACTTCACAAAGAATACACCTTCCAAATATCATGTCTGTAGGACCAGTAGTTTAGGCAGTACGTTCATATATCAGGCAGTCATTCAGTTAGTCATAAAAACGCGTGGGGGATGATTTTTGAAAAACTGTGATACCCGTAACTCATTATTTTAATTAAAGAGTATGTGCACTAATTTTCGAGACAATTGACCCAGAGAATAAAAAGTTTCATAGAAAGTTCAACCCTCCATTTCACCCACTTAGGGGTAGAATTTCGAAAAATCCTTTCTTAGTGGATGCCTACTCTTCATAAAGAACACACCCTCCAAATTTCATGTGTCTAGGAGCAGCGGTTTTGGCTGTGCGTCGATATCTCAGTCAGTCAGTCAATCAGTCAGTCAGGACTTTGGATTTTATATATATAGATATATGCTATACAAGTCTAGTGTATCAAACATCAAAACCTATATAAACCTTTGTTTTACCTTATGGATCAATATCCGCCTGATTAGAAAAGTTGGTGGCATTGATACATTTTCATAGTCGTGATTTGCTCTATATTATACAAGAATACCAAACTATACAGTAGAGTTGACACAAACACAGTCGGCATCAGATCTCGTTTCTCTGACTACGTCCAGTTCTGTATGTAATTAAGGTCTGTGTCCAACGCATAAAACGACGCGTCGGTCTGCGATCGGGCAGTTACAATGTGGGGTAAGTGGTCCGCCATCATTTTTGTAGCCGGACCTCAGTGGATTTTTTTTAAGAGAACGTGTTAATGGCGTTTGCTAACTTGCCGCGGGCGTGTTTGTTACAGGCAACTCCGCTGAATTGAGTTGTTGTTGCTGAAAGTGGAGTTTCATTCAACCACTCTCCCTAAAGTGCGTCTGGAAATTGACTGTGCAAAATGACTATGCGATGCACCTATCGAGCAGTATACATGTTACAAAGGAAGGGTATATTTATAATAAGTTACAACTCACAGTGTTGTGGGACTATTTATTCTAGACATTGTTTTAGTATATTATACCGTAAAATCGATGCGACGCGTATAAACGCTCGTTACTGAAATTAAAATTCTCAATATTTTTTTAGTAGTTGCAAATTGAATTTAGTGGAACAAAACAAACAATGGCTGTTTGATCTTTTCTCAACACCTAAAATAATTTCTCCAAATTAAAATTGATAGTGAACCGAATGGTGCAGTTTTTTAATTCCAAATTAAAACAAATTTCACTGCTTTTCAAATTATATAGGTTATAATGGTATATAATATTAGTAATAAAAAAAAATGAAAAGGTTATAATTAATAAAACCTTTCTTATTTAATTTTACTTGAAGCGAGTGCAATAATCAACATCGTTGCACACATTTACTTAGAAATATGCAGTCGCCGAAAGCTGTTTGTCACCTGTACAGAGTAAGCGTGCTCCCCTGAACACGTTACGTGGATGATAATGGCAGTACTGAACACTCGCTCTTTCGTGCGGTAAAGTTCATATATGACTAGCAGAGAGAGAAAGAGATATACAATACAGAATATAAAGATAAAGCTCAATAATTATCATTAAATCAAATATCGAGAGACTAGAAAGCTACCGTTTTAGCTCCATTTTAAAAACAAACTAATCTTAGTTCTCAGCAATTGTTTGAACACATCTATTGTATAACTTATATGTGTGTGGCGATTGTCGAAGCATTTCCAGCAAAAACCTAGAAATGTCTCAAAATGTTTTATGAATAGCCTGTAATTATATGTTTTTTTCAAAAGACAAACAAGCAGACAATCCTCATATCAATATTTTCTTATATTATCATCGTAAGCCTTTACTCTTAGTCCAGTCTAGTAGTAGTCCGTTTATTTTTTAACCGACGAAAAAAAAACGCAGTAGGTTATCAAGTCGACGCGTATATATTTTTTTTTTTTTTTATGTATGACCACGCATAACCTTTTACAGAGTAGTCTGATTTCGATAATTCTTTTTTTAACGGAAAGGGTATACTCCAAAGGGTTCCCATTTAAATTTTAACGAAATCGGTCGAGCCGTTTTGAATCTATCAACAAAAATAGTGGATAAATGTATCATTATTTTGATGATTTTATCATATCATCAATGTATGTCAACAACACTGGAAAAAACAAAGAACCGAAAATCGGGCTCAGTTGCGTGTCTTGACAGAGGCATATGTCCAGGAGTGAACTGATACCGGCTGATTATGATGATGATGATGATATTTTACAGGTGGTACCATTTAAATTTCATCGAGATAAGTTCTGTATCTCCAGAGATATGAAGATAAACCTCAAACTCAGTATTGAAATTGACTCGCGTGTCGTTGGAAGTCGGTTTTTTTAGTTTTTTATGTGAACTTAAATTATTTTTATTATTATTAAAGAGCACAAATGTTCTATATAACGTTTGTCTAGGCCCGGGGTAAGCAATGACGCCTGCTTTTAACATAGTAGATTATGGCCACAAAAAATTATAAAATAAAACTTTTTGCCAAAAAAATTAAACCGCCGAAAAAACTGAAAAGCAAAAAATAATTAAACTTTTTTATTTAACCTTAATAACGAAGTTCTTAAACTACTGTTAGTATACTTAAGTATATATTTTTGTAATTGTTTTGAGTTTTTAACTAAACATAATAACTAAGTTCTTAAACTAATGTATGTACCTAAGTAATTTTGAGTCGGCGCCAAACAAGCAAATTAATTAATAACGTAAAGCGTGATGCGCGGAGGTTGGTCAAAAAAAGCAAATAATAGGAGCGTAGCTACAGCAGAACTTGATTGTTTGTAGAAACAAAATTTGCTCTAGAAGCATTTTCCAGGGAGGAAATTTGGGAATACATTTGTATGGAAAAGTGCACCCCGCGTTCGCTCTTAAGTCTAAGATAGAATTGTGTTTGTTTAAAAATAATAAAACAACGGCAGTAAGAAGAGGTGCTGGAAAACTCACATTTTATTTTAGTCCCATCTTCATAGGGTAAATATACTATCCTAACCATTATCGTCATCCAAAGTAGAGCTTTCCGGTGCGAAAGCTCGCACATTTGCACGTGTATTCTATTAAGAGCTTGCCGGTGACATATCGGTGATATTGCACTACCATTTGTCAAAGAGCGTTCCCTGGAACCACACTAATAATGTGGATTTATGGACCGTAATTAAATGTGGACACTTAGTTCAGTAATTACACTTGAAGCATTGCAGCTGATATAGACAGCCATTAACTACCCGTCCTCAAGAGAAATACTTCTGAAGAAAATTACAGGACTTGTAAAGATAGCAATTAACCTAATAACGATAATGGTCGTTTGTTTATACATTTAGATTATTTTAATTGTAAAAGAATATAGAGTTTTAGTAATTATTGGAAGTAAACTATTTTTCCATTTAAAGAATAAATTACTGCCCCAAAAATCATGTGCATTTTATATTACTACTATACTTCTTACGGTGGGATATTTCAAAAATCTTCCATTAGGTGACAATAAATAACCACATAATTAAGCAATGAAGCAATGCAACAACTATTTCAGGTCTCACTATCCCTTACATTAATTAACTGTTGTGGTGAGTGAGTAGTTGCATAAAAGCTACTTACGCCGCCACACGAATTGACCGTAGCAACTTCAAAAGTTTACATTTACGACACTTTTGTTTAACTAACGATGCATAAAGACCACTAATCGTAACACAAACTGTCCAATCCGAAATAATAACACGTGCATTCGCAGACGACTTGTCTACATTGTCGTGAATTAGGCGCATTAGGCAGCCGCACCGTAATACACTGTGACAATGCGTCTACCCATGTTTACGTATACCATGCATTCGATGCTAAACAACGCAGATTAAGCTTTAAGCTTACGGATATAGAGCTGAGTTTAGTATATAGTATAGATGTAAGTTAGGATGTTTAGTTCGCGGGTTGGACGTGACTATTTGTAGCAAGAGATAACAGCACACGAGCCGGCAGCAGAACCTGTTGATGATAAGCGCCGTCGTCGATAAGGCCTTGCGGTGATGGACGGACCGACGCGAATTTCGGCGAATGCATATTTCATGAGTTGATTAAATAGTTCACGCTTTGAATTTGGCTACACATACATATGTATGTGTGAGAATACTGCAGCAGTGCAGCGAGCCGGTTTTATATGGAGATTTCATTTGTTTAAATTACATTGCCAGGTAGAGGTAGGTAATAAAATTCTCTGTTTTTATCTGAGCGTGCTAGAGCCATAAGAAAGATTTAAGGTATGTATGCTTGTAGATAGTAGAGTAAATAACGTTTTATTTATGATGTTACAGAATATTGCACTAGGTACTAATTTATTGAGTACAAGAGGGGTATATACCGATTTAGGATTTTGAAATTATTGGAACGAATGGTTGACCGAGCTAACTGAGTAATAGCTTTTTGATTTAGCAAGCCCGCCATATGTTGGTGTGAATAAACGTGTTTATTTAATATATAAAATTATATGTATATTTATATACGTATTATATACACTTGAAAGCAAGTGTATTTTAATTTTGTCCCACATCAGAAAATAACATTGACCATTTAAATTTGTCATATCAACTATTACCTTGCTTACATAACTACGTAGTAAATTTCTGACATTATGATCTAAGGTTTAAACCTTTCTAACCATTTTTATTTAGTCCCAATGGTTTAGAGTTTGAGTACTTTTGAGAGGACTGAATAAAAAGTGACTTTAATATACCATCAGTGGCTATAATTGTATACGGGTTGGGAGAGTTGTGCTTTGTGGATTAAACTAAACTCAGTTGTTTAGTGTCTTGCCGCAGTGATGTCTTTTAATTTCAGACAGGCATAATTTCATCGAAATCTTCACCTAACATCTGGTGCGATAGCGGTCATGCTACATTAGAACACAAAAATATACTCAGAGCAAAACCACCATAAAAGATTTCTACGGAAACGATTCGACTAATAATGCAGTTATGGTAAAATTGATAGCAAAACCCCCTTTACCAGCACTTTGCATTCGCTAATGTTTAAACATTTAATAGATACGTTTTGCAGATACCATAAGTCGTTGGCCCTTTGCCATTGGGAAAGTTCTTTGAGAACTTAGGGAAGTGTGGGTGATACAAGGTACAGTAAGCTAGTTTTTTTTCTACTTCAGTTCATTGTGGTAGGACTTCTGCTAGTCCACCTGGGGCAGTACCACCACTTCGCCTATTAATTTTCACCCGTGAAACAGGAATGTTTTTCGGTTGAAATGGCAAGGTGTCCAGTGAAATTACAGGGCATGTGAGACTCAACATCCTTATGTCTCAAGTTAACAGGCGCAGTGCAGTGACGTGCAAAATTCTGGACTGCCATAATTTTGCATGCCGCAAGAATTTTGTATCTGTTATAGGTAGACGTCATCGCTGACCATCAGCGAGCGTCGTGCTTGTCTTGTTACCTTATATAAAAAAATTGAATTTTAGACCGTGTCTAATATAAAATAAACTGGCCAAGTGCAAGTCGGACTCGCACTCGTAGAGTTCCGTACCACACTACATTATATTATAATATCGAGCAAAATATATCACTATCCTTTTTCGCAAGCAAAAATTAACTTTGTTTTTCATAGGCTGAGTTGCACCATCTTACTTTAACTGTAACTATAACTATTAACCGGTGTTTTTATATGGATTTTGACAGATTTTTGACGTTTGTTATAGTTAAAGTTAGTTGGTGCAACTCAGCCATAGTGTTTGTATGAATGACAAAGCTATAATTTGAATTTGAAAAACTGATGACAATATTTCGTTCAAACTAATTTCCGTTGAAAGTGTTGAAAGTGTTGAAAGTGTTCTTTTTATTTTTATTTTATTTATTTTAGTAATCATACAGCGATTTTAAAAACTTAATACTAAGAATATAACATATGGAATATAGCCAAAATTGATTACAATTAGATAATTTGTGTGTGTGTGTGTATGTGTGTGTGTGTGTGTGTGTGTGTGTGTGTGTGTGTGTGTGTATGTGTGTGTGTGTGTGTGTGTGTGTGTGTGTGTGTGTGTGTGTGTGTGTGTGTGTGTGTGTGTGTGTGTGTTTGTGTAACTACTTGTATTATTATTTATTCTGTGTTACTAGTATTGTGTAGTGATTTAATTTCGAATTTTAAGGCACATTTAGACAAATGAAATAGATCCAAATGAGAATACTGCTTATTGTAAGTTTGAACAGCTCGAGACAAGACGGAGTTACTAGCATATTTTGTGTGGTAGTGAGGTACATTGAAAAGTGGAGTATGTCGCGTCCGACGTGAAGGAGTACATAATTCTAGATTTGAGAGTAAGTCGGGGCAGTCTAATTTACCTGAAAGTATGTCGTGTAATAGAACAACGTCATATTGCTTTCTTCTGAGCGATAGTGGTTCTATATGGAAATATTTGCAAGCCTCGGAATACGAATCAAACTGCTTATATGCTTTAAAACAAAGAAATTTTATGAATTTATGTTGGATAGATTCTAGCTTTTCTGTGTGAACTATATAACAAGGAGACCATATACTTCAGGCATATTCTAGTATGCTTCTTACATAACAGAAATATAAGACCTTGATGCAGCCAATATCTGTAAATGACTTGCAGACACGTTTTATAAAGCCGAGTTGCTTATAAGCTTTATGGACTATATCGTCAATATGTTCAATTAGAGTCATTTTACGGTCAAGTCTTACACCAAGGTCACGTACTGAAACTACCTTTTTGACGGGCTTTTCATCGATATAATATGTATTTTTAATTATTTTAGTTTTACGTGTAAATGTTATTTGAAGACATTTTGCTGTGTTTACTGTAATTCTGTTTGTTGTGTAGTACTCGCAAAGACTATTTAAGTCGCTCTGGATATTGATACAGTCAGATACCTTGTTAACCTTTAGGAAGATTTTCTTGTCATCTGCAAACATAATAAATTTCCAATTTGAAAAACAAGTGTTTATGTCAAAAAGGTATGCGTTGTACAACAAGGGACCGAGAATCGATCCTTGGGGAACTCCAGAGTCGATCGTAATATAGTCGCTGCGAGCACTGCCTATCACTACCGCCTGTCTCCTTTTCGCGATATATGAGCAGAACCATCTGTGAAGGTCACCACGTATTCCGAGCGCATATAACTTGTGAAGCAGGATGATGTGGTCGACTTTATCGAACGCTTTTTCGTAGTCGGTGTATATAACATCAACCTGCGCCCCCTCATTCATACTCAAAAATACGTAGTTAGTAAATACGTTCAGATTCGATACAGTAGAGCGCCTATTCATGAAACCGTGTTGTTCCTCAGGAATTGATTTGCATATAGTTGTACTTATCATCTTGTAAATCACCTTTTCAAAAATCTTACTGAATGTGTTTAATATTGAAATCGGACGATAATGTTCTATTCGTCTTCGAGATCCTCCCTTGTGGATGGGTACTATTTTCGCCTCCTTCCATATATCTGGGTAGATGCCGAATACATTGACTGATCATAAATATCTTTTGTAATGGTAAACTGAGAGATTTAGCACACTAGTTAATAAACAGCGGCGGTATACCGTCGCTGCCTGGTCCCTTATTAATGTCTAATGATTGTAATAGTTTTTGGATATTAGTCTCAGATATGTTTAAGTTATGCACTAAATCTACAGGTTCCGGGTAGGTACGTAGGTTGTTGTTGTATGATAACGCCGGTTTTTGGAAAACGCTATGAAAAAAATTATTAAATCCCTTACACATATCAGGTTCAGTGTTATATATCTGATCACCCAGTGTTAAGGTATTCGGGTAGCCCGTGCTGTTATTACGCAACGATTTCATGTAAGACCATAAATGTTTTGGGTTATTTTTAAGATGCGTTTGCATTTTTTCAATGTGTGTACTATAGCATTTTTTCTGTACACGTTTTTGCCTAGATCTAAACATTGAAAACTCATCGTAATCTCTCGGGTTACCGTCCTTTTTCCAGCGAGAATGTGCACTTAATTTATCTCTGATGATGTGGATAAGGGCCCTGGAGTACCAAATAGGATGGCTTTTCGTAGATGTTAAATTTATTTTAGGAACAAACTCGTCAATAGCTTGTCGTAATTGGGCGTAAAACTGTTACGTAATAATATCGATTGTCTCGCCTACTAACAAGGTGTCCCAGTCAACATTAATTAAATATTCATGAATTTTATCATAATCAGCTTTCTTGAAACAGTATTTATATATTGAACTGCGTTTCTTAAGGGGTAACATTAGATCAGTCGCATCTAATTGTAAAGGAGGATGGTAAACATCTGCAGCTAATAATGATGAGTCTGAACGTGACACATCCAACGAGACATTACTAAAAATTAAATCCAATATGTTATTACAACTGTTGGTGTGCAAGTTGTACTGGTCAAAACCAGATAATCCACAAGCGTCGGTAAAGCTTATTACAGCTTCTTGTAGGTGAACAGAGCCCCGTTTATTAAAAGTGGGACCTGCCGATGACCAAGAGATACCCGGGAGGTTAAAATCTCCCGCTATAATGAAGTGGTCGCTCGAGTGGGAGGCAATAATTGTAGCCATAGTTTTAGTAAACTCTTCAAGACGGCCGCTTGATTGTCACCGGGCGGTATATATACAACACCTATGTGCAGGTCTCGTCTATCACCTACCCCGAGCGCGCGAGCCGGGACAGTGACCCAGATGCAGTCGACGCCGGCGCATGTCCATCCTGGTTCTTCTTGCGCATGTAAATTGCGCTTCGCGCAAATCATAACAGCGCCGCCGGTTTTTTTTGTTGACGTGTTTATACTTCTGTCGCATCTTATTACATCATAACGATCATCGCACAATTCACGATTATAAAAACTATTAGTTAACCACGTTTCGGTGATTAATATTACGTCGTAGTTATGAGCGAGGATACATCGTCTTAGCTGCGTCGTCTTGGTTCATAAACCGCGAACGTTCTGATAATATAAATTTAACTTGTTAGAAAGCATTATTAAATATTACAAATGTACGAAAGTTTAAGAGAAAATATAAATAAATTAAAGTGTTGTAAATGTCCAGTAGTTTAGTGCGGCCGTTTGTTTTACTTAATAAGCAGTATTTATGTTTACTATTACGAAGATGTGTGATATTAAGTGTTTGTATATTAGGTACAGATCTTGCGAGTAGTTGTAATTGTTTATAAGTATAGGTGATGTATGCGCAGGAGTAGGCAATCATGTGTTTTGTTGTGTATTTAGTGGTGGTGATAAAATGAATTTGAATAGTATGTTGTGGGTTTTGTGTGGTGAATTGTACTTTGTGACGCACGTAACAAGTGAGTAATATACCAAAATATAAGCTTAATACTAAGAGAGATGCGACTGAGAGTGAATTAGAACAATTTAAACAATGTTTTGCAAATCTTTGCCCGAACAAATCGTAACAATAGGTTATTCCTCGTTTTTTCTTTAAAAAATGTTACAATTTCTCACCCACACGAATTTATATGCCTTATCTTTAGCGCGGATCTTCGCCGCACTAAGCAGTTGCTTGTTCTCCGGGGTGAGATGTTCATTCACGAAGATTCTTTTGTCCGTGCCACCGAGGCCTAGATCGCGAGTAGTGATGCCTTTGGATTTCCGGAGGCCCGAGATGATCTGATCCTTAAGCATTCTGGTTTGAAGCTTCACGACGATAGGTTTAGGTCGGCCTTCCTTCCTCTGCATGGGCTGAACGCGATGCGCCGCCTCCACCTGAGCGGGCTGCAGCGGAACTCCAGCATGATTGGCGATCTTTACAACCAGGTCGACAGCCGATTCGTTGGCCGTCTCGGGCAGGCCGACGATTTCGATGTTGGACATCCGGGCCCACTGCTGTTGTTTGTTCATCTGTGCTTGTAGGTCATGTAGTATATTCCTATTGTAACGAGGTATTTCGACTCGTTACATATTTTTCGCTTGGAAGCACATTTCAGCTTCTAAGACTGACAAAATTACCTTTTGGTTTTAAATAATTTAGAACATTTTCGTATTTAGCCATTTTTAGTCGATTTTAAATAATCGAGTTACTACTTGGTCTGTGGATCATTCAATATCCTATAGACAATCTTTCAAAAAAAAAAATGACTTTGACATCTGTCAATTCTCGATCGGAGACGTCACTTTTTCTTGTCCCTGGGGCCTACAAAGAGCTAAACTTTTTGTATTTTTTTCTTAATCAGATTTAACAAGATGAATCCATCTTGTTAATTAAATATGCGACGCTAATTGGCGTGCATATTATGTTCAAGCATGTGTTAACGTCGTGATTTTGCGGTGAGTCAATTTTTGATAACCTAAAATGTTTCGCGTCATCCTTCATGGCGACAAATTACAATCGGATTTTTGGTTACAGCCTTTGGCGCTGTTTGTGCGACGATGGGTGTCGACAACTGTTTGTGCGACGATGGGTGTCGTCAACTGTTTGTGCGACGATGGGTGTCGTCAACTGTTTGTGCGACGCTAGATGTCGTCGTCTATTTTGAGCGGTGTGCTTGACGCCGAATTGTTGGGTTTGCTTTGGAAGAAATTTGTAATAGCCATGCCGCGCTCTCGACTTCACCGGACGCTGCAGCTAAGCGAATTTCATTATAACTCTTTTTATTACCCTTAAAACTTTGATTTCGTATTGGCAAGATGCAAGAAAGACATTAGAACGAAAGATTATAGCAAGAAATAACCAAATTTCAATAGTAAAATGTAAAATAAATTAACCTCAAAAGTAACGAAAACCGAATGGTATTTATAGTCAAATGTTTAGATATAGTATTCCGGCTTTAACTAAGTAATGTGTAGCTCACTTTAAAATTTATCATACATTCCCAAAACAGTGTTATCATTTGCCTGTCCCCCGGTCCGAGATTAAAAGTCTCAATGAAACCGCTGATTTATCCTGGTAAGTTTTAGATCTTGGTAGAACAAGGGCGCTCGATATTCATAAATACTGTCTACCTAACATTAATTTTTAGCTTTTTATACTCTATAACATTCATGTTACAAACAGTAATGTTTATACTTTTATAACCAAAATTTTTTTATTACACTATCCTCTAGAGACTGTTTCTGTAGGGTGTCGTAATTTCTCTTGAGGTTCTCGTGATCACCCTGCAGTTTTGTGTGCGAGATTTCGAGCTGGTCATATTTTGCAGTCACAGTCTTTAGCTCTTTACGAAATTCAGCGACCAGTGAGCCTTTGAGTTCTTTGACTATCTCTTTCTTTAACAGGCTCAGCTTATTATCTAATAATTTATCTATTTGCGACACTATGCTGTTTTCACTTGGGATCGTGACGTTGCTTGCTTCTGCAGCTGTAGGGAAGCTGCTGGCTAAGCTTGTGGTGGCTGTTATTTCAGGTGTTGGTTCTTCTACTGCAGGTGAGCAGGGCAATGAAATAATAACATCACCTTTAGGTAGGTTCACTTGTAACTGGTTAGCCGGCTTGGCGACGTTTCTCACTGGTGTGTTGTCTCCCTTTCGTTGTGCTGCTACACAGGAGGGACACTTCCACTGCGATCTCGATGTCGACTCGCTGGTGTAATTAACACACTCCGAATGATAAAGACGAAGACAATGAGTACACTTGATGCGTTTCTGTGTCACTGTTATTGTAGCTCGGCAAGCTTCACAAGATCCAGCCATAATTCCGATTTTATTATAAATTCTTTTACAATTACTCTTAATTAATGACTTTTTCTTATATTTACACTTGAAAACACGATATTATTAATTAATTTATTAATTTTGTTGGGAACATAACAAAAATAGTACCGTTCACTTTTTCTGTTGAGGGTAGCGTTAAAGTTGCATATATCTTTTTTAATTTTTAAAATTAAGAGTGACACTTTTTACAATCTTAGGAGTGTCTATCTTTCAAACGATTGACTTTGAGAAAAAATAGTTTAACGAACCTCAACGTCATTTTTAAAGAACTATCTATAGACACACCGCACGTATAGGTTTGATGATATTTTTTTTAACTCTCAGTACCATGTGTAGCCCCCCTTAATCTATTATTTTGTTATTATTGTATAAAAACCGTAAAGTGGTTTACAGAATACATCTACTTACCAAGTTTCAACTGTGTATTACTAATAGTTTCGGAAATAAAGTGGCTGTGACATACGGACGGACAGACAGACATGACGAATCTATAAGGGTTCTGGTTGTTGCTATTCGGCTATGTAACCTAAAAAGGTGTTGATGTACAATTAATTAATTTATGGATTTACAACAGCACATCTCTATTATTTCTAGACAGAGAAACAGCAAAGCCGATATATTGCGAGCCAATCCCACTTTAATACTAGTAGGTATTAATGAATAAATCACAGCGTAGTCTTTTCGCAACAAATGGGGGCAACCGATAAACATTCATCTTCGATACATAGTTGACTAAACGGCGTGCCTAAAAAAGGAGTACGGTCTCACTTGGGTTTGCGATTGCTACGTACTGTTTGGGTTACTACTATTATTTGAATAGTTTCGAGTTTTCGTAGTAGTTTTGAATTTTAGTAGACTTTATTAGTAGTTTTTAGATTTGTTTTTAGGCCAATTGAATGTGATGTTGTTTTATGCCTATAATAGTTTGCACCAAGCACGATCCTCGGCTACTTTCATCTAGTTCTTGTCAGCCACCTTGCGATGATCATCGCTCTGCTACGCGCGACAATCCGCGGTCTCACTAAAGTCACTCAAGAACTTGTTTTCTCCGACGTTTATCAATATCCTAACCTACTGGAAAAGTTCGTAGAATATTTCTGCGCAGGTCAGTTTCACTAGCAATTCATATCTCTAAAGATACTCATGAGATCTTAATAAAATTCAACTGGCTGAATGGCGAGCTCCCTGCCACTTCAGTTTGCTAATTTGCTTATTTAATTATGAGCTTCACTTTAATGAGGTGTTTTACACAAATTCTAACTCACAAACAATTCTTTAACTCTACTTTCACTTACCCTTGCAGTCGTGGACTGTAACTTATGATGATGACACAGAAAGAAACTTCATCTGCTTTGTGACGACGGTGACTTTATGCCTCGAAAGAATATTTTTAATGTTTTAAAATCGAGGAAGATTCGAGAACAAATATTAAAGCATCGGTCGTCATGCGAGTCGCGCGTGCAATAGGTAAGCAATGAATAAACTACCAGCCAGAGTGCGAGCGATAAAAATGATATATGTGAGCTGATGTGGACAACGTACTACTACTACTACTTTATTTGTTACTTGAACGCCACCTATTCGACGAGAAATTTTTAAAGCTCAATTTTATGGGTTTGCTAAATACTCCAGTTTGATAAGGTTTTATGTAACGTTTGCAGTGAGTTCATAGCAAATTGAGCAGTATATTTATGATTATAAGGATATTTATGCACATATATTGATTTGATTTAATCATCAGTTACTAATCTATGTTTTTTTTTTCTGAGTCTATGTTTCCGGCTAAATACAATATGGGGGTGAATAATCTTTTGGGTAAGCGCGCTCCATCATCGACCGCATCATCACTTAACATCAGGTGAGATAGTGGTCAAGTGCTGCCCAGTTCTATATTTAAAAAAAATCTAGTGTGGTACCCTCTTCAAAAACATCAATAAGCTTCCGGTCATTAGATAGTAAGCGATGATATCTTTATGTGTCGGAGAGACAAGAATTTCAACACTATCTTAGTATCTATCTTCATTGACGATGTGGTCAGAGAAGAAAACCTGCTTATCTAGAAATAGAACATGGTATGAGATGAGAGATGCTGGATAAAAAACCAATTGGTATACCATCTTACAGGTTCTACCTAGTTTGGATATCAATGCTTTTCCTTATCATGAATGCTTGTAATTCAGTACTTGTACTATGTTTTACATGATGTTTGTAAAAGACAAATAAATTTCATTTCATTTCATTTCAATTTCATTTCAATTTCATTTCAATTTCATTTCAATTTCATTTCAATTTCATTTCAATTTCATTTCAATTTCATTTCAATTTCATTTCAATTTCATTTCAATTTCATTTCAATTTCATTTCAATTTCATTTCAATTTCATTTCAATTTCATTTCAATTTCATTTCAATTTCATTTCAATTTCATTTCAATTTCATTTCAATTTCATTTCAATTTCATTTCAATTTCATTTCAATTTCATTTCAATTTCATTTTAATTTCATTTCAATTTCATTTCAATTTCATTTCAATTTCATTTCAATTTCATTTCAATTTCATTTCAATTTCATTTCAATTTCATTTCAATTTCATTTCAATTTCATTTCAATTTCATTTCAATTTCAATTTTATTTCAATTTCATGTCAATGGACTTTAGTGCTGGCCAGTGCTTTGCGACTCTAAACCCGCCTTCCAAGCTGGCTGACGTCGAACACAAAGTTGGAACTCAGTCAATAAAAATACTGTGACACACAAAACGCAAGGTGGTAGGACACTGTCCAGTGCCAGCCTGGCCAGCTACCACCCTTAACTTTGGAAATATATTGCCAATCATCTAATGTATTCCAGCACCTGTCCTTTAGACCCAGTTCCCATTCTAGGCCCAGTGTGCTACCATCGTCGTATGCCGCATCATCACTTACAAACAGGTGAGATAGTTGTCAAACGCTAACTTATACATTATAAAGAAATATTTAGATTTCTAGTCTTTCGTGGGTGTCCGTTTCCTTGAGATAGTGGTAAAACGCTAGCCTTTAAGATATAACAATAAATAAAAATAAAAACATTCAGATAGATCTATCAATTAGCCAACATGATATAAAATAATTTGTGATACGCAACATAAAATACATTTAAGTGAAAACAACAGATATTCAATAGGTACCTTATGTTTCTGATTTCAATAAAATCTCGCTGCTTTAATTTTAGACGCACAAATAAAAAGTACAAGTGGTCTCCGACATATATATCTTATACAATGCCAAGAACTAAAACAATAACAATAAAATTGAAACTTGTGCAATCTTTGCTTGACATTTCGAAAAAGAATACATATACATGTTCACTTTAATAAAATACAAAAGTTTTTGATACATTCATAGTTAATTCTATTTACAAATAAGTTTATGGGGTGGTTATAGTTTGGGTGGTATATGATCATCATGATCGCTACAGCCTTGGTTTTGTCCTTTGCTGAGCATATCTTTTTTCTTTTTCAGCCGACTTCCAAAAAGGAGAGGGTTCTGTATTCGTCAGTATGTTTTTATGTTTGTTACGCGATTCTCCGCCAATTATGAACCGATTTGAACGATTCTTTTTTTTTTTGTTAATAGAGTCAATCTACAAAGTGATTTAATTTTAATTTTATCAAGATCTGATAAGTATCTGTAGAGATATGGCGATAAACATCTCAAACTTGCTACTGAGACTGGTACAGGCCCGGTAGGCATGTGAAGTCGGTTTTTTTAGTTATTGAAATATTTAATTATTGCAACTGAAAACGTTTCAGTGCTATATTAATGAAAGTCGTATAAACTATAGTACAACTAGTAATACGTGTTAGGTCCACGGCTACATCGGCTGTATTATATCACATTCAAACCACCAAACTGTCCGCCGCGGCGCAATAAGCATACTACGTTAAGCTTCGTTTACCACATGGATTTTAACAAGCGGATTTTATATGAGCAATCAATATTTAATTAACTAGTGCACATTTTGCTAATTTATTGAATTTCAACAATTTTCTAGTACTCACATTAATTGTTATTATCAGAACTACGCCTTGGTTTGCGAGGCGTAGCACCCGTCGCATTAGTCGATGTGTTGTTTTATTATGGTGGTAATTTTAAAATTTAATATGCTCCTACCACTTGTAAACAAATACCCGTACCAGGGTTTGAATGGGTGACCTCTCGCTTAGAAGTCCAGCGATCCAAAATTGTTGCTCTGATCTAAAGCACTACACGCAAAACTCAATAAATAATCGGAAAAATCAAATTTGTCAATTTAACTTTTACTAAACCTCATAAATATTTTTTTATACAAAAAGCTATGTTTTAATTATATGAAAAAAAAAAACAAATTAACTAAAAGATTCTTTTTAGGGTTCCGTACCCAAAGGGTAAAACGGGACCCTATTACTAAGACTCCGCTGTCCATCTGTCTGTCTGTCTGTCCGTCTGTCACCAGGCTGTATCTCATGAACCGTGATAGTTAGACAGTTGAAATTTTCACAGATTATGTATTTCTGTTGCCGCTATAACAACAAATACTAAAAACAGAATAAAGTTAAAAATAATAGAGGGTCCCCATACAAGAAACTTGTTTTTTTCGACATTTCACGCCATCTATGAACGCTTAGTTAGGTAAACGTCCCATAGATGGCGTTATATTGAAATATCGATCTCTAACACCTTTGTTAGACGTTAGATGCCGTTATAATAAATAAAATGTTTATTCAATATTATTTTTTGCTGGCGAAAAATGATAGTGGTATTTTTTGCTCGATCTTATAAAATACTGTAGTGTGGTACGGAACCCTACTAGTGCGAGCCCGATTTGCACTTGGTCAGTTTATTTTAATGATATAAGATAACAGGGCAATCACGACGCTCCCTTGATGGTAAGCAATGACGTCTACCTATTACAGTTATAGCGTCAACTTATAGTAAAACAGTGTTGTTTCGATTCAGTATTAAAATATCCTTAATTTTATAGCACAGACCAATAATAAAGCAAGCTGTCATAAACCCAAAGTTTGGTAGCTCAAACACATCCCTACTTATAAAAATAAGCAGTTAAAAATTACTAGAGTTATTCTGCATATCTATAAAAGCTGGTGTACTCGCGATCTCCCGCCGTTTATTTTTGCCTAATGACCTATGCAGAGAAGGGGTTTCCTGTAGATACCCCGCGGCCCTCGGAAGGTTGCTCCTCGGTGAATTGTTACAAAGTTTGAATACGGTGTTATTGTAAATTCTAACATGTGTAGGGATTGGCTGATATTCGGGATACGATGTTGGAAAGGTATAATATTAGAAGGAATAATGATAACAACGTTTAACGATATGAAAACACAAGGCTATTAGCCAGTTCTGAACATGAATCTTGATGACTATGGCAATTTAATTTTTAAGACTATAGATTGATGAATACCATTATTTAGCATCGTACTTGTCTGTGACCAAAGTTTGACACAAATTACAGCAACTAAACGCTGTTAAGGTACGTACACACCGCGGCGCCCTGCGTCCTGCGTGCGCGATCGCAGTACATTTCAATTGTTTTCTGATCGCGAAAACAATTGAAATGTACTGAGATCGCGCACGCAGAACGCAGGACGCCGCGGTGTGTCCGTACCTTTACAAATTAAATATTGATTTCAATCATGACCAATATTATAAATGTGAAAGTCAGTTTGTTTATTTGTTTGTTTGGGACTTCTTCAAGGTCAAACAGCTTGACCGATATAGCTGAAATTTTGCACAGGGATAGCCGGTACTATGGATTAGGATGTATAATATACATATATATACTATAGGATATTTAATGCGGGCAAAGCCGCGGGGCACAGCTAGTTACTTATAAATCTATCTACTGCTGAACATATGCCTTTTTTTATCGCATATACCCCTTACACAATCTGATTTCAAGACGACTGTACATTTTAATTTAACGACTAAAACCATAGTAATCCTATGAGATTACTATTGACTACGACTATTGAGTATTTTTCACTGAGCATAACCCTTGTATTATACGCTATCTAATCATTTACCAAAATCAGCCCTTTATGTCAAAGTTTAGAAACAAAAATCAAAACATTTCCGTGAATACACGTTCTGGGTATTCAAAGATCAAAATAAAATATTGGTGCGGCGGAGTACAAAAGGCATCGTAAGTTTAGCTTATCGCCTTTCGTGGCCCGTTAGCCACCACCGCACAATTGATTCTACTATTCTAGCACTCCCACAGCTAGATTTTACTATATAAAGCCTTTATAAAGTGCACGTTTGGATATTATCATATTTCACTGAGTCAATTACAGAATACCTGGTACTGTTTATTCCAACTCTCAGTGAAATTGTTTGAAATTCATTCTTAGTGTGGCAGTGGTACACTTTCAAGTTTTGTGTTTGTACAGCTAACTACGTCAAATCTATTTTGATATGGACCCATTCAAATGCAGCGCGGTATTTTATAAATAATGAAGATGTTTATGAATTTATTTTGCTTTGTAAAATTTCTCATAAACAGGGAAACATAATCCGAGAACAAACATCATTAAACAAACGCTTGTTTTGTATATTTTCAAACACTGGACCTTTTGTTTTGAATTCCTACTGTATCACAATAATGATGCTAAGCACCTACACTATCCTGCCAGCAAATTGAGCCTAAAAGAAAGTCAATGGTCAAGATGTATGGAGCTTATAATCCAGGGTGTTTTTCCACGATGTTTTACCTTTAAGGTACGACCACACCGCGGCGTCCTGTGTGCGCGATCTAGGCGGCGATCAGATAGCGCAGTAGTATTTGTCAAATTAATCAGAAAACGATTCAAAATCAGATCGCGATCGCAGGGCGCCGCGGTGTGGTCGTGCCTTTACTGTAAAGTTACCTGGTAATACGCATATTATATATTTTTCATAAGAAAAAGCCAATAGAAAGTGACGGAATTTTAACCAAAGATTTTAGCTTAGCGTCGCATCAATCTTGGTCTCTGGTTTAAATCTACGATTTTCTTATTTGAAATCTAGACCTTAGTAGATTTGCTACAGAGCTCTCATTGAGCAATATGACTGACCAGTTGGTAGTGGTTAGTAAGCCTGGGTGTGTAATTGTACAAACTTAACTTTGCAGTTCGCTCCCTAAGCCGATGCCCAGACACGGTTAATGTACCAACAGCAAATAATAATTTTGTAAATTTCCTGTTTTTCTTTGTTATTGGAATGTTGTAATTTGTTTATGGAAATACATCTAAAACCCGTAAATATTTAGGTCAATATTTAGAGTTTTCAGATGTATTTCCATATAAGTGCTTCAAGACCTTGTTTCTTGCAAAATTTCATGATTCTAGGTCAATGAGAAGTACCCTATAGGTTTTGATTCCCATGTGAAATCGCAAAATACACAAAAATATGCGACATAAACGGTCATATCTTTTTATCGCGGTGACTTACAAGTTTCATTTTTTTCTAAGCTTTTAGTCTAAGCGTGCCTATGAAACAGAGTCTTACTTGACGGACAGGCAGTCAGACAGATGGACAACAAAGTAATCCTGTAAGGGTTTCTTTTTGTCTTTGAGGTACGAAACCCAAAAAATAGAACCATCATAATTATGTAATTCACGTCACGTATATATAGCTAGCAGTCCTTATCCCGCTCTCACTTATTTAACCCCCATACTTTGTTTACATCGGCAGCGCGGTGGCATCCTATTCAATTATTATGGTCTTGAGTTGTCACAATTACTGCGAGTGTACACCCGAGGGAAAAACTCAGCTCCATTGTTGCCATGCAGAAACATTGTGATGTGTGCCGTCTAGTTGAGATGTATGTACACTGTTAATTACTCATGTTGTTTATACCTAGTTGACATTAAAACGAGTAGAAATTAGTTCTTGAATATACTGCAGTGTCATATGATGATGCTTGATATGATTTTATTATTATTGTTTTACATGATATTTACAAGCTCTTTGTTAAGCCTGCGGTAGAATAAGTATATTTTATTTACTACACAAACTGAAGTCAATCAAATTGTAAGAATTGTAAATCTATAAGACCGTAAAAATCAAATATACATAAAATTAAATATAACTGGCCAAGTGCGAGTCAGACTTTTGTCCCGCACCCGGAGGGTTCCGAACGCCATCTAACGAATATCTAACGAACTTCTAACATCAACTAAGTAAACGGTGTTAGTCATTAATATTATTAAATATCTGGTTTACCAAGCTTTGCTCGGTATTTTTTTTCCACTTAAATAGAAAAATATGACTCTTTCCGACATCTATTGACGAATAATAATACTATTTTTTTTAATTGAGAGCAACTGCTTTAACGACACAATGACACTAAAGATACTTCTACTCGCCAATAGATGTCGGGAAGAGTCATATTGATAGTTGATTATCGATAAAGTTGATTATTGAAAACACGAATAAAACAACATTTTTTGAAAATGAATCCTAGCTAGATCGATTTATCGCTCCCTAAGTTGGTTCCGCGCCGTTGGTTCCCTATTGGTTCGGAACCCTAAAAAGTGTGGTGTAGCTATGGTATCTAGCTACTATAACAGCAGTTAACATGATATAATTAATAATAATAAACCGGCAAAAAATTCTGAAACTCGTAGTGCTCTTAGAGTAAAATAGTTATATTTATATGTATGTTAGTCTGTAAGGTATTTATAATATGGGTCTTAAAATAACATGTACTGTTTTTTTAAGTTACCTGAATAAAAGATTTCTTTATTTATTATTATTTATAATTGATAATAGCATTACAAATGCAAAATTACAAATATAGCTGCGGAAGCGTCCACCAATCACAACTAGACCTAAATGAAATACATCATATCCACCAATCAAGCTAAAGCTCCGGCTGTAATGCGACATGCGATAGATGGAATAAAAAAAATAGAGACGATGTCCTCGTAATTAAACCTTAACTTTAATAACTTTCATAGCCGTTGAACTACTTTAAAGCTGCGTTATGTCTTAATATTATACAATAGGTTGTAAATCAGATCTATTCCTGTAAAATGTATTAAGTAGGACGGCACTATTAAGCACTTTATAAGTTATTATAATGAGTGGTATATGAAGCATACTATTCATACTATTCATGCATCAGTAAGTTTTAATGATTACACTGCTGTTTCATAGAATCTGAAAGTATATTTTCTCTAAGTAAGCCTTAGTCAGTACTAAGCCTCGACGCAAAACTAACTTTTTAACTCAGTGGCTTCTCAGATATTAGTATAATAATAAATTTAAGTTAAAAAGCAGGTCAAATTTCTGTCTTACTTACTTTGTAACTTAGATACTTACAACCTGTCTTGAATCCATTTCTAAGCTAAAGGGAAGAATATACGACCACATCATCGCTTACCGTCAGGCGAGATAGTGGTCAAACGCTAGTTTATAAGATTTATAAGTATATAAGTAAAATAACTATACGTTATAATAAACGAAATCAAAATGTTCAATAATACGCACATTTTCTTCCAAAACTAAACCATAACTAGGTACCTATCTACTCCCAATCAAACTGTTCCTCACCTACTGGCCTACAAACGGCACATTTAGAGATCAATTCCATCCAACCTGACATTACCTGCACCCTAAGTACTTCGGAAACGGTCGAGCCCATGAAAAATATGATATGAGGAAAGGGAAGAACCCTATAAGCCCTTTTATGAAATCGTTAATGACCCCGTTGATGGCTCGAAACGGGTTTTTTCGAGTTTCACATGCTTTTACAACGTCTCTGTATGCTTTTGTAAGTGTTACAACCGTATTGGGATTCATATGTAAGATAAACTGTGAGTGGATTGGCTGTTTCATATAGGATACTTTGTACTCTGTATTCTGCAGATTAAAGGATAATTCATGCTGTATTTGGATATGTACATATTATGAGGAAGAGGATAAACAACACCTGTCTAGTCTAGTATTAGCTTAGTTACAGGCATTATCTCCTTAAACATAGTAAAATTCCAAAATAATAATCATCCGTTTCGCAATAGAATAGTTGCACTACAAAATCAAATGAGCGTTTATAACAAACCGCAGCGTTGAGAACAAATACAACTAGGTTTAATTAGCAACCTAAAACTTACAACAGCACTTGAGTGACCAAAGTTGCGAGATATACAAACCACGGCTGCTTTATCTGTTTGCATAAAATAAAAAAATAATAAAGCCTTGGGTTTCGCGCCGCACTTGACATTCGCAAGTTTTAATTGCCATACTCAGTGCCACTCCTGCGGTCTGAGTGGGCGAAACGTCACCACGAGAACTTTGCCACAGTAAATCCAGCGAGATAGCTCTGTACCGAGCTGTTTGCGGTCTTGCAGCTGACCCTAGTTTTTGACTTCGCAATGGTACTAAGCTACGTGTTGTACTTGGTAAGTAGTACGATGCTACATGCTACAGAATGCTACGCGCGTAGCTTATACTACGAGCTTGTTTTAACAAATTGCAATGCTACAGGTACATGTGGACTATAAACATAATATTGTATCCGTAATATGATAAATAACATTTACAGGTCAACAAAGATATATTTTCAGTCAAATTAACATTTATGAAGCATTTCTTAAACCAAAACTTTGGAAATACGAAGAAACTATTACTTACTCACAATTATGCAGTAAGCCGTTCTAAGGAGAGCATTTCACGTGTTCAGAAACATTTTTTGTTTCTGAAATAAAGCTAAAATTCTAATTTGGTACGACAGAACAACATAGTCATCCTGTGTAAACAGACAATACCAAAGTCTAAGGGATAATACAGTGTAACGCGGACCGTCCGCGCTTTCGTATGTGCTCTCGTTGTCGTTCAGTTACATACGGATTTTAATTACGTATATGTTTTCTCAGTTTGCACGTTTGCAAACATGATCTGTATGATAGCCTATATTATATACCTAAATTAACTATATTAAACAAAAAAAATGATGACGACAGAATTTCATGTCCGCCCCGCACGACCATCCTTCAAGCACTGCAGCAATATATTATGTTACTCTTTGGCTAGCATGGCAAGGGGACTAATTTGTCTTTCCACCTAATCGTGTTTTATTTGGTGGAAAAGGCAAATTATAAGTAAAGTTTTACGACAATTATAAACGCCCGCTGACTTTTAATCAATTCTTTTTTTTTACGTTTAAATACGAAACAAAATCAAAACTAGGGGTTAAACTTCACCAAGCGTTAACTTGTTATGTTGATCTCCTGTCAGTGGCGAAAAACAGGGAAATAATTTTGTCTTTCCCCCAGGGATAAGGCCATGCTAGGGACAGTCAAACTGAATATACATCGTATTTCTCTACTATTGCGGTTCTATTCATTACTTTACATTTTTACATAGTTCATTCTCAGTTACTTCAAATATCAGTCATCAACTTCCATTCGCAACAAATATCATATATGATAGCCGCAAGAGATGCCATCGCGAATATTGGACGAGAAAACGTAGAAAAAGTTAATCGAACGTTACACCTCGACATTGAGATACTGCGCACCTCCGACAAAATAGAAAGAAAATAAAAGTGCCGTATACCTAACTTCGAAGCTTCGATATAACGTACTAGAACATACCAGGTCCGAGGCACGCATTTTAAAAAATGGTACAGCTTATGTTCCCCCGTGAGAGGAAGCGGTGGGGGTGAGGGGGACGTAGTTTATGGACCGAACTGATACCGGGACCCAGGAAAGCGCTCAGCTTACGCTTAGGATTTGTGTACGCGAGATATTTACATGGAATTTCATGTTAAAAGTAATGTGGGAAATTATAGGACCACTTGAAATGGGAACTTTTGGGATTCATGTGTTTTTAGGGGTTCGGATGTCAATCATATTGTATTCTGAAAATTTTACTGCTCCTACAGCAAGTGCTTTTTTTCAAAGCAACAAAAATAGACCATCTGAGTTGAACTCGCCCTTTCTTTCTAAATAGTCAAAGGTACTATCTCACCTAATGTTAATATCAACATTTTTGTAATGTTTTAAATGACGAAGGAACTGCAAACGGTCTTAGCAGTAAACAAAAATTAGACAATCATTAGAATACCCAAAGCCTGATAATTTTATATTATATTGATAATCCAGTTTCAAAACTTTAACGAGACCACCACATCTGAAAATCACATTGAATTCGTTGATAAGAAACCTTGGGTATTACCTAGATACAGAATAGTACAAGGTAATTGATTTACACGACTATAATTAACTTAACACTTTTACATTTTAATAATATCACTCAAATATGTATATCTGTAATCTTCTGTATATATAATAAAAGACAAGCGTTACTGACTGACTGACTGACTTATCTATCAACACACAGCTCAAACCACTTAACGGAGCTGAGCTGAAATGTTGCATGTATATAGTTATTAAGTATGACGTAGGTATCCGCTAAGAAAGAATTTTCCTAAATTCACCGTTTAAGGGGATGAAACGGGGGATCTAAGTTTGTATGGAGAAACAAGATTAAACAGTTTTATTTATTTGAAACTTCACACAAGTGCTTCTGTAAATACATACGTAAATACATATTTCAGGCTTTTTCAAAATTCCATCCCTAAGAGGGTGGAATTGGGTTACAAAGTCTGAAAATCAATATAGTTTTGTCGGTTTCATAAAAATGAATCCCTATTTCTCTTAGTCCCGCTATAACTTAAATACGGGTGGACCGATTTGGCAATATTTTTATTGGTGTGTTTATATGAAAGATAGGTTTTTACGAAATAAGTGTTTTTAAATACATGAAAGATGTTTTTAACGCAGGCGAAGCCTCTTCTAGTTCTTCATATAAACGCAACAATGTAGTCAGAACAATGTAGTAGTAACCAAAAACTGATTGTAAAGTAATTCTTAAGAAGCTAGTATTATTAAGTCTTCGCCATGCCATTATCTCATTAGCCTATCAGACCGAATGAAAAGTAGCAGATGTCCTTCCGGCTGACCAGATAATCCGGCAAATGAAGCGATTGACGAAAACTGCTACCCGGTCACTGATTAATGTGATCAGTCCTAGCTACTTGGCCGTTAAATTGACTATTGATCATACTTAGCTCGCGATAATCTTCAGGGCTTTTGCAGTAGCGGGGAGACAGTAGGTAAACTGTTGTGGTTTACCTCAGTCTACAAAGGTAAAGTTAGAAAGAACATTTCCTTACATTACAAATAACTTTGTTTTTTTATACAGCCCTCTGACAGACGGACGGACGAACATCAAAGTCTTAGTAATAGGGTTCTGTTGTACCCCTTAGGTACAAAAACCTAAACACGACGTTGTTAGACATGTAAAATTATTATCACTAACCCACATTATCGTCATTGACTTATATTTGGCGTAAAAATAATACATTTTGAGCAATTAAAGGTTTTATTACATTTTATGGACTTTTGTTGATTTTTCAATGCACTAAACTAAATGTTTATGCATAACAAATAAAATCCCATACAAAACTTAGAGGAGTCAAATAGAAAGTAGTTGGTGGTTACTAAAGAATCTGAATCACTGTTATCACGTCCAGAGTGGTACAGAGTTGGCGAGAAATGGCGCGGGAAGTGGGGGGTAAAGGCGGGTCCTGCGGCAGACATGACTTATTACAACCGCCAGGATACAACCCTATTTCGGCCCTAATGACGCCGCTCCGTATAGGACCTTAATTTCGACGCCCCACGATTTTTATTAACGCATTCAAGTGGCCAGCAATTTGGCTCGCGTCTGGCGAGATTGATTCGTTTTTGTTTTGTGGTGCTCTTAATGACATACAAGCGACATTTTGTGGAAATGCTGAGTTTTTGGTTCACAGTATGTTTACGGCGGGGAAGAGGAAATTAGCTGGCTTACGTGCTATAAACCTTCTTATACATTGTTTTCTGATGTAGCCCGATTTATTTTGTATTTTATTGACCATTTAATGTTTTATAAATATATTAGTTGGTATTACTACTAGGTATTACTACATACAATATATATGGTACATATGCAGTACAACCCCATCTGTACTCCAACAGTCATATGTAAATAAGGCCACGATTAAAATTCGGATATGTAAAAGAAGAATAATGTATGTAAACCTACGACAGACACTTTTAGATAAAGATCCTTCCTGACCTTCCTTTTAAGCCCGTACAAAACTTTTGAAAAGGCAGAAAATGCCCTACCCTACTCGACAAAAGATATAAAAGTTACTTACAACGCGAAATATGTAGTCTTACACTTTACGTACTTATGTATAGGTAGTGCAAAAACAATTTTGCCACTCACAAACTTTTTATAGGTCACAGAAAATGTTATTCGAATTACGGGACGATTTTTGTGTATTCCTTTATACACTCGAACCGCTCATAAAGGGCAGACAATGAGGGAGGGCCGTGCGCTTCCATTCTTGGTAATTTGAGCTCCATAACCGGTACTAAACCGTTTATGATGCGGCTCTCGGAAAGGTTAAAGCCGGCCGGAACGGACTGCACGTAAATCAGTTACAACAAGCTCAATAAAATGGTAAAATGAAAATGTTTTCGCAACACTACGATGTGTGGTGGCGGTTTATTAGAATGTCACTGCGGCTTTGCGAGTGCCATCCGTAGTTTTAAGGTAAATAAAACGTTTTGTTATGCTTTTTCTGCATTGTGTTGGAGATATATTGTTGCGAAAAGTACAGTTACGTTGTAAAGTTACTGTACTGCTATGTCATCGTAAGTGGAGGTATGAATTAAATCAAACGCCAGTCTTTATTTAATATCATGGCACGACGATACATATCTTTATAGTGTATATAAATATGAACCTACTCATATCACACAAATATTTGTATATTTCAATCGTACTGCAGGTAAATTTTACCACTGAACATACCGTTATACTGCAGAATTCTATCTCGTAATAAGCAAATAACCTCACAAACTCACCGCTACATTTATAAATTAAAATCCATTAAAATAATAAGTTTCATCGCGAATTCAGCGCAATATTGTGAAATAAACATTTTTATAAAAATGTGTGTAAATATATCAGAGGCAGTGGAGTCGCGAAATGGGATCTTCAGTTCTTGGTCAAGTGTTCTCCAGAAATTCAGAGAGTCCTAGATCGGCCTCGTTTTCACCGCAACAAAATATGAGGAGACGCTATTCTCAGCTGCTTTTGAAATTCCTTTTTATTTTTAAACTAGCTTGCCCCGCACGAATTTGTTCACTTTCAAGATACGACCTAGATTTTACTGTATATGAGTTATCTTAGAGCGAGCACATAATTGCGTGACGTTGGTACTTAGGCTCTTCATGCTTCCTTTTAGTTTGAAAATAATGGGTTCGAACCCCCCATAGAGGTATATGTTTGTGTGATAAATATTAATTGGTGTGCAAAAATTTCAAATATTTGAGATGTGTAGTGAACTAGTGTATGATTGTCCTTTCTCCTACGACACACTAGTAGCGCCTCGCGTATAGTTCCCGTACCCGTGAGAATACGGGGATAAAATATAGCCCATGTTACTCGCTGATTATGTAGCTTTCCATTAGAGAAAGAATTTTAGAAATCGGTATAGTAAGTTTTTGAATTGAACTGTAACAAACAAAAAAAAATGAAATATGTCAACTTTATAATATTAGTTTAGATATAATATGTCGCAGTATCAGCACTACGGCACAAACGCCAAGCAACTCACAGCTGCTTGGGTGTGCAGTGTAGTCGATGCCAGTGGTGACGTTTGACAATTTCACACAGTCCAGACGGGAATGAACAACGTCATTCTGAATAGAGAGGCAAGAACGGGTGGTCGTGCCCAAATGGCATCGACTCATCGCGTTTCCAATCTTGATCCATCCAATGTCTTCTTAAGCTGATTGGAAATCTGTTTAAGTCATTCATTAAACGAACGATAGTACCAAGCGTTGCGAGTATTATTTTGGATTTTCACCATGTCCGACTCTGTTAACGAATCACCCAATCGCCCTCCGTTATATAATATATCTAAGTATTTTGTATCTGTAGATCATAAGTAAGTTTATGTACTCTATTCTCTATGTAAGTTTATGTAATATACTCTATCATTCCACCGTCCATACTTATCATAAATTTCACATTCATCCAAAGGTTGTCTAGTAGAGATCGCTCTTAGCGATAAAACCGCCCATTGTACCTTTAGTTTAGGTTATGGACATTTTTTCCTTTTTTAGGGTTCCGTACCTCAAAAGTTAAAAAAAGGAACCCTTATAAGATCACTTTCTTGATCGTCCACGTCCGTCTGTCTGTCTGTCTGTCTGTCTGTCTGTCTGTCTGTCCGTGTGTCACCACTGATTTTCTCAGGAATGGGTGGACCTAGCAAGTTGAAATTTATATCACATACTGAGGTCTATAATCCCTATTAGGTGTATAAAAATCAAGGTTCTGAATCAACACAATAATAATATATGGGCAAATTTAGATTTTCGCGAAAACTTGTAAGTACCAAAATTTACCTTAATTTACAACTTTTATTATTTTTCGGAATGTTTCCTTTACTTCTGCTGTAAGACCTTACTTTTAACCAAAATTGATAGTTCTAGGTCAACCGGAAGTACCCTATAGGTTTGGGTCGAAAACCTATTGGGTACTTCCCGTTGACCTAGAATCATGAAATTTGGCAAAAAGCAAGGTCTTACAGCACAAATAAAGAAAAAAATCAAAAAATAAAAAAAGTGGAAAATTCAAGGGCGTCCTCATATATACATAGATGAGCCAATTAAGATTGGCCTCTGAGTTATATGAGCGCTCATAGAATTTAGAAGTCTAGCTAATTGGTACTAACCAACGTTGGTACGGAAGCCTCAGTGGGCGAGTCCGACTCGACCTAGCCGGTTTTTTTCTTTGTAAATTAGTGCCAATACAGTTATTGTATTATTTATTAGTGTTATTCACGACTTAGTAGTAATGGTAATGGTACGTAATGTAATAGTATGTAATGGACTAATCCAAGTGCTCTTTGATCCATTAAATTTGTTTAAGGTTCACAACTACAATATAACATAAGTGTTTCCCATATAAATAATATGTTATATATAAAATAACAAAAATAATCAGTAGATCATTTATGCCTACAAAATTTGCATCAGTTTATTGCATCAAATATAAAATGTTTAACAATCATAGTCATATTTCAACCAATTTACACAAAACCTTAACGAATTATGCACCAACCAAAACCTTCCTCATAAACACTCTGGCTATTAGTGAAAACCGCATGATAATCCGTTCAGTAGCTATTGAGATTATTGCGAACAGACAGACAAACGCAGTGATGGACTTTGTTTTATAATACTTACGTAGTGATATTGGACGGCCCCTTGGCGTAAAGGATAGTTACCCTGATTCTGACCCGACGGTCGTTGGTTCTAATCCTAGCTATATACCTACCAATGAAAGTTTTATGTGCATTCATGCATTCATGGTTTTCGCACAGAGGTAGTGGGATCATTGAATCAAAATCAATCAAATCATGGGATCAAAGAAGGGGTATTATACGTTCAGCGTGTGTATCTGTGTCTGTCTGTAGCATCTTAGCACCCAACCGGATGAACCGATTTTGATTTTATTATTGTTTTTTTTTTTTTTTGATTGATATATGTCTTCATCGAGAGTGTTCTTAGCTTTGATTCATGAAAATTCGTTCAATCGTTATAAAACTATGAGCTTTTTTCTAGTTAATTGCGCTATGAAATCAACTTTCATAGGTCTGATCAATTCGAAAATCTTCTTCTTCAACGATATTGTAAGAACATGGAAGCTTTGACCTGATGCTGGGACATCTCCTGTACTCTACAGAATACTCAAATCCGCACCAACTTACAGCTCAGATTTTAAATGTCGTGTTTAGAGTCATTGGAATGCTTTTATTGAAAAGATTATACATAGATCAGTCGGGGTGGTTTATATAAAGATCATAACTATATTATACAATAGAATTTGATACAGTAAAAATATATTATTATACTATATTGACTTCAAATTGATTGTGATCGGTGGGGATCTACAGCATCGCTAAGCTTATAATAATATTTTCTTAGTAACTATGACCTAATCTGTGGTTTCACTGCAGATATTTTATTAATTTTGCGATGCGTGTATGTGAAATCCGTGATATCTTCTAGAGTTTTTATTTGAATTATATACTGTAAAGGACAATTTAAATCTATAATATGTGGCCAAGCTAATTAACGTAATTATTTGGATAAGGATTAATACTATATACTTGAAAATAGCCTTGGAAGTTATGTAAAATTTTTTAACAACAAATTAAAGATTAAAATGGTTACTGTGAGTCAACCTTAAGAGATAGACATATGCTGTCGCGGACTTTTTTGTAGACCTTATTAAGTTGTACAACTCTTTCATAGAAAATATTCTTCCATCTATTTTCAATTGAGCAGCGTTCGTAAGAAACGTGTTTTTTCGACCGTTTTTTAGTCGACTTAGGTTGCAAATTAGGTCTCCACGAATGTACCTTTGATTTAAACGGGATATTATATAGCCTATTTTCATTCCGAAAGTCCATTCTATATATAAGTGAAAGAATTTTTTAAATCGGTCCAGTAGTTTTTGAGCCAAATCATTACAAACAAACAAAAATACAAAAATACAAAAATACAAAAATACAAAAATACAAAAATTCAAAAATACAAAAATACAAAAATACAAAAATACAAAAATACAAAAATTCAAAAATACAAAAATACAAAAATACAAAAATACAAAATACAAAAATACAAAAATACAAAAATACAAAAATACAAAAATACAAAAATACAAAAATACAAAAATACAAAAATACAAAAATACAAAAATACAAAAATACAAAAATACAAAAATACAAAAATACGAAAAATTCAAAAATACAAAAATACAACAATACAAAAATACAAAAATACAAAAATACAAAAATACAAAAATACAAAAATACAAAAATACAAAAATACAAAAATACAAAAATACCAAAATACAAAAATACAAAAATACAAAAATACAAAAATACAAAAATAACAAAATACAAAAATACAAAAATACAAAAATACAAAAATACAAATGTTCTCTCTTTGTAATATTAGTAAAGATATATAATTTGTGCTGTAAGACCTTCCTTCTTGCCAAATTTCATGATTCTAGGTCAACGGGAAGTACCCTATAGGTTTTCGACCCAAAACCTATTGGGTACTTCCGGTTTACCTAGAATTGTCAATTTTGGTTATAAGCAAGGTCTTAAAGCACAAGTAAAGGAAAAATTCCGAAAAATAAAAAAAGTTGAAATTTAAGGTACATTTTGGTACTAACACGTTTTTGCGAAAATCAAAATTTGCCCATATCTTTTTATTGTGTGGCCTCAAGACCTTGATTTTTATACTAGGACTATAAACCTCAGTATCAGGTATAAATTTCAACTTGCTAGGTCCACCCGTTCCTGAGAAAATCAGTGGTGACATACGGACAGACAAACGGACAGACAGACGGACAGACAGACAGACAGACGGACAAGAAAGTGATCTTATAAGGGTTCCTTTTTTTTACCTTTTGAGGTACGGAACCCTAAAAATAAATAATTTTATATATAAATAAATTACCTATATTAATTTTTGAATCAAGAAAATAATAAATTAACAGACATCAGTTCAATGCCAGTTTTATAAATACGTATGGAAAGAAGTTTTCATTTTATTTTGAAATTCTTTTATCGCTATTTTGAGTGTGGATACTTTGCGGGGGATGAAGCCTCGTTAGTAATATAATGAGGCACTCGGGAATTTATTGATTTTGTTAACGTTTAGACGTCTAAATTTCAGGTTGCCTTGCCTTGCCCAAGTGATTCCATGCTTATTACTGTTCAAACATGTACCTATATATAGGTTAGGACTTAGGTAAACCAACAATTGTTAATAGTACATTACGATATTAGTGCGTTATGATAGTTATAACATGCGAGGCGGAATTTCAGCCCGAGCCGAAGGCGAGGGCGTAATTGAGCCGAGCATGTTATAACCAATACGCACGTATATCGTACGATGTTTTTTAACACGTTTGCGAGGAAACAGAAAAAAAAAACATTTTATATCTTGTTCATTTCTAATTATTGAAACAGTTAGTGAAATTACAATTATTAAAATGATACGTAGTTGTAGTTGGTTTTTTAATTATGTTTTCATACGTGGTTATGTATCTGTCTTTGGATATTGACGGCAGCAAGCTGTGTCGCATGCTGTTTGCGCTTCTGTTAGTATATCCGGTGGAGTTGAAGTAATATATGGCTCTTCTTCATTATTGAAAGTTGTCATATTTAAATTTTCACAATACAAGTACAAAGAAAAGAAAATTTGAGAAAAATGGCGCGAGGATTATTTTCTGCCGTAGCTGCGTGAAAATCTTGGCAAAGACGTTAGAGCATGCAGCCAAGTTTTTAAATTACCGAATAAACTATTTTTTTTTTTTAAATAAACTGAATCTGTGAATGCACACTGTTGCTTTCCCGCCATTTTAAGAGCGCGCTAGCGCTGCCTACTGACTGGCGCCGCGCGGCGATTAGTTTGAAATTTGAATAGCAACAGCGCGCGAAAAGGCAAATAATACTGTTATGGAATTTGTATGGACTATAACTTAACTATTTGCTTTGGTAACACACGCGTTTTTTATGACCCGCTTTACATATTTAAACCCGGTGGAATTACATCAGCTTTACGAGCAACGGTGTTAAAAATGTCATAACGATATACAATATTGTTAATATATTTTGTTAATTGTACTGTAATAAAGCTTTATAATAGTAGCTACTTTTAATATATTTCTATAGTATCGAATGAGTATTAAAAATAAATAATTCGTAGGTAGTAGGTATAATAATGTGCGATAAGAGACGCGATGCTGACTCGCACTTGGCCAGTTTTATTTTATATTAACACTTTATATTATTTTACTGTGTGTAAAGTGTTTATCTATCCACATTATCTTTTGAATAACTGGTGAAAAATTATAAAGCATCAACAATATAATATATTGCAAATAATCTGTTCTCTATGTAGATATCTATTGTGATTCCTAGTTTTCCTCTAAAACCTCAATTCTAAACACCATTGTAAACTGAATATCAGGCTCGGCGCTCACATAATTACCGCAAGTGGCTCATGATGGGCCGTTAATCCGAAGCTAGAATAAATTTACATTGTGCGCCATATTTGCATACGCATCATGCAATGAAGATATATTTATTGAACGATAGCGAATTTTATACCTTCTTCAACATTGATGGATAAAGTGGAGAACAGAGTGATAAGGAAACGTTGTGGTATGATAGAAGATGTAATGACACAGATAAAGACAGGGATGCTTAGATGGTTTGAACATCTAATGACGATGGATGAAGGAAGATTGACGAAACAGATTTATGAGACGAGTGTGAATGGGCCAGCCGGTAGAGGCCGACCTAGGTAAACGTTTCACGACCAGCAGGGCTAACATTGCCATGTTAATGCCAAAATTGTCCCCTTACCAGGGGACTATTTTGTTTTTCCACCTATCCGTGTTTTGTTTGGTGGAGAAGGCAAATTATAAGTAAAGTTTTTCGACAATTATAGACGCCCGCTAACTTTTAATCAATTCTTTTTTTAAACTTTTTAATACGAAACAAAATCAAAACTCGGGTTTAAACTTAACACTAAGCACTAAGCATTTAAATTGTTGTGTTGATCTCCTGTCAGTCGCGAAAAACAGGGAAATAATTTTGTCTTTCCCCCGGGGATAATGCCAAGCTAGCCCTGCAGATGCAGATGCCCTGCTGCGGAGACGTTTTAAAGAAGGCCAATATAATAGTATTATAATACCGTGCTATAACCGGCGAGCATATATGAAAGCACTCATGAAAGTGGAAGAAGCGAAAGTGTCAGGATCGTAGCATGCGGAAAGAAGTAGTATCTGCCTACCCCAACGGAAAAAGAAGTGATGTTATGTATTGACGTATTTCTCGAATCACTTTCAATCATATTCATGGATTCATACTTTTTTATATGTTCTAATAATTTATGTTTCTTTTATTGGGGAACGAATTCAAAATTTGAAATATTTAATGAATGACAGCGGAAAATATCCGAATGTCAGTCTATACAAGGAAATGTACTAAAAATGATTCAAAAAGCAAATTAGAAAACTAAATTTGTTTGGAAAAAGGAGGTGAGAAAGGACGAGAAGAAGACCCAGGAAGACGGTGCAGATGTCGTAGTCCGAGGTTCAGAACTCTGCACTTAGTCCTGGGAAATATTCAGCCAACTCTGCTGGAATTAGAGGCACTACTCAAAATGTGTGGTGATTTACACGAGACAACCACGAAGGCGCCAGCATAAACTGCATCTTTGGTTTCGGTGATGAATAAAAACGCCGGTACAACAACATAAAGCTGTTGAAGACGTTCACAGATTGCTGCTTTAACTGCTTACCAATAGGCGCTATAATACTCGATGAGATAATATTCTATTTTCACGGGGAACTCCCGCCAGACTTGCAAGGCTTTGATAAGATACATGTCTCGAAGTTTCAAGGAAGATTATTGGACCAGAAAATTATTGAAGAACATTTTTTATACAGTTAAGTTGATCTATTTTATGATATACATATACAAAGAGCAAGAACAAATAAACAAAAGTGTATATTTTAAAACATATGTAGAAATTCTATATAACAAGACCAAAATGATAGCGATGATTAACAGTAGCTTCTAAAAGTATTTTACTGAGATTTCATGTATGTAAAGGCACCCTATTCCGAGGGGTTCCATATTCCGTGGTATTTAGATTAGATATTAAAAAAAATCAATTTATAAGCTCTTTTGAACTGCAGGATACGTTATTCAATTAATAATTTATCTGTTCACGCTTATTTGAGCAAAAGAGTGCTTAAGTGCGCGAGCGTTTTAAAATAATCGATAAGTTTTGCACCAGCAGCAGACTTGAATGTATGCTTCATACATTTTGGACCTTGCGGTAAGTGAGTGATAATTAAAAGTATAAATAAAATAGTAATAAGTAAGTACATCATACTACGTTTTGCTAAATAGTGTTTTTTTTTTGTACTGTGTGTTTTGGTTTTGGGTGAAATATTTGAACGATTTTCCTTTATATTTTTCTTCACAATTCCCGGTGAGAATTTTTACTATATTTTTTTATTAAATACCACTGACATTAGGTTCCCACTATTTAAGTTGGTTCATAATTTTCGATGTTATACCACGGAATAGCAATTTCATGAACCTAATGTTATTGTAATTTTTTAAAGCTTGTTTCATAATTACGCTGTCTTGGATTTGAATACTTAAGACAATTTATATTAACATATATTTTTGTTGTACGTTTTAGCGTAGCATTTACTTATTATAGTAGATCGAAGATGTGCACTCGGAATTAAGAACCAAATACATCGGAATTAGGATTTTAATATCGGAATAAGGTGGCTCGGAATTGTTCATATTTTACATATTTTTACACTTTAAATCGATTTCAAGAATGAAATCACTTCGAATAAAAATATCAAATTCTGCAGAAAGGTGTGAATGCTTACATGTTTATATTCTTTTGAGTTTTGGTAAAACAATGCGGAAATAAATTAGGTAACTTCATCTTAGTTCTTGGGTGCAATTCGATCGTACTTATTTTGCACAGCTCCTATTTAATTCACCTAACTAAGTTCGCTCAATCTATAGATTTATCGAGTTCAATACACGAAATACAAAGAATTACACAAGTTTCGCACTGATATAGAACGTAACTTTCTCCGAATTGCAACAATTTTTACAAAAATATCAATTTCATATAGATTGCATGAACGTGGAAGTTTCCTACAGATAACCCAGCCATTGCATTTCCCTTAGAATGCGTAGTAACTTCACTCAGGATTACATATTCATATGTTGACACAGTCTGGCATTGACTCAGCCGTGCTCGTCTATCGCTTAAGTCCGCTATAGGGGTTGCCCCACGGGTAGACCCCCTGTGTTAGATGTGAGAAGGTTTGATATGGCAGAAATGTTATTTTCGTAGCTAAAGGAAATGTTCGACGCTGTTAATTAAAAGTGCTTACATGGCTGTCTAATGTAATATCAGATCATACATTTCTAAAATAAAATCGTGGAACGAAAGAAGTGTTCACTATGCTTCAAAAACAGAAGTAATATACTTACGAGACTATTTTTATACTTTTTAGGGATCCGTACCATAGGGTACCATAGGAACCCTATTACTGAGACTTCGCTGTCCGCCCGTCCGTTTGACTTTCACAAGGCTGTATCCCTGAACCGTACATATTACGGTTATATACCCTTATCCTTATAGTACATAACTATAAGGGATTTAACAACACATACTAAAATAAAACTAAATTAAATATCAAAGGGAGTCTCCATAATAGAAATGTTTTTTCAGGAGGTTTATTTATTTATTTACTCGATCTTACAAACCGTTAACCATTAACCGTAGATAGAGACTTGAAATTTGCTCATCGTGTGTATTACAGTGGTTGCTAATAATATGTCATAAGACATCAAATAATAAAGACTAAAATAAAATAATTATAAAGTGGTTGACTTTCAAAAATACCGTAAGATTACGGCAGCAGATTTTATCCTTGATGGTGGTATGCCACTTTACGGTAGTAAGTCTGAGCAGACAACATTTATTAAGTTAACATCTAACGAGTTACCATGTAATATACATTGATACCATAATTTACCCTGATTTATGCATGAAACGATGATTAAAATTCATCATTAAAATCGTATACGAGCTATGTCGAGAAAATAACCAAGCTACTTTTAGCGCAAAAACAGATTCAGTACTTCGAGGTCAGTAGGTACAGCGATTAAGCGTTCCAACTTAATCACGCCCTTCACCGAACAAATTTAATTCAAACCGACCTCCAATTTCTACCTCCACGGCCTCCAACGATCGAAATCTAAATAATAAAGATCGCAAGCCATCCCTCGCTGTATAGGCTTACGTACAAAATTGGCGTAATAAAAGAGGAATGCTTGCAAAAGTTTTGCAATAAACCCCAACGAGTATCGACTGTTAAGAAGTAAAGAGTTCTCTGTATAATGTGTTTATACATATCGAGGTTTATCACGATGTGTATTTCGTTTACGGAATGGACGATTAGGTTTTGTTAGTTGTGCAATGTAGTAGTTTGTATACTTCTTACGCTTGCTTGCTCGTAATTGTTTTCTGTTTATAAAAAATGAAGTCTTGGGAGAAGCCTATGTCCAGCAGTGGACTGACAGCGGCTGATTATTATGACGATTGATTATATAAATAGTTTTACAAAATAATCAGAAGGATTAAATATTCAAGCACATACCTAATTGATGGGTTAGGTTTCTCATAAGACTCACTTAAGTTATTAACATAGTAGTAATACTGTAGCCAAACGTTTGATTAGTCGTAATTAAATAAACAAAAACACATAGTATAAAAGCCTGAGTTTTATAAATGAAAGTAGCATTGCCTTTATTGACTATCTATTTAAAATAGAAAGACTATACCTAAATAGAAATATATTAATTTTTTAATTTTTAAAAGTCTTTATTGATATACTTATTAATTTGAAGTTGTACATAATAGTGTAAGTTGAATCCTACTAGTACAAAGTAATACACTTATTCTATGTTTTACAAGCGAGAAATAGTCGCCTTTATAACACTTTTAAAATAAACAACTTAGTATACATATTAAAATTAAATGAATATGTGTTTGAACACTTAATAACGAATATAGTATGCAAGCTTTAGATTAGCAATACATTTTTCTCATGATTTACCTAGTTTGATAATAATAACGCATAGCGCGGTAGAAAAAAAAAAAAAAAAAGTGCTGGCGGTATTCGCAAGGCAGTACGAAATAAGCAACAACAGGTTTACAATTTGTGGCGCAGGCGCACGTCCCACAGGCGTACGAAGTGCGCGCCAATGCGCTCTTAATATCTACTTATAACTAGAGGCGGTATTGGCGCGCACCACATCGGCAGGCGAAGCTCGCACTTGCGCGGGTGGCTGTTCCTATTCATTGGGCTCAAGCTCGAGGAACAAGTGATGGGGTAACTTGTACTGATTGTAAGTATCGATATAAGGCAGATTTTTTTTTTCGGGTTTTGCATAGGTTTCTAATGAGTTTGTTTTTGTGTTTATTATGTTTAAATGAGAAGTAGAATTTTTTAGATAGGTTATAAACGAATTTTTGTAAACTAAGAATACCCAGTTCTATATGCATTTTGCGGAGATTAGTTTTATATGGAGTGTTGTAAGCATACTTTATTGCTTTGTTTTGAATTACTTGCAGTTTGTCCATGTTAGATTGGCAAGTACTGCTCCACACTGGGCAGGCATAGGTGATACAGGGTCGGATTAGGGCTGTATACAAGCGGAGTTTGGTGCGACTACTAAGGCATGAGTATCTATTTAGGATAGGACTTAACGCGTTTAGAGCTCTCATACACTTGAGGCGGAGGTTGATGGTATTTTCTGACCAATTAAGCTTGTTATCTAGGATTATGCCTAGATACTTCACTGAACGACTCCAAGTGATATTGAAAGCTCCTACTTTTAATTTTCGGGAAGGCAAGCTACGTTTTCTTGAGAATAGTATAGCTTCAGTTTTTGAAGCATTAATTTTTAGTTTCCATCTGTTGAAGTAGTCTAAGAGTTGGTCAATAGATAGTTGGAGGCGATCTATTATAAGATCGATATCTGCGGATGAGGTGAAACATGCAGTATCGTCAGCAAAACACGCAAGGTAATGGCAATAGAAATATATTGTCTGATCTACAAAATAAGTTTCGTAATGAAGATTAGTTTAATACATTTAATTCCAAATTACAGTCAATAAAGAAATTTCTGCGTAATACATCTTGCTTTCATTGTATCTCTGTAACAATGAAAGCAAAGAACAAAATAATAGACGCATACACAAATATCACGAGCTGATAGAGGAAAAGCTCAATACATCTCCTATCTACCTTTCATGCAAATAAATACCGTACCCCGATCACACTAAGCCCTAATGAAGGTGGGCGATAGACAAATTAAACCAACCTATAGAGTAACGAGTCTCGTTCCAAAGATGTTCTAACGTTTTTCGAGCGTTCCTCGTGAAAATAATTACATGGTGGCCGTGACGTATGAGCGCTATTTAAGCCCTACCAAAGAGTAATAGGTACGATAAACAGGAGCAATTAAAGCATTGCTACGCGACGCACGCCTTTCTTTGCACCGGCTCTTAATAGAGATTTGTTGTTTACGTCTTTAGGCGGCACGGTGTGAATTCTATATTGTTTTACCACGTACCCACGAATACTGCCCACGTACTTTACTTAAACATATCTTGGAGTAGGGTTTGGTCTTCTAGAAAAATCAGCTTGGAAAATGTTTAGTTTCGGTGGCCATGTAATGTAACTGAGTTTTGTAGTATTTATCCACAATATCATAAGAATACCTGAAAATAGTAAAATTAACAATGCGTTCGGTAATCGTAACGCCATAATATAGAAAGACGCAGCTAAGTAGCTGCATCTCGTTCGACTAACAATGTATCAATGTAAAGACTTCGGCGGGGTTTTAAGATAAGTAATAATAATCTTACTCCTACTAAAAATCCTAAATTAGACTCGAAACCCGTGCTGATACAACAGGTGATGATGTGGTCGATAAAATACACTTGTTTATAAATGAAACACTATGGTGAGAAGAACCGCTGGACTGACTGTAATCCGTTTTTACAAAAAAACTATTTGCAATGTATTGTTTTCTATATCTTTAAAATAAAATGTACTTCTTCACTTTATTAAAGTAACGAGAAGTAAAGAGCGTTGGAGAATATTTTTCTAACAAAACAATATACACGGGTATCACAGAATATTAGTTCTACTATTCTGTGATAGGTATAAGCCAATTTGAACTTAATAAGTCACTCCTAGGTACCATTAGTTGTAATATTCAACCTAGCAACTAGTAGGTATTAGAATCGAACTAAATGTGCAACTGCTACCTACCGGATTCCTGTTTCCAGCACACAAGTTACCCAATTGTAAGCTACCAATAACTGGGAGTTGGGTAACGTAAGTTTCTGCAGAAGGGCCGGATTAAGGGTTAAAGACTTGAGGTGAGATTGCGATCCCTCTGGCTTTCTAGCAACTTAATAATAATGTAACAGAATTAAGATGTTTCGGAAGATTAGTGGCAACTAGACATTTTGATAAGTACGTACATCTGATGCTATTATACAGAACATTTTTACAGACAGTATGGGAAATCCGAATTCAATGGTACAAAGAAACTGTCTGAGAGAACATCCGTTTTTAATGTCAATATACCTAATTAGCATCTGCCCGCGGCTTCGCTCGCGCCTTATTTTGCCTGGCCTTATTTTTACGACTTTTTATGACTCTGACAGTTTTATAATCTAATTAGTCACTATAGATGACCCTAACGTCGAACTCAAAATCCTCTGTTGTTAAATACTATTAAATATTCTGTTGTTAAAATCAATAATCAGTAATGTAAGGTAGATCAAGCTGTACTATTTAAATATATTACTCTAATATACTACTCAGTCTGATGCATGTGGCTGTTGAAACCCAAAAAAATATGAAATATTTCCTACAAAGTAAATAAGGCGAATGTTTGCGCAAGCGAAGCGAGCGCGAAAATTTTTTACGACTTTTTATGACCCCGACAGTTTTATGGCCTCATAATTTTTAATAAGTCACTATAAAAAACTCCAGGGTCGAACTCGATATCCTCAATTGTAAAAGTCATTAATCATTATGGTTAGGTATACAAAGTTAAGAAGTGGACATTTTCATAACTTTTTATGCCCCTTACAGTTGTATATTATATTACCTTACCTACAATCAAGTCACTTTAGATAACTCTAAGATCAAACTCGATATCCTCTGTTGTTAAAGTCATGAATCAGTGTGGTAAGGTATACCAGGTTAGGTTGTGCTCTTTTAATGTTTGACTCAGTCTGTTAAAACACAAAAATATATGAAATATTTCCTACAAAGTAGATAAGGAGAATGGTTGCGCAAGCGCAGCTAACGCGAAAATTTGTATAACTTTTTATGATCCCGACATTTTTATGACCTCATAACCTTTAATTAAGTCACTTAGAGGACTCCAAGGCCAAACTTGATATTATCTATTATTAAAGTCAATCATTGTATTGAGGTATACCAAGTTAAGAAGTAGACATTTTTATGACTTTTATGTCCCTTGCAGTTTTATTACCTAACAATCAAGTCACTATATACGAGTATGACTCTAAGGTCAAACTCGATATCCTCTGTTCGTAGTCCTTTATCAGTATGGTTAGGTACATCAAGTTGTACTCTTTAAATGTTTGACTTATTCTGATGCATGAAGCTGTTACAACACAAAAATGTATGTAATATTTCCTACAAAATAGATAAGGCGAATGGCTGCGCGAGCGCGAACATTTTTTATGACTTTTTATGACCCTGACAGTTTTATGACTTCATTACCTTTAGTTAAGTCATTAGAGAGGACTCCAAGGTCAAACTTGATATCCTCTATTGTAAAAGTAATTCATCATTATGGTTAGGATATACCAAGTTGTGCTGTTTAAGTGTTTGCCAAAATAAAGGTGTCCTATGTCCTACTATGCTCTACTGACTATCTTTGTACAACATTTCAGCTGAATCGGCCAATTCATTGATCTTATAAGACGTCACACATAAAAAAAATAATAATAAAAAAATCTGGACATCAGACTTGTCTGCCAGAAAAAATAACCAATGTCTTTGTATGTTCTATTGACTATCTTTGTACATGATCAGCTGAATCGGTTAAGCAGTTTATCAAATATGAACTCACACATTTACAAAATTCAATAAAAAAATCTTAATATCCAGACTTTTCTGCCAAAAAAGATATCCTTTGTCCTTGTATGTTCTTTCTATTGACTATCTTTGCACAAAGTTTCAGCTGAATCGGTTCAGCTGTTAAGCTGATAAGACGTCACACATTTTCAAAGTTCAATAAAAAAATCTGGACCTCCAGACTCGATTGTAAATAATTTAAGATCGTAAAAAAAACTAAAAGAACCGACTTCAAACGTCGCGCTAGTCAAAGTGGCCAGTAGACGAAATAACTATTACATAATCTGTGCCAGTAGTTGGTACGAGTAAGTCGTTGAGATAAGTAAATGCGTCGTAATACAAAAGTTGACATATTAAAAACGGCTCGGCCGATTTCGTTAAAATTTAAATAGGACCACCTGGGCAGGGTACCCTTTGAAACAAAAAAAGAATTTTCCAAATCGGTTCAAGCATCTTCGAGTAATCGGTGAACTTACATAAAAAATAATTTAAAAAAAAAGGTTCCGACGAATTGAGAACCTTCTCCTTTTTTGTGAAGTCGGTTAAAAAATAGAGTATACTATGTTCTGCTGTGCCTTATTGACTATCTTTAATATACTAAATTTCAGCTAAATAGTGAAGCAGTTTGGCCGATAAGAGGCCACACGCTTAAAAAATCCAATAAAAAAATCTCGACACCCAAACTCGACTGCCAAATAAGTTATTTTTCAAAAAAAATAAAACCGACTTCATAACCACAAACAGGCACTCAAAAGCGAAAAATAAATTACTTAAAATTATTAAAAGCGCTACCCACTTATCTATTTGAAGTCGGTGCCAGCCAAGTCTAATAGGTAGTAGATAGATAAATCCCTACATGTATCTACCTACTTACTAACCTACACGTACCTACTTACTACTACTACATGCATAGTATCTATCTACTATCCAATAGACTAAGCTGGCACCGACTTCAAATAGATAAGTGGGTAGCGCTTTTAATAATTTTAAGTAATTTATTTTTCGCTTTTGAGTGCCTGTTTGTGGTTATGAAGTCGGTTTTATTTTTTTTGAAAAATAACTTATTTTACCCTTTTTAGTGCAAAACAAGTTTTAATTAAATTACATGCATCTATTAAATTTCGTATCTGGGCCGTTATACACTGACGGATATATACTTTTTAAAAATTTCAAGTATGTACCTATAACGGTTAAGAAGATACAGATCTTTAAAGTGCGCACATATGTATAGACACACGGACAGACGGACGAAAGGACAACAAAGTCTCAGAAAGTGTTCATTTGGTACCCTTTGGGTTCGGAACCCTAAAAAAATTGACTTTAAATGCCGCGCTAAAGTGAAAATATTCACTAGTAATAATGATGTCATCAAGGTATCAAAGGACAATGTTCAAAATGGCCCTGTGCAATTAAAGCATCTGACACACACGATAATTAATTGTCTATTTTATTACAATGATTCCAAATACTTTTATAACGGACTAGTTGTATTCCAAAATGAATATTAAAAAGTATTATTTGCGATTATTAACATTAATTGCCGCCATATGGCCAACAGAGTACTTAATCACTCTACTACGTTATAAGAGGCACTTCCCTATATTGTTGAATCCCGAATTATGAAAGCACTGTGTAGCCAACCTAACAACGGAAAGTATTATTTACGTAGTAACTATTATATAATCTGTGGTATTATGCTTATAAATTATTTTTTTGCAGTGTTGGTTGGTACAAAGTACGTTTATAATTCTGAGTTATTTAATAATGTATGCAGTGTCGCGGGACTGAAATGGCCGCCATCTTCGCCAAACGTCATGTCATGTCAAAAAATCTTAGGTATGTTTAAAAAAGTTTGCACCCTAACAAGACTTTGCCCGGTAGAACATTCCTGTGAAGACAAATTATTTATATTTATATATAATTATTTATTATAATTATTAATATATAATTATTTATTGAGGGCCCGGTGGCGTAATTGGGAGAACAGTCGGCTTTGATGCCGTGGTACCGAGTTCAAACCGCCGTGCACCAATGAATTTTTCTATCGAAAAATATATGTGCGCTTCTCACAGTTGCCCTCCGGTGAAGGAAAACATCGTTAAGAAACCAACAACCCCCGCATGGTGGTAGGACATATCTAGTGTCCGCCTGGCCAGCTACCACCCTCAAGCTAGAAAATCTGTCGCAAAATATCTAATGTGTTCAAGCAGCTATCCTTGAGAGCCAGTTCCCATTCTAGTCCACTTCTCTATCTTCGACCTCATCATCACTTAGCAACAGGTGAGATAGTGGTCAAACGCTAGCCTATAAGATATTAAAAAAAATAAAAAATATTAATTAACCCCACCTTTATTTCCATCTCGCTCACAGTTACCGTAAGAATATCTGTCAAAAACCAAAATCAACGAGAAGAAAGATGTAAAAACATTATTCAAGGTCATATTTTTTAGTCTTCAAAAATATATGCAATAGCAACCTCCATTGTGTATAATCTTCTTGGGACTCTTCTTCTAAAACCAGTACATTCTCCTATGTTTGAGGTATTAATCTCCATATCTCTAGAGATACTTATCAGATCTCGATAAAATTAAAATGGAAAATGGGACCACCTCGGAAACGTATCCTACCTATTAAAAAAAGAATCATTTGAATCCGTTCACAATTGACGGAGAAATCGTGTAAAATACACACAAAAAAAAAAAAAAAAAAAACATACGGACGAATTGAGAACCTCCTCCTTTTTTGTGAAGTCGGTTAAAAAAGAGTATTCAATGTCCTTCTTTGTCTTATTGACTTCTTCGTTCTATAATCTTCTATTATACTATATTTCAGTTGAATCGGTCCAGCCGTTTATCTGAGAAGAGATCTAATATTTACAAAATTCAACTAATAAAATCTGGTAACCATGACTTGACAGCCAAAAAAAAAATTATTCTATATCCTATTTTGCCCTATGAACTGTCTTTATACAAAATTTCAGCCAAATCGGTCAAGCCGTTTGACTTTAAAGAAGTCCCAAACAAACAAATAAACAAATTGACTTACCCATTTATAATATTGGTGTTGATCTCTAATACCAGCGGATTATGTTGCACGTTGATATATCAGTCAGCTAATCTGCCAGACTAACGCGTGAGGGATAATTTTGGAAAAAACGGTGACACATGTGTCTCATAATTTTAATTGAAGAGTATGAGAGTATGTGTACACATTTTCAAGTCCATTGATCCAGAAAAAAGATGTTTAACAAAAAAATCTACTTTTCATTTCATCCACATAGGGGTGGAATTTCGAAAAACCTTTTCTTAGTGGATAGCTGCAATTTACAAAGAACACACTTTCTCTCTTTATTTTATGTGTCTAAAACCAGCGGATAAGGCTGTACGTTGATATATCAGTCGGTCTGTCAGTCAGACCATAAATGCGTAAGGGATGATTTTGGAAAAACTGTGATACATGTGTATCAAAATTTTAATTAAAGAGATATGTACCAATTTTCAAGATAATCTAGCAACTGGACCCAGAGAATAAAAAAAATCACATAAAATGTAACCTTACATCATACTCTCTTAGGGGTAGAATTTCAAAAATCGATGTCTTAGTGGATACTTGCACTTCACAAAGAACACACCTTCCAAATATCATGTCTCTAGGACCAGTGGTTTAGGCAGTGCGTTGATATATCAGGCAGTCATTCAGTCAGCCAGAAAAACACGTAAGGATGATTTTTTTAAAACTGTGATACCCGTAACTCACCATTTTACCAGAGAATAAAAAGTCTCATAGAAATTTTAACCCTCCATTTCACCCGTTTAGGGGCGGAATATCAAAAAACTATTTTGCAGTGGATATTTGCACTTCACAAAGAACACAGCCTCCAAATATAAATAGTATAAATATTATGTCTATAGGACCAGTGGTTTAGGCAGTGCGTTGATATATCATGCAGTCATTCAGTCAGTCAGTCAGAAAAATACGTGGGGGATGATTTTTGAAAAACTGTGATTCCCGTTAGTCACTTTTTTAATTAAAGAGTATGTGTACCAATTTTCGAGACAATTAACCTAGAGATTAAAAAGTTTCATAGAAAGTTCAACCCTCCATTCCACCCACATAGAGGTGAAATTTCGAAAAACTATTTCTTAGTGAATATTCGTACTTCACAAAAAATACCTTCCAAATATCATGTCTCTAGGACCAGTGGTTTAGGCAGTACGTTCATATATCAGGCAGTCATTCAGTTCGTCATAAAAACGATTGTGGGATGATTTTTGAAAAACTGTGATACCCGTAACTCATTATTTTAATTAAATAGTAAATGTACCAATTTTCGAGACAAATGACCCAGAGAATAAAAAGTTTCATAGAAAGTTCAACCCTCCATTTCACCCACTTAGGGGTAGAATTTCGAAAAATTATTTCTTAGAGGATGCCTACACTTCATAAAGAACACACCCTCCAAATTTCATGTGTCTAGGACCAACGGTTTGGGCTGTGCGTTGATATCTCAGTCAGTCAGTCAGTCAGTCAATCAGTCAGGACTTTGGATTTTAAATTTATAGATTACGTTTTTATTATTATGACTCGTCATGAAACGTATAAAATACAAAATGTTTTTTATGATCAGATCAGTATCTCACATGACGATGATCTGTCATCAGGATGATTATTTCGTTGAATTCAAATTAAAATTAATTTAAAATAAAAGAAACAGTAATTTTTCTTTATTTAAGAAATTGGTTAACCAATTTCTACTGTTCCTTTTATTTTCATCTTGGTAATCAATATAATATCACTCTCTCCAATAGAAAAAAGTGACTGTGACATACGGACACATCGTCGCCTAAACTACAGTGTCTCAAGACAAAAGTCTTTAACCAGTGCGTCCTACCTGTGATGACATACGGAGCCGAGACGTGGACACTCACAATTCGACTAGTCCACCAATTTAAAGTCTCTCAGCGAGCTATGGAGAGAGCTATGCTCGGTATTTCTCTGCGGGATCGAATCCGGAACGAAGTATTTCGCTAGAGAACTAAAGTTATTGACATAGCTCAACGGATTAGTAAACTGAAGTGGCAGTGGGCTGGTCATATCTGCCGCAGGACTGATAACCGTTGGGGTAGACTTGTCCTAGAGTGGAGACCGCCAATCGGCAAACATAGCGTAGGACGTCCTGTGACCAGGCGGAGCGACGACATACGAAAAGCGATAGGCAGTGACTGGAAAAGAAGAGCTGAAGATCGGGCTTAGTGGCGCATCTTGGGAGAGGCCTACGTCCAGCAGTGGACTGACACCGGCTGATGATGATGATGATGATGATGACATACGGACAGACAGATAGACAGGCATGATGAATCTATAAGGATTCCGTTTTAAAAGCTTTATCTCTACTTCACGGCGAATTTATTTGTCCGTCACAAATCTTACGATTGATTTTAGAGCGACTTCCAGGGGTTCGATTGAGCTGAAATTTGGCATGAAGCCATATACCCGATGACAATACATCCTTTTAATATTTTAAATTGGATCTGATAATGAACATTGAAGAGATTCCACTAGTTTCTAAGATAGTCAATTGTTTACATACAGTCCATAGAACTACTGTACCAACTCTGCTCGCTTTTTGAATTTTAATTTTTTTAGTACACTTAGGTAAAGCTTGTGCATAAAAATGTTTTTTTTATTTTTTATTTATTTACTATTCGGCTACGGAACCCTAAAAATAGAAATAAAATAGTGCCTTTACACGTAATTTTACGAACTTGCAACTCTATTTTGTGTCGGATGAGCAAGCCTTGAACCACAATTATCTCTCAATGTTTCACCTGATATTAAGTGATGATGTAGTCCACGATGAAGCGCACCTGACAAAAATATACCAATCTACTCGTAATCTGAAGACTCGTAGATAATGCTTACGCGGAAAACAAAGACTTACACCTGAAATTCCATTCCTTACCCGTGTGTATTGGTATGAGTAAAGTGGAAGCAAAACATTTCGTGCGTGTACCCAGATGAAATGTCCAGCAAATAGCTTAGTCTCATGTCTAGTTGTTTGATAGAAAAAAAGAGATTATTCAATTAGTTCTTGAAATATATGAAGTGTTTTATTTCCCTTTCACCCCTTTAAATAATATCCTTAATTCATCCTGTCCCGCCATTACCGGGTAATAAGAATACACGTGTGTCGGTGTGTCGAGGCGTGTTCGAATCCTTACTTGTAATACTTCGTTTACACGTTATTGTAGCACTAAACCTTTGAGAAAGGTTTTGACTTTTTAAGCTGGATTAATTTTGATATTATAATGTAAAGCATGCTTTTTCAACCGACTTTCAAAAAGAAGGAGGTTCTCAATCCGTCTGTATATTTTTTTTCTTTTTTTTTGTGTATTAACATACACAAAAAAAGCGATTACTCCGTCAATTGTAAACCGATTCGATTGATTATCTTTTGTAATCGGTAGGGTACGTTTCCGAGGTGGTCCCATTGTAATTTCATCGAGATCTGATAAGTATCTCCAGAGATATGACGATAAACGTCTCAAACTTGCTACTGAAATTGACTCGTGGGGCATTGAAGTCGGTTGTTTTAGTTTTTAAACTATCTTAATTATGTTGTAGGCTATTGTGTTCCGCTCTTGGCAAAGGTCTCCCCTCCCTTACAGGCATTCTCGAATTGCTCTCCAAGGTTATGTCTGCTTATCTAGTATCCAAGCTGATTACAATTATACATTGTAAATCAAATTAATGTCTAAATATCGATACAGTTTTCTTTAGAAAAATATCAAACCCACCAATTTTTAATAGCTTCTATTACATACAGATTAAACCATGGATACCACTTTAAAATAATAGCAGCACGTGCCGTCCATTACAATTTTAGACATGTTTACAGTCAGAGACTTCGTGGAAATAAATTACCGAGCAATCTTTGTACACATGCTCGAATGTAGGAAATTGTCTTCGATTACAGAGTCGATCAAATTACACTGAACCGAAAGAATTATTCGTAACTGAGGACCTAAAAACTCTACCTACTTCTTTAAATAAAACCACTGCCTAACTTAAGATAGTATTTATTTTTGGAGGTAATTTTGTCACAAAAAATCTAAAAAAAACGTAATATACTTACCTATATATTTTTAAATTATAAATAAAATACCCATACATATACAAATTGTCACCGGTGATTTTGTATGAGGCGGAATCTTTTGTCACCGCGTTTGTCTGTCTGTATATATGTTCGCGATAATCTCAAGACTACTGAGCGGATTTTCATGCGGTTTTCATCTATCAAGAGAGTGATTCCTGATAAAGGTATAGGTGCTATAATTTGTTAAGGTATTGTATGAATTGGTTGAAATATGACGATGATTGTTGAAGATGTTAATTCATACTCGATACAACAAGCTCATGCAAAAATGTAGGCATTATAATATTAGGAGCCATATAGAAACAAATAAATAGACAGTTGACAGCGAATATATAGTGTATGCTACGAATAAATCATAAGTCAGGAACTCTAATTCAGAACAAATTCCACACAAAAAGTGGCCCTCCTTCAAACCAAATCGACGTAGTTTTAAAATAAAACTTTTTAACAAAAAAATTAAACCGCCAAAAAAACTGAAAAGCAAATAATAATTAAACTTTTTTATTTAACCTCAATAACGAAGTTCTTAAACTACTGTTAGTTTACATAAGTATATATTTTTGTAATTGTTTTGAGTTTTTAACTAAACATAATAACTAAGTTCTTAAACGAATGTAAGTATGTATACCTAAGTAATTTTGATCGGCACCAAACAAGCAAATTAATTAAATACGTAAAGCGTGATGCGCGGCGGAGGCATGGCGCGACACGCCAGTTCGCCGGAAAATGCCGAGTGTTGGCGATGTTATTGTCAGTGAGACTGCAACCCGAACTGGCACCACATTTAGTAATCTGTGACGGCCCGTGACGGGCGTCGCGAGTGGTCGTGCATCTCTATTTAGTCTGTGGGTCGTGTGGAAACGCATTTTTTGGAATGTTTATGTTCATCGCTAGAGATTTCACGTTGCATTGTTAATTTGATTTGATTATTTCTTTAAATTTAAGAAGTTATTTAGTGATTTTTGCTTATTGATTATTTGGCACCGACTCAAAATTACTTAGGTAAAAATACGTTTAAGAACTTCGTTATTAAGATTAAATACAAAAGTTTAATTATTTTGTGCTTTTCAGTTTTTTCGGCGGTTTAATTTTTTTGTTAAAAAGTTTTATTTTATAGTTTTTTTTGCCCATAATCTACTATGTTAAAAGCAGGCGTCATTGCTCATCCCTGGCCTAGACAAACGTTATATAGAACACTAGAAGTGCCCCGCGGCTTCGCCCGCGTTAAACACTTCTTTTATTTACTTAAAACTTTTCTTTTGTAAAAACGATTCTATCAATCAATACATCAAATAAGAATTAGCCAAATCGGTTGACTTGTTTTCATGTTATCGCATGTCTAAAGCAATTCGGGATTCATATTTATAAAACCCGAAAAACCCTCAGACTTTGTTACCTACCCCATTTCGAAAAATCCTACAACACGTACTTTATCTCATCTTGTTTCGCCATACAAACTTTGAATCCCCGTTCCGCATCCGGGAGGAATTTTTAGAAAATCCTTTCTGAGCACTTTAGGATACCTACGTCATAATAAATATCTGCATTCTAAATTTCAGCGCAATCCGAAACAATATTGATTTTTAAACTTTGTTACTTGTTACCCCAGTTTATCCTCTTAGGGTGGCATTTTGAAAAAGTCTGAAACTCGTATTTACTTATTTATTTACAGAAGTACTTGTGTGAAATGTCGAATAAAATGACTATCCAAACTTTGAACCCCCGCTTCATCCCCTTGAAGAGTGAATTTTGAAAAATTCTTACTTAGCGGATACCTAAGTCAAAGTAACTATCTGCATGCCAAATTTCAGCGCAATCCGAAACAATATTGATTTCAGACTTTGTTACCCCACTTCACCCTTTTAGGGGTGGAATTTCGAACAAGCCTGAACTACGTATTTACTTACTTAAGTACTCGTGTTAAGTTTCGAATATAAAAGACTATCTAATCTTGTTTCTCTATACAAACTTTGAACCCCCGTTTCATCCCTTTCAGGGGTGAATTTTGGAAAATCCTTTCTCAAAGGAAACTAACGTCGTAATAACTATCTGCATGCTAAATATCAGCGCAATCTGACACAATATTGATTTTCACACTTTGTTACCCCATTTCACCCTCTTAGGGGTGGAATTTCAAAAAAACCTGAAACACGTATTTACTTCTTTTTTTATTGAAGCACTTGTGTGAAGTTTCGGATAGAAGAGACTATCTAATGTTGTTTCTCCATACAAACTTTGAACCCCCATTTCATCCCCTTAAAGAGTAAATTTTGAAAAATCCTTTCTTAGTATATACCCTCCAAATTTCAAGTCTCTACTACCAGCGGTTTAGACTGTGCGTTGTCTGTCAGTCAGTCAGTCAGTCAGTCAGTCAGTCAGTCACTATGTCAGGACAAAGATTCTTATAGTATTAGATTTATGCTTTATAATAATAATAAAAATAATTTAAGATCACATAAAAAACTAAAAAACCGACTTCCAACGTCACGCTAGTAAATTTCAATACTAAGTTTGAGGTGTTTATCTTTATATCTCTGGAGATACTGAACATATCTCGATGAAATTTAAATGGTACTACCTGTAAAATATCATCATCATCATCATAATCAGCCGGTATCAGTCCACTGCTGGACATATGCCTCTCTCAAGACACGCAAAGCCCGAATTTCCAGTGTTTGTTGACATACAGTGATGATATGATAAAATCATCAAAATAATGATACATTTATCCATTCTTTTTCTTGATTTATTTCTTTAAATTTTCTTGTTTTTTTCCCTTTCCAATAAAAAAATAATTATCGAAATCAGACTACTCTGTAAAAAGTTATGCGTAGTCATAAATAAAAAAAATATATACGCATCGACTTGATAACCTCCTCCGTTTTTTTTTCGTCGGTTATAATATATATAAGAATCACTTAGGATCTAAATTCGCATAATTCAGGATTTAAATTCGGAACGAAAGCGAGGATTGGTTCGTGCATGTGCTGCAATGTTTGTTATGACAGTTGAGTCAAAAAAGACTAATGTCCGACAGGTCCAACTAATAACTCGCTGGGCACGACTTTTAATCCCGCCTGCTTGGACACGACTTTTGTTGAGAATTTTTTATAAAGCAGCTACTTTTCCTGACTTATGATTTATCCGTAGAGTGTATATTATTACAGGACCAAATCCTTGCTTAAGGTTAAGGTTAAAATATACTGTACAAAAATGCGTCAGAAAACAATACACGGAAGAGTGGTTGTGTATTAGATAGCGTCTCTACCACGCTCCACACACCTATTTATTAGCGTAAAGACGTGAAAGGATACGGTTACCATTCACGAACGAATCAATTGCAATACAGCGGTTTGAGCAAACGGTTTGAGGTACGACATGGTAAGATGTTTTTGTAGTAATTTGCATGCACACAATCAAGTACGAGTCCAACTGAGTGTCAAGCAAACTATATCATACTTATAGTTTAAAAATACTTACTGAAATATTCCCGGGCATTGAGATTTGATTGCCGTCCTATCTTTACTCCATCTATCTCTCAACTTCAGCCATCGAGCACACAAGTATTTGAACTTATATACGTATAGTTTCGTCAGGATTTGTTTGTTTTCTGTGCTTATTTAAATATATAGCTAAATATTTAAATAAGCTAAGATTTTCCTATTACCTTTGAGAAACATTTTCATTCGGAATTTTCCCCTCATTTTCAGACTATAATATTGGAGATAAGTAAAGTTCAATTTTAACTTCCAGACAGACATATGATATCATGAAGAGATTCAATTTTAAATATTTGATGTCCGAAACCCTAAAAAAGATAAGTAGCTCTTGAAGAAGTGAAATAACACTCCTGTTAGTGTTTAGTTGGATTCGTTCGCTTTCAGTCGTGTCTGGGAGTCTGGGTCTACGTGTAGTGGATGCCGCGTTTCATGCGATGTACGACAGATAATCTATTTTCACCGTAGGCGCTATCTTAAGCGTAAATTCAACCGTGGATCTTGGAGGGAGAATAATCACCCAATCCAATGAGGTGTCTATTTTGCGGAAGATTATTATAAATACAAATACTGATACGTTTCATGTTATATAAAACTGCTAAATATTTCTACGAATAAAAGTTAGGTTGTGTGGTAGACATTATCGTTTATATTACGCACTGAATTTTTTTATATTGTAATTTTCATTTAACTGCGGTTACTAGAGTGTACCTACAACATAACAGTAATATCATCTTAACATTAATATAGTTTTCCAGTAATACAAACGCATCAAATCAAAATGTGTCCACGAAACGTTCGTATTGTCCGAGCAGGTATGTGACGTTCCAGACACTGACATGGGTCTTCCCCCTTGATTATGATAAATGACTTATGAAATTAAAACGGTCTCGTACAACAAGTTGCCATTCAAATGAATCGCCCTTTGTTAAGATTCATTCCCTTGACAAATCGCCGCTCTGCACTCTGTATACATTGTCTGATGAAATTAAATGGGTCGGCTATTGAAGTCGTTTCCACGAAGGCTATTCCAAGACAAAACGATAATACGTCAATCGAGCTCGCGTGTCCGTTCATTTCCAACGTTTCTAACTTGAAGTAGGCCCGTGAATATACAATGCCTGCGATATATCGACCCGGTCACGAGTGGAGGCAATCTTACAAATGTCTGTCCTATTATAGCTCTTTCTTTAACAGCCGTAGCTTGGACAAAGGCTTCCAGGCTACGAGCTTTTCAATAGAGTAGAGACCTTTGGGTTTCGAAAATATTTGAAATCCGCTATTGGAAAGCTTTTAGGTTTTCAAGTATCTTGTTGTTATGATTGTTCTTTTTGTTTAATATTTATTTGGATTAATTTTGTTTAATATTTTGTAGAATTTATCAATTAAGCACTATTCAATCAGTTTCTCGAAGCGTTTAATTAAATTTCTTATAATTATTGAAAGTGGTAGCTAGACCTTCTTCTGCCAGTCAAAACACCCGCACTTGGCGATTCACACTTTCACTTTACTGTTATAAAATTGTGTTATGAAAATAATTTGTAAGAAATATCCAATGTCTGTATCGGTCACAACAATGAGTGAGAGGAAAGAGTGCAAGGTAGATAGATATCCGCTACGAGCGATCTTTGACATCGTTCCAATAAGTTTGACAGTCGCTATCTCCTGCGCCCTCCCCTCTCCCTTCGACCCCTCGCTCCGCTCGCTCTCACAAATTTTCGGCCGAGGCGGACTGTAGTTTGTTTTCTTTGTGTCATTTCCTTATCGCTCTGCCAAAATACGTTTCATGACCGTTACGTCAGCCGAAACATACTTCAGGTGAAAACTGTGCAACTGAACGGTTTTGATCATTTTATGGTATGAGTAAAATTTGTCTCATGGAATAACATTATCACGCTACAAAGGCAATTATTTATAAAATATATTTTCGCCGCACTAGTGCTTGTCGCAGGTAACCGCAATTGTACAGGAAATATTTTACGCCGTTATGAGCCCATTGCAATCTTTTCGCATATTTTATGTCATAACATTATGCCATATTTATTTTTATTTCATTATGAACGTTTCAGGGTTTTCACTGAAAAAAATCACGTAAATTAAATCCATTCGAGTATTCACTTACGAGAGCGAAAGAATTTGTTTTAGGAAACGGATTGTTTTAGATTTTGTTTCATTTCAGGTATACCTACAAAATGAGTTTACACGAATAGTAAAAGGAAACATTTATTTTGTCATAGTAACAAATTACATTCGAGAATTTTCGATAAAATTACTCGTACCGAGAAACGAATACACTATAATTTCGAAAAAAAAAATAAGTAAGGATATATATTACAATGAACGACGACTCTGTATTAAAAAATATCTAACCTATCAAATTTACCTGAAATATATTGCTTTACCTAGTTATGAGGTAGCTGCTAGGTACACCTAACTAGTCTAATCGTGAATATACTACTCATAAGCCATATCTAAAGTTACAATGTTCTAAAATAATTAACAACACTGTTACACTAACAAAGTGGTACAAGCCGCGTTGATATGAGTCGTAAAATCTCGCTGCAGAAGGGGTATATCTCAGCAAGTGTCAAGATAGTAAAGCGACTTGTCATCACTTGCATATGTTGTGCGACGGACCGGCGTGCAGTGAAACAACATCTATTTGATTCTTATCTCGTCTCTCTCCCCCATACATCCGAAATATAAACAGGTAAAATGTTTCTTTGTGTAGAAAAAGTCCATTTCAGAGACAAGATCGTGTATTACAAATATGAATGAAGCGTGTAGTTTATTTTCGACTACGGTATGTGGACTACTTTTAAGTTCACGTAATGAAATAACGTATGTAAATTCTATTCAACATTGCTTAGTAACTCAGCTATGCTAATTTAGCTTTTGTTAGTAATAAAAGCTAAGATATAAATTGTTGTATAAATAAATACATAATTCACTAACTGTATATGAATGTATGAACACTCACTGTGTGTATGAATTGCATGTATTTATTTTATATTTTAAACGTGATTTAGTATCTACATTAAACATAGACATAATATGGACCAGCCGGTAAAGGCCGACCTACACGAACGTATCACGACCAGATCGGAGTCGTTTTAAAGAAAGTAATTAAAAGTAAGTAAAAAGAGGTATGTGAGGATCGTAGCATGTGGAAAGAAGTAGTCTCTGCCTACCCCAACGGATCTCTAAAAACGTAACGTAAAGCTACTCTCTGAAAGCGTAATAGAAATTTGTGTAAAGGTACAGCCCAGCCGCAGCGTCCTGCGTGCGCGATCTAGGTGGCGATACGATAGCGCATCAGTATTTGTACCGACTGGTTCACACCAAACGCGATCTATGGCGCGAACGCGCACGTGGATGTAGGACGCCGCGGTGTGGTCGTACCTTAAGATATTATGTGTATCTAAGACCGTAAGTATGATTTCTTAGTCTGCCTTGTGCACACCAAGAACTGAGTATATAATACTACTGCGCCCCGCGACTTCGTCCGCGTGGAATAGTGTCTTTGGGTAGCATTTTTAAATATTTAGCCTAATTATTTTACAAATAAGACACTTGCGTATCCCACCTACACCGCACCGTACCACGCCGCGCAAATCGCCCTCCCCTCTCACTTCCCCTCGCCCTTCCCCTCCCCTCTCTCTCTCTCTTCCCTCCATCCCTTTCTCCTCAGTTCCCTCTCCCTCTCCCCCTTCCCCCTTCCCCTCACTTCCACCTTCCCTCCCCTCCCCTCATTCCCCCTTCCCCTTCTACCTCCCCCTTCCCCCTCACCAACTTTGAATGACATATTATATTACGAGTATATCGAATCAACAGCCTAAACAATAAGTTTCAAGCTTCTACTTGATACTTCCATACAACTTTTCATCCCCCCTTTTAAACCCTTACAACCCTTTTTTCGCATTAAAAAGTAGCCTATGTCCTTTTTCAGGCTCTAGACTATCTGACTATCTGTGTACCAAATTTCATTTAAATCCGTTCAGTAGAACATTCACATATACCTTACATATTTCCATACAAACTTTTATCCCTTATTCCATATTGTTATTTTCACACCCTTGAGGGTAAAACTTTTACAAACTTTGAATATCATATTTATTTATATCGAATCAACAGCCTAAAAAATAAGTTTCAAGCTTCTAGCTCTAAAAATGACGATACTTCCATGTAACTTTTCATCCCCCCTTTCAACCCCTTACAACCCTCTTTTCGCATAAAAAAGTAGCTTATGTCCTTACTCAGGCTCTAGACTATCTGTGTACTAAATTCCATTTAAATCGTTTCAGTAGAACATTAATATAAACCTTACATATTTTCATACAAACATTCATCCCCTATTGTTATTTTACACCCTTGAGGGTAAAACTTTCAGAAACTTTGAATGTCATATTTATTTATATCAAATTAACAGCCTACAAAATAAGTTTCAAGCTTCTAGCTTCTAAAATGACGATACTTCCATACAATTTTTCATCCTCCCATTAATGCGAAAAGTACCCTATGTCCGTTCTCAAACTCTAGACTATCTGTGTACCAAATTTCATTTAAATCGGTTCAGTGGTTTTGGCGTAAAAGTGACACAGACAGACAGACAGACAGAAAGAGTTACTTTCGCATTTATAATATTAGTTAGGATAGTTAGGATATACATGTCTGTCGTTGATTCTTAACTTGGTAACATAAATTAACAAAGTGTAGAGAACACTAATTCTCTAAAATAGCGTCCAAGTCAAAGGAGTAAGCGGGAGCGGAAGCGGAGCTCACCCACATCACAAACGTGACTGTTTCTCTTCAGTGGACTTGGAAAAACTTGCAAGTTTTTACGACAATCGCTGTGCTTGCAAGTTGTCCAAGTCACGACGCAAGATTAACTTTGAAATCTCTTACTTTGGTATTTTTCAACAAACTTTTGTGCAACTTAAACTACAGTACTAAGCCAACTATTAAAAATAACTAACATACTTTATAAAAATGATCCTAATATATGACTTCTATGGTTGGATCTGTGAACCTAAATTAAATATCTAAGTTTTCAGTATTAAAACCAAAAACATTATTTAATTCAAATTCTTTCAGTTTCAGGTTCTTTCAGATGTCCGTACCTAGTTACTTTATTTTATTTGAGTACCTTGCGTTACCAAACCGAAAGTAGCCGCAAGCGAAAATAGACGTTTCTCGAAAGTTCTTTATTTCAAGGGACTGCACTAAAGTGTGGTTTAATTGCACGGTGGAACTTTCACAGCTCCAGTTTTATTTGTACTCGATGAATTTAGATTCGATTTCTTTCAGGGCGCCGTTCTTTCACTGAATCCGTGCAATTTTCTCGCCGTCTACCGATTGCGATAGTCACAAATTGAATTGTTGCTATATTCTTGAATTATATACCTACTCATCTAGTAATTATTATGTTTAACAGTGATGTTTTATATTTTTTCATTATCACCGTAATTAGCTTATATAAGTGAAATGCTTGATTTAGTACGCCACTAATCATTTTTAGTCTCCAATTTTTCATCATCTGCCAACAGTTGTTAAAATAGCCATCTACGTTTATCATCGCCTTATCACACATATTACATCCATCAAATAACTAATAACTACACATATACATTATTTTTAGAAATCACCTCCCAGATTACATTCTTTATCAGATTCAAGGTATTAGAACGTATATTTTTCAAGTAACGGCAGTGATTCAACGTTACTCGCAGATCTGACACTTCTTTGTAAGGATCCGTGGTTGTAAGCGGCCATTTTAACAAACTATGTATTTTCATGCAATAGCGGTGAGTTTTCTATGCGGGGTAACCTATGATCCACCTTTCATTTGACCGTACTATGCTACGCTGCTCGATACGCAATCTCTACTTCACAATAAAGATAGTAAGTCATTGATACACAAAAAATTACCTAACACAAAGTAAACATTTGTTCAAATACTGTAGAGTAAGAAATAATGTCTAAGCTGCATTACTAAAACATTAGCAATTTTTTTAAACCAAACTATTAAAACATGCAGCACTAGACCTCTTATGAATATAGTTTTGTCGCGACAAAAATGTCGTAAAAGTTAAACAACACGCCCTCATAGATTTTAATTTTTTGAATTTGCATGAAGACATTTTTTTCTCTATTGGGGTATTACGATATTTATTTATACCCTTGAACAACAAATCATTGACACTTTGAGCATTATTATTAGTGTTATTACGTCCTGTTTCACACATAGACTCAAATATTAAGGTATATTAGCGCCAGTCTGTCTAACTACATTATTGTCTGTCTACATTAGTAGAGATTGCGATTAGATTAAACAAGATTATTTTTATTTATTTATTTATATTTAGAAAAAATAGTCGACAGTTTCAGTTTAGTCGAACAAAGTGAATGTTCGGATCATGAAATCTAGTGCGTAGTACTTATTTATCGATGTAGTAAGTGTAAGTAGTGTGACACTGACTAATTTGTTTCCAGACACCATGAGCTTAGCTACATTTGTTCTAATATATATACATTCGTAATATCATAACAATATACATTCAGGTCAAGCTAACTTTTTAAATAAATCTAATGTAGATATAATGCTAGCGATTATTTTGTCCCATCTTCTTCTTTGTTACTGCATCAAGAAATCCCGTCTTCAAAAGACTGCCTGAATAAAAATCCCTTATTTAGTACCAAAGCGTTGCCGTCGTCTAATCGAACGTGCCCTATTGACAGCTCTACAAAACTGTCGCTATTCAGAATATACATATCCGAGTCGAAAGAGTGGAAAGACATTTCCCCTCCATTGTTGCTATAACAAAGAGAGAGGCCCTCACGTCTTCCGGCATTTAGCCGGACTCCTACTTAAGCAGGGCTTGAGAGTGCCCGCCCTATACGCCGACTTAAAAACCTTCTTTACAAACCTACTTACTACTTACTTAAGTCGGTGACCTCTGCCTACTAACCTCAGCTGAATTTAGTCCCGGATTGCAAATATTTTTGTGATGACCGAGTCAGAAGTAGGTACCTACCAAGCTTGAACCTGTCAGATTTTGGTGGTGATTGGAGATATTTCTAATACAGTCCTCGCCCGCAATACTGAGGGGATATATATACAAATTAATTGCATTTTGAGGCCATTTTAAAGTATTGCTTGTCGTAATATATCACTATCTATATTTTTTTATTTACCTCATTAAGGATTAAAGAGTCTGATGGCTTGAAATAAATTAAAGTTGGTAGGAATTAAAAAATAAGTTTCCGTTAAGACGCCGCATACGGTATAAATTCTCAGCAACGTGCGTGCGACATAATATTTATGTGTTCCACATAAAAATGCCAAGAGTTCCTGCGAGTAAAATTAATTAAATTTTATGAAAAGTTTTTACACTACCTCTAAGCCTGAAAATTTAAGCTTTATAGCCGACCTTTCGTTAAAAAGTTTTCGATTTACGCAGTTTGGCCGAGTTGTTTTAGGGTTTCGAATATCAAAGATGTGAAATGGAAACCTGCGTAATACCATTCAGATGTCTGAAACAGGCACCAGTCTGGCGATAGAGTGTTCGTGAGTTCAAATCCCATCTATTGCACTATTGACGTGAACCCACTCCAGCATATTTAACTTAGTTGGAGGGGTTATCAAGACTACCAGTATGTGTAACCTAAATTGTTAAAAAGCTTTAAAAACCATTTAACCCCTCCGACTAAACTAATTATGCTTGTGTCGGGATTTCACGTCAATAGTGTAATGGGTAGGGATCGAACTCACGACCTTTTGATCGCCAGGCTGACGCCTTAGCCATTAGGCTATTGCCGCATGATTATTAAAGAATCCAGACTAATATAAAAATGTTTGTCGCTCTGTCACTCTATCTGTTTGGTACCTAATCACGCCTAGCGGACGATCCGACCATACTGAAATTTAACAAGGATATTTTATAGCATGAGGATAAACATAGGCTTCTAAATTCTTGGTGTACGGGAACGAAGTCGCGGGTATCAGGTAGTATAATATAGAACAAGAATATCCCAAAAGAATGCAACAAAGTTAGGTAAAAAAAGCCTACTCGCAGTGTACGCAGTTAGGTAAATGACTGACATTATCGAATCAATGCGATCGGGTTATTACGGGATTCCAAACGTAGCATTAGCTAAAATGTCTGCTATTACGTCCTTCGCGTTTAGTACGGCTATATTTTTAATGTCCTTGCGATGCGGTACGAGGCTAATTATTATCATCAATCAAACATTATTCACGACGTAAACGCTTAGGTCTGTATACCTGCTTTTGTTGTTAGGGTTCCGTACCCAAAGGGTAAAACGGGACCCTATTACTAAGACTCCACTATCCGTATATCTGTCTGTCTGTCTGTCCGTCTGTCACCAGGCTGTATCTCATGAACCGTGCTAGTTAGACAGTTAAAATTTCAACTGTCTAACTAGATGATGTATTTCTGTTGCCGCTATAACAACAAATACTAAAAACATAATAAAGTTAAAAATAATAGAGGGTACCCATTTTGGTGGCGAAAAATGATAGTGGTATTTTTTGCTCGATCTTATAAAATACTGTAGTGTGATACGGAACCCTACTAGTGCGAGTCCGACTTGCACTTGGCCAGTTTATTTTTTTATAGATAGACATTTGGGCACTATGTCACCTAATGCGATCTACGATGTAGGACGCTTACCTAGACGATGCCTGTTGACTCGCGATTTGAAGATGGATTGTACTTATCGGGAAACACAGACACCAATAAGGATTTCCTAGGTTCCTATGGTAGACTTCCGGCTCCATCATCAGACCATGGACACCGCCTTCGTCTTTAGTACTTGTCAAGTCAAATCCAACGAGCCCAAACACGACGGGTTTGTCATTTGTAGTCTAGTAGTTCATTTGGCCGCCTTCCATCTCCATCATCAGACCAGCTCTTAAAATACCATAATAATACTTTGTCATCTGATTTACGTAGGTATGCATGCAAAATTTTAGCTCACTCAAACGGCTTGAAGTGGGTAAAATTTCTATTACTAGATTTGTTTTATTTTGGATTTTGACCCAAACAGAGCAAGCTTAATAGAACCGTTTGAAGCACGTGTTGTATACAGGGTTATTGGTAATGCGACGTATTCCCGGCAGAAGCAGATAGGGGGGCTAAAATGCAACATATCTAGACCCCCAATGTATGATGGAAATTTCATAGTTTACCAACGAGATAATTGAAATTCGCAATTTAAAAAAAGCCGGTTGACGCCATTTACTGATTATTATTTCTGCATAGTTAATGCATGTAATATACATAATAGATCTGAATACTTTTGGTGGTAGTTTTGATTTTAAGATTTTAATGATACTGTTTTAATAACAACTTTTATATCATTTTGTATAGCTTAATAAACAAGGAAGTTTAATTAATAATTTATACCCTTAATGTCATAGTGTTTTTTTTAAGAATTATATTGTTTAGCACCAATCCTAAAAAATATCAATAAATTAAAAAACATTACAAGTCATTGTTATTAAATTCGAAGTATTTTTGGATATTTTATTACTCCATCAGCTTTATCACTAAGTTCACTACGAATAAAAATAATTGAAAAAGATTTTATTAGCACATATTTTAAAATTATGTTACAAAAACCTCAAATTACTCCAAAATTGGGTATTTTTCCAAAAATGGCTAATTTCCAAGTATCTCGTAAACTATTCAATTTCGGCCATATATTGGGGGGTGTGTAGCATATTAGCCCCCCTATCTGTACCTGCCGGGAAAACGTCGAATTACCAGTAACCCTGTATATAGAAAAATCTTGAGTATAGATTTCACTTCACACTATATTATACGATGAAGTTAGCCGATAAATCTCACTTTAGATTTATGGCTTTCTTCATGATGTAGTTCAAAATTCTGTCGCTGTGTGCGCGCATCTTAAGTATTCACTTTGATCATTTTTCTCTAATGCCCCATAAGAAGTATATATCTCCAAAAATAAAAGCATACTTTGTTCAAATCAAAACCTCCTATCTGACCAGCATCTGTAACTGTTCTCTTTGCACTATATCTTCCACAGAAAACTTAAACTATTTCATCTGTCCTGTGCTATCTTCTATCTATACACAGGCCATCAAAATCCAAAGAGTAGTAAAACAAGTAAAATTCATTAATTCCATCAATCTTGGTCACCAACATCTAGTGGAAGGCATTATTGTGCTCGTAATTTTCGTCACCCGTATCGCTGCGCTTCTTGGCTCGAGGGGACTTTAGACGAGAAGGGAGGGGCAGCTCGCATAAATATCGTATAATTACTACTCTTTTCGAACAGGGACGCATCCGTTACAGTATACAGTTTTACTCGACTGCGATAGATGGAAGTACTTTTTTAGTTAAGACACACTAGAAACATCCTTGCCTGCAAGTGAAAGACTATTGTGAGGCCACACGCAGGACTTACGATGCGTTCAGTCTTCGCCACATAAAGCAATGAGGCTTTTATCTCGTTCTTAATTGCAAACTGGAAAATAGCCTACTCCCTACAACAACTTGACTAAAACGTTCCGGAAGCGCGCAAAGGCATCTAAAAAGTTTCTAAAAAGACCGGAACGGCAAAAAAGGGCGGAAAAATCGAAGTGCGACCCTGTCTTCAAACCCTAATCCACACGAACGAAACATCGCTTGCATCCGATACAAGTGCGCGCAAGTGGGCCCTCAAAAGCATTGTTGCTAGTGGAACAAAGCCAAGGGCCCTCGGCGGCCGCGCGACCTCGCTCCGCCCCGCTCTCTCGCCCTACACCTCTTTGTGATATCACGTTTTTAGGCCGACAAGCTCACAATTGACTGCGATGATAGAAAGTGTCCTTAATACAGGGTATAGCCGCGTAAGCTGTTTTGTACGTACTAAATTTTGCGACGAAATTGAAGCCTCTAGGGAAGCGGTTTTCACATCGGTCATAAAATAATTTCATTATTTTCGGAGAGGTTCTTAAAAATATAAGGCTTTTCAAATTTTTTCTCGATTATACGCTTGCGATGTTCGAGTTTAGGCTCTGCACGAACTCTTTTATGTTACGTTTTCAGTGACGTGAAAATATTTATAATATTGTTTATTCAGGTGTTGTTGTTAAATTGTTTCATATGTCGTCAAATAAACAGGTCGCCGTAGTAAATAGACCCTCGGAAACAAAGACATAGTTTGCGCGGCGAGTAATAGACCCACTCGCGTCGCGAGGATCTTACACTTACGAACCTCGGTGTTCGTGCGACATTCCAGTTAAACTTTTTGGCACATTCGACCTCGGAGAATATTCCGTACGCTGCGAGTTTCAAACTCAATAACCTATCTGTGATATATTTCAGGTGTCATAAAATCGTTGTTTGGATCGGAAAGTATTGGATTCAATTAAACTTTTACTATTGAGCAAAAAGGGTGGAAATGGCTGAGTATCTCAGTTACACGTCCCATAAATATTCCTCGACAAAATAAAAGTTTTACGTTTCCACCAGTTAGTTCAGTTTTATACAATTACAGATAGTGTTACGACGCACAGAAAATAAAGGCACAGAATGTTACATCGTATTTCAAATTGACTTTTGTATAGATAAAAAGAAAATGATGGAGGCACATTTTTGTACAATAACTACCACATTTTAGTTTGTTTATACGTTAATGATATAGAAGTGCACGTAATTCTGATGTCTTTCCTTTGAATCGCCAGACTTAACTTTCTTGATTATTGGTAAATCTGGCCACCAAATCACGCCTGACCTATTGACTAAAATAATTTTAGTACATCACTATACGTAAAAAACATCGAACTGTTTTTTACAAGCTTTCATTTAACTTGCCATGTATATATTATGTGTATATGTTTTTGTAGGTCAAATCTTGCAAACTAAATTAGAACCACTTCCTGTCGTTAGATTATTTTATGCAAAATAAGAAGTAAAACGCTCGCCAGATGGTTAGTAACTCTGCCTCAAGCAGATACGCTATAGTAAATTTATTTACTTGTTACCAAAAGTATTTCACCACCATCAAGTAGAAAATCAGCCGTCATAACCTTACGGTGTTCCGGCAGTACACAGCCCTTGAGAGTCAGTGTATTCTAGGCCTAGCGTATTCACCATCTTCGACCACGTCACTTATTAGCAGGTGAGATAGTGGTCAAACGCTAGCCTATAAGATAATATTTCAAAAAAGAGAAACTCCTTATTGGCCCTTACTGCTTAACGCGGTACAGACATATAGATAAGATTAAGATCGAAGGCTCAAGCCCCCAGTAAGTTCACTGGTTATTTTGTTCTTCAAAACAAAAAAACATATTTCACGCCTCATTTACTAACAATGAGTTGGTACCATCTCAAGCGGACAAACAGAAGTCCTACCACTAAAACTATAAATACCTCTTATTATAAACTCCTAATTTTAACAACGAACAAGTTCTACCGAAATGATTGTTTATTCAAGTTTCTGAAACAAAGTGAAGTGTTAACCCTGAAATAATACACGTTGTACATTCAGACTGTAGAAAACGAATTTTCATTGTCACAATCAAAATTAGGAACAATAACGCAACTGTCGTAAACAACTTGACGTAGACGCAAAACAATTGAATGACGCAGAAGGAAAAGTTGTTTATTTATATGCATAATTCCCAAAAATATCTAAATTAATATGATACATACTTTTGACATTTAAGGTTCCGTAAGATCGGCTCATCGTTTCAATTTATCAATAAATCCAAAGTGACTTACATTCATCGGCATGCTACAATTAAGGTTTTCTTACTTTAGGAATGTTTTAGACTACAGCATAATTATTGATGGGACTCCACTCAGAAAACGCTGTCACTTTTTGAAATATCTTATAGGCTAGGGTTAAATGATATATAGACCATCATCTTGCCTGGTAGTAAGCGATGATGTGGTCGAAGATTGTGAACACCCTAGTACCAGAATACTCTGACCCTCAAGGGCGTCTGCCGAAACACCGTAAGGTTATGACGGTAGATTTTCTCCTTGATAGTGGTAAGCTACTTTTTGGTTTGTTAGCAAGTCAGGCGAAACATCGATATTATATACTTCTACCACCTGTGGAAAACAAGCGAGACGGTCCGCTTGATGACATTTATTTAACCAAAAACAAAAGCACAACAAGAAATTTATAAAAAACGGATACAAACAGTATTACAACAAATCTTTGCTAACATCAATCATCATCATGCAAATGTGAGAACAGTGACTCTCTCCACGGACTAGGAAGTTTGCTGAACGTTACATTGTCTTAGAGAACAGGGGCCTTATTCAGTATGACCATTTTAAAGTCTTACCGTGCCGTGTTACGTTATCTCCGCGTTATGGTATTCTCTATGCCAATTAAAACGCAGTAGGGTAAGGTTATGAGCGCGTTTAGAGCTGTCAAAATATCGTGACATATGAGGACGTGTAACGCGCGCGTTTTTTACAATTTACCTATCGTGTGGCATACAGAATACAATTTTTCAATAACGTAACGTGGCGTGTTAAGGAACGCGTTATCTCATTGGTAATACTGAATAAGGCCCCAGGGCGTTCAATGAGTGAATAATATAAAATACATGTACTGTGTGGTAAAAGCGTTATTACAGCTTCATAGAGCGCCGACTTGCCATCTGACCGGACAAAGAATCTTAATTATTTTAAGCTGAGCTCGCTCCGCTCGTAATTTGTAGTTTAGTCCCTAAGTAGTGCTTATTTTATTGTATCGTCAGCTAGGGACCGGCTTAACTAGTGCCGGGGAATTATTTTACAGATTTTCACGGTGTCTGAGCAACTGAAGAGACAATTGCTTCGAAACTTATTCTTTTTAAAGTGCTCTCCAATAGTATTAAGTTATTTTGGATTCTGTCAACGCGGTTTCGAATTCGTACCACTTGTACGGTTAAGACACTACCGTGTTTGGAAACTCGAGTTGAATGTTTTATAGAGACGACTCACTTGGAAAATGTTTGACACGACTTCGGGTTTTACAATGAGATTGGGGTTTGGATGATGTATCGTGTGGACATATTTCTAATCTTGAAAATGTTTAATAAGGTAAGTGCTGTAAAGTTGTTACCTTTCAATTTTAAATTCGTGATAAAATAGCGTTATATGTATTTTTCATCTCTTCTTATTTAGATTTTCATTTTTATGGTTTTAAACATCAAATGATAAATCGATTTTTGTTATGTTCAAACAGCTGCCTGGAGGGATGTATTAGTCTATTGTATGGGTTATGTATCTATGAGTCCTGCGTCCACGTGCGCGTTCGCGATCTGAATTTCTATTGTTTTCTGATCGCCGTAGATCGCATTTCGTGTCAACCAATCGGTACAAATACTACTCTGCGCTATCCGATCGCCGCCTAGATCGCGCACGCAGGACGCCGCGGTGTGGCCGTACATTAAGTAACTGGAAATTACCAAACTTAAATTTTTCTTCATTTAATTAGAAATGAATGTAATAAAATTAATGAATGAAGGGAACGTATGTATAGATTCTCAATTTGAAGCAACGGTCAATATATAATACATTTTTTAAATAAAATAATAGCTAAAAATAATTACAGCGACGTGGTACAAAGATAGATTATAGTCAGTATTACTCAGAAATCATTTAAAAGCTTTTCAGCGCCAAAAAGAAAACTATCAGCGAAGTAAGAGGTAATCAAATAAAATCAATTGAATCACACCTAGTCCGAAGTTCTAGATACCAATTCACTTTACGAGTAGCTCTAGAGTATCGCAACTATACAAGTAAACAACAATATCGAATCAAATTCGAGATTGAGTTAGACAGTGACCCATAACTAAGGAACGGGATAGGGGAACTTAGCCACAACGTATTGGTGTACACAGTGACCAAAATATTGAACTATTACACAACACATTAAAGTTTTTGGCGAAGTTACAAACATTAATGACTTCGAATTTCGAATAATTATCTGAAATGTTGAGAATAAATCAATAGGCACTCATATTTATTTTCATCACATTATCATCACACTCATTATTACAGTCACCGCCTTCCCCATTCAAAGTCACCTTCATAAGAGTACTGAGATGGCTTCGGTAGACGATGGAAGAGTAGACGGTATAGTTTCACCGTCCACTCTATTTGAAACCGCAATGCAATCAAGCATGCGCTTAAACAAGATGAACGGCTATACATCAGTTTATAATTTACGTGCTTACACGATGAAAAAACTACTGAGATGAACTCACCAATTTGTTTACCTACTCAATCATATTTCTTCGCAAACGCTTTTCAAATTGCTAAAAAGTAGTTTTATGTTGCTCAGACAGCGTGTCTCAAAAACGTGAAGTAAAGCAATGGACACGAATAGGCAAAAGAAATAGGCGGTCAAAATAAAGTACTGTCTAAATATACATAGTGCGGCTCAACCGAGTGGAATCTAAAAACCAAACATGTCTAACGCGAAGTAAAGGATGTTTTGCAAAAGTTTTGCGACACTTATTGCAGTTACAGGGGGCATAGTTGGGAGCGAATGCGAGGTACGATAGTACACTTGAGTAAAAAGCACGAACTTTAGCAGGGATCCGATGCGCTTGTGAAGCTCTTGAATTATTTTCTTCAAAGGTTTTCTTCTTTGTGTTGCAGCGGGATTTCATTTTTCTTATATGTGGAATTATGGTATTTTTTATATATGTAGTATTAAATTATTTATATATAGTACTAGAAGTGTCCCACGGCTTCGCCCGCGTAAAATAAAAGACATCAAAGACGTAAAAGCCAAATCGGTTCACCCATTTTCAAGTTATTGCGTAACTAAGGATAATAGGGATTCATATTTATAAAACCCGAAAAACCATATTGATTTTTAGACTTTTTTACGAACCCCTTGCAAAAAGCCTGCAACACAGCCTTACCTATTTATTTACAGAAGTACTTAAGTAAATCTATAAGTTTATATATATAATTTAAAATAATAAGTAATATTATCCGGGGGGAATTTTTATAAATCCTTTCCAAGCGGATACCTACGTCATAACAACTATCTGCATTCTAAATTTTAGCGCAATACGAAACAATATTGATTTTCAGACTTTGTTACCCCACTTCACCCTTTTTGGGGTGGCGTTTCGAAAAAGCCTGAAATACGTATTTACTTATTTATTAACATAAGTACTTGTGCGAAGTTTCGAATAGAAAAGACTATCTTATCTTGTTTCTCCATACAAACTTTGAACCCCCCGCTTCATCCCCTTCAGGGGTGAATTTTGGAAAATCCTTTCTTAACAGACACTAACGTCATAATAACTATCTGCATGCCAAATTTCAGCGCAATCCGAAACAATATTGATTTTCAGACTATGTTACCCCATTTCACCCTCTTTGGGGTGGAAATTCATAAAAGCCCGAAACACATGTATTTACTTATTTTTTTACTGAAGCACTTGTGTGAAGTTTCGAATAGAAAATACTATGTGATATTGTTTCTCCATACAAACTTTGTACCCCCATGTCATCCCTTTAAGGGGTGAATTTTAGAAAATCCTTTCTTAGCTAATACTTACGTCATAATAACCACATGTATGCCAAATTTCAGCGCAATCCAAAACATTATTGATTTTCAGACTTTGTTACCCCATTTCACCCTCTTAAGGTTGTAATTTCGAAAAAGCCTGAAACACGTAATTACTTAATTATTTAACGAAGCACTTGTGTGAAGTTTCGAATAGAAAAGACTATCTAATCTCGTTTCTCCATACAAACTTTAAACCCCCGTTTCATCCCCCTTAAGGATGAATTTTGGAAAATCCTTTCTTAGTACACTCTTACGTACTAAGACAAACATACCCTCCAAATTTCAAGTCTCTACGACCAGCGGTTTAGGCTGTGCGTTGTCTGTCAGTGAGTCAGTCAGTCAGACAGTATGTCAGGACAAAGATTCTTACAGTATTTGAAGTATAAGAATCTTGTAATATTTTCTAGGCAAGCATACTGCATCTTGGAACACATCTCCACATAACATCAGGTAATAGCTTGCTATGCTTATTATACATACAAAAATTCAGATGCTATTTAAAGTAATGGTTAAAATTAATATAATTAAATTAATAGTTAAAGATAAAGATAAAGATATTTATTTCAGATTTATAACAGTAGTACATACACTTTTATAACAGTAGTACATACATTTTCTTAAGCTAGAACAATTTTTACTTCTAAAGGAGTTGAAATACACGCAATAGTATTGTATATAGATGACTGTGACTATAGATGCATAAGTAAAAAATATAAATTAATTTCATCTCTGCAAGCTTTTCTGAATGTGTATATCTTACTTAAATTATTGTTTTGAAGTCATGAGTTAATTGCTTGACAATATATTCGTATACGAGTAAAATCTTGTAAAGTATGAAGTTACAATATATTTTATCTACTCTTCTCATTATAAATCAACACGTAACATTTTTCTCTCCGACTGTATACTTTCCACTCAGACCCCTCCAATCTCGCCGAATAAGACTTTCTATTCTTTTGTTCTCAAAAAAAGTTTCTAACAAACAAATAGCACCTACCTACCTAGTTACATTTAAAAAAAAGTTATATTGAACAAAGTTTCTTGTATTCAAATTTTTTCATAAGATAAAAAGATCTTAAGAAATCTAACTGGACACTCTTCTGAAACTAGTCAAATTTTCGCCAAAAGCAATTTAGAATTTAAAAGAAAAAATTACCTAACTAAAGTCAGTAATAAAACGAATCAAAATGGAAAACATGTCTTTTTATTCAATGTTCTTTTTATTGCAATTCTTTCAAAAATCATAAATTAAGAATATCATTAAATTGCTACCTGTGCATGTCGCAAAACAATATATTCTGGCATAAGTTACCTTATAACATTTATAGAAAACAATGTATTTTAGGAAAATACAACCCAAAAAAAAAAAAAAAGCGTCCGTAATGGTAGAAGGTGAAATTTCTCTGTCTCACCCCAACATCAATAGGTAAGTGTGTGCCAGGCGCACATAGTCTTGAAGCGCTGGACACAGTTCAGACCGCAAGCTTGCGTCTCGGTTGAAGAACCAAACCCATAGGTGTTCTGACTTGCCGTGCCTTACCTTGTATACCGACTTAATGAACTGAGTGTAGGTGTATTTAGTGAGGCAGGTAAGCCGAGCTTTACCTGACGCTTTAGTTTACAATCTAACCGACTTTCTAACCAAATACCAGGAGTATATAATGTAGGTGGAGTCAAGGAACTCAGGAGGCGGAGAGAGTTATGTAACCGCATACACGTTCTCTGCCTTTAAGTGTCTTCGTACCTACAACTTAATGGGTTGGAATGAGAAAACTCACGCAGTCTCACTGACCACCTAAACGTCTTCGGACTCACACTTACAATTTCTATATTTGTACAAATTGTAAGTAGCAATAAGTTAAGTATTTTTTTTCAAATTAACTATGTGTAGTATCTCTGCCCTATTTACTAAGCAAGACTACGCTACTAGTACTACCAAAAATATTGAGTTAATGACTACTCTGTAGTATGTATGGCATCACCCACTGGTCAAATTCGTTGAATGCTCACATGATGTTCGATGTAGATTGTAGATGAATTATGTTTGAATCATCCCTGAGGTGATATTTTATTTGCGATATGAGGTAATAGCCATCCTACTTCTTGTTCACCCAATAGTAAGCAATGACATCAGTCTATGACAGATACACGCGAAACTTTGGATTACTAGAATTTGCACGATATTTCGTTACACTGACCCATTTACTTATCTTCAAATTATAGAGCCTGAATCTCTATAATTTATCTGACTGCTTTAAGCTCGTAGATGTATAATCCTAGGTCTGCGTTTTAGGCAAAAAATATCTATTACGCTTTTAAATAACCGACCAAAAGGTGTACCTGCCGCGGTGAACTAGCAGAAACCGTGCCACTAAACCCATACTAAGATGTTTATTTTAGGACGTATCTCATAAACACAACCTTCTTGTTTGGCAGTAAACAACAAACTGTATCATTAGTATTCTGACCCCCACCTCTCATGATCGTACACACGCTATAAATACCGCGTGCAATAAATTATATTAGGTCCGAAAACATCGGTCCAGGGTTCGATTCCCGATGCAAAGCGATAAAACGCGTGAAAGATTCATCATGGCACCCTTGGGAGCGATACCTCTTCTAAGTTGTAGCAGCCTTCCTCCCCCTTTCTCCGTTATATCATATTTTTCAAAAAGATCCCGTTGGTTGGCGCCAGTCGGGAAGGTAGACTTAGAAATCTTTTAAAGTTTTCCAATATAATTAAAGCTATAAATCGTTTTTCCTAAAGAAAAATGAGAAAGCACACTCGTCTAAGTATTTGTAGGCACTGTAGCTGTTGTGATCCACTTTATAAAGCCGGTCACTAGTTTGGACGTGGTGACGAGGTGTTCCGGCAGCACACAGCCTTTGAGAGTCAGACCATACCTAGGCCTAGCGTGTTCATTCTCGCTTACCACCAGGGATATAGTGGTCAAACGCTGGCCTTTATGATATAAAAAAAGGAAAGCAGACAGTTGTCTAAACCCGTCTTACAAACTGGTTGTCACTAAACATCATTACTACACATGGTCTAATAAGTGAATTGCAGTTAGATAAATCCTATTGAATCCGATAGAAATTTAGAATCTACCAAGTACAAAACCTCAACCGGCAACCAACAAGTTTCGACATTGAATAGAAGAGTCGTTTTCGTTTTGTGTCATCTAAACGATAACTTACGAACTATCCGCTGCATGGATATTTTCCTGTTTTGTACAACTACAAGTCAAGCGAGACATGGAAGTCTCCTCATTGAAACGTTTGTACAGATTTTAACCGACTCCTAAATAAAAATCTTCTCAATTTCTCCTGCTAAAACTTTTGTACAAATCCAGACTCATATTATAAAAAGTTTGTAACTCTGTCACTCGCTCTGTTTGTTGCCTAATCACGCCTAAACGGACTATCCGATCTTACTGAAATTTAACAAGAAGATACTTGATGGCATTAGGATGAACATAGGCTACTTTTTGTGAAAATAAAATCATTATTTTTACACCTAACTTAAATAATTCAGATCACACAAATGTTCATTGACAGAGCTTTACAGTGATAAAACTCTTGGTGCACGTGAGTGAAGTCGCGTGTATCAGCTAGTTTTAAATAAGATAGTTTTGAAGATACTAATGTTTGTTCAGTACCCAGACAAGACAATTTCTCTGTGGTCAGTCGCCTTTACCACGGTAATTAATAATATTTAAAATCGTTTACAAAACAAAAAAATACCGACTTCAAATGCCGCGTTAGCCAGAATAAATAATAGTACTACGTAGCGCTAGTTATTTTAAGTTCCAATTTTGAGGTGTTTACCTCCATATCTCTGGAGATACTTATTAAATCTCGAAGAAATTACAATAACGACTACCGAACGGGAAGCATTGTCTCTCAAACAAAAAATAATCGTTTTCCAAATCGTCAATAATAAATCATGGACTCCTTAAGTAACAATAAATTATTTAAAAAAAAAAACCGACTTCATTACCACAAACAGGCACTCAAAAGCGAAAAATAAATTACTAAATATAATTATTATAAGCGCTACCCACTTATCTAATTGAAGTCGGTGCCAATGTTATGTCAAAAAATATTAGGTATGTTCAAAAACTTCTTTGCCCGGTAGAACATTCCTGTGAAGATGAATTAATTCTCCCCACCTTTGTTTCTATCTCGCTCACAGTTACCGTAAGAAGATATTCAATACTTAATAAAATAAATAAATACTAATACTATAAATACTAATAATAAATACTTAATAGATATAAAATACTTAAATTCAAAAAATTAAAACCAACCCCGACTGATTTGTATATGTAATCCGAGTTTATAATCAAAGCATATGTATAACTTTGTACATTGAGACCATTCCAAGGAGATTTCTCAGAATTAGATCAAGTTTACCATATTTTTGCAATATCATTGAAGTAACAAGATACTGCGACAGCGCCATTTTGATTTTTTGACGTCCTTGGTCAAAGGACTACGAGCTTACAAAAGTTGCTATAATAGTTTTTTAAACCAAAAAAGAGCTGATAATGTTTAAACGGCTGAACAGATTTTCATGAAATAATGCTAAGAACACTCTCGACGAAGACATCTATCAGACAAAACAAACTAAATCAAAATTGGTTCATCCGTTTGGGCACTACGATGCCACGATGACAGACACACAGATACACAGATACACACGTCAAACTTATAACACTCCTTCGTTTGCGTCAAGGGTTAAAAACCAAAATCAACGTGAAGAAAGATGTAAAAACATAATTCAAGGTCATATTTTTAAGTCTTCAAAAGTATATGCAATAGCAACCTCCATTGTGTATAATCTTCTTGGGACCCTGCTTCTAAAACCAGTACATTCTCCTATGTTTGAGGTATTTATCTCCATATCTCTGAAGATACTAATCAGATCTCGATAAAATAAAATGGGACCACCTCGGAAACGTACCCTACCTATTAAAAAAAGAATCATTTGAATCCGTTCACAATTGACGGAGTAATCGCGTAACATACATACACACAAAGAAAAACATACAGACGAATTGAGAACCTCCTCCTCTTTTGTGAAGTCGGTTAAAAATAAAATAACCGGCCAAGTGCGTGTCAGGCCACGCGCAGTGTAGGGTTCCGTAGTAGCCTGTTATTCAACGCAAGTCTTTACCCGTTATAAACAAGCAACAAGGTACTCCGTCTTTGTCACTTTAAAGGATTTTTTCTAAGGATTTTGTATTTGGTACAAAATTATCCAACACCCAAGTTCAACGACTATTACTGCTAAACTAATAAAGTTATCTTAACGGCTATAATTTTCCTTTCAAGTTCATAAAATGCGCTATTATCACGAATTTTACCAGATTTTTCAAGCTTGCAGTTTAGCTTTTAGAGGGGGGGGGGACGCCCTACTGGAACAACAATTTGCACTTTAAAGTTTAATATTTCGTAAATGGAGCATTCAATCGAAAAATAGTATTAGCAACCCTTAAATCATTTTAAAAGACCTATTCAACGATACCCCACACGATGGGGTAGATGATGAAAAAAAAATTCATCCCCACTTCTCATATAGTGGAGCTACCCTAAAAAAAATATTTTTCAAAATTTTATTTCAGCACTTTGTCGGCGTCATTTATTTACATACCCCCACAAAATTACAGCTTTCTAGTATTAACGGTCTCTTAGCAAAACCTCGAACAGGCAGACAGACAGACAGACGGACATGACGAAACTATAAGGGTTCCTTGTCAGGACTACGGAACCCTAAAAATAGCCCAATTGAGAAGCCCCTGCTTTTACGTGAAGTCGGTAAAAAAAATATTTTCAAGCAACAATATAAGCTAAGTTTCTTTCGTTATAACTAAGTACACACTAAAGCTTTTACAGTAAAGATAAATCTAGTATCCACCAAACATTCTGATATCTAAATCTACATGATGATCCTGAGCAGACAGGAGGCCTGAGGCTATATCTTGCCACTTAATTGTAATCAAGGAGGGGCCAATTTGACTGGCCGTACACTAATGTCTTGTTACGGGATGGCTGCTGCGTTTCAGGCGGGATTGCCGGCTATTAACTAATAACCTGTTACGTTGGCATATATTAAGGGAATAGGTATAACAGGCTTAGATGTGGTTTTAGGGTTATGGCCTTACAATTGACTAAAAGGACTGACTCGGTCAAAGAGTCAAATGGAATGAGCAGCTCGGCAACTTTAATTAATTGATGTAAAAGGTTGAATTGGCTGAATTTTAGGTGGTAAATAGACGGGTATGTTCTCAAAGATCTGTTTTAGAGGTACTTATACTGGGTTACTAATAACAAACGCAGAATCTCTAGTGTATTTGGGATATCAAGACTAACAACGTTTTTCTCAAAAAACTCAGCTCTCCCATTTTAGTGGGGGTCGGTGAGTTATTTGTATGGGAAAGCTACTATATACATATATATATCGTATATATATATATGTATGTATATTCATTTGTATGTATACACATATATATATGTATATGTATATATATATACGATACTGATGAAGATGTACAACAAAAGTTGTTCGTCTTGATATCCCAAACACGGTTAAGAAGTTCTGTGCTAGTTACCAGGAAGCCTAATCCCTACAGGTATAAAAGAATTGAACTATGTCAAGCGATGATCTTTCTCCAATAGCTGTTCCGCAATGCATATCCCTCTGCAAAATGTTTGTCAAATCTTTGTTGATTACAAATTTGAAAACTGACTTTCGCAATTATAATACTAACTGCATGTCGCAATTTTGCCCGCATTAAAAGAGTCCTATTTTATTAACCGACTTCAAAAAAGAAGCAGGTTTGGTTTTTTTATGTTTGTTCGCGGATAGCTTCGTCGTTTATGAACCGATTTTGATTATTATTTTTTTGTTGGAAGGAAGATATCCCAAGTGTGGTACCATGGTAATTTTATCGAGGTCTGATAAATATCTCCAGAGATATGGATATAAACACCTCAAAATTGGTACTAAAAATTAATAGCGTGGCATTGAAGTCGGTTCTTTTTAGTTTTTTAAACGATCTTATACTGCTGGCTATCTGTATACCTTCAGCCGAATCTGTCAAGCTTTTTGATGGTGAAGAGGCATCTAAGAAACAAACGAATAAACGAGCTTTCTTTCGCATTTATAATATTGATGTTCTTTGGTGTTTAATATTCTTAAATTTTACATAAAAATTGAAATCTACGGCAATACAAAATTTTCCAAAACTGCTGATAATAACAACCATGATATAAAATCTTAGCAAAAGATATTTCTGAAACGTAATTAACAAAAATCTGCAATGTTAAACATAAAAAACAACCGAAATATTTCTGTGAAACAGAGTCAACCCGGTCGTTTCATCCAATAACTCAATATACCAATAAGCGATTCAGCAAAGTGCTTTCACGTGTCGCGTACAGTGCATTTAATTAATACTCGCTCCGGCTTTCGACTGTCGAAGCGCGAGTAATCCGTATTACCATGCACACCTACTGATCAGTCCGTCTTGGCGTGCAGGTGGGCTATTTACTTACAAAACGCTTGCCTATACAAATTAAATAATTATAACAGTTTTAAAACCCGCTCCTCCGCTACGGAAGGGGGAAAGTCTAACGTAAGTACGTCCACCCCTCAACGTACTTACGCCATCGCCACCGCAAAAGAGAGAGTTATGAGTCACCTTGAACTTCAACAGAATGTCGGCTTGTGCGTTCCTCCCAGACTTAAGGACAAACGAAACGACGACAAAAAGGTGGAAAAAAATATACAAATATACAAATATATATATTTTTTTAATATACAAATAATTTTATTGACATAATTTAGTGTACATTCAAATTTTTGAATCCATAGGCTCCCGAACTAGAATAACTGTGTTTCAGGAGCCAGTGGCTTCTCCCATTATACTTATCTAACTTATTCAAATGATGTCAATAATTAAGATGAAGCCGTCAGTCCAGAACAAGTGTGACACCGCACCGTCTGGCCCAAACCACCTACTGCGTCGAGAACAACCGACGACGCTGCTGTACGTGTCTCGCGTGCACTACTCCATCACGGCAGAAAAGGTGCCGGAGTACGTGCTACTGAAGCCCAAGCTGACGCTGAGGGTCGTGAAGCTGGAGTCGCGTCACAACGTGAGTTTCAACTACTTTTTGCTGCGGGTTCCAGCCAAGTCTCTCGACACGTTTTTGGCCGCAAAATTCTGCCCAAGAGGTATTAATTTTAGAGGTCGACTATCTGACACCAAAGATATACGTCACACGTCGTAGTATTAACGTGTCTAATTATATATCGCTGATTTTATTATATATATGTTAGTCTGTAAGGTATGTGTTTAAATATGGGCGAATGTTACAACAACATTATTTTGCCTGAAGTAAATTTATTTATTTACTAGCGGTTTAGGCTGTGCGTTGTCTGTCAGTCAGTCAGGACAAAGATTCTTATAGTATTAGATTTAAAAACGAAAACAACCGACTTCCACGCCCCGCGTTCAGAACTAAGTTCAAGGTATCTCCATATCTTTTAAGATACGGAGATCATCACATCTCGAAGAAATAACAATGAGACCACCTTAGAAATGTACCCTACCAATTAAAAAAGTAATAATTGGAATCGGTTTACAATTGACGGAGTATTCGCGTAACATACGAGTACATACAAAAAACACAGACGAGTTGAAAACCTCTTTTTTGGAAGTCGGTTTAAAAATTAGGTAACAAGACAAGCATGCTAATGTGCTGATGGTAAGCGATGATGTCTGTCTATAATAAACGCAAAACTATGGATTTGGGTTTCTATGAGTTGTTATTAATATTAATTGTTGATATAGGAAGTATTTTTATAAAAGATTGCATTTATAGATTTTGTTGTTCCGTAATTTGTTTATAAAATGACTCATAAGTAGCTCAAAATATGAAAATAATATTATTTTTTATTTAATTATAACATATTGGTTTTTACACGTCCTGTAATTTTACTGGGTATTCCTAATATACATTTTCTAATCAATTGTAAAATAATTGTCTGTCCTGTCGTTAAATATAAAATATAAGTATTATCTTACCTATAGCCAGTTCTTGAAATCCCTTCAGGGCTATGGAATAGTCTAAGATTGGACTCAACTGGGATTTACTAAGAAACAACAAGTGATTACTTAAAGCTTAGGGATTCTACGTGTCTAGCTCAAAGTGGAAATGTTGTTGCGCGTTAATAATTATGGTCGTTGTAGACGCGACTTGCAAGTTGATATTGTTAGGAAGACTTGGTCTTAGAATCTGATGTATTAAAAGAGTTCTCAATATTTCATCTAACCAAAGACCCGATTATGAGTCTTTTAGAATTAGATCATCTAGAATGATCTTATTCTCAAAGACTCATAATAACCTAGCAAGTTCACCATCCTCGACCATATCATCGCTATACACTAGGTGAGATAGTGGTCAAATGCTAGCCTTTGAAATATGAAATTATTTTTGATATTTCAACTAGGTTAATTAAGATAGTTTAAAAACTAAAACAACCGTTTCAATGCCCCGCGAGTCAACTTCAGTAGGAAGTTTAAGACGTTTATCGTCATATTCAGATACTTATAAGGGGCCTTATTCAGTATGACCATTTTAAAGTCTTACCGTGCCGTGTTACGTTATCTCCGCGTTATGGTATTCTCTATGCCAATTAAAATGCGGTAGGGTACGGTTATGAGCGCGTTTTGAGCTGTCAAAATATCGTGACATATGAGGACGTGTAACGCGCGCGTTTTGTATAATTTATCTATCGTGTGGCATACAAAATACAAATTTTCAATAACGTAACGTGACGCGTTAAGGAACGCGTTATCTCATTGGCCATACTGAATAAGGCCCCAGATCTCAATGAAATCAATGGGACCACCTCGGAAACGTACCCTACCGATTACAAAAATAATCATTCGAATCGGTTCACAATTGACGGAGTAATCGCGTAACATACACACAAAAAAAGCATACAGACGAATTGAGAACCTCCTTCTTTTTTGAAGTCGGTTGAAAAGCGCTTGAAATGCTGGCTGCATTGCACTGGATGGCAATACTCATACTGTCCATGATTATGAAACAAAATATTAATTATCTCAGAATAGAACTTGGTTTACCATGGTTACCTACTCGTGTTCACTTTCTTTTTCCGAGTGTTTTCTTAATCCCGTTAATTAAGTAAGAAGATAAAATTCTTCTTCACTCACGTATGACACGTATCCTGTAATATATTTAGCCGAATATTTACTTACTGAGTCCGATTCTTCGAAATTAAAAACCCTCCACGGGCTAGCAACAGGCCTTCTACTGCCTTGTTAGCATAAGGGTTGTCACGAATTTTTGCTTTTAGAATAATTCGGTGTCTTAGTAACTACTAACATAAAAAATACTAGTAGCGTTGATCTTCGTGCCTATAAAATATGTCTTCGTGTAATGCCGCGGTTCTCTTGTTAAAAACTTTTATTTTACTTTTATATGGCAAAATCCAATCACTCAATATATTTTTAGGGTACCACATCGTAAAAGACAAAAAGGAACCCTTATAGGGTCCGTCTGTCTATCTTTCAATCTCTGGATCAATGCCATTTATATGAATGTCACGTTGAACTGAAGGTATCAAGTTGAAATTATATCATAATTTAAAATCCACAGTTTTTTACCATAAAGCTGCTGTCGACGCAATAATAAAATATAATACATGCGCGGATAAATCAAAACCTTATCTATTTCCCGTTAACCAAGGCAAAAAGCAAGGTCTCGCAGTACAAATACCTACAGAGAAAATCCGAAAATGTGTAGTTATAACATCAAGAAAATATTTAATTAATTTTCTCTGATAAATCTATAAACTAAACGGTCAATGTTCCATTGCAAATGTATAATCCCATAATAATCACAAATTTAAAATCACATAAAAAATATGTGATATGTCTTATGAGAATTATTTTACGATGTATACCTACGGATTTCCCTATGCGCGAGTCAGTCAGACCCGCTAGTAACCAGTTTTGGACAGGCAAATGCCTTGAACGTTGAAAGTAGATGTGTGACAGAACCTTTTGCCATTGATATGTCGATGTATTTGCTTTTTTGCATCGTTGTCGATAACAACCTCGCTTTATGATATAATTTTAATAACTGTAATCTACAAATAGAAAACAATGTAATTAAAGAAATTTCACCCATTATGGCGTAGACCTGAACATTACAATACTTTGAAATTTTTTATTCAAATAAAATTATTCATAGGTTTACAGTGAAATCCCAACGGACATTTTATATTAAATCTAGCTTCAATTTTTCTCTGTATTCCATTCCAAAAGGCGCCAGCCCTACACCGGGGACATTTTATTTTTGCCCAAAGTCCATTAAATACGGACAATCTGTTGATTTAGGACGATTAACCATGTACCAAGTGTTTTGCTGACCCTGAAAACGGGCCTAATTCTTCGTATTCCCATTTAACACTGCACTAAGCCCTTTAAAGCTTCAGAATTTTATTCACTGATAAAAAAGGTGATTATGAACTACCTTTTCGACTCGTAAACCACGCCTTTTAACGGGGACCCATTTCTGGTACAGCGTCCAATTTTTTGGACAAGTTATTATAATTGTAAAACTTGTTATGGGGTCCTGTTAGTCAAATTGATATTCTCGAAGTTGGTATTCATTTGGCGAATGTTTTGCCGCTGGCGTCGGATTCGTTAGAGGGTGGTAAATCTTTTTATTTAACAAATGTATTTGCTATTAGGTACACGGACATTCAAGATGCTCTCCTGATGGTAAGTGATGACGTTTGGCTGTAACATAAATAGGTACTGTGTATGCACAGCTCTTAATTGACATAATTTTTTGCGTTACTGCTCTAGGTATAACGCTGAGATATGTCTGAAATGGCCTGTAATTTAACTGGACATTTTCCTTCAAACTTTGTCTATGTTTCGTTTTCATTTTGTTACATTTTTCATCTTCTACTTCATGACATTCACTATTTCATCCTAGACTGCATCTTCACTCAACATCAGGTGAGACCGGGGTTGCCAACTCTTATTCACAGATATGCAGGAAACCAGGGGCATACATGCGGGGACAGGACCAAAAAATGCGGGACTTGCCTACAAATGTGCAGAAACGAGAGAAAAACAATTGTTGTATTTTTATGTTTAATTTTAAATGTAAAGTAGGTCCCTCGGTACTAAATAATTACAAAAAAACAAAACATCAGTTAATAACTGTCATATTCAGTAATTTGACTTAGTATCACTTTTCTTGCGCCCGAAACCGCTGCACGCCATGTCGCGCCCCGCCCTGCACTAAGTATTACTTCATGGGGTTTCTTTCTGTCCTTGGTCAGATTATCTTTGGTTTATCTGACCAAGGACAGAAAGAAACCCCATGGGGACAATGAGCGTCCCGTAAGTATGCATCACGGGAGGTATAATTTAGGCCGTGGAAACAGGACATGCCGCCTCACGCGGGACGGTTGGCAACCCACAGCGATCAAGTGATTGTCTTTCAAACATCAAAAAGTTAATAAAAAATATCTTGAACAATTGAAACGAATTAATATAATATCTCAAAATAGATTCAGGAAGTGAATCGTCAACTCGTACCGAACCCAAAACTAAAATAGCAAACTGTAGAGTTACATTTATCCATTCTCTGATATATAGAACAATGAAATCAACTGAAAGTGTAGCAAAGGTGACAGGAAGCGGTGTTGCGGAGCGAAACGCTGGCTCAGGAACCGGCCTCCACTAATACTGAAACTCGACGACATCTCGGTGCAACTAGTCAGCTTGCTTTACCATACTGAGAAAGGTAAGGGTATAAATATAAGTAATATGAAACATCTCTCATATCAATAAGTATACAAAAATGTTAAGAATGTTAGGTGATTCATAATTCTTAGGAGTTTTAGGACTGCCTACCGGCACGGAATAATGAATAGTACAAGCTGCCGGCAAGTGAGTTTTTCTATCAGAAATTTCTTATGATATGCGCCTGGCCTTAGAAGTATGCTCGGGCGCCGATCCGCACTTAGTTAGCACGGAATGTAGCCATTTGATTGGTTAACTAGGCGTGATTTAACCAAGTAACCTCATTCTGTGCTGGGAACGGATCCGCGCATGAGCATCGTTTTAAAACGAAGATTTATTAGATCCCTGAGAGCCAAATAAGGAGCATCACTGGCCCCACTAAAACATTTTTTTTAAATTTGTAAATAAGCTAGCGTTTGACCACTATCTCACCTGATGTTAAGTGAAGGTGTGATCGTCGGTGCAGCACGCTTGCCTAGAAGATACCTGTTCACTCGCGATTTGAAGACCCCCGGATTGTACTTCACAGGAAACACAGACTCGGGCAGAGAATTCCATTCCTTTGCTGTGCGTATGATAAATGTTGATGCAAAGCGCTTTGTGGGACAAAATGGAATATCAAACTATGTATCGATGGCAAATATCTGTGCGTCTGGTAGTACGATGGCAAAAGGGAGACGGTGGAATTAATTCGTGCATTGGAAGGCACACTCCCCGAAATGTATTCGATAAAAGACCGATAAACTGGCGACTTTGCGGCGATGCTATAGGCTCTGAAGCCATTTGCTTACAAGATTTCTGTCGTTTATGAGTTTCTTGGCTCTCCTCTGTATAACTTCCAAGGCTTCCAGCTTGTATTTGGCTGACCCATCCCAGAGGTGAGAACAGTACTCCATAGGTGATCTGACTTGAGCTTGATACAAATTAGCAGCTGTCCTGGTGTGAAGTACTATCTCACCTTGGCCACAACACCAAGCTTTTTTGAGGCCAATCGGATTTTTGACTCAATATAGGAGCCAAAGTTGAGTGTGGGTGTTAGTGAGATTCCAAGTAGCTCAAGGTGATTAGTTATCGATACGGACCCATTCCGGAAAGTAGGAGTCAGTTGGAACGGTCTCCGATTGGCGGAGAGACAGGACAGGAACAGACACGCCTAGGTCTTAGCTGCATCAAACTTGACCAAAACATATCGCCAGTCAGTTCGCCGTGAGACTTTCGTAGGATACAACAGTTTAGTTAACTACATAAACTAAGTATCTTATCATAATTAAAATTTAAAATAAGTATTTCCAGCCGTTTTGATCCTTGGATGTTTATCAGAAAAATGTAATCGCAAAACAATAGTAGTGCAATACTGCAAGTAAGCGTTTTGGCACATTGCGCCCGGAGAGGCGAGCCACGGCATAATTACGTACCTTCCAGAGAAAGACAAAATACGAAGGCTGTTACAAACTTTTGACCTAGTTTATTTTTTATTGAAGACTGAAAATCTTTAATACCTATCTATTTCTTATAATTATTTAAAACGGCTTTACATTCACGGGTTAAGATATCGAAATTACTACGACACGTTTCGGACATTATTGATGTCCTTTTTCAAAGGAGTCAGGCCTACCGCATGTCCCTCGCGCGACGGGATTCGATACGTAACTGATCTGACCACCTATCTCTCCTTTGATGGAAACTGAAAATTGAGGGGACTCTTTATTTGAGATTTGATAGTAGAGCAATATGCTCCTTTGGTTACCTACTGATTTACGTCTAATTGAATGTCCCAACTGTACTAACCCATAATCCATGAAGATATAGACTTCTCTCGTTTGGAGCTAACCCTTGGTGTAAAATCTGATCATGCTTGTCACAATAATGCATAGTCATCGGAAATGATCCAAAATGTGAAATTTCATATCCGTATTATAGAAGTGGTTTTAACTCAGCTTGCAAGATTTAAACTAAATAAACGTACACACATTTGCAATTTTTCGCTTTAACAATAACGTAAATTACCCTCAGTTCAATTCTCAAAATCAAGCCTTTAAATCATAGAAGAGGTAGTCTATCTATCTCTTTATTCATCTGAGGTCTACCTATGAAACGCGAGCTGTCGCTTAAATCTTGCACAGCTTAAATTTGAAGCGAACTTCGCCGAGGTCGTGTTATTAAATTAATTTTCCTCGGCATGATATGGTGGTAACTTTTTGTTATGTCAAAGGACAAACGTGAAATGCACATTTAGATAAAGAGTCGTCCTGATTAGCATCAGCCATTATTTGGTCAATTAATGAATGTTTTTGTTAACGAAAAGTTGGATGTAGACTTTTCTCGTAGACCCTTATGTTCTTCGTCTATGACCGTAGACAGGAGTCTAAGACAAAGACTTGTTTCAAATTCTTTAAGTTTTAGGTGCATTTAAGTTAAACAGATCTCTATAAGTGTTCTCAACTTATATTACAAGTCTTATATCCTACCTACCTAATTATATATTGATTATTTCGTATTTTGCCTGTCCTTAACTGAATTTTGATCTCGATTGATGGTGCCTACATTTCACACAGGGATAGCTGTTAATATGATAGTATCCCATCATATTTAACAAAGATATTTTGAACGCGGACGAAGCTCTAGGGCGCATTTAGTATAAAATAAATAATCAAAAATAATCCGTTTGGAGAAGCATAATGCATCCTCTATCAACATTTAGGTAGTGTTATTATAGGTGTTCAAACTAAGTAGCTATAAATCCAATGCCTACCTACGCAAGTATATGAATGGGTGTCTATCCAACGTAATTCGTAACCCCTTTGGAAGGGAGAGATCGATCAAATATCAGCACAAATTCATATAGCATCGACCCCCCCAGTACGCCTCGGAGGGAGGTCGAAAGTGGATAAGGGAGCCCATCGCCCGAACGCATTAGACTACCAAAGCTGAACAATTTAATGACGATTGACTATTCATACCACATTCGAGCGGTTGACCGCTTTGCTGCTCTTGATTTAGAGTCTAATTATTCTACGATCTCAGCCGTAGCGGACGCTAGCAGAGTACGTAATGAGGACGTCGCGCCACCGAGAGGGAAGCGAAATGCAAAATGTTGCAATTGCATTTCCCCGTCAGAAAAACAGCTTACACTAGCAAAAATAATTAAGAGTATTAGTAGAGTCGTCGAGCGCAGTGTCGCGCAGTAAATAGTCTGCTAAATACCCACCTACATTTATTGGCTCCGGGACTTTGGGAAGGCCACTGTAATGGAAACAATTTTGCCTTTTAAAATGTTAGTTTTGCTATTCTGTTTAGCGTATGCATCGATTGTGAAACAACTCTCATGTTTATTTCGGAAACACATTTACTATTCCTGTAAAAGAAACTGTACCTACCTATAAATACCGATTTTTACTGTACCAAGCAATTTTCAAAGGAAAAGTCGAGTCGAAGTTTAGAGATGATATCTAAAATATTTCGGCTAAGCCTTTCCGTAATTGTAAATATGAAACGCCAGAAATAGGATAACGAGAGCTTTGAATCTAGGTTCATTTATCAAACTTATTCTTACTATTGAGAAATAAATAGCTTCTGAATCGAGCGATTGTGGTTATCGGGCGTTCTAGGAGCATCTGGTGTTCTATATTCACATATTCCCGAATTGTTTGTTCCCGATGCATCATTTGTCGTCTGTCACGAGATACTTGACGACGGTTCGTAAGGAACAAGCAATCCGTAAAAAAGATAATCCTCCAATTAAATTGAATCACTATGCGTAAAATTGTTTACCGCTGGAGGTAGCGGTAGAGATTTTCTCGTGAACTTTTGTGGCAAATAAAATAAATCTTCACTATTTGCTGTTTATTTTATTTTTGGTAAAGAAATTTAATGAAGCTGGTCAAGTTTGAGTTGAACTCGCGTGAATAGGGTATCGTAATAATAATAAAATACGCATAATTTAATAAATACCTGGTTAACCCAAAAAAAAACTCCCCCGCATTGTGATTCGAACCCAAGACCTAAAATTTGTCTGTATAAGAGGTACGCAAAAAGTACTATAATTTGGGCTAATTGAGCGTTGCTTATATACGTAATGACGTAAAAATATTTTTTTTTATATCTTTAGAGGAATAGCGTTTGACCACTATTTCGCCTGGTGGTAAGCGATGATGTGGTCGAAGATGGTGAACACACTAGGCTTGAAATACTCTATTATTAATTATACGCGTACCTATTGCTTTGTCAACAGGAATACGCTCAATTTTCATGCAACTAAATAATAATCTGAGTGATATTATTCTCAGGGTTTCGATGTCACATCTTTGACGCTCCAAACCCCAAATATGGTAAATTCATGGTAAATTCGAAGACACGAGTAGATATTTACGTAATATTGAATTACATCTATAATTCATGACTAGAAACTGTCAAGCTTGAAATATTATGTACCCTATCTATGTGCCATTTCAACATCTCGTTTGCTTTCTTTTCTTTTCATACTAAAGCAATATCGATAAGGTTTTTTTGTGAAGTTGGGATACCAATTAATCAAGACGGGACGTGTATCGGGGGTATCGGGATGCTTCGACAATGGTTGTTGGGATCTGTGAAGAAATCTACCACGGCGTCAGCAAACGTGTTCAAATTGTTGACGCACTCGCTGTAATGACGGTGGATTTGATGCTCTTGAAAATTGTCAATGTTATAAACATATACACATATATAACACAACAGTGTTCAATGAAAGTTATTATATTGGGTGAAATGTGAGTGGACTGTTTGTCAATGGTACAAACTAAGTGAATAATAAAGTTAAATAAGGCACGGTTAGAACAATCACAATCAGCAATATTGCTTGCATTTTAACAAATTCGAAGTATCTTAGGATTAAATTATTGTTTACGTGTATTCGAGCACATAGCCATATCAAAGTGTTTTTGCTTTAAGACATGCTTCAGATTTTGTTATAGTCTTTAGTAATTCCATTAGACCTAAGTTTTCAGCAGTCAGCTTGAAATATTATTAACCCTACAACTTCAAAATGTAATATAAAAAATGAAGTTAGGTAACTATAGGTACATATTGTATCAAAGTAGCACTTTACAAATGCAATCAAAGTTAGATATAGGTACACTTCTCTAACCAAACAGCGTCATCAGGGTACCAATTGTGAACGTTCTTAGAACCGAATTTATCGTATGTAATTAGGAAACCAGTTCAAATAACTCGACATTAACGGGAGCAACTTGGCAACCCGCGTTCGCTTCTGGCATACACCCAACCCTACTGGCAAGTATGTACAGTTAGCAACAAAAACCATATGATATTTTTGAACCTTTACGTGTTTGCGATAAGGTTTATTCTCCCTTGTCATGGTAGGAGTGAGATGTAGACTGTATAACGCAAAGTGGTCGCACCGTTTACCGCCTTCATTTGGCAATCTTTCAGTGCATTGTGATGCATTCAATTCGTGTTGCATTATCATACCTTTTGAATAATTTACACGTACGCTTAGGGAGGCGTGGTGGAATTTTTGAATAGCGCATAGCAAGATCTTCGAGAAGGAAATGTAGAGTGTAAATTGTGGATGGAGCATTTGTTGTGTACCTAATTGTGTGAAAAACATGATTCAAATAATATTTACCGAAGTATGATATACTTAGGTATAGTATCTGCCTTTCCTTCATACTGAGCTTACAACTGCTTCAAGTAACATCAATAATTAGAAATTATACTGCTATAATATTACATCACCTGATAAAATAATAAATCGCACAAATTAGGAAGGGTGAAGTCTGTCATGTCATAATTATTCTATTTCCTCAATGAAAATATTATTATTGATCACTCGGTGCACAATTGTACTTAAAGCTGTGGTCTCTTGATCGGTACGCACATTAAGGGTAGGTACATGCGGAACCAGACACGTAAAAGCACATTAGACCTCGGATTCACTAGATTCACTACGTAGTGAATCCGACGCATGTGCGTCTTCGAGCGATTTACCAATGGAGATGTTAAAGCAAGGCGTACCCCTCTGCTGGCCATATAGCCATTATTGGCCTTATGAGCGAGCGTAACTACGCTGTATTTTTAATACGGTGTGCGTGTTTCAAGCTAGTGTGCAGGATCGTTAAAGTGAGTGATTTGTGTGTGTGCAATGCGTGTTCACCTCGTCCCCCGTAAGAATCGGCAGAAAAAAATGTTTGTGGATTACAACGTTAACATCTTCATTGTTAAATGCTTGAAGATGTGCCTAGAAGTATGAAAAACAAACAAAAAACGGTCAAGTGCTTGTTGGACTCGCGCACCGAGGCTTCCGTACAAACTTGTCAAACTAGGTTAAAGTACAAATTTAACTATGCAGTTCCATCCCTTGCCCAATGCTTAGACACGGTTAATGCACCAACCGCCAATAATAAGTTAGTAATCGTTTTTTTTAAGTTCTGCAAGATCTTGCTTCTTGCCAAATTTCATGATTCTATGTCAACGGGATGTACTACCGTATAGATTTGATTCCCTTGTGAAATCACAAAATATGCGACATTAACGGTCATATCTTTTTAAACGTTGATTTACAAGTTTCATTTTTTCACAGCTGAAATACCTATACCTTAGACCCGAGTATTCGATATGAATTTCAACTTAATATCTCTACGGGTTTTTGAGAAAAAGGATCTTAAGTCTTAACAGGCGGACAACAAAGTGATCCTATAGGAAAGAAAAACAGGAACCCTTCCTTTTTTCCTTTTGCGGTACGGAACCCTAAGAACATGAAACGGCGTCTTTACGATTTCTACGATTACGTGTCTGTCACAGCATACCGCACAACGCAGCTTTGTGCGTTCGCATCAAAAAAGAAGGATAGATATAAATTATGCCAATATTGCAATAATGCATCTGTTTTGTGCTTTCAACAGTGGTGCTTGCACATGGTGCTTGCACATGGTGCTTGCACCATGTTCATTGCTTCGTTTGCCCGTAAAGCATAGCTATTCCAACTTTGGCGAAATATCGATATAGTTGGCAAGTCCGTGTACATGGTTCCATGTACCGCGGGCTTATCACGAAATTTGATAGGGAATGAAATTAACGAAATGACAGAGATGGATACAGCCTGCATAGCTGCGTCCCCGTCATTCTGTACATTCAATAGTCAACTTTCAATGTTCGTGATACGGGGGCAGGTCCCATTCAAATATATAATAGTGAGAACATTAATAGCCATGTAAGTTTAAATAGCTTAAAAGGTATGTTGTGTGCTTTAGCGTGACAATATAATATACCTACGGTATATAAATGAAATACATATTAATTTATTATATCCGTTTATTCAACTAAATAAATACTTATTGTATTTACTACATTACAGTAAAATAATTAAGGTATACTATACCAAAGTGGAATGTTTATAACATTTTTATCATATTAGGTACTTTTAACTACTACAATAAAACTATATTATATCTTGGTGTTTATGATATGCACACATTTATTGCTACTTACATTAATTTTATAAATATCAGGCATAGATTTAAATCTATTTTTTAATCAACTAAATCGTAGTCATTACTTGCAACCGACTTCGAAAAAGAAGGAGGTTCTCAATTCGTCTGTATGTTTTTTTTTTGTGTATGTTACGCGATTCGATTACTCCGTCAATTGTGAACGGATTCGAATGATTCTTTTTGAAATCGGTAGGGTTCGTTTCCGAGGTGGTCCCATTGTAATTTCATCGAGATCTGATAAGTACTTCCAGAGATATGACGATAAACGTCTCAAACTTGCTACTGAAACTGACTCGCGGGGCATTGAAGTCGGTTGTTTTAGTTTTTAAACTATCTTAATTATTAAATCAAACTAGTATTAAAAACAGAACGTACTAGTACATAAAACAACCATGATGTTGATATACAACTAGTTTTAGGTAATCAATATGAAAATCATTAAGCATATTGCTTAAAGTAATAAGCGCACTTTTTCACTTAAACAATTTCTAAATTACAAAAATTTCAAAATAAAAGAATGATTCATATAAATTATGCTAGCTATGTATAAGTAATACCTTTTTAAATTAGCTTTTAGATATATTTTTTCACGTTCATATTTAAATGTAGGTACCTAATCTTTGTACAGGGCAGGATTTAAATTTTGACTTAGGTACTATAATAATATCACAATCGTTATAACCAAAACATTTTTTTATAAAATTTATTTATCTTTGGCACAGAACGATACAAGACATTTGACTGTGGCCTAACTTTTTTTACATTTCATTGCGGCGCTAGTTATTCTACAATCCCATACAATTATAAGATTTGTGGTCACATTAAAATACTTCATAAAGACATGACAACTTCGTGGTCGGGAGCTGAAATTTCTACAACAATAAACCAAGCTCAAAAGTTTTAATACTAGATATATTATAGAGTAATAAAACGCTAAATGTTAACAGTTTTCTTAGGCACAGGCACTCGCGGCGAGTTGGCGTACAACTTCTTGAATATTTCAGGTATATTGTTGTCAGGGAAGAGATTCGTTAACGAAACTGAAATGAAACAAAACTTTTTAAAGTGTGGTGTGGTTTTATGAAATCACGATGCAAGTGAAAATTTTTGTTTTTGAGTTATGGTAGCTAGTAACTATGACAGCAGTTGACATGACACATTAACATGTATACAAATATGGCTGCGGAAGCGTCTGCCAATCACAGCTAGACCTATATGTCTTACATCATATCCACCAATCAGCGCCGGCTGTCATGCGACATGCGATAGATAGGCGATGTAATAAAAGTTTCACTTTTAAAACTTTTTTTTTTGAGTTCCTATGGCCACTTCCCGGCTCCATCGTCGGCCATTCAATGTCTTTGGATCATTTGGTAATTTATTGAAAATAGCAGGTGCCATGCATATGACACTCTTACTCATATGGCTGGTTTTGGCCCCATGTAAGATAATCATTTTAAACTTGACTCACTATTTAGTGAGTCAAATTTAAATTGCAAGATTCGATTACAGAGACCGGGACAAGTAAACTAAATAAAAGCTTGTTAAATACATGGAAAACGTTAAAATCTGCAGTCTGACGTCATAAACTTATGGTGTTCCGGCAAAAAATCTCATAAAATTGTGATAATAATAACTTACCTTCAAGTAATACGAAAATAAGTCTTCTATTAATTTCCTGCGTCTGAAAGAGATCGAATACAGTGAGCAATCCTCGACGAGTCGAATCCGTGCCCACAATGTGTCTCAGGTCATCTGATGATAAAAGAAACAAATACCTCATTAATGCACATCCACGAACTAAAAGAAAGAAAGGACTACACATTATTGTACAGCGGCCGAAACATATTCGAGAACAGTGACGTCAGCGTTATGTAATTTTTTTACATAATATCACTGTACATGAAGCTATTGTTTTGATTATATTTTAAATATTTTATGGTATTGTATATTATTTGCATGGTGGTAGGACAGTATCTAGTTTCCGCCTGGCTAGCTACCACCCTCAAGTTAGAGAAATCTGTCACTAAAACATCTAATGTGTTTCGGCAGCTAGTCTTGAGAGCCAGTTCCCGATCTAGGCCTAGCGTGCTTACCATCTTCGACCGCATCATCACTTACTAACAGGTGAGATAGTGGTCAAACGCTAGCCTATGAGATATAAAAAAAATGAGAATAATACACCTTCACCTGATCATCATCATAATGTTCAAGTATCAGTCCACTGTTGGACACAGGCCTCTCCCAAGACACGCCACTGAGCCAGATCTTTGGCTCTTCGTTTCCTGATCCCAGTATGTTATTTATGATTAATCACTTGTTAGTACGGGTTAACTTGAATTACGGTCCCATCCGGAAGAAAGCATGAAACTTTGCATGCATGTAGCTTTCATATATTATGTGATTCAATGACGATATAGAAACAAGTCGAGAAATGACTGCTTCCCCCCACTTTCCCTCTTTTATATCCCTCATTCTGGTTTTCTTAATTTTGTACAAAAACGGTAGGACTGAGGTGTTTACCTTCTTAGTAACAAATCATGTTCGTTTAATTACCTACAAACCGATACTAAATGCATAGTGGTAGGATTTATATTTTTTTAAATGCAGCCATCAACATATTATAAAATTATGAAAACAGGTACAGTTTTTTCTTTCTTGCTTCATTTAAAGGAAAATGACAAGAGTTGTGATAAAATGGGCTAAAGAGGTTAAATGCCTTATTTATTTAGCTGCAATATGACACCAAATTCATTATGGTAGATGGATTGGTTCAGATACAGCTCACCGCGCTTGACTCCACTAAACAATTTAAACTCTTTTTTAGGGTTCCGAACCCAAAGGGTACCAACGGAACCCTATGACCCTGAGACTCCGCTGTCCGTCTGTCTGTCTGTCTGTCTGTCTGTCTGTCTGTCTGTCTGTCCGTCTGTCACCAGGCTGTATCTCATGAACCGTGATAGTTAGACGATTGAAATTTTCACAGATGATGTATTTCTGTTGCCGCTATAACAACAAATACTAAGAACAAAACAAAGTTAAAAATTAAAGAGTTTAAAACAAAAAAATACGATACGAAATTAATTCACATCGACGCAGCTAGATGGCAGCACAGGAAAAATTAGCACGCGCTAGCGTTTCATTTGTTAAGTTTGTAGGCCTCGGTCGATTTGTTTACTTAGTTAAGGTTAATTTACTCATATGAAGTGTACAGTATTGAATATAAAATCTTTAATTTTAGTACTTAAAGAGCTTCAATTAGCTAGAATCAGTAGAAAATTAGTCATACGAACACTCGGTCTTCCAGATATTTAATTATTTCTATTAATAACCTTTGTATATATTATTACTTGTTACTTGTTAGAAGTTCGTGGCGTTCGGACTTCGGAAATTCGGAACCCATCGTGTGCGGGACAAAAGTCTGACTCGCACTTGGCCAGTTTTATTAACGTATTTACAAACACTAGTCCTACGCCAGCGACTTCATCTGCGTGTAATTCGAATTTCCAACCGGGATACAAATAAGCATTTGTGTTAATCCAGATCATAATCTACCAGAGTGCAAAATTTCATTTAAATCTGTTCAGGCATTTTCCCGTGACTGAGTAACAAACAGACTCACAAATTCACATAAAAACTTTCGCATTTATGACAAAATTCTGATATATCACAGCTTGTAAATGCATAGCATGGCACTGCATCTGTCTGGACCGAGTGTATTCATTCATTTCATTCATTCATTAATACCCTAAGCAAATAGAAGGAGTGTTGTAAGTTTGACGTGACATTCGGTCCGGACAGATGCAATGCCATGTATTTATTTACAAGCTGTGATACTGTATCAGGATTTTTTGGAAAGGGAAAGTCCTTTTGTAAAATATGGAAGCCCTTCCTTGAAGTCAGCAAATTATTCGAAGTATTCTCGAAACCCATCATTTGGATGTTTTGGCAAGACCTCATTCAAGATTTCATCTTGACTTACGATACGACAAAACAAGCGGCGTATACGACGTTAACCAAGCTTTATTCATCAGGGCTCAGGCCATGGATAGGCTGCCACCAACATTTGGTGCTTTTCAACAGTAGGTATATAAAACGAGCATTCAAAAGTAGCATTGATCTGGGGGTTAGAGTTTGGTACCCTGACCTATTCCAACTATGAAAATCGACTCTATAATGGAGTACGACCCAAAAAACTCAACATTCGTTAAGGAGTTGACGAAATGTTTCTGCCGCAGTTTATTTTAAGGTCAATGCCTATGTAGAAAGTCAGGGCACGTTTAGCCGTTGGTCCACTTCATCAACACACTAATATCATAAATGCGAAAGTTTTTATGTGAATTTGTGAGTCTGTTTGTTACTCAGTCACGGGAAAATGGCTGAACGGATTTAAATGAAATTTTGCACTCGGGTAGATTATGATATCTGGATAACACAAATGCTTATTTTTATCCCGGTCGGTAATTAGAATTACAGGCAGATGAAGTCGCTGGCGGTAGGACTAGTGTTTGTAAAAACGTAAAAACAGAGTTCGATTGTTTCGTGGAGTCAAGCGCGGTGAGCTGTATCTCGGGAACCATCTACCATAATGAATTTGGTGTCATATTGCAGCTAAATAAATAAGGTGTTTAACCTCTTTAGCCCACTTTATCACAACTCTTGTCATTTTCCTTTAAATGAAGCAAGAAAGAAAAACTGTACCTGTATTCATAATTTTATAATATGTAGATGGCTGTATTTAAAAAAATATAAATCCTACCACTATAAATTTGTATCGTTTTGTAGGTAATTAATCGAACATGATTTGGTACTAAGAAAGTAAACTCCTGAGGAGTTAGTTAAGTTAGTCCTACCGTTTTTGTACAAAATTAAGAAAACCAGAATGAGGGAGATAAAAGGAGGGAAATTGGGGGGAAGCAATAATATAATAAGTAGTATAGTATATTAGCTAGTATATTATTTAATATAAATAAATAATATACTAGCTGCGACCGCGGCTTTGCCCGCGTTTCATCCTAGTTATAAACATTCCCCTTGAATCACTATCTATTGAAGAAAACTGGGTTAAAATCCGTTGCATAGTTTAAAAGATCTAAGCGTACGGGCGCAGGAAGCGACTTTGTTATATACTATGCTAAAAATATATTATAAATCATAATATTTATACTATATTATATATTATAAATCATCTTTACCTGAGCAAGCGGATAACAAGGCGACTTTAGCGGCGACTCGTGTTCTAGCTTTAGTTTCAATATCTCTGTCGGTATACGTCGAACTATTTCTACTCGTCAGCCATTGCCTAAAAAATTAAAACCAATTATATTTTCATATTGCTTCCCATTTTGTAATATTTTTTTATATATATCTGATAGGCTAGCGTTTGACCACTATCTCGCCTCGTGGTAAGCGATGGTGTATTCGATGATGGTCGGTCTGACTCTCAAGGGCTGTGTGCTGCCGGAACACTATAGTATAGAAATTTAATTTTGATTAATTCTTTATAAGAGACCAACTTTAAACACAAAGCCTCCGCTAGTGGTTTTGTGTTACTCGTTGAACAGTTTTCGTTCGTTGAAATCAAACATAAGACATGCAATTTCGAGTATAAAAATATATATTATCTAGACAAGGTTCAACATATAGACACAGAATACTTAATTGTACCACGTACAGAAAGCTCATAATCTCATAGCAAATATGCGAGATTAAACCTAGTTACAATGTCGGTACCATTGAAATACACTAAACGCTTCGGATACGACCTTGAAAATAATAGCTTGTTATATATTGTGTAATAGTTGCAGCGCTCGTGTTGAGTCGAAATGCACCTTAAGTCTACGCAGCGAGAGTCTGAATTACTCAGCCCGTCACGCGCCTTTGATAAGGCCGCTGCTACTGTAGGGTTGGGTGTTGTGAGAAAACATTTGAATTAATGATTTATTTCGAACAAAACTTACGACTAATAACAATTTCATAATAATTGGTAGTAGAATAAACCGACGTGCAATGTAATGTAGAGATCTACTACGTTAATATGACCCGCCCCTCCAAAATTCAAAACGTTTGAAAGTATTTACAACGCACCACAACGCATGTGTGCGTACTGGCACAGAGTACTGAATCACTCTACTACGTTATAAGAGTAGGCACTTCCCTACATTGTTGAAACCCGAATTATGAACGTAATTTGCAACCAACCTAACAACGGAAAGTATTATGCTTATAAATTTAGTAGAATCTTTTTTTGCAGTGTTGGTTGATACAAAGTACGTTCATAATTATGAGTTATTTAATTATGTATGCAATGTCGCGGGACTGCGCACTGGTACTGCCGGCCTGCTACTCAAGACGAATATTTACAACTACATACAAACTCTTTCGTATGGATGTGACTACACACATTAAAACAGTAATTTGGAGGGGCGGGCCATGTTATCGTAGAAGATCTCTAGTATATTACTGATAATAAGTAATTTAAATGATAATTTACTAATAGATAATTTATTAATAGATAATTACATTTAAGTAATGTATATTGCGCGCGGCAAGTACATGGACTGAGACAGAAAATAAGAATAAGAAATACATATTCTTATTATGTAACTCCTATTTTGAAGTCGATCATACACTTACTTGAATGTCTTCAGATATTGCACAACGTTTCTCGGAGATGTAAGCGACGCTACTAATTCTAGCACCTTCCTGTAATAAGAAAAGTTAATTCATCTATTAATTGATCTTGCTCCGGAGTCTTCATCAATAGCGATGGTTTTGCGACCGATATTCGTTCAATAGAACATCAGTGGTAGATGCTCACCTATTGACTCTGTCAGCTATCAAGGTCCGAAGCGGAGCTAGCAATCTTCTTCTCAGCCAGAGACCTCGGATTCCAAGAACTTCTTCGAGTAACTTTAACGCCACACTGTCATCTCCATCCTTCAAAAAATAAACAAATATAACTAATTAAACAATTTTTTTTTAATAAAGATTACTCGCAATGTGGGTTGCACATTTACTAGTATTTTTGTTAACCCCTCCAACTAAGCTAAATATGTGTCTGGAGTGGGTTCACGTCAATAGTGAAATGGTGGGGTGGGGATCAAACTCACGACCTCTCGATCGCCAGTCCAACACCTTATCCATTCAGCTATTGCCGCCTTAAATTATTTATTATATGTGTAACATTACAGTTAAGTACCATGTAACTTGTTGTTTTTATATCATATAGGCTAGCGTTTGGCCACTATCTCAACTGTTGGTAAATGATAATGCGGTATAGGATGGTAGCACGCTAGGCTTAGGATGGGAACTAGCTCTCTTGGATCTTTGCTAAGCAGGTGTCTTTTTATCTTACTTTTCTTTTTATTTCTTTTTGTGGGCGATATTTGACTTTACTTTGGACAATATTCAATAAACATTTTGTAAGCGCTCTTTTCTTTTGTCCTTATCTCTGTGGTTTGAGTAATCCGGTAAGTTATAAGAAACGTTGATGTGTTTTAGTTTTTTTTTATAATATGGAGAGCGGCAAGCAAGCTAGCGTCCCACCTGATATGGTCACCGCCGCGTATCGTTATTCTGAAAATCTCTTCTATAAGATATGTTTATGAATATACATATTAAAGATTTATTGATGAATGAAACCATAGAATTAAGGTACAGTGTACTTACATCTTGTCCATCGTTTGAATTACTGCTTTTTAGACCGTCGTAATAATTTTCACTGCTCTTTCCTTGGAAAACTTTCGATATACCTAAAACATACTCAATTAAAAGTCGTTAAGCGTAAAATAAACATTAAAGACTAAAATTAAATAAAAAAAAACAATATGTTTATTCTATTGTAGTTATCGGCCATCAAATCCATCGTAATGTGATAGTATCAACAAATTGCGAAGTAACCCAGAAATGGGTGTTATTTTTAGTTCTATAGTTTTTTTTTCATATCGCTAGCCTATCATAGCGTTCGACCACTATCTCGCCTGGTGGTAAGCGATGATGTGGTCGACGATGGTGAACATGCTAGGCCTAAAATGGTGTATACCTAAAGGGCTTGTAGATTTTAGAATATATATATTCTAAGCTTTACAATTAGTAAAAAGAAGTGAAGTAAAAAAACTAACCGTCCATAACACCATCCACTGTGTTCGCGAATTGATCCGGCATATTTTTTAACGTTCTCATTCCTGCTCGTAGGGGATTCACCAGTAAAGCATCAATCTGTAATATTCAAACACTATCTGAGTATAGACACTTTTTTGATAAAGTACTGAAACATGACGTATAATAGTACGGTTAGCAAGTATACTTCAATATTTCTTTTAGTATCTGACATCGACTTTTGCTGATGACAGCTGAATAGATCATTACTGTCACTGTCTAATAGGTTATTACTATTATAGTAGGGTCAATTTATAAGATCACATTTGACATCTATCAGTCTTAGTATTCTTCATAGTAAGGTGATTTGCTTAAAAACATCGATCCAATTGATGAATCGATACGCATCAACACAAACAAGAATAATGTTAGTTTGATGTTATTCGAAATCACCAATTTTCCGGCAGCTCTAAACGAGAAATACAATTAGCATTTACATTATTCAGTGTTATTTACTTGTTTAGTTTTCGTTAATATGAAATTGATAAGACACGTTAATACAAATTATACAAATCGGAAATTGTACATATTTAAACGATTTTATATGTATATATAGTTTAGAATGTAGCTCCATAGAAAATGGCCCAATAAAATAAAAAACATACTCAAATGTACCTAAGGATTTAACGTTTAGTAGTTTATCGTTAGTTTTTTAACCCAAATTATTGTTGTTTTACTATTATTTTAGTTCCTATTCAATTATTTTTGTTTTTTTTTGTCAAAGAATAATATTATGTGTTAATCACAATCACAGTGTAGTTATTTTTATAGTTAAACATCCTTCACATCATTTTTATAGTTAAACATCAATCATTGCATTCGATTCAACCTATCGACTGATCAATCTTTTGATTTTTTGGGTAGCATCCCTAAGGTTTATAAAGAAAAAGTGTTCACTGACGTAACCTTGTACTGACGTTTAGTTTTTTAGAACAATTTTTTTTTATTGTGTTTAAAATTAATTATTAGTCAAAGTAAATCGTAAAAACGCTTTCTGGTGTAATTATTAGAATAAATATGTATTTGTAACTGAAAAATGTTAAGTAATTATGCAGTTCTGACTTTGAAATAATTAATAATTTTATGTGCCCTCATTACAAGGTCACGTTGTTGAATTTTGATGAAGTGTCAAATGTGATCTATTAAATTAACTCTACTATAGTACATTTGTATAGCGTATAGTATAATATTAGTATAGTATAGTGTGGTGTAGTATATACGTTATTGGACATTGACAGCCACTACATGCGAGAGTAGTGTTTGATTGTGATTTCATACTTAATCGAGACGTTTTTCGGTCTACAGGTTGAATCAAGAATCAAAGCATTTATTCAGTTTGTAGGCAGTATTAATATACGCACATATACACGTCAAAATCATAAATCATAATTATCACGTAAACATAGCTAAAGCAGAATTTTAACGCTTTGTATTTCAAAAAAAAGACAAAAGTAATGAACCATTCAGCTGTCATCCAATCGTTTACGTCAGACTATTTAAAAAAAAATAAAGTGGGTTAAAACCAACCATACATGTAGGTAACTGCTCGTTTCAGTACTTCAGACAAACAGTTGAATCGTCCTAGATCTTACCGCATTACTATGCTTCTCAGTCTGATTCTCAGGACTCAAGAATCCCCCGAGGTAGTCCGAAGACAACAGCGTCATATACTTGGTTTCTCTTGCGAGATTCGCCAAAGTTTGCAGGTAGTTGTTGAGCATACGTTTCCTGGATTCAAGTACCGATCGAGAAGTGTTCGAGAACGTTTTCTTTCCTGGGAACGGTAGGTTTCCTAGTTCTGACCACTGGAAAGAGTAGACATTTGGTTTGTATGTTTATAAAACATAATTTTGTATATTTGTGCCAGCGATTCTTATACAGCATAATTTTTTATGAGCACAGTAGATTTTGTCAGAAACTAATACTAATAACTAGACTAATAAAAGCCAATTGATTGGGCTTTGTTTAGCCATTAGATTTTTTCTTTTTCTGTTTAATTTTCGCAATTTTTACAATTACTTTGAATTCTTTAAAACATAAATTGATATATCTATCATAAGACAAAATAAATATGTATTGCACAATACACAAAATAGTCATATATGTAGTAATAGTACTTATGTTTCATTGGATCAATGTTTCTTTGGTACAACATTTCAATTCAACAAATCTAATCTGAAATTTACCTTATTTTCCTACTAGTTTATTATTAAACAAACTTGGCTAGCTTTATTACACATTGTAATTTTAGAGAGCGATAATTTAATACTTTACCTTATCTTTGATAGAACAATGCAGATCGTAGAAATCGCTGTATCTTCTGTAAATATGCCACACCTCGTTGTCCGACAATCTTGTCACGGCTATCGCATATATTCCAAACGCACGTCCTTTATCTTGGACGAGAGCTGAAATATAGAATTATAATATGATGCAAACTTAATGACGGCTATGAATCTAGGCGCAAGACGCTGCGCAGTAGCGAATTCTAGGTGTGAGCGGGTCGCAGAGAGGTGAGGGGGATGGGCACCCGCTCCGCTCTCCATTGCACACCCGCGCGATCCCAGAGCGAGTGTGTGCTTTTGTGAGTGAAGATTCTGTTCGTGGTTTTGAATGGATGAGATTTTAAGTTTTGACTGTACGTGCGCGAGAAGTCTATCCCGCAGCGTACTTCACTCACAGCCACAAACCTGCTACTTAATATTAAACTTGACTGCGTACACCGGCTCCCATGAGACCGACCTTGAACGGAGTTTGTCCCTTTCTTTTGTATGGACAACTTATATACTATACATATAGTATAGAACATATATAGGACTAGCAGGTTGTTAGACAAGGACACACTCCCACCCTGGTGTCTCTCAATTGGGACGTTTTGTTCTACAAAGCAATTACAACCTAATTGTTAAAGCATATGGATTAAATTGAATTTGTCAAAACATCTGCACTGCACCATCCTTTCATATTACGTCTATGCAGAGGGTGAGGGGGGCGGGGAGCTGCCCCGCTCTCCTCTGCACACCCGCGCGATTCCAGAATAAGTGTGTGTGCGCTTGTGTGAGTGATACCTTTGTTCGCGATTTTGATTGGATGAGAATGTGAGTTTCGATTACCTGCGTGAAGTCCATCCTGCAGCGAACTTCACTCGCAGCCGCTATAAAGATTACATCGCACAATGCCAACATAACATTAAAACGTTTCCTTACCTGTTTCAATAATGCAAGCTGATAGTGGTGACATCAGATTCTTCGCTCCTCTACTTATTTCCGAATGCGATAGCGAAAGGCTACTTGCATTCGCTGATGCTAAATTGGAAGGGCCTGGAACAAGGATATACCTAAATAATTCAAACTTCACTCTTTCATATTCATTCAAATTAATTGCATTGTTAACATAATAAATGTATATTTGATCCATAGTGCGTAATCTGTTAGTATCTTAAACACTTAATGAAAGTGAGAAGGTTAGTTTAGACTTTAGACTAAGCGAGTAGCACTATTTTATGTCAATTTCATAGTTGCTATTACTAAACACTAAACAAAACAAAAAGAGGACAGCAATGAAACTTTTGTTGTCTCTGTTTTACCTCACATATAAGACAAGGATAGCATGAGCACAACCGAATCGGTACTATTGTCGTTTATAGGCCGCTTGAAGGCATCTGATCAATCCTACTATAATAGGTACTTATAGGTATTGTTTCGTTTTACTAGATGCAACAACCGGTACCAACAATTTTCTCTATTACAATAACCAATATATGCCTTTTTGTATTGGAATAGAATTTTTATTAGTATCATATAGAATTGCACACTTCACATGGTATTTTAACTATAATTAAACATATTATACCTGCACTCTCATTGACCATTCTTTGCGCTAAGTTGCCAACTATATCGGATCTGGAGCGATTGTGTCTTGCCCCGGGTATTGGCAAAGTATCACCTATAAATAACACCTGCCTTTAAATAACAGTACACTTCAGTGAAAAAAAACTGAACACACTGTACAATTTAGTACTACGACTAAGTGTTAAAGCCAATCATCACACCAGGTTGAATTTAAAATCTACGCATTCAATAAGCAGGCATATTATAGATAATTTTAAATAAATATAGAAAACTCAACAACCAAATGAAAAATGCTTACTGTAATACAAAAACACATGCGCAAAATATTCTCAATATGAATCGTGTAACCCACACACACACCAAAGTAAAATGTGTCAAATCCGCCAAAAAATTTAGCTTACATTAAAGTGTCCTAAGTTCACGGTTGAGTAATTCTCGCTAAAACTATGTATGTATTGTGTTTTTGTATTAGCTACACAAGTGCCCTAAAGAAGATTAAGCACTGTGACATTTCAAAACGATTTCTTTGTTTTCTAATAGGAAATAAGCAAGCGTTTGATCACTATCTCGCCTGATGCTAAGTAACGATTCTTTCTATGCTATAGAAAATAACAGTGCAAAGGCAACTGTAGCAACACTTTTACTGACATAACGTGTCTGCATCGATACGAACATACATTTGTTAGATTTTTAAACAACAACAATGTTAGATTCATCTTAAACGTGGGAGTAACAAAGAATATATAATTTATGAAACGTAAACGGATCAAACCAGTCTTTTCTTTAAAACATTTTTTTTGCAGTCAGCATCAAATTTTTTTAATTTTCTAAGTTTAGTGTGTAATCGAAATGGAAATCTGTCACCATCACCTTAAGGTGTTCCAGCAGCACACAGCCCTTGATAGTCAGAATATTCTAGGTCTAGCTTGCTCACCATCTTCCACCACATCAACGCTTACCAACAGACATGATCACATGATAGTGATTAAAGCCTATAAGATATTTTAAAAATAGTCTGTATAACACGTTTTCACGATTGATTGATTGATTGATTGATTTTTTAAGAAGACTTGTTGATGAGTCTTATCATAGCTCTGTGTCGCAGGATTTACAAATGTTTAATTTTATTATTATTTGATGAACGGTTAACGAATTTAAATATAAAAATAACATATGCGAGAGTGGCCTATAAACTGTGCTACACTACCAAATTAACTACAATATTATAAATATACCATAAATTTTGCATTTAGGCAGTGTATGATTCTTGTTGCTTGGCTGGCGTCTCGCGAATGTTCGAGGGAAAGTCGACGCTTTTGTAATTGCGTCTAATCTACATTTAGATTTGGAGAATAGTCGTGGTAACTGGTTGAAACACGTCTTCATTATTCTCTTGCATTTGTCTGCACAGTTTAATTAATGGTGCTCAGTTGAAGAAGCTGAAGGCAGCTTGCGAAAGATATCAGTGATATAGAGCCGAGTACAGCACGACATGCTTCTTCTTAAATGAAAGAAAATGAAATGGATATGCAAATGAAAATAATATCCTTGCATCCTCATTGCATCCTATTTTTTTCAGTGAAGATTAGACTTTAAGAAATATTACAGAAGTAAAACAGCACAAAATAGATTTTTCTCTGCGTTATTAATAAAAACTGGGTTTTTCTTTAAACTCGAGCTATATCAGATAAATTTCGCAAATTGTTCTCAAGTGCCAACAAAAAAGATTAAAAGCCAATAACAATTTTATTAGTAGTGTGATATAAATACCAATTTAGTGCAATAAAAGAAGCAGACAATCACAATATAACATTGTACTTAACAATAACAAATTGCCATGCAAAACATAAGCAAGAGTTAATTTGACAAGGGCCAGTTTGACCGGTTCCTGGGTACCCCGATAGCCTGTTAAGAACGCAGAACGTAATACGCATCACGTAAATAGAACGCTGAAAGAGAGTGGAGGGTATATGTTTGAACATGGGAACACTCGCGCACGAATGGGCACATAGCGCGGGAAAGCAAAGGTCGATAGACGAACCAATAGCGCACCGGCAAGCATACCGCGCGTGAATGACGCGCTCCGCACGCACCTAATACCACCAATTACGCCAATAAATCACCCAATACGCAGCTTGACCGCCAGCGTTCTTTTTACGCGCGTATTTATATCTGCCAGATAAGCTACAATATTTATATGGCAATATATGTCAGGTAACTGAAACTTTAACAGGAACCGGTGAAACAGGCACTTAATGTTAGTAGACACTGAAAAATCTATTATAATATGCACAATTGACGTAGAGCCTTGAGAATGTAAAATACTTTCAATTCTGGCGAGTTAAATATTCATCACCCTCATCCTATCTCCGTCCACTGCTGGACATGATATGGATAAATGGATAACTAGCTGATACCCGCGACTTCATTCACGTTTACACCAACAATTTAGTAGCCTATGTCCATCCTCATGCTATAAGTATCTCCTTGTTAAATTTCAGTATGTTCGGATCGTCCGTTTAGGCGTGATTAGGTAACAAAAAGACAGAGTGATAGAGATACAAACGTTTTTATAATATTAGTCTGGATGATGATGATATAGCGGAATTTAACCCGCCTTCTGTACCGAATCCGGCGAACCGACTCTAAAGTAGTTATATAAATGTATATATTGGTTATTTAGCAAAATTCGCATAGTAGATTCACTAATACTGAGCAAAAATTTTAAAGCTTTGAATATCGTGACATCTCTTTCATATAACAGAAATTTGAATGGAACAAATCTATTTCTAAAGTTCTTATGTCAAGTAAAATTTGAAGTAGTGCATATCACAATACACGCCATTATTTAATTTTTTAGTGTAAATTTTCTTACCGCTATATTTTCTTTCAGTCTTATCCTCTTTTCTGTAGTCACTGAAAGACGTATAAAAATGTGTATAAATTTAAAATTAAATTTAAAATAAAAGTGTAATTTACAATCAGATTCGTATCTTTAACTCGTACTTTACACATGTGGTAGGAGAATTATCAATTATTAATGTTCAGCAAGAGTTGCTACCAAAAAGTTACTTAATTTGGAGCCATAATTTTAGTGTTCCGACAGCACACAGACCTTGAGAATCACCGTGTTCATACCACCAGGCGACGCTATAAAAGAGGCTGTGCAAAAAGAGAACCGTCGTAGAAATGGAGGTCACGTCGGTCCTCGGTCGTTTTAATTTACTGTTTTTGTTGCATTGACAACACTGCTGTCATTACTAATACGACTAAAAATGATTGATACTCGGTAGATACCTACTCTTATCATTATAGTGTGCTACTAGGTAGGTATGTACCTTCCTTCTTTACCTTTGAATGTTAGTTCGTCGTAATGCCACGACGGTCCTTTTTTTGCACAGACTTTAGTCTATGCAAAAAATAACGATGTATAAAAATCCCACTTTATGAATTCCTAGTACAGAGTTTTTTATATACCTATTTGATAGGCTAAAGTTTGACAACTATCTAGCCTGTTTGTAAGCGATGATGTTGTCGGAATTGTAGCACGCTAGGTCTAGAATGGGAACCGGCTCTCAAGGATAACTTCCGGAACACTTTAGATGTTTGGCGACAGATTTACCAACTTGAGGGTGGTACTAGCCTGCGCCAGGACACTAGACAGTGTCTTACCACTATGCCGTCAGATAGGGGTTTCTTAACGGTGTTTTCCTTTACCGGAGGTCCACTGTGAAAAGCGCACATACATTTTTTGATAAAAAAAATCCATTAGTGCACTGCGGAGATTTGAACCCACTTCCTCTGGCGACAAAGCTCACCATTCTCCCAGCGGACCACTAGGTCCTAGAACCGCAAATCTCAGTTGAGAGAGATCTAACACACCAAATACATTAACAACGAAAATAAAACGTTTTAACCTGTCAATACAGATACAAACTATTCTCAAAATGTGCTTACCTGTTTGTTTTCTCAGCTCCATCTTCACTATCCATCATAAAATCAGCTTGCCATGACGGGTCGTCCTAGAATAAAATCAAATCATGATTAAATTAATAGATTTACATTATATAAGTAAGGTTTTTTACCTTAGAACTCCGTCATTTATTTGAGACAGTATACTTCGGGAATTATAATGTCTCAAACAAAACATATTTTCCAAAATCAAAAAAAATCGGTTAATAAATGACTGAGTTCTGAGGTAACAAACATAAAAAAGAACTTTTTTTACCCGTACATTGTATACTTTGTATACTGTTTTCTAGGCAAGTAAGTTCCATTACCATTGACGTTATATCAGGGATGAACATAGCAAAGCTTGTTCTGCTACCAAAAACATTTTTAAAAACAACCTCTAAGCCACTCTTATGGCATGCCACTGAGCTCCACCTTCAGCTCTTTGTTTCCAACCGCTGCCAGCTAGCTTGCGTATAACATCACACATCCTAGCTGGAGGGCGTCCTACACTTCGTTTACAGAACCGTGGTCTCCACTCTAGAACACGTCTACCCAACGCTTATCGGTTCTACTACAGAAGTGACCAGCCCAATGCTACTTCGGCATGCTAAACCTTTTGATAACTTTTGTTCTCTGCCGCATGACTTCATTTCGAATTTGAACGTCTAGACTCCAGCTAGAGGATCGGATTCGAGAGAGTCTAGAGCGTTTGTAAACAATTTGGGGGAATATCAATAAAAAATAAACCTTACTACATTTAAAATAGAACAGGATCCCTTTACCTCTAAAGCGTCGCACACGCATTTCTGCACGTCATCGAAGCACACGACGGGGTTATTCGTAAACTCCTCGCCTTCCGTAGTTATCTTTCTAACTAATTCCGCATGATAATTCTCCGGTACTCCCATCACGGCCGGGCGGCTTGGTGCGAGGTATAGGTCGCATAGTTCGAGGGCTGATGAACGGAGATTGTCCAGCACCGCTTTGGATGTGTGAGGCGCTTCTTTAAATGAGAGTGTATATGTATTAGAAAAAAGTAATATACCAGTAATATTTGTATCATATTGATACAAGCTAGGCAAACACCTGTATTCTACGAGCTTACTATGACGGCGGTCTCCTCACGATATTTCCCTTCACCGGAGGGCTAGTCTATAAATGCGCACATACATTTTTCTATAGAAAAATCTATTGTCAAGTATTCTTCTCATTACGCCAAAGATCACTCATACATGTATGTGTTTGGTGGTTGGCCACGGCCGCAGTTTGCTGCCACTTGGTCGCACAATGGAGGCTATCGTGTGTGAATTCTCCGCTAGGGACGCTAATGGACTACGAGGTCCATGAAATGTCAAGTGTCATTTTTAGTTTGGGCGATATCCCGAACTGACATTTACATAACATTACATTTAACATTTCTTTATAGATTGTATAGCTTAACAGCAGTCATCAGGACCATTTTACTCAGTGACGCAACCTGGTGAACTTTAAATCTGCTAGGCAATCATTCGATCTCTACCTCACCTAATGTTTTATGACAATGCTATCGATGATGTTGCACGCTTGCCTAGAAGATATCTGTTCAATGATTTGAAGATCCCGGTATTGGATATGGTATGGATCGTGGTAATTGAAAAACACAAACACCGGTAAGAAATGACATTCTGATTAATTCCACCCCAAGTGACAATACATTAGTTAGAGTCTTGGCGCAATTTTTTTACGTTCATTGGACTGGCTTAATTTAAAAATATAGCTTAGCTTACTTGAGTTCCTCGTGTATGAATTGGTCATTAGATACTGCTAGTAACTTGAGCCAGTAGAATTTTTTTGTCAATAGTCCAATCTATTACAAAGTGGCCATCGAAATAAGACAGCATTTGCTGCTACAGATCTAAACATCTCAGAGAAACGGGCGCAATATTATGATAATTACTACTTTCAGACTTTTTGAAGCTACGATACGATATTATGTTATTTATAGTCATAAATTATATATACATATAGATTATTTTCGCAGCCAAATAAAATATGCACATAATTAAGACTACGGTTAAAGATCAAACAACATAGCAAATGATATATTAATTAATAATACAATAGCTAGCGAAAGTAAATATAATTTATACGAGCATCAAAATACAAGGCAGGTTTCCATGCAGAAATAAATATGCTTACTAATGTTTACATAACTACTTACACGGTCACACAACATTAAATAAGGTAAAGTCAGGCCTGCTTGGTAGAACAATAATTACATAGTATTATTTAATTTGAACATAAATTTCGATATTATTTACTTAAGTAATAAATCGGTCAGGTACGATTAGGTCCTGCGTAGAGTGGGTTCTACTATTTCATTTGCGGCTGCAATCCCATTATATAGGGTAAAAGGACCAAATATTGACACTGTTCCAATGATTAGCACATGAGTTTTAAATAAAAACTGTGAGTTGCTGTGCATGATTTTTGCATTTTCAAGTACTACAATAATATTAATTAAATTGTTTTACTTGGAAATGTTAAAATCACGGACAACAACTTATAGTTTTATTTTAAAACTCAGGTACTTACCAATAACTGAGCCCGTCCAAAATTTGACACTTTTACCCTGTTGCTTTATTTTTCAGTTATGCTCGGTGGTTTCAGATATAAGGAGTCACCCTCACTCCTTTGCTGAATAGTTAAAATGAAGAGAATAAAATAAATATAAGGACCGTAAATCATAGAGGAAATCGGACCAGAACGACAACTTCTAAAGTACCTACTTACTATTGCAAAATGTTCGTATTTGGTGGACTGTAATAGAAAGGTTAACTACATACTTACCATTCCATAACAGACCTTTAAAATGACGAGATTATGACAGCTATTATGTATTTTATTGCATTTAATTTTGTTAATCAGCTGACAGCTCATATCGAGGTATAAAACGTTCTTAAAAGCAGCGGCTTTTAATAATATAATTAACTAGAAGTGCCCCGCGGCTTCGCCCGCGTTAAAAACTTCTTTGAGTTACTTAAAACTTTTCTTTTGTAAAAACGATTCTAGCATTAAATATATAAAATAAGAATTAGCCAAATCGGTTCACCCGTTTTCATGTTATCGCGTGACTAAGGCAATTCGGGATTCATATTTATAAAAACCGAAAACCCCAAATTTTCAGACTTTGTTACCTACCCCATTTCAAAAAATCCTACAACACGTACTTTTAAATCTCATCTTATTTCGCCATACAAACTTTAAAACCCTTTTTCAGTATCCGGGAGGATTTTTTAGAAAATCCCTTCTGAGCGGATACCTACGTCATAATAACTATCTGCATTCTAAATTTCAGCGCAATCCGAAACAATATTGATTTTTGGACTTTGTTCCCCAGTTTATCCTCTTAGGGTGGCATTTTGAAAAAATCTGAACCTCGTATTTACTTATTTATTTACTTAGAAGTACTTGTGTGAAATATCGAATAAAATAACTATCCAAACTTTGTACCCCCGCTTCATCCCCATGAAGAGTGATATTTGAAAAATTATTTCGTAGCGGATACCTAAGTCAAAATAACTATCTGCAAGCCAAATTTCAGCGCAATCCGAAACAATATTGATTTCAGACTTTGTTACCCCACTTCACCCTTTTAGGGGTGCAATTTCGAAAGAGCCTGAAACACGTATTTACTTACTTAAGTACTTGTGTTAAGTTTCGAATATAATATAAAACTTTGAACCCCCGTTTCATCCCCTTCAGGGGTGAATTTTGGAAAATCCTTTCTCAGAGGGAACTAACGTCGTAATAACTATCTGCATGCCAAATTTCAGCGCAATCCGAAACAATATTGAATTTCACACTTTGTTACCCCATTTCACCCTCTTAGGGGTGGAATTTCGAAAAAACCTTAAACACGTGTTTACTTATTTATGTCCTGAAGCACTTATGTGAAGTTTCGAGTAGAAAAGACTATCTAATAATGTTTCTCCATAGAAACTTTGTGCCCCCGTTTCATCCCTTTAAGGGGTGAATTTTAGAAAATCCTTTCTTAGCTGATACTTACGTCATAATAACCACCTGTATGCCAAATTTCAGCGCAATCCGAAACAATATTGATTTTCAGACTATGTTACCCCATTTCAGCCTCTTAGGGGTGGAATTTCGAAAAAGCCTAAAACACGTATTTACTTATTTATGTACTCAAGCACTTGTGTGAAGTTTCGAATAGAAAAGACTATCTAATGTTGTTTCTCCATAGAAACTTTGAACCCCCGTTTCATCCCCTTCAGGGGTGAAATTTGAAAAATCATTTTTCAAAGGTAACTAACGTTGTAATAATTATCTGCATGCCAAGTTTTAGCGCAATCCGAAAAATATTGATTTTCACACTTTGTTACCCCATTTCACCCTCTTAGGGGTGAATTTTCAAAAACCTGAAACACGTATTTACTTATTTTTGTACTGAAGCACTTGTGTGAAGTTTCGGATAGAAAAGACTATCTAATCTTGTTTCTCCATACAAACTTTGAACCCCCATTTCATCCCTTTTAGGGGTGAATTTTGAAAAATCCTTTCTTAGTACACCCCTACGTACTAAGACAAATATCCTCCAAATTTCAAGTCTCTACGACCAGCGGTTTGGGCTGTGCGTTGTCTGTCAGTGAGTCAGTCAGTCAGTCAGTATGTCAGGACAAAGATTCTTATAGTATTAGATTTAATATGATATTAATAAGCATAAATAAGAAAAGCGATAACATGCATACGTACTTATATAGAATTGTGAATTACCAGCTTCGTTCAACTCTATTTCTAGAAGATATTGCGCATTTGAGCGCCACGCGGCGGTCGCTCGGATGAACTTGAGTGATCTTGATACTTCGTCGGATATTTTTTCTGTGCTCGCGTTATTTGAACCTGAAAGAACGAAGACATTTGCGATGTTGCACAAATAAAAAACGAGCCAAGTGCGAGTCAGACTCACGCACGAAGGGTTCCGTAGCATTATCTATAAAAACGGCAAAACAATCATGTCCGTTGTATGGGAGCCCCCCTTAAATTTTAATTTAATTTTAGTTTAATTATTTATTTTAACTCAATATTCTGTGATTATTTCAAGCGGCTACCTGTTGCCGTTATCAATATCGAGCAAAAACTAGCAAAAAAAATCACGTTTGTTGTATGGGAGCTCCCTCAAATATTTATTTTATTCTCTTATTTAGTATTTGTTGTTATAGCGGCAACAGAAATACATCATTTGTGAAAATTTCAACTGTCTAACCATCACGGTTCATGAGATTCAGCATGGTGACAGACAGACAGACAGACAGACTGACTGACGGACAGCGGAGTCTCAGTAATAGGGTCCCGTTTTTTACCCTTTGGATACGGAACCCTAAAAAGGAAGTAGGTACAACATGGATAGACAGATTAATCGCTATCTCATCTGATGTTAGGTGAAGATGGCATCTAAGATGGAAGCGCAGGACTTTAGTCAGTAAAAATATGTATTTTTATGCTATCTTTAAAACCCCTTGTTGAGTCCAAGTCCATATATTTTTCAACACATTTGCTCATAAAATGCATTTACGAAGCCTGTACACATTGTTCGAAAGTTAAAAATTACGCACTATACAGCGGAGCGTGCGGAAAGTACTTACTGCACGTGTGCGGTAAGTACATACCGCACGCTCCGGTGTATGGCACGTAAAAACTATTATACAATCTGTGGTATGGCATCGTGCGTATCCTTTACGGTTTATTTTTAGTTTTCGTAAAACCTACATAAGAATTCCACCAAAGAGTTTCATATTGCGAGAATAAATAAGCTGAATGATAGCCTAGATAGATATAATGATGATAGAACCTCCTTGAAAGCGCTTTTCTTAATACATTTGTCTAACTTTAATACTAATGAGTAAATGAGATGAAAGATGTAGTTCTAACTTTTAACACACATGGCGCCATTTTCACAATACAAACGTCAAAGATTGTTTGTTTTGACTTTTTGATTATTTATTTGTTTATTTTATTACCAATTGTAGTGTTTTCTTGCAAATTTGCTGAAAAACGTTGTATGACACACGTGCGGATATTGGTTTAACAAACTCGTAACTATGGTAAGCCCTTGACTCCGTCTCGGGCTTACATTCGTCTACTCGTTTGTAAAAACCAACTTACCGCACTAGTATCATAAACAACTATTTACTAGGAATTACTCTGGCTTGATTTGACTACTTTACGGTCCAATACACATTTCAAAGTTGACGTCATAATCTAAGATAGTTTAAAAAACTAAAAGGACCGATATCAAACGTCACGCTAGTCATTTTTAGTGCCAAGTTTGAGGTGTTTATCTTCTCATATCTCTGAAGATACTAAACATATTTCGATGAAATTGAATTGTTAAAACCTGGGAAGGTGGTTTTCCATGTTTTTTTTAATATTTCGTGTCTCCTCTGACGAAGCCAGAGATATATTTATGTGATTATCAATGTTGAATTATCTATATATATAAAATAAAGTCGTGTTAGTTACTACACTTATAACTCACGGCTGAAACAAATTTTATGATTTTTGTATTTTTTTCAGAAAACTCGATGATGTCCTAAAAGACCGAAAAATGCCGCAATGCCTGAAAACCCGTCTGTTCAACCAATGTGTTTTACCCACAATGACGTATGGTGCAGAAACATGGACGCTCACCAAGGAAACTGTGCACAAGATGCGAGTCGCACAACGGGCCATGGAGCGTGCCATGTTAGGCATCACGTTAAGCGATAATGTTCGAAATACGGAGATAAGAAAGAGAACCAAGGTGGTAGACATCGGATCCCGTATAACTAAACTGAAATGGCAGTGGGCTGGACACGTTGCAAGATGTGGTGATGGCAGGTGGAGTAAGTCCCTAACAGAATGGTGGCCTCGTGTAGGAAAACGAAGCCGCGGCAGACCAATACAGAGGTGGGTCGACGACATCGAAAAGTACGCAGATAGGACCTGGCCAAGAGTAGCTCAAAACAGGGATGAGTGGCGTAAGAGGGAGGAGGCTTATGCCCTGCAGTGGGCGGAAATGAGCTGTCAATGATGATGATGATGTATTTTTGGAATTGTCTTTGTCAGGAATAGGATAATAAGTAATAAAAACAATTAATAATTGACCTAAAAAAATTATATAAGCAAAAATATTTTGCCAACATGTTCCATGGTCTAAAAACTGCCAATCATTTGATGTTCAATTGTTTATCCCGCCGTATTTTTTTTGTATAATTATGGCTCCACACGATTAGTGTATTTAGCCAGTGTCAAGTATAAAAATTCTTCCCATGTGTGGATAGCATTACAATATTCGGATTATTTCGGATTATCGCGTTTTTTTTTGGTATAATTATGGCTCCACACGGTTAGTGTATTTAGCCCGTGTCAAGTGGTAAGTCAAGTAAAAATTCTTCAAGTTTTTGTGAATTCAAGTCATGTAGATTTTAAAAATGTTAAATATTGTCAGTAATGATAATTGTTTGACATATTTATTGATTGTCAAATATGCGCGCGTTCAGAAATGTATGCTTACAAGCAACTTAAAAAGGTGTATATATTTCCGCAAACCATTTTTACCAATTTTTATTCCATACCTGTATTGCCATAATACATGAATAAACTTAATATCTCTTTTGTATTTATTTATTACGTTCATAAAAGCCTATAAAACAAGTTTATCTAAAAGGTAACACGACATTCATTGTCTGTTAGGTGGTACGAAGTTCGCCGGGCCAGCTAGTTACTTTTAAATATGAAATGTGTCATAATCATTATTTTTTATTACTTATTATAATTTATTATATTTATATTACGGATTTTAACTTGTCATGAATTTTACTTTTTGTTTCTTTTTGCTACCTCTTCAGCTATGTCTGTCTGTGCAGTATTTAATGAATCTATTTCTATTGTTCGCATTTTACATTATTTTAGTGGCGTTGTCCTGTGAAATTTTAGTTTCCATTTGTTGTTCTAAATTAAACCTTAGGAGAGCATGAACTGGGCACTCGAAAATAACGTGCAACAGTGACTCTTTTTTGGTTGGCTCACAGATGCACGTTGGGTTATCCTTACACTTGAAGCGGTTCCAGTATTCGGAGAACCCACCGTGCCCTGTGAGCACTTGGTTGATAACTCCAGTAAGCTCCATCTTTCTAACTATCTTGTATCCTTCTATTGCATCAGCGAGGAAAACCTTTGTGAATGAGGCCGTTTCACTTGTTTTATATCTTCGGTTCCATTCGTCAAGCGACTCCTGGCGAATTTGTCGCTTGACAAATGAAACCGGGCAACTGTCATAATCCGGTTTTTTCTTGAGCTTCAGTGCTGCGTCCTTGGCCAGCTCGTCTGCACGCTCGTTGCCAAGGAGACCAGCAAGCGCTTTAACCCAGAACAAATGCGCAGTTTTGTTCTGCTGATTAAATTTTCCGCGAGTTTTCGCGAGCTTCCGCGGCCAAGGGATGGGTCGTACATTGGTTGGTGAGGGTTTTTAACGCAGATCTTGAGTCGCTATAGATCCCATATCTCAATTCTTTGCGTTTCAGTATCACCTTCGTGGCATAGCATATGGCCAAGAGATCAGCCTGATAGACCGAGCAGTAACTTGATAGTTTCAGCTTGAGGGATGTTGTCCTGCCTTCGCTTATCCATATAGACAGCGCAGCTCCGACTTTTCCCTCAATCCTACTACCATCCGTGAAGATACGCACGTCCTGGTTGTCGTTCGTGTCTACTTCCTGCTGGTCTTACAAACTGTTGAACTCATATATATATGCATATGTTTCGATGGGTGGGGACCACGAGCAAACGGTACCTTTCGCTTTATTTCCCGGTCTTTTAGAGCTGACTGTGAAACCCCTCTCTTTGCTTCGTATAGAGCAGCGGCTTCTTGTATCCGGAGGTCAAGTGGAAGTATTCCAGCCAACACTAATGCCGAGTTCAGTGATACTGTACGGTAGGCCTTTGTGATTTTTTGCACGAAACCCCTCTGTACTGCGTTAAGATGTATAACCGCCCTCATCCTTCCAGCATCCGGAGCCCAAGCGCTTGCTGCGTAAAGAATAACGGATTCGACTGTCGCCGTGTATATTGTGCGGATGACTTCAGGGTGTAGGCCCCAGCTGATTCTGGCGGCTCTTGACAGACTTTTATAGATGTTAATTGCCTTCTGCACACAGATGTTATGTGGCTTTTGAATGTCAAGTTTTGGTCTATAATGAGCCCCAGAACCTTAATTTCGCTACTCATCTCAATGGCGGTCCCACCCATCCTCAGGAGTGGTGTGTCATATTTAAGCTTCTTTGTTATGACCATTTGGTCTTGTGAGGCGCAAATGTTAGCTTATTTCTGACACCCCACTCCCGAACATAGGCGAGAGCAGCGTTTGCCTGCTCCTGCACCTGTAGAGCCGTGTCCCCGTCGAAGATCAGCACCACGTCATCCGCAAACGCCTGGTTATAATGTTTCTGCTCCCCAAGCCCTTTGAGTAATGGATCTAGCAGGAGATTCCACAATATTGGACCACCAATTGAACCTTGAACACATCCTTTGTTGGTGGTCTTTGTGTACTCCTGCCCAGCGTACCTCACCGTCACCCTCCTCTCGGTGAGGTAACTATCCATCACTCTTCTGATGTTTCCTGGGCACTTTTCCTCAGCCTCAACTCAGCAATCTGGTTTTTAATGCTGGCCACCATGCATTGTCAAAGGCTCCCTCTATGTCCAGCGAAATCACAGTCACCAACCGTTTCTGGTCCAGCTTTCGACGTATGTGTTGCATCAGATCATAGAGGGAGTCTTCAGTGCTTTTCTGGGGCATAAACCCATATTGGCGAGTACTAAATTTGGGGAGCAGATGCCATTTTAAGCGAGTCACTATCAATTACTCCAATATTTTGCCCATGATAGATAGCAAGCCGATCGGTCTATAGGATTTGGCGTTGGAGTAATCCTCCTTTCCTGGCTTTCTTAAAACTACCACTATGGCCTCTTTCCATATAATCGGAAAGTGATTCACCTCAAGGCATTTTTTGGCCAGAGACAACAAGAGTTCCGAGTCCATACGGAAAGCCTGAATGCAGATATCTGCAGTAAGATCGTCTCCACCCGGGGATTTTTTCGGATTGAAGCTCGCCACCGCGGTACTCAGCTCTTGCATAGTAAACGGAGGGTCATGGATTTTACCATGCCCCATCTCGTTTGCATTTTCTGCTGTTATTCGGATCCGTCGGTGGTCTGCGTTATCCTCAGCTTCTAAATCCTCCGGATAGAAAGTCTCCGCTAAATGTCTTACTGATTCCCGTGGATCCAAAACTCTTCCATCCTTTTCCAGAGGCATATCCGCTTGTCTTTTAGTGGTTCTGCCAATCACTCTGTAAATGCCTTCCCATAGACCCTCCCTATCTAGCTTCCCGCAGAAGTTTTTCCAGCTTTCGATCTGAGCACTGGCTGCTTTCATCTCGTACTTTTCCTTGTGCTGCAGGTACTCACGAACGACCTTGTCTTCGCACCAGCGCTGCACAATGGATCCTTCTTTTTCTAGTGGTGACTTCTTGCTTGAGCTTGGCGAGTTCCGGGGACCACCACGGCAAACTGTGTCCTGAGCTTGTCTTCTTTTTAGGTATATTATTGTCACTAGCTTGGATTATTGATTTTATATAAGATTCTACTTTGTTATCCAAATCAGCTTTACTTTCTATGTTGAACACTTCTATTTTGTTAATTTTGTTCTGTTCTAGTAATTGGGTCAGTTTCGTTAGAAACTGACACCAATTCGCTTTTTATGTGTTATAAACGCTTGTGCTAGTAACAATATCTATACCCTTAGCTCTACTCAGTTTAATTTTGAACGTAATACCGTTGTGGTCAGAACTCGTCAAACCCTCATCCACGGTTTTCCATGTTGGTTTAGGAGTCTTCAAGTAATTAGTGAACATACATTAAAAAACCCGACGAATTGAGAACCTCCCTTTTTTGTGAAGTCGGCTAAAAACTAAATAGATAGTATAGTCTTTCTACATACCTTCTTGCGGCCCCAAGGTTGCCCGCTTTGCTTGTATTATCCTCGACAAGTACTGCAGAGACGATAGTTTCTGACGATCTTGTAGCTCCCATTCCCCGGCACTGTCTCTTGAATGCTGGACAAAATCACTTGCAATTAAAGAAAATGTATGTTTACTATTTCAAATTGCACCGTCTTAAGTTATTTCATTACCATCTCCAACCACGTCGTCGCTTACCACCAGGCGAGAGAGTAGTCAAACACTAGCCTATAAGATGATAAAAATATAAATAAATCAATCAACAGCCTGTTGGGTGTTGGGACCTCTGTTGGGACGCTTGATTACATTCGTCTGGAACACGCTTTATCGTTCGCGGCTTACCTTACTTTAATATTGCATTCGTCTGCTAAAGCACCATCTGAATTGGCGTAGCTGAAGAACGTATATTATATCTCCATCCAAGTTTCTAACATTTAAATTCACAAACAGAAACAAAAGGCGGAAGAGTTAGTTTCATAATATGTGGTAATCATTATTAGTATAATGTATTAGATCGAGGTCAGTTGCGCGCCATAAGAGAGGCCTACGTCCAACAGTGGACAAAAACTTAATGATGGTGATGACGATGATGATAATGATATTTATTACCAAAAAGTTTTACAATATCTTATTAAGTAACATAGGCTCAGAAAGAGCGTTAAATAAAGTAATATTACATTGGGAGTACCATTGAGCCGATTCTTAAGTTTAGTGCAAACGGGCATTAATGTGTAGTTTTAGATCTTACAAGTTTCTGTATATCCTTCTGAACAAGTTCCAAGGTGGCATCCAATTCGTCAGCATCACCGCAGCTTCGTATCACTATTAGGAAGAGCTCGGACGGTAGGCAGGAGTCACGACAACACTGATAACAGAACATTAATTTATACCAAACACAGTAAAGTGGTAAGAGGCTTGAGAATACTTAGCTGGCTTGATTTGCCAGTTTGCCTAGTGGTTAGTGAGCATGTCCACGAAACCGAAGGTCGTAGTTTTGACTACTACACAGGACAATTTTATGTGTAATCCACAAACAATTGTTTGAGTCTGGGTGTATTTGAGTCCGTAATTGATTTGTTTTTAAAATACCGAGGTACAAGGTTCATTAGTGCGGGGAGTAGTATTTACGAAAAAAAAAACAGTGCATCTCACTCAAAAAAATCTGTGTAAATGCCGCTCACAGATCACTAATAACAAATACAATTCAATTGGTATCATATTTCTATTTCATCATAAAATTAAACAGGGCTATGTACTCATATTCTTAAGTATCAAAGTTAATTATGACTCACAGTTCTTATAATAGTCCTGTTGATGGTATCCGGATCACTCAACAGATTAATAATCGGTCGTAGCACAACTGAAGAAATTAGTTCTATGAGAAGCATCTTTAAAGAGTGGCATCTCCACGCCTCATCCGGCGCTATCAGGTATAGGACCGCTTCAGAAACCTCACAGAGCAACTCTAAAATGAGAAAATAAAAATATCACGATGGCATTCGACGATGCCTGCTATAAGCAGATACCATATCACGCGAGACATGATCCTTTAGAGATATTGCCAGAAGAAAAAAAGCTTATGCTAACTTACCATATTCCTTTTCAGGATCTATACAAAATATATCTCTGCATATTTGTTTGTTTTCTATTGAACACTCCAAATCGAAGAAGATATCTTTCAATGTCTTGCCACAAATATTTTCAGAACTATCGTAAAACTTTGATTTACCAAATGTTTGAGAATCTGAAACAAAAAATACATTGTGAAATTTCAGGGTAAAAACGCAAACAGTGAAAGCATTTGTCAGGTTATTTATAGTCACAATTGACTTTAAGAGCTGGTTGGTATCCACCAAAGCGGAGAAGAGAAATGTGTGTCAAAACCCTATAAAATTTGGTCACGCTGTCAAATCATGAAGCACGACGAAGTGGTTGGCACTTCTATTGGTTGTTCACACATACCTCCTCTCCTCTCTGCTTTGATGGAGTTCATACCACACTCTCCCTAATATTTAAAGACAATGTTGATTTGAATTTTAAATATGGCCAATTTCGTTTTAATGTATGAATTTGGGTTAAGGCAGCCTAAGACGCAAGCCAGATAGAGGAGATGGGGCGCGGATATGGCGTCTTATAAATTCACTGTCATACAACATGTAGGGTAGTCTCAAAATGCAAACAATATGGAAAGGTCGGGGCGGAGACGCGACTTTACCCTACGCCTCTCCTGTTTGCCTTACGCCTCAAGACGAAGACTGACTTGCATTTAAATTTGTTTGTATTGAATTTTTAAAACTGGTTTCAGTAGTCATTCAAGTAAATTTTTGAGTAGAGCGCTCGAAGTGAGCTTACCGCATCTTGCGTCTTCCTTTTGTAGCTTATCTCGCCTCGAATTATACATTACAAAATAAAGTTGCAAGTCAGTTTTCGCCTGTAGGTTAAACATAATCAAAGTCCGTTGACTTTTTGTCTCTAAAGATGAGGCGAGTTAAACTTAGCAATATGTTAGAGACAATTTAGGTAGATTATTAGTCGCTCTAGCAAGTGCATATTAATAGTAGCTATGGTGTTATTATATCTATTGGTATTAATTGGCAGATATACAGAAGCCGCATTACATAAATGTATATAACGTAGCAGACTATAGTTTTTAGCAGACCTAGGCACTTAACTCTAACAGCAGCAATTAATGTGAGCCTTATAAAATGTAAAATAGGGTTCATATTCCAAATAAGAATATTAAGACATCCACAGACTGTCGATATCAATTGTTTTTTTTTAAGTAGCGTACGTAATTCGAGGTCTGTGCTTGGAAATAGTATATTGTAAGGGTTAAGGCACGTTACATCGTAACGTAATCGCCTCGTCTCCGGACAAGCTCACGCTCAAGCTTTCGCCTCTAATCCGTTAGTTACGTTCATCGACTTCATGACAATTATTAATAGACCCCGCTTGAATGGCGAGCACTTTCCGCTAAATCATCGGACTTATAAGTCTATACTAATATTATAAAGAGAGAACATTTGTATTTTTGTATGTTAGTAATGATTTGACTCAAAAACTACTGGACCGATTTAAAAAATTCCTTCACTAATATATAGAATGGACTTTCGAAATGAAAATAGGCTATATATTATCCCGTTTAAATCAAAGGTACATTCGTGGAGACCTAATTTGCAACCTAAGTCGACAAAAAAACGGTCGCAAAAACGTTTCTTACGAACGCTGCCCAATTGAAAACAGATGGAAGAATATTTTCTATGGAAGAGTTGTACAACTTAATAAGACCTACAAAAAAGTCCACGACAGCATATGTCTATCTCTGAAGGTTGACTCACAGTAACCATTTTAATCTATAATATTTTGTTAAAAAATATGACTTAACTTCCAGGGCTATTTTCAAGTATTAATAAAATAACATATAGTATTAATCCTTATCCAAATAATTACGCCCACACTAAATCCACGCCCACAAACGCGATGTTAGTTTCGACCAGTACGGTGACCTGTAAACACCTCCGCGCTCAGATACTTACATTTCTTAAAAAGTCGTTGTGATGTCTCCTAGCAGTGTAAGACGGCATGGAAAAACCAGTACAAACTCAAATTTTAAGGCAAACGGTATAACATTTCACCGGTAAGTCAATAAATGTATCTAATCTTCAAAAATACATTTTAGACAAAGCTCAGCTTATATTTGTCGGTCGGTAGTTGTCTTTAATCACTATCTCTTATTGTCACGGGCGATGTTTAAAAGTTCTATCCCGTTTTTGCGTGGATTTAGAGTTGCGCCTCTGCTGCAGTGATACATATCGATAAACTAGGAATATTATCGACATTCATTTTACAATTAGGTATAATTTGTAAATTCGGATGTAGTGTGTCTCCTGATCCCACAGACCATTTATGGAGATCGTTTACGTTATTACTTTACCATAACAGTTAACGCATAATTTTTAATGACATAATAGTACTTATTATTATGTTTGTCGGCATACTATATAATCTATATATGTATATAAAAGCGAAAGGTTCCCACAGACCATTTATGGAGATCGTTTACGTTATTACTTTACCATAACAGTTAACGCATAATTTTTAATGACATAATAGTACTTATTATTATGTTTGTCGGCATACTATATAATCTATATATGTATATAAAAGCGAAAGGTTACTCATCACGAAATCTTGAAAACCGCTAGATGTACAAAGATAACATTTGGCAAGGAGGTAGTTAATAGTCAGTAGACGTCCGCTAAGAACGGATTTTGCGACAGGGCCGGATTAAGGGATCTAAGGGCACTCGTAATTTCTTTAATGGAAGTCCTTCATGTTTTTCTACAAATTTGAAATTTGGCCAGAAGTATTTAGTAATCATTCGTTTATAACGGATTTTGCGACAGGGCTGGATTAAGGAGATGTTAGGGCTCATGCAAGTTTGTATAAAAGATCTTAATTTTTTTTCTACAAACTAGAAATTTGGCCAGAGATTTTAGTTAACGTTCGCTTAGAACGGATTTTGCGACAAGGCTGGATTAAAGAGGTCTTAGGGCTCATGCGAGTTTGTATAAAAGATCTGAGGTGATAAGTTAACGTTCACTAAGAACGGATTTTGCTCAACTTTTTCTTCAAGGGGGGAGTTCTACCCCTCCCGCCCCTAAAATGGATGTCAGGTAAAGTACATTCCTACCTTAATATTAATTTTGCTCTCGCGCTAAATAGGATAATTAACAATAATATGAGTTTAGGCTGACGGCTACTTTAGCTAACTCATATATTATGATTTCTCCAACCTTAATAGTGCACCTGATGTTTGTATACTTATATATTTTTACTATATACGTCCATGTCGATGGTGTACTTAACTTATATCGATATTTTTTTACGGTAATTTGGTATGGTCATCTCTATCTGAGATTTATGACTTTGTCCGCCCGTCAAAACTGGTCGGAAGTGCTAATCACAAACAGTTCCCCGCGACTGCATACCTCGGCCAGTTGCGGAATGGATTGTACCGCGCGCCAATAATGATTAAGGGTCTAATTGCTATGACGTCGATGGTTACGTTGCTTTACGCATAGTGTGCGATACTGGTAAGTTACACAATATAAAGCCCAAATTTAATTGCTTCATAATAAGGCGAGTTGATGTTTAGTTAAGCGGTATGCTATGACCATAATACACGGAGAGCTAATCGGTCCATGGGCATCCACGACTACTCCATCTTACCATATGAGACCCGCCACTGCCTTTCTCTTTCAGCACCAAAACCTTAAACAGCAATATACCTTCATATGAAATGAATGTGCTTACATGCAAAACCTTTAAATGAAAAACTAGAATTTTGATATTTTTAAAATGGGTAAGTACACATTGCCCATGCTAATGAATAAAATACAGATACAGAAGAAACAACAAAGATTTGTATTCCAATGGTTAATAAAAAATGGTCAAGAAGAATATATTAAAATATTATGTTTAGTTAGATTTGTCTTAGTTGTGAAAATTACTTGATTTTAAAATAATATTAAGAGGAAAAATATGGCAACCAAGAGCATTCCAAAGGTTATTTTCAATAAGTTTTTTTATTTTAAGGTTACTTGCCAAGGGAGAAGTTCACCGACTAATTTAAACACTTGGTGATGTTAAACCATCAATTATTGACAGATTTTTTATTGTAAGAAACATCAAAATAATAAAAACTGGCCAAGTGCGAGTCAGAGTCGCGTCTCTCGTCGCATACTTAGAGAGGGTTCCGTACTACAGTACAAAACGAAACATAACAGAGTTTCAACATCATATTTGATATTACCAAGAACATTTTGTTTGGTATACGAGTTTACGGAGAATTCGCGATCTAGAAAGACGGGGCTCGTTTACTAGCGCCATCTATGTCATTTTGCCGAAACTAATTAGAAAGGTTGCTAGCTTAACAAACATAGATGGCGTTATACTAAAAAACACGTTTTTTGTATGGGGATCCCATTTAATTTTTAACTTTATTTTGTTTTTAGTATTTGTTGTTCTAGCGGCAACAGAAATACACCATCTGTAAAAGTTTCAACTGTCTAACTATCACAGTTAATGAGATACAGCCTGGAGACAGACGGACGGACAGACAGACAGACAGACAGACAGACAGACAGACGAAGAGCGGAGTCTTAGTAAAAGTTCCCATTTTACCCTTTGGGTACGGAACCCTAAAAAGGTAGTTAATGACACTGAGCATTTAAATGTGATGTTGAACTTCAGCCTTATTTCACACTTTCATATACATAGTCACCTGGAGGCCACGGCAAATCTGTTTCACTCTTATTCCTTTTATGCGTTTTCTTATCATCCTTCTTTGGACTTGTTTTCGAGTTCCCATTAGCTATATCTTTGGCACTCATAAGATCTATATGTTTGAGTCTTACTCTCGATTGTTTGTAAAGCTTCAAATGGGTTGTCAGCTCCTCAGGAAATCTAGTTGAGAGGAGGTGAATCCAGTCTACGCTTTTTACTCTGTAAACATACAAATTTTAATATTATTTTGATTTGAGTGATGTCACCTCGACATATATTTTTTTATATAATGAGCCGTTTTTATTCAAATTAGTTCCACACTTTCGCTAGGTGGCTATTGATACGATCCTACTGAGATGTCTATGTTTGTTTAGTATGTTTTGGTAAAAATATTATTGTTGAAAATTATGAATGTTAGTGTAGGGAATGAAAGCAGTATAGATATCAATCGAAAACTAATGAAAAAAGGACATGAGGTTTGCCAGATATACAATGCCAGACCATTTCATTCATTTTGTAAAGCTGATTGATTGAGTCTCCAGGAGCTTTGAAATGGATGAACACAATAGGCCTAGAATTATCTGACTCTAAAGGGCTGTGCTGTGCTGCTGTAACATTGTAAAGTTATAACGGCAGATTTTCTCCTTGACAACATTATTATCATCCACCTACCATTTTGTACCAATTACATATGTCTTAATTCAAATCAAAACCAAGAAAATAAACTTATATCCTCACCTATTAGCAACATTTACACCCGCTGCAAGCACCAATCGTTTGATAGCATGGTTTGTGAATTCCTCATCATCAGTAATTAGACTATACCATGGTGTGACATAGTCGTTAACAATGATCATGACAATTTCATTAAGGAATGTGTCAACTGTCTCACTGCCTGTAATCCTGTTGTCGTATTTTGGTAATGGAGTATCATTTTGTAGTTGTTTTAGTACCTGGAAGGATGTATTTGATTTACATATTACACTATACATATAGTACCTACTCTGCCTCTAAGAGTAGTGAACAAACAGTGGTCAATTCTGTTCTGACACTCTGGAAACCCACAAAAACAGACAAAAAACACCAAGAGCACATTCACTTAACTGTGATAGGAAAAGAATGACACAATAGCATTGCAGGTTGTATGTTACCATAAAACAAGATGGTGGATAATATCTGTTCAAAATAAAATAAACATGTTTTTTTTTTCAAAAATCATAAAAGAATAAGAATCATAAAACGATAACGAACGATAAACGAACGATAAAATGTGTAAAAGAAAATAATTGTATAAAAAATGAAAAATAAAATGCACTTGTTATTGCAAAATGACATTTTGTTGCATGTAACTTCAAACTCATATAAAAAAAAAATCTATGTCTCCTCAGGTGAGGGGGTTTCGTTTTAAAAGGGCAATCAACTTCTATATACAACCCATATCCAACTCAAATTTGAGATGCAAATTTCAAAAGCGAACTCAAATTGATTTATGTTGATAAACTTTGTAAATATTTTAATTTATTAAAATTAAAATAGAATATGTTTCTGTTGATAGTAAATAGAATCTTTTTACAGCTATCATTGGCAAAGGATATTTTAATGACTTTGAATTTTTTTTTATGGTAAAAGTTAACAGGACAAGCACATCGCTCGCCTGATGGTAAGCGATGACGTCTACCTATAACAGATACAGCGGCATGCAAAATTCTGAACTGCCAGAATTTTGCATGTCACTGCACTGTGCATGTTACCTTGAGAAATTAAGATGTTGAGTCTCATGTGCCCTGTAATTTCACTGGACACCTTGCCATTTCAACCGAAAAACATTCCTATTTCACAGCTGAAAATTAATTAGCAAAGTGGTGGTACCGCACCCCCGGCGGACTAGCAGAAGGGCTGGGATCTTAAAACGAGTCGCCTGAATTTGAAGATTCTGCTGCTGTGGGAGGTTGGTATATTATTATTATGGTTGGTTATTAACAGAGTTGTTATATTGGTTAAGGGGGTTGGTATTGATGCTTCCAAATAGATTTTCGCTGCCGGAGTTAAGTCAAAATATTTTGAATTAATATTTTTCTTTTTGTGAATTCGGGTGAAAAACTTGCTGATGCGTGAATTGGAACGTAAATATTAGGTAAAATCATAGTCTGACACTAAGGCAGCACACTAGAGAACAGTGACCACCGCGTGACGTGCGCAGACGATCGTAACGAGGAGGGGAGTCGCGGTAGAGGCCGTGCGTCACCAGAACCTACGCTATACCGTTTAAATCTAGGTACAGAAAACATTATCTGTAAAGTGTCCGTCTAATTTGAATTAATGAAAAGTCAATTAATTTTAATTAAAAAAAATCTTTATTTTTTCTCGTCAACTATGTTTCCGTGTTTTTCCGCGCATAGGGGAGTGGTCCATCTCCAACCCGCTCCAGCTTAAACTAATTATTCATAAATTTTTTAGTACTTTATCTCAAAATATAAAAATATTCATATCTCCTAAAGGAGGGGGTTCTAACCCTCTCCCTTCCCATCCCTCCCCCACTCTCCTCCCTAAATCGACAGTGTTTCAATGGAGTAGCCTTAATGAACTTTGATATAAAATTTAAAAAAAACTATGCATTTCCGGCTGCAGAAAATGGTGCAGGAGGGTTCCTCACGTCTCCCCCTCCCACCTCCCCCCTCCACTTACCCAAATTCAGGCGACGCGATTTAAGATTTTTCCCAGCAGAAGTCCTACCACTACAAAATTTGAATGATTACATACAGCTCTTATAAATCATTCCTAGATTCAAACAAAACACTGGAATATTCTACATATTAGCAGATAATTCAAAGCAAATTAAATCATAGGTAGTGCAAAACTAACTAGGTATTATGATTAGTAGGGGTGGAGAATCATATTATTTTACCAACACTCACTCTTTCAATAAACTGGACAAATGAATTATAATCGGTTTCTTTAAAGCAATTAATTACATAGATAAAATAGGTATCATAACAATTTACCGTTGGCAGTTGTATTGAGAAATTTGTCTGTTGCAACGGGTCATCTAAGCAATCCACGTCAATAGGGAATATAGTCTTCTTGTCGTACATAAAATATAGAATTGTGAATATGCTGTGAACAAACAAACAGATGATAGCAACAACACCCTTGCATTCCTTCAGAAAAAAGTAGCTTTAATTTTACGGAGTTTAAATTACTGTATACACACGTCTTTACGTACTCATTTATAGGTCGATATTTTATCACAATTAGGGGAATTTTAAACTTTACATTTGTGTATTTTATGCTTACTTACCCGATGATAAATGAGGCCACAAACGTAAGTAATGTAATATACCACCCCACTCCGAAAATACCAGTAAATGTTACTGTAAGTAAACAAAACCAACCGCCGATCCGCGAAATCATTTTTTAAACAATGATACAGTAATTTGTATCACAAATAAATAAAATAAACGATAAAACTATAAACAAATTCCAGCAGACAATTTTTTGTTGACAATGTTGCATTTGACATTTATGACGTTTCCAAAACTATTAAGTCACTGTCTTGTCACTGTCTTGGCATTATAATTTGACTGTCAGATTAAATTTCTTTTTTCTAAATAGCTTCATAAAAAAAGTAAATTTAGCTAATAAAATGGGTAAAAAAATACTTCGGAACCGTGGACGGAGCATTCCGTCTACTTTCCGAGCAACATTTTGTAAAAAAAATACCAAGTGCAATTGGACTCGCACTCGTAGGGTTCCGTAACACAGCACAGTATTTTATAACAATAATTTTTAAGCCACCAAAAAATTATCTTTGTTGTTCATAGTGTTTGTATGAAAAATAAAGTTATATTTGCGGTTTTAAAAATGTGCTATATCTCAAAATCTGCTGAATCTATCTCGTTCAAATCAATTTTCGTTCATCATTATCAGCCGGTATCAGTCCACTGCTGGACATAGGCCTTCCCCAAGACACGCCACTAACCCCGATCTTCGGCTCTTTGTTTTCAGTCACTGCCCACCGCTTTGCGAATGTCGTCGCTCCACCTAGTCACAGAACGTCCTACGCTACGTTTGCCGATTCGCGGTCTCCACTCTAGAACCAGTCTGCCCCAAAGGTTATCAGTCCTACGGCAGATATGACCAGCCCACTGCCACTTCAGTTTAAATCTATCGCCAAACATCTAATGTGTTCCGGCCGGCAGCTATCCTTGAGAGCCAGTTCTCCCTCTAGGCCCATCGGAGATGTGTGAATATATATTCCCCCCGCTCCTCCAACCAATCGGAGTTCCGATCGGAGGACGGAATGACCCCTTTCGGGCTATCATCCTCGACCACATTATCACTAACCAAGTAAGATAGCGGCTAGCCTATGTGATATAAAAAAAACCGGCCAAGGCGAGTTGGACTCGCCCCAGAGTTTCTTCCGTACCAACGTTAGTTGGTACCAATTAAGCTAGACCTCTAAATTTTATGAGCGCTCATATTACTCAGAGGCCTATCATAATTGGCATATACTTACTATGTATGTATGTATGGGGACACCCTTTAATTTTTAACTTTTTTATTTTTTAGAATTTTTCCTTTATTTGTGCTGCAAGACCTTGCTTCTTGCTAAATTTCATGATTCTAGGTCAACGAGAAGTACCCTATTCGCTAAAAGCACCGGCTGGCCGAATCTTGCCAGCATTCACTTGTTTCTCCAGCAACACTGCTTTATGTGTGCACATTTAAAATCACTTTTTCAATAGCCGTAAGTACTATTTTACCATGGCAGCGCAGAAAAACAACAAATGTCAATAATGTCAACTGTCAGATGGTACTCTTATAGGTTAAAGGTTTTCGACCCAAAACCTATAAGGGTACTTCCGGTTGACCTAGAATTGTCATTTTGGTTAAAAGCAAGGACTGACAGCACAAGTAAATGAAAAATTCTGAAAAATAAAAAAGTTGAAAATTAAGGTACTAAAATTGGTACTTACAAATATTCGCGAAAATCTATATCTTTTTCCATATCTTTTTATCATGTTGACTCAAGACCTTGATTTTTATACACCTAATAGGGACTATAGACCTCAGTATATTTGGTATAAATTTCAACTTGCTAGGTTCACCCGTTCCTGAGAAAATCGGTGGTGACACACGGACAAACAGACGGACAAGAAAGTGATCTTATAAGGGTTCCTTTTTTTACTTTATATAGTTCAATAAACTCAACATCCATAACAGCATTTGATTTATTGAAATATAAACACAATCACATAAAATTATTATTTATACAGAATAGATTACAATAGTCACAGGACTATCTAATAATACTAGTAATTAGTACAATAGTTTTATTGTCGATCATGTCAAATTAACTATTTGAACATGAAATAGTACACATTGAATAAAGGCTAATCCTGCCCAACATAAACTCAATAAATATGAAATATTTACCAATTAAATGCAATTTTATCAATATCATATTGTTCAAGTAAATTTTCAAGAAACTGCAAAGAAAATATAGTAAGATACTCGTAAAGCATGTCATTATCATTTATCAACTATCGTTCCTATCAATATTGAATATACTCATGTGCCAAGACAAAGCTAAATCAGCTGCTTCAAACGTCCCGTTTCTTGTCTCACCTTAAAAGCCAGAAAAAGATGATAATAGACTAGTCTTAAAGGACTCTCTCTACGAAAGGTTTAACGAACATTTTCCATATAAATAATGTGTCCAACTACACTCACTTTTAAGGTGAATTTTGATGTCTACGTTTGTATTTTTTTAGCGAATGAAGGTTGTTGAAATTTATGGATTGAAAGCGGTATAGAAAATCAAAAAAGAAGTAAAAGAAAACAGGTTTGTCAGAATTACAATGTAACATTTGCGATCATTTTAAAAGCCATCTGTTCTCTCCAGGAACTAACGTTTTTTCTAAGAAAACGAATAATTAAGAAAAATATATTGGGCGTTGTGGTGCCCGTCAGCCATCCCTCTACAACTTCCAAAAGAGACTGTGAAGACAAATCGTTACTTTATGAATATAATTATCATTCGAAACATCAATGTTATCAAGATTTTTTTTATTATCATGGAGAAATTTGACGAGGTCGAAGGCATTTAGTAAGCACTTTGTAATATCTGTAGTACCACTTAGTTAAACCTATGCGAAAATAAATTCTTAGGCACACACGACACGGAACATTACATTAAATTTCAAACAAATATTGCCCAGATTTAGTAGGCAATGACTAATGCATCAAATCGAATAGTTCTACAAATGCCATAACAAATGTTGCCAAGCTGAATTTCTATACTATTTTATATCGCCAACCAAAGTGAATTTTCAGCAAGATTTAAAGTAGAATAGATTGAGATTAAAAAGTGCGTATTTATAAAATAAGTGCAGATAGTACCAAGTTACTTTTTAGTTTTATATCCGATAATATTTTTTAATTTTTACATTTTAAAATGTCTTGTCGTTGTAAAGTCAATTCAATTGCTCGTAAAAGTACTTTTTACTATAGCTGTCGTTTTCATTTTAATTTGGGACGTTTTCGTTATCGGATGCGATCAGATTGCAGCATTATCTTGCGAAATGCATATCGAGTTTATATTTTATAACAATGATAGTCTAAAGGCACTTAATATCCAGTATCACCAATAAGCTTGATGTGGTATCAAAATTATTGTTTCTGAATGTGTGGCAGCTCTTCGAAAACGCCCAAACAGCTTCAGTATAATTTTAATTGATTTATACATAACATTTGAGTCGTATAGAATCAGAGTCGGCAATCTGTCAAATTTTACAATAATAATGAGTTAATTAATGTAATGGCCGTTTAGGGAACATAAAATAACGTTACTTATTTTTCTCATTTATATAAAATGCGGCAATATGGCGTTCAAAATCAACTTCGAAAATCAGCATTAGTTTCAAATAAGGCAATCGAAATACGTTATTGATGAATTTCCAAAATTTATTCTAAGTACTGAAGTACTGATTACCGCTTTTGATTCTATAGGACTAATTTTATGTTTCAGATAAAAGTGAAATAGCAATGTTAGAGAATCGAGAATATTACAGATTTATGAAATAATAAACTAGTTTTAGTTAAATTTAGGACACAACTTCATGCGTCGATTAGACTTTTGACAATCGAAAGTGTTAAATAGCGTAGCTTAAGGCCGCACACATGTGGCTAAGCGCAACGCAAAGCGCTTTTTTCACTGTCTAACTATTACCGACATGCTTACGTAGAAAGAATAAAACTGGCCAAGTGCGAGTCAGCATCGCGTCTCTTATCGCACACTTAGGGAGGGTTCCGTACAATACGAAACATAACAGAGTTTCAACCTCATATATTTGATTAATTGATATTACCAAGAATATTTGGTTTGGTCGCGATCTAGAAAGACGGGGCTCGTTTACTAGCGCCATCTATGTCATTTTTCCAAAACTAATTAGATAGATGGCGTTTACAAACACGTTTTTTGTATGGGGGCTTTTAATTTTTAACTTTATTTTGTTTTTAGTATTAGTTGTTCTAGCGGCAACAGAAATACACCATCTGTGAAAATTTCAACTGTCTAACTATCACGGTTAATGAGCTTTAGCCTGGTGACAGACGGACAGACAGACAGACAGACAGACAGACAGACAGACAGACAGACAGACAGACAAACAGACGGACAGCGGAGTCTTAGTAATAGGGTCCCGTTTTACCCTTTGAGTACGGAACCCTAAAAACCATTTCTCCTGTGGTCACTTCGCCGCTCTAGCCTGTCGTTTTGATTCATTTTCGAATTACATTTACATAACTAATGTCAATAAGTTTGTCAGGTAAAAATGCTCTGCGCTGCGCTTCGCCATAAGTACGCCGGCTGTTAATATCCGAAAATTGCATTATAATTATCTACATATTACACTTAATCTATTTAATATTTATAAATAAGTGACTATGGCGTTACATCAAATAAAATCGAAGCTTATTGCTTCAGTTTCATTGAAATTCTTATATTCACACTATCAGATCTTGTGTGCTTACTACACAGATCACCTTCAATAGATATTACAGACCAGAACGCCTCAACGCATTACAGAAATATAATTATTAAATAGCAATAAAGCACGGTTTCACTTTGGAACCAAATGAATGTATGAACCTGTAAGCGAGATTGGAACAATTTTCATTGCTCTCCTTCGTCAAGCGGTATCTATTGGCGGTAATCTGTGGCTTACTTCTTAAACTTAATATAGTGGTGCTACAAAACTTGTGCTTGCTATAAATGTTTTACCCATGCATGCACTTGCCATTAACCGATCCGCACTGTTTAGAAATAGTCTATAAATGAAATGGATTGCTCTAACTAATCCATCAAATATTTATAACGACAGAATTTGGTGACATTGGCACCTACAAAGATAGATTTGTAGGTCAATTTTAGCATATAGGAAAGACAAAGCATTCCAACATATGCAGAGCTAAGCTGGTTTTTCATATAGTCTAATTATAGACTCCAAAAAATATTGAATAAACTATATAGTTTTTAGCCCCAGTTGCGTAGCACACACTATCATATTTTCCATTCATATAATACTATACCTACTTATACCTACATATAACGATAGGACCATTGTTTCGTGGATTCTAACAATTATTATAGTATAATAAATAACACACATACATAAGTGAAGTAAAAGGATATACACGCTAGTGAATAATACAGGGTTCATGAGTAATAAATAATTAGTGACATTCTGATTTTTACATTCCAATCTTATTTGACCACTCCAAGGCTGGTATATAGAACGATAGTCGGACATCGATTCGTCCTTGACACGAAATTAAGACATCTGATTGGCTAACATGCGCTTCGGTGTTAGAGCCAATCATGTGCCTTCATTCTGTGCTCGGGAGTAGATCGTCCTTGGGCGATTTAAGTTCTCACACTCTCTCACAGTTTCACAGTCTCTTAGAGTTGTCAAATTAGGTTTAACATACGTTAATAACATATTACCAATCTTTACTATGTAAATATCCCGGGGGTCTTCAAATCGCGAGTGAACAGGTATTTACTAGGTAAGCGAGCTACATCGTCGACCGCATCGTCACTTAACATCAGGTGAGATAGTGGTCAAACGCTTGCCTATATAGCACAAAAAAAATGGAAGTGATTGTAAGCACTTCAAATCATGATCAGTCAGAAAGCGCGCGATGCAGTAGATCGGGATCGCGCGATCGAGATAGCGAAATGCTTACAATGGAGGCTACCGTTTTTTCGCTCACCAGTCATCCCAGAGCGTCATCGCTCTGGGTAAAATGATCCTGATCAAAATGAAACTGTCAATGTAAGTAAGCCACAGATTCCTGTGCAAATTAACAAGGAAATGTCAAAATTCATGTTATGTCAATGTCCGTTTGGGTTAAATCCTTAAGAAAAATGAAATTGACATTTCGCGGATCGCCCCTAGCGGATAATTCACGCGCGATAGCATTACTTTCATTTGCATGATAGGCCGTGAACCAGAATAGAGAAAAATATCAAATATTTTATAATAATGGGTGCAGTTCTACAATCGAAACTTGAATAACGCATTTATTTCAAATGCTTTCGTTGTTGGTTGCGAGAATATCTATGCATTTGCATTGTTTATGGTTACTTCACTCATCCACTAAAGTCTGACGAATCAATTCGTAAAAACTGGCCTTTACATGCCAGTTACTTTTTGCAAATAAATTGAGCTCTATGCACATCAAAAAAAGCCTCGACAGACATTAAGTAAACATTTTATAAATATTAATACTGCCCAAGAATAACTACTTAATAAATAAAAAGTTACAAGGCAAAAACAACTTTACAGTTTTGAGCCTTGGGTTTGTAATAGGAACAAAATAATTGGAACATTACTAAAGTAACGATGGATTATTAAGAAATATGATGTCTTGATTAATAAAAATATTGCTTTGCATTGACAAGGTATACACATCCTTATAGTAAAAGGATTTAGGCTTGAATTCCTCTCACGCTAACGTCGGCGTTTGGACTGACGACTGTATATAAGCACTCTGGCTTACGGACAAGATGCAGGCATAAAGCGATATTTCCACGAGCAAGAGTATCGTTGCAATTTTATCGCCGAGCCATCAAATTCAAAATGAACTATCGAGCAATATCCCCACGGCGTTATTATCGCAGTGTTGCACGAAGCGGCTATCCGCGATGCTCTTACTAGTGGAGATGAAGCCTAATGGTCCGTATCCATTAAAGCTGATCTGCGCGGAGATATGTCAAAAATATCAATAGGATTTTCTTCCCGCTGTGTGATCTGACAGCTTGATGAAATCAGTGCGAGGCTGGACGCGTCGGCGAGCGCCCCGCACTCAAGATCCTTATATAGGCTTCCGGATGAAGCTGAAACATTATGTCGATCACTATATCGACATCGCGTAAGTTACGTAAAATTCCCGTTTTCAAACATAACAAATGTCAACAATAAAACTAAAACAACCGACTTCCATGCCGCGCGAGTTGATTTCAGTAGCAAGTTTGAGACGTTTATCATCATATCTCTGGAGTTACTTATCAATCTCGATGAAATTACACCACCTTGGAAATGTACCCTACCAATTAAAATAAACTGGCCAAGTGCAAGACTCGCACTCGTAGGGTTCCGTACCACACTACAGCATTTTATAAGATCGAGCAAAAAATACCACTATCATTTTTCGCCAGCAAAAAATAATAATTAATAAACATTTTATTTCTTATAACGCCATCTAACGTCTAACAAAGGATCGACATTCCAATCTAACGCCATCTTTGGGACGTTTACCTAACTAAGCGTTCATAGATGGCGTGAAATGCCGAAAAAATCACGTTTCTTGTATGGGGACCCTCTATTATTTTTAACTTTATTCTGTTTTTAGTATTTGTTGTTATAGCGGCAACAGAAATACATCATCTGTGAAAATTTCAACTGTCTAACTAAACACAAAGGTAATTAATATAATTAATACAGTCAACCGTCTAACTGTCTAACTATCACGGTTCATGCGATACAGCCTGGTGACAGACAGACAGACAGACAGGCGGACAGCGGAGTCTTAGTAATAGGGTCCCGTTTTACCCTTTGGGTACGGAACCCTAAAAAGAATAATTCGATTCGGTTCACAATTGATGGAGTAACGCGTAACATACATACACAAAAACATACAAACAAATTGAGAACCTCCTCCTTTTTGGAAGTCTGTTGAAAATAACGTGATAATTGATAAATCTTTATCAGTAAAATTTTCGAAACCCTATTGATTTTTGACATATTGTTCAATCCTTTCCGTACATGGTTGTCTGGAAGAGATCGCCATGGGCGATAAGACCGCCCATTAACACTATCATTAATTTTGTAATTTGTTTAGTCTTAAGTTAATATCCTTCTGTAAATGGTGATCAATAAAGAGTTATCTATCATCTATCTATACATCTCATTTCATTTCCGCTTTGTTGTAAACCGGGCTTTAACCCATATTCTTATGACCGACACGACGTCAACGTTATAAGAAATCAAGCCTTTTAGGACTCTTATAGAATACACTCACATGAGCATTTAAATAATTGTATGTAGTTAAATCTTATACATTTCGTTTTAATGTAAAATCTACATACTCATCAATTCATTACATTCAGTGCATGTATACTTGGAATAATTATTATGTCTACAATTTAAATATTATTTTTAAATTAATTTAAATATTGTTTACTATACATTATAATACAACATTTCAACAAGAATATCAACAATGGACTCAATAGCTATAACTAGATAAATACGTGACTTACTTTATGAGATATTAATGTCTTTAACTTTTTTAAATACAGATTTTTTCTGTTTGAATGTTTAATGACAGTGTTACGCAAACTTTTCACAATCTATAGTTTTGCGTGCATAAGTCACAATAATCTAGGCAAGCATCTTACATCGTCGATCGCATCGTCACTTAACATCAGGTGCGTTAGCGGTCTAAAGCTTGCTTATCACGTATAAAAAAACGTATCAGTTATAGGCAGACGTCATCGCTTACCATCGGGCGACCGTTTTGCTTGTCCTATTATAATCCAGCATCAATAATTATAAGTAATAACATTTTTGTTATGTATTTTGTGAAACCACTCTTTAGTGAAGAATGGATTCACCAGATTTTACAGAGCAATTGTTTAGAAATAATGCATAAAGCATGTAAGTCTGGCTTTTGATAAACCATATCAACGGATCCGAGGCTGCCATATTGAACTAAACAATTTCATATACTTATGCCTGTCCTTTTTACAATTACCTGCGATATCTTTGAGGTAAAACTACCTTAGAAGTTATCTGTGGTCGACGTTTTTTTCATTGTATTCTGAAGTCAACTTTGTCATGCAGTATCTAATTGAGGCTGACTCCAAACAGATTTTTTAGATGTTTTATTCAAAAGTATACATTAATATCCCATAGGCAGTCAATAGTTTGAGCCTAGACATAAAGCTGGGCTAGCTTACTTCGGCCTGTACTCAGTTTAGTACCATTGAAGCAGATCTGGAGCCGACTGTGAAATCTTTGTACTGCGAAAACACGCACAGCTGGAAAACAAAACATTTTTTTTTCATAAATATATTTCTTCAAACTGTAGAGCGGGTGTTCGCCCACAGGTGGCACGAGCATATTTTATCGATGTTTCGCTTGACTTGTCAAAAAGTAGCTTACCGCCATCAAGGAGAAAATCTGCCACCATCAATCACCTACGATTTGATACGATTTACGATGTTCCGGCAGCACACAAGCTCTTGAGAGTCAGACCTTCTTGTTAACCATCTGACTTGCTACCAAAAAGTAGCTTACCACCATTAACATCTTCGACCACATCATCGCTTTACAGCAGGCGAGATAGCAGTCAAACGCTAGCCTATAGGCTATCTTATAAGATACAAAAAAAATCATCAGACACAATTTAATGAGCACCATTTGATTCTGCTGGTACAAAAGTAAGTAAAGGTACAAAAGTGTGAAGTAAATACTACTATACTTAGGCCCAGTTTCACTGGACTCTATTAATTATCTGACATATGACGCCATATTAAAGTTGTCATAATACTGTCAAATGAGTTCTATCTATCTATCGGGCTATTGTCTATCAGGCACTGGCGAAATTGGCCCAAAATCAATAATATTGTTTAAAAAACTAAAAAATAACCGACTTCAATGCCGCGTTATTAGTTTTTAGTACCAATTTTGAGATGTTTATCTCTATATCTCTGGAGGAGATACTAATCAAACCTCGATAAAATTAACATGGTACCACACTTGGGATATTTCCTTTCCAACAAAAAAGAATAATCAAAATCGGTTCATAAACGACGAAGTTATCCGCGAACAAACATAAAATTAAAAAAAATATATATACGGTCGAATTGAGAAACCTCCTCCTTTTTTGAAGTCACGTGCGTAATATTTACCTGCTGTTTTCAAGTGAGAATATTGTAGTTAAAAACAACAGACAGAAAAGACTCTAGCTTTGAAGCTTGGGCGTTATACATTTTTCTATACAATCCAGTAATCCGAACATTCCAATAACACGGCACCCAGTGGTTTTAATAGTGCCGGATTAGTGAGATTCTTCTATAATATGTATAATCATCAACATGCTTCAACAAAGAGCGGTGCCCGTAGAGGTAACGGGCACCACCAAAGGGATGGTCTCCAAAGGCTGCCCCCAAGGAGGTGTCCTATCACCACTCTTATGGAACATGGTTGTAAACGACCTAGGAATGCAGACAGTCGAAGGAGGCGTTCCCGGAATTAAATTCCAGATACTTCCGAAAACTGCTGAACCTTAAACGCGAGAAACTCCGACAAATAGTCGGAATAATCACAGGACACTGCTCACTAAACAAACACCTATTTACCATAGGTGTCACCGTAAGCCCTCTGTGCAGAGAATGCATGGAGGCTGAGGAGACGGCCGCGCATGTGCTACTGGAGTGCAGTAGCGTGGGGGCACAGCGGCGGACACTCCTCGGATCCCCGACGACGATGCGAGAGGCCTGCACCGGCATCAGCGAGCTGCTGGCCTTCGTCGCAGACATCGGATGGCTGGATTGATGCGCAACCAACCACACGCAAAAAGGGCCGACATACGGTCTAGTTGCGGAAAAGAGCCCTCGCACCAAGTACCAAAATATGTATAATCAAAAAATTATTCAATACACGGGTGAAAACTAGACACGACAATCAAGTGTCTGGCGGTTCTTTTTTGGCCTTGCCACCGATATCATCATAAAGTGAGACTGCTTAATGATTTTATATTATTTTTGAGTTATTAATAAATTTGAATAAATCTTTTTGGCAAATAGTTAACAAGTTAAATCAGGCCTAGGTAAAAAAAACCCGGTAAAACCACTTACCATATCAGTGATGTCATATGAAATATGTTTATCTTGGTAATACAACAATAATCAAGGTTTTATCAAATATTGTACATGTCGACAACGCTACAGATAAAATTATCGAACCCGAGATAAGTATGAATGATTTGATAATCAGAATAATCTTACAAATATTTTTGTATGTAGATACTTGTAAAGCCTGATACAGACATTGCGAGGCATGCGCAGCGCACGGCGCGCATCGCATGCTTCGGAGTGTGTGGACCTTCATATTCGTGGCGAGGCATGTGCAACGCACGTGTAAGAGCGAGCCAGCATATGTCAGCAAACACTCCACGATCAAAGCGCCTCAGTGCGAACAGCGGGTTAATCTACCTCATTGCGCCGTAAACAAGCACAAATTTTCGTCGTTGTTTAACCATTAGATACATGCTAGACAACTAGTAAGCAATCAACATACATACCTTATCTTTAAGCTGTTGACACATATGCAAAGCTGCAGTGAGCATAAACAGCACATCGCTGAGCCATGGCACAGCACAATCCGCCTGGCAGGAGTCAATCCGCATCGTGCCATGAACTGAACTGAGCTGGTACGCCACGAATATCAGCTTGTGGGATTGTATGTAGAACGATATCGCTAGATCTTCAGGCAGGTTCGGTGATAGAGCTTTCTGGAATTTTAATTTTACTTTTATACACTCATGTTGCAATATAGACAATCGGATATTAGTGTGTAATAACACACCAATATCACCCACGGTCCAAATCCCCAACAAAGATATAATAGGCATAGGCAAGGCGGCAATAGCCCAATGGATAAGGTGTCGGGACTGGCGATCGAGAGGTCGTGAATTCGATCCGCATCCCACCCATTGCACTATTGACGTGAACCCACTCCAGACACAAGCATATTTAGCTTAGTTGGAGGGGTTAACAAGAATACTAGTAATGTGCAACCCACATTGCGAGTAATGTTTATATTTAAAAAAAAAAAAAATTCCTTTGCGATTTGAGTCGACTCAGTCGAACACCATTCACAGTCGACTCGACTGTGTACACGGTGTTTACCTTCCCTCGTCGCCATAGGAGTGTCCTGGGGGATTCCGATGACTCAATCTCCGATACATCCGCATTGCCGCAATTGCGATGGAGTTATCAAAGAGTTATATTATAGTATAGTTATATTTCAGAGACACCGATCTCACCGACAAGGTCGAGGACCCCTAGTTTCGTTGGTAATAACAGCCTTTGACGCATGTAGTCACGAGCTGCCTCTCACCATAAGTACAATTATTTACTTAGGCGATTCTGACCTTTTTTTAATGGTCAGGAAATATCTGCACCTTCAAGGTGCTCTTTAGCTAGTTGGTACCTACTACCCAAAACCTAGGATTGACTTATTTACTAAGGCGATTCTCACTGATATAAATGTTTAAGTTTTCGTGGTCACTAAAACTTTCACAAGATATTTGAACGAGATATTTTCAGGAGTTTCTCCGTGAATATGGCGCTTGCAACAGCGCCGAAATATCGGAAGCTCATTAATAATGAAAACCTTGGTAAATATTCAAATATCTTGATTCTCATTGATTTTAAATGGCCAGGCAATGTCTGTACCTCCAATGTGCTCTTTAGCTAGTTGGTGCCTACTACCCAAAACCTAGGATAGAGCTGTAATAAGTACCTTCCTTCACCCGACCACCAATAATGATGCAGACTTGTGCGGGTCAACGGTCTTACTCCAAAAGTCTAAACGGAATATCTGTGAAGTTTTTTAAAGTAGTCCAGTTGTACGAGGGCCGGATGATAAGTAACTAGCCTAATAAGAAAACACTTAACTTTCCGTGATAAAATTAATTTTATTTTTCGACATAGTCTCCGTGGACCTCTACGCACTTATTCCAAATAATGATTTCTTTCGAGGTCTGCAAAATACTCCTACAGCGGCTATGACTTCATCATTCATCATTCATTGTGTGACGTTCGACGTCTAGATGAAAGCTGAATGGCTCAATACCTTTGTTTTTTTTTTTGTAAATTCAAAGCAATAAGTTATGTTTCTGTTATATCTATAATATTTTTTATCGAATATGATCTATTTACTTGTAATTTGACGTGTGTAAGTGCAATTTTTTAATCTGCTCATATACTGAATAAATGCTTTGACTTTTGACTTTTGATTTGTGGGAAATTTCTGTCCGCGCATAAAAGTTTTGAGCTTAGGGAATAGGTGGAAGTCTGATGGCGCTAGATCAGGCGAATAAGGTGTGTGGGGCAGCAAATGATACTTAAATTCGTAGATTTTTTAATTTAAATCGCTCTTTGTTCAATTTTATCCATTTTTTAAACAGTTGATCAAATATATTTCCAAATGACAAAAATTCAATAAAATTTTAACGCCACCAAATTAAAATGTAGAACACAGGTGGCCAACGATACGAATTTAAAAATGACATATATATTTTTTTGATTTTAACTTTTTAAATAGCAGAGGCTAGTTACTAATCATCCCGCCTACGTAATTAAGACGATGACAAATGTAGCAGTAAAAATGCGCGGAAAAACGCTTGCTGCATTAATGTTCAGCTTGGTCAATCAATTATCTTAGAAATAGAAGAAACTTACCATATTTCTACTCTTCATAAGTTCGTCAATAGCCTTCTTCTTTGGTAATACTAAGGCAGTGCGAGCTCTCTGGAGAGATCCAATTAGGCATTGAATTATATGCAACACCTCTTCTGATGACCTGCAACAGTCTTAAAGTTCATTGTTATGTTTTTTGACGGTGTACTAATTTATAATACCTTTTTTTATTCATTATAATTAAGCACTTGACTATTATCTCACCTGAGGCACACCCCGGACACTCGACTAAATCTCCATTCAAACTAGCGTTTTAACGACCGACACTGTGACCCCGACACAGACACTACACACATGTCGTTTTTCTACAGGCGCAATTGTGTGCGTGAAGTCTAAGGATGTCACCGTAAGAACCTACTTCATTTTGAAGTCGGTTAGGCTTGTTAGCCAGTACTTCGCTATGGTTTCAAAAGTACATAGATAATAAAATTATTCTCATTTACTCAACGCGATACGCCATAACGAAGACACTTGTCTGCCAACGAAGACCAATACGCGTGCGAGTGAAACAGTTACGAGTTTTTACAAACCAATATCTTCTAAATATTTGATTACGATATTGGAATAGTGTAGAGTTAGGTAGAGACATTTCATAGTTACTTGATTTGAAAAAGCGACAAAGATAAATAAATTATTAAGAAAGTTTTTATTTAATAATTTAAAAACTAAGGTTTATTTACGCACGAGTATATCGTTGTTTAATTTATGAAAATGAATTCTTAAATACGAATATATAGTTAGGTATACACATATAAGTGTATTAGTATATATATTACTAGCAGCCCGCCCCGGCTTCGCATGGGTAGAACATATATGCCTACAAAATTTGCATCAGTTTGTTGCATCGAATACAAAATATGAACATATTTAACAACCATCGTCATATATTTATCCAATTTACACAAAACCTTAACGAATTATGCACCTAAACCTTCCTCATAAACACTCTGGCTATTGGTGAAAACCGCATGATAATCCGTTCAGTAGCTATTGAGATTATTGCGAACAGACAGACAGACGCAGTGATCGACTTGGTTTTATAATACTTACGTAGTGATATTGGACGGCCCTTTGGCGTAAAGGATAGTTACCCTGATTCTGACCCGACGGTCGTTGGTTCTAATCCTAGCTATATACCTACCAATGAAAGTTTTATGTGCATTCATGAATCATGAGTTTTCGTACAGTGGTAGTGGGATCATTAAATCTACCAAAAAGTAGCTTACCACCAAGGAGTACATCTGCCGCCGTACCCTTACGGCGTTCCCCGATGCAAAATGTAGGGGTAATATACGTTTAACGTGTGTATCTGTGTGTCTGTATCTTAGTACCTAACCGGATGAACCGATTTTGTTTTTATTATTGATAGTTTTTTTTTGTTTGATAGATGTCTTCATCGAGAGTTTTCTTAGCTTTGATTCATGAAAATTCGTTCAATCGTTATAAAACTATGAGCTTTTTTCTAGTTAATTGCGCTATGAAATCAACTTTCATAGGTCTGATCAATTCGAAAATCTTCTTCTTCAACGATATTGTAAGAACATGGAAGCATCGACCTGATGCTGGGACATCTCCTGGACTCTACAGAATACTCAAATCCTCACCAACTTACAGCTCAAATTTTAAATGTCTTGTTTAGAATCATTGGAATGCTTTTAATGAAAAGATTATACATAGATCAGTCGGGGTGGTTTAAAATATTATATTATCTAATACTATAAGAATCTTTGTCCTGACATACTGACTGACTGACTCACTGACAGACAACGCACAGCCTAAACCGTTGGTCGTAGAGACTTGAAATTTGGAGGGTATATATTTGTCTTAGTACGTAGGGGTGTACTAAGAAAGAATTTTTCAAAATTCACCCCTTAAGGGGATGAAATGGGGGTTCAAAGTTTGTATGGAGAAACAATATTAGATAGTCTTTTCTATCCGAAACTTCACAAAAGTGCTTCAGGAAATAAATAAACACCTGTTTTAGGTTTTTTCGAAATTCCACCCCTAAGATGGTGAAATGGGGTAACAAAGTCTGAAAATCAATATTGTTTTGGATTGCGCTGAAATTTGGCATACCGGTGATTATTATGACGTTAGTATCAGCTAAGAAAGGATTTTCTAAAATTCACCCCTTAAAGGGATGAAACGAGGGTTCAAAGTTTCTATGGAGAAACAACATTAGATAGTCTTTTCTATTCGAAACTTCACACAAGTGCTTGAGTACATAAATAAGTAAACACGTGTTTTAGGCTTTTTCGAAATTCCACCCCTAAGAGGCTGAAATGGGGTAACAAAGTGTGAAAATCAATATTGTATCGGATCGCGCTGAAATTTGGCATGCAGATAGTTATTACGACGATAGTTCCCTCTAAGAAAGGATTTTCCAAAGTTCACCCCTGAAGGGTATGAAACCGGGGTTCAAAGTATGTATGGAAAAACAAGATGAGATAGTCTTTTCTATCCGAAACTTCACATAAGTGCTTCAGTAAAAAAATAAGTAAATATGTGTTGCAGGTTTCTTTGAAATTCCACCCCTAAGAGGGTGAAATGGGGTAACAAAGTGTGAAAATCAATATTGATTCAGATTCCACTGAAATTAGACATGCAGATAGTTATTACGACGTTAATTCCCTCTGAGAAAGGATTTTCCAAAATTCACCCCTTAAAGGGATGAAACGGGGGTTCAAAGTTTGTATGGAAAAACAATATTAGATAGTCTTTTATATTCGAAATTTAACACAAGTACTTAAGTAAGTAAATACGTCTTTCAGGCTTTTTCGAAATTCCACCCCTAAAAGGGTGAAGTGGCGTAACAAAGTGAAATCAATAATGTTTCGGATTGCGCTGAAATTTGGCGTGCAGATAGTTATTTTGACTTAGGTATCCGCTAAGAAAGAATTTTTCAAAACACACTCTTTAAGGGGATGAAGCGGGGGTTCAAAGTTTGGATAGTCGTTTTATTCGACATTTCACACAAGTACTTCTGTAAATAAATAAGTAAATACGAGTTTAAGACTTTTTCAAAATACCACCCTAAGAGGATAAACTGGGGTAACAGTCTAAAAATCAATATTGTTTCGGATTGCTCTGAAATTCAGAATGCAGATAGTTATTATCACGTAGGTATCCGCTCAGAAATGATTATCTGAAAATTCCTCCCGGATACGGAACGGGGATTCAAAGTTTTTATGGCGAAACAAGATGGGATAAAGTACGTGTTGTAGGATTTTTCGAAATGGGGTAGGTAACAAAGTCTGTAAATTTAGGTTGTTATGGTTTTATAAATATGAATCCAGAATTGCCTTAGTCACGCGATAACATGAAAACGGGTAAACCGATTTGGCTAATTCTTATTTGATGTGTTTAATGATAGAATCGTTTTTACAAAAGAAAAGTTTAAAGTAAATAAAAGAAGGTTTTAACGCGGGCGAAGCCGCGGGACACTTCTAGTTATATATATAAATGAATATTATTTTATGCAATAGATCGTATTATTATACTATATTGACTTCAAATTGATTGTGATCGGTGGGGATCTACAGCATAGCTAAGCTTATAATAATATTTTCGTAGTAACTATGACATAATCTGTGGTTTCACTGCAAATATTCTATTAATTTTGCGATGCGTGTATGTGAAATTCGTGATATCTTCTAGAGTTTACATTTGAATTATATACTGTATAGGACAATTTTAATCTATAATATGTGGCCAAGCTAATTAACGTAATTATTTGGATAAGGATTAATACTATATACTTGAAAATTAGCCTTGGAAGTTATGTAATATTTTTTAACAAAATGTTTTAGATTAAAATGGTTACTGTGAGTCAACCCTAAGAGATAGACATATGCTGTCGCAGACTTTTTTGTAGGTCTTATTAAGTTGTACAACTCTTGCATAGAAAATATTCTTCATCTTTTTTCAATTGAGCAGCGTTCGTAAGAAACGTGTTTTTTCGACCGTTGTCGACTTAGGTTGCAAATTAGGTCTCCACGAATGTACCTTCGATTTAAACGGGATAATATATAGCCTATTTTCATTCCGAAAGTCCATTCTATCTATTAGTCAAATAATTTTTTTAATCGGTTCAGTAGTTTTTGAGCCAAATCATTACAAACATACAAAAATACAAATGTTCTCTCTTTATAATATTAGTATAGATATAGAAACTACGTTTGAACCTCCTGTGTCTACCTAGTCCCACAGAAATATTCCATAATACTTATTATTAATATTTCTGTGTTTTATATTCATACATCTATGAAGTTGATGTTCTTCTCCTTGTGAGGTAGTATTGTTCTGTAGTCGTGCGCGTATGGCGTCCTTGCTCACACTAGCTCCGCGACAGCTCCAGAATCGGTGGCGAGGTGAGGTAGCCCGGATTGGTGGGGGGAACAGAGTGTCCGTTCTTTACGTAGTATTATTATCTTTTCTATGCCAGAGGGTAGGTGCAGATACTGTAAAACAACCGGCCAAGTGCGAGTTGGACTCGCGCACTGAGGGTTCCGTAAAAACTTTTCAAATTAGGTTAAATGACAAATTTAGGTTTGCCGAAACCATAGACACGGTTATTGCACCATCAGAAAATAAAAAGATTGTAATTGCTACATGTAGCTTAGCTTGCTACAGAAGATTCGATTCTTTTTAATTAAACTACATAATTAAGGTTTTTTTTAGATTTTTTCCTTGATATGTTTTATACTATTATTTATTCTGTGCGTACATTATATTTTTTAAAAACACAGGAAGGTAAAACTAACTATGACCATGGGTGACAGATCAGTCATCACCAATAGACATGAGTGATTCACGAGGAAGGTTTAGGTGTATAATTCGTTAGGGTTTTCTGTAGATTGGTTGAAATATGACGATGATTGTTTTAGATGTTAATTCATACTCTACGCAACAATATTATACCAAAAATTGTAGGCTCGTATATGCTCTACCCGTGCGGTAAGCCGGGGGAGTCGCTAGTTCATAATAAAATGCATACCTGTGTACATATTTAGAAAGAATAATTTAAGATCGATTACAAAACGAAAAAAAACCGACTTAACATGCCGCGCTAGTCATTTTCAGTACTAAGTTTTAGGTGTTTAACTCCATATCTCTTATCTTCATAGATCTTATCAGATCTCGATAAAATTACAATGAGACCAAATGGGAAGCATACTCTCAGGTAACATCAGTTCTGAGGTAACAAACAAAAAAAAACTGGCCAAGTGCGAGTCAGACTTTTGTCCCGCACACGGAGGGTTCCGAATGCCATCTATCGAATTTCTAACGAACTTCTAACACCAACTAAGTAAACGTTAACACAAAGGTTGAATAGTATTATATAGTAGTAATAGTAATAGTAATAGTAGTAATAAAGATAAAGATAAAGATAAAGATATTTTATTTGCGTAAAACATGCGTATAACAAAAAGTTGTGACAAAATATTCAAACTATCGTCATGTTTTGCCTTAACAGGCGTGCAAACTTTGCAGATGGCGCTGCTTTACTCACTACATATAATCCTAATTTAAATACATATTACACTGGTAATTCTTATAAACAATTGAATTATAAAATTAAAAGGATACAGCACAATGTCATGAAAATAATAATAATGATTATAATTTGTCACTTAAAAATTCGTCAATACCATAATAACATTTCTAAATTAAAAATTGTTTTAGCCTATTTTTAAACATAATATTGTCCATGTCCTTTAAAGATTTAGGAATTTTATTGAAGACTGTTGGCGCCATACCAATTACACTTTTAAATAGTAATTGTAGTAATTAATATTATTAAATATCTGGTTGACCGAGCTTTGCTTGGTATTTTTCGCCACTTAAACAGACTAATATGACTCTTCCCGACATCTATTGACGAATAATAATAATATTTTTTTTAATTGAGAGCAACTAACTGCTTTACTGAAACAGTACTTCTACTCGCCAATAGATGTCGGGAAGAGTCAAATTTTAAGTTGATTATCAATAAAGTTGATTATTGAAAACAAGAATAAAACAACATTTTCTGAAAATGACTCCTAGCTAGATCGATTTATCGCCCCCGAAATCCCCTGTGGGTATACTAAATTTTATTTAATCGGTGGAGCCGCTTCCGATATTCAGATTAAGGTAAAGACGACAGCGCGCCATCTTTGATGCTAGATAGGTGGCGCTGCGCTATCGTAAAAAACTTTTTTTAAACTTTTCTTCAATTTTCGACTTTGTTCTGTTCTAAGTATTTGTTGTTATAGCGGCAACAGAAATACATCATCTGTGAAAATTTCAACCATCTAACTATCACGGTTCATGAGATACAGCCTGGTGACAGACAGACAGACAGACAGACAGACAGACGGACAGCGGAGTCTCAGTAATAGGGTTCCGTTGGAACCCTTTGGGTTCGGAACCCTAAAAAAATAAAAAAACATCTGAATTGAGAACCTCCTCCTTTTTGTGAAGTCAGTTGAAAATTGAATATCCAGTTTCTTATACTATACATACATACGACAATTTTAACAGAAAAATGTATGTGAGTAGTATTTGCACAACTCAGAAAACAGTTTAATCGATTGATAAGATTATAACTTAAGAACAAATAGGCAATTAATAACAAATCGATTGACTTAATGCACAAACGATTATAAAATTTTAATCCATTATTAGTTGCGTGCTGTCTCTTTTCATCTTGCAGAATTGAAAAGAGACATCAAGGGTCATTAGATCTGTTAAACACTTCTGGGTAAAACCAGTCAGTACTTTTCAGCATAAAATTAATCAATATCTATATTAATTTAGATAACTGCCTGAACCTAACACAGGATAAATCTTATTTAGTAAATACAAAGAAAATTGCACGCTGACACTTCGGGAATATTTATTTAATTTTTTTTTAATGAGATAGTAACCGTCTACTTGCCACTGTTGCCAGTATAGTATTCTGTAATCTATGACTTAGTACAACAAAAGTAACTCAACGATAGCCACATTTTAGTTACTTAATTATCTTATAATCATAATAACCCATTTACCCTTAGTTCATCAATCATAGGTCATGCAATCATAACAAGATTATAAATACAAAGAAAAGGCATTATAAAGCTTTATTTATTATTACATTCTTTCATTTCAGGAGGCATTATATAAAGAAAGTATAAACTAAATTGGTTTTTGATATGCAAAATTACTTTCGGAAATATTAAATTTGTTGCGTCCTAGCAACATACATTTTTTTCACTAATCCTAATACTAAATACTAATATTATAAATGCGAAAGTGTGTATGTTTTTATGTATGTTCCGTTTTCACAACAAAACGGCTTAATCGATCTTGATAAATTTTAACATAGAAATAGATTAGACCTTGCAGGAGACGTATATAGGCTACCTTTCGTCCTCGCAAATGAAGTCACGGGCATTAGCTAGTATTTTATACAAGTGAATTTGTTAATATTTAGTATTAATTAAGGCCAAATGATATTTACTTGATGTTATAATGGAAACTAAATACAACTAAATAACTAAATAAATGGCGGCAAATTATTTTCTGTTGTGCAATGAAGGTTTTTAGAGTTTTTACTCTATCTCTAAAATCTAAATGTGTATCTCTAAAAATACAAATTGGCTTTTTATGATATTAGATTAGTGTGGGGCAATTATGCAGAGAGGTACATATTATAAACAATTTTGACCAAAACTAATTTCTTAATTACTTAGTTAATGTATGCAGAAGATTCGAGGGTACAGAAAAACAATATCAATTTTGAAAACCTTAGTAAAAATTTACATAACAGGCTGTTTAAATTGCTCGTTGTAAATAAATATATTAGGCCTATCCGCCTATACAATTTATTTTAGTAGAAAATGATTAAAAAAATAACTGATCGTGAACATATATATCAGCAAGGTCGCAGTCTGTACACAATCATGAAGGTTGACCTTGTTTGTAAACGTAAATAAATGGCCTATAAACTGTAGTGTAGAGGACTGAGTAAATTACATGGTTTTCAATGCAAAGTAAGTATTTGTCTTGAATATCTTTTATGTTTGATTACAAACGGGCACTCTCAATACCTACTCTGTCAATGGTTTACATTTCTAGAGGTGCAGTGTCGTTAGACATTACTTAATTTTATTGAAGAATACATAGACATCTATTTGAATAAGGTAATCCAGAGAGGAGATGGTATTTTGAATAAAATATAGTTGTAAATTGTTAAACACAATCCAAAATTTCATCGTACCGACGGGACTTGAACCGAACGAAAGGTACGATGAAATTTTGGATTGTGTTTAACAATTTACAAAAATATAAAGTGTGAAACACTTCAAAGAAACATAATATAAAATATAGTTTTTAAAAACTAAGACCGTGTTTCGGCAGCACACAGCCCTTTGAGATTCGAATCATTCTAGGCCTAGTGAGTTCCAACATCTTCAACCACATCATCGCCTACCACTAGGCAAGAGAGTGGTAAAAACGCTAGCCTATAATATAAATCAACTGGCCAAGTGCCAGTCTGACTCGCACATGTAGGGTTCTGATTGAACAATATTAATACGTTTCTTGTCGGACGTCAGTGCAGGACATATCGCCCCCACCTCAAATTAGAATTAGAAGTTTCTTGTATGGGGACTTTCATAATTTATTTTATTTTGTTTTTAGTATTTGTTGTTAAATCCCCCTTAGTACTTCGTAAGAATTTCAAGTATCTACCTAAGGTTGAACCTATGGTTAAGGAGATACAGCCCCGACAAATGCGGACACTTAGACGGGCGGACGGACGGACGGACAGACAGACAGACAGACAGACAGACAGACAGACAGACAGACAGACGGACGGACGGACGGAGGGAGGGAGGGACGGACGGACGGACGGACGGACGGACAGCGAAGTCTCAGTAATAAGGTTCCTTTGGTTTCCTAACCCTAAAAACTACCTAATAATCGTAAAATTTCACAGGTTAATTTGGTGATATAAAGATGGTTTATGGATATTGGCAAGAACTTTTAGGTAAAAACTACATGTAGGTAACTTGCAGGATATCACTAGTAATATTAAATTCATCACATTAATGCTTGCAAGTAACATTACTTGATAAAATTGACTAAACGCGAATTTAATTGCTTTAATTATTTAAATTACACTGTGACCCAATTTGTGAGCAAATTGTTTACAAAACGAAAAAACCGACGGCAAATACTGTGCTAGTCAACCAACTTCATAAAAAGGCGGAGGTTCTAAATTTAGAACCTATAAAGGGTACAGAACCCTAAAAACAGGCGAATTCGCCTGTTTTTAGGGTTCTGTACCTTAAAAGGAAAAAAGGAACCCTGATAGGATCACTTTGTTGATCGTCTGTCTGTTTGTCTTTCCGTCTGTTAAGATAAGACCCTTTATCTCCGGAATGCGTAGAGGTATCAAGTTGAAACTTATACTAAATATTTGGGTCTACGGTATCTTTCAGCTGAGAAAATCAAACCTATAAGTCAACGCGATCAAAAGATATAACCATACTTTGGCATATTTTGCGATTTCACAGGAGCATCAAAACCTGTATGTACTTCCTGTTGACCTAGAATCATGAAATTTGCCAAAAAGCAAGGTATTGAACCACTTACGTAGGAATAAATCTGAAAACTGTAAATATGTCGTTTAATAACAAAATAACCGGCCAAGTGCGTGTCGGGCCACGCGCAGTGTAGGCACATGAGTAAAGAAAAGGTACAGAGACAAAGCTTCATTACAACTGCGCTGTGATGATGACGTAGACGCACGTGAGTGCGTGAGCACCAGCGGCCTGTATGCCGCCTGTTACGTACGGAGTGAAACCGGTTTATAGTGGCTCGGCTGGTGCTTTATCTCAGGGCTGTCGCTCGCGACGCGTCGTTATATTATATTATTTTTCATCCCATCTATTCGAAATCCAATCTATTTCATGTCATTTAATGGCATCTTGTAAAATTTCATGACATTTCGTAACATTTCTTGACATTTATAACATATCATGACATTTGAGGACATTTCATAACATTAAATAACATTTCGTGACATCTTATGATCATGATCGACATACATCGTTGTCGACAATGATGAAGCTTAAAAATAAAAAGCAGGTCATGTTTACTTGAAGGAGGATTTTATTACGATGAAGATTTTTTTTGTTTTTTGTTTGTACCAACCCTACAAGAATAGGTAAACATTTTGTCCGTTTCTAAGAAGGTTTGTCTCTGTTCCTTCTTTACTCATGTGGTGTAGGGTTCCGTAGTAGCCCGTTATTCAATGCAAGTCTTTACCCGTTATAAAAAAGCAACTAGGTACTTCGTCTTTGTCACTTTAAAGGATTTATTCTAAGGATTTTGTATTTGGTACAAAATTATCCAACACCCAAGTTCATCGACTATTACTGCTTAACTAATAAAGTTATATTAACCGCTATAGTTTTCCTTTAAAGTTCATGAAATGCACTATAATCACGAATTTTTCCAGTGTTTTAAAGCCAGCAGTTTACCTTTTAGAGGGGGGAGGGGGGACGCCCTACTGGAACAAATATTTGCATTTTAAAGTTTAATATTTCGTAAATGGAGCATTTCATCGAAAAATAGTATAAGCAACCCTTAAGTCATTTTAAAAGACCTATTCAACGATACCACACACGATGGGGTAGACGACGAAAAAAATAAAACTGGCTAAGTGCGAGTCAGCATCGCGTCTCTTATCGCACACTTAAGGAGGGTTCCGTACAATACGAAACATAACAGAGTTTCAACCCCATATATTTGATTAATTGATATTACCAAGAATATTTGGTTTAGTCGCGATCTAGAAAGACGGGGCTCGTTTACTAGCGCCATCTATGTCATTTTGCCGAAACTAATTAGATAGATGGCGTTTAAAAACACGTTTTTTGTATGGGGACCCCCTTTAATTTTTAACTTTATTTTGTTTTTAGTATTTGTTGTTCTAGCGGCAACAGAAATACACCATCTGTGAAAATTTCAACTGTCTAATTATCACGGTTAATGAGCTAGAGCCTGGTGACAGACGGACAGACAGACAGACAGACAGACAGACAGACAGACAGACAGACAGACAGACAGACGGACAGTGGAGTCTTAGTAATAGGGTCACGTTTTACCCTTTGGGTACGGAACCCTAAAAATCATCTCCAGTTCTCATGTAGGGGAGCTACCCTAAAAAAATATTTATGAAAATTTTATTTCACCACTTTGTCGGCGTAATTTATATACATACTCCTACAAAATTACAGCTTTCTAGTATTAACGGTCTCTTAGCAAAACATCGGACAGACAGACAGACAGACAGACAGACAGACGGACATGACGAAACTATAAGGGTTCCTTGTCAAGACTACGGAACCCTAAAAAAAGGGAAATTTACTATTACAAATTTATTATTTGCGGTTGGTGCAGTACATTTTCTATGGATCGAACTGCAAAGTTAAGTTTGTCCTTTGTTGTTTTAACCTATTTAAGAAGTTGGTACGGAAGCCTCGGTGGGCGAGTCGAGTTAAAATTTAAATGCCATATCTACTAGCACTATTGGCCTGGCTTGACTATTCACTGAAAGTAATAAAAAACACATTTTCTAATAACAGTTAATTAAGTCTTTTATGGTAATAAACAATAATAATATATTTAGTATATAAGCCAATCTATGTTTTATAAGATCTGTGGAATTTGTAATAAAGAAAATAATAAGTTATTTAAAAAAAAAAAACCGACTTCATAACCACAAAAAAGCACTCAAAAGCGAAAAATAATTTACTTAAAATTATTATAAGCGTTACCCACTTCTCTATTTGAAGTCGGTGCCAGCCAAGTCTAATAGGTAGTAGATAGATAATACCTACATGTATCTACCTACTTACTAACCTACATGTACCTACTTACTACTACTACATACATAGTATCTATCTAATATCCAATAGACTTGGCTGGCACCGACTTCAAATAGAGAAGTGGGTAACGCTTATAATAATTTTAAGTAAATTATTTTTCGCTTTTGAGTGCCTTTTTGTGTTTATGAAGTCGGTTTTATTTTTTTTGAAAAATAACTTATTTTACCCTTTTTAGTGCAAAAAAAGTTTTAATGAAATTACATGCATCTATTAAATTTCGTGTCTGGGCCGTTATACACTGACGGATATATACTTTTAGAAAATTTCAAGTATGTACCTATAACGGTTAAGAAGATACAGACCTGTAAAGTGCGCACATATAGACACACGGACGGACGGACGGACGGACGGACGGACGGACGGACGAACGGACGAACAGACAGCAAAGTCTCAGAAAGTGTTCATTGGGTAGCCTTTGGGTTCGGAACCCTAAAAAAATTTACTTTAAATGCCGCGCTAAAGTGAAAATATTCACTAGTAATAATTATGTCATCAAGGTTTCAAAGGACAATGTCCAAAATGGCCCTGTACAATTAAAGCTCCTGACACACACGATAATTAATTGTCTATTTTATTACAATAATTCCAAATACTTTTATAACACGGACTAGTTGTATTCCAAAATGAATATTAATAAATCTAGCCAAGTGCGAGTCAGACTTAGTCCCGCACACGGAGGGTTCCGAACGCCATCTATCGAATTTCTAACGAACTTCTAACACCAACTAAGTAAACGTTAACACAAAGGTAGAATTAGTATTATACAGTAGTAATAGTAGTAGTAATTTTAGTTATTAATATTATTAAATATCTGGTTGACCGAGCTTTGCTCGGAATTTTTTGCCACTTAAACAGACAAATATGACTCTTCCCAACATCTATTGGCGAATAATAATACTATTTTTTTTTTAATTGAGAGCAACTAACCGCTTTACTGATACAGTACTTCTACTCGCCAATAGATGTCGGGACGAGTCATATTTTAAGTTGATTATCAATAAAGTTGATTATTGAAAACACTAATAAAACAACTTTTTCTGAAAATGACTCCTAGCTAGATCGATTTATCGCCCCCGAAATCCCCTGTAGGTATACTAAATTTTATTTAATCGTTGGAGCCGCTTCCGAGATTCAGATTAAGGTAAAGACGATAGCGCCATCTTAGCAACTAGATAGGTGGCGCTGCGCTTTCGTAAAAAACTTTTCTTAAACTTTTCTTTAATTTTTAACTTTGTTCTGTTCTTAGTATTTGTTGTTATAGCGGCAACAGAAATACATCATCTGTGAAAATTTCAACCGTCTAACTATCACGGTTCATGAGATACAGCCTGGTGACAGACGGACAGACAGACAGACAGACAGAGAGACAGACAGACAGACAAACGGACAGCGGAGTCTCAGTAATAGGATTCCGTTGGTACCCTTTGGGTTCGGAACCCTAAAAAGTATTATTTGCGATTATTAACATTAATTGCCGCCATATGGCCAACAGAGTACTGAATCACTCTACTTTATAAGAAGCACTTCCCTATATTGTGGATACCCGAATTATAAAAGCACTGTGTAGCCAACCTAACAACGGAAAGTATTATTTACGTAGTAACTATTATATAATATGTGGTTTTATGCTTATAATTTTTTTTTGCTGTGTTGATTGGTACAAAGTACGTTCATAATTCTGAGTTATTTAATTATGTATGCAGTGTCACGGGACTGAAATGGCCGCCATCTTCGCCAAATGTCATGTCATGTCAAAAAATATTAGGTATGTTTAAAAAAGTTTGCACCCTAACAAGACTTTGCCCGGTAGAACATTCCTGTGAAGACAAATTATTTATATGTATATATATATATGGGAAAGGGTCGTTGATGTGGCTCAAAAGGGAATGTGTGATATTGTGAACTGGTTACAGTGTAACCTTCTCACAATAAATGCCAGTAAAACTAAATATTTAGCTTTCCGAATAACACAACGCTCTAAACCAGACCCATTCAAACTTTTGTTGCATTCATGTTCCACTGATCATAGGCAAATACAAATATGCCAAAGCTGTCCTGAATTACAGAGTGTTAACAGTGTGAAATATCTTGGCGTTGATATAGATCACCACCTGAATTGGGAAGTCCAAATTACTAAAGTTTGTGCTCGCCTTCGTAAAATGACACACATTTTCAAAAAACTTGGACGAATAGCTGATCCTGATACTGTGAAAACCATCTACCTCGCTTTATGCCAATCCATTTTAAACTACTGTATTGTTTGCTGGGGATCCGCATCTAAAACACAATTTTTAAGAGTGGAAAGGGCACAACGATCACTACTAAAAGTAGCGTATCGCAAACCCTACAGATACTCGACAGACAGTCTCTATGAACAAACTAAATGCCTTCGTGTCCGGCAGCTCTATGTTTTATCACTGATTCTCCGTTTTCACAAAACAGCACTTCTTACACTAACCGACTCTAAACGCACTTCTCGAAGAAACAACTGGAATATTCCTAAAACAAACTCTAACTTTGCTCAACGCGCATATTCTTACAAGGGTGCCTTTATATATAAATACCTAGACAGACTAACCAATTTAGTTCATACTACTCGGTTTACTTGTAAACGGATAGTTACTACTTGGCTTATTTCATTGGGATACGAGGAGACTGAGAAGCTTCTCCGTGTAGATAGATAACGATAGGGGACCTGCTCCCAAACAGATAATGAAAGACTGATATAACGCAAGACTTCATTTTATTCTTCATTAATTTGACGAATAGCTTAAAAAAGTGCCTCTAACTAACCTTTTCTCAAACAATAAATAGCTATTTGCATAAATCTAGTGAAGCAAATTCTGTCATTTGCTACGGGGAAGCAGGTCCCCAAATATTAATATTGACTTCCTATCCTGTCACCAATTAACAACTACACTATATAAAATACAACATACCTATATTTATATTATATACATAGTTATATACAATTAGAAGACTTGACAAAAATATGTACATAATCAAATATTAATACCTATTATAATGCAACTACTAAGTACTACCTCTCTTCACCATCTTGATCACCGATACAATACATATATTACCTATGTACTTAACAAAACAACATAATAAAATGACTTTTTGTCTCCTATGTTCTACCTAACATAACTGTTTAATTTATGAACTAAAATAATATTATATACCTACTACAATATTAATTCTACAGCACTAACTACTTACTGCATAACGACGTCCCCTACCTTTACTACGGTCATAGTAACACATACACTAGCACTCAGTTATTAAAAGTTTACTACCTACCCGTAATTGCCTACCCGCTTACATTTTTCTAGTTAGGGATTGTTTACTAAATTAAGATTTACTTCTGACTGTTAAATGAATTGATAATATGTTTGCTTTAGATTTTACAATACCTACTGCATGCCTTAATGTTTGTTTTTGTTTTGTATTATTTATCGTTTCTCTTTACATGTAATATTTTAACTGTACTCGTAGGAAGAGACTGTTTCACACAACACAGGACTGTCCTAGTGTGTGAATCAGCGTACATACCTGGTTTACTTATAAGCTAAAAATGTACAAAACTGTTTCTTGCTTTTGGAAATAAATTTATGTTTATGTTTATAATTTTTTATTGTAATTATTAATATATAATTATTTATTGAGGGCCCGGTGGCGTAATTGGGAGAACGGTCGGCTTTGATGCCGTGGTACCAAGTTCAAACCGCCGTGCACCAATGAATTTTTCTATCGAAAAATATATGTGCGCTTCTCACAGTGGCCCTCCGGTGAAGGAAAACATCGTTAAGAAACCAACAACCCCCGCATGGTGGTAGAACATATCTAGTGTCCGCCTGGCCAGCTACCACCCTCAAGTCAGAAAATCTGTCGCCAAACATCTAATGTGTTCCCGCAGCTATCCTTGAGCGCCAGTTCCCATTCTAGTCCACTTCTCTATCTTCGACCGCATCATCACTTATCAACAGGTGAGATAGTGGTCAAACGCTTGCCTATAAGATATAAAAAAAAATTATCCCCACCTTTATTTCTATCTCGCTCACAGTTACTGTAAGAATATCTTATATGCAATAGCGACCTCCATTGTGTATAATCTTCTTGGGACTCTTCTACTAAAACTAGTACATTCTCCTATGTTTGAGGTATTTATCTCCATATCTCTGGTGATACTAATCAGATCTCGATAAAATTAAAATGGGACCACCTCGGAAACGTATCCTACCTATTAAAAAAAGAATCATTTGAATCCGTTCACAATTGATGGAGAAATTGCGTAACATACACACGAAAAAAAAAAAAAACATACAGACGAATTGAGAACCTCCTCCTCTTTTGTGAAGTCTGTTAAAAATAAATAGTAATAAATAATAAATTCATGGTCATTTATTTTATTAGGAACATGTAATCTATACTAATATTATAAAGAGAGAACATTTGTATTTTTGTATGTTTGTAATGATTTGGCTCAAAAACTACTGGACAGATTTAAAAAATTCTTTCACTAATATATAGAATGGACTTTCGAAATGAAAATAGGCTATATGTTATCCCGTTAAAATCAAAGGTAAATTCGTGGAGACCTAATTTGCAACCTAAGTCGACAAAAAAACTGTCGCAAAAACACTTTTCTTACGAAGGCTGCTCAATTGAAAACAGATGGAAGAATATTTTCTATGGAAGAGTTGTACAACTTAATAAGACCTACAAAAAAGTCCGCGACAGCATATGTCTATCTCTTAAGGTTGACTCACAGTAACCATTTTCTTCTTAAATTTTTTGTTAAAAAATATTACATAACTTCCAGGGCTATTTTCAAGTATATAGTATTAATCCTTATCCAAATAATTACGTTAATTAGCTTGACCACATATTATAGATTAAAATTGTCCTTTACAGTATATAATTCTAATGAAAACTCTAGAAGATATCACGGATTTCACATACACGCATCGCAAAATTAATAAAATATTTGCAGTCAAACCACAGAATAGGTCATAGTTACTACGAACATATAAGCTTAGCTTTTCTGTAGATCCCCACCGATCACAATAACTTGAAGTCAATATAGTATAATAACATGATCTATTGTTTAAAATAATAATGATCTATACATAAAATATAATATTTTAAACCACCCCGACTGATCTATGTATAACCTTTTCATTAAAAGCATTCCAATGACTCTAAACACGACATTTACAATCTGAGCTGTAAGTTGGTGAGGATTTGAGTATTCTGTAGAATCCAGGAGATGTCCCAGTATCATGTCAATGCTTCCATGTTCTTACAATATCGTTGAAGAAGAAGATTTTCGAATTGATCAGACCTATTAAAGTTTATTAAAGCTCATAGTTTTATAACGATTGAACGAATTTTCATGAATCAAAGCTAAGGACACTCTCGATGAAGACATATAAAAAAAAAAAAAAACTATCAATAATAAAATCAAAATCGGTTCGTCCGGTTGGGTGCTAAGATGCTACAGACAGACACACAGATACACACGTTAAACGTATATTACCCCTACTTTTTGCGTCGGGGAACGCCGTAAGGCGGCAGATATTCTCCTTGGTGGTTAGCTACTTTTCAACCGACTTTCAAAAAGAAGGAAGTTCTCAATTTGTCTGTATGTTTCTTTTTTCTTTCTTTTTTAGTGTGTGTATGTTACGCGATTACTCCGTCAATTGTGAACCGATTCGAATTATTATTTCTGTAATCGGTAGGGTACGTTTCCGAGGTGGTCCCATTGTAATTTCATTGAGATGTGATAAGCATCTTCAGAGATATGACAATAAATGGCTCAAACTTGCTACTGAAATTGACTCGCGGGGCATTTAAGTCAGTTGTTTTAGTTTTTAAACTATCTTAATTATTGGTAGATTTAATGATTCCACCAAAACCTATGATTCATGAATGAGCATAAAACTTTCATTGGCAGGTATATAGCTAGGATTAGAACCAATGACCCTCGAGTCAGAATCAGGGTAACTATCCTTTACGCCAAAGGGCCGTCCAATATCACTACGTAAGTATTATAAAACAATGTCCATCACTGCGTCTGTCTGTCTATTCGCAATAATCTCAATAGCATCTGAACGGATTATCATGCGGTTTTCACAAATAGCCAGAGTGTTTATGAGGAAGGTTTAGGTCTTAGGTGCATAATTCGTTAGTTTTGTGTAAATTGGTTGACATATGACGATGATTGTTAAATATGTTAATATTTTATATTCGATGCAACAAACTGATACAAATTTTGTAGGCATATATGTTCTACCCGTGCGAAGCCGGGGTGTAATAAAAAATTTTTGGTTATTAAAAATATATAAGTTACTGGTTGTAACATGAAGGTTATAGAGTATAAAAAGCTAAAAATTAATGTTAGGTAGACAGTATTTATGAATATCGAGCGCCCTTGTTCTACCAAGATCTAAAACTTACCAGGATAAATCAGCGGTGTCATTGAGACTTTTAATCTCGGACCGGGGGACAGGCAAATGATAACACGGTTTGGGATTGTATGACAAATTTTAATACTTCAAAACGTCCCTTACCTCCAGAATGAGATACACATTATTTAGTTAAAGCCGGAATACTATGTCTAAACATTTGACTATAAATACCATTCGGTTTTCGTTACTTTTTAGGTTAATTTATTTTACATTTTACTACTGAAATTTGGTTATTGTCTTTCTTGCATCTTGCTAATATGAAATTAAAGTTTTAAGGGTAATAAAAAGAGTTATAATGAAATTGGCTTAGCTGCAGCGTCCGGGGGCGTCTGAGCACACCACTCTAAACAGACGTCATTCATCGTCGCACCAACAGCTCAAAACTACGACGACATCGAAACGGTGTGCGTCGCACGAACACCTCAAACTAACGACGTCTTCCAGCGTCGAACCAACAGTTGGCGACACCCATAGTCGTCCAAACAGTAGACGACAGTCGTCCAAACAAACAGCGCCAAAGGCTGTAACCAAAAATCCGATTGTAAATATATTTGTCGCCATGAAGGATGACGCGAAACATTTTAGGTTATCAAAAATTGACTCACCGCAAAATCACGACGTTATCATATGGCACTACGCCATAAGCACGCCGAGTATCATCGCAAATTTAATTAACAAGATGGATTAATCTTGTAAAATCTGATTAAGAAAAAATACAAAAAGTTTAGCTCTTCGTAGGCCCCAGGGACAAGAAAAAGTGACGTCTCCGATCGAGAATTGACAGATGTCAAAGTCATTTTTTTTTGAAAGATTGTCTATAGGATATGGAATGATCCACAGACCAAGTAATAACTCGATTATTTAAAATCGACTAAAAATGGCTAAATACGAAAATGTTCTAAATTATTTAAAACCAAAAGGTAATTTTGTCAGTCTTAGAAGCTGAAATGTGCTTCCAAACGAAAAATATGTAACGAGTCGAAATACCTCGTTACAGTACATACCTTCCCAAAAAAAAATAAAAGAATGAAACTTCTTTTATTTTTGAGAAGAACTCCCAAAAAATTCCTAATAAAAACTTATTCAAAAAAATTAATAAACAGAAAATATTCCACCACCAAAATATGAAATTTATTCAAACTAAAAGAAGACACTAATAAAGCATAACGTTAAATCAGTTAAGCTTCTAGCCACTGACTAAGTTGCTCTAGAAAAACATGTTATAAAAACTTTCTAACCAAGTGAAAAACAATGTAAAGGTTTACCAAAACTAATCCATCAATATGACTCAATCCTAAAATCCATCACAAATTAATTATACTCAAGAGTGGATAAGCACCATAGCCTCCATCTACTTATCTGTATCACAAACCAAATAAATATTTCTGAAATATTTAACAAAAGTGTAGATAAGCACCATCGCCTCTATCTTTTATAATCTCAGAACGATTCTAACTAAATTAAAAGATAATAACAAAAGTTATCCATATTGTAGTACGGTGAAGCATTAGCTGCCGACTTTAGATAATTATTCACTGCAAAAGATTCAGTGAACAAGTTTTCAATGAAAAAGTTGAACAACAAAAGTTCAAATTATTCTCATAAAAATAGAGAACCAAAAATAATAAGTAGTGACCGGCTCAACTCTACCGACTTTCCGAACACTAACAAATTAATAAAAGGGTTTGTCAAAAAGACCAAAAATTGTATATTGTGACCGGCTCAACACCACCGACATTCCGTGCACAATAACAAGTTAACAAAAGTTTGTTGGGAAAACAACAAAGTTGTATTGTGACCGGCTCAACACCACCGACTTTCCGTTCACAATATCTAAAGTTTCCAACGCTTGAACCAAAAATGTCAAAGCGAGGAAAAAAATGAAGAGTAAAAAACTTACCCAAAAAGGTTAACTGAGACAAAAGCTCAAAAGAGTCAAATACGAGAGGCAAATCCGGGTAAAAATTATATAGAGCGCTAAGTGTCAAATCCAGGTCTTAGGTCTACAACAAACACAAACTAAATAATCTAAATAATATATAACATGCTTCACAAAGACTGAAACACATTTATATTAAAAATGTATTTACACTATGTGCAGGCTATTTGAAAAGTGGAAAGCTTTTCATAGCAATCTAAAACAATATTTATACTAGAAAAGTGGAAAACTTCTCAAAGTATCTAAAAGAAAGTTGAGTACTTGAAAAGTGAAAAGCTTTTCAAAGTAACCAAAATAATAAAATATACAAAAATATACATAAGATCTTTTGATGCCAAGAAAATTTCTAAAAGAAAATATAATCGTTAGATGTAGTTTTTAAAGTTGGGTAAAAGTTCAAAAGTAGGATAAAAGTTCCAAAAATAAGATGAAGGTATCAAAAATAGACCTAAGTTAGGTTTAGTATATTTAAAGTTGTATTTCAATAAAGTGTTGGTTTCCTTTCAGATAATCATCTTTCATCCTGCGCGTCCTCTTCCATACATCAAACCTCATTCTTCCACATTCAACGCGCTTCCCAAAAAATATCAAAACAAATTTAAATAAAAGTTAAATCCAAAAATGAAAATTTTAATATTTAATTATATCTTTAACATGATAACGTCCAGTACTTGTTTTATTAAATTCCTTTAGTACATAAACGTTAGGAGAAATTCTCTCTACAATTTCACATTTAATAAACTTAGGTGCTAATTTAGCCGAAAAATATGCAGGTGCATTTGACTGTACAAAACTTCTACGCCAAACTACATCACCGACATCAAAAGAAATGACTTTTCTTCCCCTATTATAATAAAGAGCATTACGCTTATAAGCTTTCAAAAGATAAGCTTGAACTTTAACAAAAACTTCACTAAGTGAATTTAAAGAGTGAGCATAAGTATCTCTAGTACCAAGCTCAAGTTGATCTAAGTTATCAAAAGAGTTACTAAAACGGTGTAAAGATGCATCAAAAATAAGTTCTCTACCGAACATCAAAAAGTTAGGAGTGTACTCTGTAGCAAGATTTACACTACTATTTAAAGCTAATTGGACATGAGGCAAAAACCTTGACCAAGTTCGATGATCATTTTTAACAAAACAAGAAATACATGTTTCTATTGTCTTATTATATCTTTCTACTGGATTATTCTGTGGAGTGTATAGTGCATTATAAAATATTTTAGTTATGTTGAAATTTTTTAAGAAATCTACAAAATGTTTAGATATAAATTGGGGTCCGTTGTCGGCCACTAACATTTTAGGTACACCAAATTTAAGAAATATTTCTTTTTCAAAGATTTTACAAATTACTTTAGAAGTAGCATTTATCATAGGAAATATCCAACAATATTTAGTAAAAACATCTACAATTGAAAGAATGAATCTATGTCCAGAATAAGATTTAGGTAAAATCCCAATAATATCAACGGATAACATTACCATAGGTTGATCAACTTTCTTAGGGTTAACCATCTTACCAGCAGGAGCAGAAATTGAATGTTTATAAGCTTTACAAATGTCGCAAGAAGAAATATATCTTTGAACGTCTCCGAACATTCCTTTCCAATAATAATGTTGTTTTATTTTATTAAGAGTTTTATGTATTCCAAAGTGTCCAGAATTAATATCATCATGATTAGAACGAATAGTATCTAAAACATGTTCTTTAGGTATAACAATTTTCCAATTTAAACGACTATTAGGGTCAAATTTATTTTTACAGTAACGATATAAAGTATTATCTTCTACTCGAAGGTTTTTCATTCTAGAAGGGTATTTTTGACAATTTATAAAGACTTTTCTATACCAAAGGTCTTCTATATCTTCATCATAAAGTTCTTTTTGTTTAGCAGGACTCAACGGCCAATATCTACTTTTAAAAGGGTCGCCAGTAACGTTAATTTTATGTTCCACAAGGGTGGTAAGGCCTAAACCTTTTTTCTCATAAGAAATATCTTCAAACAAAGCAATGGTTTCATCTAATTGTTGTTTCTCAGAAGGAGTTAAATGAACTGTAGAAGTAACAGCGTTCACTTGAATTTTATTATTGTGAACATATTCAATATTTTTCCACAAGTCTTTAGCTAAGTTAAATTTCAACCAAAAATCAAATCCCAATATAATAGGTGGATCAAAAGAGGGTATTATTAAAAATTCTACAAGTTTACAAACATTGTCAACGGTAACCGGTAATCGCATAGAACCGATAACTTTTCTTGATGAACCGTCAGCAGTACAAGCGGAGGCATCAATAGGTTTAATTTGAAATCCTAGTTTAGAAAAATGCAAGTGTTGGTTATTACCTAAAACACAGCTATTTGAACCACTATCTAGCAATCCAGAAAAAGTTTCATTATAAATGGTAAATTTTAAAAATGGTCTAGTATCATTTTGTTTAGTAAAAAGTATAGGAGCTGCTTTATGAACAGAAAAAAATGTTTTTAAATAGTCAAGCCATTCTGAAAATTCTCTCTTACACGTATCATCATCAGGTTTATAATTAGATATCGGAGCACCTGAAGTTTTTTTAAAAACTTGGGCCCGATGCCTTACAAGTTTTTTGAATTATTATTATTTTTAATATTGTCAGAATGACAAGTATCACAGTTCTTTGTCAAAACGCCTCGTTTATGACATTTAAAGCACACAGGTCCAAGAATCTCTGTACACTCTTTATAAGTGTGGTCAGTCGACTTACACTTCAAACAAGAAAGTTTGGTTTCAACCGCATGAAAGTTTTGTTTAATTTCCTTTACAGGTTTTCGGTTAACTAAAATCTCTAATTCCTTACTAATTCGGATAAACTGTTCAATAGTGTCTATTGATTTTCCAAATAAAAACGGTGTGTAAATAGGTAACATGTTGTGTTTAATTATAGTTATCAAAACATTCTCAAAAATTGGATTAGCTAATCTGCTAGACATATCTAAAATCTCAGTAATGAAATCAGGAAGTGACTCATTACTCCGTTGTTTGCGAGTTCTCATTTCATACTCCAAATGATAATCAAATTCAGGTTTGTCGAATCTGTTCAACAATTCAGTTTTAAGTGTTGTCCACGAAGAAACCCTAATTCGAATACTACGGAACCATTTCGTTGCTGTTCCAGTGAGCAGATCAGAAAAAGAACCGACTAAAAAGTTTTCATAAAAGTTTTTATACAAAAAATACTCCTCAACCGAAGTGATAAAATCTCTAACACAAGTTTTCCCATCAAAAGATATCTTACTACGCTTCAAATCAGGAAGTTTATTTGTTGAAGGCAAATGCTTTTTCAATTGTTCATTGAGTTGAACATTCATCGAGTTAAACGAAGGTAAAGGTGTAAAATTATGCAAGCTACTATGACCAAGGTTAGGTAAGAAAGGGTCAACAACCTCTACCTCTGTTGCATTCTGCATAACTAAATTATCCAACGCCGGATTAGAAATAACATCCCTAGAAGTACCAGGTAAATTCTCTTCCAACAAGGGTGGAAATTGAACCTGTTTGTCAGTCATGATGAATAATCAAAAATATTAAAGAAACAAAGACAAACAACCAACTAAAAATTCAAAGAATAGTTAAAACTCATCAAAGTTTATAAGATTTTTTTGTTAAAAACCGGTTTAAGTTATTATGTTTTAAAGTTTATGTTAATATTTAATAATGTTCAAAAGTATTAAAAGAAATTTGAATGTACAAAGAAACATTCAAATTGTGAAGTATGTAAGATGCAAAAAAGATTTACAATTTATCTTAATTTTCAAGATTATTAACAACGGCTAAGGTTATATCTATTTGTGAAAAGTAAAATCAATAACCTAGTTAATAATTATGTTAATAAGCTAGTATTTTCTAATATGAATGTAGCTTAATGCTTCTCAACAGTAAACAAACGTTATAACTTTACATAAGACAAAGTTATATCAATTCAAACAAAAACTTAGCACTTTCAATGTGGTCAAGGTCAGTTCCTTACAAAATGTAAACAACGCATATCTCAAATGTTATTATATAGTAAGTACACACTTAGATTAGTCTATCCAGTATATAAGACATATAAAGAACATTGTATGTTAATTAGTTTTGTTAAAATACAAAAAAAGTTGTAAACAAAGTTACAATTGTGTTTTCAAAGTACACAAAACAAAGTAAAAATGCTAAAAATAACAAAAATTGCACTAAATTGTGACAAGAAAAACAAAAATAAGATGCAAGAAAGATTATGTATGTGGAGGTAACTCCGGTCCCTGTTCTCGCGCTAATTGTAATAAAAAATTTTTGGTTATTAAAAATATATAAGTTACTGGTTGTAACATGAAGGTTATAGAGTATAAAAAGCTAAAAATTAATGTTAGGTAGACAGTATTTATGAATATCGAGCGCCCTTGTTCTACCAAGATCTAAAACTTACCAGGATAAATCAGCGGTGTCATTGAGACTTTTAATCTCGGACCGGGGGACAGGCAAATGATAACACGGTTTGGGATTGTATGACAAATTTTAATACTTCAAAACGTCCCTTACCTCCAGAATGAGATACACATTATTTAGTTAAAGCCGGAATACTATGTCTAAACATTTGACTATAAATACCATTCGGTTTTCGTTACTTTTTAGGTTAATTTATTTTACATTTTACTACTGAAATTTGGTTATTGTCTTTCTTGCATCTTGCTAATATGAAATTAAAGTTTTAAGGGTAATAAAAAGAGTTATAATGAAATTGGCTTAGCTGCAGCGTCCGGGGGCGTCTGAGCACACCACTCTAAACAGACGTCATTCATCGTCGCACCAACAGCTCAAAACTACGACGACATCGAAACGGTGTGCGTCGCACGAACACCTCAAACTAACGACGTCTTCCAGCGTCGAACCAACAGTTGGCGACACCCATAGTCGTCCAAACAGTAGACGACAGTCGTCCAAACAAACAGCGCCAAAGGCTGTAACCAAAAATCCGATTGTAAATATATTTGTCGCCATGAAGGATGACGCGAAACATTTTAGGTTATCAAAAATTGACTCACCGCAAAATCACGACGTTATCATATGGCACTACGCCATAAGCACGCCGAGTATCATCGCAAATTTAATTAACAAGATGGATTAATCTTGTAAAATCTGATTAAGAAAAAATACAAAAAGTTTAGCTCTTCGTAGGCCCCAGGGACAAGAAAAAGTGACGTCTCCGATCGAGAATTGACAGATGTCAAAGTCATTTTTTTTTGAAAGATTGTCTATAGGATATGGAATGATCCACAGACCAAGTAATAACTCGATTATTTAAAATCGACTAAAAATGGCTAAATACGAAAATGTTCTAAATTATTTAAAACCAAAAGGTAATTTTGTCAGTCTTAGAAGCTGAAATGTGCTTCCAAACGAAAAATATGTAACGAGTCGAAATACCTCGTTACAGGGGCGGGCTGCTAGTAATGAATAATAATAGTTCTAATAGTGATAACAGTGACCATGAAAATATAATAAGAAAATTGTTTTCCAAACCTTACCTGAACACATAATGTTTGTCTACATTATCAATGTAACCGATAGCCTGCTGTAGGTGATTGGCAGCATCCTGTATCTGTTGCAGTTTCCACGGCCCATCCTGGTTTATAGATGTACGGCATATTGTGTGCATTTGTCTTAGAACTTTGAAACTGATGTCCTGCAAGTTCAACACAATATACATTGATGTGTTCTATAATATATAATTTGAAGCATAATAGTATATTACGATACGTGTGATATTGTCTATTATTGCACGGCGTTGCTAACTTCACGCGGTGCAATAATAGACAACTTAAGTCACGAGTATTGTATATTATTTTATAGCTGTCAGTGTGCCATAAACCTGCAGTATTAGTTAACCTAACTTTATTAGTTTAGCAGTAATAGTTGTTGAACTTGGGTGTTGGATAATTTTGTACCAAATACAAAATCCTTAGAATAAATCCTTTAAAGTGACAAAGACGGAGTACCTAGTTGCTTGTTTGGTAAAAACTTGCATTGAACAACAGGCTACTACGGAACCCTACACTGCGCATGGCCCAACATGCACTTGGCCGGTTATTTTTTTATGATATAAGGTAATAGGACAAGGACGACGTTCGCCTGATGGTAAACGATGACATCTACCTATAACAGATATAGTGGCATGCAAAATTCTACACTGCTAGAATTTTGAATGTCACTGCTCTGCGCCTGTTACCTTGAGACATAAAGATGTTGAATCTCACATGCCCTGTAATTTCACTGGACACCTTGCCATTTCAACCAAAAAACATACCTATTTCACGGCTAAAAAGCAATGTGGTGGTACTGCCCCAGGCGGACTAGCAGAAGTCCTACCACTACAGAAATAAATACTATAATTCTAGCCGTGGGTTACATTACACGGGTATAGTCAAATATATAACTGAGGTCACCGATGCACCACATGGCGCACAAATACAGAAAAGACATTTTCCATTGCTATGCAACGTGCCGACCACCCGCTACTCCCCACTAGCGCTACACTGTAATTTCTTACTTTTGCTAGAGATTAATTTTATTTTTCAGTAAGACTGATGACATAAGTTGGTGCTAATTTTCATTTACAAAATAAAGACTGATTTGAGTTATATCACTGGAATATTTTTTTTTGCTATTTTTTACTATAATAAGATTTTTTTCCATGCAGCATCTAGGTATGATAATCCCAAGGCGAAGTATAGTTTAACAGCGCCGTGCTAGTCACATAGTAACAAAAATCCCCCATGGCACTATGATAGAAGAAGGATGAGGTCGCCGGTAACCCCGACGGTTACCACCACCCCCACGTGTTAAAATGCTTACTGCATTTAAAAAATTATATTGACTTCAATAATAAAGTACTTACAGCATGTGTGATACTGTCTCCAGTTAGGGTCACAATGCATTTTAATTGTTCAGGCTGTGATGTAAGAATAAACTTATCTTGCTTCTGACCCTCATTGCCATATAAAGGCACGGGAAATCTGTGAGCACACTCCTAAAACATATTAAAATTCGTTATACACATATTATTCCCTGGAAAATATTACCAACAGGCTGTATACACACCACTAAAACCGCATGTAGTTGGTGTAAAATCGCGTGAACTTCCTCGCGTAGCACCCATTCAAACTCTTCCTTCTGTAATTACCAAATAAATTTAGATTCAGGGCTTCGTTTCAATGACACCACAGCCTGCAACTCATTGACTTTATAACTGTATCGTACCAAATTAGCTGCCTCTTCTTTTTCGTTTTCACACATCGCAAAGAAATTGAACTTAATGTTATTCAGATTGATTAAAATAATTATCTCCGCTTCTCCAGCTATCAAATAGATTAGAGTTGGAAAATTGTGAAAATATGGAGTGGATTCATAGAAGAGGAAACTGCAAGCAAATGACAATTGACAAATGCAATACAAGGCAAGAGGAACAGTCACAGTGACAGCAATGTGACAGTGACACTGACCATCACTAACACAGACTAAGTAGAGATGCTACGCATATTATCAGTGCTTCATATGTAAAAAAAAGAGTAGATTTTTTTTTTTTATAAGTTTTATTATGGCTCCACACGATTAGTGTATTTAGCCAGTGTCAAGTATTGAAATTCTTCAAGTTTTTATAAATTTTAGTCGAAGAGATAGGTCAAAGTCAAGTCACATTTCAGGTCAGTTTTTTTCAAGTAAAAGTCTAGTCTAAGTCATACCTTTAGTAAAGATGTGGTGTTTACTGAAGATTTTCAGTGGAATTTTAGTGAGAACGCAAATAGCATGTTTTTCAACATTGTGCTGTTTCCCTACACTCGCACACATTCACCGGCACTTAATGGTTAATAATCCACATTTATTACACATTAACTCGCGGAAGAACACAAGTTTTAGGAAAAAATACAATGAGATCACACACACTTTTCCACGTTCCCGCCAAAAAACCTTCAGAAATTAATTATTTAAGAACTAACTAGTCGCTCTTATACATGCAACACCAAAAAATTAGTATTTATTGCCTGACTACTGAATTTTGATACTTGTTTTCACTCATTGAATAATGCAAGTAAGAAATACGCATATAAATAAAATGTATATAGATACTTATAGGTTTCCATTTAAATAAAAAATGTCTTGCAAATCTTATACATGCAAAAATAAAACAAGTATCAAAAACGTTTGTTTCTAACTAACTGTGTTGCAACAGACAAGATATAAAATCAATAGTGGCGCACTCATTTATTTTTAACTCTTTTATGTCGCACTGTAGGTTTCCATTTAAATAAAAAATCATGTCTTGCAAATCTTATATTTGCAAAAATAAAACAAGTATCAAAAACGTTTGTTTCTAACTAACTGTGTTGCTACATACAAGATACAAAAGCAATAGTGGCGCCTTAATTTATTGTCAACTCTTTTATGTCGCACTGTATTTTTATTAGAATCACTCAGCTAAAATAAGTGTCTACATTAAATTATGACTTTTTGAATTGTGTGTAATAACTGTTAGGCCAGTAAAAACTATGCACCATAACTGTATGGGAATCAAAATTAGGCCGAAACTATATAGTCTAAATAAAAGTTATGCCCAGGTTGGCGCGCCTACATTTCTGCGACAGATTTAAAGAACTTGTTGAGTTGGTAGTTACAACTCCTATCTATCCTCCGTAGTTACCTCCGTACTTACATTCGCATACGTGTAGAGCAGACATTAAAAAGTGCCAATTTACTGACAACCATAGATATGAGTTAAGCTCGATCGCGTACACCGGCCCCCATGAGACCGACACTGAACGGAGTTTGTCCCTTTCTTTTGTATGGACAACTTATATATATATATATATATATATATATACCATACGTATACCATACATATAGTATAGAACATATATAGGACTATCAGGTTGTTAGACAAGGGCACACTCCCACCCTGGTGTCTCTCAATTGGGCCGTTTTGTTCTACAAAGCAATTACAACCTTAACGTTAAAGCATACGGATTAAATTGAATTTGTCAAAACATCTGCAGTGCACCATCCTTTTTATTTCGTCTATGGAGTATGGAGTATGGAGTATGTAACATAGAGTAAAGTAATATATACGGGAAATGTAAGCTGACAACAGAAAAAAATTGTATCAGATTGCTAATTGATTAACAAAGACCAAAGGAAAAATCATTTAGTTACTAAAATGTTTCCAAAGCAAATGACCTTCCTGTATGATAAGTTGGAGAGCCTTCTGAAAGAAAAAGGATACATAGCAGGGTAAGAGCAATCCTTCACTGTGATATCTTTCGGGTGTAAAAAATTGGGAAAGTGAAAATCAGACCCACACACGAAGGGTGTCTTACAACCGTGCAATATTTAACACTATAAGTAAATGATCTAACGAAGAGAGATTGGGATGTCTGTTCTCCTCTACCTACAGATCGCATTTCTCAACCGATTCTCGTGTCTTTGTAAGCAGACCCCGAGGTCTACAGCTCTTAGAGCCACTAAGTAACTTTATATTCTTTGACCGATTGATTAATTATTTACTTCGAAAGGGTATAGCTGCAGAATCGTTTCAGTTCGTTGTCCGTTTATTTTAAAACGTTATTTAATACTAAGCCATAGCTAAAGATCTAATGCTAGCAATAATCTAATATATGCTATAACGATTTCAATATGGTCACATAACCTGAACATCAAAGATCAATTTTATCATATTACTGCCTTTGGTCCGCATCTTAAAAGTATCCTATTTGAGTCATTTATGCGTTAGGAACAAATATTCTAATCTTGACAATTATATTATTAATACTTGGGTAACAAGAATTTTCATTGGGACCCAGTCTCCACGAGAGAGTATCATCATCATCGCCCTGTGTCAGTCCACTGCTGGACGTAGGCCTCTCCCAAGATGCGCCACTGAGCCCGATCTTCGGCTCTTCTGTTCCAGTCACTGCCCACCGCTTTTTTTAGGGTTCCAAACCCAAAGGGACCAACGGAACCCTATTACTGAGGCTCCGCTGTCCGTCTGTCTGTCTGTCTGTCTGTCTGTTTGTCTGTCTGTCCGTCTGTCACCAGGCTGTATCTCATGAACCGTGATAGTTAGACGGTTGAAATTTTCACAGATGATGTATTTCTGTTGCCACTATAACAACAAATACTAAGAACAGAACAAAGTTAAAAATTAAAGAAAAGTTAAAAAAAAGTTTTTTACGATAGCGCCGCGCCATCTAGATGATCATTAAAGATGGCGCTATCATCTTTACCTTAATATGAATCTCGGAAGCGGCTCCAACGATTAAATAAAATTTAGTATACTATTATATATATTATTTTCGGGGGCGATAAATCGATCTAGCTAGGAATCATTTTCAGAAAATGTTGTTTTATTCGTGTTTTCAATAATCAACTTTATTGATATTCAACTTAAAATATGACTCTTCCCGACATCTATTGGCGAGTAGAAGTACTGTATCAGTAAAGCAGTTAGTTGCTCTGAATTAAAAAAAATAGTATTATTATTCGTCAATAGATGTCGGGAAGAGTCATATTTGTTTGTTTAAGTGGCAAAAAATACCGAGCAAGGCTCGGTCAACCAGATATTTAATAATATGAATTACTACTATTACTAATATATAATACTATTCTACCTTTGTTTTAACGTTTACTTAGTTGGTGTTCGGTTCGGAACCCTCCGTGTGCGGGACAAAAGTCTGACTCGCACTTGGCCAGTTTTATTTTGTTTTTCTTTTTCTTTTACCCACGAAAGACGGTAAAAGAACAGACGGTACACAGACGGTAAAAATACAGCATCAATATACATTGATGCTGTATTTTTACCGTGCCATCAGATAAAAACAAAACTCCGTGAAGCCATTTCCACACGACATCATCGCGGCGTTGAAGCCGTGATCTTCTCGATTGTAGAAATTTTGCCTTAGTAATTTTGAAAAAATACTAAAGGCGCTTCAAATGAACTTTTAAATTTTAAAGTTAAACCAATTGAACTGATACTTACCTATAAGTTTGTGTTTTATTATACAATGACAAAAGTAGGTACTTGTAAAACTTCTTGACCACTATCTCCCCTGCCTGATGGTAAGCGATGATGTAGTCGAAGATATTATAACTATATATATGTTCTAACATAGGTACAGGATGTCGAGGCTTGAAATATCAATATTTAAGGGGATGTTATTCAACGTTTTTATCGACGAATTCACCCAACTACCCTGTCCTACTCCACCCCCTTCGAAATGGCAGCTTCAGAATGAAGTGAAATGTAACAAAAAAAACATACAGATGAACATAGAAGCTCCTCCTTTTTAGAAGTTGGTTAAAAATATAGGTAGGTATCGTATGTTTATTGCGAAAAATGTTAGGCTTTCGTGATTTTTAGGGTTCCGTGCCTCAAACGGTAAAAAAAGGAATCCTCATAAGATCACTTTCTTGTCCGTCTGTCCGTCTGTCTGTCTATCTGTCCATCTGTCTGTCTGTCTGTCTGTCCGTGTGTCACCACCGATTTTTTCAGGGACGGGTGGACCTGGACGGGTTGAGCAAATTGAAATTTATACCAGATACCGATATGAGGTCTATAGTTCCAATTAGGTGTATAAAAATCAAGGTCCTGAGTAAACACGATAAAAAGACATGGGCAAATTTAGATTTTGGCGAAAACTTGTGAGTACCAAATTTTACCTAAATTTTCAACTTTTTTTATTTTTCGGAATTTTTCCTTTTCTTATGCTGTAAGTCCTTGCTTGTAACCAAAATTGACAATTCTAGGTCAATTGGATGTACCCTATAGGTTTTGGTTCGAAAACCTATACTTCCCGTTGACCTAGAATCATGAAATTTGGCAAGAAACAAGGTCTTACATCACAAATAATGCAAAAATCAAAATATAAAAAAATTAAAATTAAAGGGTATTCGCGCTCATACAATTTAGAGGTCTAGCTTAATTGGTAACTACCAACGTTGGTACGGAAGCCTCGATGGGCGAGTCCAACTCGACTTGGACTGTTTTTTTTTAAATTTTTTTACGTCATTTATATCAATAAAACCTGTTTGATTTATGTGAGAGTGATCTTTTAACATTCAAGAGATGTATGTATGAATATATGAATTTAAACATATGAGTTTAATTTTCCTATGTTATTGTAATTCTTGTTCGCGAGTTATCCTATCTTATCCGCGTAAACTCGACGAGTTCCAGCCCCCTGAACAGGCTGGGTTCCGAGGAGGATACGGCACCATAGACCACATACACACTGTGCGGCAGGTTATACAGAAGACAGAAGAGTATAACCAGCCCCTGTGTCTAGCATTTGTGGACTATGAGAAAGCCTTTGACTCTATTGAAACCTGGTCTGTTCTGGATTCCCTGCAACGGTGCCAAATTGATTGGCGATACGTGCAAGTGCTGAGAGGTTTGTATGAAGCCGCGACTATGTCCGTCCAAGTACAAAATCAGCAGACTGAACATATCCCTTTACATCGAGGTGTGAGACAAGGGGACGTTATTTCCCCCAAATTGTTCACAAACGCTCTAGAGGATATGTTCAAAACGCTGAACTGGAAAGGACGAGGCATAAACATCAACGGCGAAAACCTCTCACACCTGAGATTTGCGGACGATATCGTTATCATGGCTGAAACCGTACAGGACTTGGAATACATGCTGACCACCCTTGCTGATTCTTCTGCACGCATCGGTCTCCGGATGAACTTGGATAAGACCAAGATCATGTTCAACGAACATGTCATTCCGGAACCGATTGCCTTAAATGGAGTCCCTCTCGAGACTGTTCAAGAATATGTCTACCTTGGCCAAACCTTGCAATTGGGTAGAAACAATTTCGAAAAGGAAGTCCGCAGAAGAATACAGCTGGGATGGGCAGCATATAGAAAACTACGTCGAGTCTTTTCATCGCCGATACCACAGAGCCTAAAGACAAAAGTCTTTAATGAGTGCGTCCTACCTGTAATGACATACGGAGCCGAGACGTGGACACTGACGGTGCGACTGATCCACCAATTAAAAGTCGCTCAGCGAGCTATGGAAAGGGCTATGCTCGGAGTATCTCTGAAAGATCGAATTCGAAATGAAGTCATCCGACAGAGAACCAAGGTTATCGACATAGCTCAAAGGATTAGCAAGCTGAAGTGGCAGTGGACTGGTCACATCTGTCGTAGAACCGATAACCGTTGGGGTAGACGTGTTCTAGAGTGGAGACCACGACTCGGGAAACGAAGCGTAGGACGCCCTCCAGCTAGATGGAGCGATGATATACGCAAGCTGGCTGGCAGCGGTTGGAAACAAATAGCTGAAGATCGAGCTCAGTGGCGTGCCATAGGAGAGGCCTATGTCCAGCAGTGGACGAGTACAGGCTGTTAATGATGATGATGATGATGATGAGTTATCCTTATCCTTACTTCCTCACTAATATCCTTATCCTTACTAATATTATAAATGCGAAAGTAACTTTGTCTATCTGTCTTTCACGCCAAAACTACTGACCCGATTTAAATTAAATTTGGTACACAGATAGTCTAGAGCCTGAGAAAGGACATAGGCTACTGTTTAATGCGAAAAGAGGGTTGTAAGAGATTGATAGGGGGTATGAAAAGTTGTATGGAAGTATCGTCATTTTTACAAGCTCTTTTAAAGCTAGAAGCTTGAAACTTATGTTTTAGGCTGTTGATTCCATATAAATGTGACACCATTCCACGCGGACGAAGTCGCGGGCACAGCTAGTAGTAGTATAAATAAGTAAGTTCAAAAACTAAAACCCAACTACTGAAAAATCACTCTCTAAAAGTATGAATCAAGAAAATATTCGAATCTAAAATAGTTTTATTATGTACAAACTATTCGTTATGTAGGTATCGTGTATAAGGTAAACAACTTATATGTAATAAATATTTTATTTTATTTCATATATGTATGTATATTCATAGTAGTGTTCAGAGGATAGATACTCGTAGTGTGGTCGTGCCACCTACCGTGACCTACCGTACCAAAACAATGCATTCTGCCAAGTAGCATACGACCAGGAATTCACTTAGGTAAGTTCTTTCAACCATACGAGTCAATTTATACTAGAGCCGAGTCGAAGTGCATGGAATAGAAGCGTCAATCCTAAACTTAACAATTCGAATTCGCGTGCATTCGACAAAATTTGCGCGTCGGAGCGCAACCAACGCTGATTGGTGCTTTGCTTTACTTGTGAAGAATTTAACGCTTCGATGCGCTTCGACTCTACGCTAGTATGAATTGACCCTTATTAATATATTAATAACAGCCTCCTAAAATATTGGTACCTACTTCAAGCCCGGACACACTGTATACGTATAATCTGTTCATTATACCTATGTTTTTTTCTGCAGAAAGTCCGGACGTCACATGAAATATCCTTATACTTTTTCCGCCAAAATTGCACAATTTCCAATGTTTTTTTACCTAAAAAAGAATTGGATATGGATGTACTATCCTATGGGATGGGCTGTGGGTCTATATCTTATTTCGTACATACATGCAATTGTGAATTCTGATGCAAACAAGAGAAGTTGGGCAGAGAGTCAGAGGAAAATTGCCGAAGCTGAAGCACACCATTAATAACTATATCGATAATATACCTAGTATCAGCTAAATAAATAATATGTCCGTAGCGCGTTCCACATAAAATAATTAAGCCATACATATGTGTGATGTTGTAGTTTCATAGGAATCTTATTCTGTCTTCACATTGTGTTCTCTCTCTTGGTCTTCGAGCATTTACCAAAGGAGATGTTAACGCACGGCGTACCCCTCTGCTGGCCATATAGCCATTTTTGGCCATATGAGCGTACGTAACTACGCTGTATTTTTAATACTGTGTGCGTGTTTCAAGCTAGTGTGCGGGATCGTTAAAGTGATTTGTGATTTGTGTGTGTGCAATGCGTGTTTACCTCGTCCCCCGTAAGTATCGGCAGAAAAAAAATGTTTGCGGATTACAACGTTAACATCTCCATTGGTTAATGATCGAAGCTCTTGGTATATAAAAAATAGTATGCTAATTTTCTCTGAGTATTGCGAGTTGCTCAACCGACATTAAAACCGTTAAAAATTACCTGTTGAACTTTTACACTATTCATATGAGTTTCATTATAAACATCCTATTGTTATTTCATATAACAGCGACAGAGCAAAATCTTACTATAATTAGGTGGTCTCTCAGGTAATTTTTCTGTTGGATCAATCTTATTTCTATTTTTATTTTAATAATTTTTTGGTTGTGTTGAAATATGTCTATATCATCTAATTTGGTGAAAATTGTCCAAATAAAATTCAATAAATCTTTAATCTTAATTATTTCACTAAGGTGTTTCAATTCTAAGTTATGGCTGAATTTACATAGTTATTAGGCTGGTTTTTACCATGCCTGTGCTGCATGCCATTTATATAAGCTTTTACCCGCGTGGCCTACGGAAACAAATGACATTTATTTTTACAAGCTTTACCTCTACTTCACGACGAATAGAATTCATTTGTCCGTCACAAATGTTGCGATTGATTTTAGAGTGACTTCCAGGGGTTCGATTGAGCTGAATTTTTTGACATTTTACATACAGGTGTAAATCGCGTGACAATGCAATATTATGATGACATGGTGCTGATCTGATGATGGAGCTGAAAGGTGGACAAAGGAACTACTAAACTACACTCCAAAACTCCTAAACAGATGCGTTGATCAAGGTGTCTTCCCGGATTTAATGAAAAAAAGTAAATTGATTCCTTTATTCAAATCAGTAAAAAAAAATGATCCATCTAACTATAGACTAATCTCTATACTACCGGCATTGAGTAAAATTTTTGAAAAAGTAATATTAGACCAGCTTTTAACACATTTTAACATGAATGATCTTTTAAATAGCAAACAATTTAGATTTACTAAAGGGCGTTCTACTACTGATGCAGGAATAGGTCTTCTTAAACATATATTTGATGCATGGGAGAAAGCACAAGAAGCTATTGGCTCGTTCTGTGACCTATCAAAAGCATTTGATTGTGTCTGTCATGAAATACTAATTTACAAATTAAAATACTACGGTGTTGAAGGTAAGGCACTTGATCTGGTATCATCATACCTCTGTAATAGAACACAGATGGTTGAAGTCAATGGCGTCAGGTCATCTGGATCCCTCATAAAAATGGGAGTCCCGCAGGGATCGATCCTAGGACCATTTTTATTTCTAGTTTATATCAATGATTTACCGTCATTCGTACAGAACCTATGTGATATTGTTTTGTTCGCAGATGATACTTCCTTGATATTCAAAATAGATAGGACTACACTACACCTAACTTTGACGATGTAAACAAATCAATAACACAGGTTCTGAATTGGTTTACAACCAATAACTTATTTTTAAACGCAAAAAAAACTAAATGTATTAATTTCTCTCTACCAAATGTAAGAAAGGGTATCCTAAATAGAAGTATATTAATAAATGATGAACCATTAGAACTTGTTGAATCCACAACATTCTTGGGCATCACCCTGGATTCAAAGCTTCAATGGGGTTCTCAAATATCGGTTCTAGCAGGTAGGTTAAGCTCCGCTGCATACGCAGTACGTAAAATTAGATTTTTAACGGACGAAGCCACTGCAAGATTGGTCTATTTCAGCTACTTCCACAGTATAATGTCTTATGGCATTTTATTGTGGGGGAAAGCCGCTGAAATCCAATCAATATTTGTTTTGCAGAAACGAGCTATTCGCTCTATATATAGTATGAGGTCGCGAGATTCACTTCGTGAAAAATTTAAGGAAATTAAAATACTAACAGTGGCATGTCAATACATTTATGAAAATATTATGTTCATACGCAAGAATATAAATTTAGATTATAAGAAAAGGTCTGATTTACATAATTTTAATACAAGACAAAAATAGATTAATTATACCTAATTTCAGACTGCAGAAAGTTAGTGGCTCATTCATGGGGAACTGTATACGCTTTTACCCCTTCTCCCCCGGACCCCTGTATAGTATAGACGTGTTTGAACCAGCCTCATTTTCGATTTTTGTAAAAAAATATAAATTAAAATAAAACAAAAATATTTATAAACATTAAAAGAATTTAAAAAATAACAATAATTAGAAATTGTGCGCAATATATAGAAACCAAATAATAGGCGCTCATAAGTAAAAGAAGATTGACCGCTCCACTCCACGTCGGTTTGCCGTGTGCCATCCGGTGAGTCAACATTCACACTGCCCACGCACATTAAGAAAAGTGAAAGGGAACTGTGCCTGTACATACAAGCGGCCGATACAACTAACTAACTAATTTGGACGACGTACGTGTACTGTAGATGTATTTTACGGAAAGGTGTGCGTAGCACCTATACACAGTACACACACTGACATTGTGCATTTGTTGGATGCGTACATCGCTTGTTGCGGGCTGTTTACCTGGTAACTGAGATCGCTGTATAACTATCTGCGATGTCGGTTACACGTTCACCTCCCCCAGCCTCGGCTTCTCCAGCGCCACGGCACACATTACCGCTGCCTAAGCTGCCGCCGCTTGCCAATTGCAGATCAGACCCCAACTTACCTTTAAGTGAGTTGACAACTGTACCAACCATAACGCGGGAACATACTTCTAGTGACCCGAATATTACATTGAGGAAACGTAAGAGAGAGGATGACATGAGCAGAGAAGAAGTCATGCGGATGTTTACCGAGATGAAAAAAGACCAAGATGACAAATTTGTAGCCATAATGGAAAACATTCAAAGCGGTTCATCTCTCACTCAATCGCAGGAACATCAGGTTAAGAACGACATATTGGCCATGTTTGATGAGCTTAAGAGGGACCAAAATAACAAGTTTGAAGCCTTAACTAGTAAAGTTCAAATTGGCATCCAGACACACACAGAGCAAAATACAGCAATATCAAGTTCAATCGACTTTCTCGGTCAAAAGTATGACGACTTGATATCAAGAGTAAGCATTTTGGAACGAGAAAAATCTGAAGATCGCAAATATATTAAAGTACTGGAAACTCGCCTAGAGCAGATGGATAGATCTCTGCTAAACTCGACCGTTGAGATACGAACTGTACCCAAAAAGACTGGTGAAACAAAGAATGACTTGGTCAAGGTAGTAAAAAATGTTGGCAGTGCCCTAAATGTACCAATCCAGCCATTGGAAATTCGCGACATTTACCGCATTAACACCAAAAACGAAAGTATCAGCCAACCAATAGTAGCACAGCTTTCTACAGTGATGCTGAAAGACAAAATAATTGGGGCTGTGAAAGCATATAACAAGACATATGCCACCTCTAAATTTAGTACCACAAACCTAAAACTAGAAGGCCCGCCGAAGCCAATATTTCTTTCCGAAGGTCTCAGCCCGTAGACTAAGAAACTATTTTTCTTGGCCAGAGAGCTTGCGAAATCCAAGAGCCTTAAGTATTGCTGGACCTCAAGAGGAAAAGTATATCTGAGACGTTCAGTTGGAGCGCCACTCGTAAAAGTGACAAATGAAGATGATCTCGAAAATCTAAAGTGTGCCTGACTATTTTACAAGTATTTGAAATGTTCGGTCTTTAATGTCTGTGAAGAAACCATATATATTATTATTCTATACGTATATGTCAACAAAATTATAAACACTACATATTATATTAAACATAAATCAACAAACACACTACAAAATAAACGTATTAAACACGCATATAACATTAACAAATACACGTTATCAGTCATTCATACACAAATAAGATTTATACCTATTGACACATATTTAGTAAGCTTATTATACGGTAAAAGTTCTAAACCCAGAGAGCAAACTGAATTGCACCGTAATACTTATATATTTATTTGTAATGGATAGCAACTCTTTCCTTGTTAATGAAGTGGACATGACCGGTAGCATAGAATGTCTCTCATTGAGCGACTCTAATGGCTGTACAAAGCTATTAAGTTCAGATGTGAACAACAGCAATTCATTTTCAATTCTATCGGTTAATATACGCAGCATCAATTGCAACTTTGACTTATTTATTGCATTTATCTCTAGTTTAGACATTTCAATTGATATTTTTGTACTCACAGAATGTTGGACAAATAGCCTAAGCCCACCACCGAACATAGATAATTATAACACATTTTGGAGTCAAAATAGTCTAAACGAAAATGATGGAGTAGTAGCCTATGTTAAACATGAAATTATAGCTACTGCATATGAACCATATTGTTCTGATGGAAACTGCCTTGTTATTGACATATCCAACGACTGTACAATCATTTGTTCATACCGACCACCCAGTTTTCGTAATGCCAGTAGCTATTTAGAGTCATTAGATACCATTTTAAGTAAAATATCTACAAGTACTATTATCCTCACTGGTGACATTAATATTGACATTTTACCAGCAAATTTAACATCCACCACACAAGATTATCTAAATTTTATGGCTATCCATGGACTTAGGCAAGGTATCAATCTACCTACTAGAGTCACTACATGCATTGACCACTTCATGGTTAAGTGTCACAGTAAATGGAAAACTATTGTTTTTGAACAGCAGCTAACAGATCATTGTTCTATATTAATTTATGTAGAAAACACTAAAATTGCTAAAAATAGACAAATTTACAATAAAACTGTTATAAATAATGAAGGGGTCTATGATTTACTTGTTGATGAAAACTGGGCTGATTTATATAAACTTACTGATGTGAATTTACAAGCAGAATTATTTACGACCAAACTTTTAAGTATAATCGACAAAAATTCACACATTAAAACGATAACTCGAAGAAACCAACCACTTAAACCCTGGATAACACAAGGTATTGTAAGATCTATACGGAAAAGAGACAAATTACATATGAAAGTTAAAAAATTACCTAAAGACGATAAACTGAAAGAAAAATATATTAAATATAGAAACACATGTAACAATATAATAAGAAAATTGAAAAAAGAATACTATCAAGAAAAATTAAACATGAATAAAGGTAATATAAAAGAGACGTGGAAAATAATAAAAGAAGTTTGCAATTTTAGAGAATCAAAAGTTTCAAGTAAAGAATTAATAAATATTAAATGTAATCCAATACCATCACTTAACGTTGTTAACAATTAATTTACGTCAGTTGGAGGAAAACTAGCAGACAAGACACTACAAATACTAAATAAAAGTGAGAACGAACTAGCTAAACTATCTAAAACATCTATCCAACCAGTTAACACTATGGTATTATTTCCTACAGACATATCTGAGGTGAAGTCCATTATATTCGGGTTGAAAACACACAGTGCTCCGGGGTTTAAATTGGTGTGGGATAAAATTACAGCAAATATACTAAAAACATTCAACCATCTCTTAGCAGAACCTATAGCATTTATATGTAATACTAGTTTTGACACAGGCACATTCCCCACTGTTTTTAAAAAAGCTGTTGTTTGTCCTATCTTCAAAACTGGAGATAAGAATAATCCGTCTAACTACAGACCCATATCTCTTCTATCAACCCTCTCTAAAATCATTGAAAAGATGGTGAAAAAGAGGGTGATGACTTACCTTGAGAAAAATGAACTACTTAACGCAAACCAGTATGGATTTCGAGAGGGAAAGTCAACTGAGGACGCGACTGCGTAAAGACTTTAAAGCTGACATCACTAGTCACTTCATATTTGGATAATGGAGACAAATGTATCGGTGTGTTTCTAGACCTCCAAAAAGCATTTGATACCGTTTCCATTCCCATACTTCTGGCACGACTAGAAAATTTTGGAATCCGAGGAATAGCTCACAACTGGTTTGCGGATTACCTCTCCGGCAGAACACAACGCGTAAGGGTTGAAAGCCATGTCAGCGATAGCGCAGTATGTTCATATGGTGTTCCGCAGGGAAGTACACTAGGACCATTGCTGTTCCTCATTTATATCAATGATCTTTGCTGTACTTCTCTACCTGGTACGGATCTCTTAATGTTTGCCGACGATACCGTGCTCATCGTTCATGATGAAACATGGGATAAGGTAAGAAGTCGCACTGAGATTAGCCTATCCGCTGTAACACATTGGCTAGAAGATAGTCTACTGTCATTAAATACCAACAAGACGAAATACATGTGTTACAGCATAACATCTGTAGGCAGTCCTAAAACAGACTTTAGTATAAAAATCCACACATACCCGTGTAATCGAAATGCGCGTCTTTCAATTAATTGTGCATGTGCTTCATTGAGTAGGGTTAATACCATCAAATATCTTGGAGTTGTAGTAGATGACAAGATGAACTGGACTGCACATATAAATTCATTGTCATCCAGAATACGTAAATTGATCTATATTTTTAAAACCCTGAGAACAGTAGCGGAACCTAATATTGTTATACAGACGTACAAGGCGCTATGCGAGTGCCTTATAAGGTACTGCATATGTGTATGGGGCAGCGCTGCCAAAACCCACCTTATAACTGCTGAGCGAGCACAGCGTTCTCTACTCAAAGTTATGCTGTACCTACGATATAGGCACCCCACAACTGCAGTCTACAACAAGGCGAATGTACTGTCTGTGCGCAAAATATTTGTGTATGAAAGTTTACGTAAATATCACAAAAAAGTTGTTCCGTACTTACCAGAGACCACAAAGAGAATTAAACGATGTCCAGTACCTAGCTCAAAAACCATATTCGCCAAAAAACGATACGATGTTCTAGTTCCAATTTTGTACAACACTTTTGATAAAAGGCATAGTGTTAAGAAAATTAATAATAATGAATTTAAAAATAAATTACTTACATACCTTAAAACTTTTGATTATAACGACTTAGAAAATCTTATGACTAATACATACAATTGATATAGATAATTATACAGTAAATACACACTACAAAATGACACACTTTTTCATGCGCCTATACACATACACCCGAAAACACACCCCTACATAGCACATACATTACCCACACAAACAAGCACCAAAATTCATACACACAAAAACAACTGTTTCGAATAGTTTTAACTTGTAATACTTAGTATTATTATTATGTAAAATAAATGTTATAATAGTTATTAGAATCTAGTTTTATGATTTCAAAATAACAGAAAATTGTGTAAAACTAAGTTTGAACAATTAGTATATTGTCATAAATTGGGAGAAGCCACTGGCTCTCGAGACACAGCTATGCTAGTTCAAGAGCCTATGGATTCGTATATATATTGTGCACTAAAATTAAGCCAATAAAGTCATTTGTATTTGTATTTGTATTTGTATTTACAATAAGCTACCTAAAGATATTGATCAATTGCCTATGAGCAAATTTAAAATCTATGTACTATCCAATTTGATGAAAAAATCATACTATACAATAGCTGACTATATGGATGACAAAAATGCATGGCCTGAATACCCCAAGTTCCAAGAACAAATATAAATTGTATAATAATTATTAATATATTGTTAATATTTGATATGTACAATTAATTTAAAAACAGATAAAATGACAAGACATGCCCCATGGAGTTTCTTGGTGTTTCTTCTCTGATGGGAGTATTTCCGAAACACCGGTAAGTAAACACCGGTAGAACATTCAACAGCCATTCAGTTTTCCCCTTTTGGCCGCGGATTTTCTTTCTAGGCTTGCCATTTTTATTTAAACAATATGCAGCTGACAGACGGACTATCAGTTCCATTCGGATCATGATATGTACTGTGATCGGTATGCGTTTCTCTAAGTTGTGTTTCACTATTTCACTTTTTTTAATTTTATTTATATAAAAATTGTCTGAAATACTGAAACACACAGTTACGAGTACATGTATGGTTGGTTTTAACCTACTTTAATTTTTTTTTAATATTCTGACGTAAACGATTGCATGACAGTTGAATGGTTTATTACTTTTTTTTTCTAATTCAAAGCGTTAAATTCTGCTTTGGCTATGTTAACTTGATAATTGGTTATGATTTATTTTATGACTAGCAGCCCGCCCCGACTTCGCACGGGTAGAACATATATGCCTACAAAATTTGCATCAGTTTGTTGCATCGAATATAAAATATGAACATATTTAACAACCATCGTCATATTTCATCCAATTCACACAAAACCTTAACGAATTATGCACCTAAACCTTCCTCATAAACACTCTGGCTATTGGTGAAAACCGCATGATAATCCGTTCAGTAGCTATTGAGATTATTGCGAGCAGACAGACAGACGCAGTGATGGACTTTGTTTTATAATACTTACGTAGTGATATTGGACGGCCCTTTGGCGTATAGGACATTTATCCTGCTTCTGACCCGACGGTCGTTGGTTCTAATCCTAGCTATATACCTACCAATGAAAGTTTTATGTGCATTCATGAATCATGGGTTTTCGTACAGTGGTAGTGGGATCATTAAATCTACCAAAAAGTAGCTTACTACCAAGGAGAACATCTGCCGCCGTAACCTTACGCGTTCCCCGACGAAAAATGTAGGGGTAATATACGTTTAACGTGTGTATCAGTGTGTCTGTCTGTAGCATCTTAGCACCTAACCGGATGAACCGATATTGTTTTTATTATTGATAGTTTTTTTTGTTTGATAGATGTCTTCATCGAGAGTTTTCTTAGCTTTGATTCATGAAAATTCGTTCAATCTTTATAAAACTATGAGCTTTTAATTGCGCTATGAAATCAACTTTCATAGGTCTGATCAATTCGAAAATCTTCTTCTTCAACGATATTGTAAGAACATGGAAGCCTCCTGGACTCTACAGAATACTCAAATCCTCACCAACTTACAGCTCAGATTTTAAATGTCGTGTTTAAAGTCATTGGAATTGTCATGAATATTATTTTATACAATAGATCATATTATTATACTATATTGACTTCAAATTGATTGTGATCGGTGGGAATCTACAGCATAGCTAAGCTTATAATAATATTTTCGTTGTAACTATGACCTAATCTGTGGTTTCACTGCAAATATTTTATTAATTTTGCGATGCGTGTTTGTGAAATTCGTGATATCTTCTAGAGTTTTCATTTGAATTATATACTGTAAAGGACAATTTTAATCTATAATATGTGGCCAAGCTAATTAACGTAATTACTTGGATAAGGATTAATACTATATACTTGAAAATAGCCTTGGAAGTTATGTAATATTTTTTAACAAAAATTTTAAGATTAAAATGGTTACTGTGAGTCAACCTTAAGAGATAGACATATGCTGTCGCGGATTTTTTTGTAGGTCTTATTAAGTTGTACAACTCTTGCATAGAAAATATTCTTCTATCTATTTTCAATTAAGCAGCGTTCGTAAGAAACGTGTTTTTCGACCGTTTATTTGCCGACTTAGGTTGCAAATTAGGTCTCCACGAATGTACCTTTGATTTAAACAGGATAATATATAGCCTATTTTCATTCGGAAAGTCCATTCTATGTATTAGTGAAAGATTTTTTTTAATCGGTTCAGTAGTTTTTAAGCTTACTCATTACAAACATACAAAAATACAAATGTTCTCTCTTTATAATATAATTAAGTATAGATTTATGATTTTGACGTGTATGTGTGCGTATATTAATACTGCCTACATACTGAATAAGTGCTTTGATTCTTTGACACATGTTATACCCGTCGTGTTTGGGCTCGTTGGATTTGTGGTCCTAGGTTATGTAAAAGCTTGTGTTTAAAAAGGTTTTTTTAAATATTATTTGTTCTTTATAAACTTTAATATAATAAGCGCTCGTGCGCCCTCTCTATTGAATGAATACACTGACAATAACCAACATGAACTTAAAGTAATCAAACAAATAAAAAAATAAAAGGAAAAACTAAACTAATATCTAGTAGAGATGATGAGTATAACTATCAACCATTAAAATAAACTAATATTCAAAATTAACCATAATATTCAATAACCAAAATTAACATTAACGAATAATAATCTATACTAATATTATAAAAAGAACATTTGTATTTTTGTATTTTTAACGACACTCTAACGACATTTTAAAATCTGAGATGTAAGTTGGTGAGGATTTGAGTATTCTGTAGAGTCCAGGAGATGTCCCAGCATCAGGTCAATGCTTCCATGTTCTTACATTATCGTTGAAGAAGAAGATTTTCGTATTGATCAGACCTATGAAAGTTGATTTCATAGCGCAATTAACTAGAAAAAAGCTCTTAGTTTTATAACGATTAAAAGAATTTTCATGAATCAAAGCTAAGAACACTCTCGATGAAGACATCTAATCTATCAAACAAAAAAAACTATCAATAATAAAATCAAAATCGATTCATCCGGTTGGGTGCTAAGATGCTACAGACAGATAGATACACACGTTAACCACTCAGGGATCGCTGACCCATCGGTGGGTCAAAAACAATTACAAGCAATTCCGTCAAGCTTCACGGACCCACCGGTGGGTCAGCTTAGCCAACTTTCTTTTTCTATATTTACAGCGCATAATATTAGAAATTGTAACCATTTTTTGGTCTTACACGCTTGATGAAGAAATATTTTATTTATAAAATGCCATATTGAACCATATTTTATTCTTCCCCGCACAATGAAAACTACTTAATGAAAACGCCTTAGGTCGACCATAGACGCCATTGACGCTTGGAATGCTGACGCTAGATTGTGTTTTGAAATGTTATTTTCTGTTGGTTTATTTTAGTTTTTAGTATATATCTAGTGTAAATTCTATTCATTTGTGTTTTGTGAATCCATCTTAGCTATTGAATTCTAGAAATATCATCGTATTTGTGTGATCGTCGGGTTTTCTACCAAGTGGCGGTTTTCCCGCAATTTCGAGTTTCTGTGTTGAATAAAAAGTGAAATTAGTGAAAATAATGAATGAAATAAGCATTTCGAATATCATTGCAAATAAGTAGACAAATCACTTAATCAATTCAAGAAATCAATTCAGGATGGTATGAGTCATGCTGACGAATGTTTATACAATCGTAAAAAACGTAAGTACCTACTTAGACCCTTTCAAGTGGGTCGGGTTTCGAGCTCGGTTTTTTAAACATTTACGCAATAGGATACCCAATTCTTTGTGTATAGTGGTAGCTGGGTTCTAGAACTTTGATTTGCGTATTGTATTTTTAATATTTCGGTTTTGAGTATCTCATATTCAGGATAAGATCCAAGATATACATTTCAGGGGTTTTGAGGTGTAAATAAAAAATAACAATACAAAATATAAACTTTATTTTTATACAACAATGAAGTAAATCTATTACAAAATAAAGCACAGTTTATAGAATAAGAAAATATGGTGTGATTAGTTTTGCATGCGAAGAATTACGCGACGCGACGTTCGCGCCATTCCGCTACTGCTAGGTTATTCTGTAAGCTATCTCGACAGCGGAATCCGCGGTGAGATTCGAATTTCGTACTTTGAAATTCAATCGAATCACGTTCGCAATACGGTTGAATTTCGTAGTACAAAATTCAAATCTCACCGCGGATTCCGTTGTCGAGATAGCTTACAGAATAGCCTAGCTGCACACGTTTTGAAACTCGATAATTTCTTATGTATTTATATATTTTGCGATCCCTGAGTGGTAAGTATAATAACCCTACTGTTTGTGTCGGGGAACGCCGTAAGGTTAAGCGGCATATGTGCTCCTTGGTGGTAAGCTACTTTTTAGGGTTTTACATTGCGCCGCTCCACGCCCGGCCGCCAGACAGCGGACCGACCAGGCGTGCACTCCCACGCGATCTCATCCCGGTGACGGAAGAGGGATCAAGCGAAGAGGAGACACAGCGGCATACCACGTAGGTGAAGATGACCACCACGCCATGAAGGCCAACTATATACCAAGAAAGGGCAAAATCAAGCCCGAAAGATCCCCGGGGTTAGTTGCCCCCGGCGCCCCACCAGGGTAAAGAGGCCAGGCCTCGAGACCCACTAACGCAATCCCAAGAAGGGAACGCAAGACCCACTACTACTACTTTTAGGGTTCCTTAGCCTAATGGCAAAAAAAGGAACCCAGATAGATTCATTATGTCTGTCTGTCTATCTGTCCGTCCGTAGGTCACATTTGTGTGCCCCCCCCCCCCCTCTCTTACTTTTAAAGTAACGGAGTGAAAAATGTAGAAAAAATATATTCTGTAGATCTCAATAAAAACTTAAAACAAACTATGAAACACAAAGTAAATTTTTTGGTGGCGAAAAATTCAGTTATAAAACCCTAAGAGTGCGAGTCCGACTTGCACTTGGCCAGTTTTGGTAGATTTAATGATCCCACTACCTCTGTACGAAAACCCATGATTAAAGAATGCATATAAAACTTTCATTGGTAGGTATATAGCTAGGAGTAGAACCAACGACCGTCGGGTCAGAATCAAAATCCTTTACGCCAAAGGGCCGTCCAATATCACTACGTAAGTATAATAAAACAAAGGCCATCACTGCCTCTGTCTGTCTGTTCACAATAATCTCAATAGCTACTGAACGGATTATCATGCGGTTTTCACCAATAGCCAGATTGTTTATGAGGTAGGTTTAAGTGCATAATTCGTAAAGGTTTTTGTGTAAATTGGTTGAAATATGACGATGATTGTTAAATATGTTAATATGTTATATTCGATGCAACAACCTGATGCAAATTTTGTATGCACAAATGTTCCACCCGTGCGAAGCCGGGGCGGGCTGCTAGTTAGATAATAAAGTTGTTGTTGTTGTACTATTACTTATTTTGTGTTGTTGTGCAGTGGAAGTTTATTTTTAAAAATGCTGAGATGGAATACCTCCGGCAATAATATGGGTTTATTTCTTTGAGTGTGTGGGAGTCGAAAAAGAAATAAACCAAACCTACTCCAATAATATTAAGTAATATTTGTAACCAATAAAATTATCGATATTTTTTTTATCAATTAACTGGTAACCATGAAATGTTTCAACCATTATTGCCATCTTTAATATCTTGGATGAGGGTGTAGGTATGGTTTTTAAACAGAACTTAAAGCGTGTGTGAAAGGATTTAATTAGGAGTCTACGAAGTGAATAATAATTAATATTGCCACAGAATAATGAATAGTACAAATATTGCTTACAACGAAATACTAAACGTGCCGACTGTAACTATTTCTTTGTATTTTTTGTATATTTTATAGGCTAGCGTTTGACTACTACCTATCTCACCTGTTGGTAAGTGATGATGCTACCACCCTCAAGTTAGAAAATCTGTCGCAAAACATCTAATGTGTTCTGGCAGCTATCATTGAGAGCCACTTCCCATTCCAGGCCTAGCGTGCTGCCATCCTCGACCACATCATCACTTACCAACAGGTGAGATAGTGGTCAAAAGCTAGCCTATAATATATTTTAAAAAAATGTTTGTCTTCAACATCCTGATGGGATCCTGATTCTCAAAGAAACCCAGCATATAAAGCATGGATTTGCCATATGAAGATCGTGCACAGCAGATGTTTTTACAAATTCAATTTAATCCTTATGTTCTAATCATAAGGTTGTAAATTGCTATCTATAATAAACGGCCCCAACGAAAGGAACCTAACCTAGATGGAAGTGTGTTCTCATCAAACAATCTGCCAGAGGTATATAATTATGTACTATATGTACAGTATATACATTGATAATAATGTATAAGTCATCCATGCAAGAGCAAGGCACAAACTCCGTTCCCAGGGTTGATATTTTTCGGGCCGGTAGCATAGAAAAGATAATAATACTACCTACGTACATGAAGGACAGAGTGAACCGTCCTTATAAGAAATGTCTTTTCTTTGCATTAAAGACGTACGACCATAGACTTTATAATTATTATGTTACTCTTTGCTTAGAATACACTACCTACGTGGTGAATCCTACACACTTGCGTCGCGAGCTTTGAGTATTCAGCCATACTCAATCAAAGGTCGCGAGTTTCGACAGTCTCGTGAACTGTCAGTAGAAATTGCAAGCTTTGGCTAAATATATTATTCTTGTGGAGCTATAATTAAATATAAAATAAACTGACCAAGTGCAAGTCAGACACGCACTTATAGGTTTCCGTACACTACTTTCTAATTTTCCCTCTACGTTCCTTACCTTTTAATTGTATAGTTTGTTAAATATAGGTCGAAGATGGAGTATTAAATGGATCTGGCATTTAAATAACAATAATAATGTGAAAAGGATAAACAATCACTACTCACTATACAATCACTAGTATGACAGAGCGAGATGGACAAGAATTTTTTATCCTTCTCTGCATATGCGATTTTCTTGTTTGGAGCATGCTCTGGCTCCCAGTTCTAGTGCACCCATTGGCTTTTACCCGCTGGGCTGCGTTCACGTCCTCCGAAGAAGATTTTTTGGTTGTTTCGCAACTCGCTCGAAGGTACGGAACGACCGCGGATAGTTAACTAGTTAGTTTCTTAGTTTATGGCTTCTGTGGCCTGTTGTCACAATTTTACCAATGTCCGTTCATGCTAGTTTCATAAAGCATGAGGAGAGTGTCGGTAAAATAAAAATATGGTCAGTGTTCAGGAGTGAGAATCGACCAGAATTTTATACATAAAGATGATTTAATCTATAACAAAAGACAACACAACTAATATTAAATACAAACTATGTTACAGTACACATAAACTTAATTCTAATTACACAAATGATACTCATTATTTTACAATATTAACAACCAATATAGTTTACAATCTAATCTTATTTATTTTAATAAATTGACATAACAGAGGGTTAACTAGAGGAGAGATGGTTAGGGATAGAAGGTATTTAAATGTAGTTGGACGAGGAATACTAAGAGGAAGAAGATCGTACAAGGAGCAATTAAGTGTAGGACAGTTCAAAAATATGTGGTTCACGCTCTCTTCCTCTAGGCTATATTCACACATTGAGTGATCCCTGATCCTTAGTTTGGCCAAGTGAACAGGAGTACATGTATGACTCAATCGAAGACGGCAAATTGTGGAAGTCACAGTTTTATTTGCTTTGCGAGACTTAAAGAACCAGGGAAGTTTAAACGACCACGGGTGTTTTTCACTTAAAATGTGACTTTGACATTTTTCGCAGACTCGAATTTTGAGGTTATGTTTATTTATTTTTCTCATCTAAATATTTTCCGTTTGTTTTTATGAAAATTGTCTCGTCATGTCATGTCTTGGTCTTGACACTGCAAATAGCTTCCTATTCACTTAATCTGTAGCAAAATTACAGTTTTCCCGCCAAATTTACTGTCACCAACGTCAGAGCGTTTTTTAACCATCGAATTTGATGGTTAAAAGTTGCAACCGGAGTGAAACAACCGAGGTCGTGAACGACACAGACTGACAGTTGCTACAACCGAGTACAACGCTCTGAGGTCGTGAACGGGATTAGAACGTTTGGTTGCCCTCCAAGTGTAGGTCGTGAACGCAATCCTGTCATGTATGACCAGACCAAATGACGTTGCTCATTTTATCTTATAGCTGGCATATGTATCATGTGTTCAACATTTTAGTCGTGTTATATCTCTATAGCTATTTCATTCGCATACGCTTATGTTTTTTCTGTTTAATTTTCCCGCTACGGTTTCAGTTCACTTCATAATCACATAGTATTAATTTATAAATCGGTGCATAGTACGATTGTAAAACTGTGGTAAACCCGGGTATACCTGTGGTATTCCCATATAGTAGGTTCCTTTTCAATGGAGTCTATATTCGTCTCACTCACTATTTTTTACTATCTCTTAGTTTGGTTGTCATAATTGTCATCAGTAGCATGTTGCGTAGCATCTCTACTTAATCTATTGTAGCTTGGTAGCATGTATTTCTACTTAACATGCGGTAGCGTGTTATCATATTCAATATATTTATTTTAGTGTTTTATTTTGTGATTTGCAACAAATTACCTAGTGTGGAAGTTTGAGAGCATTAAATTTATGGTGTGTGATTATTAACACTTTGCTTATGAGTGATAATGAAACATAGAAATTGTGAAATATATGGGTTAAGGACTGCAAGGACTAACTCTACTAAACCTTATTTTATGACAAGATTTCTACTTGTCGAAGCTCGGTAAGTAGATCAACTTAGGCAGGCTTAGCTGAAAACCAGCGTCTAGGTGTGCAACCTCAGACATATGTGCTGAGTTAAGCCTTTTTGGCACCTCACCTCATTTTTATCAGTTTTATGTTCTTGTTTTTTGTATGTTTACATTATTATAATATTTAGTGTTTTTGAATTTGTTATCATGTGAGTTTTTGCCAAATAAACGATTTTCTTCTTCTTCTTCTTCTTCTTCTTAGGATAATAGCCGTTTACTGCTTCTTTAGTGTTTCAATATTCATTACTAGAAGTGCCCCGTGGCTTCGCCCGCGTTAAAAACGTCTTTCATTTATTTCAAATTCCTATCATAAAAATACATCAACATAAGAAATAGCTATATCGGTCCAACCGTTTTCAAATTATCGCGTGACTAAGGAAAATAGGGATACATTTTTATAAAACCCAAAAATCTACAATGATTTTAAGACTTTTTCTTTTTTTTACCCCATTTCACCCTCTTAGAGGTGAAGTTTCAAAAAATCCTAAAACACGTTTTTACTTATTGATTTTCAGATATACTTATGTAAAGTACCTATCGAATATAACAGAATATCTAGGTAATCTTGTTTCTCCTTACAAACTTTAAGCCCCTGTTTCACCCTTTTTTGGTGAATTTTGGAAAATCCTTTCTTAGTACACCTTTACGTACTAAGACAAATATACATTCCAAATTTCAACTCTCTACGACCAGTGGTTTAGTCTGTGCGTTGTCTGTCAGTCAGTCAGTATGTCAGGACAAAGATTCTTATAATATTAGATGAGTCCAATATTTCATCAATATACAAACTTTATAAACTCTTTGTGAAAAATAGTGCGGGGTGCATTGCGGTGCTTCTCGATATCGATAGTGTATGTTATTTATTGTTATGATATGATCAGGGATCGGAATATTAGTGCAATTTCGCGAGATATCATGACCATATTTTAATAGGAATTAGGGATCAACCATCATAGTGATATTGAGTGATATTCCTCCTGCACAGACATCACCTATTATTCTATCTTGTTATAAGGTCAATGACGCTGTAAAGCTGATTTAGGGTGGAATCTGGCTAAGCGTAAAACATGTGATAACTCGCGATCCCAGCTACTGAGGAGAGGAGCATTTTGCAGGTAGATTATACATCAGGCTAGGTATGCACAGTTTTAATATTCAATTTCAATTTCTCACACCATGTATATTATTATACAGCGTGTCCCAGAAATTAGTGTTAAGTGATAAGTCGTTAAGCAATTTCTGAGGAAGATGGATATGCCGCTTAGTGTGGTCTAGCCTTACGGCAGCATAACTACACGACGTGACACGGCGCGTCAGATTTGATGAGTTGGTCAACTTTGACGCGCAGTGACGCGGCGCGTAGTTACGCTGCTGCGTAGTATACTGCGTAATACCTCATACAATTTCTAAGAAAGAATATTATTCGCTACGTTTCATGTCGCGCCGCTGCCGTGAAGTGTCGCTTATTGCGGTCTAGCCTTTAGTGGTTGATTTATTAAAGCAAAATACCTATAAACCTTCACAATCTAACCACGAAAACAAAATTAGTTTAGTACAAATAACCTACACGTGGAGCGGTGTTTCAATCTTTATCAATATATTTACTGACACGGTACATCACTAGGATTTTTGTTATGTTGGTCCATTGATTATTTTGCCGGTATGTTGGCTACTTTGAAAGAACCCTGTTTTGACATTTCGCTACTTGGTCGGTTTGCTCTATCGTATGGGAGTCCCGACTCATTTTATCTTAACGTAGTATTAAGTCAAGTGATTATATTATATTGTCAGTGTCAGTCAGTTGTAGTCAAAGAGTAACATAATATATGTTGTAGTAATCTGTGACTTCACAGTTCACAGTACAATACAAAATCATTTTTTTCTTGAAAGTAATCCACAGAGTACTTTTATATACTGGAAAAAGTAATCTTCTAGTAAAAATAGTAAAATGTTATTTTTATTGTAATTTTTGGATTCGAATCCGATTAAGTGGTTTTGTTGTGTTAAACTTTTCCACGAGACCCGGAGATGTGGGTGAAACCGCAAGAAGTTTTCATCAAAACTGCGTTGTGGTAATGTTAAAAAATATTCAGGAGAAGTGTCGATAGCAGCTTTGAAGTTTGATATCTTGTGCGATATAAAATGCGTATGTATCTTTCATTAGGGATTGCGACCAGACGACGCTGTACTTCGTCTTGCAGCGTAGAAAAGGGCACGGCAAGTCGAGAGGATTGTCTTCGCTGCTCGTCGGCACACTAGATAGCGTTCGCGATACAAAACCAGCTCCATACCGAATTCTACACCAGACTCCCAACTCTGAAATATATTATGGTGAGCACATAAACCTATACAGCTACATAAACCCGAAGTATATGATATCATACTGTGTTTATCTACTTTGAGATAATGCGCTAACATGATTATCACATTGTTTTTGTTTGTAAACAACTGCATTTACACATAAATCTCCATTCTCCATCTAATTCATTAACTTGTGAAAACTTGAGTACAATTACAATTTGTGATATTTCAAATTTCAAATTTATTTATTTCAATAAATGGACATTCTTACATATATACATCCATTTCCATGATAGATATCCATGATAGATGATGACCTATAAATTTGACTTTATATTACAATGGACTCCATTTATATGAAACCATTTAACAAATTGTTATGGTAATTTCGCTTTATATTTTGTATTGTTTCAACAGAAATGAAATAACATAATATATTTTTAAAATCAAGGTGTATTATAAGTACTGATGTTATAACTGTGTAATAAATATGGTAGTAAGCGTCATTAGTACACTTTAGATTCAGGTAAAGTCAAGTGTGAAATGTGCCCAGCTGAAGAAAAAATTGTAGTTTGAGTATATCATCTGAATCTTGAGTCGATTTAAATCTATGTACATCTATACAGATAAATAAAATTGAAGCGTCTGTTATTCCAAATGAACAGTTTTTCACTAAATGCATATGAAATTATATATGGCTAGTTCTAATATAACTCTGTATTCTAATCTATAGTTGATATATATTATGTTATTAACATGTTGATTATAGTTATTACTGACAGTTATATAGTAAAACAATATTTTAGTTTATTTTGATAGTAAGCATGTGATATAGGTCCATCCAGTTAGCTGACAGTCTTCCTGCTAATAAAAACTGCAGAACTTAGCAGAGAATTGCTCAGGACTGTGTAGAATGGCGTATTAAGGAAGAGGCCTATGTTGGTAGATTAGTGGGACAGCCAGAATCTCGCTCATACGCTCACTGGATGCGGTTGCATGCAGTGCCACAGCCATTCTTGCGGCTTCGGTCATTTAATTATTTATCTTTCTGACAATTTCTTCTTTATATATCTTAATTGTTATTATGTTTTGTCAGTATTTTCTTTTTTTTTAATGTAATATTTTTGTGTATGTATAATTATGTTTTTGTAATGAATTGGGTCCTGTTACCTGGTTAATTAAATGATTTGATTTGATAAGTCATTGTAATTAAATTCTAAGTATGTCAAACAGTGGATAGAGAAAGGCTGATGATGATGTGATATTTATTTATTACAAACTTTTCATCTTTTTTATTATTATTATATATATATTCCTTGTCATATTCCTTGTTTCTCTTGTTCTCTTATTCCTATATTATATTCCTTGTCAGGACTACGGAACCCTTATAGTTTCGTCATGTCCGTCTGTCTGTCTGTCCGAGGTTTTGCTAAGAGACTGTTAATACTAGAAAGCTGTAATTTTGTGGGGGCATGTATATAAATTACGCCGACAAAGTGCTGAAATAAAATTGTGAAAAATATTTTTTTTTAGGGTAGCTCCCCTGTATGAGAAGTGGGGATGAATTTTTTTTTCATCGTCTACCCCATCGTGTGGGGTATCGTTGAATAGGTTTTAAAATGACTTAAGGGTTGCTAACACAATTTTCCGATTGAATGCTCCATTTACGAAATAATAAACTTTAAAGTGTAAATTTTTGTTCCAGTAGGGCGTCCCCCCCCCCTCTAAAAGCTAAACTGCTGCCTTGAAAAATCTGGAAAAATTCGTGATAATAACGCATTTCATAATCTTTAAAGGAAAACTATAGCGGTAGAGATAACTTTATTAGTTTAGTAGTAATAGTCGTTGAACTTGGGTGTTGGATAATTTTGTACCAAATACAAAATCCTTAGAATAAATCCTTTAAAGTGAAAAAGACAGAGTACCTAGTTGCTTGTTTATAACGGGTAAAGACTTGCATTGAATAACAGGCTACTACGGAACCCTACACTGCGCGTGGCCCGACACGCACTTGACCGGTTATTTATTATTGTTATTATTTTAAATTGTTTTGTTACAGTCATAGCAACAGCATTAACAGAGCAAGAAATCAGACAAGACTGGCAATGGTTGTTTGAAAATGTCTGTCCTACATTGCATTCGTTTGATACAGAGGAAGAAGTGACAGAGTTTGTTTGCTGTAAAATTAACTCAATCAAAGCTACTGAGCAAGAGAATTTCACAGAAGGTAATTTGTCTAACTATAACCAAAGTTGATGGCCAGTTCCCATTCTAGGTCTAGCATGATATAGATACCCATAGATTTATAGTGTAGTGGAATCAGAGGTCTGTGATGCTACCATCCTCGGAACTGTTTCATGAATAAAAAAAGCGAATAACTCTCACCATTAAGACACCTATCAAACAAAGAATACTATCTATATAATACATACATCAAAATCGGTTCAACAGTTTGGGGGCTACGATGCCACAGACTGACACACAGATACGCACATACACACGTCATACTTATAACATCCCTTCTGTTTGTCTGAATTAATAAAGAAAACGAAGATTTTTATGTTTAAGTATGTTGATTTCTTTATCCACTTTGAAATTAATTTGAATTTTTATTTTTGCCAATAGTACGGTACATCTCAGGGGTGGTGCTTTAATAAATATTATCAAGATTTGATTTTTATTTTCTCTTGCTAGTTACCTACTGAAAACGATTTGCAGAAATTGCGCATATGTTTTTAGTTTTTTAAACGATATAAATTATTCTATACTGTAATTGATATGACACACCTCATACCGATACTGTTTATGTCCATGTATGACATTTTATATCACTATTTTGTTGATAAAATGTGTAATGTGATCATTTCCAGATGAAGATACTCTCACATACAAAAATGTTGATTATGAATTCCATCAGAGGTTCGAAGGTCTACCTAAAGATGAAAAGTTGGTGTGCTACTACTCTTGTAGGTAAGAAATGACATATCTTCAAAATCTGATTATACTTAAGGAATCATCGTCATCATCAGCCAGTGTCAATCCAATACTGGACATAGGCCTCTCCCAAGATGTGCCACTGAGCCCGATCTTATCTATCTACTTAAGGAATACTTAGTAAAATTTCAAGGTGTTCCAGTGGCCAAATAAATAAAATAATAATGAGTACAATACTGGCATTAAACATTTTAAGTACTAGCTGCGCCCTGCGGCTTTGCCTGCGTTGAGTCCTTGTGAAATGTGATAAATAAAGAACCGCTCGACCAATTTTGTGCAAACTTTACATAAACCATTTACTAAATAGTTCGAACAAAGCCTAAACAGTTGGTTTGGATAGGTGAGCCCGTTCTTGAATTATAAAATTACAACGAAAAGTGGCATTGATTTTTATATATTGATGACTAGCTGTGCCCCGCGGCTTCGCCTGCGTTAAAAACAACTTTCATTTATTTAAATTTTTTTTCATAAGAACCATCTTCTGACGATAAAAAACATAACAAAAAAAGAATTAGCGAAATCAGTCCAGCCGATCACGCGTGATGCCGTGACCAAGGGCAATTGGGATTAATTTTTATATATAAGAAGAAGAAGAAGATGTGCATTTGAATAAGACTGAACAGGCATTATCTCCTAAATCGGTCTGCTTGCTCCCAGCAAATGCCCAAACCCCATCAGGGCCATATTACTGACACTCAATTTTATTTTATATCTTAACATTGAAGATAAATTTTAATTTTATTTTATTTGTGATTACAAATAAATTTCTGAGTATAATTTACTACATTACCAGTATCTTGTGAGAAGTTTTTTTTAATAAATGCTTACTGTGGGTTGCACATTACTAATAGTCTCGTTTACCCCTCCAACTAACCTAAATTATGCTTGTGTCTAGAGTAGGTTCTCGTCAATAGTGCAATGGGTGGGGATCAAACTCACTACCACTGGATTGCCTCGCCGACGCCTCAGCCAATGGGCTATTGCCGCTTTCCAACTCCTTAGCCATTGGGTTTTAGCCTTTCAAATTAGAATTATAAAAATATTATTGTTTCATACTTACATCTTTTTAACCGACTTCACAAAAACAGGGGAGGTTCTCAATTCATTTGTATTTAAAAAAAATGTGTGTTACCTCAGAATCCGTCAAATTTTAACCGATTTGAAAAATTCTTTTTTGTTTGTAAGATTATGCCTCCCATTTGGTCCCATTTAAATTTTATCGAAATCTGATAATAATCTTCGGAGATATGGAGGTAAAAAAATATAAAACAAATTTTATACCTTGATGACATGATTAGTGTTGTTGCTAGTGAATATTTACACTATCGTGGCATGTGAAGTCGGTTTTTTTTATGTTTGTTAATGATCTTGTTCTTCTTTATCTCTTCTGATCTTGTTAATGATCTGATGTTTTGTTAATGATCTTAAATTATTATTTTCAGTTACTGGAAAGGCAAGATACCTCGGCAAGGTTGGATATATCTCTCAGTTCACTACATGTGTTTCTACTCCTATATATTTGGAAAAAAGACAACAATCAAGATCCGATGGGCAGATGTCACTGACCTGGCGAAGACAAACAGTTTATTGTTCCCCGATTCAATAAAAGTAGTAACAAGGGATAGCGAATACTACTTCACTATGTTCCTGAGAAAGAATGAAACGTTTGCTTTGATGCAGCAGCTAGCTAATATTGCTATGAAACAGTGAGTTGTTTTTACTTCACAATAATGTTTATTGTTCGTTTTTTCTGGATGTATGCGTCGGAAAAGTTGACAATTTTTCTTATATAATCTGACTAGCTGTGCCCGCGACTTCATCCGCATCGAATAGTGTCTTTGGGTAGCATTAAATAATAAGACACATACGTATCCCAGCTACACCGCACCGCACCGCGCCACGCTAATCTCCCCTTCAAGTTCAGTGGTTTTGGCGTGAAAGCGAGACAGACAGAGTTACTTTCTCATTTATAATATTAGTAAGGATTAGTAAGAATTGGCTACTGCTTTCTCGCGTGGTGGTAAGCAAAGATGATTTCTTGTAATATGTGGTGCATAATGTTTGTAATAACAATACTTGTTGTATTTGTGATATGTAACCATAATGTTTTATTTCAGATTAATCGACGACAAATCCGGCAGTTTCAACAGTGATAAAGAACTGCTGACAAAACTCAGCAAGAATGTACCAAAGAAGCCGTCCTTCCTCAAAAGAGACTTGGATGCGAGAAAGCAATCTAATCTCTATACATTAAGGTTCAGATTGCCTCAGAATGAAAAGCTGGATGGTACTGAAGAATGCACTTTATGGACACCTTACAACAAGAGGCATAATTGGGGAAGATTGTATCTGTCACAGAACTTCATTTGCTTTGATAGTCGGGTAAGTGTGGTTATTTGTCTGGTCTAACTACCGTCAAGCTAAAAGTCTGTCGCCAAACATCTAATATGTTGCGACAGCTGTACTTGATGGTAGTTCCCATTAAGCCTAGAGTGGAACCGTCCTCTAGAGTGGAACCACATCGTCCCTTCTTCGACACGTCACACATCAACAGTTGAAATAGTGGTCAAACATCATAAATAAGCCGGCCAAGTTCGAGTCTGACCCGCATAGTACAATATTATAAACAGCAAAATTCTGAAGAAACTATTTCTTGTTGATTTCATAAGCCTACAGATGATCAGACAAATTTTGCTTAGCATATAAAGAAGTTAACAGTTTTCTTTTTCTTTTTGTGTGAATTAATCAGTATACCCATGGGAATGGTGGAGACTTTTTTCTGTAGGACGCAATAGTTTAAGAAAAATTGCGATGTGGTAAATAAGAAAGTTAAATACATGCCATGCATGCATTAATCGTCATCATAATATAATATGGTAGCTTTATAGTATACATGTGAGTCATACTTTGTTCATTATTTATTTTGTGGTCATGCCTTAATATTTTCATTGTCGGCAGTAGGTATAAACTTTATTTGAATAATGTTTTATGCTATTGTCCATGTATATTTAATTATTTATGTAATGATCTGCCTGCAGTAGCACTCCTATAGATTACACAGATCAAACCACATTTCCAAATAAAATTCTTCGAATCGATCTTCAATCCACACAAAAATCTATCAATCCAGAGTTTTGCGTGTCTGTTATCAACAGACGTCATCGCTTAGCATCAAGCTTGCCCTATTACCTCATACAATTAAAAGTCTATAAAAATAAAGACTTTTTTTTTATTTCAGGTACGTAACCTGGTCCGTCTAACGATACCTCTACGCAACATGCATCAAGTGGAGCGAGCAGACTCGGGTGGTACTGGCAGCAATGAAACTGGCAGTATATTGATTACCACCGCCCATCACACCAGCTTCCTCTTTGGCAATATCGCTGACAGGGACTTTTTGGTGCACAAGATATCAGAACTGCTTGCTAAGTTGCCGAAGTAAGTAGATTTTTATATTTTTGTTTTTGCTGTTTTGTTTTTTAAGAGTGGAGAGGAGAGATATAATTTGTCTATAACCAGGATTTTGCGGTTTTGCCGGGAGCGGTAAATAGTGTGTGTGTGTGCTCATTGTAATTTATCCTAAAACGCGTTCTTCCGTCAGTGTGTGCAATTAATATGAAATAAAAATTCATTGTACGTTCACACTAAAATTCCACTGAAAGGCTGTTATGTAAAATCCACATCATTACTAGGGTATGAGTGGTATGACTTAATCTGGACTATGACTGGAACTTGACGTGAATGTGACTTGACTCGACTTCTTTACTTGAATCTACGAAAACTTTATATATTCTAATACTTTGACACTGGCTAAATACGCTAATCGTGTGGAGCCATAAATAAACTTAAAAAAAAAACAGGATTTTATGGCGTTGAATTGACAGGTTGTTGATACACGTTTCTGCTCTCAGATCAGCATTAGTGGAGTCTGGCCATAGACATATTAAAACTTACAAGCGAGACATCCAAATGCCTCAGGATACGTATGCAGTACAGTGACCGCAATATTTTGGTATTGCATAGTTCTGACTGTCAAAGTGTCTGCAGGCGTCATCTCATCACCTTTTCCTTTATTTCGCAAAGGTAGCGTTTGACCACTGTTTCACCTGTTGGTAAGTGATGATGCGGTCGAGGATGGTAGCACGCTAGGCTTAGAATTATTATCAGCCAATTTCCGAACACTGCTGGACATAAGCATCTCCCATGGCACGTCACTGAGTTCGATCTGAGGCCTAGAATGGGAACTGGCTTTCAAGGCCAGCTGCCAGAACACATTGATGTTAGACGACAGACTACAACTTGAGGATGGCAGCTGGCCAGGTGGCCACTAGGTAGTGTCCTAGCACCACGCACTTATCATCAGGCGAGAGTCTTGTTATCCTGTTATCTATTGTGAGATAAATTGGCCAGTATTATACCACTATCTCCTCTGATGTTAAGTGACTGCGCAATCTAAGATTTCATTCATAAGTGGCAGTAAAAACAATTCAGTTTTATTCGCATTGTTTAATTCGTTTGTATTACTGTTTAACCGACTTGACAAAAAAGGAGGAGGTTCTCAATTAGCCTGTTTTTTTATGTTTGTTACCTCAGAATTCTTTAATTTCTGAACCGATTTAGAATATTATCTTTTTTAACCGACTTCAAAAAAAGGAGGAGGTTTCTCAATTCGACCGAAATATATATATATATATATATATATATATATATATATTTTATTGTTTGTTCGCGGATAACTTCGTCGTTTATGAACCGATTTCGATTATTCTTTTTTTGTTCGAAAGGAGATATCCCAAGTGTGGTACCATGGTAATTTTATCGAGGTATGATAAGTATCTCCAGAGATATTGAGATAAACATCTCAAAATTGGTACTGAAAATGAATAGCGCGGCATTGAAGTCGGTTGTTTTTTAGTTTTTAAACGATATTATTTGAGAGACAGTATGCTTTCCGTTTGGTCCCATTGTAAAGTTATCGATGATCTGATAATTATTTCCAGAGATACGGAGATAAATACCTCAAACTTAGTACTGAAAATGACTAGCGCGGCATTTGAAGTAGTCTGTTTTTTTAGTTTTGTAAACGATCTTAAGTTAAATATTCTTGGATGGATATACTTTGATATGCAATTATACCAACTTGTACAATTCTAAAAAGTAAATTATAAGCTTGGTTTGTTTTATTGGTTTCCATGTGTTTGTTATTTTAAGATACTATCTACTAATACACTTTAATAGGCATGTTACAGAAGTATACTTGGAAGCTATAACATAATGGTTTGTTATGCCTGGGAATTCACATTTTCAATCATCAATCATCATAACATTAAAGCTAATACATATTTGATTCGTGTATTTAAGAAAAATTGAACTAAAACACGGAAAATAATCAAATATTATTTTTGTAAATTGTTAAACAATCCAAAATTTCATCGTACCGACGGGACTTGAACCCGCAACCTCCTGAATAACATGTTCAGGTGCCAATTAAGCAACAGTGCGATGTATCGTTACGACGAAATTAGTGGATTGCATTTGTTAACCCAATTATGCATTGGTACGATGAAATTTTGGATTGTGTTTAACAATTTACGGAAAATAATCGTTTAATTTAATTCATTTTCTATTTTTCTCATACTAACATTACTCTAGTGTAGTCTTTAAAAGGATATTAATTTGTGTTTGAAATAGCATTACACCCACGCTAATTTGTCGAAATCAACAAGATAATAACAAATGATCATTTTTCATTAAAAGTCGATAAAAATAAAAGTATTTGGACCAGTTTGGACATTTAAATGCCGTGCTTTTCTTGCGTAACTTTTGATTGGTTTGAAAGTGCTTGCTTGGAGTTCGTTGCGCACGGTATGTTAGCCAGGTAGAAAAAAAACATGCGGGACAGTCTTTGGGGACTACCGATAGAAGAGAAAACTAAGTCACTTGTGAAATGTGTCATCGAGATAGACAGTATACTAATAAAGCGTGCGTTGACAATGACGCGAGTTTCAAGCTTTTTCTTCACCCTAAAAGTATACATATATACACAGTACTTACAAACACTATCTAACTATGTAATTATATCCTGATTTAAGTGTAGTGCGATTGTGAGTGTGAGTGCCAGCACAAGCCAACGGCTTATTGGCACGATATGAAATGTACATATTGATAAGAAAGTTATTGAAATAAAATAAAATAAAAATAAATAAATAAAGGTCATGGAAAGCGTTCGGTGACGATTATGCGAGTTCCTTGATTTCTGTTCACCCAAAAAGTGCCCAACGCGACTCCAGAAGTTTTCACTTCAAAAAAACTTTGAAATGTACAAAACTTACCATTCATTTTGAAATTTTAAGACGTGAGTGTTGTGTAAAGCCGTTTTAAATACATAGTTCTAATATCATCCTCACAAATATTTCAGTTATGAAATAACATACAATACAACCAATATAAGCCATGCTTTGAAATCTATTGAAACTCGCCTTGCTGAAGCATCCTAACAACTCTTCGGTGCATCTTGGACTTCAACTGCCAGCATCTTGGGTTTCTGCATTGCTGAATGACTCTTAAGCCTTTAGGCGTAAGATTGATTTTGCATGTTCTTATTTGTGACCACAGCGAACCTTGCAGGGAGAAAGCTACGAAGGCAGTCAGCGGGGGCGGGGTAGACGAGGAAGAGAAGTGGACGCCTCAACCGCCGCTCATGACTTTGTTCAGGACTCATCAGACTTCGCCTATTAAACAGATTCAGCTGAAGAAGGTGATTTAAAAAAGCGACTTTTAAGAATAGTTTCGTTAAATTTTGTTAAATATGACCAATTATTTGATGATTCAGTAATCCATTTATAAATTATGTGTATGGTTATTATATTGCAATTGGTGTAGACCGCACTCCTGTTCATGGAGCGATGTACGCAAGCTGGCTGGTTGGAAACAAAGAGCTGAAGATCGAGCTATGACGTGCCATAGGTGAGGCCTAGGACCAGTAGACGGAGATGGACTGATGATGATAGCGTTGGTCACTGTTGGAAACAAGTAGGCTTAGAGTTTCTTTGTGTTTAGTCAGTCATAGAGATGGCGTGGTGTGATGATACGTCGTTACATTAGCAATTGTAGTATTCTGTAAATACCTACATTAGGATTACTACTGGTGGTAGAAGCATAATATATCGATATTCCGCCTGACTTGCTACCAAAAAGTATAGCTTACCATCATAAAGAAGAAAATGTGCTGCTATAACCTAACAGTGCTCTGGCAGCACACAGCCCTTGAGAGTCGAGAGTATTCTCCTAGCCTAGCGTGTTAACCATCTTCGACCACATCATCGCTTACCACCAGGCGAGATAGTGGTCAAACGCTTGAGAATGGTGTTGGTCTAGTTAAATCTTCGTCTATATGAATGAAGGCATTTAGAATGTATAAGCTTATTTTGTTTTAGGAAAAACAATGGGAAGACCATATGGCTGAAGTAGGCCGTGGAGTCAGCATGTATCAAACTACAGACGGCAGTGAATTGGTCGTCAACGGTATACCGGAGTTGCTTCGCGGTGAACTATGGGCAGTGTTTTCGGGGTCTATACTTCAGAAAGTAAGTTTTTTAAAACAATAGAGCCTCGACTGAAACATGCCTTGTAGACATCCCTTTGGCCATCGAATTGCCTAACTAAGGCTGAGTTGCACCATCTTACGTAAACTATAACAAACGTCAAAAATCAGTCAAACGCCATACAAACCCCGCCCCCCCCCCCCCTCCCTCTAAAAGCTAAACGGCTGGCTTGAAAAATCTGGAAAAATTCGTGGTAATAGCGCATTTCATGAACTTTAAAGGAAAACTATAGCGGTAGAGAGAACTTTATTAGCTTAGCAGTAATAGTCCTTGAACTTGGGTGTTGGATAATTTTGTATCAAATACAAAATCCTTAGAATAAATCCTTTAAAGTGACAAAGACGGAGTACCTAGTTGCTTGTTTATAACGGGTAAAGACTTGTATTGAATAACAGGCTACTACGGAACCCTACACTGCGCGTGGCCCGACACGCACTTGGCCGGTTTATTATTAATTTAACTTTTAATTCGGAAATAATACGAGTCACATATATTTATGCCAATCACAAAAACCAAAATCAATGCTTTTCTTCTAAGACTCATGAATATACTCTTTGTTATAGGCTCAGAACAAAGGCCTCTACGAACGATTGGTCAACAAAGCGCTGTCCTCCAAAAACCCGGCGAATGACGAAATCGAAAGGGATTTGCATAGATCGTTACCGGAACATAGAGCCTTTCAGAATGATGTTGGTAAGTATTTATTAAAATAACTAATGTGCTTTAGACCACACGAGTTCAAACAACTGAAGTTAAACTTCTTTATCTCCATCTATATTCATTTGTTATCATTGTAATAATTTGTTTCTGTCTCTATTTGTTAAACAAATAATTGTGAAAATAAATAATTATTATATTGCACTGTGTTTTAGTTATACGAAATGTAAACTGGCTTTGAGAGAGAAAGAAATAGAAAATGTGTGCTCGCATCTCACTCTCTTGTCCCTACAGTAATATACGAAACGTAACTCTCTCTCTTTCTATCTTCACTAACTTATATCTCCATCTCAACTTCCGTTCGCCTCGCCCGATCACACTTTTCGTAACGCTCTCGTCACGCATTCACCAGCTTACTCCCCAAGTCAAGCGTGCATAAAGAAGTATTACTTAAAAAAAACATATATAGACATGTAAATATTTAAGTACATAACTATGACTAACTCGTGAAGCTGGCCCAGCAGTAAGCGTTGCGATAAGTCCAAGATAAATTAAAATACTGTCTTTAATTTCAGGCATATCTGCCCTCCGGCGAGTTCTATGCGCATACGCCCTCAAGAACCCAACTATCGGCTACTGTCAAGCGATGAACATCGTCGCATCAGTGTTGCTAATTTACTGTCCAGAGGAGCAAGCGTTTTGGTTGCTCGCTACGATATGTGAAACGTTACTGCCTGATTATTATAATACAAGAGTCGTTGGAGCTTTGGTAAGTTATTGACTGTCATCGCAAAAAACTTAGGTACATAATTTGTGTGATTGATGTTATTAATTACCCCCCCCCCCCCCCCCCCGGGGGTAAAATAGCATTTCTGCGGGGGTAGTAAAGAAAGCGCGCGAAAAGTACGAAGTACACAGAGTAAATCAGTTTCATTGATGTATTTTTTATATCATATAGTTTTACCATTATCTCACCTGTTGGTAAGTAATGATGCGGTCGGAGATGGTAGCATGCTAGGCCTAGAATGGGAGCTGGCTCTCAGGGTCAGCTGCCGGAACACATTAGGCTTTTTGGCTACAGATTTTTCCATTTATTTTTCTGGGCCATCGTGGTATCTCTTGCATTAACAGTGGATGCACAATATCACATCACGATCAATCGAATATTTACATTTATTAAGGTCAACTTGGGTAAAACCGGCATACTCTATGATTAAAGACCGTTATTAAGTTAAAGGAAGAAGCGAAAGAGGTATGTCAGGATCGTAGCATGTGGAAAGAAGTAGTCTCTGCCTACCCCAACGGGAAAAAGGCGTGATTGTATGTATGTATGTATGTATTAAGTTAAATCATAGCTGTTTTTCTCTCACTATAATGTTGCTAGCGACATTTATTGGCGCCTCTTCACAATCGGCGATCATAGACGATCACACGCGAGCACGATCGTGTAGAAGGGCTACTCGCCTGTAGTCGGCCATCATCGTCCTTATTCCTCGTCATTATCGCGGCGATCGGTGACTTGTCGGTTTTTCGGGCACGCATCAAAGGGAATCGCTTGTAGTTAGGAAACTCGTGCCCACACGATCGCCGATCATTCATTCACCGGAGGACAGCGAAGCCGTGCGTACTTCGCGTCGTTTTTTTGTTTTTAAGGCCATTGTCTTGCGATGCAAAATGGAAAATCACGTTTGACGTGGCGCCACAGATTACATATTAGTTTTACATCTCTTTGCTCCCTCTGCGTGAACTCTCGCGTTAGTCATAATGAAAGAAATGAAAAGTTTACTGTTGCTCTACTTTGTAATTGATATTTGACATTGTTTTTAATGTAAAAGCAAAAATAGGCTGAATTGTTACTGTTTATAAACCGACTTCACAAAAAAGGAGGAGGTTCACAATTCGACTGTTTTTTTATGCTTGTTACCACAGTACTCGATCCAATTTTTACCGATTTTAAAAATGATTTTTTTGTTTGAGAGATTATGCCACCTGTTTGGTTCCATTTCAATTTTATCGAGGTATGACAATTATCTCCGGAGATATAGAGTTAAATATCTCAAACACATTACATACCTTGATGACATATGCATTTGTATACCTTGACGACATGATACTACTGTACCCCTAGTACGAGTTTTTATCGTAAACGCTTTTGACAGATCTCCCATAGTTTTCGACTTATTCTGGCTCTCTGATTGGTCTAAATTTAGTGAAGTGTAGTAACCACTAGAGGCGCTGTACGGTTTTTCATACAAAATTTGTTCGATGTACGATATCGAGTTTGGTATGAAAACTCGTACTAAGGGTACTGGCTATTTTGACTATCGCGGCATGTAAGTGGTTTTTTTCGTTTTGTACGATCATAAATTACCAAAATCATAATTAACTATAGGTACATACTAATTGACGTTTATTAGTCTCACATGAACTCAAGTACGGTTGAACCAATTTGCCTAATTTTTGTTTTAATACATTTGTAGAAATCCAAGGAAAGTTTAAAAGGTGAAAACATATTAAGAAACTAGCTGTGCCTCGAGGCTTCACCCGCAATAAAAAGAGTTTCATTCATATAAAAACCTAGTCCTGATATTTTATCTAATGCTATAAGAATCTTTGTCCTGACATACTAACTGACTGACTGACAGACAACGCACAGCCTAAACCGCTGGTTGTAGAGACTTGAAATTTGGAGAGTATATTTGTCTTAGTACGTAAGGTTGTACTAAGAAAGGATTTTTTTTTAATTCACCCCTTAAGGGGATGAAATAGGGTTTGTATGGAGAAATAATATTAGATACGTTTTTTCTATTCAAAACTTCGCACAAGTACTTCAGTTAATAAATAAGTAAATACGTGTTTCAGACTTTTTCTAAATGCCACCCCTAAAAGGGTGAAGTGGGGTAACAAATTCTGAAATTAATATTGTTTCGGATTGCGCTGAAATTTGGCATGCAGATAGTTATTTTGACGTAGGTATCCGCTAAGAAAAGATTTTTCAAAATTCACTCTTTAAGGGGATGAAATGGGGTTCAAAGTTTGTATGGAGGAACAATATTAGATACGTTTTTTCTATTCGAAACTTCGCACAAGTACTTCAGTAAATAAATAAATAAATACGTGTTTCAGACTTATTCGAAATGCCACCCCTAAAAGGGTGAAGTGGGGTAGCAAAGTCTGAAACCAATATTGTTTCGGATTGCTCTGAAATTTGGCAGATAGTTATTTTGACGGAGGTATCCGCTAAGAAAGGATTTTTCATAATTCACTTTTTAATGGGATGAAACGTGGAAAAAGTTTAAACCGATTTGGTGTATTTTATGAAAGAAGTCATAACGCGGGCGAAGCCGCGGGGAACTTCTAGTTATATATATATGTATAAATATAATATTATTAGCCATATTGGCTCACCCGTTCTTAAGTTATGGCCTGACCAAGGGAAATAGCCAGACAAGATAGAAACCGAAGACTTATTTTTCTTGAGAAACAAAATATTATAAACGCTCTCTCTTCCTCTCTATTAATTACAAACTAACAAATTTTTTCCCGTTTTAAGTCCGTTTTAAAATGTTTCTACCGTATTACCCTCTTAGGGGTGGAATTTTAATAAACCCTTTCTTTTATAGGGTTCCGTACCTCAATAGGTAAAAAAAGGAACCCTTATAAGATCACTTTCTTGTCCGTCTGTCTGTCTGTCTGTCTGTCTGTCTGTCCGTCTGTCTGTCTGTCCGTCTGTCCGTGTGTCACCACCAATTTTCTCAGGAACAGGTGGACCGAGCAAGTTGAAATTTATACCAAATACTAAAGTTTATAGTCCCTATTAGGTGTATACAAATCAAGGAGCTGAGTCAACACGATAAAAAGACATGGGCAAATTTAGATTTTCGCGAAAACTTGTAAGTACCACAATTTACCTTAATCAATCGAGCCCAAACTCGGTGGGGTTATGTTGTTTTATAGCCGAGATGCCGTTGTCACCTTTCAGCTTCATCATCAGACCCTGGATATCATCTAGGTGTAAAAGTCCTCCTCACGACGAATCAATCGAGCCCAAACTCGGTGAGGTTATATTGTTTTATCACCGAGATGCCGTTACCACCTTCCAGCTTCATCATCAGACCCTGGATAATATCCTCTAGGTGTATAGTCCTCCTCAATACAAATCAATCGAGCCCCAACTCGGTGGGGTTATGTTGTATTAACAAAGAGATGCCGTGGCTACCTTCCGGCTTCATCATCAGACCCTGGATATCATCTAGGTGTAAAGCCCTCCTCAAGATGAATCAATCGAGCCCAAACTCGGTGGGGCTATATTGTTTTATCACCGAGATGCCGTTGCCACCTTCCAGCTTCATCATCAGACCCTGGATAATATCATCTAGGTGTATAGTCCTCCTTAATACGAATCAATTGAGCTCAAACTCGGTGGGGTTATGTTGTTTTATCAAAGAGATGCCGTGGCCACTTTCCGGCTTCATCATCAGACCCTGGATATCATCTAGGTGGAAAGTTCTCTTCAAGACAAATCAATCGAGCCCAAACTCGGTTGGATTATGTTGTTTTATCACAGAGATGCCGTGGCCACCTTCCGTCTCCATCATCAGACCACACAAGTTACATTGCAAGTTAAAAATAATAGCTTGTAATTTATTATATTATAATACCTAATATTTGTTCAGTTTTAGAATTTTATTAAAGTAGAGCAACTTTAGATGCGTAACAGAGCTTGAGCAAGGTAAAGCAAGAGTAATGTTAGAGCGAGAGGTACGCTCAAAATTCGGCATGGACCATACGTCTGATCGAGACAACTGCTTGGCCGCCACTGAGGAATTTTTCACGCGATTCTTGTTTATAAACTGCATTTTTTAGTTTTTGTCCATGTTATTATTATTTTAGTAATAATTGAATACGAGTGCTAATTTTTACATTGTCATTGAATTAAATCATAGGCATTTTAACACATAATATTTTACGTAAATGCGTCATTTTATTATCAAGAAAAAAACAGTTTAAAAAACAACGAAATCTTAAAAAAATTATGATTTTGTAAAATGTGAGTTAAGAATATGATAGATATTAAGAAAATTCTATCCAGGATATATCAAATAAAAAGATGTTTTTCAATGTATGTCCTGAAAAGTTTTGCCATTTCTTTATTTATTTCCATATACAAGGTCTTCAAACCTAACCCGAAATGGTGTTAGGCACGGCAGAGTCCTGTTTAGCGTTTGATTTACCAACCATAATACTTCGTGATGATCATTAAAAAAATATGTAGCAATAACTTATCTCCAGAATATTTATGTACATCAATTTTTATTTGTTCATATTAAGTGGCTTCGCTTTTAAAAAATATTAACGCTGCACAAATATTTCGCCGCGAGTCAATTTTCCAAGACAGTGGCCTTAAATAAATAAATGATCGCTCAATAAATGATCACGGACGATCGTGTGGATGCTTGCACAATGATCGTGACGATTACCTTGCCGATCACAGACGATCAACGAGAGTCGATCATCGCCGATTGTGAAGAGGCGCCATATGATACAAAATTGAACCAAACTATAATAATGTTGTATCGATACTGTCAATCCTAACTGTATAGCTACTCAAAACCGAAAGTTATTCCACATAGACGATCTTGCCTTGTAGACGGTCTTCCCAATGTGGACCTTACCATTGACATTATATTTTGTTTAGGTCGACCAAGGCGTACTAGAAGAGTTAACAGAAGACCATCTCCCCGAGCTTCACGCGAAGTTAGACGAGCTCGGCATGATGAAGATGATATCTCTGTCCTGGTTCCTCACTCTCTTCATCAGCGTGATGCCTTACGAGTGCGCTGTCAACGTCATGGACTGCTTCTTTTATGATGGAGCTAAAGTTATATTTCAGGTATGTCTTACAATGCCAGGTAAAGTGATTTTTTAAATGAGGGTTATATGGGTAGATATAAACAGGTCAATGGAGATACTTCAGTTCGGTACCCTTAGTACGAGTTTTCATCGTAAATGTCTTGTTTTTTTTTTGTTTTTATATCATATAGGCTAGCGTTTGACCACTATCTCACCTGTTGGTAAGTGATGATGCGGTCGAATATGGTAAGCACGCTAGGCCTAGAATGGTAACTGGCTCTCAAGGATAGCTACCGGAACACATTAGCGGCCTTACTAATAAAGTTTTTTTCACTCTGTGTACACGTTGTATACCACAAAAGCTGACCAATAAAAATATTTTTGACGTAGGCGTTGGATAAAGTTGGTATACAGATGTGCCATTATCAAAGGAGGCTAATCATTTCTTAAACAGCCTGGGACCCTAGTTTAGCGAGTGTGTAAAGGATTAAAATGGCGGATTTCTCTAATATCAGCTGATCAAATTCATGTCTAGACATAGTAACTATTATTGAATCTGTGTCTAGTATTCTGTGAATAAACGTTTTGATTCTTCAAACTTCAAAAAGTATGTTGTTATTTGAGGATCGTTTGTATGTGTTAGATTTGTTCTCATTGAAATGGATTACATAAATTATTTCGACATATTTGACCATTGGGAGATAGAGGAGGCAAATAAAAAATCGAAAACATTATGAAGACCGTGCAGATCCATTTGTTTGAACAATTCAGATTTTCCATTTGAAATACAAATTACAGGTTTACGAAAAGCTATGTGGAACAAACTAAACGCAGTGATTACATTCTCTTTGGAAATTGACAATTTATTAAAAGATGGCTACAATCATGTTTATATTGTATCCATGGAGACCGCTAGTCTCCATGGATACAATGTCAACAGCGTAGACAGAGGACAACAGTCAATTTGAATGTTTCGTTCTAAAATTTGTTTTAAGTCTTTTACTCCTACTAAAAGAAAATATTTCCATTATATCAACAAATTTCAACAAAAAGTTCTAAAAACAACGTAGTTTGATTAATATTGCATTCCTAAAACACAATTTCATGACTAATATTAATAATTAGTAAACTTTATGAAAAAATAATTTACGGAACTATTTAAGACGAAAACAGTTTCGAAACGAATTGACTAATAGTTGCCAGATGAAAAAGAAAAAAGTGTTAAACGTCTATGTAGATACCCACCGCCTATTCAACGTTTATTAGTCAAACTATGGATTGACGCGTGTTTAGCGCTCATTCACTGTGCAACTGTACAACCGTTTAACAGATGTATAGGCAAATTTTTATTAGTAAGGCCGTAGATGTTTGGCGACAGATTTTCTAACTTGAGGGTGGTGGCTGGCCAGGCGGACACAAGATAGTGTCCTACAACCATGCACCATGGTTTTGACAGATCTCACAGTTTTCGACTTATTCTGGCTCCCTGATTGGTCTAAATTTAGTGAAGTGTGAAAACCACTAGAGGCGCTGTACTGTTTTTCATACAAATTTTTTTCGATATACGATATCGAGTTTGTTATGAAAACTAGTACTAAGGGTACTTACTGTACATACTTACTTCGATTCCTCAAAGGTAATAACAAAAATAAAATCGATAAGGTGCCGTTCACGGCCATGTTCAAATGCTGTATTTCTTTAAGATATTTATAGATAGTCATATTTATTAATTCCAGGTGACACTAACATTATTGGATATAAACAGAGAAAAGCTCCTGAAATGCACAGAAGATGGACAAGCAATGCAAGTACTGAATGACTATCTTGAAGGCATTTACAACGAGGAGGCGATGGCTCTCTCTACTGAAACAAGGACCGCTGAAAAGGTTTGTTATGTAGCGTGTTGGTTTGGATGAAGGATCCTAGCTCCTATTAATGTGATACTTTTGTTTCCTTGATTTTTCCACAGATCAAAAGATCTCTCTCTCTCTCTCCCTCTCGTTTCTGCTCTTTCTCTTCCTTTGATCACGCTCTTGCACTTTCTCCTTCTTTTGATCTATCTCTTGCTCTCTCTCCCCTCTTTTTTTCTCTCCGTTGCTCTAACAATACAATACAATACAAAAACTCCTTATTGCAAACCAATTAGGTACATATCTACTTCAAAAATAAAAAATTATGTCTATGCTTTATTACAATGGGCGGTCTTATCGCTATTAGCGATCTCTACCAGACAACCTTTGTATGGACAGAAATACAAGAAGAATAAGACGGTGGTGTACAATAATAAGTACCTATATATATATATATGTGTACAACATTAAATGGTAGAATAATATAAATAACTCAAACAAATATACTACACATATAAAACATACTCTATATCAATACAATACATACATTACAATAACTTTCTAACTCTTTTTTGTAGAACTTCTGCTTTTCCACCCAGGGCTTTATCAGTTAAGTTGTGTTTCCTATGATTCTGTCTTAGGTAAAATTTCATTGTATCATATATTTTTGAAATATCTAAATTTCCATTGTATTCATAATGTCTGTCATAAAATGTCATTGCTTACATTATAGTTAATCTAATACTATAAGAATCTTTGTCCTGACATACTGACTGACTCACTGACTCACTGACTCACTGACAGACAACGCACAGCCTAAACCGCTGGTCGTAGAGACTTGAAATTTGGAGGGTATATTTGTCTTAGTACGTAAGGGTGTACTAAGAAAGGATTTTCCAAAATTCACCCCTTAAGGGGATGAAATGGGGGTTCAAAGTTTGTATGGAGAAACAAGATTAGATCGTCTTTTCTATCCGAAACTTCACATAAGTGCTTCAGTAAAAAAAAAAGTAAAGACGTGTTTCAGGTTTTTTTGGAATTCCACCCCTAAGAGGGTGAAATGGGGTAATAAAGTGTAAAATCAATATTGTTTCGGATTGCGCTGAAATTTGGCATGCAAATAGTTATTACGACGTTAGTTCCCACTGAGAAAGGATTTTCCAAAATTAACCCTCGAAGGGGATGAAACGGGGGTTCAAAGTTTGTATGGAGAAACAAGATTAGATAGTCTTTTCTATCTGAAACTCCACACAAGTGCTTCCGTAAAAAAATAAGTAAACAAGTGTTTCAGGTTTTTTTTTAATTCCACCCCTAAGAGGGTGAAATTGGGTAATAAAGTGTGAAAATCAATATTGTTTCGGATTGCGCTGAAATTTGGCATGCAGATAGTTATTACGACGTTAGTTCCCTCTGAGAAAGGATTTTCCAAAATTAACCCTCGAAGGGGATGAAACGGGGGTTCAAAGTTTGTATGGAGAAACAAGATTAGATAGTCTTCTCTATCTGAAACTTCACACAAGTGCTTCAGTAAAAAATTAAGTAAACACGTGTTTCAGGTTTTTTTGAAATTCCACACCTGAGAGGGTGAAATGGGGTAATAAAGTGTGAAAATCTATATTATTTCGGATTGCGCTGAAATTTGGCACGCAGATAGTTATTAAGACGTTAGTTCCCTCTGAGAAAGGATTTTCCAAATTAACCCTCGCAGGGGATGAAACGGGGGTTCAAAGTTTGTATGGAGAAACAAGATTAGATAGTCTTTTCTATCCGAAACTCCACACAAGTGCTTCAGTAAAAAAAAATGTAAATACGTGTTTCAGGTTTTTTTAAAATTCCACCCTTAAGAGGGTGAAATGGGGTAATAAAGTGTAAAATCAATATTGTTTCGGATTACGCTGAAATTTGGCATGCAGATAGTTATTACGACGTTAATTCCCTCTAAGAAAGGATTTTCCAAAATTAACCCTCTAAGGGGATGAAACGGGGGTTCAAAGTTTATATAGAGAAACAAGATTAGATAGTCTTTTCTATCCGAAACTTCACACAAGTGCTTCAGTAAAAAAATAAGTAAACACGTGTTTCAGGTTTTTTTGAAATTCCACCCTTAAGAGGGTGAAATGGGGTAATAAAGTGTAAAATCAATATTGTTTCGGATTACGCTGAAATTTGGCATGCAGATAGTTATTACGACGTTAGATCCCTCTTTGAAAGGATTTCCCAAAATTAACCCTCGAAGGGGATGAAACGGGGGTTGAAAGTTTGTATGGAGAAACAAGATTAGATAATCTTTTCTATCCGAAACTTCACACAAGTGCTTCAGTACAAAAATAAGTAAACACGTGTTTCAGGTTTTTTTGTAATTCCACCCCTAAGAGGGTGAAATGGGGTAATAAAGTGTAAAAATCAATATTGTTTCGGATTGCGCTGAAATTTGGCATGCAGATAGTTATTAAGACGTTAGTTCCCTCTGAGAAAGGATTTTCCAAATTAACCCTCGCAGGGGATGAAACGGGGGTTCAAAGTTTGTATGGAGAAACAAGAATTGATTGTCTCTTATATTCGAAACTTTACACAAGTAGTTTAGTAAATAAATGAGTAACACGTATTGTGTTTCAGGCTTTTTGAAATTCTATTCCTAAAAGGGTGAAGTGGAGTAACAATGTCTGAAATCAATATTGTTTCGGATTGCGCTGATATTTTGTATCCAGATAGAAATTTTGACGTAGGTATCCGCTGAGAAAGGATTTTTCAAAATTCACTCTTCAAGGGATGAAGCGGGGTTTCAAATTTTGGATAGTCATTTTATTCAACATTTCACACAAGTACTTCTGTAAATAAATAAGTAAATACGAGTTTCAGACTTTTTCAAAATGCCACCCTAAAAGAGTGAACTGGGGTAAAAAAGTCTGAAAATCAATATAGTTTCGGATTGCGCTTTATTGGGTTTTTCGGGTTTTAAAAATATGAATCCTGATTTGTCTTAGTCACGCGATAACATGAAAACAGGTGAACCAATTTGGCTAATTTTTATTTGATGTCTTTAATGATAGAATCGTTTTTACAAAAGAAAAGTTTTAAGTAAATAAAAGGAGTTTTTAACGCGGGCGTAGCCGCGGGGGACTTCTAGTTTGATATAAATAACTACTGTACGAACTCTAGGCTGGCTTAAGGATCGTTTTAAATGCTACAAAGTTATAAAATGTAAAAATTATAATATAAAGTGCTATGAAAATTAGGTGCTAGGTCAAGTGCTAGGTGAGTACGAACCACGGCACGGTCAATTGCGAACTAAATTAAAATAAGAAATGTTTGTGGAGGTGCAGCTTAGTCTAAATTACAATTAATGCGGTGAAAAGGTGAATGTACGATGCATAGCTCGTACAACTACTTTTCTTTCATTTCAGACAATAAAAATCCAAGAGCTAATATACCAATCGTATCGGAGTTACGGCGCAAGAGTATCAGGCGAACATATAGAACATTTACGATTGAAACATCGGCTGCGAGTCGTCAGGCAGTTAGAAGATAGCTTAGAGAGGAACACTCTGAGAGCTTTGCAGCAAGATAGACTTTTGGACCCGGCTGAATTACAGGTAACAAAACATGTACTATATTTATGAATGGTGAGATAGTCTAGTGGTTAGTGAGCCTGTCCACGAAACCGAAGGTCGTGGGTTTGATTCCCATACGAGACAATATTTTGTTTGTGTGATCTATAAACAATTGTTTTGAGTCTGTGTCAATTCTGTCCGTGATTTGTATGTTTGTAAATTTTTCTAGTACAGGAGTTGTCTGTTTAATAAGATCGTTTAAAAAACTAAAAGAACCGACTTCAAATGCCGCGCTATTAATGTTTAGTACCTAGTTTGAGGTGTTTATCTCCATATCTCTGGAGATACTTATCTTGATGAAATTAGAATGGTACCATTCTTGAGATCTCTCATCATCAAGAATCATCAAAATCGGTTCATAAACGACGAAGTTATTCGCGAACAAATAAAAATATATACATACGGTCGAATCAAGAAACTTCCTTTTTTTTAAGTCTGTTAAAAAAAATATAAAAACTAAGAAAATTCGTCCTTATTTCTACTTTATTTTTCAGGAGCTACTAAGCGTGATCAGAGAAGAATTGCTATGGGCGAAACGCGTTCCATGCGAAAGATTAGAAGCACCTTACGAAGCGTACAGATTGGACTATGGGCAGTTCAAGACTCTATACACCGCGTTATCGCCTTGGGCTAAAGGGGACTACGCCGATGCCATCACTGCTAGGATGTTCAAGGTAATAATAATATTCCAGCAATCCGCACTAAACGTTTTGGTTCGACGTACATAATCCTAACCGCAAAAGAATGGAACACATTTTCGGCTGACTTGTTTCCGAGTAGCTAAAACTTGAGTTTCTTCAAGTGAACAGGTATCTTCTAGGCAAGCGTGCTACACCCAAGATCACATCGTCACTTTCCATTCGGTTAGATAGTGGCCAAATGCTTGCCTATCTGCAATAGAAAATATATATAAAAAGATAGAATAATATGCCCATAATAATCTCTTGATGGGGCTTAATGCGAGTCAGACTTTTATAAATAACTAGTTGGCCCGGCGAACTTCGTACCACCTAACAGACAATGAATGTCGTGTTACCCCAGATTATTATACCTCACCACCCCAGATTAAATAATATCTAAGTATAATATTATATTATATTACCGTTTCAATACTAAACATGCTTATTAACTACAACGCCATCTAACGAATATCTAACGAACTTCTAACACCAACTAAGTTAACACGAAGGTGTTAGTGTAGGTAATTAATATTATTAATAAGGTAAACAATCGTTTATAGATGGCGCTCTAGTAAAAAACACGTTTTTTGTATGGGGAGCCCCTTTAATGTTTAACTTTGTTCTGTTCTTAGTATTTGTTGTTATAGCGGCAACAGAAATAAATCATTTGTGAAAATTTCAACCGTCTATCACGGTTCATGAGATACAGCCTGGAGACAGATAGACAGACAGACGGACAGCGGAATCTCAATAATAGGGTTCCGTTGGTACCCTTTGGGTTCCGAACCCTAAAAATCATGTCATACTCTTAATTTGATCAGTTCTTATTCAACACTTTTTTAGCTCTGTATTCTTATACCTTCCATTTACCACTAGGGGCCTGTTTCACCAATATATTCCTTGATAGCTTATTAGAAACTTATCTGTCAGAAAAGCAAACACTTTTATATGGCTATATTTGTCAGATAAAACAATCTGAAACACACATGTGGTAGGAGTATTATATCAATGTTCTTTCTGCCTGACTTGCTACCAAAATGTAGCTTACCACCATCAAGGAGAAAACCTGCCGCCATAACCTTACGGTGTACCGGCAGAACACAGCCCTTGAGAGTCCGACCATTCTAGGCCTAGAGAGTTCACCATCATAGTGGAAACGCTAGCCTATCAGATGTAAAAAATAATCTCCGCGGCAATTTAAGTTTTTTGTTTGTAATTTGTTTACTTTAAATCGAAAACTTATTAAAATAATAACAACTTATTAACTTAGAACGAAAGGCCAAGTCAAAAGTACCTATTACCGGCGAGCATGCGTGGAGGCACTCATGAGAGTGGAAGAAGCGAAGGAGGTATGTCAGGATCGTAGCATGTGGAAAGAAGTAGCCTCTGCCTACCCCAACGGGAAAAAGGCGTTATTTTAACCGACATCAAAATTCTCAATTCGACCGTATATTTTTTTTTTAATGTTTGATCGCGGATAACTGTCGTTTATGAACCGATTTTGATGATTCTTTTTTGTTTTTTTTTTTGTTGGAAAGGAGATATTCCTAGAATGGTACCATAGTAATTTCATCGAGATCTGATAATTTTCTCCACAGTTAATGGACAACGACGACGATGGTTTCGTGAGCGCGCGCGGTTTGAGCGTAGCTCTCGGTCTGAGCACGCGAGCGGACGCACAACGAAGGCTGAGAGCTTTGTACTGCGCACACGCACCGCCACTGCTCTCACAAGCTGATCTACGTCCCACTCACTTCACTGACACTGGGGAGGAGCTCGCCACAGATGCTATATCCTTCTTTGACAGGTATATTTATTTATAGAGTCTGTGCAAAAAGAGAATCGTCGCGGCGTTACGATGAACTAACATTCAAAGGTAAGGAAGGAAGGTACAAGCCTACCTTCACGATAATGATAAGAGTAGGTACCTACCAAGTATCAAACATTTTTAGTCGTACTAGTTATGACAGCAGTGTTGTCAATGCAACTAAAACAGTAAATTAAAACGACCGATGACCGACGCGACCTCTATTTCTACGACGGTTCTCTTTTTGCACAGACTCTAGTCGCCATATTTTGAGGGTCCAGTGCAGTGTTTTTCAACGTGTGGGTCGGGACCCCCTAGGGGGTCGCGAAGCCTCAGTAAAAGAAAAAAAAACGTTTGAAAATATACCTTTATTAGGAAAATATTAGTTAAAGAGAATTTGAAGGTGTTGTAATTGAGACGGAGGGAGAGCGCATATAATATTTGTTTCTGAAGAAACATGTAATTTGTTTCCTGTAGGCTACGCAAGCGAAGCCGCAGGCAGAAGCTAGTAATATAATTAAATACAGATTATAAACAGTGCAGGAAGGAGATTGCGATTTTTTTTATCATATTAAGGGGCTTGCGTCATGAAAAAGGTGGAAAAACACTAGTGTAGTGGGAGAATGGTCGGCTTTGACGCACGACGTATCGAGTTCAATCTCTGCTGTGTACGTGCAGCTAGGTGGAGCAAAGATATGCGGAATTTACTTAACATGGCTGCCAACAGTAGGAAACGAAGAGCTGAAGATTGAGTTCAATGGCGTAACATGTGAGGGGCCTATGTTCAGCAGTGGACGGAGATTGATGATAAAGGTAGCAAAGAAGCAAACGGCCCGCCGGATGGGAAGCGGTCACCGTCGCCTATGATCACTTGCAACAAGTCTAAAAGTTTAGATGTTTTTGTATAAACTGTTTAACGTTTTTACAAAATGACACAACATCAATGACAATCACAATTATTCCACTCGGAAAAAGATATTGTACTGTGATCGGTATGCATTTTTTAAGTTGTGTTTTACTATTTCACTTTTTTCTTTTTATATAAAATTTGTCTGAAGTACTGAGATAGAGGTATGGTTGGCAACCCTACTTTAATAAATTTTTTTAATAGTCCGACGTTAACGATTGGATGACAGCTGAATGGCTCATTGCCATGTGCACATGTTTTTTTATATTCAAAGCGTTAAATGGAGTTAAAAACTGCCTTTTGCTCACTGCAGGTAGCGCTACTGTTGAGTGTTCCTAAAATATGACAGCTATCTGTCATTTTCAATAGTAATTTTGTAAACAAATAAATTTGTATTGGAATATTTACTTATTATATTGCTATGTGCAGCTATTAATTACAAAAGCACTGTTATTAATGTGTTCCCGAATGAAATTAAAAGAAATGGATTAAAAATGTTACACTTTGCCTTATTTCTTCTTATAATTGGCTGAAAGTCTAGGTCGAATGCATTATTATATCTTTTGAAGGAAATAAGTTTGTGAAAAATCCATAGAAAATTTGCAATATGGCGGTTTTAAGAACACTCAACAGTAGCGCCACCTACTTAGAGCTTTCAGTTTTTAACCCCATTACGTTGATTTACGTTGATTGTAAACTTGATAATTGATTATGATTTATTTAAGTTTTTGGCGTGTAGGTATATGTGCGGATATTAATACTGCCAAAACAAAACACAGTTATAATATCTCTTTCCAAGATATATGGATCTTACCTTGACATGTTTTTCTCGTATTGCAGTATAGAAAACCCGTCCACGCCCGAACCGACCGTGCCTGTGATGCAGAGATCGATCAGCGAAGTTTGTACGGAAGGTAGCTTTATGGACAAATCCAGTGACAGCGCGATTAGCCAATCAGGTAAGAACTAACTATTTTTTAGGGTTCTGTCAAAAGTAAAAAGGAACCCTTATAGGATCACTTCTTTGTCCGTCTGTCTGTCTGTCTGTGCGTCTGTCTTTCTCAGGAACGCGTAAAGGTATCAAGTTGAAACGTATATCAAATACTCGGGTCTAAAGTATCTATCAGCTGTGAAAAATTTAAACTTGAAAGTTAACGCGATCAAAAGATATAACCGTTTATATCGCATATTTTTGCATATTTTGCGATTTTTCAGATAATCAAAACCACCTATTTGTTTGTTATAACCTATTATATTTGTTTGTTATAACCTATAACTCGGTTTTGTTATAACCTATAGAGTACTTTCCGTTGACCTAGAATCATGAAATTCATTCGGCAAGAAGCAAGGTCTTGAAGCACATAATGAAAACCTGTAAATATGTAGTATAATAACAAAAAAAGCAAATTTACTATTACAATATTATTATTTTGCGGTTGGTGTCTTGACAGTGTCTAGGCATCGGTCTAAGAATAGTTTGATTTGACAAGTTTCTACGGAAGCCTCGGTGCACTAGTCAACTCGCACTTGACCGGTTTTATTTTTCAACTGACTTCCAAAAAGATGAAGGTTCTCAATTCATCTGTTTGTTGCTTTTTTCTTTTTTTTGTATGTATGTTACGCGATTACTCCGTCAATAGGGAATATGCATGAAGCTCAGATTTATTGGAAATAATTTTTTTTCGATTCTTTGTTGTCCTGGAGTTATATGTAAATCGTTTTTTTTATTTAATTCCATTTTATTTGCTTAAAATAATAAATTAAAAATGCAATTTAAGCGAGGGAAATTTAAGTTTGTAAAACAGATCACCATTGGTCGAATCGAAAGTTGCCGTCATTATGTACTACTCCATGTGATAGAAACATTGAGCGCGGGAACATAAAAATAAATGTATGGTGTGGTTTTATTGTATTTATTTCCAATTATTGTGTTTCCCGCTTATTATTGTGCTAAAATGTATATTACTAACCATTTAATGTAGATAAAAATGAGTACGAGATTAGAGAAACTGTATAATTTAATAAAAACATGCCATTGGCTAAATACAATAACCGCGCGGAGTCTTAGTTAAAGAAAAAAAAGCTATTTTGCTTCAATCGGCGCGTGTCTGAAGTAAGTCTGAAGCGTCACAATGCATTACCAAAGAGCCCGCGATATGATGGCGTTTAAACTGCTCAAATTTATTTGTATATTTAAATATTTATTTAAAAAATAATAAGTCTAATTCCAGCAGTAATTTATTTTTTTATAATATTATATGGATGTAATTAGTTAAATAAAAATATTTTAAAAAAAACATGCATATTCCCTATTGTGAACCGATTCGAATGATTCTTCTAACCTTACCTCGTTTCCGAGGTGTTCCCATTGTAATCTCATCGAGATCTGATAAGTATCTCCAGAGATTTGACGATAAACGTCTCAAACTTGCTACTAAAATTGACTCGCGGGGCATGGAAGTTGGTTGTTTTTACTTTTTAAACAATCTTAATTATATTTACCCACGCTCATAGTGTGTGGTTCAACTGAATAATAAAAAACAACTGTTCTAGGTTCGTCAGCAGAATCGTCGCTAGCAGACTCCGTCCGTCAGTGTGCGCTAGCCGGTCTACCCCTATCGCTCCCTTCTACCCCGGGGGCGACACCCCACCCCCCTGCGTCCGCCCCTGCACTACCCCGCGCGCACTTCTTGCAGCTACTGGCTGCTTTACACGACTTGACGCATCATGATGCCATGTTGTACGAGACTGTTGTTAGAGCAGGTGAGATAGAAACAGGTCGGTTAACTAAAGCTGGCACGTTAACCGTACTCACACTTATGCAATGTCACTATACAGTATCTTTAAAAATAATCGCGCGTCGATCACACGTGACTGACGTTACCGGTTAAATACCAAAAAAACCACGCTGTATTTATAAACAGCAAAAGAAAAACAATAACTGTCTCCTTCACACTCATAAGCTAGAACGCGCGAGAGAGAGACGGGCAGGCTTTTCATTATGCGTATGCAGTGCGATGTCACGTAGCGCGCTTATTCACAGACACTACACAAGCGCAACGTGTAAATATGTTTTACGTGCCAGCTTTAGTTAACCGACATAAACATATAAACATACAGATGTTTATACTAGTGATGGAGAGAGAGAGGGAGATATAAAGTTAGATTGTTTGACATATTGTACACTTGTATCTCTCTAATTTAAGCGAAAATTAGTTTAGAGCTAGATTTGACTAATACATTTCAGTTGGTGATCTCCATCTAAGCCCTTAAAACGTTTAAAGCTTATTTTATTCCGGACAGACTAGCACTTGACCACATCTCACCTGATGTTAAGTGAAGATGTGGTCTACAATGGAATAGAGTTGGTCTGGAAATGGAAAACGGTAGCGAGACAAAACGCTGGACAACTGACAGTCAAATCTAAGTGCAACTGTCCTAACCCCTATTCCATACTGGCCTATTATAACTCTACTGTCGAGGAGTTAACTAAATATTCAGGTTGTTCGGCAAGTCACGAAATCCGGCAAACTTAAAAAAAAACGCGTGGCTAAATTAAATTATTGGAGCTTGGAATAATAGCCGACTCCACCTATCCTCCATTTTCGTGTCTTCAACGCTCTGCTAAACATTTTGTATAGAATAATGATTTAATCTAAGACGAGAAATGTATCATCATCATAGTCAGCCGGTGTCTGCACTGCTGGACGTAGGCCTCTCCCAAGATACGCCACTGAGCCCGATCTTCGGCTCTTCTTAAATAGGCAAACGTAGCGTAGGACGTCCCTAAACACTAGTTTTCATACCAAACTCGATATCGTCTCGAAAAAAATTTGCATGATTTTTCATGCAAAACAGTACAGCGCCTCTATTGGTTTTCACACTTTACTAATTTAGACCAATCAGGGTGCCAGAATAAGTCGAAAACTATATGAGATCTGTCGAAAGCGTTTACGATTAAAACTCGTACTAAGGGTACATACAGGTGGAGCGACGATATACGCAATGCGATGGGCAGTGACTGGAAAAAAGATAAATGTACAGTGCCACAAGTATAACTTGGCGGTGGTGGTTTTTGGAACTAATTCTTTTAATTGAAACTGTGAGTTTGACGTTGAGAGATTACCGCGACATTATTGTTGATAAATCTGCTACATTAAAATAGTTCAATAATGCCAAAAGTAATTAAAAGTGGTTTAAGAGAAACTGTTATCAAAGTACAAAGTAAAAGCACAGTGGCGCACAGGCACGCCAAGTTATACTTGCCAGACTGTACAATATTTTACTATTTTCAGGTACCATTCTACTACAGTTGGGCGAACTGAATCACCACCGGATGGATTTTAACAGAGAAATCTCAATGGACAGCTTGTACTTAGCTGCAGCTGCTAAAAATGAAGTAAGTAGATTAACTACCTTTTTATCTTTCTGAAATATTTAGAATAATGTCGAAAATCAACTTTATCGGGTTTCGTGACTTCAAAATGAAAGTAAGAGCATATGCTCGACAATTAATAAGCTCTTATTTATTTAAAAAAATAGTTAATAGACAGTCGAATTATTAAGAACCTCCTCCATATTGTATGTTTGAAAACTTGAAACTCTTTAAATTGATCAATTTTGTGTCACGTATAGAATGTTATGTAGATATATAAAATATGTGCTATGAAACGTTATATTAAAAATAATTTTCCAGTTGGACCCCAACGGCAACACAACGGAATCCGAGCATGAAAACCCAGGCCCGTCACCGTCAAAGGAAAACGAACCATCCTCAGAAGGAGTATGGTCCATAACCCTTGAGCAATTCTTAGCCACAATGCTGGCTGAAGATAATTTAGAACAGTTTTTCAGTGAGCAAACTTCTCTCTTACCCCTTTTAGAAAATCTGAAGCAAAGAGACAGATTACAGTCGATGTCGTAGCTGATACAATCAGCCGGGTTGTATGGACTATAGAGAACCCTGCTTTTACATTTTGTGATTCAGAATTGAATAGAATATAAGGTTTGGTAAGTGACTGAAACAATGAAAGACCAAAAAATTCTTCGTGTTGGAAAATGCGTACGGCTTTTGAATATAAGCGCTAGAGCATGCTGTTCATACTTGTAATATTTAATGAATAAAGATTTAAATGGCCAGTTGGTCTAGTGGTTAGTGAGTCTGTCCACGGTCTCTGTCGGTCGTGGGTTCGATTCCCACACGGGATAATACTTTGTGTTATCCACAAACGATTGTTTCGAGTCTGGATGTAATTGTGTAGAAAAAAGAAAGAAGGAAAGAGAGAAATGTTTAGGGCCGCATTTATTGTACATGAGTATTGCAAACTATACAATTGGTCATATTTTATGCAAAAATAGCTGCGGCCCGCGGCTTTGCCCGAGTTTAATCCTGGTTACAAACCTTCCTCTTGATCACTCATGATGAAAACCGCTAAAATTGCGTAGTTTAAAAGATCTAAGCGTACATACTAAGGGATGTTGTTTTATACTATGTAATACGTTACTAATGAGTCGATACATTAATAATGAGATGATTTTGGCAGGGATGGGCGTTATGTATCAGACATCAGTCTCATACAATTTTTAGATTTGACAGCCGAAAAATATGGCATATTCTCTTATGTTCTCTGCTGTGTGAACTTTAAGCCGTACGTCCACCGCCGGCTAAACTAAGTTAGTTTAGCTTAGCTCGCATAGTTGAGCCAGTTTTTCATACATGTGCTTCCACCGCAAACTATGCCAGCTAAGCTACGTGAAATGAAAAACTGGCTCAACTATGCGAGCTAATCTAAACTAACTTAGTTTAGCCGGCGGTGGACGTTCGGCTTTAAGGTTGTGCGATTTCCATACAAAAGTATAATGCACAAATATGAGTATTTAGAGCTAAAACTTGCAAGCGGGATTCAAATGTATTTGGTCTTAATAGAGTCTGTGCAAAAAGAGAACCGTCGAGGCGTTACGATGAACTAATATTCAAAGGTAAGGAAGGAAGTTACTTACTTACCTATTTAGTAGCACACGAGAATGCTAAGCTAGATGCTAAGAGTAGGTACCTGCCAAATATTAATCATTTTTGGAAATGACAGCAGTGCTGTCAATGTAACAAAAACAGTAAAATAAAGCGACCGACGATCGACGCCATCTCAATTTCTACGACGGTTCTCTTTTTGCACAGAGTCAGACTCCTGTCTTTACATATGGGAAATCCTATTTACCATGGAGAATGGACTCTAGGTAGGAGAGCGATCTTTCTAACAAAGCTTGTCTAAAAAAGTTCTGAAAATCTGTCGCAGAGTAGTACTCAGGCCCGCCGGTTCAATGCCTGTGTCGCTAGTGAAGTATATCGATGGCATAAAGCGTAAATGTCGTATCTAAATATTTGAAATTTGAAAAAACAATTTTTGAGTGAACAGTAGACAATCTAGAAACAAATCAATGGTGTATCATAAAATTTTTTCATCATAGAAAGACTAGACTTAGACTATTCGACGCGGCTTTTTTTTCTGTACAACAATATAGTAAAAATTCATTCAGGCAAATTTTGAGATACGACATTTCCGCTTTCTGCCGTCGATATATTACACTAGCGACACAGGTATTGACACGGCGGGCCTGAGCACTACTCTGCGACAGATTTTCAGAACTTTTTAAGACGTCAGTTTCCTATCCTGCTGTCTTTATCCGTAATTGTCCTTGTAATAATAATATAATCCTTGTAATTTACCTACATAATTTGATTGAATAATATCAAATTACTTTAAATGAAAGTCAGTGTCAAATTCAAATTAAAAAAAACAAATAATCATGTAATTATTATGTTCGTATTATTTATTCAATCAAATTATATAGGAAAATATAACTTTCCATATATGTATAAAGACCTGTAGATGTAATTTCAATGCAAGTTTTTGCTCCACTTACTCATAATTTGTGCATTATACTTTTGTATGGAAATCGCACCACCTAAAAACTATAAATAAGATTTTTTAACATTAAGAATACATTTTAGTGCCATTCTTAATTTAATTCTTTACATAAATTACCGACGCCAAATATCGTGGCAAGTGATGCTACTACAAAACGGTATTTTGGTATTTTTGACGTTCACTATAATCGTAAATTCGTATTTTTAAAGTCGGTATTTTAATTAAGACTACCTACCCTGCTCTTCAGAAATTTGATTTACATCAATATATGAAATATATATAGATATCGCTGTATATTATTATGACCATACTTACAATTTAAACTTTAATTAACTTACATTAAATAAAATATATTAGTCCAATCATAATAAAAACAATATTTGTCGCTTGTAACCGTAATATTTTTTTATCCTACAAAATAGAATAAAATTTTGCTAACTAATCGATAAGTTATGTATTGTAATAAATAAGTTTACATTCCAAATATAGGTATATAAAAGCCAGTCTAAGAAGACCATTATTATAACATTTTGCTTATTTTTTTACCCACATTGCAAGAATTTAAGGCTTACCTATAAAATCGCGTCTTAGCTTAAAAATAACTAATCCAATTTCATAATATATAGAAAATCATAAGCATTCAATAACTAAAGCATTACTATAGGATATTTATAAGTACTGGTGTTTAAATCTAGCATAGTACAAATAAATATGTGTAACCTCTACATTTAACAGAGCTTATATCAGAATGTATATTATGTATTGCATTTTATTTTGTAAATAGTTCAGGCGAATATATTTTTTTACCTTTAACATTATATTTTTGCATAACGGTAACAATTATGTACTAGGAATAAAAATCGTATACACATATCGTAGATTGTTACAAATTATTACCTATGGTGTACCTAGTTATTTTTTAAGCATAAAATTCCTCGGAATCTTTGTAGGCAACAAAACACCGTAAATATTAAGATAGATTTTTTTTAAATCTTAATTTTTATTGAGACCTTAAATACTGTGTCAGCCTAACACCGAGTTAACGCGAATTTAATTTAGTCGAATTTAGTTGTGCAACTGCCTATGGAAGTACTTTTCTTACGGTTCCAAGTATGTTTGGTCACAATACTTTAGAACCGATACCGAGTAGGTATTGATTAAAAGTACTCGTATCGTTACTCAATGATATGACTCAGAAGAATATTAAAGCTGGCATTATAAAGCGACAATAATTATTAAAATAAAGTTACGAATGGAACTACTTGACTGGTTAATCAAGCGCAATTTAATCGATAGAAAAGTATCGAATAAGTAAGTACTTGTATTTACTCGTAACGTACTATATACAGAGGCAGTTAAACAACTAAATTCGCCTCGTGTGAACTCGGAATGAGTTAGTAGCCAGGGCTGCGTTCACGTCCTCCGGAGAAGGTTTTTTGGTTGTTTTGCAACTCGCTCGAAGGTCCGGAACGACCATGGGTGTTTTTCACTCAAATTGTGACTGACATTTAGCGCAGACACGAATTTCGAGGTTATGATTTATTTTTCGTGTGTCTGTTTTTACGAATAATGTCTCGTCATGTCACGTCTTGGTCTCGACAATGCCAATTTCTTCCGATCCCCTTAATCTGTAAAAAAATTACAGCCTTTTCCGCCAAATTTACTGTCACAAACGTCAGAGCGTTTTTTAACCATCGAATTTGATGGTTAAAAAGTTGCAACCGCTCTGAGGTCGTGAATGGGGTTAGAGCGTTTGGTTGCACTCCGAGCGTAGGTCGTGAACGCAGCCCAGTATTCAAGAAAGTTACTCAAGCATTGGATCGCAGCACCAATCAAACCAACCAATCAAATTTCCTCATTCTTTGTTTTTATAGTAACAGGCCTTGGTGTTAAAACTACAAATTTTAATGTGTAATCTATGAAGCTTAACTCAGTATCCTAAAAAGTAAAAAAAAAAAATGTTATGAAACAATGCGATATGTGTTTAAGATATTTATATGTAAACTTATAAACGGTAGCAATATGTCAGGCTTTATAATAAACGTTGGTTTTTATTAGTGCCTGAATTGTATATAATATATATTATTATAGTTAGTGCTTCATGGAAACGTAAAAAGGGTGCTTGGTGGCAAAATACTATCCAATAGAACGGTATATTTCCTATAACGGAGAATGGCTTTTAAATCTGATATTTTTGTATATTATTCTGCTTGAATTTTTTGTTCCAGTTGCTTATATCAATTGGACTTAAGTAAATAAAAAATCAATAAATATTTATTTTTGTATGCTTCGATATGTTAGCAGCTTTTATCGACGGTACTTGTGCATTTAAAATAACCTATGTAACAAATAATAATATTTTATAATTCATACCTCGCATATAGCACATTTTTCACCAAAGCGGAAATTTGTGTCAACAACCAACAGCATTTACATTACAGTTTAATGTATTAAAATCTGCCTCTCAGATATGAAGCTCCTATGCCCTTGACTCAACTTTTTTTTAAACTTATAAACGTTAGTCAGCTTTTGCTTGACTCAGATACGAAAGCATCGTCGCGTCGCATCTCGGTATGAACTGACCATAATGCCCGTTTGCACTAAACTTAAGAATCGCCTTAGCTTGTCAAAATATAACCAAATAAACAAGTCCGGCTACCAAAATCTCAAAATTTTGATAAATATCGAATCATTAGCCTATTTGCAAGATATATTTTGAGATTTTGATTCCCGATGTTGCTTTAATTGAGATATTTTGAAATCTTAGCCTTTTCTTATGTTTAGTGCAAATGGGCATAAGTGTCATAAAGAATTGTTAAACAAATAGTAGGATCTCGGTGCGCCGAGAGGCTTAACAGTGTGAATAAAACCTAGTAAACGTTATATTATTCTCGCTTCGCTAAGCCCAGCTTAAGTGAATTAGGGCCCTTAACTTATTAAAGATATTGTTTATAAAAAAATACAGTCGATTTACTTGAAGCACAATTTTATGTAATCCTAGTGTATCTAAGGCTGAGTTGCACCATCTTACTTTAACCGTAACTATAACTATTAACCGGTGATTTTATATGGAGTTTGACAGATTTTTGACGTTTGTCATAGTTAAAGTAAGATGGTGCAACTCAGCCTAAGTGTAGCCTTACTAGGGAGTTACTTATTATGTCCATGTACCTATTTAAAGATTATTTGAATATATCGTTTGATGTTATATAATATTGTTCTTTTTTTATGTCCTTACACAAACTTATGACTAATGAAGCTAAAATGTCGTAGGTAAGTTCCTTATAGAGAACAGTTATGAAAGGATGAAAAGTGATGACGAATTAAGAGAGTGCTAAGCAGTAGAATGGAATGCTAAGTAGTAAGTTAATAAGAGAGATAATATCGTATAGGCTAGCGTTTGACCACCAACTGGTGGTAAGCGATGATGTGGTCGAAAGTGGTGAACACGCTAGGCCTAAAATACTCTTGACTCTTAAGGGCTGTGTGCTGCCGAAACAATGTAATGTTATGGCGGCAGATTTTCTTTTTGTTGATTGAAAGCGCCTTTTGGTAGCAAAACTATAAACTAAAGTATAAATATGTACAAATCTAGGTACTCACTGTTATTAAATCTATCACCAAAATTATAGAAATCTCCGTGCTTTCCTGGAATGCCGATACACCATCGGTCATTGACCACGACTTCGTCTTCGACTGGACTATCATTGTACAACCACGCAAGGAATTCCTTCGACATCCAATACCTGTCGTATGCTGCCCAATTACCATCAGACCAAATAATCGAAGGTTTATAATCTCCGACTATCTGTACAAGGTCAGGAAAGAGCATTTTCGTGACGTAATGTGTCGTTTTAAAATGTGTCTTTTTATCTTCAAGATATAATGGGTTGAACCTGAAATGGGTAGACTCCAAACTTCATGCCGACTTTTCTAACTGCTCGTGATAGATCGCCAACCAAGTCGCGCTTCGGGCATAGAAAAGATAATAATACTACATGCTTCGGGCCTACGTCTACGGAATTCCAACTGAAATTCTGTTGATGGGAATAGCGTGTAGCCATCGTGGTGTTTGCTCGTTAGGACCACGTATCTGAAATTTCAAAAGCTCTATCTATACTAATATTATAAAGAGAGAACATTTGTATTTTTGTATGTTTGTAATGATTTGGCTCAAAAGCTACGGAACCGATTAAAAAAATTATTTCACTAATACATTGAATGGACTTTCGGAATGAAAATAGGCTATATATTATCCCGTTTAAATCAAAGGTACATTTGTGGAGACCTAATTTGCAACCTAAGTCGGCAAAAAAACGGTCGAAAAAACACGTTACTTACGAACGCTGCTCAATTGAAAATAGATAGAAGAATATTTTCTATGGAAGAGTTATACAACTTAATAAGACCTACAAAAAAGTCCGCGACAGCATATATCTATTTCTTAAGGTTGACTCACAGTAACCATTTTAATCTTAAAATTTTTGTTAAAAAATATTACATAACTTCCAAGGCTATTTTCAAGTATATAGTATTAATCCTTATCCAAATAATTACGTTAATTAGCTTGGCCACATATTATAGATTAAAATTGTCCCTTACAGTATATAATTCAAATGAAAACTCTAGAAGATATCACGAATTTCACATACACGTATCGCAAAATTAATAAAATATTTGCAGTGAAACCACAGATTAGGTCATAGTTACTCCGAAAATATTATTATAGGCTTAGCTATGCTGTAGATCCCCATATCGATGGGGGGGGGGGGGGATCCACAATCAATTGGAAGTCAATATAGTATAATAATATGATCTATTGTATAAAATAATATTCATCTATATATGTAATAATATAATATTTTAAACCACCCCGACTGATCTATGTATAATCTTTTCATTAAAAGCATTCCAATAACTCTAACCACGACATTTAGAATCTGAGCTGTAAGTTGGTGAGGATTTGAGTATTCTGTAGAGTCCAGGAGATGTCCCAGCATCAGGTCAATGTTCCATGTTATATTGTAAGAACAATATCGTTGAAGAAGATTTTCGAATTGATCAGACCTATGAAAGTTGATTTCATAGCGCAATCAACTAGAAAAAAGCTCATAGTTTTATAACGATTGAACGAATTTTCATGAATCAAAGCTAAGAACACTCTCGATGAAGACGTCTATCAAACAAAAAAAAACTATCAATAATAAAAACAAAATCGGTTCATCCGGTTAGGTGCTCAGATGCTACAGACAGACACACAGATACACACGTTAAGCGTATATTACCTCTACTTTTTGCGTCGGGGAACGCCGTAAGGTTAAGGCGGCAGATGTTCTCCTTGGTGGTAAGCTACTTTTTGGTAGATTTAATGATCCCACTACCACTGTACGAAAGCTCATGATTCATGAATGCACATAAAACTTTCATTGGTAGGTATATAGCTAGGACCAACGATAACGACAACGACCGTCGGGTCAGAATCAGGGTAACTATCCTTTACGCCAAAGGGCCGTCCAATATCACTACGTAAGTATTATAAAACAAAGTCCATCACTGCGTCTGTCTGTCTGTTGGCAATAATCTCAATAGCTACTGAACGGATTATCCTGCGGTTTTCACCAATAGCCAGAGTGTTTATGAGGAAGGTTTAGGTGCATAATTCGTTAAGGTTTCGTGTAAATTGGTTGAAATATTACGATGATTGTTAAATATGTTCATATTTTATATTCGATGCAACAAACTGATGCAATTTTTATAGGCATATTTGTTCTACCCGTGCGAAGCCGGGGCGGGCTGCTAGTATTACATAACAATAAAATGTCTGTAAAATGTAGGTAGGCATAAGTTGCTTTGCCCACTAAAAAGCGAAGCATTTTTAACAAGGTTACAGGTAAAAAATAACTACAAGCAAGGACTCGCCTGATTTATAACGCCACGCGTTGACGCCTAAATTAGAATTAAAGCTAAGAACACAATCAAAATCGGTTCATCCGTTTGGGCGCTACCACATATCACTCCTCTTTTTGTGTCGGGGGTTAAAAAAACAAGCGAATTGAGAATCTCTCCTTTTTTCAAGTGGGCATTAGTTTTTAGGCCCAGACTCCACCAAAGTAGAGATGTGCGGAGATGTCAGAGATGATTTTCAGCTAGGTTATATCCACCGAAGCTGTAAGGAGATACGTACCTACTGGCTAGACTGAAGTGGAGATGTGTGCTGGCTAGATCGTGCGGCGACCGGCGAGCTTTAGATAAGCTGTTTGTTTGTTGTCACGCCAGTTTACTAGGCACAGTTTACATCTGCGCTTTGTACCGCCGCTCAGCTCAATTTCAGCGAGGCACAGCTCACATCTCCACTTCGATCGCTCCATACTTGTACTATTATTTATTGTGTGTCCATACAAATATGATAGGTACATCTCCAAAATTCGTCAGATACGGTTACAATAAAAAGATGTTCATTAATTGTATGGGTTTAGCATTATCTTACCATTTGGCATGTGAATAATGTACCAAATGTACTCGATGGTAGTATCCACTGAAAATGGATGGTGGAGACGTTCTGGGGTAGAGACGGAGACGAGATGAATCACGAAGCTAGAAGAGAGGAATTGTACTGGGCGCATTGGCATTGCGCTGGTTCGATGTTTTGCTCGCTAGCTTACAGAACTAATAAAATAAAATAAACCTGCCAAGGGCAAATTGGACTCGCACACGAAGGGTTCCGTACCAACGTTCTATATGTTATGAGATAGAGCAAAAAATGCCGAACATTATTTATCTGTTGTGATATCGGCCATAGTAATACAAACTGTCTAAATTTCGGGTGTCTACCTATTATTATGTTAAAGTGACAGACGGACGGACAGCGAAATCTCAGTAATAGGGTTTCGTTAGTACCCTTTAGTACCCTTTGGGAACCCTAAAAAGCTATGCATTCCGTTACAATATTATTTTAATAAATAATTAGACAGTCAATTCAATTTGGTTCAGAAACACAGGACTGTGACGAATAGTACCTACCTATCACTTGAAAAGCGCCTATATACTCTTCTTACTTTATGCCTATACTATACTATACCCAGCAGTTGGATCAAACAGGCTGCGGGTGATGATGATTAATAAACAACAAACAACTTACTTAAACCAGATGTGTAAAAAGTTATAAATAAAAATAGATAGGTAAGTAGACCTATAGCAGGCCTCTCTCACTCGCCCTAGCTACAGCGCTTTAGTTTATACTAATACCGAGTTCACACCAGGCGATTCTAGTCGTTCAACTGGCTAGGGATGTACTTGTCTTTCGATTCCAAGTACTTTTAGAATCGATACTTAGTAAGTACCGGTTATAAGTACTCGTTTCGACTCGTTAAACAATTATTTGTTTCGGCAGAAAATTAAGGCTGGCATTATACAGCGATAATAGGGTTTCGAATGAAATTTATGATTTGATAATCAAGCCCGATTTAATCGATAAAAAGTTCGATTGTGTATTTTTCTTTTGGGCTTTATCTCCTTTTTAGAAAAACAAAACCACCATGCTCTTGTTCCATGCCTGTGGAGTTCTCCCAGTGAAGAGAACAGAATGGAGGAGCTGTTGTTGCTGGCTTATAGCGGGGCTCCTCCGGCTTTACGAAGCTCCGTTGTGATTCCGTTCTTACCTGGAGCTTTTCCATTTTTGAGCTGTTTATGATCTCATCTCGGCTGACTTCGGTTAGGTCTACTGTGAAGTAGCGGGTTAAGGTGGCTCTACAATCCTCAGTATCGGGTACGGGCCTTAAAGCATGCGATGCATAGAGTTTGCTGTTGAAGTCTTCAACTTCCGACAGAATCTCCGACTTAGATGCGATGACGTTCCCCGTTGACGTTGTCAGCTTTGTGAGGTGGCTCACCGATTTAATCAGAGTATACGAGGTATCAAATTCTTGGTTTTATTGCGCACCTGGTTATTTGACAAAGCTGACAGTGGAATTGTTCGTCTCTCCTCCATTAGTCGAAGTATTTCTGCTGAAAGTTCCTCTTCGTAACTTCTTCTTCTCTCGAGTTCCTGATCCAAATAACTTTCTAAATAGAAAAACACTAAACCAAACTAGATATCTATGTAATCGTGTCATCAATTCAGACGCGCGTCGCAGACTGGCGTATTTACAACTGCAAATGTCCTGCTCGCACGTCTCTACGCTAGGTAATAATAAGAATCTCACGCCGCGCAAAATTGGCGACGGCGCGCCGGTCATGCACGGCGGCGGCGCTCATGTCTACCCCCTTATATCTCAGAAACGGTGGCTCGTAAGAAAAAAGTATTGATACATTTTATGGTCTACAATTTTGTCTAAGGTACTTTTATGATAAAACTTACAGTTTTTCTGAAAATCGCGAAATCTCATTTTTTGATTTGAATAAAAAAAATTCCATACATGGGAATGATGGGGAACTTTTACATATTATTTATAATTATGTTTTGAACAATTTTTCTGATTTCAGCTTTTTGGGACTTTATGCACCTTCAAATGTCTAAATTGACCGGACTATTATGGAATTTATGGATTTTTAAAGTTCTTTGGTAATTGGTATGTTAGTGCCTAGTTAGATAGGAGTCGTTGCTATTGTATTGTATCTACCTCCTTTGGAAAACTTACGGCTAAAAAGTAAAATATCTTACCACTAGGCGAGATAGTGGATCAGATATATTTAAAAAACTTTATTATTATCTACGTTTTAGCTATATTAACAATTGGCTTTTGGTTGTGTCCAATCTACACATACTGTTTATATATACTTAATTACCTATATTAATAACCTATACTTAAATACCTATATGTTCCTAAACAATGCCATATTAAGAGACATTATGATAAATCTTAGGCTGGGTTGCACCATCTTACTTTAACCGTAACTATAACTATTAACTGGTGTTTTTATATGGATTTTGACAGATTTTTAGGGTTCCGTAGCCGAATGGCAAAAAACGGAACCCTTATAGATTCGTCATGTCCGTCTGTCTGTCTGTCTGCCTGGCTGTCTGTCTGTCCGTCTGTATGTCACAGCCATTTTATTCCGAAACTGTTAAGACTACAGAATTGAAACTTGGTAGGTAGATGTATTATGTAAACCGCTTTTCGATTTTTATACAAAAATAAAAAAAATAAAAGTTTAAGGGATACATCACATACATGGAACTGAAACAAAAAAAAATTTTTTTCTTCAAACCTGTACTTGTGTGGTGTCTATAGATAGGTCTTCAAAAATGACATTGAGGTTTCTCCATTTTTTCTCAAAGTCAATCATTTGAAATATAGGCGCGTCTAAAGTGGTAAAATGTGTGTCCCCCCCCCCCCTCTAACTTTTAAAGTATGGGAGTGAAAAATCTAAAAAAAAAAATATATATCCTGTAGATCTCAATAAAAACTAACAACGAAAATTGGTTTGATCGAGATACAGTCAGCAGTTTTAGAGATAAGGCGACCGCAGAGATAACTTTGTTTTTCATACAAATACTATGAAAAACAAAGTTAATTTTGTAGTTGCGAAAAATAATAGTTATGGAATACTTAAATGTGTTACGGAACCCTACGAGTGTAAGTCCGACTTGCACTTGGCCAGTTTATTGACTTTTGTTATAGCTAAAGTAAGATGGTGCAACGCAGCCTTAGTGTTTATCATAGACGTAATATAAAAGGATGGTGCACTTCAGATATTTTGACAAATTCAATTTAATCCATATGCTGTAACAATAAGGTTGTAATTGTATTGTAGAACAAAACGGCTCAATTGAAAGGCACCGGGGTGGTAGTGTGTCCTTGTCTAAAAACCTGCTAGTCCTATATATGTTCTATACTATATGTCGTCGTATATAAGTCGTCCAAACAAAAGAAAGGGACAAACTCCGTTCGAGGTCGGTCTCATCAGGGCCGATTTGCGCATTCAATTTATATCAATCACGTCTATGGTGTTTATCGACATCTGCAAACAACATAGGTAGTATAGATTAAAGATGACAAGGTAGATGAAATACCTAGGTATTATTCGTATAATAATAAAATGCAACAAATATTGGCTCTCATTAAATGAAAAAGATCTTTGTTAATTTAAAATACATTTATTCATGTTGTGTACCGTACCTCCTTATATTTCCAATTATAAACATTAACCTAAAAATAAAATATCCATAGTTGTAAATTTGAGCGTCCATGCATGTTCAGACTTCACATTCGTTGGAAATTTAATTCTAGCCACCCCCTTTGCAATGGACCACTGAAAAAGGATAAACAGTATTCACATTTCATCAACACCTAAAAGGGTAGAATAGAACATAGAATACTTTTTAATGCAAGCGAAGCCACGGGCAACTGCTACTTTGCATTAAAATATCAAATACTCTTTAGTATTTAATTGGCCTCTATAATTAGAAATGAATACTAATACCATTAAAAATTATAATGGGCCATTTTATAAGCTTTAAAAAAATCGTTTTCCAGCCGCGTGGATTTCGATACTAAAGATATAAATACGATCACAGCTGTTGAACTAATTTTTTAAACGGCTGGTAAGAATTGTAGTAATAACATAACTAAAATTAATTCGTAAATCACCACGCGCGCATTAAAATAAAAAAAATATATAACAAGTTCACAGACCAATTACGTAAATTTACTTAGAAAACCACAAGCAAATTTACGTTATGTCGTAGGACTAAGTAGTATCTTTTCTGTGGTTATGTGTGTAGTTATGATATTCTCTAGTAACTAATAAAATGATGATGGGTGAAGGGGGCTGAACGCGAAAGACCTACTGCTGTAGACAGGGTTCCGATCTACCTACCGTTCGTAAGAGGGGTAACAGATAAAATCGGTGCCCTCTTACGACGAAAATACAGCATAAAAACATTTTACCGCCCACCGGGACGAATACAGCAACTCTTGCGGTCACCCAAAGACAAGCAGCCGATGCAAACTCCGGGCGTGTACCAGATTCCTTGTGATTGCGGTAAGAGTTACATCGGCGAAACCCGTCGCAACATAAGTACAAGACTGACCGAGCACATTAGAAGTGTGAAGAATGTGGACACGGGAAATTCCGCTGTGGCGGAACACGCGCGGGAGACGGGTCATTTTCTCAGATTCGATAAGGCCTCCGTACTGGCGAAGGAAAAGTTTTTGATTCCGCGAAAAGTACGCGAGGCCATAGAAATTACTCGTCATCCTAATTTCAACCGCGATCGAGGTTGGACCGTGGCTCCTGCATGGAAACCGGTTCTCGCATTCAAACACACTGAAGAACACCCTTATGTGCCCCGAGATACAGTCAGCGTAGTGTGCACGGGCCTTAATATCATGACATCGAGCGACGAAGATGAAGAAACTTCCTACGATGACTCACCGTCACCTGAGCCGGCGGCACCGCCGCTAACCGCATGAGCATTACGTGCGCAGAGGCGCGCGGCGCGAATGACACCCGACGCCAGTATGAACGAGCCGCCCGCCGAGTGCACTCGTCATATTCGCCGCTGATGAAGAAGCGCTAACCGCTTCGAAACCGGTCGCACGTCGCCATCGACTTTCGACCTATTTACGTGAGTCATACCGGTTTTTAGTTAAAATGAATTATGCTCACGATACGTTTAATCAAGTAATAGCTAACCGCTACGGTGCGGTGTGGCTTGAAAAAGTGAAGGTGTTCACGCGTTTGAGAGTCAAGTGTAAAAAACTCGAGTGCGGTTTACGTTATGTTGTGATGTGTCGTGACAATGGTCTCGTACCTAAATTTGCGCGCATTAAACCTGTTAAATGTATTCGGGGATACAGTGATTTCTTCCGTGTCGCTAATGAAAAGTTTCTTCGTCGCGTCATTTCGGATTACCGCCGCAATCTAATGAATACCAACAAAAGTGTGTTTGTTTTACATTTGGAAATAGCAAACATGTTGCCACAGGATCTATGGGAAACATTGGATGCCATGTCTTTTAGCAGAGCTGAGGCCACTACCTTCAATACAACAAGAAGGCATGACAAAAAGTTCCAAAACTTACTTAACGGTACTGGGAACTACCTACAAAAAGTAAATGATATTAAGGTGAGTTCACACTCCATTACGAATGTGGTCAATTTATCCTCTCAAGAACTTTGCGAAAATACTCTGAGTGTATTATCTCGTGGCCTGAATTTTGCTCCTGCGCCAAAAATAATACCGAAAGAAAACATAATAACCAGCATTGAAGAAGGAGTGATCCGCAATCACATACCCCATCATGATGCGGAGTGTCTAAGGCAAGATGTGGCTACCATATTACGAAAATCTAGACCGCCTAAGTCCAACTTGAGCATTGAGTGAATTTACTGCTTTGTCAGCATTACGCAACAATTCATCCGTTTTAGTTTTACCGGCTGATAAGGGTAACGCCACGGTGGTCGTCGATGCCGAAGATTATGATACAAAACTCACGGAAATGATCAGTGACGAAATCATATATAAAAGAGTCAACTACAATCCGACTCTGCGCATCACTAACAGAGTTTTGAAGCTGCTGCGGGCTCAAGATGACATGGAACTGATATCACGATTGCGTCCATATAATCCGACATCTCCTAAATTATATGGTCTACCTAAAGTGCACAAACCTGATTGGCCATTGCGTCCGATAGTTAGTCAAATCGATGCCCCAACATACAAGATGTCAAAGCATATGGCGTCTATTCTTCAGCGTTTCACGGGAAAAACGGACCGTCATATAAAGGACTCACAGCATTTTGTACGACTACTAACTGACCTACATATTCTACCCGAGGAAGTAATGGTCAGTTTTGATGTAACATCTTTGTTCACCAACGTGCCGGTGGGAGACACGATGACCATCATTAGTAGCCTGATTCAGAGCACAGACCTTCCTACGTATTATGTAGACTGGGCCGACTGCTGTCTCAATAGTGGTTACTTTTTGTGGCGGGGTGACCATTACCTACAAATGGACGGAGTCGCTATGGGTTCCCCAATTGCTCCGGTGGCTGCTAACATTTTTATGGAGTGGTTTGAGGACCAAGCTTTAAACACACCTGACAAACCACGCCTTTGGTGGCGATATGTGGATGATGTCTTCGCCATCATTAAGAAAGATATACTGCGGCCTTTCTTGACTCATCTGAATTCTGTGCACTCAAAGATTAATTTCACAGTGGAGGAAGAGCACGAGGGACTACTGCCATTCTTGGATGTGAAAGTTATGCGGATGCCTAATGGAACGGTGACACGTACTGTGTACAGGAAACCCACACATACCGATAGATATCTGAGAGCAGACTCCCACCACCATCACTCACAACTGGCCTCAGTTCCAAAGTCTCTAATAGACCGAGCCCTCCGCTTATGCGATCCTCAATACATAAACACTGAGCTGGATCACCTTAAACGAGTTTTACAGGAAAATGGTTACAATTGGAGACAATGCTGGCGATGGGTGAAGGGGGCTGAACGCGAAAGACCTACTGCTGTAGACAGGGTTCCGATCTACCTACCGTTCGTAAGAGGGGTAACAGATAAAATCGGTGCCCTCTTACGACGAAAATACAGCATAAAAACATTTTACCGCCCACCGGGACGAATACAGCAACTCTTGCGGTCACCCAAAGACAAGCAGCCGATGCAAACTCCGGGCGTGTACCAGATTCCTTGTGATTGCGGTAAGAGTTACATCGGCGAAACCCGTCGCAACATAAGTACAAGACTGACCGAGCACATTAGAAGTGTGAAGAATGTGGACACGGGAAATTCCGCTGTGGCGGAACACGCGCGGGAGACGGGTCATTTTCTCAGATTCGATAAGGCCTCCGTACTGGCGAAGGAAAAGTTTTTGATTCCGCGAAAAGTACGCGAGGCCATAGAAATTACTCGTCATCCTAATTTCAACCGCGATCGAGGTTGGACCGTGGCTCCTGCATGGAAACCGGTTCTCGCATTCAAACACACTGAAGAACACCCTTATGTGCCCCGAGATACAGTCAGCGTAGTGTGCACGGGCCTTAATATCATGACATCGAGCGACGAAGATGAAGAAACTTCCTACGATGACTCACCGTCACCTGAGCCGGCGGCACCGCCGCTAACCGCACGAGCATTACGTGCGCAGAGGCGCGCGGCGCGAATGACACCCGACGCCAGTATGAACGAGCCGCCCGCCGAGTGCACTCGTCATATTCGCCGCTGATGAAGAAGCGCTAACCGCTTCGAAACCGGTCGCACGTCGCCATCGACTTTCGACCTATTTACGTGAGTCATACCGGTTTTTAGTTAAAATGAATTATGCTCACGATACGTTTAATCAAGTAATAGCTAACCGCTACGGTGCGGTGTGGCTTGAAAAAGTGAAGGTGTTCACGCGTTTGAGAGTCAAGTGTAAAAAACTCGAGTGCGGTTTACGTTATGTTGTGATGTGTCGTGACAATGGTCTCGTACCTAAATTTGCGCGCATTAAACCTGTTAAATGTATTCGGGGATACAGTGATTTCTTCCGTGTCGCTAATGAAAAGTTTCTTCGTCGCGTCATTTCGGATTACCGCCGCAATCTAATGAATACCAACAAAAGTGTGTTTGTTTTACATTTGGAAATAGCAAACATGTTGCCACAGGATCTATGGGAAACATTGGATGCCATGTCTTTTAGCAGAGCTGAGGCCACTACCTTCAATACAACAAGAAGGCATGACAAAAAGTTCCAAAACTTACTTAACGGTACTGGGAACTACCTACAAAAAGTAAATGATATTAAGGTGAGTTCACACTCCATTACGAATGTGGTCAATTTATCCTCTCAAGAACTTTGCGAAAATACTCTGAGTGTATTATCTCGTGGCCTGAATTTTGCTCCTGCGCCAAAAATAATACCGAAAGAAAACATAATAACCAGCATTGAAGAAGGAGTGATCCGCAATCACATACCCCATCATGATGCGGAGTGTCTAAGGCAAGATGTGACTACCATATTACGAAAATCTAGACCGCCTAAGTCCAACTTGAGCATGGGTGAATTTACTGCTTTGTCAGCATTACGCAACAATTCATCCGTTTTAGTTTTACCGGCTGATAAGGGTAACGCCACGGTGGTCGTCGATGCCGAAGATTATGATACAAAACTCACGGAAATGGTCAGTGACGAAATCATATATAAAAGAGTCAACTACAATCCGACTCTGCGCATCACTAACAGAGTTTTGAAGCTGCTGCGGGCTCAAGATGACATGGAACTGATATCACGATTGCGTCCATATAATCCGACATCTCCTAAATTATATGGTCTACCTAAAGTGCACAAACCTGATTGGCCATTGCGTCCGATAGTTAGTCAAATCGATGCCCCAACATACAAGATGTCAAAGCATATGGCGTCTATTCTTCAGCGTTTCACGGGAAAAACGGACCGTCATATAAAGGACTCACAGCATTTTGTACGACTACTAACTGACCTACATATTCTACCCGAGGAAGTAATGGTCAGTTTTGATGTAACATCTTTGTTCACCAACGTGCCGGTGGGAGACACGATGACCATCATTAGTAGCCTGATTCAGAGCACAGACCTTCCTACGTATTATGTAGACTGGGCCGACTGCTGTCTCAATAGTGGTTACTTTTTGTGGCGGGGTGACCATTACCTACAAATGGACGGAGTCGCTATGGGTTCCCCAATTGCTCCGGTGGCTGCTAACATTTTTATGGAGTGGTTTGAGGACCAAGCTTTAAACACACCTGACAAACCACGCCTTTGGTGGCGATATGTGGATGATGTCTTCGCCATCATTAAGAAAGATATACTGCGGCCTTTCTTGACTCATCTGAATTCTGTGCACTCAAAGATTAATTTCACAGTGGAGGAAGAGCACGAGGGACTACTGCCATTCTTGGATGTGAAAGTTATGCGGATGCCTAATGGAACGGTGACACGTACTGTGTACAGGAAACCCACACATACCGATAGATATCTGAGAGCAGACTCCCACCACCATCACTCACAACTGGCCTCAGTTCCAAAGTCTCTAATAGACCGAGCCCTCCGCTTATGCGATCCTCAATACATAAACACTGAGCTGGATCACCTTAAACGAGTTTTACAGGAAAATGGTTACAATTGGAGACAATGCTGGCGATGGGTGAAGGGGGCTGAACGCGAAAGACCTACTGCTGTAGACAGGGTTCCGATCTACCTACCGTTCGTAAGAGGGGTAACAGATAAAATCGGTGCCCTCTTACGACGAAAATACAGCATAAAAACATTTTACCGCCCACCGGGACGAATACAGCAACTCTTGCGGTCACCCAAAGACAAGCAGCCGATGCAAACTCCGGGCGTGTACCAGATTCCTTGTGATTGCGGTAAGAGTTACATCGGCGAAACCCGTCGCAACATAAGTACAAGACTGACCGAGCACATTAGAAGTGTGAAGAATGTGGACACGGGAAATTCCGCTGTGGCGGAACACGCGCGGGAGACGGGTCATTTTCTCAGATTCGATAAGGCCTCCGTACTGGCGAAGGAAAAGTTTTTGATTCCGCGAAAAGTACGCGAGGCCATAGAAATTACTCGTCATCCTAATTTCAACCGCGATCGAGGTTGGACCGTGGCTCCTGCATGGAAACCGGTTCTCGCATTCAAACACACTGAAGAACACCCTTATGTGCCCCGAGATACAGTCAGCGTAGTGTGCACGGGCCTTAATATCATGACATCGAGCGACGAAGATGAAGAAACTTCCTACGATGACTCACCGTCACCTGAGCCGGCGGCACCGCCGCTAACCGCACGAGCATTACGTGCGCAGAGGCGCGCGGCGCGAATGACACCCGACGCCAGTATGAACGAGCCGCCCGCCGAGTGCACTCGTCATATTCGCCGCTGATGAAGAAGCGCTAACCGCTTCGAAACCGGTCGCACGTCGCCATCGACTTTCGACCTATTTACGTGAGTCATACCGGTTTTTAGTTAAAATAACTAATAAAACTTAACTTTTTTTTACACCGAACTGGGTAGCACTTGATCACTATCTCACCTGATGTTAAGTGATGATGCGATCGGGTTCGGGTAGATGGTATATCCACCATAAATCGGTGGCGCCTTTTAGTGTCTCTGGATGTCCGATTATAAAATGGGGATGGTGGAATCAAACCATGCAGTTCCATTGCACACTCTCCGAAATGTATCCGATAGAACACCGATAAGCAAGCGACTTTGCGGCGATGCGCGAGACTAGAGTTTCTTACATACCAGTAGGTCGTCGCTGAGTTTCTTGGCTCTCCTATTGAGATAGCGTCCAGTGTCCCCAGCTGGTATTTGGCAAAACCATCCCAAAGGTAAGAACAGTACTCCATACACGACCGGACTTGTGCTTCGTAAAGATTAAGAAACTGTCCCGGTGTGAAGTACCGTCTCACCTTAGCCAAAATGCCAAGCTTTTATGAGGCTAGCTGGGCTCTAGACTCAATATAACAGCCGAAATTGAGAGTTGGTGTCAAATAGATGCCAAGAACCTACTAATAATATGGATAGATCAAATTAATCAACAAAGTAAAACATAATTATTTCAATTTTATCGCCGGTATATACAACGGCCAATGTTAGATTAAGAATAACCATGTAAAATATGTAGGTACATCGAAGTAGACATATCGGTCGAGCTATTTAGCTGATAACATTTTTGTTATGATTGAATTGTGTAAATATTTGACATAAATAGCAAAAGCATTTTTTTATTTTAGATAATGACTACAAATAAATACATTAAATAATTAATACATTATTCATAGACCTACCTACCTATCTATCTATCTGTGTAACCTTTACATACATTTCAATTTCAACATAGATAATAATTTATTATTCAGCTTATTTATTGATTTTTCTTAAGTTAAGGTTTTTTACAATATTTCATATAAAAAATATATTATTATTACCAAACCCCGCCGTGTACGCCACCGTGCAAATGGATTTTTCCATCGAAAAATTTATGTGCGCTTCTTACAGTGGTCCTCCGGCGAAGGAAAATATCGTTAAGAAACCAACAACCCCCGCATGGTGGTAGGACACTATCTAGTGTCCGCCTGGCCTACCTAAACTACCTACCTCAAGTTAGAAAATCTGTCGCCAACAAAGAGCAATAATTGTCGCCAAACATCTAATGTGTTCCGGCAGCTATCCTTGAGAGCCAGTTCCCATTCTAGGCATAGCGTGCTTACCATCTTCGACCGCATCATCACTAACCAACAGATGAGATATTGGTCAAACGCTAGCCTATACGATATTCAAACAAAAAAAAAAAAGATCGGTCAAAATATTAAAAAACCAGCTACCGGCGTCCAATGCAGCTAGTCGTCATTTTCAGCAAGTTTGAGGTGTTTATCTCCATATCTTTAGCGATACTCATCAGATCTCGATGAACAATTACTATGAGACCACATCAGGAGGGTATTACCATTCGAATAAAAAAATAATTTTGATAATATCGTTTAAAAACTAAAAAACAACCGACTTCAATGCCGCGCTATTCATTTTCAGTACCAATTTTGAGATGTTTATCTCAATTTCTCTGGAGATACTTATCATACCTCGATAAAATTACCATGATACACTTGGGATATCTCCTTTCGAACAAAAAAAGAATAATCGAAATCGGTTCATAAACGACGAAGTTATCCGCGAACAAACATAAAAAAAAAAAAAATATATATATATATACGGTCGAATTGAGAAACCTCCTCCTTTTTTTGAAGTCGGTTAAAAATAGATCTACAATTGACATGGAAATCGGTGAACATACATAAAAAAACTTACATACGAGCTGAGAACCTCCTCATTTTTAAAGTCGGTAAAAATAAAAATAATCTTTTAAAATTTATATTTTAAAAGATTATTTTTATTTTTACCGATTCAAACCCATTTCGAGTTTTTTTTCACAAAAAATACAGAAAACAAAAGTTAATTCGGTTAATTCGTGTTTAAGAGTCCACCTCTTTCGCCATGTAGGCCCTAGTGTGGCAAGTGTTCGAGAGGCGAGATAGTGGTCTAATGCTAGCCGGCGGCTACCAGATACAAAAAACCTACCTACAGAACTACCAGCCTACCTAGCCAGAACTTTAATGGCTATGAGGACGACAAAAACGTTATTGAACGAGGACACACGCATCTCTCATTCATCATCGCGCAGCCCACACTTGATAAAAAGATTCCATAAATAGGTACTTACTTTCAAGTACTTGCCCTCGTTTCCCAACAATTCCACTTTATAATTGCCACTATGAAGATAAGAAGAAACATCTTGGAGCTCCAATACGTTGTCTTTAGGCCATTTGAGGGTTATCGCATAGATTGCTGTCACAGTATCGTTTAATCCTGGCTTTGAAGTTGGGTGGAGAGCATTGTATTGCGTTTTAGTGCAAGTATACCAAACATTGCCGTTAAAAGTGTCATTTTGAAACAGCCACGGCGAGGATTTGTATATAGCTTCTCCGTTGATATCAAGCCATTTGCCGAGAGACAGAAGCCTGTCTTGGAATATAGGTGCTATAGTGCCTTCTTTCGTAGGACCTACGTTAATTAGAGCATTTCCTAAAAAAATATAAGATAATACCAATCAATGATTTATATGCTAATTATTTATGCATAAGGACATCTTATAAAATTTGGAATAAAATATTATAATGTGGTCGCCCAGTGTTAGAAATTAAATCAATATTTTTTTATGTTAATTATGCTCTTTTTTCAATAAAAATATTAACAATGATTGCGTTATAAGTTTTTTGAATGCATCATTTTTCTCTTCTTGCATTCTTTCTCTGTAGTCAGTATGAACTTTAACTACGAGTACCTACCTATGCCAAATATCACACATGAGTGTGCAAGCCATGAGCAAAAGAAGTACAAAGTTATATTTTTACGTATCTTCTAATACTATAAGAATCTTTGACCTGGTATACTGACTGACTGACTGACTGACAGACAACGCACAGACTAAACCGCTGGTCGTAGAGACATGAAATTTGGAAGATATATTTGTCTTAGTACGTAGGGGTGTACTAAGAAAGGATATTCCAAATATCATCCCTTAAGGGGATGAAATGGGGGTTTAAAGTTTGTATGGAGAAACAAGATTAAATAGTCTTTTCTATCCGAAACTTCACACAAGTGCTTCAGTAAACAAATAAGTAAATACGTGTTGTGCGCGTTATACGTGTACGTGCGAAAATGTATTTTTCAAAATTCACCCCTGAAGGGGATGAAACGGGGGTTCAAAGTTTGTATGGAGAAACAAGATTATTTTATATTTGAAACTTAACACAAGTACTTAAGTAAGTGAATACGTGTTTCAGGTTCTTTCGAAATTCCACCCCTAAAAGGGTGAAGTGGGGTAACCAAGTATGAAATCAATATTGTTTCGGATTGCGCTAAAATTTGGCATGTAGATAGTTATTATGACGTAGATATCCGCTTAAAAAGGATTTTCTATTATTATATTAGATTTTAAATTATTTCTTAGCGGATACCTCAAGTCACTCTTCAAGGGGATGAAGCGGGGGTTCAAAGTTTGGATAGTCATTTTATTCGACATTTCACACAAGTACTTCTTTCTGTAAATAATTAAGTAAATACGAGTTTCAGACTTTTTCAAAATGCCATCCTAAGAGGATAAACTGGGGTAACAAAGTCTAAAAATCAATATTGTTTCGGATTGCGCTGAAATTTAGTTAGAATTCAGATAGTTATTATGACGTAGATATCCGCTTAAAAAGGATTTTCTAAAAATTCCTTCCGGATACGGAACGGAGATTCAAAGTTTGTATGGCGAAATAAGATGAGATAAAGTACGTGTTGTAGGATTTTTTAAAATGGGGCAGGTAACAAAGTCTGAAAATTTGGGTTTTTCGGTTTTTATAAATATGAATCCCGAATTGCCTTAGTCACGCGATAACATGAAAACGGGTAAACCGATTTGGCTAATTCTTATTGGATGTATTTAATGATAGAATCGTTTTTCCAAAAGAAAAGTTTTAAGTTAAGAAAAGAAGTTTTTAACGCGGGCGAAGCCGCGGGGCACTACTAGTTAATAAATATGACAGTATAAGGTACTTTTTATTAGATAAGGTATTTGGAATTACGTACCACCGCAGCTGACTGTAGTAACTACTTGTTCGATGATATCTGAGCCAGATAGAACTTTACTAATGTTTATATTCCTGGTATATCCCCATGTTGTGGAGTCAACCGTGAATGCATTCTCCCATTTGTGACTTTGTAAAGTTCCTGCAATTGTAAGTAAAGAATAATATAATAATAAAAATCAATAACAAATATTTAGATTGATTCTTCGTTAATTTATTGTATCGCAAATTAAAAGGCTATAAAAAGATGCGGACTGTGAAATGACTAAAAATGACAACGACGCTGATAAAATAACAGGAAAAATATTCGCAGCGGTCTTCCTAACCCATCGACGTCGTAGCAATTGACGTCGATGTCCTAACCCCAACCTAAATGGTCCGTGGTTAAAAGGATTAAAATTATGATAGTGTCCATTAGTCCATTCAATTAAGGATTATTGAAAATTGAATGGAAATGTCTTTTAGTTACATATAGAGAAGATGATGATACTTACTATTGTTGAATCTATCAGCAAAATTATAAAAATCTCCATGTTTCCCAGGAATATCTATGCCCCATCGGTCGTTAACCACTACTTCATCATGTACCGGGCTGTCGTTGTACAACCACGCAAGAAAGGCAGTTGATTTCCAATACGTGTCATAACTCTCCCAATCTCCATCTGACCAGATAACCGACGGTTCATAGTCATGTATCAACTGCTTTAGATCTGGCCATAGCTTGTAGTTTACGTAATTGTCAGTCGTAAAGTTATTTTCCTTATCCTCGAGATAGAGGGGATTAAACCACTCGTACAAAGAATGATAAACGCCAAACTTTAGTCCGTGTGCACGTACTGCATGCGAGATATCGCTGACTAGGTCGCGCTTTGGTCCAACGTCAACGGAATTCCAACTGAATGTTTGCTTCGATGGGAAGAGGGTATAGCCTTCGTGATGCTTGCTTGTGAGGACTATATACCTGTAATAGATGACTATGTATTTGCACACTTCAATACGATATTGTGAAATACCCACTAGTCGAGCATGTGAGTCGTGGCCATCGTGGTATATTCTTTTGCTTTTTGCTTCACCTTTGCAACGATAAACTGAGGAACGGCGACAAAGAGAGTCGATCGTGGCGCGCATGTAGCTTATACCTACCGTAAACCAGGTAGAATAAATTATAACAAAAAATATTTTTTAAAACAAGCTTTTATCTGGGACAATGAACTAAAATGTTAAAAATAAATTCTAGTACGTATTTGGCGTGTAGGTACTTACCTATATTCTTAAGGCCTGAATTCCCCTGTCGCTGACGTCGGTCGCGCGTACAAATATACGTTGTGTTCTATGTAGCACCATACTGTGACGCTGACATCAGCGGCGCGCGAGTTGCTACGCGCCGCGTAAGGCGCGCGTCGGTCTCGCGCGTCAGCGCCGCGTACGTCGGTCGACTGACGCGCTATAGAACGCTATGAGGCCTGAATTCCTCTGTCGCTGACGTCGGTCGCGTACGTCGGTCGCGCGTACGAATATACGTTGTGTTCTATATAGCACCACACTGTGACGCTGACATCAGCGGCGCGCGAGTTGCTACGCGCCGCGTATGTACGCGACCGACGTCAGCGACAGAGGAATTCAGGCCTTAAAGCTTGAAGCACTACCCGTTTTTAAGGCTAGGTAATTACTATACTTCAGTGCCTCAAGCTTTTTAAAATATAGGTAAGTACCTACACGCCAAATACTTACTAGAATTTATTTTTAATATTTTATTTTATTGTCCCAGAAAAAAGCTTGTTTTTAAAAATATTGTTTACTTATAATTTATTTTTAACTTTTTAGTAGGTAGGTATAGATACCGACTACCTACCTACTACCTAAGTTTTTAAGAGAAGGCATGATGTTTTAAAATATTCCACGGATATTTGATGTGATTATGGGTAAAATGCTCTTCAAGGAAAATCAATCGACTCGGTGGGGCTATGTTGCTTTATAATCTGACTATCATTTAAGTGTAAAGTGCTCCTCAAGACGAAGCATTTGAGCCCAAATTCACTGGGGTTACGTTATTTTATCACAGAGATGCCGTGGCCACCGTCCAGTTTCATCACCAGTCGCTAAATATCATCTAGGTGTAAAGTTATCTTCAAGACGAATCAATCGAGCCCAAACTCGGTAGGGTTATATTGATTTATCACAGAGATGCTGTGGCCACCTTTCAGCTTCATCATCAGACCAGCTCCATGGTACCATATCATTGTATTGTCACCGAAGATACATAAGTACACCAAATTTGAGTCCAATCGGACATCGGGAAGTGGGTCTAATTTAGCTTCCAAGATTGCACCCGAACATACATAGTGACATACATACATTGCAAGTTAAATAAAAGATTGTAAAATACAACTTTATCGCGTACAAACATAAAAGGGTACCACTAATATCTCACTGTGTGCAACTGTGCATGTTGAGCTGGCTATATCAATTAATAAATCAATCTCAATCAAATCAAATCAAATTAGTTTATTTGCATAAAAGAAGGTAACAAAAGTTGTACTTATCATAATATAATGGTTTCACTTCTTCTGCCCTTTCGAGCGTGCAAAAACTTTCTCATAGCTTATACAAAACATTTGAATATTCCAGTCTATTATTAATAATAAAAACTATAACTATAAAAATCAATCATTCACATTTATATTATTAAGAAGTAATAAATTATTTAAAAAAAAAATTTAACCGACTTCATAACCACAAACAGGCACTCAAAAGCGAAAAACAAATGACTTAATATATGTATTATAACCGCTACCCACTTATCTATTTGAAGTCGGTGCCAGCCAAGTCTATTGGATAGTAGATACTCGTAGATACTATGTATGTAGTAGTAGTAAGATACATATAAGTAGTATCTATCTACTACCTATTAGACTTGGCTGGCACCGACTTCAAATAGATAAGTGGGTAGCGCTTATAATAATTATATTAAGTAATTTATGTTTCGCTTTTGAGTGCGTTTGTGGTTATGAAGTCGGTTTTTTTTTTAATAATTTATTTTACCCTTTTTAGTGCAAAACAAGTTTTAATTAAATTACATGCATCTATAACATTTCGTGTCTGGGCCGTTATACACTGACGGATATATACTTTGTAAAAATTTAAGTATGAACCTATTACGGATAAGAAGATACAGATCTGTAAAATGCGCACATATAGACACACGGACGGACGAACGGACAGCAAAGTCTCAGAAAGTATAGTTATAAATATTAAAATACGGGACTTACCGCGCCTAAAACAGAGTTAAATAAAAATTTATATTTTAGGCGCGATAAGTCCCGTATTTTAATAGTTTTTTTTTATCCGTTATAGTTAAGCGTTTGACCACTATCTCACCTGATGTTAAGTGACGATGTGGTCGACGATGTAGCACGCTTGGCTAGAAGATACCTATTCACTCGCGACTTGAAGTCCCCTAGATGGTACCTTTCCGGAAACACAGACTCAGGCAAGGAGTTCCAATCCCTGGCAGTACGTATGATGAATGTGGAAGCAAATTGCTTCGTTCGGATTGATGGAATATCCACCATGTAGCGGTGGCTTTTATCAGTACGTCTGGTTGTCCGACTGAAAAAAGGTGATGGGGGAATAAGTTCGTGCAGTTGGGAGGCACACTCTCCGAAATGTATCCGATAAAAAACCGATAAACAAGCAATTCTGCGGCGATGCTCTAAGCTTTGGAGTCTTCTGCTAATGAGCTCGTCATTGTTGATTAGCCTCTTAGCTCTTCGCTCAATTGCCTCCAACGCCTCTAGTTGGTATTTAGCCGAACCGTCCCAGAGGTGAGAACAGTACTCCATACATGATCAGACTTGTGCTTGATAAAGATTGAGCATCTGTCCAGGTGTGAAGTACTGCCTCACTTTCGCTAGAACACCTAGCTTTTTGGAGGCTACTTGTGCTTTTGATTCGATATACGAACCAAAATTCAATGTTGGAGTAAAGGAAATACCAAGGAGCTCAAGGTGGTTAGTTAACGGCACGGATACATTTCGGAAAGTAGGAGTCAGATGGAACTGACTCCGTTTTGCGGAGAAAAGACACGCCTGGGTCTTAGTCGCATTGAAACTGACCAGGTTGGCTTCGCCCCATTCGGAGACTGCCTTCAGAGACAGATTCAAGCGCACGACCATCGCCTCTCGAAGACACTGGATATCTGCACCCCTGGTGCGCGCTCCAGATATGTAGCTCTCTACAACAGTGCTATCGTCTGCGTACCCAAATATACCGGGCTTCAGGAGATCGTTAATATGTAGCAGAAAAATTGCTGCAGACAGTACCGATCCCTGAGGAAACCCGGCATTGATTGCCAAAAGGTCGGAAAAGCAGCCTTCAACGACTACTCGAATTGACCGGTTCCTCAAAAAATCTGATATCCATGCACAGAGACCAGTGGGCAGTCCATACGATGGAAGCTTGCTTAGTAAGCTGTTGTGCCAAACCCTATCAAAGGCTTTCGAGATATCGTGAGAGACAGCAATGACTTCTCCGTGCTTCTCGATGGCCTCACTCCAGATGTGCGTGGCATATGCCTATGCATATATGCATATGCGTAGAAGATCTCCAGTGGATCGATTTCGGCGAAATCCGTATTGACGGAATTAACTATGTGTTCAAATCGCGAACGTTTAAAGTTTACAAAAGTCTCAGAAAGATTTCATTTGTTACCCTTTGGGTTCGGAACCCTAAAAAATGGACTTCAAATGCCGCGCTAGTGTAAATATCCACTAGTCATAATGATGTCATCAAGGTATCAAAGGACAATGTCCAAAATGGCCCTGTGCAATAAAAGCATCTGACACACACGATAATTAATTGTCTATTTTATTACAATACTTCCAAATACTTTAATAATACGGACTAGTCGTAATCCAAAATGAATATAATAAAGTATTATTTGCGATTATTAACATTAATCGCCGCCATATGGCCGCCATCTTCGCCAAACGACATGTCATGTCAAAAAATATTAGGCATGCACCTTAACAAGAATTTGCCCGGTAGAACATTCCTGTGAAGACAAATTAATTCTCCCCACCTTTGTTTCTATCTCGCTCACAGTTACCGTAAGAATATCTGTCAAAAACCAATATCAACGAGAAGAAAGATGTAAAAACATTATTCAAGGTCATATTTTTTAGTCTTCAAAAGTATATGTATAATCTTCTTGGGACTCTTCTTCTAAATTACATTCTCCTATGTTTGAGGTATTTATCTCTATATCTCTGGAGATACTAATCAGATCTCGATGAAATTACAATGGGACCACCTCGGAAACGTACCCTACCTATTAAAAAAAGAATCATTTCAATCCGTTCACAATTGACGGAGTAATCGCGTAACATACACACAAAAAATAAACTGGCCAAGTGCAAGTCGGACTCGCACTCGTAGGGTTCCGTACCACACTACAGTATTTTATAAGATCGAGCAAAAATTACCACTATCATGTTTTGCCAGCAAAAAATAATAATTAATAAACATTTTATTTCTTATAACGCCACCTAACGTCTAACAAAGGTGTTAGGGATCGACATTTCAATATAACGCCATCTATGGGACGTTTACCTAACGAAGCGTTTATAGATGGCGTGAAATGCCGAAAATAACACGTTTCTTGTATGGGGACCCTCTATTATATTTAACTTTATTCTGTTTTTAGTATTTGTTGTTATAGCGGCAACAGAAATACATCATCTGTGAAAATTTCAACTGTCTAACTATAACGGTTCATGAGATACAGCCTGGTGACAGACGGACAGACAGACAGACAGACGGACAGCGGAGTCTTAGTAATAGGGTCCCGTTTTACCCTTTGGGTACGGAACCCTAAAAACATACAGACGAATTGCGAACCTCCTCCTTTTTTGTGAAGTCAGTTAAAAATACATACTTGTACCCATTTTAAACTTTCAACTATGTAAATAAAAATAAATTATAAGTAAAAAATATTTTTAAAAACAAGCTTTAATCTGGGGCAATGAACTAAAATGTTAAAAATAAATTCTAGTAAGTATTTGGCGTCTAGGTACTTACGTATATTTTAAAAGCTTGAGGCACTGAAGTATAGTAATTACCTAACCTTAAAAACGGGTAGTGCTTCAAGCTTTTAAGAATATAGGTAAGTACCTACACGCCAAATACGACTACTTACTAGAATTTATTTTTAACATTTTAGTTCATTGCCCCAGATAAAAGCTTGTTTTTAAAAATATTTTTTACTTATAATTTATTTTTAACTTTTTAGTAGGTAGGTATAGATACCGACTACCTACCTACTACCTATTTAAGAGAAGGCATGATGTTATAAAATATTCCACGAATATTTGATGTGATTCTGGGTAAAGTGCTCTTCAAGGAAAATCAATCGACTCGGTGGGGCTAGGTTGCTTTATAACAGAAATGCCATGGCCACCTTACAGCTTCATTATCAGATCCTGGCTATCATTTAAGTGTAAAGTGCTCCTAAAGACGAATCAATCGAGCCCAAACTCGGTAGAGTTACGTTGATTTATCATAGAGATGCCGTTGCCACCTTCCAGCTCATCATCAGACCCTGGATATCATCTAGGTGAAAAGTTATCTTCAAGACGAATCAGTTGAGCCCAAAATCGGTGGGGTTATGTTGTTTTATCACAGAGATGCCGTGGCCACCTTCCGTCTCCATCATCAGACCAGCTCCATGGTACCATATCATTGTATTGTCACCAAAGATACATAAGTACACCAAATTTGAGTCCAATCGGACATCGGGAAGTGGGTCTAATTAAGCTTCCAAGATTCCACCCGAACATACATAGTGACATGACATACATACATACATTGCAAGTTAAATAAAAGCTTGTAAAATAGTATACAGGGTTATTGGTAATTCGACCTATTCCCGGCAGGAGCAGATAAGGAGCAGAGCAGGGGGTCTAAAATGCAACATACATACCCCCCAATGTATGGCCGAAATTTAATACTCAACGAGATATTTGGAAATTAGCAATTTTTGGAAAAATACCCAATTTTGTAGGTTATTAACAAAATAAAAATAAAATGGCTGATTAAATGTTATTCAATGTTTTTTTGTTCGTAGGAAACTGTGTGATAAATCTTAAGAAGTAATAAATCATCCAAAAATATGTAGATGTAGATAACAATGACTTATCACGTTTTCTTTGATAATTTTTACGATTAGTGCTAAACGATGTAATTTTTCTTAAAAAAAAACACGTACCTATGTGTGTGTCTGTCTGTGGCATCGTAGCGGTCAAACGGATGAACCAATTGTGATTTAGTTGTTTTTGTTTGGATATTGGATATGGAGATTATTTTTCATGAAAATTCGTTCAACCGTTTTAAATTGAGCGTTGTACATCAAATGAAAAAAATGGAACCCATTAAGGATCACTTTGTTGTCATTTGTAGCCTTGGTTCCAGGAAAGACTTCGGTAGGTATGTACGTGCGGATCGGCCAAGTAGTTAAGAACTAGCAGGAGGTGGGAAATCCGTAAAGTTACAGCAGTATTTGTAGAAACAAGAACCTAAGACCTAAATATCTAAGATATTTATTTAATAGCCTAAACTTGGAATTGAACCTAATACGAACGAGGGTCGTAGGTATATAAGAAAGTGTTATGTACAAAATTCACGAAACAAAACAAACAAATAAAGAGCATGTAGGTATCTACCTGCTTATAAATCAAATAAGAATTTGTAACAGATTAATAGGTAGGCACCTCAGAGTAACAATTACTAAAGTATAGAGCGCGCCTATGAGCCCGCCACATTGCTGCGAGTTGTAAGCAGATGTGCTATACCTAGATACGTTGATATATATGTCTTGCTTAGGGATGCCTGCAAACGCCCACGCGCTTATCGATGAAGAGGGTGACACTTGACGACGAAAAATGAACATGTTGTATTATACATTGAGAGGGATGTGATATATATTCTGTAATCATTATTATTTTGGCGAAATAGTCAAAAATATAAATCTCAAGATACGCTGTTTTTTCCTACGTTAACTCAGTCATTATATTATCAATGCACGAAATAGATAGTATTAAAGTACGTAAGAGTACCTAAGAGCACTCAAAGGAATATTATTGTGATGTTATAATAATACTGAAATCAATACCAAATTAAATAATACAAAAATTTGACCTCAGAAAGAAATGCCTATTTTCATACTATCCCGTTTTTTCACTCTATTTGTATAACATACCTAACATAAAGCTAATTACACAAAAACTAAACATACACATTTTAGATTAGAATATTTCCTTAATTTGACTTCACTTGAACGTAAAAAATGCCTCGACATAATATCGATAGCCGTACATCACTACTTCAAGCGCCACTAGTGAAGTGGGGGGCGGTGTAGTGGGACGCGACGCGCAACGCACGCCTCTCGTGAACTTCACCCCCGCTATCACGTGAAACGTAATGTTACATTTTAGTTTCGTGTGTTTCCTTGTGTAGTTTTGGCAAGTTTGCACCTCGCATTTTATCATTTGCCCAGCAAAAAAAGAAATAAATTGTGACTGAACGCACTCCGCTCGAACTCAGAATGTGGACTGTTCGCGCTTGCCGGTGGACAGCGACGATGTTCTAACCCGTGCTTACTGTTCGTACTCGAGTAGGCGCGCTCTATACTTTAGTAATTGTAACTCTGAGGTAGGCACTTACTTTGCTCCTGACTTCACAAATAGTGTTGCCCACTCATCAGGGTCGAAAAATTCTGCTTTAAACATTGGCGCGAATTCTTGATAAGTAAACCCAGGAGGATAGTTTTTCTTCATGAAATCAACATATGTTTGGAAACGACCTAAAATATTAATTTTTAAACAGGAAATAATGTTACTTAAGAACTTACCCATTACCGTCATCATTTATTTAAGGATAATACACATTATTCATATTAGAAACCAAAACAAAAGAAGTTCGTAGGTAAAATTGTAAGCCAACTTAGCAATTATATAGGATGGGTAATTTAGTTAAATAAATAGTTTACAAATTAAATCTACAGCAAGTAAATATAAATGTTTACCATTTTGCCAGTAACTCCAAAACCATTCAGATTTAAAGCCGGGAACACAGTAGACTCCCCAATGAAGGAAAATGCCCACTTTCGCTTCGTCGTACCACCTGGGCAAAGGCCTGGTATCGAGATCTGCCCAGTCGGGGTTGTATCGTTTCCCAACTCTACAATTTATTCCCACTTCTACGGTCGACGCAGCTTTTGTTACAGCAATTATTACCAGAAACGCTAATAAATGCATTTTAACACATTTCATGTAAATAGAACAATGAGCAAACACTGTAGTAGACACGACTCTGCAAATAAAGTATGTTTCAGCGGCATTGGTTACTCACAAAGATAATTTTAAATAAAATATCAAAGAGAATACAATTACTACGTAAAATATTACGGTCGTTCAAACAGCTGATTGTCATTTCAGTCAAATGGGAAAGGTCATGTCTATGGGTCACTATCGTAGAGAGAGATACTCCTGTCTACGGTCACCATATAGGGAAAAGAATTAAGGCAGCAAGCAAAGCAAATAAACCGGCGGGAATATTCAAAAACTAACTCCACGGAACGGACTAATTTCATTTGAGTTAGACTATGTTAGGTACGTAGACGTACCCAAACTCCAAGGAAATAGGTGACCTGCATAATGCTAAACTACATAAAGCATAAATTCTTAAAGCAATAACCTACGTACTACTAAGTAATAGTTATAGGTACATAATTAATGTAAACAATAGTGTAAGTAAATAACAATAGGTTAATTGTAAGATTAACTTTAACATTTATAAATAAAAGCGACTCACTAGTTCGAGTACAATAGGTGCACTACTACAGTAGCCGCCGCGACACTGCTTTTATCTAAAAGGTCATACTCGTTAACATTGTTGAGTTTTATTTTATTTCATATTCATCATTACATCCCAATTCCCAACACATTAATTTAGTTGTAAATTGTTTATATTCATTCATACTCAAATTCAGATATTTATTAATAATTTTCATTACACGTCATTCATTCTCATTACAGTTTAACATTACAGTTGTTTTAACAAGATCAAATATTATGTTTATTTGAAGTATTACACACTTTATATTTTTGTATATTGTTAAACACAATCCGAAATTTCATCGTACCTATGGGAGTTGAACCCGCAACCTCCTGGATAACATGTCCAGGTGGTTTGCCAATTAAGCCATAGTTCGATATATAGTTACGATGATATTTTGGATTGTGTTTAACCATTTAATAAGATCGTTTAAAAAACTGAAAGACCCGACTTCAAATGCCGCGTTATTAATTTTCAGTACCAAGTTTGAGGTGTTATCTCCATATCTCTCGAGATACTTATCAGATCTTGATGAAATTACTATGTTACCACCCTTGGAATATCTTCTTTCTAACAAAAAAATAATCATAAAAATCGGTTTATAAACAATGAAGTTATCCGCGAACACACAATAAAATATATCTACGGTCGAATTGAAAAATCTTTTTATTTATCAACGTTTCAGCTATACTTATTAAGAATTTGCTTTTGGTTGTGTGACAGTCTACACGTACTTAATTACCTATAGTTCCTAAACAATGCCATATTAAGAGACTTTATAATAAATCTTAGTGTTTATCGACATCTGCAAACAACATAGGTAGCATGGATTAAAAATGACATGGTAGATACCTAGGTACTATTCCTATAATAATAAAATACAAATAAATATTGGCACTTATTAAATGAAAAAGATCTTTGTTAATTTAAAATATATTTTATTCGGTTGTATACCTACTTATCTTTCCAATAAACATTAATCTAAAAATACATTTTCCATAGTTGTAAATTTGAGCGTCCATGCATGTTCAGACTTCACATTAGACTTGTTCGGAAATTTAATTCTAGCCACCCCCTTTGCAATGGACCACTGAAAAAGGATACACAGTATTCACATTTCATCAACACCTAAAAGAGTAGAATGGGACAGGATATTTTTTAATGCAAGCCAAGCCACAAGCAACTGCTACTTTGACTGCTACTTTATATTAAAATATCAAAAACTCTTTAGTAAGTAATCGGCCTCGATAATTTTAAATGAATACCCATTATAATTGTAAGTTTAATAAGCTTTAAAAAGTCATTTTCCAGCTGCGTGGATTTCGATACTAAAGCGTAGGGCTAGTATCTTTTTTGTGGTTATTAGTGTAATTTTATGATATTCTCTAGTAACTTATAAAACTTAAGTACCTACTAATATTATGGATAGATCAAATTAATCAACATCGTAAAACTTATTTATTTCAGTTTAATCGCCTATTAGGTACAATGGCATTATAAGGTTAAGAATAAATATGTAAAATATGTAGGTACATCGAAGTAGACATATCGGTCAAGTTATTTAGCTGATATAACATTTTTATTATGATTGATGTGTGTGAGTAGTTGACACAAATAGCAAAAACATTGTTTTATTTTAAATAATGACTACAAATAAATACATTGAATAACACATTATTCGTACCTATCTATCTGTGTAACGGTTACATACATTTCAATTTCAACATAGATAATAATTTTTTATCGTTTAAAAAACTAAAAAAACCGGCGTCCAATGCCGCGCTAATCATTTTTAGCAAGTTTGAGGTGTTTATCTCCATATCTTCCAAATAGATCCACAATTTACATGGAAATCGGTGAATATACAAAAAAAACATACTACGAGCTGAGAACCTCCTCCTTTTTGAAGTCGATAAAAATAAAAAGAATCTTCTTTTTGGATATAAAATTCTTATTTTTTATGGTAAACACAATGTATGGTTACAGGACAAGCACGACGCTCGCCTGATGGTAAGCGATGACGTCTTCCTATTACAGATACAGCCCAGAATTTTTCCTATTACAGACCAGAATTTTGCATGTCACTGCACTGCGCCTGTTACCTTGAGACATAAAGATGTTGAGTATCACATACCCTGTAATTTCATTGGACACCTTGCCATTTAAACAGAAAAACATTCCTATTTCACAGCTGAAAATTAATTCATACTCATTTCGAGTTTTTTTTTCACAAAGAATTGAGAAAACAAAAGTGGTCGTTTAATTTGTGTATATGAGTCCACCTATTACGCCATGTAATGGTCATGAGGATGGCAAGATTGTTATTGAACGAGGACATTAGCATCTCTCATTCATCATTGCCCACACTTAATAATAAGAGTCTATAAATAGGTACTTACTTTCAAGTACTTGCTCTCGTTTCCCAACAATTCCACTATATAATTGCCACTATGAAGATAAGAAGAAACATCTTGGAGCTCCAATACGTTGTTTTTAGGCCATTTGAGGGTTATCGCATAGATTGCTGTCACAGTATCGTTCAATCCTGGCTTTAAAGTTGGGTGGAGAGCATTGTATTGCGTTTTAGTGCAAGTATACCAAACATTGCCATTAAAAGTGTCATTTTGAAACAGCCACGGCGAGGATTTGTATATAGCTTCTCCGTTGATATCAAGCCATTTGCCGAGAGTCAGAAGCCTGTCTTGGAATATAGGTGCTATAGTGCCTTCTTTCGTAGGACCTACGTTAATTAGAGCATTTCCTAAAAAAATATATGATAATACCAATCAATGATTTATAAGCTAATTATTTATGCATTAGGACATCTTATAAAATTTGGAATAACAGATTATAATGTGGTCGCCCAGTGTTCGAAATTAAATCAATATTTTTTTACATAAATTATGCTCTTTTGTCAATGAAAATATTAACAATGATTGCGTTATAAGTTTATTGAATGCATCATTGTTCTCTTCTTGCATTCTTTCTCTGTAGTCAGTATGAACTTTAACTACGATTACGAGACCTATGCCAAATCTCACACACGAGTGTGTGCGCCATGAGCAAAAGAAGTACAAAGTTCTATCTTTACGTATTAATAAATATGACGGTGTTAGGTACATTTTAATAGCTAAAGTATTTATTAGGAATACGTACCACCGCAGCTGACAGTAGTAACTACTTGGTCGATGATATCTGAGCCAGATAGAACATTGTTAATGTTTATATTCCTGGTATATCCCCATGATGTGGAGTCAACCGTAAATGCATTCTCCCATTTGTGACTTTGTAAAGTTCCTGCAAATTTAACTAGGTGTAAAATAATATAATAATAAAAATCTTTAACAAATTATATACTTATAGATAGATTCTTCGTTAATTTATTGTATCGCAAATTAAAAGGTTATGAAAAGTTGCGGACTGTTATATATGTTATATATAGTAATACTAATAATGACAATGACGATGATAAAATAACAGGTAAAATATTCGCAGCGCTCTACCTAACCTAACACAAATGGACCGTGGTTACAAGTACGATAATAATGATAGTGTCCATTAGTCTATTAGGTAAGGGATTATTGAAAATGGAATAGACATTTCTTTTAATTTTTTTTTTTTTTTTCTATAAATAAGATGATGATGATACTTACTATTGTTGAATCTATCAGCAAAATTATAGAAATCTCCATGTTTCCCATAAGTACCGATGCCCCATCGGTCGTTAACCACTACTTCGTCATGTACCGGGCTGTCGTTGTACAACCACGCAAGAAAGGCAGTTGATTTCCAATACGTGTCATAACTTTCCCAATCTCCATCTGACCAGATAACGGACGGTTCATAGTCATGTATCAACTGCTTTAGATCTGGCCATAGCTTGTAGTTTACGTAATTGTCAGTCGTAAAATTATTTTCCTTATCTTTGAGGTAGAGGGGATTAAACCACTCGTACAAAGAATGGTAAACGCCAAACTTTAGTCCGTGTGCACGTACTGCATGCGAGATATCGCTGACTAGGTCGCGCTTTGGTCCAACGTCAACGGAATTCCAACTGAATGTTTGTTTCGATGGGAAGAGGGTATAGCCTTCGTGATGCTTGCTTGTGAGGACTATATACCTGTAATAGATGACTATGTATTCGCACACTTAAATACGATATTGTGAAATACCCACTTATCGAGCATGTGCGTCGTGGCCGTCGTGGGATCATCATCAGCCTATACTTGTCTACTGCTGGACATAGGCCTCTCCAATTTCACGCCACTGAGCACGATCCTCGGCTACTCTCATCCAGCTCTTGCCAGCCGCCTTGCGAATATCATCGCTCTACCTAGTCTCGAGGACGACCTACGCTACGTTTGCCAATTCGCGGTCTCCACTCAAAAAATTGTTTACCCCAGCGGTCGTCGGTTCTTCGGCTAATGTGGCCAGCCCATTGCCACTTCAGCTTGCTAATTCGGTGAGCTATATCGACTTTGGTTCTCTGCCGGATAACCTCGTTAAGAATTCGATCCCTCAGAGAAACTCCGAGCATAGCTCTTTCCATAACACATTGAGCGACCAAATTTGTGGACCAGTCCAACGTAGTAGTAGTATCTACGTTTCGGCTCCGTATGTCATAACGGGTAGGACGTACTGATTGAAGACTTTTGTCTTTGGACTCACTTGCTCATTGAACATAACCTTGGTTTTATCTAAGTTCATCCGGAGACCAATGCATGCGTTGAGAAGAATCAGCTAGGGCATTCAACGTAATTATGTTGTAGTTCCTGCAGCGATTGTGCTACAATGACGCTGCGTCCGCAAATCGCAAGTGTGAGAGCTACTCGCCGTTTATGTTCATGCCACGTCCTTTCCAGTCCAGCGTCTTGGATATATCCTCCACTACATTTGTAAACAGTTTGGGGGATATAACATCCCCTTCGGACGGTCATGGTAGCGGCATTGTAAAGACCTCTCAGCACATGGATATATCGCCAATCGACTTGGCACCGCTGCAAAGATTCCAGAACAGACCAGGTTTCGATGGAGTCGAAGGCCTTCTCATAGTCCACAAACGCTAAGCACAGGGGCCGATAATACTCACTGGTCTTCTATATTATCTGCCGCACTGGGTGAATGTGGTCTATGGTGCCATATACTCCCCGAAACCCGGGCTGTCCCGGTGGCTGTAATTCGTCGAGTCTTCTTGCTTGACGGTTCGTGATGACTTTTGAAAACAGCTTGTAGACGTGACTCAAGAGTAAAATGGGTTGGTAGTTCTTCAAGAAGAGTTTATGACCCTTTTTGAAGAACAACACGACAATACTCCTGCTCCACGCCTCTGGAGTTCTCCCATCAAAGAAGACAGTATTCAAGATATGCTGGAGCTCTTTTATTCAAGGTACTCCACCTGCTTTTGAAGTAATACTATCCTCTCCAGGGGCTTTTCCATTGTATGCTGTTTAAGAGCCATCTCGATTTTGCTTAGACTGATCTCTGGCAAGTCCTCGGTGAAATGGCGCGTCAATGTGGCCCGGGAATCCTCATTTTTGGAATCAGGTTGTGATGCATGCGCAGCGTAAAGCTGGCAGTAAAAGTTTTCGAGTTCCAAGAGAACCCCCTGCTTGGATGCAACAATTGCACCACTGGCTGTGGTCAGCTTCGTCAGATGGCTTCTCCCAAGAGATTGGACAAACACTTTTGACCCCCGATTTTGCTCAATTGCTCGTTCAATAGATTGAGTGTTGGGGCATCGGAGGTCACGTCGTACCAGTTTGCCAAACTTCTTGTTTAGAGCATGCCTTTCTGACGAAGTAACTGGTGGATCATCGCGTCATTCTTTCATAAGCTCAGGGTTTCTTCCGAACATTTAATATTTCCTGCGTGTACGCTGTAGTTCGCAAAATTTCACAGCTTCCTCCCTGAGGACTCTAACCACATTCTTGAGGGCCTGGTTAATATCAACGCAGTCTGTGGTTTCCAAGGCAGCGAATCGGTTCTCCAGGTTTGACTGGAACGTTTCGGATTCGTGGCTGTCGTGGGATATTCTTTTGCTTTTTGCTTCATCTTTGCAACGACGAACTGAGAAACGGCGACAAAGAGAGTCGATCATGGCCCACATGTACCTAATAAGTAAGAAAATACACTTTTATCGCGTACAAACATCAAAAAGGGTACCAACATTTTCTCACGATGTGCATGTTGAGCTGGCTGTATCAATCAATAAATTAATGTATAATTTATTTAGAAGTAAAAATACATCTATTTACACTAATATACTTTCAACTATGTAAATAATACATTAGTATATTATGCAGTTCAAATACATTCTTTACTAATGTGTTAAAGGGTGCAGTGCAGTAATTAAAGCGTGTGTCTGTGCCTGGACAAGAAAATGTGAAAGGTAAAAACTACTTTCGGATTTGATGAGCTTTGTCTCATCTGTCACACGTATGTTTGAAAGTATTTGTAGAAACAAGAACCTAAGTATTTTAATGGCCTAGAATTTCAGGCAACCCTATACGAACGACCTGTTTGTCTCGTATATAAGAACGTGTTTGTATAAGTACACTTAAACTGATATTAGGCTTAAATAACAAAAGTCATTAACCCTAATATCTGAGATATTGATACAAAATTTACAAAACATGAAACAACGACGATGCTATTATAAAAACGACGATGATAACAACGGTGATATTAGTGAATCACATCAGAATTTAGGTAGTAGGCACTTACTTTGCTCCTGACTTCACAAAAAGTTTTGCCCACTCATCAGGGTCAAAAAATTCTGCTTTAAACATTGGTGCGAATTCTTGATAAGTAAACCCAGGGGGATAGTTTTTTTCCATAAAATCCACATATTTTTGGACACGATCTAAAACAAATGAGGAAATATATAATTGAATTAATTTTTAGGGTTCCGTAGCCGAATGGCAAAAATGGAACCCTTGTAGATTCATCATGTCGGTCTGTCTGTCTGTCCGTCCGTATGCCACAGCTACTTTATTCCGAAACTATTAGGACTAAGTACACAGTTGAAACTTGGTAGTTAGATGTATTCTGGGGGGGCTACATATATGGGGATACATACATGGAACTGAAACAATTTTTTTTTCATCATACCTATACGTGCGGTTTGCCTATAAATAGGTCTTTAAAAATGACATTGAAGTTCCTAAAACTATTGTTTCTCAAAGTCTCAAAGATACACTTCCAAAGTGGTAAAATGTGTGTGTTATAATTCGAATCTCTCTATAATTCATTGTTATCACGAGTTCCCTAGAAAATCTCTATATATGTATTTCGAACTAACTCAATAAATTTGTATGCACTTGGTATGGTACCTAATTCGAACAAAAATTTCATCGCTACGTAACAAAACGACGCGTTAATTCAAACTCATAGGCGTCAAACATTCGACAATCCAAAGTTGCAGAGAGAAAGATTACAGAATTTGCAAAGGTACATTTTTAAACATGTTCAAAATTGTTTCACCGTACAAGATCCTTGGTTATTTGTAATGATTAATTTGACACACCTCATACCTACATGTTCTTGTAAGTAAGTATTATGTGTTCTAAACTTTTGAAACTGTTAAAAAATATGTAGCAGTTACTTAATAAATAATAGGTAGGTGTACATACCTACATATGTAATTGATTATTACTCAATAATACGAACTTTTATTTCTTTTCTCTTAAAAAATTCGAACCATTTGATATTTCAAACACTCGATTCGATAATTCGTATATATTCGTACTAGCTGTGCCCGCGACTTCGTCCGCGTGGAATAATGTGTTTGGGTAGCATTAACTAATAAGACACATACGTATCCCAGCTACACCGCACCTTACCACGTCATGCTAATCCCCCCTTCCCCCCTCCCCTCTCTTAATCTCCCCTCCCCTTCTCCTCACTTCCATCTCCCCTCCCCTTCCCCTAACTTGCCCTACCCTCCCTCTCCCTCTTACCTTCACTTCCACATCCCCGTCCCCTCCCCCTCCTTCTCCTCTCCCCTCCCCCACCAGTCCCCATCCCCTCCCCACCACACCCCCTCCCCTTCACTCCCCTACCGTCTCTCTCCACTCCCCCTTCCCCCTCACACACTTTGAATGCCATATTTATTTATATCGAATCAACAGCCTAAAAAATAAGTTTCAAGCTTCTCGCTTTAAAAATGACGATACTGCCATACAACTTTTCATCCCCCCTTTCAACCCTTTACAACCCTCTTTTCGCATTAAAAAGAAGACTGTCCTTTCTCAGGCTCTAGACTATCTGTGTACCAAATTTCATTTAAATCCGTTGAGTAGAAGATTCACATTAACCTTACATATTTCCATATAAAATTTCTTCCCCAATTTCCTATTGTTATTTTACACCCTTGAGGGTAAAACTTTTACAAACTTTGAATGTCATATACATTTATATCTAATCAACAGCCTAAAAAATAAGCTTCAAGCTTTTAGCTCTAAAAATGACGATACTTCCATACAACTTTTCATCCCCCCTTTCAACCACTTAAAACCCTTTTTTTTTTGCATTAAAAAGTAGACTGTGTCCTTTTTCAGGCTCTAGAGTCTAGAGATAGTCTATAGTTCACAGATAGTCTAGAGTCTAGACTATCTGTGAACTAAATTTCATTTAAATCGGTTCAGTAGAACATTCACATAAACCTTACATATTCCCATACAAACTTTCATCCCCTATTGATATTTTACACCCTTGGGGGTAAAACTTTTACAACCTTTGAATGTCATATTTATTTATATCAAATCAACAGCCTAAAAAACAAGTTTCAAGCTTCTAGCTTTAAAAATGACGATACTTCCGAACAACTTTTCATCCCTCCTTACAACTCTCTTTTCGCATTAAAAAGTAGCCTACGTCTTTTCTCAGGCTCTAGACTATCATTTCATTTAAATCGGTTCAGTGGTTTTGGCGTGAAAGTGAGACAGACAGACAGAGTTACTTTCGCATTTATAACATTATGTTTTTTCTTTATTCTATGATATTAGTAAGGATAGTAAGGATTTAAAGTCCTTCGAGTTTCGAATTTACAAGAGTCGACTGTATTTACCTGTACCTATTAGGGTCAGCTCAGACCGCGATGCGACGCGGAGCGCACTTATTAAGAAATTGATACAAAAAATAACTTTATTAACTACACAATAGATACAAATTTCAATGAGTTAGTTCGGCGGCTTCAGTCTGCGCCGCGCGGCAAGCCGCGTGATAAACGATTGAACTGTATTAACTACACAATAAGATACACATTGCATTGAGATAATTTAGTGCCGTCGCGCGTTTTGCTGCGCCGCGCGGTGTCGTGCTGCGTGCTGAACTCAATGACGGGGACGCAGCTATGCAGGCTGTATGGCACCATCTCTGTTGTTTCGTTCATTTCAATCCCTATCCAATTTCGTTATAGGCCTGTAGAGCTATTCTGTAAGCTATCTCGGAAGCGGAATCCGCGGCGAGATTTGAATTTCATATCACGAAATTCAACCGTATTACGATCGTGATACGATTTAAATTTCGTAGTACGAAATTCAAATCTCACCACGGATTCCGCTTCCGAGATAGCTTACAGAATAGCCCTACAGGCCTATCACGAAATTGGATAGGGATTGAAATGAACGAAACGACAGAGATGGTGCCATACAGCCTGCATAGCTGCGTCCCCGTCATTTAGTTCAGTCAATAATCAACTGTCAAATTTCGTGATAAAGGTGGAAACGCACTAGAGCGGCGCGGCGCGGCGGCAGAGCGGCGCGGCCAGAAAAATATTCTTTCCACTGTTCCTAAGAAATAAGACGCAGTACGCGGCGCGGCGCGGCGTAGTTGTCTCCTGGAGAATATTTTGCCACATCGAACCGCGCCGCGCTGCTCCGCTGCTGCGCCGCTCTAGTGCGTTTACACCTTAAGAGGGCAGTTCACTCCGCAACGCGACGCGACGTGACGATGCATCGACGTGCTAGGACCACATGATAGGACGTCGATATGACGATGCTTTTGTTTTCGCGCGGCGCAGCGAGAAGCCGCGCGGTGCAGCCCTATGCCGCGCGGCGCTGCAAAACGCGCGACGCCACCAAATTATCTCAATGCAATGTGTATCTTATTGTGTAGTTAGTAAAGTTCAATTGTTTATCACGCGGCTTCTCGCTCCGCTGCGCGGTGCAGCGCGACGCCACGCGGCGCAGCCTGAAGCCGCCGAACTAACTCAATGAAATGTGTTTAGTGTAGGTAGTAAATAAATAATGTTTAAGTAAGTAAGACTCCGCTGTCCGTCTGTCTGTCTATCCGTCTGTCACCAGGCTGTATCTCATGAACTGTGATAGTTAGACAGTTGAAATGTTCACAGATGATTGTATGTATTTCTGTTGCCGCTATAACAACAAATACCAAAAACAGAATAAAGTTAAAAATAATAGGGGGTCCCCAAATAAGAAATGTTTTTTTCGGCATTTCAATATAACGCCATCTATGAACGCTTAGGTAAACAGCCAAAGCTGGCGTTATATTGAATATATGTTAGACGTTAGATGGCGTTATAAGAAATAAAATGTTTATTAATTATAATTTTTGCTGGCGAAAAATGATAGTGGTATTTTTGCTCGATCTTATAAAATACTGTAGTGTGGTACCTACGGAACCCTACGAGTGCGAGTCCGACTTGCACTTGGCCAGTTTATTTGTACTTATCACTCTCATAATAAGTGCGCGCCGCGTCGCGTCGCGATCTGAGCTGACCCTTAACAACTTAGAAACCAAAACAATGGAAGTTCGTAGAAAAAGATACAATTGAAAATCGTTCTAAGCCAAGTTAGCAAAATTATATAGGTAGGGTATATATACCTATAGATTATAGAGAGTGAGAAATTTAGTTTAATCTGTACTCTCAAATTAAATCTACAGCAAGTAAATAAATGTTTACCATTTTGCCAGTTATTCCAAAACCATTCAGATTGAAAGCCGGGAACACAGTAGACTCCCCAGTGAAGGAAAATGCCCACTTTCGCTTCGTCGTACCACCTGGGCAAAGGCCTGGTATCGAGATCTGCCCAGTCGGGGTTGTATCGTTTCCCAACACGATTTGTTCCCACTTCGACGGTCGACGCAGCTTTTGTTACAGCAATTATTATCAGAAACGCGAATAATTGCATTTTAACACAGGAGTCAGGAACATTAATGTAAATACAACAAACACTGTAGTAAACACGACTCTGTAAATAAAGTATGTTTCAGCGGCATTGATCACTCACAGAGAGAATTAAATCAAATATCACAGATTACTATATATTGTGTCAAATATTACGGTCGCCTTTTTCCATCTATGGGTCGTACACAAAACAAACAGCTGATTGTCATTTCTGTCAAATAGGTGAGGTCATGTGTCTATGGGTCACCATAGAAGGAAAAGAAATAAGGCAGCAAGCAAAGCAAATAAACCGGCGGGAATATTCAAAAACTAACTCCACGGACTACTTTTATTTATTGAGTTAATATTATGTTAGGTACGTACCCAAACTCCAAAGAAATAACCTGCATAATAGAATAAAAAGATGCTAAACTACATTAAAGCATAAATTCCTAAAGTAGTAACCCACGTAGTAATAATAGTTCTAAGTAAATTGTGTAAGTAAAAAACAATAGATTAATTGTAAGATTAACTTAAAAATTTATAAATAAAAAGCGACTTACTAGCTCGAGTACAATAGGAACACTACAGTAACCGCCGCGACACTACTTTTATCTAAAAAGGTCATTCATTAACTAGCACCTAAAGATACCTATACTCGTTAACATTCTTGAGATTTATTTTATTTCATATTTTAACTAACAGGTCCATGTCCCGTGTCCCAATTCACTACACATTAATTTAGTTGTAATTTGTTTTAAAAATAATTTCAGGATATGGTAGGTAGAGAATATATGCGACGTCGAAGCGATTAGTTATTTTCGCTGAAATGGCAGTCAAGTGTCAACTGATCAAGAGCTGGGTGATTTTAGTCACATGTTTTATTAGAGACGTACTCGTCCGTATTACTAACAATGGAATACTAAATACAGAGGTATTGTAGGCTGACTGACACAATTAAAATGATTCTTCGGCAGTTGCTGTTCAAATAGTAACAGGCGCAAGTACTTCTATAGAAAAATTTACACCCATACCACACCCCGGACACTCGCTAAATCTCCATACAAACTAGCGTTTTAACGACCGACACTGTGACACCGACACAGACACTACACACGGGTCGTTTGTACACTTACCCAAAAAGCTTTTAACACTCAAAATATTAGTCGCTATTTCGTAAACCATCATCTCCAGGTCCAGTCGACTTGCATAGAACAAACTGCACCACAGTAACTATTTTTTATTCTGTGTTGGGCGGCCAGCCAGAGCTGCTAGGCTATTCTGTAAGCTATCTCGACAACGGAATCCGCGGTGAGATTTGAATTTTGTACTACGAAATTCAACCGTATTGCGAACGTGATACGATTGAATTTCAAAGTACGAAATTCGAATCTCACCGCGGATTCCGCTGTCGAGATAGCTTACAGAATAGCCTAGCTGTACGAAACAATGTCGTGTGTTTTGCTCGCACGTTAGAGCGACATCAAGTAAAGAGAATATAAATACTACGTACCTACATCAAGTTCCCGATTGCTGTGTTATAAAAATGTTTAAACGTGAAAGTTTTTTAAATATTTTACAAATTAAGCATTATTTACGCACGAGTATATATATATATATATCGTTGTTTCATTTATGAAAATGAATTCTAAAATACGAATATGTAGGTAGGTATACTAATATAATATATGGTTGAAAGAACTTACCTAAGTAAATTTCAACCGCTATTATACGAAATGTTCCATCCGAAGAGATTTAAATTACCATGTAGTCCGTCTTTCGTTGTATCGCATCGTCACACAGTTCAAAGCATACAAAAAAAATATATATATATACTTTGTTCATTCGTTCATGTTCACTCGCTGAACGATACTGCGTCTGTGTTCATTCCTTAACTTCATTCGTTTTAGAGTAGTAGAAACTGATTGACCGGCGTCTGCATTCTGCAACATCTGGGTTAAAAGTTGTATAAACGGGTTGGGTGGGAGTTTAAATCTCTTCGGATGGAACATTTCGTATAATAGCGGTTGAAATTCACTTAGGTAAGTTCTTTCAACCATATATTATACTTCAATGTTCCATCCTCGAGATTTAAATTACCATGTAGATGTTTAGCGCCTGTTGCAGAATAAAAGCACTCCTCATATTATTTATTTACTCAGTAATTGATCAAAATTAAATTTTGATGATAACCTAATGCATGTGTGCATGCATAAATAAATAGATTTTCCTTTATTAGTAAGGAATTAAATCAATCATTAGGATTAGACACAAGAAAATAAAAAAATATTGCACAATGGCTGACCTCCGGAATGTAAAATTGGTCGTTATACGTTACCCATACAATTTGATTAGAACAGTATAATGACAGTTGTTCTTTTGATGACGTCAATAGAGACAATCAATTGGCAGCAAAGTAGAACCACGAGGCCTATAACAGGATAAATAATAGTACTATATAAGGTGTAGATAAAAACGTTCATAGACTGCTGCAAAGCTGTAACATAGAGTAAGTTTACATACACATTTAAAGATATTTAAGCCAAAATAAGGGATATCGCAGACAACGTCTGCATACTCAAACTTTCTATAGCATCAATAAATTTGAAATGCATTAATAAATAAAATGTAATATATTCAATATTGTCATACTTGCACGCAGTCTGAGTACTTCAACTTACAATCTATCAGAAGATCTTTTAGTGTGAAATTGTATTCTGGACAATTAAATGATTAAATGTTTGACTTGATATATTGACATGGCAAGCATATTATCCAATTTATTTTGTCAAGGTAAATAGTTTTATAAAAATCAAGCAAAACATTGTCATTGAGTATAAAACAATGATCTAAGAATAATCATTTAATTCAAAAGTGATTGATGTTTAGAAACTTAAATACACCCTTACAATCGATTATCACAGCCAGTTTAATAATTAATATAAAATCATAAACTTATGATTTCTTTTTACTTATAACAGACTCCGTTTAAAAATTCAATTTTTACGAATTTTATTCGACGCTGATTCATCTCATAAGTTTTAAAAATTTTAGTACTGCATTATAATAATCTAATATAGCTGACAAAAAAAAAATACTATCGATGTTATTACTAGTAGACTAATTATATCATCATTAATGTCTTGGTAAATACCGTACATATCTACGTTTATAACGATTTGTAGCTACCGGGTAATAAATGCAAGCAAGGGTAATGTTGAGCCTCAGTGGATTTGTGAAATAATATAAGAGGTTTTATAAATTATTTCAGAAAAAATATAGTTGTGAATACGTATCGGCACAGGCTTATCCTGTGATACAATATGGAATATAGAATTTGCCATATTATGATTTTAAAAACTTTACGGAGCTCGATAATCGATATTTCTAAATTAAGAAGCACGATCATCAATCAACATGCATGAGAATTCCAATTAGACCTGTGATGACCTTTGGTGATCTGTGAATCACAGGTTGTGATACAGTAAATACTTCTCCATAAAATTGATTGCATCAAATTTCTACAACTATCGCGTAGTTAATTACTTCATTTAACTTTAAACATCATATGTATTGTTACAACATATAGCATAACATTTGTGAAGACACTTGAACATTGTTGTTGTTATTATTATAATTATTTATCTCTATTCACACGTCAAAATTAACGATGGGCCGTTGGCTATAATTTAATATTGCTGCGGCAAGGCAAGAAGTAGTTAATTTGGTAACTTAGTAAACTCACGGATTCGTAAGTATATGAGTTTATTCTCGGTTACTAACGTTGAGCTTGTGTTAATTTAATTATGAAACATTGAGTGTATTCATCTCAAGACTTAAAAATTTGTGGAGGCAATGCATATTACATTTTCCATTCCAAATTATTTCTTATCAAATCATTGATCACACAGACGTGTTTACTACTTACTTGCTGCTTTTTGCAAGTTTTGTACTCTGAGTCTACGCACAAAATATTAAAAGGGGTAACAATAGTGTGTCCCTTTTTTTTTTTCATAATCGGAATAACTACTGACTTCATTAACGTAGCAAAATCAAGGTTGTACTGGAGCGCTTGAGGCCGTACATTAAGCTATTTAACCATACCATAATATTATGTATTGTTTCATATTGTACTATGATATTTTCATTGTAACAAAAGCCTTATTGGAACCATATCTGACGTATTAGTTAGTACACATTATTTTACAATGTTCATGTATGAGTGTGTGTTGTCTAGTTAAATCAGGCAACATAAATAGGCCTTCTTGAAGCCGATTATGGCTATGTAAAATTACTGCAACATTACCGGTAAGTAAATCTTACAATTTATGTTAACAATAGGAAGCGACACTAAACTATAAGCTTGTATACGCTCCATTGCTTTTGTGTGATAAATAATTTATAACGTTTAACACAAACTAATGTGTTGCGCAGAACAAGGTGACTTTTTAGGTTAACGTTTAACCATTCACGTTCGCCTACATTTGCAACCAAAATGTATTATTATTTTGCAATGTATTGTTGATGAGGGTAGGCATTATTATGCATAGTCAAAGATTATTAGTCTATTATTGCTCACTTAAATCTGTGTCCTTGGGCGAAAACTATAACGATTTCTGTCAATTTGAATATGAGGATGAATAATATCAATATGCTTAATAATCCATAAATATGCTTCAATTTTATACGATTTTTGTATTACGTTTGTATGGACAAGACGTTGTATGCCAGGACCTTTTTGGCCTTTTAGGCCTTCTCAGCTTGGTAACGCGCTGCCATTCAGCCACGGTCATTCAGGAACAGGTGGATTAAATGGAGCAATATTCCGTGGTACTTTAGACGATTCGGCATTTGCAGATTAATGTTGTTTGACATCGAGGTCGAAAAATGAAAGGTTGGTCGCACAGTCGTAGGTTTATTATTATATAAACGCACAACCTCTTGAAGATGTTAAGTTTGATAACAGTAGGCTGTATCAAGACTTAGTCATAAGACATAAGTCAACTAGGTCAGTGAAGCCAGGATATACCTTTGTTTGTGGTTTTTCTAGCCCTTTGTGCCAATAGCAAAAGAAAAATAATCACAAGATGACTCATTCTTTTTTAACCTGACTAAGGTGAAGCAAAAGGGAGGATTATGTTTCTGACCGGTTTATGTGTATTTAGTAATACAATGTAGTACAGTCTTACCCCAACGTTCAGAGATCACTGTAGGTGTTTTCAAACAAGAAATTTTCTCATTGATGACAATTAGAAAATTTCTTGACCGCTTTAAATCATTGCAAGATCTCATTTGGCACGACTGAAGAAGTTGGTTAGTTGACTCAAGTGTTGAATCTTCGACCAAGAGTTTAGCGGGGTTAGAGCCATGGTCAAGGTCTTTACCGAAATCGTATCGCATACACTAACAATATAGGTACTATAACAGTATCTAGACATATCTGGTTGAATTATTTTGTACCTTATGTTGTAGCCTTTCTTTTGCATAATGGCTTTCCCATGTACTATACGACACAGTACGAAGTACTTTCTAGGGTAGCATCGCGTACTACCACACTAAGAAAGTATAAAAACATATGAACACTTTATTGCATACCAGACAAAACCTTTATCTAGGAAAAAATATAATAAGATTTATTTAACAATGGGCATGTCTTATCGCTTAGAGCAATATCTGGCAGTCAATCTTTGGGTAGACAGGAACTAGATTCATTATAATGTGGTTGGTTGCATACCATATAATCCGCTAAGAGGTTTAATGACATATACGGGTTCTTGTTCTTGTTCTTCTTCTTATGGCTTTTAAACGCTTGACGTTTTTCTGCCAGTGTTAAAAGTAGATTAAATGAATTACTTACCTGTAATTCCGCTATGACATAATGGTAGCAACATTATCGGCAATTATTATTGCCTATCTTCATGCTCGGACACCGTAGTGGAGCAAGTTTCTGATCTCTGGTTAAGATCTGTAGAATCCAAGAATCCAATAAGTCCCATGTAGATATGATGAGATATGCGACACAGGAGGTAGTTTACTTTCTGAGTAGCATCGCGTACTACTACATTAAGAAAGTATTAAATAAATTCCGGGATGATATCTCGTAGCACCACTTTAAGGAATTATTTTTGTTTATTGTCGGGATAATATCACGTATTACCACGTTAAGACAATAAGTAATTTACTTCAACACATTTTTTCTTTTTAAAAATGTGGGTGTAGGTAGATTTTGCTCGAAGCGGTATATTTTCCTCCGCATCCCAAAAATCCAGCGAAAGTTTCGTCTGATAACGTCGCAATCAGAACTTTCCAATCGTTTACCCATATTTAAGTATGAGAAACAAACACTAATTCACAAAACTTATAGCAAATACTTTTAAAACATTAAAATTGTAACAATTAAAATTGTGACATCTGGACGATGCTACACACAAAATACGAATGAAGTTAAGGAATGAACACAGACGCAGTATCGTTCAGCGAGTGAACATGAACGAATGAACAAAGTATATATATATATTTTTTTTGTATGCTTTGAACTGTGTGACGATGCGATACAACGAAAGACGGACTACATGGTAATTTAAATCTCGAGGATGGAACATTGAAGTATAATTAAGTGTTTATTATATACCTACGTAATAAGAACCTACGTAAATTTGAACCTCCAGTGTCTACTGGTCCCAACATAAATGTATGAAGTTGATGTTCTTCTCTCCGTGAGTAGTAATTGTTCTATAGTCGTACGCGTGTGGCGTCCTTGCTCAGCGCAGCTCCTCGACAGCTCCAAGTCGGTGGCGGGGTGAGGAAGCCCGGAATTGGTGGGGGGAACAGAGTGTCCGTTCTATACGTAGTATTATTATCTTTTCTATGCCCATACTACTATTACAAAAACGTTTGTAACCATCGATATGAACGTACTACGCACCTACGTATGAATGGTTGTTTATACCTCCATGTTTGTGACGCTGTTACCTAATCATGGCTACACGGATAATCCGGTCTTACTGAAGATACTTAATAGCATAAGGTTGAACATAGGCTATTAAATTCTTGGTGTACGTGAACAAAGTCGCGGGTATCAGCTAGTTTACCTACATATACTTACTAAGCTTCTAATAAATTACCATTCAAATATGAACATGTACCATCGCTGCACGTTTGAATTGAATTTAATTTCAATAACATAACTTTATGGGTTTTAACTCAAGGGATTAGGGGCACCATGACATGGCAAATATATGGTATATGGTTCTTACGAACCATATGCTGCCTGGAATAGCTGAAATTACAGTTTTACGATAAAATTATAAGTCACTTACCTATATATTTATATCTTTTCTAATGAGAAGAAATTAAACGGCCACCTGCTTAGAATTACTTTTATTCATAACTGCTAAATAAATACAACAATAAAAAAAAATTAAAATAAAATAAGATATCCAACTCAAATCAGTCATAGGAATACAAAAACAAAAATGTTGTAATATAATAATATATAAAATATTTTATGTAATTCACATATTACATCACATAACATAAAGAAACAGGTACATATGGTACATCAATACTTGGAGCCTAGATAGCTACATAGACAATTAAATACGTAAGTACTAATTTAAAGAAATAACAACAGGAGTTTAACTGAAAAGTGATATCTATATATCACTTATTATAACATTTTCTACATAACACTTACATCTTAGGACTTAGAATATAGTACCACTCATAGGGTATATGCGTCTGATTTAAATACGGGTAATTTTTAGGGTTCCGTAGCCGAATGGCAAAAAACGGAACCCTTATAGATTCGCCATGTCTGTCTGTCTGTCCGTCCGTATGTTGGCCATTTTATTCCGAAACTATTAGGACTACAGAATTGAAACTTGGTAGGTAGATGTATTCTGTGAACCGCTTTCCGATTTTTATACAAAAATAAAAAATATAATAGTTTAAGGGGGGGCATCCCATACATGGAACTGTAACAAAAAAAAATTTTTTCGTCAAACCTATACGTGTGAGGTATCTATGGATAGGTCTTTAAAAATGACGTTGAGGTTTCTAAAATCATTTTATCTCAAAGTCAATCATTTCAAAGATAGGCGCGTCTAAAGTGGTAAAATGTGTGTCCCCCCCCCTCTAACTTCTAAAGTAAGCGAGTGAAAAATCTAGAAAAAATATATTCTGTAGATCTCAATAAAAACTTTCAACGAAAATTGGTTTGAACGAGATACAGTCAGCAGTTGTTGAGATATAGCGACCGCAAGTATAACTTTGTTTTTCATACAAACACTATGAAAAACAAAGTTATTTTTGTGTTTGCGAAAAATCTAAGTTATAGAATACTCTACTGTGTTACGGAACCCTACGAGTGCGAGTCCGACTTGCACTTGGCCAGTTATTTGTTTTTTTTCTAAAGTTTATTGCTTCAGAATTACTTACATATCAATTTTTTTTAACTGATTTATTATCTGGTATACTATTTAGATAAGAAAATAATTATTAAAAATTGCCAAACATTTGAGGGCAATTCAAGGTAGGTGAAAAACACTGGGTATTTTTTTTAAATCATACAACGATGTAATCTATTGTATAAAAAATATACGGTCGAATTGAGAAACCTCCCTCCTCCTTTTTTTGAAGTTGGTTAAAAATATAAAAAAATACATGCCCTATTATTATTACTGACAGATAAAGTAACTTTCACAGAATAAGTGAAAACACACACTCACATAATACAGCAATCAAAAGCTATGTGAGACAAAATGTCAGTTAGAACAAGACCTAAGATTGCCATACTGTATATATATCCTCTTTTCCTTCCACACATCCTACTTGTCCGCTATGGGAAAATGTCATGGTCAGTTCCTATGGGCTTGTCATCCCCAATTGAGTGATGGCAGGCGGGGGGGATCACCTACGTATTTTGTGCTGTGCGTGGTGCCTCGTATGGAAGGATGAAGCAAACCTGGTGGCTGAGCGGGGTGTGGTCATGGTTGGTACCTATCCCTTAGCAACACTCCTCTTTGGTGCGGATTTCTTCTAAAACGAGAGGGCAAAGTCTAGCCAACTTTGTTCATTCAGCACTGGTGACAGCCTTCTGCTTCACCTGGCGAGAGAACGGGGCCGATGGGGCCTGCAGCCGGCGATGCTCGCTGGACTCCGGTGGGTTTGGCACTGGGATGGTAAGTGTCGTTAGGCTCGTAGGCGAAAAATGCTAAACCCCCGTTTGGGGAGGCGGTGGAGAACCTCGCCGCAGCTTTTGCTGCGGAGGAGGATAACGCTGCTGCCTGGAGAGTCGTTAGACCGAAGGGTAAAAAGTACAAGGGACCAAAAACGGAGCGGATACAGCCCACGGCTGGAGCCTCTACCGTTGGCAACCCTTCCGCCCAGGCCTCACAAACCTCGGGTGGTAAACTAACCAAAAGCCAAAAATACAGGCTCAAGCAAAAACGCAAACGCGAGGAAGCCCGGGGATCGAAACCTAAGGAACCTACGCCAGTGGCGGAAGGATCCAAAGGTAACGCACCTGGACCTAGCTTCTTTTTCAAAAACCGTAAGAAAGACAAGGAACCTGCTTCTAAGCGATCTCCAAGTCAGCGCAAGCCCCAGCTCACACGGAGCCAAGCAAGCGTACGCGGTTGGATGACACGGTGTCACCCCGAGACAGGAAAAAACCCAAGCTCGACAGCTCCCGTCGCGCGACCACCAGCTATGCCGATATCGTCCAGAACGAGCTCTGCGTGGCTGTGATGCGAGAAGATGGTAAGCAGTTGACCGAAGAACAGGCCACGAAAGTGAAAGGGTACCTAACCAGCAAGATCTTGGAGGATGTTATGGACCCCAACAACGATTTCGCGCCAAACTTCAGAGGCAAACCCATCATAGGGGAGGGTGCCCTGAAGCTTTGGTGCGAAAACGTTGAATCGCTGACGTGGCTAAAACAAGCGCTGGGTAAAATCCCAGAGACAGCAGGACCAAAGCTGGTCGTCAAAAAACAACAACAGTCAAAACAAATGGGCCATGATACCATCCTGGATCGTCTACAGCCACTCAGCACAGGAGGGGAGCCTACACCTAACCCTGGGTATCCCGGAAACTGTAGTCCCCATCCTGCTGAAAAACGAACGAAGACTAGGGCACAACCTCGGCAACGTATACGTCAGGTTCTTCGCAGCGGACGGCACGCTGCAAGACGAACCAACGACGACTAAAGACGACGAGGATAGTGCGACTAACGCAGGACAACCACAACCGGGACCGAGCAAGACGGAACCGGCTGGACAGTCAGCAGTGAGCGGAACGATAGTCCCGTGTCACTCCTCTCCCAAGCCGTCGGGATCCAGGGAAACGGAAGATGATATGAAGATGGACGCCGACCCCAGGACCGACGAATGGCGAAAGGCCGAGGAGCAGCTAGTCGGAGGACGAGGACGAAGGTAAACCAAATGATGGTGAACCAGACATCCTTGACCTCCTATAAAGTCCTCCAATGCAATCTCCAGCACAGCCTCACTGCAACGGCTAACCTGCGCAGAGTGCTGGAGACAAACAACAACGAGACCATCGCCCTAATCCAGGAGCCGTGGATTAGAGCGGGGCGTGTGTGTGGTCTCAACAGACTAGGGGGTAAGTTACTCACAGATTCCAATAGCACTAACCCCCGAGCTTGTATTTACATTCCTAACAACTTGACTGCAATGCCCCTCACTGAGTTCCATTCTAGGGATCTGGCCACGGCCAGAATTCAGGGACTGAACGGAGAGGACAGAGAGGAGATCGTCGCATCGGGCTACATGCCCGCTGACGAGGACACTCCGCCGAAAGACGTCATCGATCTGGTAAGATACTGTGAACTAAATAATCAAACACTCATAATAGCAACTGACTCCAATGCCCACCACCCGCTATGGGGCATGCCGTCAGCCAACAGCAGAGGTGAAGATCTGGTAAACTTTCTTTTCACTACTAATCTCACTTTAGCAAACATTGGTGCAGAACCCACTTTTGTAACAAAAAGATGCCGCACCATCATCGACTTGACATTGGTAACCAGCAACTCACTTGACATCATCAGGAACTGGAGAGTCATCGTGCTCGGACCACAGATGGATCAGGTTTGAACTTAAAATAAACAGCACACCACAAACACCAAAACGTAACCCCCGTAAAACCGACAAGGTAACGTTTAAATCATCGCTGGCTAGCAACCTAACTCGGCACACGTGGGATACCAACACATTAAACACAAAAGACATAGAAAAGGTCGTTACACGACTCACTGACAATCTTACCAAGAGCTTTGAAGTCGCCTGCCCCTTAACCATGCCTAAACCCGACAAGGGGAGACAAGGCTGGCCGAAGGATCTGGAAAGACTAAGAGCCAAGGTACGACAACTTTTTAACAGAGCCATGAACACCTATGTGGAAGAGGACTGGGACGAATATAAAGAAGCCCAGTCGGAGTACAAGAAACGCATCCGCCGTAAAAAACGTAGGTCGTTCAGAAACTACTGCTCAAATATTGAAACAAATAACCAGGCGAATAGAGTTAGGAAAATCCTATCCAGACACTAATCGCACCATAGGTACACTCAAACGTAATGACAACACCTATACAAAAACAGAAGTCGAAACCAATAACCTACTGCTGGAAACCCACTTTCCAGGCTGTCTCATTACTGACTCCGTCATTTGGGAGCACAGTGACGAAATAATGCCGAATGACAACGACTGGAATATAGCTGGACGTGTCGTAACGGTAGACAGATTAAAGTGGGCCATTAACACATTCCAGCCATACAAAACAGCTGGCCTGGACGGTATCTTCCCCGGTCTCCTTCAATGGGGAGCTGGACTAATTATAGGCACCCTGACTAGCATCTACAAGGCCTGTATCGCCCATAGATACATACCCTTGGGATGGCGCGAAGTCAGAGTCCTATTTATACCGAAACCAGGTAAAAGCGACTACTCGGACCCCAAAGCATACAGACCCATAAGCCTAACGTCTTTTCTTTTGAAGACACTAGAAAGGCTATGCGACAGATACATTAGAGACGACTACCTAACAGCTGTACCACTTCACATGCAGCAGCACGCATACAGCTCAGGTAAATCTACCGAGTCAGCGCTGCACCAAGTGGTAAAAACTATAGAATGCAATATTAAAAACAAAACCATGTGCCTAGGTGCCTTTATTGATATAGAAGGAGCTTTTGATAAGACTAACTTCATCAACATCAAGGCAGCCCTTAGTAAGCACGGTGTCGAAGAAACATTGGTAAAATGGATCATCAACATGCTTCAACAAAGAGTGGTACGAGTAGAGCTAACCGGGAACACAAGAGGCATGGTCTCCAAAGGCTGCCCTCAAGGGGGTGTCCTCTCGCCACTCTTATGGAACATCGTTGCAAATGACCTAATTACCAAACTATACAAACAGCGATTCCTTACTATCGGATATGCCGATGACTTGGCCATCCTGATACCAGGACATTTCGCAAGCGTAACATGCAACCTTATGAACAATGCACTTAAGATTATAGAAAAATGGTGCACAGACTACGGCTTGAACGTGAATCCAGCTAAAACAGAACTGGTCATGTTTACTAACAAAATAAATCTCGGGAGATACGAACTACCTTGCCTATTTGATACGCAACTAAAGCTTTCTGACGAGGTAAGATATTTAGGTGTCACCCTCGATAGCAAACTAAACTGGGCTAAAGATATTGACAACAAAATAAAAAAGGCCACCATATCCTTTTGGCAATGCAGAAGAATGTTGGGCAAAACATGGGGACTCAGTCCAAAGATAACCCTATGGCTATACAACACAGTAATTAGACCTTCTGTCACTTACGGCGCCCTAGTATGGTGGCCCAGAACAAAATTAAACACTTGCAGTAACAAATTACAAAAGTTCCAAAGATTGGCGTGTGTAGCAGTAACGGGCTGCATGAGAACCGCACCAACTACAGCTCTTGAGGCCTTATTGGACCTAACCCCGCTACATCTACACATCCAACAAGAGGCAGCAGCCTCTGCCTACAGGTTAAAAGCACTGAACCTACTGGAACCAGACAACAGAGCAGCCCACACACATATAATCGATGAAATTGCAACCGAAAATGCGATGATAAAATCGATATATGATAGGGTACCTAAACATTACAACTTTACAAAACACTACACTATACAACTTCACGAAGAACCAAGTGACAATTCCAATACACACGAAATTAGGATATACACTGATGGCTCTAAAATGAACACAGGAACAGGTGCGGGGGCGTTCTCGGACGACCTCAACATCCACATAGCAACACCCCTGGGCAGACACTCCTCCATCTTCCAAGCGGAATGCGTAGGTATAATCCAGGCGGCCTCAGCGGTACTACAACGGCAGGTACATGACCAAACCATCAGAATACTCTCCGATAGTGCAGCTGTGCTACGAGCCCTCCAAAGGTATGATTACTCAACAGGGCTAACTATGCAATGCCACCAACTACTAGAAGAGGTATGTAAGCACAATCGTATTACTCTTCAGTGGATCAAAGGTCACAGCGGATCCAGAGGCAATGATGCGGCCGACGAATTGGCAAGGAGAGGATCTAACCTGCACCCCGCAGAAGTAGAACCAATGATACCTATACCATTCAGCCAAATCAAAGCCTGGATCCGTGATAACATTAGGAATCAACATAAAGACTATTGGGCAGGCTTACAGGATTGCAGACAGTTGAGGGAGGCGTTCCCGGAATTAAATTCCAGATACTCCCGAAAACTGATCAACCTGAAACGCGATAAACTCCGTCAAATGATCGGAGTAATCACGGGTCACTGCTCACTCAACAAACACCTATTTACCATAGGTGTCACCGACAGCCCTCTGTGCAGAGGATGCATGGAGGCAGAGGAAACGGCCGCGCATGTGCTACTGGAGTGCAGTAGTGTGGCGGCACAGCGGCGGACATTCCTCGGGTCCCCGACGACGTTGCGAGGGGCCTGCGCCGGCATCAGCGAGCTACTGGCCTTCCTCGCAGACATCGGATGGCTGGATTGATGCGCCACCAACCACACGCAAAAAGGGCCGACATACGGCCTAGTTGCGGAAAGGAGCCCGCGCACCAAGTACCAAGTACCAAGTTGCCATACTGTAGCCGAACTCCACCGAGTTGAGCTGAGTAGAGGAACTAATAATATTCCTTTGGTGGAGACTATAACCCAAGACTAAGGTGAAGCAGTTTTCACCAAAGCAGAAGGAAGTTATGCTGCATGATGTAATCTTGTTAGTTACTTACATATACTTTTTTTAATCTGATGGGCTAGCTTTTCACTATTATCTTGGTAAGCGATGGTGAACATACTAGCTAAGAAAAAATACTACACTACACTCAAAGGATGTGTGCTGCCAGAACACCGTAACTTTATGGAGGCAGATTTTCTCTTCGATGGTGGTAAGCAACTTTTTAGGGTTCCGAACCCAAAGGGTACCAACGGAACCCTATTACTGAGACTCTGATGCCCATCTGTCTGTCCGTCTGTCACCAGGCTGTATCTCAAGAACCGTGATAGTTAGACGGTTAAAATTTTCATTGATGATATATTTTTGTTGCCGCTATAACAACAAATACTAGAAACAGAACAAAGTTAAAAATTAAAGAGAGTCCCCATACAAAAAACGTGTTTTTACTATAGCGCCATCTATGAATGATTGTTTTACTTATTAATAAATATTATTAATTACCTGCCTTTGTGTTAACATTCACTTAGTTGGTGTTAGAACTTCGTTAGATGGCGTTGTAGTTAATAAGCTTGTTTGGTATTGACTCGGTAATGTAATATAATATTATACTTATTTATTATTATACCTACTGTTGTTCGAAACCCTCCATGTGCGAGACAAAAGTCTAACTCGCACTTGACCAGTTTTATTTGTAAGCTATCTAGCCTTTATGTCAACGGGCCATCAATATTTAACATTTCTGGCAATCTCTGCTCAGCTCAGCTTTGATAAATACCAGACATCAGCACGTTCGAGTGCTCATGTTTTTACCGGTTCGTTTAAACTAAATATAACTATCACTTTCTATATTATATGTAAACCTATTCAATTCACACATAATTCACGTTAAAAAATAATCAGGCGGCATAGCATGTGAGGATAAAAATTATATCCCTTGTTCTTTGACAATCTCAGTGACAAGCATTTTGTCTGACATATTATTTAATTTTAAGTAAAGTTTGGTAACTTTACTTAAAACTTTACTTAGCGTGCTCCATCCTCGACCCCGTCGTCACCATCAGGTGAGATAATGGTCAAACTCTTGCATAGTTAGTGATAAAAAAATTTAAATATATTGTTTCTTAATCTACTTAATTCAGAACACAAGAAAATAATATAACTAGATTGCTAGCTGTTCTGTAATACTTACATAGTACTCTAATAAATAAATAAATACTATATGACTATGAATACTGACATGCACTACTAATTAATATCTCATTAATACTTGTAGTAGGTGTACAATTTGTGGCGGTTAACGGTTCTATCAGAGCTGTACTCATAATGGGAGCATTTAATACTTTATCATTATGAATACAGTTGGTATTGGCTCTGGATACATGTGTAAACAGGGCATACTCTGTCGGTTCTAGTTTTGTAGTATCACACGCACTATTTATTTTGACTTCGAATATTACATCGAGTATCTTTTTCTTTGCTATTAGTAGATTCTTTTCACCTTTCAAGGAACGTAGTTCATTGGCTATGTATTCGCCAAATACAGATAGGTCGTCTCGACTTGTGGGTGATGTAATCGTGACATCATTATTTATGGGGTGGGTGAAATCTGTTCTGGATATCTTGATAGGTGGAGATAGCGTTGGGTGCTTGCAGTCAACAAGTATATCAGATTGGGAACTCAGTCCATTTACTACTGTAGTGTCATCCTGAAAATATATTATAGAAAATATTAATAAGACACAATGATAATAATGTGGGATATGTCAATGCAGATGAGCAAATGAGATCTTTTGGTCTACTAAAGATAACTAACTAGTGGCTTTGTAAGCTGCAGAACTCACGAGTCTGTCTTTGCAAAGCTTATAATAATTAAGATCGTTAAAAAAACTAACATAACCATTAACCAACTTCAAATGCAGCATTAGTCATTTTCAGTAGCATGTTTGAGGTGTTTATCTCCATATCTCTGGAGATCCACATCGGAACTCTATGAATATTGCAATGGCACCAAGCGGGAAATATGCCATCTCAAACAAAAAAAGAGTGTGTGTACTTACACGCGTTAGAAGTTATACTTCTGTGGCGTATGGAAAAAAAATAACTAAAATGCAGTAGTGATTAATGATAAATATTAAAAGTAATCAAAAAGATTGTATTTAAATAAAAAAAGTTTTATTAACGTAAAAATATGACGTTAAATATGACATATACAACTTGAACATAGTCATGCCACCTAGAACTAACTTCACGGTGTAGAATTTAGGTGTCGGTGTGCGCGCGCATCGTACCACCTAGAACTCACTTCACGGTGTAGAATTTAGGTTTCGGTGTGCGCGCGCATCGTAAAAATTCACTCTCATCATTTTTCTCTATCGCGCCAAATGAAGTATAACTTCAAAAATAATTTTTCAAATCAGTAGAGTTCTGATTTTATACGTTTTCAACCCATATGCTCAACCTGCTCACAAAATTTCATAAGAATTAATTAAGGAATGAGACCTGTAGAGGAGAACAGCTAGATAGGCATACAAAAGCATTTTTGGCAAAGCTGAACCAGAGACCAGCTCGGTAACTTATGTTAGTGCATCTTTTAGACAACAAAAAGGGCACAAGGGGTATAAAAATTAATTATAAACCTATTCTCATACCAACTGAATATAAATATAAAATTTCATCAAAATCGGTCAAGCCATTTAGGAGGAGTATATACACTAAAACTGTGACACAAGAATTTTTTATATATAAAGATGTTATAGGTATAATATATGTTGTACTTTTGTTAAAGTAATGTAGTTTTAGTTCCTCTTTGGATTGCATCTGTATATACAGGTAATATTTATCATCATCATAATCAGCTAGTGTCAGTCCACTGCTGGACGTAGGCCTGTTGCAAGATATGTCACTGAGCCCGATCTTCGGCTCTTTTTTTCCAGTCACTGCCCATCGCTTAGCGTATATTGTTGCTCCACCTGGTTCCAGGACATCCTATGCTACGTTTGCTGATTCAAGGTCTCCACTCTAGGACAAGTCTACCCCAATGGTTATAAGTCCTGCGGCAAATATGACCAGCCCACTGCCACTTCAGTTTGCTAATCCATTGAGCTGTATCAATCACTTTAGTTCTCTAGCAATTAACTTAGTTCCGGATTTAATCCCACAGAGAAACACCGAGCATAGCTCTCTATGACTTTAAATTGGTGAACCAGTTGAACTGTCAGTGTCACGTCCACGTCTTGGCTCCATGTGTCATCATCGGTAGGACGCACTGATTAAAGGCTTTTTGTCTTTAGACATTGCGGTATAGGCGACAAGAAGACTTGACGGAGTTTTCCGAATTCTAAAGCCTTGTCTTTAGTTCTCCCCATCCTTGAAATTTGAGCTAATCGGTCCATGCTTATTATAAGAAGGTAATATTAATTGACAAGCTGGCTGGCAGCTGTTAGAAATGAGTAACTGAAGATCGTGCTCAGTGGCATAGGAGCGGCCTATATCCAACAGTTGACAAATATTGGCTGTTAATGATGAATATTAATTTAAGAATGGGTATTAATTAATGGGTATTACTCATAGTCTTGCAAGTGTTCATAGGGGACAGCACAGACCCAGGATTCACTGACGTAGGTCACTTCCCATCAGGTGGGCTTTTTACTTGTTTGCTACTTATATTATAAAAAGAAAAACTCACCGACTGTAAAACTCTGTACGGCTTATTGGAGTCTTTCAAAAAGTGTAGATATTCATAAGCATACCAGCTGCTCACATAACGTTCATCAGGATTTTCAGCATTTACGCGGACTTCCCGTGCAGACTCCCGATTATACTGAGTGCGGAGATGCTGAATTTTACGGGTCACATCGGCAACATAAACCTCGAGAATTACCGATATCGTCCGCAGTTCCTCTTTGCGCTTCACCTTATTCCGCCTTGTATCCCCAAGAGAGGGATTCCAGAGTATAGCATTCGCTTGCAACAGCTCGATCAACTTCATAGTTTTGTCTTTAGACCACTCCATCGTCCAGTTTGATTAAATCCCGAAGAAATACCGAGCGATGGCAAGATTTTATCGTAATTCATCGACCGGTTGCAAGATTCACTGCTACACTTGTTTACTTCACAGATTATTACTATATGTGGACACTGGTTAAATACACTAATCGTGAGGCGCCATAATTTAAACTTAAAAATATTTATATATCATATAGGTACGAAGTATATTAAAATAGACTTGTCCTTAAAAATCTTAAAATTATTATAATAACAGATAAATAAATAAATAAATATAATAAAAACATCAAAATAAAAAAAAAAAACAGATAATAAAAATATAAGTCTGTGGTTGAAATCACAGAACACTACTCACAGAACACTATTACTCACGGGGAGACACTACTACTTGAAAACTAGGATGATGGATTATAACGGATGGCGCCATGTCAGCCATGTGACGTTGTCAGATCGACTTTCATTCTATCAACACATTGTCCTACCCTTTCTATCACAGGGGTTGCGAGATAAGAGTAAACGAGAAAGCTAATATCAAATTGACAACCTCGCGCAGTGGTGATCGTGTCCATTTTTGACCAGCTAGCAGGCCATAATATAGCGACGCATCATACTTATAAATTAAAAATTAAATAGAAACATAGCTTTAAAGACTGAAACCCTGTTACATGGTTAATTTATATCGTGTTGTGCTGTGTTTTATCCATCAAGAACAACTAAAGGAGGCGTAAAAGATCCAGAATTATCATTTCACACGTAAGTGTTTGTGGGCATTTATTCTCATATATAACCACTTTTTGAATCAAAATATTTATTTTGCTTACATTATATACATCTTTTTCGTCATATAACTACCGAGGTGGTAAATGGTTATCATTTTAAAGCTTTAATTTATGTAAATAACAAACATAATTTTACGCCGCCCGGCTAGTGATGTACGAGAACCCTCCAAAACTTTGTCGATAAATATAGTTGATACCCTTATAAAAAGGAATATATAAATTCCTTTAAGTGAAATATAGTGTAAAATGTATATAAACGATTTATATATTTACATAATGTAATATTATATAAATATATAAATCGTTTATATACATTTTACACCTATTCTATACATATAAAAAAAAATTAAGTGTCTGTTTGTAATTCCAGATTAACAGCTTTTCACTAAATGCATATGAAAGAATATACGGTACTTACATAAAAAACAAAATTTTAAATTTTGTCTGTCTGTCTGTTTGTTCCGGTTTATCTCTGAAATGACTGGACCAATTTAACGGGACTTTCACTAGTAAAATGCTGATGTTAAAATATTAACTACCAAGTAACTTGGCTACTTTTATTTTAGAAAAAAATAAAGTTCCGCGAAATCAAAATTGAAGCTAATGAAATAGGGAACAATATCTGATTCAAATAGGGAATGTGCAAATTAAGCAGTGTTTTCTACCGCGCACAGCCCACGCGCATGTTGCCGCTGTCATTAAACGCGGACAAAGCCGCGGGACCCAGCTAGTTGATTTATAATATGAAGATTTTTTTAAAGGATGGAACGGTTAGCTCAAAGCCTTGATTAGAACGAAATTTGAACATTTTTAACAGACTTCACAATAAAAAGATGAGTTTCTCAGTTCGCCTTTTTTATGTTTGTTATCTCATAACTCCGCAAGTTCTTAACCGGATTGGAAATTATTTTTTTTCGATAGATTATTCTGCCCGTTTGGTCCCATTGTACATTTTTTGAAATCTGATAAGTATCTCCAGAGATATGGACATAAACACCTCCAACTTTATACTGAAAATGGATAGCGTGGCATTTGAAGTTGGTTTTTTCGTTTTGTGAACGATCTTAAAATATTATAAAAAGTGATCAAAGTAATTATGCGCAAAATTAGTAGTAACTAGGTACCTAATTATATTATCAGCACTGATACTTACTCGTATTCAATCTATTATTACTTATGATAATGCCAATATATTATATATTTTTATGAAAAATGTGTCACAGTTTACCACATTAATATATTATATAATTTTTTTGTAGGTTTCCAAAATGTCCGAAAATCCAATCAAGTGGATAAAGGCAGTAAGGCGTGAAAATTAGGATCCAACTAAACACTTCAAACTTTGTTCTAAACATTTTGAAAAATCAATTTTGTACCTACTAGATTATCAATCAAGCTGGAACTGACACCGAGGAAACGGAAAAGAATAGAAGCTAGTGGAGTCAAGATAGAAAGTCTTCCTATAAGTCTTCCTATAATATTCCTCTGCGCGCAATGAAGGATGATGAAACGGTTTTGAAAGTGTTTTAATCGAAAGTGTTATAAGCTCTGATACATGAAAATCTGTTTAGCCGTTGTAAAAGTAGTAGTAGTAGCATTTTTCTAGTTGATGGCGCTATGAATTCAACTTTCATAGTGATTAATTCGAAATTCGGTATCCTTTTCTTCAACGACAAAGGACACTGAAGCATTGACATGATGCTGGGACATCTTCTGGAATCTGCTGAATTCTCAACTCCTCGCCAACTTACAGCTGAGATGTCGTATTCAGACTCATTGGAATATTTTTAATTTTCATTATAGATTATACATAGATCAGTCGGGGTGATTTCAAATTTTGAGTATTGGAGAGTGGAGATCGCGAAACGGCAAACGTAGCGTAGGACGTCCTGTGAGAGGGTGGAGAGACGGCATACGCAATGCGGTGGGCAGTGATTGAAAAAGAAGATCTGAAAATCGGGCTCAGTGGCGCATCTTGGGAGAGGCCTACAGTCCAGCAGTGGACTGACACTGGCTGATGATGATGATGATACAATAGATCATACTATATTGACATCAAATTACTTTATATCGTTAGCATTTACAAAAGAGATGAGCTAATTTTTCTGTAGTGGTAGAACTTCTGCTAGTCCGCCTGGACCGGTACCACCACTTTGCCAATTAATTTTCATAGGAATGCAAAATTCTGGACTGCCAGAATTTTCCTGTATCGCTGTATCTGTAATAGGTAGACGTCATCGCTTACCATCAAGTGAGAGTTGTGCTTGTCCTGTTACCTTTTACAATAAAAAAGCTGATTAATGTTTACAAAGTAAGTATGGCCTAATTTGTGGTTTCACTGCATATTTTTTATTATTTGCGATGCGCGTTTTTTATATGATAATTTATCTAATACTATAAGAATCTTTGTCCTGACATACTGACTGACTGACAGAGAAATTTAAAGAGTATATTTGTCTTAGTACGCAAGGGTGTACTAAGAAAGGATTTTTCAAAATTCACCCCGTTAGGGGGTGAATGGAGGTTCAAAGTTTGTATGGATAAACAAGATTAGATAGTCTTTTCTATTCGAAACTTCATACAAGTGCTTCAGTAAAAAAATAAGTAAATACGTGTTTCAAGCTTTTTCAAAATTCCACCCCTAAAAGAGTGAAATGAGGTAACAAAGTCTGAAAACCAATATTGTTTCGGGTTGCGCTGAAATTTGGCATGCAGATAGTTGTTTTAACATAAGTATCCGTGAAGAAAAGATTTTTCAAAATTCACTCTTTAAGGGGATGAAACGGGGGTTCAAAGTTTGGATAGTCATTTTATTCGACATTTCACACAAACCGTACTTCTGTAAATAAATAAGTAAATAAGTAAATACGAGTTTCAGGCTTTTTCAAAATGCCACCCTAAGAGGGTGCAGTGGGGTAAAAAAGTCTGAAAATCAATACTGTTTTGGATTGCGCTGAAATTTAAAATGCAGATAGTTGTTATGACGTAGGTTGCCGCTGAGAAAGCATTTTCTAAAAATTCCCCGCGGATATAACTTATTATTTATAATTAAATATATAAAAACTTATAGATTTACGTAAGTACTTCTATAAATAAATAAGTAAATATGTGTTGCAAGATTTTTGCAAGGGATTGGTAAAAAAGTCTGACAGTCAATATGGTGTTTTGGGTTTTATAAATATTAATCCCTATTTCCCTTAGTCACGCAATAACTTAAAAACCGGTGAACCGATTTTGCTTTTACTTCTTTGATGTCTTTTATGATAGAAAGGTTTCAGAAAATAAAAGTTTTAAGTAAATAAAAGAAGTCTTTAACGTGACCGAAGCCACGGGGCACTTTTAGTATTTTGATATAAATTATATACTGTAAAGGACAATTTTAATCTATGATATTGGGCCAAGATAATTAACGTAATTATTCAAATAAGGATTAATACTGTATAGAAGAAAATAGCCTTGAAAGTTCTGTAACATTTTTTATTAAAAAATAAAGATTAAAATAGTTACTGTGAGTCTGTGCGATAGACATATGTTATCGCGGACTTTTTTGTAGGTCTTATTAAGTTGTACCACTCTTCGATACATACTTTCTTACATCTATTTCAGATTAATCATCTTTCGTAAAAAACGTGTTTTCTCGACCGTTTTATTGGCGACTTAAGTTGCAAAATAGGTCTTCACGAATATACCTATCTTTTAAACAGGATAATATATAGCCTATGTTCATTCTAAAAGACCATATATATATTTATATATGAGAGAAAAAAATAATAGTCCTGTAGTCCAGTAGTTTTTGAGCTAACTCAATACAAACATACATGTTACCTCTTCATAATATTAGTATAGAAGTATATATAGCTTTGTAGCTCAAATTTGTAATATTTAATTGACGTATTGAAAAGGCAAAAACATTTAAGATTTGTGTTAAAGAAAAGCTAAGAAATCTATACCGCCAGATTTAAGGTTGCCTAATTACAGTTAAGTACTGTAGCATTTTTTATCAATAACTAATTTCCATAAGTTCAATAAAGTAACTACGTATTTTATCAAATAAATTGTTTTCTTTTTACATAAGTTTTAGTTTTCTACATTTTTCACCTTTTTATCGATGTGTTCTACACTAGCGATCACTTCCCTACTCAGGCACACTCTAGCAGTTCTAGACACTAACACAAACAGAAAATGGACATGCTGCCAAAGTTTTGACGCCATCCATTATAATCCATCATCCTAGCTTGAAAATCTTGAAATTGTTGAGTTGAGCATGAGCACAGATAACTCATAATTGTATACTACATTTCTACTCGTAGATGGAGTATTAAATGGATCTGGCATTTATATATAAATAATATTATATTAGAAGGATAAAACTATACAAGAACTAGTATGGTCCATCTTGCAGAGAGCAAGATGGACCACATTTTTTTATCCTTCTCTGCATTATGCGATTTTATTGTTTGGGGCCAGCTCTGGCTCCCAGTTCTAGTGCACCCATTGGCTTTTACCCGTTGTCATTTATGACCCGACCAAATTACGTTGTTAATTTTATCTTATAGCAGGCCTGTCTCACTCCATGTACTTGCCGCGTTAAAAAAAAATGTTTGCGGATTACAACGTTAACATCTCCATTGGTAAATGTTCGAAGATCGGTAGCATAAAAAAATGAAACACATTATGCTTGTTTTTGTCAAACTCGCAAAATGACTATGAAAAACTTAAATCGTTTCTAACATTGAATACGAATGCGCAGTTATCCCGTCATTTGAATAATAATATACGTTGCGCGCGCGTGAGCAGTGACAACCGACTGGCAGATAGTACCGCCGGAGCATAGAAAAGATAATAATACTACGTACCATGGGCGAGTGAGGGAGGCCTGCCTTAGTAAAGATGTGAACTTTACTGAAGATTTTCAGTGGAGTTTTGGTGAGGACGCAAATAGCATGTTTTTCAACATTGTGCTGTTTCCCTACACTCACAGTCACACACACATTCACCAGCACTTAATAGGTAATAAACAGCATATATTATACATTAACTCGCGAAAGAACACAAGTTTTAGGAAATACAATGAGAGCACACACACACACATACATTTTCATGTTCCCGCCAAATATGGGTTGTCTGTTTTGTCCATAGAAAAAGTATATAATATGTAGAGAGAACATTAGCGTATGCGAATGAAATAGCTATAGAGATATAACCCGACTAAAACGATGAACACGTAATACATATGCCAGCTATAAGATAAAATGAAGAGAGGAGGTTCACATTTCTTCTGTATGTTTTTTTTGTATGTATATTACTCCGTCAATTGTTAACCGATTTGAATGAATCCTTTTTTAATCAGTAGGGTACATTCCCGAAGTGGTCCATTGTAATTTCATCGAGGTCTGATAAGTATCTCCAGAGTTATGTCTATAAACGTCTCGAACTTGCAACTGAAACTGACTCGCGGGGCATGGAAGTCGGGTTGTTTTAGTTTTTAATCTATCTTAATCATTTGTTTCGTTTTGTCTCGACACGATTAATGAATTTAGCCACTGTAAGTATCAGAAATGTAAGTTCTTGTGGATCGTACAGTCCAGTCAAAATCACAATCATACCACGTTTGTGTCCAGCCCCTGTATCACGAAAACCATTGAATGAACGAAATGACGGGGACGCCGCTATGTAGGCTGTATAGCTCCATCCCCGTCATTTAGTTAATTTCGTTCATTCAATGGTTTTCGTGACACGGGGGCAGTTCAAGTCACACCCTCAGCTTGTACTATTCATTATTCTGTGCTCTCAGTAAAGATGTGGACTTAACTGTAGGCTTTCAGTGGAGTTTTAGTGTGCACCTCACGTGTGCACAAATTTACATGTGTCTAATTTAACATTGTGTTTTGCCCTACGCTAGTACTTACACGTTTACCTACGCCAGTAAAATGTGTAGTGTAAGTAGGTACTACTTAATGGCTAATAATCCACATTACTTAACTCACGGAAAAACGCAAGGTTTAGGATCTACCCCAACTTCTTCCGCTCATCCCTATCCTTCAGATGTTCATGTTAATTAGGTAGGTACCGTTAAAAGCATCTCCGCCATAGCTTCCGTGTAAGCTATCGGCGCCTTCGCCAATCAGTCTGAGTGTTCCTGTGTTCACTCTGTTGTCCTGTTTGCTAGAAATGGTAGGATGCATTCTGCTAGTAGAATAGAGTCTGTGCAAAAAGAGAACCGTCGTGGCGTTACGGTGAACTAACATTAAAAGTACATACCTACCAAGTAGCACACGATAATGTTCAGAGGAGGTACCTACGAAGTATCAAACACTTTTAGTCGTACTAGCAATGACAGCAGTGTTAATGTTGCAACAAAAACAGTAAATTAAAACGACCAACGACCGTCGCGATCGCAATTTCTACGACGGTTCTCTTTTTGCACAGACTCAGTAGATTTTCTCGGGCAAATCATGGAACGCGGTGTTTCTCACGCGATCAGTAATATTAATTTGAATGGTGCAAACAGAACTAATGGCTGGTTTACACAGTGCGAGCTAGCGTACGAGTAAGCCTTCCGAGTAGCTGTACTGCAGTTACTCGCACTGTTTGGACGTAACTTACGAGTAACTCGTACGTGCAAGTTGGTCAGTAGCTCGCATCCGAGTTACTTCAACATTTTTTGTTTTCACTCGCCTGCTCGCCCGGCAGCAACTCGCACATGACAGCGGCTCGTGCGTCGCTCGCATCGTTTGGACGCGTTCGGCAGTAGCTCGCCAGTGCCAGCCGGACAGTTGTGAGTGGAAACCGTCTTTTTTGTGTGCTACGCCTATGTACTAAATCGAGTTCGAAATGGGTACGGATAGATGGTTTTCTGACAATAATATTTCATTCATGAAACTCTACAGAAAACAAGTTCACTCGACATCGCGACACGACTCGGACTGAGCAGTAGCTAGGTGTGGTGTAGACAGCAAAGGCGAGCCGTGCTACTGGCGTACGAGTAGACAAACCGAGTAGCTGTCCACTGGCCAGGCAGCAGCACGCACTGTGTAAACGAGCCTTAAATGGTTTCATCTGCACCATTGATGGTGCATGTCAATGGTGCAAACGGTACGAACGGCGATCCGTTCTCGTTACACCGAGTACGCTACGTTCTCTGTTTTTATCCGTGCTACGTTCCATGACTATAACAAACGAGTTGAGATTTTTGAGATTCCATCACTGACCAGGGGGCTTATCATGAAAATCATTGAATGAACGAAATGACGGGGACGCAGCTAAGTAGGCTGTATAGCTCCGTCCCCGTCATTTAGTTCATTCAATGGTTTTCGTAATACGGGGGGTAGGTCTGGCCGCCATTGGCAGGTAAGAATAGGCAAAATTTACCTACTTATCGATGAGTTCGGTTCGTGGCAAATCTCCTTTCATAACTTATTATTTGTGCGTAAAGTGCCTACCTACTATTGTTTAAATAGCTAGTTTGGTGGTGGCAAAGAGTATAATAACTGTCCAGGTGGGTATCAAACCTAAACTGCTTGTCTAATTTTTCAATGTTAAGATAAAGAAAATAACAGATTCTAATTCATTCTCATTTATTTACATACTACAATGCGACTATCAATCACATTATAAAACAATTGCTATCCAATAAAATAACTATGTACAATATTTACAGAGCCTTCTCACAGAACAAAATGCATTTTACATCAACATCAACTGACTTACATCCTTATTTATAGAGAACTAAAAATACAGGAACTAAATTAAATAACAATAATATATGTCCATTCAGATTAGTAGAAAAAAAAGCTCTGAGTACTTTTTCAATGAATAAAATATACTTGTTTTCTAAGGTCCAGTTTCAGGAACAATTTGAAACTGGCTCTAAATTAAAATAATGTTGCAAATTGTATGTAAAAAGCACAATTGTATTGAAAAAATGCTCTAGCATTTTTCAGATTAATTTGAATAGATCATACATAAAAGGAACACAGCTTCAGCGTTCATAGTCGAGTAGTAAATTTTTTAATAACTTAGCACAATACGTTCATACGAGTATAGGTAGGAAGTAAAATGTTTTATACAGTATAGTATTTTTACATAAACATAGGTATTAAAATATCACTTGGAGGTTTTGGAGCTTTACTTAATAGCTTTTCTATATATTTATAGTCTTTTCTACCTATTTATAGTAACTAATAGGGTAATTGATAAACAAAAGCAAATATTTCGATAAAATCAACAACCGTTGATTTATAAAATAACAATAACAACATAAATTACAATGTTAGGTACATAAAAAGATATGAGAATGTTTTTGTTAATTTTATCTCAAGACTATTATATTTCATTATATCAAATTCAATTACATTTTAAAACAACACAGAGATTCTTACATCAACACAAAATATGAGGGTAGTCAAAAATGTTCAAATAATTTATTTTAAACATGTATTTTATTAAAACATAAAAAAATATATTTGATTAATGATAATATATTTTTATAATTTTATAATGATAAAAAAAATAGATTTGATTCGATTCGGTATAGGTACTGACCTATGCCGAATATTTTTTGTTCCAATATTTATGTTTCAAATTCATTTTAATTATTTGACTTTTATAATGCTCAATAAAAGGCGAATTAAATTCTATTCAGAGATTTTCATTCCAGCGTTATTTTTGAATCAAAGTAAAAATAATCTTGTTACCCTCAAAATGAGAATTTATGAGTGAACTATGAATGCGCAGCCATTAAAATAAAATAAGAGTAATTTAGGTTCTCTTTCATTTTCAATAAATTGACATATCACCGTAAGCTTATATATTGTATTAAATTCACCATATATTTAAAATGGAACAACACGCAAATAAATATTCTAGTTACAACCTAATGCGCTCAAATGCCGATTCTTCCACGGTGCAATATTCACCCGTTACAGCTACCTCTACTGTTGTATGTTCAAGATCTCACATTTCTTTCCGTCGCTAACAACGTTTAAATTATAGGTACTCTACATCCGCAATATAGGCCTACCGAGACAACAACACTCCGATGGGTTTTTAACTTTCATAGGAACTAAATAAATACTAGCTACCTAATGTACAAACAATGTCCGAGCACTGGCATCGAGCGGGCTTACGTGACGTCGAGCGGCCGCGAGTCGCGCGATCTGAAGAAACCCTTCTCCGTGCGACACTCTCTGATGGTGACCGTCTGCAGGTTGACCGTAACGTCGGTGATGAAGATCTGGTCAGCGACGGGGGAGCGCGACATCCAGTACGCGGCGCCTCGCCGGGGCGCGGGCGGCGGTGGAGGTGGCGGGGGCGGCAGGCACGCAGGGCCTTCGCCCCACAGGTCTTCGTCCTCGGGCTGTGGCGTGGGCGCGGGTGCGGGCGTCGGTGGTGGCGGCCGCGCTCCCTTCGGCTCAGCCGGTGCCGCCGCCGCCGCAGGCTGCGTGTCTGTGCGTCGCTCGCGCTCCTGTGGGATGTGTGTATCGGCTTCCTCGGGTGAGTGAGGTGCTCTTCTTGGCCCAGTGCGAGGCGCCGCTGCCTCCGCCGCTGGTGATACGGGCGCTGGGGTGCCCCCGGGCAGTGCAGCCGGTGGCGGCGGTTGCGCGGCCGGCGTCCTGCCGCCGTTCACCTTCGTGCTGGAATCGTGCCGTTTTCCCGGCGGACTCATAGTGATGGTGACGCCGATCTTGCCGGATTCCTTGGATAAAACCTCCGCCTTGCGCTTGCCGGGTGGAGGATGACGCTCCTCGGAGCCGGAGCGCGCGCGCTCCACGGGCGAGTGGTCGCGCTCGCGCTTCCTGCTCTGTCGGCGCTGCTCCTCGCCGCGCTCGAAGCTCTCGATGAGCCGCGGGTCCAATATGTTCTCTTCCGGCTCCCACGTGTTGTGCTTCGGCTTCCAGCCTTTCCATTTCACGTAGTACTCCACTTTGGTCTGGAAGGAGAGAGATCGACCGTTAATATGAGTTAATACGTATCGACGTGCTCGCGAGGCGATCACCGTGGCGCGACTGACGGTGGCGTGCGGTACGGAGGGTTGCACATAGCTGGCAGATTGTTTGCGATAATAATACTGGACTCGGTAACGATAGGGGGGTTAAACTGGTCAGCGATTAAGGTGCACTGGAGTCGAATGATTGCAGGTAGGAATTGGGGCATAAAAATTTATTGCGGCAAAAGAGCTGGTGTTCGGCGTTAGTTCGCAAGCGCACCTGCTCTAACAGCTGTCGCGCTATCTCCCTCGGCATCGCCGCCGCCCTTGTAGACAGTGCAGTAAGGGCTATCGTGTCTGGGTATACCGGTAGACACGGGAGACATACAATCAATCGTCTTGGTAACTAAACACGTGTCGACCGGCCTAACCCCTCGTCTAGTCGGCGATATCAAGGCGTTGTTTTTGAACTCGGGCAATAAATTATATCATGCGATTAGGTACAAATGGTTTAATGTCAATAAGCGAGTGTCGTACGTATGTGCAAACAAGTAGTAGGTATGTAGGAAGGTACATGCATTCACAGAGGCACTAAGCAAGTATCTAAAAGCACAGAATAAATATGCTAATAGGAAGATTCATGATCCTAAAAAACGTTTAAAAGCGATAATAAGAAGGTACAGAGGATACATCATTAAAGGTAAATTAAAGCAGTAAGTAAGTAGGTAACTTTGATTCTGTATGTGATAAATAATTATGGAATTAAAAATGGTACCTTATATCAACATATGGTTAACAAGTGATTCCAAAGTAATTCCTGCTACCAGCAAACTTTCTATCGATAATAAAACCTACGTGCACGCACTAACAAACAATTCGTATCGAGTTTCATTACGACCGTATATTTTATTTCGAACCTTTCACTTTGCCTTTTAATTTCGATATTTTAAATAAGTTAAATTAAACCGAAGCCATAAGACCTAAAGTTCAAAATCGTTCAGGGAGGTTGGCACATAGGGCGTTTCTAAGCTACGTCAATAGATTTAGAACCTCGCCTCTTATTGGTTTTACTTGCAAAGGGTGAGCGGAGGAACTTTCTGGACGCGGTGACTTTGTAGCGGCGGCTACAAGTATTGTGCTTTTGGATATGTTTTGAGATTTTATATATTTTACATTTAAAAGGCATAGCTCACTGTTAACGTGAAGATTAAATGTCTAATCTACACGGTAATTTCAAAATATTGTAATAAAGGATTTCTTATCTTAATATCCATGGAAACAATAGGTAATTTGCAATAATAATGAAGTAAGCCTGATTAGCAAGCGATATCTTTAAAAACCAAGAACAATAAGTACAACACAGAACATTTCCTAGAACACCCGAGGACCACATGGGAAACATCAATAAACATTTCGCAACAATGTTCAAAAGGAAAATAAATTCCTGGAAACGCATACTATATTTAATGCATCAATAGAAATTCTACCTTTCTAAAGTTATCACAGACAACAATGTTAAAAGCGAACAAAGGCATTAACATAAAAAATACAATAAAAAGGTTCCGAAGGGACGCTCGTACAAGGTGAGGTCGTCCGGCTCGCGCGCTGTGATTGGCCGAGCGACGGGGCGGGCGGGGCGAAGGGAGCCCCCACCCCCGCTTCGTCGCACTCCACCCCCGCTGGCTTGTGCCGACCTACCAAGTTACCTATATCGCCAACATGGCCCTTATGTAGTCTGTATAAGATAGTATTTACCGTGAACGGGAGTAAAAGCAATATGGCAGATTTGATGGTTGTAATCGCACCATGGGCGGACCGCGGCACGGCAACATAGACGCCAATTAGGCACGATCGGAGCGTCTAATTAACGCGCTAATAATTAATGATAATCCACGTGTTAATTAACACTGTGGTAATGAGCTTAATGAATGGGTAATGAGGAATATCGTCGATGACTTGTAAATGCCTTTAATTTATGGCGATTATCAGAGTCGCGACTTGCTTATTTGCATTCCGTTGTAGTTGAAGGTAACCAAGTACAGGAAGGAAGTTACTAGTTACATTAGCACTAAGACGTGCTAGTTAGGTAGGACTTAATTATAAAGTTAAATTTGTAATTACTATTCCATAGTAATGTTACATAGCAATACCTACCTATTAAGTATCATAATCCTACACTAATAAATTTTACAGGAATATGAAAAGTAGTTATCTTCACATATCTCAATACTATAAAATTTAAAGCAAATACAGATATTAGAAAAATCTCGCAGTGAGAGTATGATAATCATTATGAAGACAAAACGTGTTTGCAGGCAATATTCATGAACAGACAGAGACAAAACTAACCCAAATAACTTACGTAGGTAGGTAGTAGGTACCTATCTTAATACAAATACCGATTAAAAGGTTAGTAAAGCAAATAAGGATGTAAGAAAAATCTCGCAGTGAAAGTACGATAATAATTATGAAAACGAAAAACGTGTTTGCAGGCAATATTCTATCAACAGTCAGAGAGACAAAACTAACTAAAAATCTTAAGTCTTCTTAATACAATGAAGGAATCAAAGGTTAGTCATTTTAATTCGTAATTTTATTGAGAAACGCGACCAAGCTTCAAACATGTTTTCTATCTACAACCAATTTGGCTGTTTCAGACTAAGAATAAATGTGAGAAATACTTGTATGTACAAATCATCATTCGTCAACCAACAGGCTATGTGGTCGGTGCTTGGGTAGCAATCAAGTTTTGGGGCAAACATTCAGACGTATAAATAGATGAATCTAGATCAGAAAGGCTAATACAAGATGATTATATTATTATACTTCAGAGATATTTGTATACTACACGTTAAAGCCATCTATTGTACTATACCTACAAATACTGTAAACTGTTATTGTTACCTGCTGTTGTTGAAATACATACTACGGGCGAGACTTTTGCGCTAAAAACACGACGCTTCGATCAACCGTTTTAATTTTCAATATCCTTTCAATCCTAAGCGACACTGAAAGCATATGCTGCATTCTAACGAGATACTACATCTGCTATCTCTTTAGTCGCTCTTGCCGCATCTGTAGATACGCTTAGATCTTTTGAACTACGCAATAACGCAACGGGGTTTAATGCTGTTTTCAGCAATAGGTGATTCAAGAGGAAGATTTATAACCAGGATTAAACGTGGGAATGCCGCTAGTTATAATATAACTATTATAGCGCAGCTAATGGGCGCATTTCCTATACTTAGGGAAATATAAGTATATCTAGACAGATCAAACATAAAATAATAATCTACCTTCTCTCGTGAGCACACACAGTCCATGCAATCGATCGAAAAGTTTTTTATAGCGCCATAAGTCCCGCCTGTAGTATAACAACAATAACAGAAGGGTACAGTTGGCAGTAATCGTGAAACAATATATAGGTATATATATTTTGAATTGTATTAACATTCATCATTACTCAAACAAGCTACACCTATATACCGCCATGTATGTTAAGTTTTTCTTTCTCCACCCTAAGGTTGTCTGGAAGAGATCGCTTTAAGCGATAAGACCGCTTGTTGTTACACCTTTTGTTAAATGTTTATTTTTTAAGTTTTATTTGTTTGGTGTTCAATAAAGAGTTTCTATCTATCTATCTATCTATCAAAAACATTTACTTTATATATTTGCTGTAACACGCAGGTATCTGAACTTCAATTCAGGTCTGATACAATTCATTGTTATGTTATTTCTTTTTAATTGCTTTTTGTTCTGTGTGGAATAAATAAATAAATATTATTATGGTTTAAATTATGGAATACAAATATCTCTGTAGTAAATTGTTAAACACAATCCAAAATTTAATCGTACCAACGGGACTTGAACCCGCGTTGAAATTTTGGATTGTGTTTAACAATTTACAAAAATATTAAGTGTGTAACACTTCAAAGAAACATAATATTTGATTTACGCAGTGCAACATCTCTCGTCGGATTTGAAAACTGTAATGATTTCTTCCGAATGATTAACTTACGTAATAAGTAGTCATAGATGGCGCCACCAATGCATAATTGGGTTAACAAATGCAATCCACTAATTTCGTCGTAACGTCACTTCGCACCATTGCTTAATTGGCAAAGCACCGGAACATGTTATTCCGGAGGTTGCGGGTTCAAGTCCCGTTGGTACGATTAAATTTTGGATTGTGTTTAACAATTTACAAAAATATTAAGTGTGTAACACTTCAAAGAAACATAATATCTCTGTAGTAAGTAGGTTAGGTAGGTAGTGTACCCAGGGTAAAAGGACCGAATATTGATACTGGTCCAGTTTACACTTTAGCTAGCACCAATTTTGAAATAAATACTGAGTTATTGTTGTACCATTAATTCGTGCTTATATTGAATTACGTTGTTATATACAATCCAAAATTTCCCCTTTAAGGCAGGATTCGAACTCGCGCCTCCTGGGAAACTGGCCCGACATGACATTCAATTATCTACTTCAAAATGTAAAATCACACACGATAACTTATAAGTTAAAGTTTCGATATAAAAAACAGATGCAAATATCTGGACTAGTGCCAAAATTTGGCTCTGACCTTACATAAGATTACGATACCCTAGATTAAATTTTCACGATACACTTTTATCACTGTGAGTGATATCAACTACAAACCCATGAATGCTGCGAACGATTATTTTGCACTATATAACAAAAAAGAAAAGTAAACGAATAAAAAGAACCTCAGCAAAAATCAACTCGTACCTACCTGTGAGCCAGTTCCCATTCTAGGCCTAGCGTGCTTACCCTCTTCGATCGCAACATCACTTACCAACAGTTGAGATAGTGGTCAAACGCCTAGCCTATATGATATAAAAAAAAACCTAAAATAACCTATAGTTACCAAAATCTAATCTCGTCAAACAAATTAATGCACCCGCATATTCAAAATAAGCAGTGATTGTGACAACACGAGACATAAATCAGTTGACTTGATAAAACGAGGGTTAAGTGGTCTTTTAAGAAAAACAAGTCCTGAATGCAATGCCGTTGTCGTCAGGGAGACGCTGCAAGAATATCAAAACATCAGTCTGGTTGACGTGAGACATCTGGATTAGGGCTTTCCTTTGTAAATACATCTCTTAGAACCTCAAAAAAATCTCTTAGAGCAATCGCTATGAAAGGTTTTAATCAGTTATAAACTGCGCTAGAAGAGAGAGAGAGCGTTTAATAACGTTATTTGGATATCAAAAACTTTTTGTTAGTGGCCAAATCGTCGTAAAGGATTACCTATAGCATTATTAATAATAAGATTGAGGGCCCGGTGGCGCAATCGGGAGAACGCTTGCCTTTGATTCCAGAGGTACCGAGTTCAAACCGCCGTGCACCAATGGATTTTCCATCGAAAAATTTATGTGCGCTCTTCACAGTGGCCCTCCGGTGAAGGAAAAACATCGTTAAAAAACCAACAACCCCCGCATGGTGGTAGGACACTATCTGGTGTCCGCCTGGCCAGCTACCACCCTCAAGTTAGAAAATCTGTCACGAAACATCTAATGTGTTCCGGCAGCTATCCTTGAGAGCCAGTTCCCATTCTAGGCCTAGCGTGCTTACCATCTTCGACCGCATCATCACTTACCAACAGGTGAGATAGTGGTCAAACGCTAGCCTATAACGTATAAAAAAAAAGAAAAAAAAAAAGATTTCTTTAAATGCATCATGGACATCCACTATCCTGTTCTGTTTTTACTTTCAGACTTATGCAATTTTAAAATAGTTGTTTTAATGACTGCCATTCTGTAAGGTCTAGCTGGAATAGTGAAATAGGATACTTCCAGGATCCAAATGTAGTTTCATTTTTTTAAAGAAATTTTAGAAGGAAACCTATAGCGCCTGCAATGTGAGCGAATTGCTCGCGAGAATATGAGTGTTCTAATATTTTACTTTCTGCTGAGGAACTAATTTATTTAATGAGTTTTATAATACTTTCGAAGGCCCGGTGGCGTAATCGGGAGAACGTTCGGCTTTGATGCCGTGGTACCGAGTTCAAACCGCCGTGCACCAATGGATTTTTCTATCGAAAAATTTATGTGCGCTTCTCACAGTGGCCCTCCGGTGAAGGAAAACATCGTTAAGAAACCAACAACCCTCGCATGGTGGTAGGACACTATCTAGTGTCCGCCTGGCCAGCTACCACCCTCAAGTTAGAAAATCTGTCACCAAAACATCTAATGTGTTCCGGCAGCTATCCTTGAGAGCCAGTTCCCATTCTAGGCCTAGCGTGCTTACCATCTTCGACCGCATCATCACTTACCAACAGGTGAGATAGTGGTCAAACGCTAGCCTATAACGTATAAAAAAAAAAAACAAAACTTAATAACAAATTGGGCTCAAAATAATCATATATTTATAGAGTTTGGACAAATCTACATCAGCAAACATAACACGCGTAAGGAAAATTATATGGATCGATTCAGCAAAAGTTTATATCTAGCAGTGTTAAATTACACATGTGCTTGAAAATGTTACATTGGGTTAGCTCTATTCTTGCAAATTTTATCTTGGAGCTCTATAGTAGTACATTAGGTACTAATCTCAAGAGAATTCATATGCATTTTGTATTGCATCAGCTCTATCGTGGTGGTTATAATGAAGTCGTTTCTCTTATTTTGTTCTGCGAAAAAGGACAGTAGTAATTACGGAAAAATACATTTCTGTGCAGCGGTCATTATTTGAATCTTCAAACGAAATTCAGCATATTATAACTACACACAATACTCGTTTCAAAAATGTACATTATAACATCATAAACGTATTTATTTGTTAGGGCTCTCTCAAATAAGCATAGACATAAAAACATTGTTATGCTACTACGATACTCTATGTAAATAAAATAAACATAATGCCGGATAGTGCTAGAGAGCAATGTTGGCACGTCGCCAATATTTTGGCGTCTGGCAACGCTCAGTCAATATCGTCTGAGGGGATGGAAATGGAAAAATAACGATGATACGGTATCAACGACGATCAAATGCGTTTTATTACTCCACGCAATATGCTGCCGAAATTGTATTGAGTGGAACAGCCACAGAAGCTATAAAGTTATGGAAAATAGGGATGGCATGCCATGTATTTTTGTCCTACTCCAAATAATTCCTCATTTTATATTAAATAGATTTATTGCATAGTGATATTTCTCTAATTTCGAACAATATATATACTACTCGTAATTTTTTTAATAGAATTTACTTCTTGGATTGTTAAAAATGATCTTGCAATTAAGTTACATAGCCGAAACAGAAAATATCTCCCATCTAAATGATGTGAAAAAGAAGTTGTATGAGTTGTAAAATTTGTTGATTTGTAGTTCTTTTAACACTGCTAGGTTTATAGTTGGGAAGTTGAGTGTTTTTTTACACAGGATTGACATCCCAGGTTGTTGTAGTTGTACGAATAAAACCTATCCACATGCCCTTGACAGAAACAATTAACGATTAAGTTAGACTAGTTGCCTAAGCAACAAGTTGGTTCTTTTTATTATTTCGGACCATATTCCAACCCGATTACAGCACAAAATTTAAATATCAATTCCTTTCTTCAAATATTTTCACATACTAATCTTCAAAAGAAAAACGTTATCAAATGAAATGTAAAGATTCTAACAAAATTGCTTAAAAGCTTTTTAAATGCCAATAAACGTCCTCATATTGGAAGAAAATGTTTGCGCGATTTTTATTGGAATAGAAAATGATGTTATAAGAGAAAATTTTGTTCAGGTTTATACAAAATGTGGAGCAATTTACCTACCCTCTTAGCGGTAACATTTCACCGTGCATCGGGCTGTCGCAGAGCTTCCAAGTTCGCCGGATTTGACAGGGAGGTCCAGAGAATAGGGTTGTATTGCTTTACTCAGGAGTGAATTATCAAAGAGAATATTTTGTAGAATACTAGCTATAGCATTATTTTGAATACCTACGAGTAAATGAGGGTACATTTTAACATAAAATAATAATAGTAGATTATATAAAGAGTGAAGAAAATAGTAGATTATACAACAAGTGAATAAAAAGGCAATTTAATTCGAGGGACTAAGTTGGATCCCGAGAGCAGCGAAGGATTCTAGAGTAGAATCCCGAGCGTAGCTAGGGATTCTAGATTAGAATCCTAAGCGGAGCGAGGGATACAAGGACCGAGATTAACTTTTTTATTAACGAGTCGTGTAATCTTCTTTTTACCATTGACTGCGAGAAAATGAATAGTAGTGCCTACTTATGGTACCTACCTATTTATATTTATCTTATATTATTATTAATGTGTAATAAATGTGGGTTATTAACCATTTAGTGCCGGTGAATGTGTGTTGAGGGAAACAGCACAATCTTGAAAAAGATGCTATTTACGTTCTCACCAAAATTGCACTAAAAATCTTCAGTAAGGTTCACATCTTTACTAAGGGTATGTTTTGGACTAGACTGTGACTTCAACTTGGTTCTCATCCAATGTGACTTTGACTAAATTTTATGACTTGAATTAAAAAAAAACTAGAATTCAATTTTTATACTTGATTCTGGCTGAATACACTAATCGTGTGGAGCAAAATGAAAACAAAATAAATGTAACCAAAATTGGCGGGATTTTTATTTTTATTTAATAATATAGCTAGTAGGCACTTTTAGCAAGTTTTATTTATTTTTTGTACATAATTCGTATTTCGTGCTTGTTCCAAATTCAAAATATTTTTATTCACCGAGTGAGTAAAAGAGCGTTTTATTCACTGCTATTGATGAATAAAGTGCTCTTTTTTTAGTGGAAATGGTAAAAAATTTATTTCGGTCCTTGTATCTCTCGCTCCGCTCAGGATTCTACTCTAGAATCCTTCGCTGCTCTCGGGACCCAACTTAGTCCCTCGAATTCAATTGCCTTTTTTTACTTGTTGTATAATCTACTATTATTGTGTTTATGTGCTAGAGTGGTATCCTCATTTATTCTACCTACGAATAAATGAGCCAATGATTCCAATATAATGCTTTATTTATTTATGACCGATGTAATAACGAGGAAGGAAACAAAAAACGTACATATTAATAAAATAGAGACTTGGCAACCCTGAGGCCCAGAGGGAGTACCAGGGAGGCAGAGGGAGGGGGAGTTAGATTAATGGTTCGAGGCTCGAGTTAGGTCGCCCGCGGGGACCGATCGTGCGTTTAAACTGGAATCCGCTCAAATTGCCAGAACGGCACCAAATGACCGTGGTAGGGTGTTTGTGTAACTTGTAACGTTGAGTGAATTGGTCGTGTTGAGAGGTACGAGTACCTTGCGATAACGCTTCAAGTTTTTTTTTTCATTTGCCACGCTAGACTGAACTCAACAGCCGTATTAAGTTTGGGTATATCTGTTGCGTTGAGTGAGTTTGTTGATTTGAGGGTAGAGTGATTCTTGCACATTACTCATACCTATAAAGTATGAAGAAGAAGATTTATCAGAGTGTCGAGTTTGTTGGTCAGAAAATTTGACTATTGCCAGAAATTAAACCAAATTTGCCAGTGCCATATTATCATAAAAAAGTGTTTCATTAAAATGGATTAAATCAAACAATAAATTTATTTTTAGAGTTTACTTGTACTATTCATTATTCTGTGAGTTTACTGAACAAGAGCGGAAATTCATATAAAGAATAAAGGTAAGTTAAAGTATGAATATGGCGCTTTCAATTAGCTTCTTGGCAATGGCGTCACTTAAGACTAGTGTCTAGTGACTGTAGGTTTGTCTGGATATATATGCGCTGCTTCGTATACTAAAATAAGCAGCTCTCTTGCTTCCTTTCAATTAGCTTCTTGGCAATGGCGTCACTTAAGACTAGTGTCTTATCGTATTAGTGTCTTAGTGTCGGACTATAAAAAAAAAAATTTAAAAAAACAGCTCTTTCGCTTCCTTTCAATTAGCTTCTTGGCAATGGCGTCACTTAAGACCAGTGTCTAGTGACTGTAGGTTTGTCTGGACATATGCGCTGCTTTGTATACTAAAATCTAGCCAATTTAACAACAAAATACAAAGCAAAAGCAAAATTCAGTCTTCTATTTCTTGGCAAGACATGTCACTATACAAATCACGTGCGTGACGGAAAACACGAAAGCGTGACGGGTCCCGCACGACGGGCATTTGTCGCCTCATTAGTGTCCTCGGTCAAAGATTCCGGGAGGTGTTGACTTTTTTATTAGATAAGCTCTAAGTGACACTGCACTCTAAGTGCTACTACTTGAGAAGCGGGAATAAATACTGAGTGAATTGACCTACCGCAAAAATAAAGGTCTTTTATCCTTTCAAATGTATAAGCTACTGAATACCGTAAAAAAGTTAGAAGGTGTACTATTTGTTCCCGAAGAAATAGTCATACGCTTTCCCTTTTATACGCTGTATTGTTTATCCCATCTACTCTTTCTTACCTCAAAGAGCGTTTACAGTTCCTACATCTCTCTAATCCTTTACCACTTCATTCCTTAGAAAATCTTCAGGTACTCCTTCTCTTGCATTCCTCGCGATACTAATATAACTCTTTTAAAAATCACTCGAGAAAGTAATAACGAACTTAGCATAACACACTGCCTTTTGTCAAAATAGTCCCATCACAACCATATATTCACGTTTTGCAATTATTATTTTGAACTTAATTAGAAAGCATACCGTCCCTCTATTATTAATGATAAGATCGGAAAAAGATGTATTTAGAAATAACATTTTTATAAATTTGAGAAGGAAAGGAAAAACATACATTTAAAGAAAAGTAATCAAATTAAAGAAACTATCAAAAAGCTACAAACTCACATGTGAGATAGTAAACAACCTACGCCTACGTTAGAAACACTACCAATATTTGGTGATCTGCTTTATAAGCACTTAAACTTTTTATCGCTTTCAACACTCATCGGAAGCTAACACCCACTTGAGAAATGAGAGGTCGAAGATTATCTACAAAATTACCGATAAACTTACGCGCCATACTGAGAATAACTAGCTTCAATTCTATGGTTATTTTATTATCAACTAATGGTATAGACCACATATTTTAGATTTAGACCATTATAAATGAGCTGGAAGAGTGGAAAAAAGAAAATATGAAAATACCGGCTTTTAAAAAGGTCAAAAACACCGCACGACCTAACAATTAAATTTAATCTCTCAGATTTCATCACATTGTTTCAATTTGAAAAGAAATTAAGATTTAATATCGGGAGTGTTCCAAACCTGGCAGGCAATAACGAGCTCAATCTCCATCCCTCCAGGGTAGAAAATTGAGAGTAATTCAATCGCAACATTTAATTTCAGAGACCCTTGCGAGGCGTTAAAAGGGCGCAAGAGGGCCGTGAGGGTGAGGGTAGGTGGAAAAATGACAGGATGAATATCGAGGCTCCAGGCGATTGACGCAGTAATGATTACGTCGTGATTAATTCCAAAGTTAAGTCTCATTATAACCACAACCTGTTGATTGACGAATTAATCGGCGTTAAAAGATTTTTATGTAAGTATCGACTAGCTTGAGATAACTTAATACTTATATTAAAATACTTACATAAAAGATGACTAGATTAGTTTAAGTATAACCTTAATCAAATACGGATAAATTTCGAAATAATGACAACATTACGTTTGACATCTCAGACAGCGAGCATAATATTGTATAGTTTGCATGGAATAGAATGTAAAGTAATATTTATTCTGACCAGTATAATAAATAAGTAAATTTTACCTGCAGCAAAATAGGTTAGAAAGAATACAGAAGTTCACACCCTAGAACCGTACTATTCTATTCCGTCCACGTTAGGACCTCCGTGCAGGCGGACGTGACGTGTCTATCACATTCTATTCTGCCAACACATCCACTCTGTATGCAAAGTACAAACAGCAACACTCCAACAAAAATAATACTTCGCGTACTCATACAAAAAGTGTACGTTTTATCACTCGTTCATAATTGGCAGTAAGTAACGATAAGCAATCGTAAGACAGCAATATAGAAATCCCATTCAACATTTTACTCACAATTATATAGCATGCGCTAATAAAAACATGGAACAGTTTTTTATTTGATCGCCGGCAGAGTATTCTTTCGTAACACAAATACTAGGAGCGCAGAACTGCCGAGTAGGTATATTCAGAGAGCGAGCGTTGTGTAGGGAAAATTGATATGTTAGACAAGGTAAGCAAGTCTGCGATCAGTGGAGCGGTAGACAAAGACAGGGTCAACCAACCACAGCAGCGCAGTGCCTGCCACAGTTTCTTTTCTCAGTCAGTCTCACAGTCGCTGCTTGGCGCTACTCGAATGCGGTTGTCCGAATGATATTTTATCAGTCCTTTTATAATTTGTTCAATTAAATAGCTATGAAGAGGTGTAAGGTAAATGAATTAGTGTCGGTTGTAGTGTTATGCAGCAGCTTGATGCCTTAGCGTGACAATAGAAATAGCAATTGAAAAGTGATATTTTATTATTCAATAGTTTATCACCACTTCAGAGAAAATTGGTTAAAGTTTTTTTGGCATTATACAACCATATTTTTTGCTGAGATAAAAGTGTCCCTGCCGATACAAGAGTTCTTCATTGAGTAATTGATGGGGGCTATTACTTCTTTAAATGGGCATCAAAGAACAGTTCGGTAACGGCCGCTGCACTCGGTGCGAGTCACACGGTCATCGACTCGCAGACAATTAAATCGACATACTGTCGCTGTCAAGTAGGTACCAGACGTCACCACTTGATATATCAACGTAACAACACTACTGCTGAATGTGGAGCCTAATGTTTCATTGGTTTGGTTTATCTTATCCCCTGTAGGCGTAATCGCAATAGGAGATTATGTATGCCGGGGCATATAGTGACATGTAGGAAAATATTTAGATTTGAAGATTAGACTAGTAAATATTATCAACGATTTTGTTTTTTCTGTAAACTCTTCACACATATTCACCTACATAGGAGCGCTTATTTCCAAGAGATATTTGAAAGAGTTAGACATTTTTAAGACACAAATAATATTTAACTATTAAAGTAAGACTACAAATCAGTATTTATCTAACCACCTACCAGTAAATCGTAAACTTCTGGCAAATAACTAAGGTAATTCCGCCAGTTCCGTTCAAACTAACCTGTCCTGTTCAGAGGGGGTATTTGAACAAATTACCGCGTTCGGGCAACGCGAGCCCTTGTTTGGCACAAAGGGCTTCCGACCCTCACTTGTGGTGAAGCTAAGAGCAAACACACTTGTGTCACCTTGTGAGAGAGAACAGATTTGGTAGTTTCGTGACTTGCTAATTATTGGAATATGGGTGAGTGAAGATTATTTAGAGCTGAGGAGTTCCGGTAAATGGTGCAGTTCGGCAAGAATTAATGTAGATACCTTACCTACATCAAGACCAATATTATAAAACAATGCGAAGGTCAGTTTATATATTTGTTTGTTTGGGACATCTTCACGGTCAAACGACTGGACTGAATTAGCTATGATTTTATGCTCAAGGATAGCCTAGTATTATGGATTTGGTCATACTTTTAAACGCGGGCAAAGCCGCGGTGCACAGCTACTATTTTTGTCAAATACCTCTGAAAGATGTGTAATCATAACAGCATTCTAGGTCTAGCGCGCTACCATCTGACAGCATCGTCACTTACCAACAGGTGAGATGGTGATCAATGGTGAGCCTACGTGAAATTCTAAAAAGCCTTTGCAATTTATTTATTGTAACTATATTGTTTTCGTTGTCTGGTAGAGGTCACTCTTAGCGATAAGACCGACCATTGTTATACTATAATTTCATTTATTGTAATGTACTGTGTCTTTTTTATAGTGTTCAATAAAATGTTTTCGATTATATGTATTCAAATTCATTTTGTTTTTTTAAAATATCAAATACAGGTACATGTAGAGAGAGGCCTATGTCCAGCGGTGGACTAACACAGGCTGATGCTGATGATGAATTAGACTTGTTTAAGATATGTCCTATGCTTGAGAATAGATCTAACGATAAAAGGACAATTAAGTGTGATGATGCTGCAAAAAAGGATAATGCTAGCAAATCCTGGAAAATCGATGTCACAAAAAGCTCAACGCCTAAGAAACACTAAGGTTTCTATACCTCTTTCCATATCCTGGTTATATCAAAAAGGGCTTCCAACCCTCGCTTGGGGCAATTCCAATAGCAAACACACTTGTGTCGCCGCACGAGGGAGATTAGAAAACTGATTTGTGAGTTCCGTGACTCGGGAACGTTTTGAATTTTGATGATGAATGTTTAAAGGGTGCTTAAACTTGTCTAAAAATTTGGTAGACTCGTAGTAAAAGGAAGGTTAGTTAGAACCAATTTAGAAAATTAAGAAGAGTGTTTATCGCAGCAAATGCAATGCGACTGCTGTAAAATTAATTAATGATAAATTTGAATGCTGTAATAGACACTTTATATCAACAGTAAAAGATAGGTAGGATATATAAGATACGTAATCTTATATATCCTATTCCAGACACCGAGAACAAAACCGCAACCCGACGCTAGGTTAGTTTATTAGGCTACTTAATCACAAAGTCTTCCATTTATAGTAATAAAGTGTATGTTTACAAACTAAGAATAACGATAAAATCTCCCGTCCAGCTCATTATACACCCTGAATAAATACGCCAGTAATAACTCAATTAAGGGAGATCAGCGCTCGCGGCACGCTACAGATATGGGAGCATTGGGAGCTCAACCAGATAAGAAAAAAACAATGCCGGGGTGGTGTCGGGGAGATACATACACATCCAGATACCCTGACCCTTGTCTCTACCCTTCATAACAACGCCGCACCGTAACTGATTACATTCCATTGTTATTGAAACCATCAAACAATGTATAAACACTGCAGTCATTTGATACGCCGAGTGCCATTTCAAACCAAATTATGACACATCAAGTGCAGGTGATGTTGAGCCATCAATCTTTTCATAATAATCTTGAGCAACTCTTTGAAATCGTAGAGACAACACGTCACGTGGGAACATCTCACCTGCGGGCCGTCTCCTGCGATATTCTTCAGTAATTACGCACCTTATCACTAATTACGCATCAGATAAAGAAACATTAAAAAACCACCGTCCTTTCCATTTCGTTTTACATTTACATAATAATGCGTGGGGCATAACGACCGCCGGCGAGGTAACAGGCGCATTATTATAATGACGACGTCTACACGACTGCTCGCGCCAACTTGTCTCTAACTTTTTATGCGCCACTCTCGGTAACGGTGAACATATTCAGATTGGATGTCTGAATTTGAGCCGAAGGGATTTATTTATTCGATGCACCGGAGACATAAAAGACACGATCAATATCCAGATAGTGTTGGATTACTAGTTGGAGAGAGTATTGATTTGTGACTCTACCGCGGATAGTTAATGACTTGCATTTAATCGCGAAGCTGCAGTATAATTTTTTATCACCTGTTCGTTAGTTCCCAGCAACAGTGCGGGATTGTGGAGTAACGGAATGCAAAGTGTGCACGAGACAATGCATACTTCGCTCTAATTGTGTGGGGGCTCCCATATGACGCTTCCCCATGCTTTAATATTCCGAGCGAACGTGTATGCGATTAAGTATGCTTTCTAAATATAGGGGGGACCCTTCACATAGTTTTTATATTTCGAGGGGTCGCACGGTACCTACAAAACGGGTATATAAGCCCTCGATTATAATGAACGGTGCTGTAACAGAGAAAATTGTAGAATGGAATTATTGTTTTAAAATTTTTAGACAGTATTATGTAAAAGTAATTAAAAAGTATTGTCTGAACATTAATTACTACAGCTGATATAAAGGGTACTTTTGGACAATAATATTCACAAAGTAAATGTTTTTGGATTTCACGATCTTCTATAAATTTAAAATTCAAAGAATTAGAATAGACGTCTTAGTTTAATTTGATGTTTCTAGCTAAGATTAGACGGCACTTTACATATAGCCTGTTGCGTGATCATAACTTCATCAGCTATAGGTATAACATGGCTAGCATGTATTTCACCACAACCTACATCGCTAACAAGTCTGCTATAAATGACAACAAGATTAACTTTGACAGCTATGAACGAGAAAAATTATGAGTCCAGGCAGTCATACGAAATAACATTTTAAAATCCTTCATGTTCCTTGTGAAGAGCCAGTTTATTCTATATTTTTTACAACAATATTAGGAATGCAGTGAGTTTATGAAATTAATGGTGACTGATAATATTGACCTCAATACATGTTTACTTTATTCTAGTTATACGTATAATAAGTTTATCATAGTTCGCACTGTATACTTCTATGAGTGACTCGTTATGGTGACTTTCCATTAATTATAGCCTAAATCATCTTTTCCTTACTAGTGTACGTACAATAATTACAGCAGTAAAGACTGATCTAGTGCTAGAAAATGACACTAACTAACAATAATTGAATCTCAAATGAAACATGTGATAACAAGCAACCATCGTATTTATAAATCAAACTTGATCACTTGACGGTACTCTGACCTATTAGTAAATAGACTTAAATCTTTAAAAACAGCGTGAACAATAAAACACACTATAAACCAATGCGCCGGCAGAAAGAGAAAAGGTCCCAACAAATAAAATTAGTAGCCGAATAAAATAAATCTACGCAGACGACTCTATAGACGCCGGCGAACCCTGGGCGCTTTTTTATTCCATTCCAATACAGGGATGGATAAAATTACGGCGGAGCATTGTCAAGCGATTATTTATAGAAAATTTGGTCGCTTTGTGTTCCTTCCGAGTGCATTCTGGATCCGTTCGTTTCGAATTGTTATCGGCAACTCATATCTGTGACCCGTGGGTAACGGCTTGTTTTTTTTTTATCTTATTTTTTTATAATAAAGGAAACCGTTATGCTTTCGTGAATTGTCGACATCTGATCACACCTTTATTTAAGCGTCATTATTACCAAATTCTTAATAACATCGCATCAGCAGAGATATGAAGCATTTTCGCTTCGTTTCTTATCAAATTATTTATCTGTACCAACTTTGAGAGGTTTATTTGGAGATACGTCAGGAGATAATGGACATTGCATTTGCCGGCTTTCTCTGAGATACTTTTTGCGATGGTTCTGATAAGACGTACAATCTTACAATTTGCTTTGGTAACTACTACAGTTCAAGCTACAGTTAAGTTGCCAAAGCAAAGCAGGTGCATTTTAATCTTTTTTTCTAAGCCTACGTTATGCACGTTCAATGATTAAGCAAATTAAACTGAACAAATAATTTAATTTAATATAGCGCCATCTATCAAATGACCACAGAACTATGTCGTACGACAGTTTGCTAGCAGACTACAGGGTGAAAGAAATGGAATTCCTAATCAACTTTGACAATGTTATAAAAACTCTTTTCAACAGGACGTGAAAGAAAAAAAAGAAAGAATCTTGAATAAAAAATGCAATAAAATAGTCGTAAAATTTGTTTGTTACATCGGAAATTCAGTTGGGAAGATATTTTTTCGGGCAGAATACTGCTCGTCGCTGATTGGTCGAGGCAAGCGGCAGGGAGCATGCGCTCTCGACGGTTGTTCGGTCAAAGCCGAATACTGGCGCGTTTACGCTAAGATACCAGGGCCTCAGAGCTCTGTAGGAGTTGCTATAACACTTACAGCTTCACACAAGATTGAACCTTGTAACTAAGTATTAAAGCAGAATCTTCTTTGATAAAATGAACTTCGTTTATATTAGACGATGCCGCCAGATAACGAGGCAATTTTGATGCATACAAAAGTAGACTTTATTGCTGAAAGAATCGGTATGTATTTGAATCTGGGTGTTAGTTTTAACCATTAAGTAGTTTCCATAATTTGACACGGGGCGCTAGAAGACAAGTTTCGGAACTTTTGACTGTTAGCAATCACCTTTAGAAGATCAAAATATAGAAGCAATAAGAGCCACGCTCGTGTTGAATTATTATTAGATTAACTTTATTCTGAAGTCTTAAAATAATTATATTGGAATTCTTAATGCCTCTGGTAATAATTATTAATGGGTTAGTGCTTTACACAAAACTTACTTTTAGATAACCTTATACTTAGGTTAACTGAAAGTAAGTTTTCAAACGAAATAAAAGTATTTTTATAGTGTCGCTTGCTATAATGTATCAGAGGCATAAGCATTTTATTAATTAGGTAAAGAAGGATGCCCAGTTGCCCACGGTGCATTATAATCAATGCCCTGCCAGTCGATTTTTTTATTTAGTGTGAACAGTGAAAACAATGTTAGTGTGGTGAAAAAAAGATAATTATACTGCATAAAAGATATCTTGATCTCTGCGACAGTGACATTTACATAGAAGATTGACATGTTTAGAGTTGGGATAGTGGTGAAAAAAATCTATTATCCAACAATGTTGTAATGAAATCGAATGAGCAGTCGTAGGTGAGAAATTGGATTTTACGTAAGCAAATAAAATCAAATTTATTACCTACAACTACTACTATTTAAGATATAGTATGTAAACATGTAAATAATATTAATTAAATAAATTATAATAATGTTACGATAGTAATTATCGACGTTTTTCACTATTATCGATGCTAATGTAACATACAATTGGGTTTAATTTAATTACATATATAAAACTATCTAAAACTCTGTGGTCACGATCATTCGTCGCCCATCACTAATCAGCACGCCCATAAAGTATGACATTGACAGGTACGGACTGTACTATTAAGAAATTTAGTACTTCATAGGCGTGATTTTTCTGACAGCTGCCACAGAGATCAAGCTATATTTTATGGATTAGAGAGCCTACGCGAACATGCTATCCTTTTATTACACATTGTGTAGCTGAAAAGATGTGTCGTCCTGTGATTCAGTCATATGTTTTAGTGAGTGGTAAGCTGTTAAGTGGTAAGCGAAAGTTTTAGTAAGTTTCTTTATGGCTCCACACGATTTGTGTATTTAGCCAGTGTTAAAGTATTAAAATACTTTTCTACAATTCAAGTCGTAAAGTCGATTCAAAGTCAAATTCAAGTAAGTTAGTAGTTAAGTTAGTCCAGTACAAGTCGTAAGTACCTTTAGTAAAGATGTGAAATTTACTAAAGGCATTCAGTGGATTCTTTTTGTATCTTATAGGCTAGCGTTTGACCACTATCTCGCTTGGTGGCAAGCAATAATGTTGTCGAAGACAGTGAACACGCTAGGTCTAAAATACTCTCAAGGGCTGTGTGCTGCTGGAACACCGAAAGATTATGGCAGCAGATTTTCTCTTTGATTGTGGTTTTTGGTCGCAAGACAGTCTCTATTTGATGCACCTACCTGCTACCATCTGTGGACGAACACCTGTGCTAGGATTTGAACCGAACCGATAACATCTCGGTTACAAGTCAAGCCATCTAGGTATCCTTTACGCCAACGGGGCTCTCAAAACGTTGTACGTGTGGTGTGAACGTAATATCATTATTGAGTTAAAAGATTTGCCAATAATGATTTTGATTTGTAATATGCACATAGAAAAAATCTCATATTTTTTCATATACATCGCGTTCAAAATTTTCAATTTGACAGGGCAGTTCTGAAGCATTGTTTTTTGAGCAACTATCTTTAAGTATTACTTTGGGGGAGGCCTAGGTCCAGCCGTGGACTGATACCCGCTGATAATGATGATGATGATTGAGATTGCTTGCCAATGCTAAATTATGGGTTCAAGAAATGGGGCAGATAGCTTCAGAAGATTCGCAAAAACATTCAAATTTAAATCACAAAGGTAGTGGTAGAGCTCAACATAAGGAATAGGAGTTATCATAAACTGAAAGGTTATCATGTTATCTACCATGTAGAGCAAACTGAGCAAATTGAAAAATATTTCGCGTAGGAAATTCTGCGTGGGACTATAAAGTAGTTGGTGGGCAGTGGGAAAAACTAGATCAAATAATACTTAACTGCCTCAAAAGCGACGCTCACACCCACACGCGCGAATTTATCCTCACTATAGAAATATACAAACGTAAGTACTTCGTATTTGGTTTTTTACTTAGATACCTAGTTACTTATAATTTTAACGGCATTAAAATCTGACAGAGTATAAACACTTGTTTAATAGTTGCTGAGAAACCTACGTAAGATTTTATTTTTCAATCTTACACAATTATTGACGTAAAACTTATTTGGTCTTATATCCATATTTATTTAAAAGAATTCTGTCACAATTTGTAATCACACCTATCTAGGTTACATTAAGATAACAGCCCCTAAGCAGGCAACTAGAAAACTATTGATAATGGTTTTCTAAACAAAGTTGCATAAGTTATACTTTTCTAAAAGAGGATACCTAACTCAGATAAGAAAATAATTGGAATTACAGTCAACAGGGCCACATATATGCCTAGCATCGAGACTAATTGATGACCTAACCTACTACGTTTCATGAAGAGATCAAGCGGTCAATATTACTTACAATATCATTAACGAACAAAATACATTTTACATCTATCCATAAAGTATGAATGGAAAAAATGTTTAAATAACGAAGAATTGCCTATTCAATTTTAATTATCTTGTAGGAAAGTTATAGTAAGCAAAGTAATCTAGAAATCTCCCTGAGTATCTACGTACTTATACATGAATTCAACGTTAGCTCTTAGAGATGAACCAATTTACGAGGTAACAATAATTACAAACCATGTACAACCTACTGCTCATATCGCGAAACAGAACAATACTAGACTGGTCACAGCACTAAGAAACTGATAGTGAGTATAAGCATCTAGACGATTTTGACTTAGAAAAATTTGTAACAATTTTCAAATTGTACTAATTGAAATAGTAATGCTATTGCATTATTTTATTTGGATCCTATTTTCTAAAATTCACCCACATTTTGTTAAGTCATGAGAATGTTAAATTTCTAGAGAGGTCTCATTTAAAAGAATTGGCAAAGTAATTTAAATTTTGATTTTTTAAAAGATGCAAAAGCTGTAACAAACACTTAAATCATAGGATGATAGAGAAGCTGTAATAATAACGTAAAACTTATCCGTAATAAACACCTGAACTAAACAACAGTAAGCCAACAGCAGGGGCAATGAGATATTTAATACCTATAAACTATTTTTATCTTTTGATATAGTAGGTTATGAAATACTTTAAGATTATAAGGTAAAACGTAATGATACGTAAAGAAAATGTAATATTTTTTAAAATGATATATAAATAAATATATTACATATAAGGATAACAGGGCCTAACACATAATTTAGTATGTACATACCCCGATGAAATAGTTCAGACAGATGACAGGTTACAATGCATCGCATGACTTACCTTTGTGCTGTCCAGGTTAATTACCTATTTCATACTAAGTTGTTAGTTAATTCTTTACACAGTATTTGACCATTTTAAAATCAATTCCATTTAGGCCTAAAGGATATATGTTACAAAAATCGAACACAGTATAATTGCTTAGGTTTCCCTGTTCCAGGGTTGAATTTAATTTTCTTATTGATAGAAAATCTTGCATGTTAAAATATTGACTGAATATACTTGACGGTCAACTCTGTGTAAGAATATGCTCAAATCGATAGATTATATTAATTTATGGTAAGCATAGATCGTTCCAAGCATCCAAACCAATTGGTGTTAAAATATAAAAAGAAAACTATCGATTTACCGAGTGAGATATTTTATTAACGTGGGATTACAAATTTAAAAACAAAACACATACCATGCAAAACAATACCCTCTCGTCTTAGTGTTGTCATCTGGGTCAGGTCAGGTTAGGTTAGTAACAAGCCTAAAATAAGTTGGTAGAAAAAATTCAAAGCAAGACAATGTAACAAGGTTACCCCTCACAAGACTCGAACGAAAGGATCCTCACTACGCGAAACTTGTTTACTGTCAAAACCTTAATGTAAATCTTAAGAAGGGCACTATTTATAAAGAAGCATTCAATTCCTCGACGACCCCGGTCGCAGGATACCTTGTAAGGGGAACCTCGATAATAATAAGCAACGAAAAACATGCGTGAAAAGGAATACAAAACTCTTGCGTTAATTTCTGTACAGCTGCTCCCATCATATTTCACAATGCTGGGATTAAAACACAAAATCCACATCAAACGAAAGCCAGGCCTTATATAGAGAGTTATTTAAGCGCATTTTGAAATTTAGATGCAAGCAAAACAAGCGAGGTGTTACGACATAAGCAGTTTACAAATAAGCGCGCCGATACCGGCGTGTGATATGTGATCTCGCATGCTCGTTTCGCAATTTTTAATATCAATGATGATGCTTTTATAAACTCACCTTTCTAATTCTCTTCTTCATTATACGCTCAGCGGCGTACACGCTGTCGCCGAGTTCCATCTTGTGCATCCCCAGTTTGGAAGGTCAAAATTTAAAATTCAAATCCAAAAAACACTGCAATCCGTTGCGGGCAATCCAATAAAATCACTGCATCCAAGTGTTTTGGCACTGCAATCCGAGACACATTATCTGTCACAACACTTCCGCACTATCACTGTTCAAAGTTGCCGCGCGAACGGTCCTTGTTTGTGGCGCGCAACAGCACGTCCTCTCTGTAGAATATCGTGGTGAGAACTGAAGTAGGGGGAGGATGCTCCCGCCCCGCAGCCCGCGCAGCCCCGCACGGTCGCCTCGCTGCGCCGGTAGAGCGCGCCACCAGCCCGCCAACACCCGCTCGATATTCTGTAAACAAGTTTTATTTTCATCTTCAGCTTCGTATTGTCACATCAAACTCAACCCCCGCAAACTCGCTTTCTTTTGGTTAATTAAGACAAATATCAAGTCAAAGACCACTTTTGCTCACTGAATCGAAATATCTTATGTAATTCGAGAACATAGTGTACAATGATAGTATATAATATGCTACCTAATTAGGTAATTGACACTTCAATAACACCCATCATAAACAACAATAGTAGAGAACCAAGCAAGTGCCATAAATCTGTGAAGCATAGAAGCAAAATAGTTCTAAGAACTAAAAGTGACATCGTCATTAAAATTCGTATCGTATCGCGCGGTAGGTATATTGCGTCGGCTAGTGAATGCGTCTCGCTCGAGTCGGTGGCGGCCCATTCCCCGCGCTGTGGAGGCAGCGCGACGTTGCCGCTCCGCGCCAGCTGCGAGAGAAAGACCGAGCGCCTACCCTATTATTTACGCGCGGCGTTGCCAGACCGTGCGGCCTACGTTGATTACGAGGACACCGCTTTTACGTTCGATCATCCGGCGCCGATATTCGAGTATCTCGCGATTTTGGAACTTTTATGACTTTACAACTAAAACATCGAATTTTATATGGCTTTAGGAAACCTAGTATGAGCGTTTTCTTGAATTACCTGTATAACCGGCCGATCCGGTCAGAGTGCTAACGAAGCACGCAATGTACACCGAACTCCTTCACAACGTTCCGGGGCACGTAGAATCGATTTTGAGTTTGTTCACTGAAACCGTCGGCGAAAGCGACCAGCCAACAGAGCGCGCGTGAAGTAACTAAGGCATATTCGGTCGTATCGAATCGGGTTGGTATTCGTGAAAGGTCGGTATTTTGGGTCGCGTGGAGTGCGGGAGGGGGGAAGCGCGTGCGCGCGCTATTGGCCGCTGTGCACGGACGGCTGGGATTGCGTGGTATAGACCAATGGGAGAGCACGACGCAGCGCTCCGCCTTCGCAGTCGCTCGTCGGGTTCTCCGTCTCGCTCTAGAGCCAGCGCGATCGAATCCAGATTGTTTTTACGCAGCGGCTCACATAGAAAAAATAAACGGACATTTTGGAATACGTGCGTGGTGAGGGGTCGCCGGATCCGGGCGAGGCATTATTTATTTTGTCTGTATTGCCGAGGGAGAGATATGGCGATAAATAGATACAAGCCGCGTGGACGCGACGCTCTGATAGATGGCATGGGTTTTATTTTTAACTGTCACATTTGATGTATGGGCCGAGGGAGTTAAATGGAAGGGACCATGTGGAGATTAAAGTGTTCGATAGCTCGCGTCAATGCAGACACTAGTGAAAGGGCTGTCTGTGAATAAATGTATTGATGGTTAATGCTACATCTTACAAGTAAATGAGAGACAGAGTGTGGCCCCTTGAATAGAATAGATATTAGTAAAATTAGGGACTTTCAGGCCGGTACTTATTACAGAACGATATACTCATATGATGGAGATTATTAGGTAAACCTTTTTTTCTGCTTATCTACGGAATGAAGCCATTTCATTTGTAACTTAGGTGCGATTTAAGCACTCAAAATGGTATTACGAGCTGAACTTAAGAATTATCCACCGATTTTTACGCTCGTTTCGAATTCTAACGACAGCAATCGGTACCGGGCTCATAAGATTGGCACCAGTCACGGAAGAGCCTGTGTGCTATATTCACCACAGAAAGGTACCTAAAACACAAACATATTATATGTAGGTACTAGCTAATAAAAATAAAGTAGAACCACAGAGTTTCTGAAGTGTTTTCTCTCAGACATGCTGTCGGTTCGGTTATAAGAATGCGCTATGCGTAGAAGCCCTAAGAAGCCACACATCGAACTAGTAGCTCCAAAATATGGTAAAACGAATGCCGACGATGTCAAACAATGGAAGAAAGAATGAAGAAGCAATATAAGCTTACTTCAAAAGTCACATAGGAAACTTGTTTTAGTACTATATTAAATATTCTGGTAATTGGCAATTTAAATAAAACGCCACTGACGACGAAATTTACGAGTTAGGTTCTATTTTGTAAAGCGGCAATAGCCCAATGGCTAAGGTGTCGCCTGCCGGCGAGCGAGAGGTCGTGAGTGCGATTCCCATTCCCCACCTATTGCACTAAGTACCTATAGGGCCATATTTTAATACAATGATAAATGTTTGAACAAATACCTATGTATTTGTTCAAACATTTATCATATAGAATACCGAATTAGACAAGTGGATTAGATAAATCTCGCCCACGCCCAGTTAACTAATCGAATGACTCTATAGGTACTTACTCCGTGCCAAGAATATGGATCGGCGTCCGAGCACCGTTCTTCAATACCGGCATAGAATTACGTAATACCGGCCCGAAGCGGATCTAGGATTTTGCATTAAGGGAGGGAGGGACTGTGTTTGGCTTGGAGAACTATTTTCACAGGCTGCTTTTAGCTTATGAACACAGATGTTAAGGGTAAGCTTGGATGCTCAGCCGTTTTAGCTCCGTTTAATCTGTTTGCGAGCTCCAAACATCACCCGCGTCGTTTGCATTGTAAGTATATGGTGACCGGTGTCTTTAGATGCGTACTTATATAAACATTATAACGAAGAACATTTACAAGAATATTTTTTACATGAAAAATTGCCGCATGTAAGAAAAGAACTAGTCAGAAATCGTAACAATGGCCAATTAAACTATCCTAAGCAGAATATTACGAGTTACTTATAACGACAGCATATGATATACTATATATATATATGATATACTTGTTTATTAATAATGGCTGAGGGAAACACGGCAAATCTACCTGCACCTATTTAGGTACCTATGTAAAACAAGAGACAGACAAAGTTGCCAACATTCTTGGAAACTATTCTGTGAAAAATCGCTCCGTTTAATAAAATAACTACTCCATATCTTTACTTACACCACAACAAAGGGCACTTTGCCTGTCGAGTCTCCAAGATCCACCGCAGCACTGATGGGTGGGAGCTCCTACATAGACCAAGCAAGACGAACCAAAGCCGGGTAGGTAAAGGAAAATATCAGTGCGATCACACTGCGACAACAATGACAACGGATACCATCGCTACAAGTTAGTCCTGTATTTTCAGCATTTCGTCATCGCAAAAACCGAATGACGAACGTTTCTAGAAGAGAGAACCACGGAGAGAGAACGCTGAGAAAAGTAAGAATCCGTTCGTCATTTGGGAAAAACAATTGATGAACGAGCGATAAGTCTAGACTGCCTAAGTGCCAAGTTGCCAACTCCATTAAAATATTATTATTTCTAGGCTGCATAAAAATGCTAGGTACCTATTATGCTACTCAAATTTTGCTCTACCAAACTCACATCCTTCACATCTCAAACCACATCCTTAGCATAGGTACATTTCCTTTTAAAAAATGCTGTCATATAAAGGTAGGTAATTCTTAAAAAAACAATATAATTAGTAAAAAAAATTAAAAAATGAACGTAATAATTTTTTTCTTTAGCGCTAGCCTTACTCGAGCCGTATACAGTGTAAATTGTTAGAACATGGGTTATGTTCTATGATATATATGATATTCTATGATATGTATCCAGCGAAGCAGTGGCAGAGAATATACTGTCAGCGGCAGCGCCGCGGTGACGCAAATGCGACGTTGCCACTTCGTGCATCATTTTCATTTTAGCCAACGCGGTTGGATTGGATTGGTGGCATCGTCGGTAGACTGTAGAGTACGGCTATTTATTTAAGTTTCTTTAGCTTTTTTACCGGGATGGAAATTAAAGGAAAACAAATAATTTGCCAACTTGACTAACTCCCTACGTATGTGTGTGTTGATGAATATGAAATAATAATGTTAGTTTATATGGCTAATTATATAAATAATAAAAGAGGATTCATTCCATTCGTGTAAAAGAAGCTTTTTGAATTATATTCCCTCAAATCTCTCGAATCTCTGGCATCCGTTGACCGATTTGGATAGGTACATTTTGTTTGGACGAAAGGGTATGCATGCTGCGTACATAGTTCTATACCTATCCGTAAATTTTATTAAAATCCAATAAGAACCTTTGGTTTAGATATACCTACCTATGGTGCGAAACACCTCAATGAGTAGGTAACGTAAAATAACTAAAAATGTACCTACCTACTCGCCCTGGCTCTGGGGTCGGGATACTCAGACCATTCTAGGCCTAGCGTGTTCACCATCCTCGACCACATCATCGCTTACCACCAGGCGAGATACTGGCTGTAGTCAATAGTGGTCAAAGTGGTATTATCTATACCTACTTACAACTTTATAGGTACTTACTTGATATTGTAAAGATAGAAAAAAGGTTTTTTTGAATGGACGAACATGAAAACAATGTCCAACTTCTTATTTCACCTATCAAAAGCTAGCTAGCTAAATCATCAGCGAGTAACATTTTTGCGGGCGAAGCCGCGAGTGGGTTTGCTAGTAGCTGTATACTATACTGTTATAGCATCTAGATAGGATGGAGGAAGAAAGATTGACGAAACAGATTTATGAGACGAGTGTGAATGGGCCAGTTGGTAGAGGCCGACCTAGGCGAACGTATCACGACCAGATCGGACTCTTTTTAAAGAAAGGCCAAGTCAAAAGTACCTATAACCGGCGAGTATGTATGAAGGCACTCATGAAAATGAAGAAGAATGAGATGAATGAAAGAAGCGAAGGAGGTATGTCAGGATCGTAGCATGTGTTAAGAAGTAGTCTCTGCCTACCCCAACGGGAAAAAGGTGTGATTGGATGTATGTATGTATAACTCTACCACCACTTTATCAATTAATTCAGCCGCGACATGAATGTTTTTTGGTTTGAATGGCAAAGTGTCCAATGAAGGGCATGTGAGACTTAACACCTTTATGTCTTGAGGTAACAGGACAGAATTTTGAATGCTGCTGTATCTGTAATAGACGTCATCGCCTAGCATCAGACGGTGTGCTCATTCTGTTACCTTTTATATTTATCATACAAAAAACCTTGTTTTTCTTGACAAAAAATAATCTCTTGCCAGTTGCCTGCCGGGCGAATTATGAATACTGATGGTGGCAAACACAACATTATTGTGGAAATCTGTGGTGTCAAGATATGCTCAAATTCACACAGACGGCAACGGTAAGGCCGTCCGTTTCGTTCATCCGTCGCTGTTGCGGGTTGGGCTGATATTGTTTAATTTCTAGCATCTCTCTATTCAGTCACTATAAGGCCGGTTTCATAGAACGTTACGAAGGTACTCCGAAGAATACCTATTCAAGCACCAATCAAATGACCTCAAAGCTAAACTAAGCTCAGCTAAGAGTAGATTCAGCGCTCAGTGGCACATCTTGGGAGAAGCCTACGTCCAGCTGTGGACTGACACAGGCTGATGATGAAGAATAGATTCACGCTTGGGTATCTATCGTTCTATTGCCTAAATGTATACCGAAGCATCACTCGGCAACGTCTCTCGCTAGACGGCTTGCGATAGCTTCACGACCATTTTGAGTTCCTCATTAGCCATCACAAATGCTTCCCTCCATTGCGTCTACTTACTACTGTCATGAACCAGTAATGTCTATAGTTTAGTACGTCCCACCGACTCCTTCTTTGTCTTTTATCTCTAAATTAATACTATGTATCATAGTAATAAAGATAAAGTTTAATATTACCTCGGGAAAAGACATGTTTCGGCTACAGGCGTAAAAATTCAAATGTCCAGCAACAAGTCGTGCCGGCAATACCAAAATTACGGGTTGAACTTGGACAGAAAAGGCACAAGACAGAGACAAATTGTAAGCTTAGGTGTTTACCTTTATTTTAGTAGATTCTTTATCCCAACAACAACATTGCCTTGATATACTTTAGCTGCAATAAGAAAATAATTTACTTCTAGATTGAATTTAAGTAATTATGGGGAGTTTTGGCGGGAACGTGAAAAAGTGTGTGTGCTCGCATTGTATTTTTTACTAAAACTTATGTTCTTTCGCGAGTTAATGTGCCATAAATGTGGATTATTAACCATTAATAGCCGGTGAATGTGTGTGAGTGTGTGTGAGTGTATTAAACAGCACAATGTTGAAAAGCATGCTATTTGCGTTCTCACCAAAGTTCTACTGAAAATCTTCAGTGAAGTTCACATCTTTACTGAGAGTATGACTTGGACAAGACTATGACTTTAACTTGACCTGAAATGTGACTTTGACCGATGTTTATGATTTGAATTCACAAAAACTTGAAGAATTAATTTAATACTTGACACTGGCTAAATAAACTGATCATGTGGAGCGATAAATAAATATATAATAAAAAAACGAATTATGCATTGGTGGCGCCATCTGCAATTACTGTCTAGAACTTATTACTTCGATGAAACCATTACAGATTTCAGGTCAGGTCCGACGAGAGATATTGCACTGCACTTGATTCGAGTCAAGTGTAGGATTTTTAAAATATGATTACATCTAATCTTCTAATACTATAAGAATCTTTGTCCTGACATACTGATTGACTCACTGACAGACAACGCACAGCCTAAACCGCTGGTCGTAGAGATTTGAAATTTGGAGGGTATATTTGTCTTAGTACGTAGGTGTGTACTAAGAAAGGATTTTTCAAAATTCGCCCACTAAGGGGATGAAATGGGGGTTCAATAATTGTATGGAGAAACAAGATAAGATAGTCTTTTCTATCCGAAACTTCACATAAATGCTTCAGTAAAAAAATAAGTAAATAAACACGTATTTACTTATTTTTTTCAGGTTTTTTTGAAATTCCACCCCTAAGAGGTGAAATGGGGTAACAAAGTCTGAAAATCAGTATTATTTCGGATTGCGTTGAAATTTGGCATGCAGATAGTTATTATGACGTTAGTTCCCTCTGAGAAATTATTTTCTAAAATTCACCCCTTAAGGGGATGAAACAGGGGTTCAAAGTTTGTAAGGAGAAACAAGATTAGATAGTCTTTTCTATTCGAAACTTCACACAAGTGATTCAGTAAATAAATAAGTAAATACGTGTTTCAGACTTTTTCTTAATGCCATCCCTAAAAGGGTGAAGTAGGGTAACAAAGTCTAAAATCAATATTGTTTTGGATTGCGCTAAAATTTGGCATGCAGATAGTTATTTTGACTTAGGTATCCGCTAAGAAAGGATTTTTCAAAATTCATTCCTTAAGGGGATGAAACGGGGGTTCAAAGTTTGAACCGATTAGGCTTTTACTTGTTTGATGTCTTTTATGATAAAAGGTTTTTACAAAATAAAAGTTTTAAGGTGGTACGATTTCCATACAAAAGTATAATGCACAAATATAAGTAAATGGAGGGAAAACTTGCACTGAAATCACATCTATTGGTCTTTTATAAGTATTAACGGGTCGGGAAATGTACCTACATGATTTGATTGATTGAGATGAAATTATTTTTAATAATAGTAAAATTCGAGTTAAACCAAAAAAATATTGATTGAGTAATATGTTTATATTGTTCATATAAATCATGTTGATAAATATAATTCCCGACATGTTAAAACTTATACAAGACCAAAAGCTGTGATTTCAGTGCATATTTTTGCTCCGTTTACTCATATTTGTGCATTATAGTTTTGTATGGAAATCGTACCCCCTTAAGTATATAAAAGAAGTATTTAACGCGGGCGAAGCCGCGGGGAACTTCTAGTATAATATATGAGACCTTGTTTAGGACTAAATAGGACTTTTTCGCCTAAGTAATTTCTAGACCTTAGTGGAAAGAGTCTGAAATCTAGTAAGAAATGTATTGTATCGTTTGCATTTTTCATTAAATTTCCTATCTAAACCAGGCTTATTTATTACGTTGCAACAATAAATCCTCAAAACAATATCAGTGCTGTCACACAATCACAAAGTTTTCAGTTGTTCTCTACCCTCCATGTGACCGTGCTGTTTGTTGTTTATTCTAAAAAATAAGCATAATATAGTTGAGCAGTTGAGCGTCACGCGGAAGTTTTATAAAAATTAAACACTATCAGTAATCAAAGACTTCATTCCCCCAAACATTCGCAAGCCGTTATCAGGATGGGTATCTCAGAACCCTACAAAGTCAGCCGACCAGAAAGGGCCCAAGTTGTTTACGGTTAAAAAACTGCCCTGCTCCGTCGAAAGGTGTTATTTGCCAACGGGTCCCGCTGACCGGCTCTGATTGTTATCAGGGTTAAGATGGGAATTAATGACGTTGGAAATTCGTAATGACTGCATATGGATGAGGTGGTTTACGTCATTATGTGTGATGGCAAGTAATCAATAATGATTTATTCCTGAAGCAAGAAACAGCTTGTAAAATTTTATCCTTTTAATAAACTAGTCACAGCTCTATTTAGTAAACTGACCTTAGGGCAATCCTGTATCTCAATGATATTAAGTCTTAGTAAGAATCAGTTTTTGTGTACAATTATACAATACAATAACTCTTTATTGACCACCAAAAAAAAAAGCTTAAAATAATACAACAATACTATTGTCGGAGGTCTTATCGCTAAGAGCGATCTTAAGTTTATTAAATTAGAAATCACTCAGTATATCGACATAAAAAGCACTGTTGAAATAGTTAAATTGAGTTTAGGTTAATGAACATGTTTAATTTTTTAATCTTCTTAAACCTTAACGATAAATATTCCAATTGACTTATGAACTTGAAATTTGGTGATAATGTTTATTAGTACGTTTTTATTACGTATATATTTTACACTGGAATCTGGTCTCTTCTGGAATCCCTACATCGGTGTTAAGTTGATTGGCATCCAAGTGTTGAGAGGTCTGTATAACACCGCGACTATGAGGTCCAAGTACAAAATCAGCACACAGAACATACACCTTTACATCAAGGTGTGAAATAATGCGACGTCGTTGCACCAAGTTGTTCCAAGCGCTCAAAAGGTTCAAGACGCTGAACTGGAAATGACGGGGCATAAATATCAGCGGGAAAAACCTCACACAGCTGAGATTTGCGGACGATATCGTCATCATGCTGTACCTTAGATGTTTCTTCTGCACGGATCGATCTCCGTATGAACTTGTATAAAATCAAGATCGTTCAACGAAAATGTTATTCCGGAATCCGGAACCGATTGTCAAAGTTGTCCATAATATGTCTTTACCTTGGATATAGCAATTGAGTAGAAACGATGTCGAGAAGGAAGCTCGCAGAAGAATACAGCTGGTATGTGCAGCGTTTAGAAAACTACGTAGTCTTTTAATTTCGATCGCGATACATCTAAACCTAAAGACAAACGTCTCTAATGAGTGCATCCTACCTGTAATGCAATACGGGGCCGAGACGTGGACACTGACGGTGCTACTGATCAACCAATTCAAGGTCGCTCAGCGAGCTATGAAATGGGCTGTGCTTGGAGTATCTCTGAAGAATCGAATTCAAAATAGAGTCATCCGACAGAGACCCATAGTTATTCGACATAGCTCCAAGGATTAGCAAGCTGAAAGTGGGCTGGTTACATCTGTCGTAGAACCGATAATTGCTGGAGTAGACGTGTTCTAGAGTGGAGACCACGGCTTGAAAGCAAAGCGGCTAAACAAGGCGGATTAAGATGCCCTTCAGCTAGGTGGAGCGATTATAATACGCAAGCCGAATAAAGATCGAGCTCAGTGGCGTGCCAATTGCCATAAGACAGTGGAAAATACAGGCTGTTCATTATGATGATATACGAGTATTTTGCTAACAAATACCAATATAGGTATTGGTATGTATAATATCAGATTTTTCATTTAACATTCCCTCATTACCACGAACTTGATTGTGGTAAATTCTTAATTTGGTATGAAATTCTAAATGTCTGAAGTGCAAGAATCACTGGGCCGGTTTTTTTTTGGTTTGTTAACTTGCAGACAAATTCACAGATTGATAGCAACTCATTAAAGAAGTGCATTAATTAACATTAATTAATTAATAAACTGACACGAGCCACTGAATATAAATACATTTGCATAACATAAAGCCCTAACAAAAAACAATGAGGTACTGAACAAAAGAACAAAAAAACACAACAATCTCATCATCAGCAATTATCTACCAGAACCAACTAATCATAACATAATGGGACCGCCTTTACGACCATAAATAAAATCTTTACGATCCTTTACCAAACAGGTCCTTAAAAAAACATGTGCCTCGGGCAAAAGGTACAGAAAAACAAGCACAAAAACGTGGCGTCGCATTGTAAATACCTAATACTTGGGATTTCAATTTCGGAGGCGCAGGAAAAGGTTCGCGTAACAATGAAACTGGAAAATACACTGCCGGCTCTGAACACCTTTACTACAAATTCGAAGCCTCACAACGGATAAAAGCGCTTTAACTGCTGAACAGTTTAATCACAAACTGATAGCAAAAGCGATTACAGCGCTGCCGACGCAGAAATTTGATGCGAGACACCCGGAGCGGAATAACTGGGGTATCTCATTGATCCTCGCATACGTTACCCTCCAAGCTGAAAGCGATCCTGATTCTTCACACTAAGAGTGAATTTGGTTTATCATATCACAAAGCTTATGAGATATCTCTGGCTTACATAAAGGGGATGCGAGGCCCGGCGAAATTGCGCGTCGTAATGATGCCACGACAATAGGCGTTCTGGGAATCGGTTCACTTTTGGCAATGTCTGTGCAAATTTGAGATACGGAATCACCATGTGGCTTTTGAAAGGTACAAGTACAAAGAATGCTATTGAGGAACCGATCGGGGGCAATGTGATGCTGGTGAAAATTGGGCTTATTTTGGATTTTACAAGCAAAGAAAAATATTACTTTGTAACACACGCTTTAAAGTTTACGGGGTATTTAAAGTACAAGTAAGTATTTAGGTATGTAAAATTATATCGTAACTTAGTTCGCTGAGTACTAACATAAAGTTAGTTAAGGTGGTGTTTTTGTACTGTTGATGAATTTGAATGTTATTGTAGGTAAGTCTAACTTTTTATCTTAAGGACTACCGTTTGACCTTATCTCGCCTCGTGGTAAGCGGTGATGTAGTCGAAGATGGTGTAAATATACGCTAGGCCTGAAATATTCTGACTCTCAAAGGCTATGTGTTCTGACGGAACACCTTACCTACTGACTGATGAACTGACTACGTTAAACTTACCGTACTAAGGTTACGGCGGCAGATTTTCTCATCGATCGTGGTAAGCTACTTTTTGGTAGAAAGTCAGACCTTTTTGCACCGACCATTCCTATCCAAACTGAGTGTAATTTTTTTCAACCTTTCTTCTTTATTTTCCCAGGTCTCCCAGGACTGTGACATTGTGTATATATATGTAGAATATACATTGAACGAATGACGAATGAATAAATCTCAAGCATGCCCTGTCTGCTTTATTTCAATGAAAAAAATTACCTATAATTAGTTAAAATGCAATGCTAACTATATAGCTTACTCTAGCTAACTACTCTACTCTACTCTAACTACTATGTAAAAATATTTGAAAACAAAATCGAAAGCACATACGTAGTTTTTTTTATTGGAGCTCCTTTTCGAACTTCTGCTTATATTCTAATATTCTCAATTGTGAAGAAGAAAAACAAGAAAAACTTTACACATAAGGTAATATAATTCACATATTTTATGGAAATTAAGAATCTTTGTACCCACTGGGGGAGAAGAAATATGAGAATTAGACATTTTGGATAAATTGACATAGAATGTCAGTAGACAGTCGTATACCTAATTATTCTTCTGTTTTTTTTTCTTTTTGTAAAAACTATTTGTAAAGGTGGTTATGGTATGTAGCTTTTAAGCTAAAATTTCAAGACTTTTTGGACGCATACTCATAGAATTTAGGTACAACATGGAGCTTCTATTAATTTCTCGAAATATTAGAAGAAAATTAGTGGTTCTCACAGAGATGCCTCTATTCCAATCGTGAATCATTGTACTCATTGGCTAGGCATGTACTTGTATACGACGTGTTCAGGATAGATACAAATACGGGTCAAAAGGGATGTTTGGTGGTTGTAGATAACGCTCAGGAAGACATGTGCAGTGTACTATACCTTTCATCTAAGTATATTATACCGCAAGTGTGTAACTATGCACGCTGTAAATCTCGACAACAAACCCAGTTTGGAAGATGGGTTGAGATATTTGCCATATGTGCATTGGAATAAACTTTACTAAAGTGATTTATTTGTCCTGCACTTCGTCTTTATGCCGTTTTCTACCATTCCCATTTTTACAATTGGAAGCTAAATTAGAAACTTTCGATTGGACTCAAATTTGGTTTTCTTGCGTATATTCGGTGACAATGCAATATTAACCATCGAGCTGACGTGGTGAACTGGGCTGTAAGGTAGGGACTGGAACCCTGTAATGGCAAATGGTAGGACAGTCGAATTTGGGCTAGTGTGTATTGCTATTTTTCATTTTTCACTTTTCATTACTTGCATATGATCACCTCTTTGCAAGAAGCTTGTGCTTAAAAAAAGTTTTAAACTTGAGGTACGTAGCATTATTATCTTTTCTATGCTTGAGGCTTGATTGAAATGCTGTAAGACTTCCAAAAAGAATTTTTGGCAGGAACGTGAAAAAGTGTGTGTGCTCGCATTGTATTTTTTCCTATAACTTATGTTCTTCCACGAGTTAACGTGTAATAAATGTGGATTATTAACCATTATGTGCCGGTGAATGTGTGCGAGTGTAGGGAATAGCACAATGTTGAAAAACATGCTATTTGCGTTCTCACCAAAATTCCACTGAAAATCTTCAGTAAAGTCCACATCTTTACTGAGGGTATGGACTTGGACTAGACTTTGACTTGAAACTTGACCTGAAGTGTGAACAAAAACTTGAAGTATTTTAATACTTGACACTGACTATATACACTAATTATGTGGAGCCATAATTGAATTAAATAAAAAAAGAATTCCAAAAAACTAAATGCAAAACAATTTTAAACTGACTTTAGCGTCGCCTCACCCTTTGGCGTTCACATCCGGGACGCAGATAAATATTCACCGGGCGATGCGCTACGCGTCGTGTTTTTAATAAAATTACCCCCGGCTACCCCCGGCCGAGGGTGGCGAGGGTGGTTCGGCGGAAATTGAAACGCTTCCTCCCTCGCGGTTATCTGAATACGCACTCTTATGGTTCACTGAAGTGGTGAAAGATTTATTTTTGACTGGTTTTATTGGTTGATTTATTATTTTAACTCGGTCTTGACCTATTATTTATCATTTGGTTGTTTTTAGGGTTTTAACCTTCAATGACGTAATATTAATTTATTAATCACTCAGATGTCTTACAGGAAAATAATAATTAAGGAAGTCTACCCTTCATAGATACTAATTTCTCTACAACAATAACGTTTAATGAGAATACTAAAGAACAAAATTCAGTAGGTAGATGAAGTTCAACAAATCAGTCAATATCAATAAGTAATGTAAGACATGCCTCCCTTCTCTCTCTTATATCTCTATCTCATATCTCTCATTTATCTCTTAGTCATCTCCACCTCATTCTCTCTCTCTCTCATATATTTCTCCATTGTAGATCTCATCCTCTATTGTAATCCACTTTACTTTTTACATATAACAGATTGTTCCATTATTTTAAAAGTTATTACTAAGTAATGTAAGACATGCCTTCCTTCTCTCTCTTATATCTCTATCTCATATCTCTCATCTATCTCTTAGTCATCTCTACCTCATTCTCTCTCTCATATATTTCTCCATTGTAGATCTCACCCTCTATTGTAATCCACTTTACTTTTTACATATAACAGATTGTTCCATTATTTTAAAAGTTATTACTAAGTAATGTAAGACATGCCTCCCTTCTCTCTCTTATATCTCCATCTCATATCTCTCATCTATCTCTTAGTCATCTCCACCTATTTCTTTCTCTCTCTCTCATATATTTCTCCATTGTAGATCTCATCCTCTATTGTAATCCACTTTACTTTTTACATATAACAGATTGTTCCATTATTTAAAAGTTATTACTGTCTATAAACGAACCAGTGTATATGTCACAGCCAACAAAAATCGGTCCACAATTGACAGAGATATCGGCGAACAAACATAAATAAACTTGCCAAGTGCAAGTCGGGACTCGCACTCGTAGGGTTCCGTACCACACTACAGTATTTTATAAGATTGAGCAAAAAATACCACTATCATTTTTCGCCAGCAAAAAATAATCATTAATAAACATTTTATTTCTTATAACGACGCCATCTAACGTCTTACAAAGGTATTAGGGATCGACATTTCAATATAACGCCATCTATGGAACTTTTACCTAATTAAACGCTCATAGATGGCGTGAAATGCCGAAAAAATTACGTTTCTTGTATGGGGACCCTCTATTATTTTTAACTTTAATCTGTTTTTAGTATTTGTTGTTATAGCGGCAACAGAAATACATCATCTGTGAAAATTTCAACTGTCTAACTTCACGGTTCATGAGATACAGCCTGGTGACAGACGGACAGACAGACAGACTGACAGACAGACAGACAAACAGGCGGACAACGGAGTCTTAGTAATAGGGTCCCGTTTTACCCTTTGGGTACGGAACCCTAAAAACCATACATACAGACGAATCGAGAACCTGTCACCTTATCGTACGAATATAATAATACGCATTAGCCAGCCAGTTATAAATATATTTTTTAATACTTTATAGTTTATAGGCTAGCGTTTGACCACTATTTCACCTGTTGGTAAGTGATGATGCGGTCGAAGATGGTAAGCACGCTAGGTCTATAATGGGAACTGGCTCTTAAGGATAGCTGCCGGAACACATTAGATGTTTGGTGACAGATTTTCTAACTCGATGGTGGTAGCTGGCCAGGCGGACACTAGATAGTGTCCTCCCACCATGCGGGGGTTGTTGGTTTCTTAACAATGTTTTCCTTCACCGGAGAGCCACTGTGAGAAGCGCATATAAATTTTTCGATTGAAAAATCCATTGGTGCACGGCGATTTGAACTCGGTACTACGGCATCAAAGCCGACCGTTCTCCCGATTACGCCACCGGGCGCTCAAAAATCAGCCAGTATATGTTGTATCAAACGCTACGGCTGAATATCATTCAGGCCGCTCGAGGCCGCTAGTTGAACGGCGCTGTTTAGTAAAGAGGCTAGGCTATTGATTGAACGGCTAATTAAGTTAGTTAGCTGTTGGTATATATACAAAAAAATCCTAACAAGAATGATACTAGTTCCAAAATAATAAAACGCCAGGCTTTTGCAGCATACATGGTTGAGTATCTTTGAAGTTAATCAACACATTTTTATAAAATTTAAATGGTACCATTTCGGAATAAACCTCGTTTCGACCAAAAAAATTGCATGTTTTACATTTATATAAGGAGTTATGGTCGAACATACACAAATCTTCATCCGAACTCTTTGAATTCGGTTAAAACTGACTGACTACCCACTATATCTGAGTATATAGTTCGTTGTGCGTGGAACTCGCTGCTAGGAACTCTTATCGACGAGGAAACCTGAGTGATGACGTCATAAGCCCAGCATGCAGTCGACTTTAAAGTTCAGTATGACGTTGGTCGTGCAAAGCGGATTAGGTCATGTTCGGCTATAATCTATTTGGTTATAGAAATATTTAAGTAGGTAGTTGAACATTATGGGTCCACGTTGCAGATTTGAAGTTACTCATTCTTTCTAATTAATCTTAAGGGGTACTTCTATACTATAATCGAGCTATTTGACGCTGAAAAGGTAAAAAACAAGTCAATCTTGGAAATTATAATTTTAGTAGGATTTAGTAAGTTATACATATACTCGTAATTAGTGGAGTAACATTGAAACTTAAACTTCAAGCAAACATACACAGATAGGTAGATCTAATAAGGTAGGTGAGCTCTTAGTTTTATCAAATGTTGCATAGACTACTACAAACTGTGAACATTGTTACGTAAACGTAGTTTTAGTACGTAACTTTGTACGTTAAACACGTAAAGTATCGTTTGAGAAACTAGAGACGATGCGAGCACACACTCAACTTTCACAAAGTAAGTAGGCCTATAACAAATGAAGATCGCCGGCGTTGTTGCCACATGAGTAAAGAAGGAACAGAGACAAACCTTCTTAGGAACGGAAAAAATGTTTACCTATTCTTGTAGGGTTGGTACAAAAAAACCAAGAAAAATCTTCATCGTAATAAAATCCTCCTTCAAGTAAATATGACCTGCTTTATATTTTTTCAAGCTTCATCATTGTCGACAACGACGTATGTCGATCATGATCTTGAGATGTCACGAAATGTCATTTAATGTCATGATGTGCCATATGTCATCATATGTCACGAAATGTCACAAAATGTCACGAAATGTCATGAAATGTAACAAAATGTCATTAAATTTCATAATATTTCATGAAATGACCGAAATGTCATTAAATGTCACGAAATGTCATGAAATATAAGAAAATAAAAAATCGAGATTGAACGGGTATCTACAAGGTAAGCGTGCCACATCGACCGCATCGTCACGTCACGAGACAGTGGTCAAATGCTTGCCTATCCGGCTTAAAAAAAATGTAATGAAATGTCAAGGAATTTGAATGAGCCTCCTTTGACCGGGCACTATAGAAGAACATTCATAAGCCAAAAATTAAAAAACTTACTTTCCCACCCTAAGGCAGAAATGACCTACTTTGCGCGCACTTATCGAGGATCAAACCATCACTTTTCGAATAGATGGAATGAAAAATAATATAATATAACGTAACGCGTCGCGAGCGACAGCCCTGTGTTAAAGCACCAGCCGAGCCACTATAAACCGGTTTCACTCCGTACGTGACAGGCGGCACACAGGCCGCTGGTGCTCACGCACTCACGTGCGTCTACGTCATCATCACAGCGCAGTTGTATGAAGCTTTGTCTCTCTTCCTTCTTTACTCATGTGTTGTTGCTATGAATAGTGAAATATTTATTTTATATTAGTATAACACCTGTGGGTATTCTAGAAGAATTTGACAAACGCATAGTGGTTTCACTCAAGTACCTATTGTCAATAATGTGCACACAGTACGTAGTATTATTATCTTTTCTATGACACAGTGCTCGCACTCGCAAACGATTAGGGTCACATTCAATTCAAACAGGCGATTGCAAGCACTGTGTCCTCAGACTTTTGGAATGGGGTGTTACACCGTAGGTACCACAACAAAAATTGTACAAAGGTACCGTACTTACAAACATTATGGTGGAGGTGGTTACACCCGTACTTTATTTAACTTTTTTGGCTGATTATCGTAAATCTGAACAAGTGATACCTGGATAGCATAAGAAACAATCCCCGGTCCGAGCTGACGTCTCAATGGCACGGATGATGGATGCAGACCCATGCCTCCGCTCCATTGTCTTGTCTCGTGTCTCACGTAGGGAAATCTTCGCATGCTGAATTATGTACTTATTAAGGTAATCTTTTTAGTGTTGACTGCAAGGCTTTCCTATTAATCCATACACATTAATCCAAATACCTTTATTATTTTGAAGACCTAGGAAGCTAAGTTGGTTACGTGGTACATTAGTAGGTATACGACTCAATCTAAAATATGTGACTTAAGATTGTATTCTTTTAGTTCACTCAGATAGTAAGTTAAAAGCCTAAGACTGCAGTGATGAGTAATATATTGTTTTTGCATAAGGTAAAGTTACTTTAGTTTCTGCTGTTTTTCTGGATACTTATTGTCAGTTTGAGTTCTGGATATGCATTGCGCTTTTGAACTAAAATCACTGCAATGGGCTCCATCAAAATGCAACTCTAGAACAGTTTCAATATACAGCTTTTACTTTTGTTCGACAATTGAAGTCCCAGTCAATTAGCAACGGTCTTCACACTTGTTCTACTAAAATGGTCGCTAATCTTCTATCCATTATTTGTTTTGTGGGAACAAAGCGTCATTGTGCCGCCATAAACGGCGGATAGACATAACATATGCCTGCCATGTGGTGAGGTTTGTATGTACCTAGTGGGAATTAGGGGGCAAAGACATCGTTGTTAAACGTTTGTGGTAAGTAGTTACCTACCTATCTAGGTACCTACTTGGTAAGCGTCTTTATAACAATCGTCAACTTGCGTCTATCGTCTATCGATGGACGCAATTTTGAATCTAATTCTAATTGGTGCTGGGGGCGATAAGACATTCACTGACGCGGTTGGGGTGTATTGTGAATTTCCCCCTTCCAACGTTTATCCAAGTAGGTAGCTTTAATTTTTTTTAATTCTTTCATAATACTAATTTTAATTTATGACAAATAAATACAAACATTTTGCATTGCTGCTGCGTTGCAAGGCCAGGGAAATTTTCTGGATCAAGAACCAACCCAGCCGAGTATCACGCACTTTTTCTATTAGACGGTGCCCCAAGTCCTGAACGAATTTCCTGGCCTTTGAAAACCATGGTCCCGATGTTTCGACGGCAAAAGTAACGAAATCATACGCTGTCTCGGGGTATACTTGAGACGCTTGCCTCGTGCGGCCGCCTCCACTCCCGCCTCTGCTGACTGCTGGGTAGCGGAGAGATGGCAAGCTGTAAACGAGCTCACGAAGCATCCAGTAAGGCCGTCTAGAGTCTAAAGCTATAACCCTGGGTGTCCAGCACGCATGGAACCTCAGCGGAAACGAGGGCTCGTATCAAGATATCGTTGATGGCGTGGTGCCGAGGTCTACGCACTGGGTGCAACTTAGGCCGTGACGACCGTTTGCCTCAACGCTCGCTCACAGACCTGCTACATATTAAACTTGATTGCGTACGCCGGCCCCCATGAGACCGACCTTGTATAGAGTTTGTATTGTATGGACAACTTATATATACCATACATATAGTATAGAACATATATAGGACTAGCAGGTTGTTAGACAAGGACACACTCCCACCATGGTGTCTCTCAATTGGGCCGTTTTGTTCTACAAAGCAATTACAACCTTATTTTTAAAGCATACGGATTACATTGAATTAATCAAAAGATCTGCAGTGCACCATCCTTTTATATTACGTGTATACTCGCCATACAGATTACAGATGCAAGCATGAAGCTTGCATGCAGGGCATTCTAGACGAAGAGCCGTAGCTACTCTGCGGGAGTCGTCGTCTAGGAGCGTGCCCGAGTGTGGAGAAGGCAGGACATGCAGCCAGGCGCCAGACTCCGGCTTAGTAGCAGCGTTAATACGAGCTAGCTCGGCTCCTGAGCTGGTGTCCTGCAATTGCGAGAGATCTTTTGCTTTGGTTTTCGGGCGGCTGACCTGATCAGGACACAGGTTTGAGTTCGCCGAGGCAAGCAATTCAATAGGCGCCCGGTCTCCTGCGGCTGTTTACGTCCTCTTAGTGGTCAAACTGCTCAACAGATTTGGCTGGAATGTTGCACAGGGATAGGCAGGATAGTGGATTAGTACATAGGATATTTGCGGGTGAAACCGCGGGGCGCAGCTAGTATAATATAGTTTAAAATATCTCTGAATATTTCTATCGGATCTCAAATAAGTCTAATAGGCGTCATCGGGGGAACGGTCGGCTTTGATGCCAGAGGTACCGAGTTCAAACCGCCGTGCACCAATGGATTTTTCCATCGAAAAATGTATGTGCACTTTTCACAGTGGACCTCTGGTGAAGGAAAAACATCGATAAGAAACCAACAAAACCCCCGCATGGTGGTAGGACACTATATGTATAGTGTCCGCCTGGCCAGCTACCACCCTCAACTTAGAAAATATGTCACCAAATGTCTAATCTGTTCCGGCAGTTATCCTTGAGAGCCAGTTCCCATTCTAGGCCTAGCGTTCTTACCATCTTCGATCGCATCATCAATTACCAACAGGTGAGATAGTGGTCAAATGCTAACCTATAAGATATAAAAAAAGGCTTACCAGGAACCGGTAAAACTGGCCCTAGGTGTATTTAGCCAGAGTCAAAGTATTTTAATAGTTCAAGATTTTGTAGATTCTAGTCGTAATGTCGAAGTAAAGTCACAGTCATGTAAGTCAAGTAGAAGTCATAATCCAGCCGAAGATATGTCTGGGGGAGGGTATGTCTTCGACTGGACTATGACTAAGATGTAGGTCGGTCTTAGGTACTTAAGCTTTTTAGTCTAATTTTGGTGTGAACGTAAATGGCATGTTTTTTATCTTTGTGCTGTTTCCCTATACACTCGCACACATTCGGCACGTAAAATCCAATGTTTTTACACATTAACTTGCAACAGAATACGAGTTATAGGAAAACTAGCTGCGCCCCGCGACTTTGCCCGCGTTTAGTCCTGGTTATGAATTGAAAACTGTATTAAAATCCGTTGCGTAGTTTAAAAGTGAGTTTAAAAGATCTAAGCGTACAGACAGCGGGAGCAACTTTGTTTATACTATGTAAAGAAGATATACCTACAATGATAGCACACACTTTTTTTAAGTTACCGCTAAAACTCGAATCAATACGTCGCTTGGGAAAATCCGCACTATAGTATTATTCATTCCCAGATAGAAATACCCAGATGAGCCAGCCAGCACTTTGATTAATTTTAAGACTTTTCCTGTCTTGTTGGCTGTCGTGTATCGAAATGGGTTTTACCTAATAATTCTCATGTTAATTAAAAGGTAAAACCCACAAAAAGTCACATGTGAATTAATAAGTATTTTACACATATTTGTACCAAACGTTGGTCTACTACTATTAAATATATTTCATTTTGCACCGACTATTATTGCATTGATATCGAAAAAAATGTGTGTTATGCCAGAACAAGCTGAGAGTGTGCTCGAAATTTCTAAAACACCCATATCTCGACTTTCAAAATAAATGTTAGAACCTAAGATGTGGCAAAAGCGGTACTTACGCAATATGAAGCGCGGTAAATTGCCAGGTCATGATGGATTGAGTTTGGAATGGAATACACATTCTCTGCCCGCACCGGAGATATTATAAATAAAATAAATATATATATTTTGAAAGTATATCAGTTCGTAACGAGAATGATACTGACTGTAAAGACTTTTTATACTAAGGCTGAGTTGCACCATCTTACTTTAGCTATAGCAAAAGTAAAAAATCTGTCAAAATCCATATAAAAACACAGTTAATAGTTATAGTTACGGTTAAAGTAAGATGGTGCAACCCAGCCTAAGTATATACTTACTTACTCAGTAAAGAAATAGCAGCGGTTTTCCCTTTGCGTTCTTTGGACTTTGTAGCGATTTCCGTTCATGCACCGCTTCCCCTCAGAAAAAGAGGAGTACTTACCGATGTTTTTCTGTGGATTTACTGTCGCGTTATGTCGTTACCTATGTTTACATCCATGGTGCAAACTGCTAACTGCATTGTTACACACAATCCGAAATTTCAACCTACCGACGGGACTATGATGCTAATTGCAGTCTAAAATGAAAGAGACTTTTTGTAGCTTTATCTATTTATTGAAAGCTTATTTGCTACATTCTAGGAACTGACACACGTTTAAAAAATGTCGTAAGCAATGAGGCGTTTAAATAAACTGGCCAAGTGCAAGTCGTACTCGCACACGTAGGGTTCCGTACCACACTACAGTATTTTATAAGATCGAGCAAATTTTAAAAGCACGATAACTTATAATTTTAATTTTGATAATTACTGGCCGAGTGCCGAAAATTGGCCTTCACCCTTGTAAAATCTTGCTTCTGTCAAAAATGCGATGACAAGGACAGCCCAGTCTTCTTTTTACCTGACTAATGGTCGGTTTCTGATGTCGGTTTATTGAGATTATCTACTCAAATGTACCGTTATTGAATAGATAAACTCTAAATAAATGTACTCAGAAACCGAGCCATAAGGCGAACCAAAATGGAGGATTATGATTAAGTAATGTAAGCAAGTAGGTAATCTTATTTTGAATGGGTGAAACGGTAAGTTAAGACAAATTATAATTTATCAGACTTAAAAATCATAATTATCTTACAAGTAGGTACCGACCGGTCCTACCTATAAAATGTTTTAAACACTGCAAATCGAAGCCCCTCGCTCTGCTTTAATTTCCCTCTGTTTTACTATCATTACCATGATTTCCATTTTCAACCGACTTCCAAAACGAAGGAGGTTCTCAATTCGACTGTATGTTTTTTTTTGTGTGTATGTTACGCGATTACTCCATCAATTGTGAACCGATTCGAATGATTCTTTTCGTAATCGGTAAGGTACGTTTCCGAGGTGGTCCCATTGTTATTTCATCGAGATCTGATAAGTATCTCCAGAGATATGACAATAAACGTTTCAAGCTTGCTACTGAAATTGACTCGCGGGGCATTGAAGTCGGTTATTTTAGTTTTTAAACTATCTTAATTATATGATAGGCCTGCCATGTCCCTGTCAAATTATAAGTATTGGATATCACCTACCACTCTTACGCCGCGGTAGTAGATACTATTATTATTTATTCTACGGCCGCGGCGCCGTAGAAATTATGCCATGTTGTAATGAAATAATATTATGGGGTTGAAATAACTACTTTCGAGTAGCGACTGACAATAATAATCACAGTGCTTATCCTGGGGAGAGACTACTACAAGTTATAACATAGGTACCTCTTTTTAACCGACTTCGCAATAAAGGTGGAGGTTCTCTTTCATCAATTGTAGGCCGATCCAAATTATAATTTTATAATTTTTTCGAGGTCCGATGAGTATCTCCATGAAATCCAAGATCCATCCATCTCCATGAGAGGAGACACCTTAAAATAATAAACTGGCCAAGTGCAAGTCGGACTCGCACTCGTAGGGTTCCGTAACACAGTTAAGTATTCCATAACTATGATTTTTCGCAACTACAAAATTAACTTTGTTTTTCATAGTGTTTGTATGAAAAACAAAGTTATCTTTGCGGTCGCCATATCTCTAAAACTGCTGACTGTATCTCGTTCAAACTAATTTTCCTTGTTAGTTTTTATTGAGATCTACAGCATATATTTTTTTTAGATTTTTTTCTCGCATACTTTAAAAGTTAGAGGGGGGGGGGGACACACACATTTTACCACTTTAGACGCGCCTATCTTCCAAATGATTGACTTTGAGAAAAAATGATTTTAGAAACCTCAATGTCATTTTTGAAGACCTATCCATAGACACACGTATAGGTTTGAAGAATTTTTTTTTGTTTCAATTCCATGTATGGGATGCCCCCCCTTAAACTTGTATATTTTTTATTTTTGTATAAAAATCGGAAAGGCGGTTTACAGAATACATCTACCTACCAAGTTTCAATTCTGTAGTCTTAACAGTTTCGGAATAAAATGGCTGTGACATACGGACGGACAGACAGACAGACATGACGAATCTATAAGGGTTCCGTTTTTTGCCATTCGGCTACGGAACCCTAAAAATGACTATCGTGGCATTTGCGTGGTAACAAACCTTGAGAATAAAGAAAATCGGCCAAATCAACAATGCAACCCACACACATTGCGAGTAATCTTTAAAAAAAAAACCTCTACGCATTCCAGAGATAAAGGATCTTGACAGACGGACAGACAGACGAACAGCAAAGTGATCCTAAAAGGGTTCCTTTTTCCTTTCCCCTAAAAATTAATATATGTAGTCCTTCAAGCCTTACCTAATACTTTTCTTTTTCACGGTTGAAGAGATAATACAAAGTGGTAGTACCGCCCCAGGTTAACTAAAAAGGTCCAGCCACTCTACGGCCTATAGCATCTCTCATCAGCATTGGCGGAGAGGATAGATAGATAGCTAATAGCTTGTCTTCTAATCTTATGGGTGGTCGCTGGCACAGAACACATAATAATACTTTAATTCCTAGCCGTGTACCAATTCCACCTGACTTGTTACCAAAAGTAGCTTTCCACCATCAAGGAGAAATTTTGCCATTATAACTAAATAAACTGGCCAAGTGCAAGTCGGACTCGCACTCGTAGGGTTCCGTAACACAGTAGAGTATTCTATAACTTCGATTTTTCGCAACTACAAAAATAACTTTGTTTTTCATAGTGTTTGTTTGTTTTTATTGAGATCTACAGAATATATTTTTTCTAGATTTTTCACTCCCTTACTTTAGAAGTTAGAGGGGGGGGGGGGGGACACACATTTTACCACTTTAGACGCGCCTATCTTTGAAATGATTGACTTTGAGATAAAATGATTTTAGAAACCTCAATGTCATTTTTAAAGACCTATCCATAGATACCCCACACGTATAGGTTGGACGAACCATTTTTTTTTGTTCCAGTTCCATGTATGGGATGCCCTCCCTTAAACTATTATATTTTTTATTTTTGTATAATAATCGGAAAGCGGTTCACAGAATACATCTACCTACCAAGTTTCAATTCTGTAGTCCTAATAGTTTCTGAATAAAATTGCTGTGACATACGGACGGACAGACAGACAGACAGACAGACATGGCGAATCTATAAGGGTTCCGTTTTTTGCCATTCGGCTACGGAACCCTAAAAACCGACTTTACATGCCGCGCTAGTAATTTTCAGTGGCACGTTTGAGATATTTATTTCCATATCTTAGAAGATACTTATCAGATCTCGATGAATTTTCCTATGTGACCAAACGGGTAGTGTACCCTGTGAAACAAAAAGGAATTTTCCTAAACGGTTAATAATTGACGGATTTCAGAGAGGTAACAAACATTTAAAAAAACAAGAGAGTTGAGACTCTTCTCCGTTTTTTATGTCGTTTAAAAAAGATTAAAATATAAATGTCTTCAACGTGGTAGGTTCCTTGGATCTACCATAACGTGATAATAAAGTCTTAAACTAGCACTGCAGAGTTTCTCGTAACTACAGTGTTGTCAGGAAAGGAGCCACAGTTTCGTATCAAGATATTATAGAACAGGGCCTATTTGGGAACAGGTCTTGGTAGTCGATACTCGAGACTCAAATGGTAGATTGACAAGTATTTCTAAATAGACCTTCACACGTCGATACCACACCCTAACCACGAATGTACACATATGCTGTCATAGTGCTTTCCAGGGAATTTATAATGCCGGTTGCCGGATCCAAATACAATTAGCTTACAATTAGCTTGCGGGCACTGCGGTTGTGGTGCGTTTATTCTACCGTAGGCATATTCTAAGAAGTATGGAGTGTAATAGAAGTAACGCAACGTAAACTAACGCAACGTTTTTTTGTGTAGATCTAATTCTACCGTGCGGTAGAATAAACGCACCGCAAGCTACCATGTGCGCGCGAGGCCTTAATCGGCTGATGCTTGTTATGAAATCAAAGCCAATTGCTTTGAAAGCTTAATTTAAACCGACCAAGTGCAAGTCAGACTCGTACTCGTAGGGTTCCGTATCACAGTAGGGTATTTTATAACTATACTTTTTCGCCTGCAAAAAATCACTTTGTTTTACTGTTGTATTAACTGAGATCTACAGCATATACTTTTTCAGATCTTTTACTCCCTTATTTTAAAAGTTAGAGGGGGGGCATACACATTTTACAAGTTTAGAAGTGTCTATCTTTCAAACAATAGACTTTGAGAAAAAATTGTTTGAGGAACCCAATGTAATTTTTAAAGACCTAAGTATCTATACACACATAACCGATGCCCAAATATCCCTAGTAAAACTAAACGCATCGTTTTTAATTTTATGTCGAGATTATACAACACCATTAATTTTCACATTCAGAACATTATGTCTACCTACCTAATAAAATACGTTTAATATAAATTTTTGAAAATATCATATACTCTACATGCGTACACTTCATACTAAAATCACAAAATAGTTTATTTTTCCGTCCAAATAACTCGGCATGTCCGAATGGGCCGGTAGTCCCAACTGTACTTACCGGACCGGTCGCAGCAGGATTCCGTACGATAACGAGGTGCGCACACGACTCTGCTCGGAGTCGGTAACTTTAGGTAGTTTTAACTAGACCAACGTATAACTTGGAACAACTTCATGTCATGGAAAATAAAAAAATCGAAGTAAGACAGGATAGTTACTTAGCTCTTTAACAACTTTTTGAGAAGTACCGCTTGGCACATGGTAATGTACTTTATGCGCGGGATCTTTTCTGCAACTACGCCGTGTTTCGGCTTTTTTTCCGTGTGGTTAGTTACGCATCAGTACAGACTCCAGTCACCCAATGTCTGCGAGGAAGGCCAGCAGCTCGCAGATGCCAATGCAGGCCAGAACACCGTAAGTTTGTGAGCTACTTTTTGGTAACAAGTCAGGCGGAACATCGATATAATGATCCTACCATCTGTGGACGAATACCCATGAATGCACATAGAAAATGCCATTAGTGCACGGCTATGATTAGAACCGGCGACTTTTCTGTTTGAAGGCTAGCTATCTTTTACGCCAACGGGCCGACCAAACGGGCAATCCTAGGTTGTAAATGTTTGGTATCCATATCCCGTACCCGTGAGAAAACGGGGATAAAATATAGCCTGTGCTACTTACTTGCTGATAATTTAGCTTTCCATTAGTGAGAGAATTTTTGAAATCGGTCCATTCGTTTTTGAGTTATATCTAGTCCTTTTTTTATTCTAATCTGAGGTTAAATCGTAACAAACTAACAAAAAATCAAATTTTTCCTCTTTATTATTATAGCTAGCGACCTGCCCCGGCTTCGCACGGGTGCAATGCTGAGTAATAATTGTTAATACCGCCGCCGCAACCGCTATGTATGTATGCATTTTAAATCTGTAATATTTTCGAAAATATTCATTTAAATTACATGCTGTCAAAGGCCATATTGGCTTAAATTCACAATGTATTTAAGGTACTTAATTGGATAAGAATTAATGCTATATTGCTTAAAATCGCTTCGTAAATAAGCCATTATTTCTCGTAAAAAATAAAGGGAAAAAATGGTTATAGTGGGTTATCCCTAAGAGATAGACATATACCATCAAAATACTTTTTTGTAGACCTTTTTAAGGTGTACAATACTGTAATAAATTATTTAGAACTATCTCGTAGGGTTCAGCCAGTAAGCTCAAAAAAATGTGTTTATTTAAAACATTACATTAGAAACCTCCAAAATTATCAGTGATTCTCGGTGATTATATTATGATGTATTATACATATAAACTTTCCTCTTGAATCAATTTATCTATTTAAAAAACCGCATCAAAATCTGTTGCGTAGTTTTAAAGATCTAAGCATACATTAGCTATAATATATACATAGCTATAACATAATATATACGAATAAAAAAAAACATTTTTTTCGTAGATACATAGGGACAGACAGCGGGAAGCAACTTTGTTTTATACTATCTAGTGATATTAGTTTAGATATGTGTAGGGCTCAAACTACCATAAAAAAGGCAGACGGAGCCGTGCCTAACACCCGAGTGAACGCAAGTTCAGTAATAGTTCCGAGAGTTTAGAGTGTTGAGAGTTTTCTGAGAGTCTGTAGGAGTAGAACCAGCTGTCTGTGATGGAGTGATGGGTCGGTAACAATATGCTCATCACCGTCAGCCTATACTGACTAGTATAGTACTGCTATGGGATGGGTTTTGTAAGAATGGGATAGCGTTTAAACTTTTATAAGTATGAACTCGAACGAAGAAAAAAAAGTAAAGAAGAGACAGTACCTCGGCGATGGCGAATGGGTAGCAGCCACTCATACTTAGCGCAATACCATATTATTATTTATTTATTCTGTGGCAATACTCAGATTTGTATTCATCAGCATCATCATCATCAGCCGGTGTCAGTCCACAGCTGGACGTACGCCTCTCCCAAGATGCGCCACTGAGCCCGATCTTCGGCTCTTCTTTTCCAGTCACTGCCCACCGTTTTGCTTATGTCGTCGCTCCACTTGGTCACAGGACGTCCTACGCTACGTTTGCCGAATCGCGCTCTCCACTCTAGCACACAATAAATAATAGTACATGTAACTCTAGGACAAGTCTACTCCAACGGTTGTCAGTCCTGCGGCAGAAAGAGACCGTAGTCGAGTATATGATATAAGTTTCAACTTGATATCTCTACGGGTTTCTGAGAAAAAGGGGTCTCGACAGACGGACAGACAGACGACGGACAACAAAGTGATCCTAAAAAGATATGGCAGGCAAACGCTAGCAAATAAATCTATATTCAATAACTCTAATCAAAAATACAGTCGTATGCGCAAGAAAACGAAATATAAGGGATAGGGGAGCGAGGGGCTTGTTGTATCAGGGTTTTTTCAGAAGCACATTTCACGATTTATTTTAAAGAAAAACACATAAGGTACTTATTTATTGTATGTATAGAATATTTTCTTAGGTATTGCCTCAATAAGTAGATGATCCAAGGAAATGGTAAGTTGTAACATCAATCATTAAACTTATTTTGTTAATAATATTAGTTTTCATACAAGTACATACCATTTATTTGCCATGAATATTATATTTGGTATTTTAGTGGTAATTCAAAAGATTGATATCTAGATAGCATGGTATATATATATAGATAGGTTTCATGTTTTCAAAAATTGTTGCCACAAGCCTCGAACTATTTGACTTACGCCCCGCGGCTTCCTCTACGATGAGAAGTATTCTATTATTCTATGTCCTATTCTGCCATATCGCCTATTTCTATGCAAAATTTCAGCTAAATCGCTTCAGCCGTAAATGTAACAAACAAACAAATAATGAAAACGCATGAGTGACACGTCTACAGTTGCAAGTGTGACGGTGACCACTTCCTATCAGGTGGGCCGTTTGCTTGTTTGCTACCTTTATGATAAAAAACACAAATATTATTAACTAATGACTTTTGCATTTATAATATTGGTGTACGGTATATGAAACTTTAATAAAAAATGCATACCCACAGTTTTGACAAAAACCAACATCAATCACAGACCTCACAAATTTATTCAATATACGGAGCAGCCCTGTTATAGGATAAAGTCATATATATTTAGTTAAAATAATAATAATGCTGATCAAAACAATAATCGTTCCTATGAACCATGTCACATCTGACGTTTTCATAGGATTTTTTTTATTAAGTATCATTTATTTATATTTATATTATAATTACTATATCAATTACCTACATTATTAGGTACACGTTAACTCGCGTAATAACATGACAATTGGGAAAAATACGCACTTTTTTTGGGAGAGCACACACTTTTTCACGTTCCCGCCAAAACACTTTCTTAAGATTACCAATTGAAAAACCTTGACATTTCTGAAAAAAGAAATTAAGAGCCAGTTTCACCGGTTCCTGATAGCCATATTAGTAACTAATCTGGCAGATTTTTGACATTTTGTATGGCGTCATCAGTCAGAACTATCTGAAAATGTATCAGGTACCGGTGAAACTGGGCCTTAATATCGACACATCACAATACAACCCACCCCATATCTGTGGCAAACACAAATACAATAGTAATCTTATTCGGCATATCGAACGTTTAAAAGTCACACATGCATACAAAACGAGCTAGATTCAAATCAAATTTGAAACATCAAAGCGCCTTTATTCATACTCACACTGTCAGATTCCGTGTACGCATTGCAGATTCACGCGCACACAAACAAAACGCTTCACGCATTTCAACGCACACATTGTCATTCGTGTGGTTTCGGAATTGAAAACGTTCGTATTTCGTTCGGGTGCGCTCCGAAACAGAGAGGCGGCATTAGTCTGGAATCCCAGACACAGTTAACACAACAGTAACTTTAGTAGGTTTTGGCACTTCACTTATTTTTAGCGCTGATGTGATGTTTTTGCCGGTATTTGCGAGCCGTCTGTTCAAACATGTCTCGGTATCTCGGTATTCGGTAATGAGTTTAATACCAATTCTAGTGATGAGTGCTTTATGCCGGATTATCGAATAAAATGCTATGTACTAAAATATTATCGTTTAATGAGAATATAAGTTTTACTGTCGACAAAATATGATTGCATCGTTCTTGCTGAGCCAATAACTTAAATTCAATATGATTTACAATTTATTTAAATATTATAAAACTGAATATTGTAGATTAAGTAAGTATCTAAAGTAGATTGGAAATTGACATTCGTATAGGGAACTCCAAAACTACAACACTGCTGGCTATCAAAATGTATGTTCACCAAATAATAAAATTATAAAATATAATATATAAAATGTTACTCACTCAGTACCTGCCACAATTATTGAGAACAATAGCACACAATATAGAATCACAGTAAAATAGGGTAAAATCGATCAAACCGTTTAGATAATTACAGCATGCAATACTCTGGCGCACCAATTCATATGGCGAAAGCAATTCAGAAACAATAAACACCATCACTACCAATCATCACAATATTATAAATATGAAAGTCCGTTTGTATATATCTTTTTTTTAAAATATATATATATAAATATTTGTTTGTTTGTTATCTACCTCTTCGCGGCCAAACGGCTTTTTTGGATGAAAATTTGCACGTACTTACCTATGCCTATGTATAGTTATAGGATATAGGTTATTTTTTAAAGCGGGCTATGTGCCCAGCTATTACTTATTTTATAATAATAACAAAATTGAAGAAGTGCACTCACTTCTTCAATTTTGTTATTATTATATTATATTATTGTTATTATATTATTATTATATTATATAGAACTTTAATTTTAAAAGGCTTTTAAAGGTGAAGGAAGATCTGCCTGCACTCCTGACACATCAACGATCTTTGTGATTATACCTGTCGACCGTCATACTTATTATTATATTTATTATACAATGGTAGGACTTCTGCTAGTCCGCATGGGGATTGCCATTTAATTCAGCCGTGATATAGGAATGTTTTGCGGTTGGAATGGCAATGTGTCCAGAGCAGTGACATGCAAAATTCTGGCTACCTAGAATGTAAGTAATAGGTAGACGTCATCGCTTACCATCAGGCAAACGGCATGCTTGTCCTCTTACCTTAAGTCATTAAAAAAAATACAGTAGAGCAGAGTCCAACACAGTGCATCTTAACCACAGAACAGATAATAATACTACGCCTAAAACGCAGACCCGCAAAAGTAAGGAAATACTGTGTCGATCATCGTTTCAGTGTTGGGTGAAAGAAAAGAACACACTAACCTGATTCCCACTTAGTACTTAACGACTAAAAGACGGGCGTGATCTTCAGAACTTAGGCACCTATTAAATTGCTAGCTTATTGTTTCTAGTTCTAAAAATGTTCCGCTTAACCAAAAAGTAGCTTGCTATTTCTAGGCGAAAATTTGCCTCCATTACCTTACGGTCTTCCGGCAGCACGCAACCCTTGAGAGTGAGACCATTATAGGCCTAGCATGTTCACCATCTTCGATCACATCATCGCTTCTCACCAGGCGAGATACTGGTCAAAAAAGCTAGACTGTCAGATGTATAAGCAAAAGATAAGGAAACAAAACAACTGTCTCTAGCATATCCCTACGTATATTTTCATCGGATCTTGTTAACTTTTTCGCTAAATAATCACATTACTAAAATATCGACACTTTCAAACAAACAAGAAATCTTTGATGTCAGGCCAGCAAACAGTAGAAAAAAAACCACAAATAGTTTTTAGAATTAAACGAAAGTGATTAAAATGGCCGGAAAACCAACTCATATTACGCCGGATAGTTGTTACATATCTACTTGTTTGCTATCCTGATACATACAACTAGACAACCTATTCTTTAAAAGGAGCCTTAAGATGACTCCAGTTTTTATGACGGAGACATATATTAATGCTACGGAATAATTGGTACGAATAATTTAGAATGATCATGAAGTTAAATGTGTTAGTTGTACTTATAGATTGTAATTGAAGTGCACGTAAGATGCACAGTATAGCTTCTCACTTAATTAAATAGCTTAACTCAATATTTTGAACTTAAACTGTGGTCAGTGAAATTGCAAGGGCATGAACTCAAAATTCTTAGCATAAGTATTATGGATGTGTGATAGAGCAAACTACTGCTATGCTTCTAGCAATCCAGTGCATTGGCGTGCCGTAATATTTGTAATAGGTAGTCGTCATCACTTATTATTAGGCTACGATCTAGCTCGTGTAGGTCGCTCATATCTAAAAAAATTACAAGATTTCTGGGTGAATAAGTATGTTCAATTATGACCCTGGGCCAAAACTGTCCCTGTTTCCCGTATACGTGGTTACTCATAGTACGTTACAGGAAAATCTAATTTATGAATTATAGATTCTAAATATAAATTCCAGGCTCTAAAATAATTTGTAACTTTCCGCGTAGGTCTTACTAGCACTATTTTACTGTCTATTTTATTATCTTATGTATTTAGGTACCTATAAGCCAGCAAATCAAGGTCTTACCTAAAAGACTCGTCACTTTGTTTTAAATTTTCACCTGTTGCAAGGATAGGTACATTTTACGGCTGTGCATTTTAACGGCACTTTTTCAAGAATTATTCTTTTCACATACATGAATACGCCACAAATAAATATTCCAGTTTCTACGTAATGTACACAATTTTCTCTGCATTATCAGAAGCTAGAAAAACCGCAAGATGTAGAGAGTCGTAACTGTACAGATGTTTACTGCCGGGCTGCTATTTGAAGACATAAATGCTGCGGTTCTCGGTAAATAACTGTCTTTATGACAGATACTTTATAGGCAATTTGCTTGAAACCCAGCGGATAGGAGAAAATACTGAATAAAGACGTAGTACATTTACATCGATGGAATAAAGAATATGACAGGGTATCTAGAAGCTTAGTCAATAGGTAGGTGCATATTCTACTTAACTTGATATGAGAGATGAGAAATTTATTCTCATCATCATCATCATAATCAGCCGGTATCAGTCCACTGCTGGACATAAGTCTCTCCCAAGTTACACCACTGAGACCGAAATTTATTGTATTTACAGTTATCTTTAAAATAGGAGGTACCTACTCAAGTCACCGTAGACTTAAAACTTCGTGCGTTTGGAATAGAATGAGTGACTGACTAGTCCTGTTGTTTGTTGGACCCCTGAAGGTCTCTGACATGGCCTAAGATGGTTGTACCCTACATCAAACCATGGGAGACATATACGGTAGCGCTTAGTTGTTAAGTACGATTTACGGTCACCCATCCAAACGCTGACCGGGTTTACCGTTGCTTAACATCGGTGATTGGTTATACTTACCACAGTTTTATACGTTATACTTACGAACACCTAATAAATAATAGTATCATAAATAAGTGTATCGATTAACGCCACGAGCGCTTATAAAATTAATGTATTTAAGACACGTTAATATTATATAGGTCTAAATTGCAATGGGCTGTACAGCGTGTACAGCGACACAAAGAAATACATGCACAGCCCTTCAGAGTAAGGCCTAGAGTGCTGACCATCTTCTACATCATCGCTTACCAACAGGCGAGATAGTGGTATAACGCTAGATTATAATACCGTGGCTAGCACGGTAATGATATATTATATTACCGTGACGCTAGCCTACCAGGGCACCTAGACAAAATCCAATTTCCTGTTTACCTTCACGCTAACGCAAGTTCAAAATGTATGGGAATGACATTTATTTTGCGGAAACATAAATGTCATTCCATATATTTTGAACTTGCGTTAGCGTGAAGGCAAACAGGAGATTGGATTTTGTCTAGGGGCCCAGATATAAAAATGAAACACGCATAGTACATACATACATTTACATACAACACTCAAAACTATTCTTCTTGTGCAATCTAGTAATAAAATATACGATCTTCCGTAAGCATACTTATTCTATCACCATCTAGCACCACATCTAACATTTCCGCCAACAATGCTTTTTTTCTATTGTGTCCGAATACCAGAGAGCAATCAGCTAAAAGCCAATCATTTTCCAATGCTATTTCCGCTGGACGCCCTCTGCTTCGAGGGAGCACAAAGGCTATCCGGAGCTAGGGTGACTATGCCACTTCGTTTTCACGGATATTCAAATCGTGAGGAAATACTTGTAGAAGATGGAATAGAAATATCTCTAATGAGACGCCGCTTTATCTACCGTGCCAATTTCATTTTGTGGTATGTTAGTGAGGGTTATGGATTAATATAATAGAAAAGAAAAAAAATAATAATAGTGCACACGAATATTCAAACAAAAAAAAAAGAAATTACTTTAAATTACAAATGATCGGACGATCGCTACCTGAAGTTATGATAGATGACAGTGGAACTACAATGCGTACTTACAGTTTCTACCTACGTGCTGTAGTGCAAATGAACCAATTATACAATAAACCAGTGAATTATTTTAGGAACAAAAAACCTGACTGCGTGATAATAATTAAGTGAATAAACTATTCCAAACTCCAATAAAACATATAGGTAAGTTATATATATACTAGCTGTATCCCACAGCTTCGCCCGCGTTAAAAAGCATCCCATAGCCTAATCCATAGTACCTACTGGCTATCCGTGTGAAAATTTCAGCGAAATCGGTCCAGCCGTTTGACAGTGAAGAAGTCCCTAACAAACAAACAAATAAACAAACTGACTTTCGCATTTATAATATTGATGTTGATTCGTAATCACCGTTAAAAATTCTTTATTTTGATAGCACACTCGATGTATTTTGAAAACATTAATATTTTGTTAGTGTTATTGTTTTGCTAATCTCATTTTGCAAGTTTGCGATACAAAAGACTTTAGCGCGTCATTTGTTTTTCCTTCCGAATAGTTGAACCGCAATGTTCATCTCGTTATTTTGAGATTACTTTTTGGCGCCAAAAATCCCTAATTTTGATTTTTTTTAATTTTGATGTACCCAGTGTCACTTTTACGACTATGATGAATCTATTATTTTATAATAATAAATTATTATTTTTATTATTATACATACTTACATACATACATACACTCGAAAAACATAACCCTTTTTTTTGGCAGTCGGGTAAAAATCTAAAGTGATTGATTTGGAGTGATCTTTTTTATATTCCTGTTAGCACATAGCATTTTATATTACGCTTGTATAATGTCAAGTTATAACCATTGCGTTTAAAAATCAGTATCTCCGTATGGTATAATAAAGTACAGTACTTACCTATTAGTATCTGTACTCTTTGTTTCAGAATTTGGTACGTCACTGCACCTGATTACACACTACACAGTAAGTTTTTCTTTGTCTGTTTTTCTGTCTGTTCCATGACTTTAACATTTCTTTGCCAATACAATAAATTAATCAAACATACGTAATACTTCACATATACATACTTTTTAGGGTTCCGTACCCAAAGGGTAAAACGGGACCCTATTACTAAGACTCTGCTGTCCGTCTGTCTGTCTGTCTGTCTGCCTGTCTGTCTGTCTGTCTGTCTGTCCGTCTGTCACCAGGCTATAGCTCATTAACCGTGATAGTAAGACAGTTGAAATTTTCACAGATGGTGTATTTCTGTTGCCGCTAGAACAACAAATACTAAAAACAAAATAAAGTTAAAAGTTAAAGGGGGTCCCCATACAAAGAACGTGTTTTTAAACGCCATCTATCTAATTAGTTTCGGCAAAATGACATAGATGGCGCTAGTAAACGAGCCCCGTCTTTCTAGATCGCGACCAAACCAAATATTCTTGGTAATATAATTAATCAAATATATGAGGTTGAAACTCTGATATGTTTCGTATTGTACGGAACCCTCCCTAAGTGTGCGATAAGAGACGCGATGCTGACTCGCACTTGGCCAGTTTTATTTAATTTTGAGAAGTAGGAGTTTTACTTACCTACAGCAAATACGTTTTCCGTCGACAGAAAAAATAAAAATTACAATTATATCAGTCAAACAAGCGATCTGTTTATGGAACGCTCTGCCTCTAAGAATCAGATAGAAATTAGACAAAAAGTTGCTTGTATGGGCACCTCCTTTAATTTTTATTTTAATATCGTTTTTTATTAAAGAAGCCATAACAATATACACTATGAGTAAATTTCAAGCCTCTAACGGTCATCAGATCAAGCAAAAAACGCCGAAAACAAACATACGGTTCTTGTATGGGGACTTCCTTTTATTTTTAACTTCATTTTGTTTTTAGTATTTTTTGTTATAGCGGCCATAGTAATACATAATTTGTAAAAATTTTAACTGTCTACCTATTACGGCTTAGAAGATACAGCCCTCTGTCAGACGGTCGGACGGACAGCGAAGTACCTTTAGGGGCTTACCAGGGTTCCGTTGGTACGCTTTGGGCACAGAATAGATAATAATACTACGTACTTTGGGTAAGGAACCCTAAAAATATAGCGTAGAATCACTGTCAACTACAAATTTTAATTGAACGCTATAATAAATCAAGGTTTTTATGTATTTATTTAACTTTTTTTAATAGGCATTCATCTAATACTATAAGAATCTTTGTCCTGACATACTGACTGACTGACAGACAACGCACAGCCTAAACCGCTGGTCGTAGAGACTTCAAATTTGGAGGGTATATTTATCTTAGTACGTAAGGGTGTACTAAGAAAGGATTTTCCAAAATTCACCCTTTAAGGGGATGAAACGGGGGTTCAAAGTTTGTATGGAAAAACGAGATTAGATAGTCTTTTCTGTTCGAAACTTCACACAAGTACTTCGTTAAATAAATAAGTAAACTAGTGTTTCAGGCTTTTTCGAAATCACAACCCTAAGAGGGTGAAATGGGGTAACAAAGTCTGAAAATCAATATTGTTTCGGACTGCGCTGAAATTTGGCATGTAGATAGTTATTACGACGTTAGTTCCCTCTGAGAAATGATTTTCTAAAATTCACCCCTTAAGGGGATGAAACGGGGGTTCAAAGTTTGTATGGAAAAACAAGATAAGATAGTCTTTTCTATTCGAAACTTCGCACAAGTACTTCGTTAAATAAATAAGTAAGACTTGTTTCAGGCTTTGACGAAATTCAACCACTGAGAGGGTGAAATGGGGTAACAAAGTGTAAAAATCAATATTGTGTCGGATTGCGCTGAAATTTGACATGCTGATAGTTATTACGATGTTAGTTCCCTTTGAGAAAGGATTTTCTAAATTCATCCCTGAAGGGGATGAAACGGGGGTTCAAAGTTTGTATGGAGAAACAAGATAAGATAGTATTTTCTATTCAAAACTTCGCACAAGTACTTCGTTAAATAAATAAGTAAATACGTGTTTCAGGCTTTTTTGAAATGCCACCCCTAAAAGGGTGGAGTGGGGTAACAAAGTCTAAAGTCCACATTGATGAAGCGGGGGTTCAAATTTTGGATAGTCATTTTGTTTGACATTTCACACAAGTACTTCTATAAATAAATAAGTAAATACGATTTTCAGGCTATTTCAAAATGCCACCCTAAGAAGGTGAAGTGGGTATTTGGGTAAACAAAGTCTGCAAATCAATATAGTTTCAGATTGCGCTACAATTTAGAATGCAGATAGTTGTTATGACGTAGGTATCCGCTTAGAAAGAATTTTATAAAATATCCCCCCAGATATAACTTATTATTTTTCATTATACTCGTATATATAAACTTATAGATTTACTTAAGTACTTCCGTAAATAAATAAGTAAATACGTGTTGCAGGATTTTCGCAAGGGGTTGGTAAAAAGTCTGAAAATCAATATGGTCTATATATACCGATTTGGCTTTTACTTTTTTGATTGACTTTTATGACAGAAAGGTTTTTACAAAATAAAAGTTTTAAGTAAATAAAATAAGTCTTTAACGCGGGCGAAGCCGCGGGGCACTTCTAGTTAATTATGTAAATGTTTTAGTATATTTTATATTTATTTTATGTACCTATATGTATTAAAATTCGTACGTATTAACCAAATAAAATTGGTACCCTTATATTTGGTACTCTGATATTATTTTGATTGAGCACCAACGTCCATTCTTTGTAATACTTCTGTTCATGCTAAGGTTGTCTGGAAGAGATTGCTTTAAGCGATAAGACCGTTGATTATATTACCTAAATATTTATTTAATTCTTTAAGTTTTATATATTCTTGGTAATCAATAGAGTTGTAAATTATTCGTATTAATATTGAATGAATGATTACCTACTATAACATATGATCATACCAACCAGCTGCAGTATAAATTAATAGTTAAAATTAATTATCCTGCCCATTACAACACAATGGTGGCCCTACCAAAAGCCCACGTCCCCGTATCCACCCTCTAACACCCTAGGGGGAAACACCCAACACCCGCCCGGCAATGCGTAGAATAGAAACGTCCACAGCTTGTCAAATAGTACACCACACCCCAGAATACGACAAAGCTTGTACTGAGATCTCCCACGTTAATTTACTATTGCTTATTCTGCGGCGTTACTGAAGTCCCTGCCATTCTACAGTTTATTAAATAGTTTGTTCTCGTCACAGGTTAGTAAAAAGTTTCACGTACTAATTGCGTCGCTATTGGGGCAACGCAACGTTCCTTTTCACTTTAATAAAACATGAATTAAGCCTGCAGGATCAAAGCGTCACGTCGTTTGTTTTAGTTAGCGTAGATTATTACAGCTAATGTAATTTTGTTTGTTTGGTCGACATATAATTTACATTATTAGATATATTTTGACAATGCGAGGAAGAAGTAATTGGAAGTATAAAGCTTGGTTTGCTTAGCAATGGCGGACTAATTGAGCATAGCAAACTTTATTAAGCTCAATTAGTCCGAAACGTAAGATTCTCAGAACACTAATGATGTGATGTGCTCCGACCAAATACTTATTTGGTCTGAGGCGATATGATTACGAGCCATATTCAATGTATACTAATAATATAAAGAGATAATATTTGTATTTTTGTATGGATGTTTTTATTGATTTGGCTAAAAATTACTGGACTGATTTAAAAAATTCTTTAACTAATATTTAAAGTAGACATTTATAATGAAAATAGGCCCGTTGTATCCGTTAATTATCCCGTTAATAATCCGTAATCATCCCGTTTCAATGATAGATATATTCGTGGAGACCTATTTTGCAACCTAAGTCGACAATAAAACGATCAAGGAGACACGTTTTTTACGAACGCTGCTTAAACGGAAACAGATGTAAACAGATGTAAGAAAAGTGTTTATGGAAGAGTTGTAGAACTTTAATAAGACCTTCAAAAAAATCCGCAAAAGCATTTGTCTATCTCTTAAGGTTGATACTCTCACAGTTACCATTTTAATCGTTAATTTTTCTAGAAAAAATAGTAACTAGCTTACAAATTTTCTACAATTCAGTACGAATTCTTATCCAAATAACTATGTTTATTACCTTGGACATATATAATAGATTAAAACTTTCCTTTACAGTATACAATTTAAATGAAGATATCACTGATTTAGATTATGCGCATCGCAATATATAAAATATTTGCAGCGAAACCACAGATTAATTATTATCGAAATAAAACCGCTTAGTTGGTATCGCAGAAAAACCTATGTCTTGCTCTCTCGCTCAACCCAGAATTCATTTCGCAGAAAGGTTTTCGCACATTTTTTTCCCGAATGGCAACAAATTTTCTAACAATTAGCGCTTATTGGAAGTAGAGGCATCATATTTCATCTGCCAGCGACCCAGTTGTCTCAAAAAATGGCTCCAGACGGCCACTAAGACCGTAAATTGGACGGTGCACGGCGAGCTGAGCATTGATTTTGATATTTGATTGAAATGGTTTCAAGGCAATGTATATGATTTCATAAAGCGTAGTGAGGGTTATTTTCAATCCTTAAACAGTATTGCTGTCAAAATTAACAGATGTTCTAGCGCTTCTATTGAGAAACGCTTTAGTAGAACTAACGAGCTAGAAATTGAAGTTAAAGTTGCATTGATACCGATTCTTTGTTATTACACATTTGTCACCAACATACATTTAAGTAATGTTGACATTGCAGCTTTATTAGTTTAAATTTGGAAGATCTACGAGAAGTATTGACAGAGTAAACGAACAATTAACAGAGAGAACGAACAGTGAATAGAGATTTGAAGTTACGACGGCGTTCAAGAAGAAAATAATGGATCTTCTAGAGCAAAACATCGCAGAAGTTGGGCTGCACCAGTTCTTAGCCAATTTCAATTCTTGAATCGATATGTGGAATATACGGAGGATAGAAGACTTACATTATCTAGAATAGAGGTTGAGTCTCACATGTCACGTTTCATTTTCAGGGAGGCCAGGGAGTAGGGAGGAACGCCTTTGAGTTTTGTTGCTGACATGCTGGTGCTGATTAGCATGCTCCAGGTTTTAAAGGGTTTTGTTGAGGCTTAATGTGTGCAACTTGAGTGGTTTTCCTTATTTTAAAAGTTTTAGAGACATTTTGTGTCTATTTTGCACTTCTTTGCAGGTTTGATTCATTGATAAGTAGAGTTAGAGACTGGGATTTCTATATCTATTATAGAAGCGAGTTTGGGTTGGCGAAGAAAATTAATATAACCATACCACCGCTGCATCTTAATGAATGAGTAGGTACTATGGTATGGTGAATGTCATATGTGGCTGATATTTGCTTTTTGATCTTATCTTTTATTTGGACAATCGAGATAATTCTTGTTAAAAGGAGTGGTGAGTATTTTATCAAGCTTCGTTTGATTTTATGGAAACTACCTAGCCAGCTGTTGCAACAAATATTTGTACCCTAAGTACTAATTTTATTTTACTTCACTTTTTTATTAAGCTTATCAATCTTAAGCAATGTGGCTTGCACTGGTTGCACATTGCTAGTAGTCTTGTTAACTCCCACAACTAAGCTAATATTCTTGTGTCTGGGGTGGGTTCACGCCAATAGTGCAAAGGGTGGGGATCAAACTCACGACCTATCGATGGCCAGGTCGACGTCATGGCCATTGTGCAATAGCCCAATGGCTAAGACGTCGGCCTGGCGATTAAGTACCTTGGAGCCTTGGCCGCTTGAGTACGGTATGATACCTACCAAAAGTATTTTAATCACGAATACATTTAACATATACTCGAAAGGGAAACGATCCACAAACTTCCCCATTGCGTGCTACCGAATCTAATAAATACAAACGGCCTATTTTCCGGTGAAACAATATTAGCTCCAAATGTGACAAGTACGCAATAACTGCTGTCACGCACACTCTGCACAAAACGCTGACTTGAGTCACGACAACCAAGCAATATTCGATTGAAATCGTAAATAAAACATGTTGCGTCTCCCCATCTGGCTTATTGAGTTATGGAGTCCCCGAAGCGTTTTGCCGCCAAAACAACGTACATTTTGCCCCCCGGCGCGCGTAAAAACATCCACGGAAACTCTTTGCGAGACAGAGAACTCGTAGGACCGAAAGGGACGGACACCTTAATATTTTATCGGGCATCTTCACTGCAGGCAAACTCCAGGCGATCTAATTTCAACTTTATGTTTGGGAGAATAGAGTATAAAATGATTAGTTTTAATTGTGGATTGCGTGTGTGCCCTTACGTCGGTGAAAGGAAATTACAACCACACCCACGTATAATGTTGCCGTAATAAAAAAAACGTGTGAGAAGAAATAATGAGCGGTTACTGGCGGCCGAGTGCCGACGATTTCTTTTTTCTTCATCCGCTAATTGATTAGAGAATCCGACGGATCGTAAGGTATGAATGATGGATGAACTCGTGATTACAAATTTAAATGCTGATGCAGATGAGATGGTTGGAAATTCAATGGGAATGAGGGCATCGCAGTTTCGCATCGGTGTGACAGGGAGTTTATGCTGTTGACTGTACTTGATGGATTGAATGTAATGTGTAAATGTAATGTAAGTGTTTAAACATCAAGGAAAAACACGTACAATACAATCATATTTCAAAATCTACAAGTTTTGTATCTGTTTTATCGTGGCTTTAAAAGTTTCACTACGACACAAATTAATAAAGATTTTCAGTAATGACGGTGTGAAGTTACGCCGTGCAATAATAGACAACTTAAGTCACGATGAGTATCGTATATTATTTTATAGATAGCAAGCAGTGTGACATAAACCCGCTTACTTAAACTTTACGCTTACGCTCATAGACGCTACGCTTTTCCGTCAAATCTTGCACAATTCAATGTCAATTATTGCACAGCGTGAAGTTAGCTATTTGAGTCACGGAAAAGCGTGCGTAAAGTGCGGGCTTAGGTCACACTGTGCTATAAAAGTTATTATTTAGTATTAAGTGTAGGTTCCTACACTACTTATGCTATATTCTGCAATCACACGTTGGTATGCTAATTTAAGCGCAGTCGATATAATAACTAACAGCTGAACTAAGTACTAAACAAAATAATCCCGCGCGTTGGGTATAAGTATAAAGCTTAGAATGCACTGCTTCAAATAGTACAAAACCAATCAAACTGAATTATTATTTTTACCGACGCTCTATGAAACGGTTGCAAATAGATCAGATCAGATCGTTATGTTGTAGGTATATGGTCTAAACCCCTCGCGGTTTTGATCAAGTTATTTAACCGTAGTCACGAGAAGACTGAGAAAAGACTTTATACAGAGTAGATTTTTGAGCCTATTCTTTTTTTTCGTATTATGCTCGTGGACAAATAATACGGGTCGGAACGAAAAACTAGAATAACTCTCAAATATTAGAACTAGCAACATGAATGAAACTATGTTGTAGATAATTTAATAGTTAATAAAAATACACTTAGGGCCAGTTTCACGGGTTCCTGATAGCGCTAATATGAAGAAATCTGACAGATTTTTGACAGCTTTTACATGGCACCGTGTGTCAGATAACTATCTAACGCATTATCTGGAACGGGTGAAACTGGCCCTATATGTTGGAAACGTTTATTTCTTTATTTATTCATATTACATAAAAAAACAAAATATCAACATGTTTTCGTAGAAAAATTAAAAGACACAACCTCATATATCACACAAAAACGAACTTTAAAGCCATTTTAATACTTCGTATTTCCTCTACGGGTTCTTCTTACAGCTGCCAGGCGATTATGAATGCTGTTTATTAAGTTTCTTATGCGATTTTTGCGGGATATTGTTCCATTCTTCCACTAACGCATGTTTAGGTCTCTTAAGTGTAGCTGGGGCGGGGTTTCGACTTCTTATACACCTCCCGAGCTCGTCCCAAGCGTGCTCCATCGGATCCGAGCTTCTCGAAGCTCAGTCAGTGCAATTGATGCCAACGTCTTGAAGATACTCATTAACAATTCTAGCTGTATGTGGCCGAGCATTGTCATACATAAATATGGAATTTTCACCCATGTTAATCAAGTATGGACCGACATGCTAATTAAGGATCTCTTCCCCATATCTTGCATTAGTTAGCGTACCATTTTCTATCAGCACTAACTCCGTGCGACACTCTGAAGAGATTCCAGCCCAAACCATAATGGATCCACCGCCGAACGATACTTTTTCTTGAAATCACGCTAGAATAAAACGTTCCCCTGGCCGTCGGTAAACTGTTCGCCACCCATCCTGTGCATACAGCATAAATCTGGATTCATCAGAAAACATTACTCTTGCCCTTTCTTCTTCTCCCCATTGTGCATGTTCGCGGGCGAAACGTATTCTTGCTACTCGATGTTCCCTTGCAAGTTTTGGGTAAGTAATTTGCAGATGGTCTATGTGATGTCAATCTCAAATAAACTTTTCAAAGCCGCCGTCTTACAGTCCGGTCACTAATGTCGTCTCTTCGGGTCTCTCGAAATTGATTTGTTACTTCAACTGACGTGAGGTGTTGATTTTGGAGCGTGTTCGTAACAATAAATCGATCCTCTCGAGCAGTAGTGCACCTCGGTCTGCCAGTTCCTGATCTTCTAATGTTGTGCCAAGTTTCTCGGAAATGATGAATGACTCTTTGTACCGTAAAAAGTGACACGCCTGTTACTTCTCTGGTCTCTCGCGGTACTTCTCTGACTTCTGCCTTCTTCCAGCATAGTGACGATTCGAGTAAATTCTTCTGGTGTTAACGACATGATAGTTATTCATGAATGACCGTGAAAGACGATGATGACTGCCTTTTATCATTTTGATTTGACAGATGGAAAACAAAAGTAAACAAGCAAAGTAAAACATGCGTGATTTGAGTTTATTACCAAGTTCGAATTTTGTTTTTTTAACAAAATACGTGTACCTATAACATTTAAGGTTCATACGATATTAAATTCTCTTTAATATAAAGTAAGTTCTATGCACGTAACATGATTAATTTGCAAGATACAGATGATTTTGTCACTGACCCTTGACTATTATTTATCCACGAGTGTATTATAGGCTAGCATTTGACCACTACCTCACCTGTTGGTAAGTGATGATGCGGTCGAGGATGGTAGCCGCCAGGCCTAGAATGGGAACTGGCTTTCAAGGATAGATTTCGTGTAGTTCTATCAGTCTAGTGTAGTCCTACCGTAGAACTAATTGAGATGGGACCGTTTGGTTTTTATCACAAAATCCAAGCCTTCCTTTATAGGGTTCCGTACCTCAAAAAGTAAAAAAAGGAACCCTTATAAGATCACTTTCTTGTCCGTCTGCCTGTCTGTTTGTCCGTCGGTCTGTTCGTGTGACACCACCGATTTTCTCAGGAACGGTCTCAGTAACGATCTAGGTCCACACCTACAACTTGAAATGTATACTATAGTCCCCATTAGATGTATTAAAATCAAGGTCCTGAGTCAACACGATAAAAAGATATTGGCAAATTATAATTTTCGCAAAAACTTGTAAGTACCAACATTTACGTAAATTTTGAACTTTTTTTATTATTCGGAATATACCTATAATATAACATGTATATAATATACCTAAAAGCCTTGCTTTTAACCAAATTGAAAATTCTAGGTCAACCGGAAGTAAATACCCTATACGTTTTGTGTCGAAAAACCATAGGGTACTTCCCGTTGACTTAGAATCATGAAATTTGGCAAGAAGCATGGTCATATAGCACAAATAAAGGAAAAATTCCCAAAAAATAAAAAGAAGTTAAAAATTAAAGGGTTTCCCCATACATACATAGTTTACGCTAATTATTATATTAGGTAGACCTCTGAGTTATATAAGCGATCATACAATTTAGAGGTCTAGCTTAATTGGTACCACCAACGTTGGTACGGAAGCCTCGGTGGGCGAGTCCAACTCGACTTGGCCGGTTTTTTTAAGTAGGTACTTTACTTACTTACAATATCGCGTGTTCTTTTATCGAATTTAAATTAATTTAAACAACCATGTTAACGTGCATTAGCACGACAACGAGTGTGCCAAATTTCAGCCCGATAGTTTCAGTGGAAGTGACTGAAATATTTAGAGCAAAAATCCAGAACATACAAATAAAGTTAAATAAAAAAGCTTTTAAAAATATGTCAACTTGTAGAATCGTATATCATATTGCCACTTAAACAATAACTTCATCACTGAAAACCAACTATTATTTGATTAAGTACTTATATTTTTATTAAGTATGAATGTTTAATTTTACTCCAATACTTCTCATGAACTATGTGAAACAATTCGAACAATGGGCAACATTCGTATGCAATCCGCTTTAGTTCGTCCATTTTGTATTCGACTAGTCATCTTCATCCAGAAGAATAGTCTCAATAATTAGATACTTATGCATATTAATATTTTCGCGTATGTATTTTCTTAGCAACTTACTTACATATTTAACTTATACATACAATATTGTATAGTATAGATATCTTTACATATTACCTATATAAATTTAGGTTGACTTTATCTACTATTATTTTAAAACAAATATTTTCATTTAATAACTAATAATGTTTATTCGTATTGTCTATAACAACGTTGTCTATGGCAACATGTATGTATTATTGAACCGTTTTAATTTGTCCATTAGTATGCCACTCGCCAGTCAATTAGGCGAATGGTCGGTGTTGCCACGTTCACCGCACTTACCATAAACACAGAATATACTTAATAGTACTGCCATAAATAGATATTTTTTCTCGATTGCTTTGCACATAATTTACTTTGATGCTTTATGAAAGCATCTTAACCCTACTTTAAAAGTTAGAGGGAGGCACACATTTTACCGAAGTGTCTATCTATCTTTCAAATGATAGACTTTTAGAAAAATATTTTATGAACCTCAATGTCATTTTTAAAGTCCTATCTATAAACAACCCGCACAAATAGGTTTGACGAAAATGTCTTTTTTTTGTTACGGGAAGTACCTTAATCTTTTATTTTTGTAAAAAAATCATGTAGCGGTTGACAGAATACATCTACTTACCGACTTTCAACTGTGTAGTCTTAATAGTTTCGGAATAAAATGGCTGTGACATACGGACAGACAGACAGACGGACAGACAGACAGACAGACATGACGAATCTATAAGGGTTCCATTTTTTGCCATTCGGCTACGGAACCCTAAAAATACTTAAGGTCAGCTCAGACCGCGACGCAACGCGGCGCGCACTTATTAAGAGAGTGATACAAAAAATAGCTTTATTTACGACACAAACAGATACACATTTCATTAAGTTACTTAAGCTAAAAAAGAAAAAGACGCCGGGATATGATTTGATTTCAGGTGAAGTACTCCAAAATCTTCCCCGAAAAGCGGTAATCAAATTAACAACACTCATAAATGCGTCATTCAGACTTCAATACGTGCCCGACTTGTGGAAAATAGCTGAGGTTATAATGATCCAGAAACCTGGTAAACCACCACAAGCTGCAACATCATACAGACCAATATCTCTGCTACCAATAATATCGAAGTTATTCGAGAAACTGCTCTTGAAAAGGCTGAAACCCATTATAGAAGAAAGAAACTTTATTCCTGACTACCAGTTCGGATTTAGGGAAAATCACTCCACCATAGACCAGGTTCATAGAATCACCAACATCATAGAAAATGCTCTGGAAGGAAAGAAAGTTTGCACTACCGTCTTCTTGGATGTAGCTCAAGCGTTCGACAAAGTTTGGCATAAGGGCCTCATACACAAACTGACAAATATGCTTCCAAAACAGTTTGCAGATATTCTTGAATCTTACTTAACACAAAGGATGTTCAGGATAAGACAAGATGACTCATACTCAGAACTAAAGCAGATAAAGGCTGGAGTACCACAGGGCAGTGTTTTAGGTCCGGTCCTGTACGTATTATACACCTGTGATATTCCTCATTTAGAAAATAACACTATCGCAACCTTCGCGGATGACACAGCCATTATGGCTACAGGTGTCACCCAAGAGGAAGCAGTAGAAAAAGTTCAGACAGCAGTCAACTCCATAGTTGCATGGACAAAGCCTTGGCGAATAAAGCTCAACGAAAGTAAATCTGTACACGTAGATTTCACAAATAAGAGACCAAACTACCATCCAGTGTTCATAAATAATCAACCAATACCTTACGATAGCAAAGCAAAATATCTAGGGATGACATTAGACGCAAAGCTAAGCTGGAAGCTGCATGTCAAAAAGAAACGTGAAGAATTAGAGCTTCGCTACAAGAATATGCACTGGCTGTTTGGAAAATATTCATCTCTGTCAGTGCATAACAAAATGCTATTATATAAACAAGTCCTTAAGCCAATATGGACTTATGGTATCCAGCTATGGGGATGCACCAAACAGAGCAACGTACAGATTATACAAAGATTTCAAAATAAAGTGCTCAGGAGCATTGTAAAGGCACCCTGGTACATTAGAAATGACGACCTCCATCGGGACCTAAAAGTGGAACACGTCGCTAAAACAATAAAACAGTATGCTGAAGCTCACGATCGTAGACTTCACCATCATGTGAACGTCGAGGCTATCCAGCTCCTCGACAACACAGACATAGTGAGAAGACTAAAAAGGGTAAAACCTTTCGAGTTACTTCAGTGATATTTTACAAAGTGAGCATAAGTGTAGTCATAGTGAACGCTATTTAAAAGAACACAATAACAAAGTGTCTTCCCCTTAATAGAGACATTAGGAAAAGTGTTAATGGACACATTCTTAGTAATATTTTAATAGTAAATTAAGTTAAAATCAAATTACTTATTAGCCTAGTTATAAGGCTAGATTGTAATAGCAGTGAGATATCTACTCTACGTAGGTAAATCACTACAAAAAAAAAAAAAATAAAAAAAAAATTAAGTTACTTCGGCGGCTTCAGGCTGCGCCGCGCTGCGCAGGAGGAAGCCGCGTGATAAACAATTGAACCTTATTAACTACACAATAACATACACACTGCATTGAGATAATTTGGTGCTGCGCCGTGCGGCGTCGGGCTGCACCGCGCGAAACCAAAAGCTTCGTCACGTCGCGTCGCGTCTCGTCGCGTTGCTGTGTGAACTGACCCTTACACGATAGACTTTGACAGAATGATCTTCATTCCCTTATTTATATACTTTCTGCTTACATATTTATGGTCTACCTACTTAGTGATTTACGATATTTTCTAAGATTTTTCTGCTATTTTCTAGTATAGTATTTTTTGCGAAGTTTATTTTTCAATATAAAACTAGACATTTTAAGCTTATCGCTATTTATTATAGTAACGTTTCGGATGGAAGATGCTGTTCCATTGGCGGTAAATATTGCTGCTTAAGGAATCACTTTAATGATACAAATGGTATTTTATGCCAAGAACGTTTGAACTGCTCAGTTAAAAATACATTGTTTAATGACTCTTATTAATTTCATTCTTTAGAATTATGTATAAGGTATCGATTAATTCGAACATGAACTGCAGTATCAATATTTATGCATTTTTCAGTATCTAATAAATATTATTAGGATAAGCGCGCACTACGAGATTTTACCGCACGGCAAAATGTATGTGTAAAATAGGCAATGTGTAAAATATTTGTTATAATTGACTAAAATAACTAACTATAGCTTTGTCTTTCAGTCGACTAAATTTTATAGAGATAACTCGAAACGCAAACGTAAAGTTTGCAATTAAAAGACAAGCTTCAAGAAATTCCTAAACATGTCATGGTAAGTACTTTTGAGACTGACAGTTTTTTAAACTTATTTTAACTTAGGTAAATTTGGAGAAGAAAGCTAATAACGGCTGATAGCACGAATACAAGGCTTGTAGGTTTGTATCTAAACACATAATATGAATTAAAAAAAAAACGAAATGAACATTACGTTTTATGGGTCGCTTGAAATTACGGTTGGAGCGGTTTCTGGTTATTCTTTATTCTGAGGTTATCAATAGTTATTGTGTGTGTGCGTGTCAAGTCAGTAAATGATACGGTCACAAGAATTTCCTTTTTAGGGTTCCCTACCTCAAAAGGAACAAAGGAACCCTTATAGGATCACTTTGTTGTCTGTCTGACTGTCTGTCTGTTCGTCTGTCAAGACCCTTATTCTCAGGAACGCGTAGAGATATCAAGTTGAAACTTATATTAAATACTTGGGTCTACGGTCTCTTTTGGCTGTAAAAAATCAAACTTTTAAGTCAACGCGATTAAAGGATATGACCGCTTATGTCGCATATTTTAGCATGTTTTGCGATTTCACAAGGAAATCAAAACTTTATAGGGTTCTTCCCGTTACCTAGAATCATGAAATTTTGCATGAAGCAAGGTCTTGAAGCATTTTTATAGGAATAAGTAATAAATAATAAAAGTTAATTTACTAAAACATACTTATTATGTGTAGTTGGTGCAATACATGTTCTATGGATCGAACTACAAAGTTAAGTTTGTCCTTTAAGTTTGTCCTAGGCTGCGAAGTTGGTACGGAATGGAAGCCTCGGTGGGCGAGTCCAACTACCTATATAAACCTATAGGGTACATAGAGTTAATCTAGAATTGACAATTTTGGTTAAAATCAAGGTCTTACAGCACAAGTAAAGTAAAAATTCCGAAAAATAAAACAAGTTGAAAATTAAGGTAAATTTTGGTACTTACAAGTTTTCGCGAAAATCTAAATTTGCCCATATCTTTTTATCGTGTTGACTCATGTTGATTATTATACACCTAATAGGTACTATAGACCTCAGTATCTGGTATAAATTTCAACTTGCTAGGTCCACCCGTTCCTGAGAAAATTAGTGGTGACACACGGACAGACGGACAGATGAACAGAAGACGGACAGACGGACAAGAAAGTGATCTTATAAGGGTTCCTATTTTACCTTTTGAGGTACGGAACCCTGAAAATAAACAGTGTAAACAATGACTAAAATCAGTTGTCCAGAGCGCCTCATCTCACTGTCCTGTTGCCTTTCATTTTCCGACTAGCATGATGCCATCTTAGACCGCACCACTACTTTACATTAGGTGAGATAATGGCTAAGTGCTTGTCCATCCAAAATAAAATACATTATAACACATCTTCATCTTATGTAATTTCTTAACCAAGTTCAATTCGCAAACTTTCTGCACGAGTATCTACCTTTTTGTCACCCTTTACTAATGTCAAGCAATAATAAAATGAACAACGCTAATTATGCTACCGTCGAGTCGTGACTTTAATAGCTGTGTATAAACAGCATCATAGTAAACTGGTAACACCGCGTGCGTGCGGAGTTGTCCGCCGAAAAAACTTGCACAGGCCAGTCCGACCCGTTTCGTACTTCGCAGAATCCACTGGCAGCGAAAAAAACAACAAAATTGCCATTTATCTCGACCCGCAGCCCGGGAATGTCGTCAAGGTTCACAACTTTTATATTGGACTAGTTGGCGGCATGTGGCTTTGCGCGTGTTTTCCTTTGGCAAGTGTTTTCGACAGATTTAGCCAACCTAAGGTTGGTCTCTCAATTTCTGGCAGCGAGAAGTTATTCGAGCCGTTAGTTTTATGTAATTCTAAATATAGATAATGATACTTATATTAAAAGTTTAAAACCACATCCGACTACTCTATGTATACTACATTCATGATACCATTTTAATGAACCCAAACTTAGCATCTCTGCTGTAAGTTGGTGAAGATTTGAGTGTAAGGTTTGCATATTCCAAAACAGATTTACCAGCATCAGCTCAATTTTACTATTTTATTACTAAGTATATCGTTGAAGTAATAGGATAGCGAATTTAGAATTGGTCAGACTTATGAAAGGCAAACACTTTAATTTCCCCTGTTGGGGAATAGTGACGATGATTTATAAGCCATCGACGACCCAAAGGTATCGGGCCTTATTGCCTTTTAAGATCTAGCCAGATAGAAGAGACGTAAGACGAGGAGGGCGCGCATAGGACGCTGATAAAACGGGGCACATACACGTTTTTCAAATAATAGAAGAGACGAGCACAGCATGATGTTCAGGAGTGAGTTGTGGGTACTAACTTAATTTGGTTATCACTTGCATAGGACAACCATAGACCATGGTAATTGATGATATTTAAACTTAGTCTGTCTTCTTTTTACAAAAATATATAGTGCTATGTAATGGTCTTCTTGGCACTGAACACTGTCCTGGATAAACGGCGATAATTATTGCTACCTAATATACTACCTGCTACCTCTCTGCTACCTCCTGCGCCCCACGTCCTATCCGGCATCCGCACCTCTGTATTGTCTATATGCGACGTCCTCGCGTAGTTTCCTCTGTTTTTAATACGCTTTTATTAGCTTCAGACGTATGTATGTTTGTATGTAAGTATGTAACGGAATCTTTGAACATGATTTTAATCCCCTTCAAAACGTCGGATTAACTCGAAATTTGGCATACTTATTAAAGACCGATGACAATAAATAAATAAAATATAAAAATTTAAAAAAAAATCCGACTAAAAAATTAAAAATAAATAATAGTTCAAAAAAACTAAAAAAATACGCTTTTATAGAAAATCCAACTAAAAAATAGAAAATAAATTTTAATAAATTTGAATTAAAAATAGTGAAAGAAAAAATCATTTTATTGTAAAAAAAGCGTGGGGTGCTTTTCAGGATATTATCAAAATAACCCTTCTAGTCATATCTGTTCATAAAATATTTGGAACTATTGATACCATGCACCCCACGCTTTTTTTTTACAATAAAATCATTTTTTCTTACACTATTTTTAATTCAAATTGATTAAAATTTATTTTCTATTTTTTAGTTGGATTTTCTATAACAGCGTATTTTTTTAGTTTTTTTAAACTATTATTTATTATTGTAATAGGGCGAAGACGTCTATGAGACGTGTCTGCATCTCGGCCACGTCTCGTCCTCTCAGTATGTTTTGCATCGCCGAGACTTCAATACATTTTGTATGAAAATCAATGTACCTATCTATGCGATGCCACCCCCGAGCCCCGTCCTCGCCTTAAGCCGGCTCTACACTCGCACGTGAAGTCGCGTCTTTATTTTACGCCGTCAATGTATGCCGCGATCCACGTGTTTACTGTGTCCCTCCACACTCGCAAATCTTCAGTCTTGTTCGTGACTATGGACTTTCGCGCGCCGCAAATCCTTTATCGCGGACCAAAAACCCGACACTGATCGGGGAAAGGCGCGAAGGGCGAACGTGAAGGCGTGAACAACAAACATCTACACTCGTGATTCGCAGTTGTCGCGGGCTTTCGCGGCCGTACGCGCCGCGAGTGTAGCCGGCTTTACGTCTGCTCTATCTGGCTTGCGCTTTAGGCCGGTATTATAGAACGATACTCAAGCACCGTACTTGACCATTCTCAGAGTACCGTGCTTGAGCATTCTCAGAGATTCATCATTCATTGAGCACAGAATGAAGACATCGGATTGGCGCAATTAATCCAATCAAATAGCCTCAATCTATGCCAACAAGTGAATTATTTAAGGAACAAAAAACCCGACTGCGTGATATAAATTATGTGATTAAACTATTCCAAACTCAAATAAAACATATAAGTTATAAATATATTCAAATATAAAAATACGACAAGCAGTTCAGGGTCTAGGGCGAGCCAAAGAAATATACATACATACACTCGAAAAACATAACCCTTCTTCTTTCGCAGTCGGGTAAAAACCGATCCACGCGCGTCTTATGCCGCAAATAAATCAAATTTCGTTCATTATAACACGTTATAATACAGTTGATGATGGTGGCTTTGATTATTTTAGGTGAGATTTTATTTTATTCTTCTATGAATTAAAAAAAAACTTAAGCGATTTCTCTATATAAAAAAATACACTCGCCCGCAAAAATTGAAAACAGCAATATCTTCAAGAAATTATCAAGATAACTTCTTTTGCTTATGAAATAAAACCATAAGAGGATATGCAGACTGTGTGCAACCCTTTACTAAATCCTTTTTACTGTAAATGGCATAAAAAAATGCTTCATAAGTAAAAACGAGCCATTTTCAAATTGTTATTAATTTTATTTATTTCGACTTCTTTGAATTTGTATTTTTACCCGACTGCGCGACGCAAAGGAGAGGTAATGTGTTTATCAGTCTATATATGTATATATGTATTAATTAATAACACATTAGGGACACATTAATCCCCATTCGTTAAGCCATTAATGTGTCCCGACTGTTAAAGTCTCTACATTCCATATAACAATGTATAATTTATTTTATGAGTGTATCGACCGAGAAAGAATTTAAATGGTATAGTTTTTTGATATCCCTAAACAGAAGTCTAAACTACTAGACTTACTTGATTTTTAACCGACTTCAAAAAAAGGAGGAGGTTTCTCAATTCGACCGTATACATATCTTTTTTTTTTTTTTATATTTGTTCGGGGATAACTTCGTCATTTATGCACCGATTTTGATTATTATTTTTTTGTTCGAAAGGAGATATCCCAAGTGTGGTACCATGGTAATTTTATCGAGGTCTGATAAGTATCTCCAGAGATATTGAGATAAACATCTCAAAATTGGTACTGAAAATGAACATTGAAGTCGGTTCTTTTTTAGTTTTTAAACGATATTATTATTTCTTTTCAGTTCGTTTTTTAACACCTCACTTTTTGCGCAGTCGGGTTTTTTGATTTTTTAATTTAATGTTTTATTTTAAATTTTTATAAATAAATATGGGACATGAAATTGATTTTCCTTATTAAATTCGAGTAATTTGTGCAAAATCGTGGCTTTGATTTTGGAAGAATGCAGCGAATTTTCGCCATGTTAGAGTTTGGGTTTAGCCAGAAGTAGAGGTGTGGCGCTTTCCACGGTCCAAAGAGTGCTAAAAAGATAAGAAGAAACTGGATAACATCTGAGAAGACCAAGCAACGGTCATCCAAGATGTACAAGAGCCAAAGAAGATCGCTTTATTGTCACGAAATCGCTTCGGAATCGTCATCTTCTACACACCAGGGCCGGTAGTCTCTACATGCGATGCATGCATAGCGATGAATTTCGACCGAAAATCGTCGATACGAAAAGAGATGCAGATAACAATTGTCTAGCTGCATCTCATTCTAGCAGACGTTTGCGATGACAGGACGCATCGCTATCAATGTAGAGACTTCCACCCCTGTATAGATTATATTATGATACAGTAATAACTTAAGAAGACGCCTTGTAGAAGCTAACCTAAAACCATACAGGACCAGTGCAGGGCCCAAAACTCGAACGTAATCATAGAATTTCAAGATTGCGTTTTGCGACGGAACACGCTGCTTGGAGTGAAGAAGATTGGGCGTATTGTTCACGGACGAGTCAAGATTTGGACTATATGTCAACGATAGAAGGGACAGCGTGAATCGATGACCTGGAGAACATTTTGCTCAGGCATATTTTAAAGAAACGGTTTCTTATGGCGGCGGGTCCCTCCACGTATGCGCTGGAATTTATTCAGAAGGAGGAATAGACTTGGTTTTCATTGATAATGGGAACCTGAATGCGGAAAGTATAATGGAACATGCAGGTCTATTCCTATTAAACATGGGCGATGATTCAATACTATATATTCAATTATGCACGATAATGCTCGCTCTCACACTGCATTATCTGTGAGACGATACTTCTTACAGTCGGTATCGATCTCATGGTCTGGCCAGCGAGGATTCCTGACCTGGACCACAGAATAATGAATAGTATAAGCCTGAACCCTATCGAGCATGCATGGGACGAGCTTGGAAGGCTTTTCAGGAAACGGCTCAACCACCCTTAACACTTCCTGCCTTAAAACAGGCTGTTATTGAAGAATGGGAGAATTTACCTCAACACCGCTTGAGGAATTTAGTTTTTAGTATGCCTGATCGCAAACAAACCTTGAAATGAAACCATGAAGGTAACACAAGGTACTACAAGATACAAGGTAAAGTATGAGGTGGTCACGTTGTTTCATACCAAGCTGACAAATAGTTATTTAATTTATTTAGACGATGATTGTCAATTTGCGTTTCATTTTAATTTTCAAATTAATAAATGGTCATTAAACACAATCCAAAATTTTATCGTACCGACGGGACTTGACTCCTGGCAAACATGTCCAGGTGCTCTGCCAATTAAGCCATAAGATTAACTTTCGAAATAAGTAGTCATAGATGGCGTCACCAATGCATAATTGGGTTAAAAAATGCAATCCACTAATTTCGTCATATTGATAGGTCGAACTGTGGCATAATTGGCAGAGAGAGCGGTAAGATAAAATTTTGGATTGTGTTAAACAATTTACAAAATATATAAAGTTAAAGTTATAAAAACTTCAAAGAAACATAATCTATACTAATATTATAAAGAGAGAACATTTGTATTTTTGTATGTTTGTATTGTAATGAGTAAGCTCAAAAACTACTGAACCGATTAAAAAATTCTTTTACTAATACATAGAATGGACTTTCGGAATGAAAATAGGCTATATATTATCCCGTTTAAATCAAAGGTACATTCGTGGAGACCTAATTTTCGGCAAAAAAACGGGCGAAAATCACGTTTCTTACGAACGCTGCTTAATTAAAAATAGATAGAAGAATATTTTCTATGCAAGAGTTGTACAACTTAATAAGACCTACAAAAAAGTCCGCGACAGCATATATCTATCTCTTAAGGTTGACTCACAGTAACCATTTTAATCTTAAAATTTTTGTTAAAAAATATTACATAATTTCCAAGGCTATTTTCAAGTATATAGTATTAATCCTTATCCAAATAATTACGTTAATTAGCTTGGCCACATATTATAGATTAAAATTGTCCTTTACAGTATATAATTCAAATGAAAACTCTAGAAGATATCACGAATTTCACAAACACGCATCGCAAAATTAATAAAATATTTGCAGTGAAACCACAGATTAGGTCATAGTTACTTCGAAAATATTATTATAGGCTTAGCTATGCTGTAGATCCCCACCGATCACAACCAATTTGAAGTCAATATAGTATAATAATATGATCTATTGTATAAAATAATATTCATCTATATATATATATATAATAATATAATATTTTAAACCACCCCGACTGATCTATGTATAATAGCTTTTTCCAATGACTCTAAACACGACATTTAAAATCTGAGCTGTAAGTTGGTGAGGATTTGAGTATTCTGTAGAGTCCAGGAGATGTCCCAGCATCAGGTCAATGCTTCCATGTTCTTACGATATCGTTGAAGAAGAAGATTTTCGAATTGATCAGACCTATGAAAGTTGATTTCATAGCGCAATTAACTAGAAAAAAGCTCATAGTTTTATAACGATTGAACGAATTTTCATAGAAATTCTAAGAAAACTCTCGATGAAGACATCTATCAAACAAACAAAAACTATCAATAATAAAAACAAAATCGGTTCATCCGGTTAGGTGCTAAGATGCTACAGACAGACACACAGATACACACGTTAAACGTATATTACCCCTACATTTTGCGTCGGGGAACGCCGTAGGGTTACGGCGGCAGATGTTCTCCTTGGTGGTAAACTACTTTTTGGTACATTTAATGATCCCACTACCACTGTACGAAAACTCATGATTCATGAATGCACATAAAACTTTCATTGGTAGGTATATAGCTAGGATTAGAACCAACGACCGTCGGGTCAGAATCAGGGTAACTATCCTTTATGCCAAAGGGCCGTCCAATATCACTCCGTAAGTATTATAAAACAAAGTTCATCACTGCGTCTGTCTGTCTGTTCGCAATAATCTCAATAGCTGAACGGATTATCATGCGGTTTTCACCAATAGCCAGAGTGTTTATGAGGAAGGTTTAGGTGCATAATTCGTTAAGGTTTTGTGTAAATTGGATGAAATATGACGATGATTGATAAATATGTTCATACTTTATATTCGATGCAACAAACTGATGCAAATTTTGTAGGCATTATGTTCTACCCGTGCGAAGCCGGGGCGGGCTGCTAGTATTCAATAAATGGTTATTTCGAATCACACTGTAGTATATTTTATGCGTAGTTAAATTTTCTTTCAGCTGCTTTTTCATTTAAAGTTGTGTGGTTTAAAGTTATTGGGAGTTAACTAGGTTACCCTTCATTTTTGAGTCGAGTGTAGGTATTTAGTCTAGTCTAGTCTATGTAATTCGTCATAAATAATGTTGTGTTGTCGCTGATAATTTAGAGCATTTCAATTTTTTAAACTGTTTTAATTCTGCGTAATTGGAATTTTTTTCTAAACCAATATTTTTTGTAAATATATATAACCTCTTCCTTTTTTATGAAGTCGGTTATAAAGATTTTTCTTTAAATTTATTCGTGATAATTATCCTGCACTTCACACCTCCACCCAAAACATCAAAAAGATTTATAAATTGCAAGATGAAAGGAAATAAACACACATAAGCTCAACCTTACAGCAAAATGTTAATAAAACGCCCGAGGTTTCGGCTTTCGAGTAAACGAATTCCTTTTAAACTGGGGTCCATGTACGGCAGATAACTGCTGTATCTCCAAACTCGGCTATGTTATGACTACCAAATCGACCTATGACATAAATACTTACATGTAAGTGTATGTAATTTATCTCGGTGCTTAACATTTATAGTCGTTTCAATTATTGACAAAAAATATGACAGATTCGACCGCCAGACCGTGTATGGGCAAGAAAGTATTGAGAGCAGCGCGTAATGCCGCTTGCCTTTTCCGATATCAATATGGAAGGATATTTCATAGGTGCTTTTATACTGGTAATTATTTATGCCATGTTTGTAACTAGAATAACGGCTACGGTATTGCATGGCTCTAAAATATGGCATTTTAATGCTTCATTAGATTCTACTTTACTCATTTATTTTTACCGCGCGCCATAGACATTAATGTAATTTACCGAGAATGCTAATCGAATGAAATTATTTTTTTAAAGCGAACGGCGTGTGCACTTTTTCATACAAATGTATTCCCCCGTTTCCTCCCTGGAAAATGCTTCTAGAGCAAAATTTGTTTCTACAAAATATCAAGGTCTGCTGTAGGTACGCCCGTATCATTTGCTTTTTATGACCAACCAATTGCAATGAGAAATAAAAGCATTTCTATTTGCAATTGGATGGTCAAAAAAAGACGCGTTCCCTCTTAAGGTTTCAGAAGGGAGCTCATTCCACATCTTACAGGTACTTACTTACGTGGGAAAGACAAACGTGTGAAACGAGTAGTAAGTATGTGATTCCCATGAATCTGTAAGTGTGGATGCACCTTTTGACGGTGTCGGAAGTATTGATGGTGAAAACGATGAAAGTTTTGAGGAAAACAAACTCAGGGATGCAATTTCATTCCTTGGCAGTAGGTTGGTAGGCAGCTTTGGAATTATGATGAATGTAGTCGAAGAAGATACAATCGTGCTTGTATGGAAGATTTTTTTATCTGATAGGCTAGCGCTTGACCGCTATCTCTTCTGGTGGTAAGTGATGATGCGATAGAAGACGGTAAACTAAAGTAGGTAGGTATATGTGCGTGCCTCAGATTTAGTGATGCTGCGTGTGTCGCCACAGAACTGACAGAACCACTGACTAGCAAACCAAAACAAAACTTGGTTTGCTAGTCAGTGGACAGAATAGATAATAATAAGCTGTCGCCAAGGCTACCTGGGGTGGAAGTCTCTACATTGATCATCGCAAACGTTTTCTAGAGGGAGAAACAGATAGTAGCATATCTGCATCTCCTTTCTTCTTGCTACTTCTCTCTACATGCATAGCGATGAATTTCGACCGATAATCGTCGATACGAAAAGAGATGCAGATAAAAACTGTCTAGCTGCATCTCATTCTAGCAGACGTTTGCGATGACAAGACGCATCGCTATCAATGTAGAGACTTCTACCCCTTAACGATTTAATTCAATATCTATACATAGCGCAATAACTAGTATTTATCTACTTATGTCGCAACCCTGAATACCGAACATGCTTTTGAATACATGTATTTAAGTATCGTTCACTAAGTACATTTTTAAAACTATTGTAGGTAATAAAACAATATAACCCAATTAAGTAAATAATAACATAACAAGAATGGCATTGTTTGTGTGGCCATTGTTGAGGTTGCGGCAACAGTGACTCTTTGTTGTAATGACGCCATAAATTCTCCGCTTTAATGAATTCACTGCAGTAAGATTGCATACAACAAGCTGTTAGTGTACATTTAGCCAGTATCAAAGAATAGGGAATATGCATGTAGCTCAGATTTATTGGAAATAATTTTTTTTGAATCTTTGTTGTCCTGGACTTATATGTAAAACCTTTTTTTTTATTTAAATCCATTTTATTTGCTTAAAATAATAAATGAAAAATGCAATTTAAGCGAGGGAAATTTAAGTTTGTAAAACAGGTCACCATTGGTCGAATCGAAAGTTGACGTCATAATTCACTACTCCACGCGATAGAAACATTGAGCGCGGGAACATAAAAATGAATGTATGGTGTGGTCTTATGGTCATTATTTCCAAATATTGTGTTTGTCACGTATTATTGTGCAAAAATGTAGTACGAGATTAGAGAAACTGCATAATTTAATAAAAACATGCCATTGCTTAAATACAAAAATCGCCCGGAGAGCTAGTTTGCTTCAAGCGGCGTGTGTTTGATGTAAGTGCGTGACGTCACAATTCACTACCAAAAGCCCGGGAAATGATGTCGTTTAAACTGCTTACATTTATTATTTATTATCTAATTTATTATTAGAATTTAAATTAGAAATGCTGTATTGTACTGTAATTGTAATATGAAATATTTTATTTGATTGTAAATTATTGACTTTCAAAAGTGTACAATTGGAATAAATGAATATTGAATTGAATTGAAAATATGCTTTAAAAATAAGGTCTGTGAGTATTTTAAACGATCTTAAATTATCAAATAGGATGTCATGTCATAAAAACAAAGTAGGTACTAAAATTCACATTATACCATATATAAATAAACTGGCCAAGTGCAAGTCGGACTCGCACTAGTAGGGTTCCGTACCACACTACAGTATTTAATTAGATCGAGCAAAAAATACCATTATCATTTTTCGCCAGCAAAAAATAATAAATAATAAGCATTTTATTTCTTATAACGCCACCTAACGTCTAACAAAGGTGTTAGGGATCGACATTTCAATATAACACCATCTATGGGACGTTTACCTTACTAAGTGTTCATAGATGGCGTGAAATGCCGAAAAAACACGTTTCTTGTATGGGGACCCTCTATTATTTTTAACTTTATAATGTTTTTAGTATTCGTTGTTATAGCGGCAACAGAAATACATCATCTGTGAAAATGTCAACTGTCTAACTATCACGGTTCATGAGATACAGCCTGGTGACAGACGGACAGACAGACAGACGGACAGCGGAGTCTTAGTTATAGGGTCCCGTTTTACCCTTTGGGTACGGAACCCTAAAAACGATTTATAAAAAAAGGGAGATAAGCTCCTCAATGTGGACCGTTTGAATTAGGTTCGCGAACCTAATTTCACCTTAGTCACAATCGGACTGGCGTTTATGTAGCACGTACCGCATCTACCTTTTTACAAGCTTTATCTCTACTTCACGGCGAATTTATTTGTCCGTCACAAATCTTGCGATTGATTTTAGAGCGACTTCCAGGGGTTCAAGTGAGCTGAAATGTTGCATACATGTGTAGATCGCGTGACAATGCAATATTATGATGACACGGTGCTGATCTGATGATGGAGCTGGAAGGTGGCCAAAGGAACTGCTAAACTACACATGTTATATCCGTCGTGTTTGGGCTCGTTGGATTTGTCTTGACTTACTCTGGTCCTAGGTTATGTAAAAGCTTGTGTTTAAAAAGGTTTTTTTAAATATTACTTGTATATCGATGCATTGTACAGTTTCGTTGGTAGATACTACTTACATATTTCCTGAACTGGTGTCATGTCAATAAGGTGATTCCCCATCTTTATTAAGTAGTATCACAGTGCAGTGGTAGTATATTATTATTAGTTATTCGTAAAATCAAAGAATAATCAAAAACAAACTTAAATAAGTAATCGACGATGCTTAGTAATGCTAGTAGATAAAAGAGTGTAGGTATGATGAGCCGTCTTCTTTTTGTTTTTATAGTTGACTGAATACTGATGACCTCGTTATCGCTTTATCATTTTATTCGGGGCTATCATGGCGGCAACCATAAAATGCGCGCAGAAAAATGGCGATTTATTATAAATTGAGTGAATTGAATGACAAATAATAAATAAGAAAAATACTTTTTGATAAGATGCTGTTTAATTTGGTTACAAGTTGAGTGTCATTTTTAACCGACTTCAAAAAAAGGAGGAGGTTTCTCAATTCGACCGTATATATGTTTTTTTTTTATGTTTGTTCGCGGATAACTTCGTCGTTCATGAACCGATTTTGAGAATTCTTTTTTAGGGTTCCGTAGCCGAATGGAAAAAAACGGAACCCTTATAGATTCGCCATGTCTGTCTGCCTGTCTGTCTGTCTGTCTGTCTGTCTGTCTGTCTGTCTGTCCGTCCGTATGTCACAGCCATTTTATTCCGAAACTATTAGGACTACAGAATTGAAACTTGGTAGGTAGATGTATTCTGTGAACCGCTTTCCGATTCTTATACAAAAATAAAAAATATAAAAGTTTAAGGGGGGGCATCCCATACATGGAACTGGAACAAAAACAATTTTTTTTCGTCAAACCTATACGAGTGGGGTATCTATGGATAGGTCTCCAAAAATGACATTGAGGTTCCTAAAATCATTTTTTCTCAAAGTCTTTCAAAGATAGGCGCGTCTAAAGTGGTAAAATGTGTGTCCCCCCCCCCCTCTAACTTCTAAAGTAAGGGAGTGAAAAATCTAGAAAAAATATATTCTGTAGATCTTAATAGAAACTTTCAACGAAAATTGGTTTGAACGAGATACAACTTTGTTTTTCATACAAACACTATGAAAAACAAAGTAATTTTTGTAGTTGCGAAAAATCAAAGTTATAGAATACTCTACTGTGTTACGGAACCCTACGAGTGCGAGTCCGACTTGCACTTGGCCAGTTTATTGTTAGAAAGGAGATATCCCGAGTGTGGTACCATGGTAATGTTATCGAGGTCACACCTCAAAATTGGTACTGAAAATTATTAGCGCGGCATTGAAGTCGGTTGTTTTTAGTTTTTTAAACGATCTTATATTATCACGTTTTTATTTTGTCACTTTCTTGTTAGTCTGTCCGTCTTTCAGGGTGGAATCTTGTAACTCAAATTTCGAGCATTTTCCAATAAGCTATCCGGCTGAAACTTTTACAGTAGCTCACAACTCGATGACAATACATTTAAAATACATTTTTTGAGGGCCCGGTAGCGTAATCGGGATAACAGGTCGGCTTTGATGCCGGAGGTACCGATTTCAAAGTTATGTGCGCTTCTCACAGTGCCCCCCGGTGAAGGAAATAAACCAACAACCCGCATGGTGGTAGGACACTATCCAGTGTCCGCCTGGCCAGATACCACCCTCAAGTTAGAAAATCTGTCGCCAATACATCTAATGTGTTCCGGCAGCTATCCTTGAGAGCCAGTTCCCATTCTAGGCCTAGCGTGCTTACCATCTTCGACCGCATCATCACTTACCAATACGTGAAATAGTGGTCAAACGCTAGTCTATAAGATATAAAAAAAATATATTTTGCAATATCGACCGAACCTCAAAAAAAAACCCTAAACAAAAACATAAACCTCTAAATCTACATAAATTTATTGTTTTTTAAGGTTTCATACCCAAAGGGTGAAAGCAATAAGCGATGGAGTATTGGGTACCAAAAGAACTCTATTACTGAGACTTTGCTGTCCGTCCGTCCGTTTGTCCGCATTTCACAGGGCTGTATCTCCTTAACCTTAATAGGTAGATACTTAAAATTTTCACGAAGTATGTATGAGCCTTGAAAATTGCTTATAGTGTGTATTACAAAGGTTGCCATAACATCACATAACAATAAATTATTAAAAAAAAAAAAAAAACGACTTCTTAACCACAAACAGGCACTCAAAAGCGAAAAATAAATTACTTACTTAACATAATTATTATAAGCGCTACCCACTTATCTATTTGAAGTCGGTGCCAGCCAAGTCTATTGGATAGTAGATAGATACTACGAGTATGTAGTAGAAGTAAGAAGGTAGATACATGTAGGTAGTATCTATCTACTATGTAGTAGATAGATACTACATATTAGACTTGGCTGGCACCGACTTCAAATAGATAAGTGGGTAGCGCTTATAATAATTATATTGAGTAATTTATTTTTCGCTTTTGAGTGCCTGTTTGTGGTTATGAAGTCGGTTATATATTTTTTGAAAAATAATTTATGTTATATACCTAATATAAGTACATACGCAATAACTACTTCACTATGCTTCCTTTTCCTCATTCCGAACAAAAACTTGCCGACCAGTAGAGAGTTCAATAAAGTTCCTAATTGCTTTATTGCGTACAGTTGAGATTGCCTAATGGCATGACTTGAACAATTACACAACAATGGAGAAACAATTAGGTTACCTCCCATAGCGCCGCTGGGAATAAAAACGGGGCTACTGTATTTACGGTAGCTGTATACCTGAGTTGCCGTATAGTAAAATGAACATTCAGGCACATTATGATAGTAATTTGAGAGCCCCGTGTAAGGGAGAGATGCCTTGAATTTCAAGCGAGAGATCACTGGTTCAATTCCTGGCACGGGTGTTCCTCCACCGACGGCAGGAGCATTTTAGCTATGTTCCATCTGACTTGCTACCAAAATAATTCAGATGGTTTAAAAATAAACCAACCAACTTCTATGATACTTATCAGCTTTCAATAAAATTATATATAATATGTAATATTTTTTTGCATTTTTCCTTTATTTCTGCTGTAAGACCGTGCGTGCTTCTTGCCAAATTTCATGATTCTAGGTCAACGGGAAGTATCCTATAGGTTTGAGACCCAAAACCTATAGGGTACTTCCGATTGACCTAGAATTGTTAATTTTGGTCAAAAGCAAGGTCTTACAGCACAAGTATAGGAAACATTCCAAAAAATTAAAAAGTTTAAAATTAAGGTAAATTTTGGTACTTACAAGTTTTTGCGAAAATCTAAATTTGCCAATATTTTCTTATCGTGTTGACTTAGGAACTTGATTATTATACACCTAATAGGGACTATAGACTTCAGTATCTGGTATAAATTTCAACATGCTAGGTTTACTCATTCCTGCGAAAATCGGTGGTGACAGACGGATAGACGGACAGACGGACAGACAGGCGGACAGACGGACAAGAAAGTGATTTTATAAGGGTTCTTTTTCCCTTATTTATTTATTCCTTTACCTTTTGAGCTACGGAACCCTAAAAAGGCCGATTTTTTTGTTTTGTTGTACACGATCTCAAATTATCCTAATACTAGCTAGAATTAAAAACTTCTAATTATTTCTTGCTATAATATTTTAATAACAGAACTAAACAGGAAAGTTGTTTAATATGCATAGAAAATAACAATTTGAGTGGTGCTGAAAATAAATTAAGTTAAAATATTCAATTAGCGTGCCTTTGAACGCAGCGTGAAGCCAAAAGCCAATTAGTTGGATTTGTTAGCGTGTTACGTTTATTGAAATCACCTTCCGCTAATGCTCTTTTATCCCCGTATGCACAAACACCACTATGCGGTCTCACAGTGCCCACCACGGTGCCCCCTAAAATTTGGTACTGAAAATAATTTAAGATCGTTTAAAAAACTAAAAGAACCGATTTAAAATACCGCGCTAGTAGTTTTCACAAGGTACCAAGTTTGAGGTGTTTATCTCTACATCTCTGAAGATACTGAACATATCTCGATGAAATTTGAATGGGCCCGTGGTGCCCACGAAAGTATAGTGTCAATCATAACAATACATTATAGACTTTTTTTTTTAAGTTTTATTATGGCTCCACACGATTAGTGTATTTAGCCAGTGTCATGTATTGAGATTCTTTAAGTTTTTATGAATTTAAGTCGTAGAGATGGGTTAAAGTCACATTTCAGGTCAGTTTTCAAGTAAAGGTCTAGTCGAAGTCATACCTTCAGTAAAGATATGGTGTTTACTGAAGATTTTCAGTGGAATTTTGGTGAGAACGCAAATAGCATGTTTTTCAACATTGTGCTATTTCCCTACACTCGCACTCATTCACCGGCACTTAATGGTTAATAATCCATATTTATTACACATTAACTCGCGGAAGAACACAAGTTTTAGGAGAAAATACAAAGAGACCACACACACTTTTCCACGTTCCCGCCAAAAACCATTATAGACATTATTTATGTCAAATCCACTGCTATGACCAAGGCTATGACCATGGAGGATACATGACGTTTGTCAAAATATTCATAAACACGGCCGTAAAGGTTCTGTTACACTGCCTGACGAAATACAAACAAAAATGTTTAATTGGTTATAAATGTTTAGTTAAAAGAGATGTTAGATGTCTTTTTTCTTCGTAGCCGTCTAGATGTGATTAGTGATTTTCAGTAGCACTTAGAGATTAGGTGTACTTACTACTTACCTACCTGTTTGTTCCATATGGTTGATGATTTGAACTAAAAACGAAAGAATGAGATCCTCGATAGTTAGAGTATTCTAGGCCTAGCGTGTTCACCATATTTAACCACATCATTGCTTACCACCAGGCGATATTGTGGTCAAACGCTAGCCTATAAGATATATAAAACAAAATCTGGTTTCAGTAGTAAGTTTGATATGTTTATCTCCAGATCTTTGGAGATACCCATCAGATCACGATACATTTTATAAATGGACCATCCTTGTGATACAATAAACCTTAGGTAATTAATTCATTTCGCGGTTTTATACGATAGCACCTAATATTTCTTTCATCCTATTGTAAATTCAATATTAAAACGATCAAAAGCCGAGAGAGCAAACAGCTATTCGACAATCGACCAATTAATAACGGAACCTTCGAACAATCCGTCGATGAAGACGTCAGATGGATGCGGACAAGATAAGCCGCAAATAAACATTAATGCTGCTCATTCATAGCTCTGACTGCTGGATTAGGGTTGCACCTTTACTAATATATCAAGGGGGCCACAGAAAGGTCGAAGTTATTTTTAAACTTATTGCGCTGAAGAGAATGATAAAGAAAGAGAGAGAGGGAGAGAGAACAATGCTACCCAGCAGAAGCACCTGATTCTGGCGTGGGTAATGTAAGAAATATGAAATATTAAGTTAAAATGGAACGTTTTAGAACTTGTTTTTAGCCCTACGAACGTGTATGAAAATACATTTTCAGGAAGCGCTACGAAGCTTGTTATCAGTCTATCCCAAACGTCAAATAAAGAGAATATTCGACGCTTGCGATGATAATCTGTGTAAACGAAAGGTATATGCAGGTATATACCCATGTAGAGACTACCTACATATTAAAGTAAGTATATAACCGTAACTTGGTAGTTATTTTGGACATAACTAAAGCATTAGGTAAATATCATTACCCATAATGTCTAGTAAAACTACCACAGAAACATTTTAAATCAATCTGAAGATGCAATAAATAATGAGCACAGCCCTACCTGCCAGTGCCAGTGACTGGCATTCCGGCGCTAGCGGTTGATAAATTGCTTAGTCACTCGACCGAGACGCTGGCACGGATACGGTAGCGTTCGACGGTCACGTCACTTCACGACACTACACATTGTTTGGATGATTTGCTGGTATGAGGAAGGAGCTTCTTGTTTTTCGGTAATGTCTTGAAGCAGGAAGGAGGCTTTAGCTGTTACAATCGTGTAAATGCGTCTGGGTTTGTGCAGAATTTTGATAGAATTATTTGAGGGTAACGGGCTATATGTTCTCACCATAGGTAATGTGGAATCCAACATTTCGGACTGCCAGAATTATTGAACTGCCTCAAACATCCTAATACTGAGTTTTAAGTATGCTGTGGTCTGAGACGCTTTTTTTAGTGAAACATATCTATTTATAGTGGCGGTGCGAGGGGGTGGGGAGGGTTGTAATGGAGGCCATAACCCCCTTCTCAGACTTTGGGGGTCCAAAACCGTTTATAACTAGTCAGGTACGACCACACCGCGGTGTGCTCGTACCTTTAAGTAGTTGATCCAGAGGGAATGGAAATGGAATCTATGCAGCTCAAACAAAATATCTATCGTGAGTTCAATGTTTTTCGCGAAAATTTTGAGCTTACGCCGCTCAATTCCTTTTATTTTAGTACTTTTTGCTCAGCCGCGCAAATTTTCTGGGCTATTCTTACTCAACATTTTGCGCTCGTTGCGCTTGCACTTTTATTAAAGTTGATTTTACTATGACCGTGGATTTCTGCGGTCTTTTACTCTTACCAAACAAGCGTTGCGTTCGGCCCAACTTCTTATTCTTTTTCACGAACATAATTTATGAAACATTGCAGTCTCTCCGCTCGTGTAATATAATCTTGATTTCGGATATAAAATAACCGCACAAGACATTTAGCTAATTTAGCTGCCTCGTCTCCACGTGGGCACCGAGTGCGAAAATTATATAATTATTTTTTTACCATTGCCACTCGAAAAAGAGCACTTTATTCATCGATAGCAGTGAATAAAACACTCTTTTACTCACTCGGTGAATAAAAACATTTTGAATCTGGAACAATCATGAAATACGAATAATGTACAAAAAATAAATAAATCTTGCTGAAAGTGCCTAATAAAAATAAAAATTCCGCCAATGTTGGTAAAATTCTTCTTTTGTTTTCATTATTCATTATGGCTCAACACGATTAATGTATTCCGCCAGAATCAAGTATTAAAATTGTTCAAGTTTTGTTGTGCGAACGCAAATAGCATGTTTTTGTTTTTCAAGATTGATTGAAGATTGTGTTGTTTCCCTACACTTGCACATTCACCGGCACATACAGTGTTACTTATAAAAATCTATTGATCAATTGCTGAACTGCCTCTCAGCTGAGAAACTCTCAAAGACTTGATCATTGCTCAACTTTTTTTCCCTCATAAATGTTAGTCAGCCATTGCTTGGTTGAGACACGAAATAGATATGCTCCATGGGCTGTTGGCATAGATTATAACCAAATTAATCGACTAAAGAACGATTCCAGCCCCCAGATATTAATTTTTATCTGTTTCGGATTAGATTTGACAGATCAAGTGACAGAAAAAAACCGCGAAATCCGCGCCAGTCTAGACTTGGCATATATCAACTGATTGGTTCTGCCAGCGCCATCTTGCCTCACAGCAAGTGCTTAACATGGTCCCGGCAGTGGTTAATTTTGAGAGCTGTCAATGCAATTCTCAACGACCTCTCAACTTTGATTACCGCTTCTGAGTGAGATTTTCCTTGATTAACAGAGTTACTTATAAAAATCTGTTGATCAATTGCTGAACTGCCTCTCAGCTGAGAAGCTGTCAAGGAATTGATCATTGCTCAACTTTTTTTCACTCATAAACGTTAGTCAGTCGTTGCTTGGTTGAGACACGAAATAGATATGCTCCATGGGCTGTTGGCATAGACTATAACCAAATTAGTCGACTATAGAACGATTCCAGTCCTCAGATATTCATTTTTTATCTGTAACGGGCTGTAGATTTGACAGATCAAGTGACAAAAAATACCGCGAAATTCGAAAATCGATAAACTACCCATACGAATATATCAGCTGATTGGTGCTGTCAACGCCATCTTGCTTCTCAGCAAGTGCTTAACTTTGAGAGATGTTAATGCAATGCTCAACGACCTCTCAACTTTGATTACTGTTTATGAGTGAGATTTTTCTTGATCAATAGTTCAGCAATTTCTCAAAATTTGAGACACGTTTATAAGTAACACTGTAAATTGTAAATAATCCACATTTATTATCTACAAATTAATAATAAAATATGATAAATATAAACTATACTATAAGTAGGTACTAGGTACTATTTATTTTCTCGCAGTCAATGGTAAAAAGAAGATTACACGACTCGTGAATAAAAAAAAATATATGTCGGTCCTTGTATCTTTCGCTCCGCTCAGGATTCTAATCTAGATTCCTTCGCTGCTCTCGGGATCCAACTTAGTACCTCGAATTAAATTGCCTTTTTATTCACTTGTTGTGTAATCTACTATTATAAGTACTCAGTTATACAAATTTTGCACTCGCTGCGCTCGCACTATATTTATTCAATATTCTGTGTGTCGTAGATGTCTCTATACCCACTAGAGACTACTCTTACTGTGGGGCTATTCTGTAAGCTATCTGAGTTTCGAATTTCGTACTACGTACTCGTACTACGAAATTCAATCATAACACGATCGTAATACGGTTGAATTTCGTAAAACGAAATTAAAATCTCACCGCGGATTCCGCTACCGAGATAGCTTACAGAATAGCCCTAGATCGTTATCTTATAACCTCAAGTAAGTTTTTGGTGCTTTATTGAGTTGATACATTAGCGGCTTTGTAACGACCTCTCAGCACTTGTATAACGGCATATTGCCATTCGACTTGGCATAGCTATAAAGATTCAATCGCAATCGTTCGTTCTATCACAGAATAATGAATAGTGTTATATAGAGCAAGTGTTGGAGGATGCCAATCTGACAAATTGACTGAAGTGTTTTATTAAATTATTGGCTATTTTCGAATAACTCTAGTTCCTAATTATGCCCGAACTTACCTACAAGTAGTTCTTTGTCTGGCAACCACTTGTGGAGTAGTCGGCGCAGATCAATAGCTACGTCGGTGTCGTGAACAGTGCTGAAATACCACTCTCCAATTCTTACAGGTTTTTAAAAAATATCTGATAGGCTAGTCTGACCACTGTCTCGCCTCTTGGTAAGCGATTATGTGATCAATAATGGTGAATACTCTAGGTGTAGGTACCTAGTCTGGCTCTCAAAGCTGTGTGCTGTCGGCATAACGTATGGTTATGGCGTCAGATTTTCTTCTTGGTGGTAAGCTAATTTTACATCGGACTTCCTTGCTACGATATGATTCGGCGACCGCTCTCTTAGAAGTCAAGCCATCTCCCCTTTATGGCTAACAGGACTTTAAATTCCATTACGCTGACATGATACATACATAATGTCATTAGACATTGAAATTTCTCATCAGATAACATGATATGATTACTAAAACCCCAATGGATGAGTTAAGAAAACTATGACAGGATTGAAATATTACCAAAGCTGCTGATAAAATATGGACACATATGGAAAAATAGCGAGGAAAATGATAAATGGTTAAATATTATAGCCGAACGCTCTATCATTTCAATACTTAAGGACATATTCAAGCAGTGTTTATCCATAACGCTGCGAAACTAATTTGGGGACGTGTCAAGACGATATGGTGACTGACTCAACAGCAAGTTCGTGAGCAACACAAAGCACAAAGAGGAAAGTAGAAAATCATGCCCAAGGAGGGTCACCCATGCGATGGATCAACCAAATGTAATCTGCCGTCGGCGGCCTCGTATGCATCAGAATGACCCGCAATATAGAAAGAAGGCGGCATCTTGAGGCGTAGGTACTACATCAGTCCCAAATGCAACTGCAACTATACATTTTTTAATATCTTATAGACTAGTGTTTGACGACTATCTCACCTGTTGGTAAGTGATTATACGGTCGAAGGTGGTAAGCACGCTAGGCCTACAAATGGGAACTGGCTCTCAAGGATAGCTGCCGTAACACATTAGATGTTTGGCGACAGATTTTCTAACTTGAGGTGGTACTGGTAACTGGTAGCTAGATAATGTCCTACCACCTTGCAACATACACTTTACTAAAGGTACGACCATACTGCGGCGTCCTGCGTGCGCGATCTAGGCGGTGAACAGATAGCGCAGTAGTATTTGTACCGACTGGTTCACACCAAACGCGATCTACGGCAATCAGAAAACAATAGAAATTCAGATCGCAATCGCACATGCGGACGCAGGATGCCGCGGTGTGGTCGTACCTTAAATACTGTTACGGTCAGGCGAGTGATTAGTTGGAGGTACTTCGCTGTTGATTTGTTTATAAGCTGTAACTCGAGGCCACCTTTTTAAAGACTTAATTTTAACCCTGACGCAAAAAGACGTGTGTTATGTTGAGTCCACACCAAGTGAACGAAGACAAACGAATCGAAGAAGACGCATCTTTGCAGGCATCCATCCATCACCCTCTATTCAGCGTTCGTTCTCGTTCGTTCGGCCCGGTGTGTAGCCTGCATTACTCATTTGACGTGTGTCTATCCCAGTAGCATCGTAGCTTCCAAAAACGGAAAAACGGATTTAGATTTTTTTGTATGGGAGGTGACTTGATCGATAGTAATTTTAGCTATGGCCATAGAAAAGATAATAATCTATGGTTCAGGAAAACCTGTTTAGCCATTTAAAATGATCATCAGAGTGCCTAGTGCGAGTTTAATAGATTGGTTTACTCGATCACGTTATATTTAATGCAGATTTGTATGGCATTAAAAAGCACCATCTAGTAGGTATGCATAGGAGGTAACATTGTATTTTCCATACAAATCTGTGTTTACTTTAACGTGATCGAGTGAGTAAATAAATCAAAAGAAACTCGCACTAGGAACTCGGCTCTTTTCTTGTCGATTGTGGTATGAGAGCAACTTCTACAGGGACCCTAGACAAAATCCAATTTCTGTTTCCATTCACGCTAACGCAACTTCAAAATGAATGTGAAATTGTGAATTGTGAATGACGTCTTTGTTGCGGAAACATAAATGTCATTCCATACATTTTGAACTTGCGTTAGCGTAAATGAAAACAGAAGATGGATTTTAGGACTGATCTATTAAAAAATTTCGTATCTTGTTACTTCAATGATACTGCAAGAACATGGTGACTTTGACCTGTTGGGTTTAGGAACCAAGGAAAATTCGCGGCGAAAACGTAGAAAATTGTAGTATGTACCAAACTTAGATGCTTAAATCCTCAGAGTATCTAAAGAATTGCCACGATTTATACGGTGTATACCACTTAATATGAAGTACCTCTCAATACCAGGTGGAAAGCTCGCGACACCCGCTATCAGATAACAGTTTCTCTTATCAGCATCCGTTGCACGCAGCTGCCTGGATTAACCGAGATATGCCTCCTTATGCTTTATTACCTCTGTTTAATTTTAACTTGAGGCAACAATAATAAGTTAAGCTTGTTTACGGTGCTGCAGTGATTTTTTCAGTCAGTAAAGATTGTGTCAAACCTCATCAAACCTGTACGTGCTTATTCACAATCATTCGTGAACTAATTCCAATGCGACAACTGCCTTATTTTAAATATTGTAATATTCTAAAATCTGTAGCTAAAACGTCTAATATGATCCGGCAGCTGTCCAAGAGGGGATTTCTTTGTTTCGCATAATTTTTTATTCCTAATTTACTTAGGCATAACGGGTTACGCATAATTTTAAATGGCATAATAGTACTATCGCATAATTTCTTTTGGCATATTGTATAAACAAGCATAACTTTCAAATGGGCTATATTTTTTCGGCCTCATTTTGATTCGCATAAAGTTATAGGGCATAATTTTTATTGGCCTAATAATTTGAGACATAATAAATTAAGTCATAATTGAATGTGTACACATATTTATGCTGAATTATTCCAATTAGTTATTACACATTTATTAATTACTAAAGAAACGACTATAGAATTATAAAAGTACATAATAAAAATAGTTTAACACTTCCAAAGTCAGAATTAAGGTAAGACATATTTAGATAAGTATGTCATGTTAAGTATAGAGTTGTTTGATCCAAAAAAAAAGTTAAAAATATTTATTAATATATGAATTTCAAGTCCGTAGCCAAATTAAATTTACTAAATAAAGTAGGTTATATAAAGTTATTAATACCCACCAAATGTTTGGTACTAGACTGAGACTTAAGTTCCCTACGCCGTGATTACTTTTATTTTAAAACTGAAAGTTATTTGATCTAACGCAAACATTAAATTAACATAACTTACCTTTTTTCGAAGTGCATCTATCTCACGGTTTTGGTTCTGCATTTGATTAGATATCAGCTCATGATTATGTTCATAATTTGGTTAGGTCGTTATAAGTCAATATTTACACTTATTATGCGCATCTTGACGTGCTTAACACATCCAACAAACTTTTCATTAAAATTATGATATTTTTTCAAAAATCTATAACTCGTAACTTCGTCTGCGTTAAAAAGTATTATATGTCCTATTCCATTATATTAGGTATACCAGAGCAATATTTAAACAAAATCGGTCTTCTAGCTAGATTAGTCGTGAGGAGATAAACATTTACTATTTAATAATTTACAAAAATATATGCCTAAACAATTATACCCAATTATAATTATGCGTTTATTATTATTCTTTAGAATATTATGCCACAAATGATTATGCTAACAGTAATTATATCAAGAAAAATATGCCTAATTGCTTTATGCCAAATTAATGTATGCTATATTAGAAGAAACAACATTATGCTAGTATATTATGACAAAAATGTTATGCGAAACAATAGGGAACCGTCCTCGAAAGCCAGTTCTCATTCTAGGCCTAGCGTGCTACCGCCTTCTACCATCCTTGACCACATCATAACTTACCAACAGGTGAGATAGTGTTCAAACGCTAGCCTATAACGATATTTAAAAAATACTTTACTGTAGATAGGTACTGTAATCTGCATTTTGTCGCTGCCTTTGGGTGGGATTGTGTTAAGCGCTCTCTTTTGCAAATCTAATAAAAAATCTACTTACAGACGCGAGAATCCTCTGTATTCTTCTTTTTTCAGGCCACGGGTTGCTGCTTTGCTACATTATAACATATCCGATTTCTTGGAATTTCTACTAGTTTTTCCAGGGGTTATCATGGATTCATGCCTCATGGTATGGTATTGAGATTATTTTATTCTAGTATTTTAGATTTGATTAAGTAAGTAAGTACCTCATTCTAGCCTTGTCATGTCATTGTTGCGTTATTGATTCTTTTGTATTCCAAAGAAGAGAGAGACGAAAATATATTTCTAGAAGTAGTAACATTCACAAAGGAAATTCGCCTAATTTGTAAGTACTTCTATGAATCAGTTTAGACTGATTCATTTTGGTCTGCACTGTCCTATTGCTGGACAAATTCTCAATTTCATTGTAAGTAAGTAGGTACCGACCCATGTGATAATATTTGCGGAATACAGCGTTGATCGCTTTCTCGTATTATGTGTAATGTTTTGATGAAATAGAATCTGACAAGTGGTTTTATTGAAGCAAAATCCATGGCTCTAACTTAATTTGGAACAGAGATATAGGTTGTACTACTCATTATTCTGTGATATAAGTAATAAACAGAATACATACATAGCAACTGTAGTCATTCGATCGTTTTCCTGAAAACCGATGCGATGAGTACTAAAACACAAAGCAATAAAAATGTTTAAATAGTGCTACGAAAGTTCTGTAGAAAATACTTAAACCTATGGACGGGTGACAAACTATAAAGACAAGGAAAATTTGCATATATAGGAGCAACAATAATTATTAGGCACATATCATCATCATCAGCCGGTGTCAGTCCACTGCTGGACGTAGGGCTTTCCCAAAATGCGCCACTGAGCCCGATCTTCGGCTCTTCTTTTCCAGTCTCTGCCCACCGCTTTGCGTATGTCCACAGCATGTCGTCGCTCCACCTGGTCACAGGTCCTACGCTTCCTTTTTCCGATTCGTGGTCCTAGAAGACTCTAGGACAAGTCTACACCAACGGTTATCAGTCCTGCGGCAGATATGATCAGCCCACTGCCACTTCAGTTTATTTATCCGTATGAGCTATGTTGATAACTTTAGTTCTATGGCGAATTACTTCGTTCCGGATTCGATCCCGCTGAGAAATACCGAGCATGCTCTATCCATAGCTCGCTGAGGGACATATTAAATGACCTTTATTTTGACCTTTATCTATTGAATTGACATTTCCAGAAATCTAAATATTCTATGAATTCTATGAATATTTGAATTAATTTGTGTTTGATATCATCCATTTCTGTTATGATTTTCCTTGAGTTGAGTATCAGAATTAAATTACTGTGACCTCATATGAGTTTGTAGATACTATTATATTTTATGTGATATGTAGGTAAGTATATTAACGGAGCGTTGAAATAGGAGCTATCTCAAATTCCTTATATTGATACGGAACCCTAATAAGTAGAATTCTGACACGATATCTGAAACGGTTCTTTATTCAAAACAGTATAGTCAGCATTCGATTTAAATCGTGTTTTCGTGCGTTGCAAACGTTCCGTCGGAGTCAATGACTGCGCAACGTCCAGATTAGAAACGCGTCGCTTTCTACCAGAGGCGGCACTAGTCTGTGCGGCGTTGCCAGCTCGCACCGGCTCCTCGACTTGGATTGTTCTGTTTGCCACCGAGCGTATGTCTTGTCAATTATAAGGCCGTCGATTGACTTTCAATGACAGTTTATCTATTGTATTGCAATAGGTTTGTTTTAGATCGGTGGTTTGCAGTTGTAATTTTCAAACATAGATTAGATTATTTTGGATGCGTTTACTGTTGTTATTCATTATAATGAGCTTAATAGCAACTAACTTATAATATCTGAAGGATATTATAAGTTGTGACAATTCAAGTCCTATGATTTAGGTGAATTTATATATTATTTGGTCATGATGTCATTGTGAATCGCATAGGTACCTAATTATAGTCGTGAAGCTTGTTTCAATTATTATTTAATTTATTCCAGATGTAAACTTTTTATTTTTGAGGTGCTATTTCGTACCTGAGATTGTTAATAGACTGACTACTATTAATATTTGACCTTAGATGGCAGGGAACAGACATCAAGAGCCTTTTTTCGGAGCTTTGGCTCAACCTTATTTTATTCTTGATCCTTAATATAATACGCCTTTTGCAAAATACTTTACGAAGATCAATATTTCTAGATTATCTACTAAGTATATCTATTACAAGTAATATTTGTTGCAGATTCTATTACCAAATGATTCTAGATTCCAAAGTACTGCAGTTTGTGGCTTTTACAGTAAGTAGGTGATGCCACCGACTCCTGAATAGCCCAAAATAATAATAGCAAAAATTAGTAAAATCAATTTATTTGTAATTATTTTCTGATAGCGCGATGTGGTCGCTACAGCGACAAAGCCCCAAGTAAATTAAGAAAAACCCCCAACAACAACGACATCCTCGTGAATCTTTTTGTCTATCCACGATATTCGTATATTGACTCCATACAGAAGAACGCAAAGCAGTGGTCAAACGCCAGCGTGTAAAACAGCAGTGCCTAGCGAGAAAGAAACTAGCTTTTCGTAGCTAAAAAGACGAAGAAACCATTGACTGTAATGTAGAATTCATTACAGTCAAGTCCTAGTTACTACAAGCACTTGAGTCCTATTTAAAACTAACAATGCTGGTTAAGATAGAATAGATATTTTCCAAATATCTACTAATTTCATAGTTCACATAGCGCAACATTCCCACCCAAGAGAATGACGTGGTATGGTAAGGAGCTACAGAAGAAATATACCCTTAAACGTGAGAAGTCATCTTTAATACGCCAAAAGTAGTAGTAGTAGTTAGTAGTCTAGACGCAGATTACAAATTTATGATCAATAATATACTGCATCAAAGTTACATAGATCATCAGACATATATTCGAAATTTTTATCCACATCCATTCGAGAAATAGTGCTTTTTTAAAGTATCTAATTATATTAGTTGATATTGCCAGCCTACATGCATCAATATAGATAGTTTTTATTATTTAAACTAGGCTTGAAAGCTACGGATTGAGCTCATATATAACAGTTGAGGGGATATTAAACAACACCTCAACCAGCTACAGAACAAAGTTTGTCAGTACGGTCCTCCTGTATTTAATAGAAGAGTTGCTATTTATTATACAGATAATCACAAAAATGTTTTATTTTTTATACCTGATAGCTAGCGTTTGATTATTATGTCGCTTGGTAAGCAAAGATGTTGTTGAAGATGGTGAATACTCTAGGCCTAGAATAGACTTGACTCTCGAGGACTGTGTGAGTGTGCTGCCGGAACACCGTAAGGTTATGGCGGCTGAAGCTACTTTTGGTAGCAAATCAGGCACAAAATCGGTATAATACTCCTACTACCTATGGACGAAAACCCATGAATGACATAATAAAAATCATTGGTGGATCCACGGCTAGGATTTGAACCAGCGCCCTCCTGGTCTATATATACCTTGTAATACATTATTTTTTAATTTACTACATTATATTATACTTCAATGTTCCATCCTCGAGATTTAAATTACCATGTAGTCCGTCTTTCGTTGTATCGCATCGTCACACAGTTCAAAGCATACAAAAAAAAAAAATATATACTTTGTTCATTCGTTCATGTTCACTCGCTGAACGATACTGCGTCTGTGTTCATTCCTTAACTTCATTCGTATTTTGTGTGTAGCATCGTCCAGATGTCACAATTTTAATTGTTACAATTTTAATGTTTTAAAAGTATTTGCTATAAGTTTTGTGAATTAGTGTTTGTTTCTCATACTTAAATATGGGTAAACGATTGGAAAGTTCTGATTGCGACGTTATCAGACGAAACTTTCGCTGGATTTTTGGGATGCGGAGGAAAATATACCGCTTCGAGCAAAATCTACCTACACCCACATTTTTAAAAAGAAAAAATGTGTTGAAGTAAATTACTTATTGTCTTAACGTGGTAATACGTGATATTATCCCGACAATAAACAAAAATAATTCCTTAAAGTGGTGCTACGAGATATCATCCCGGAATTTATTTAATACTTTCTTAATGTAGTAGTACGCGATGCTACTCAGAAAGTAAACTACCTCCTGTGTCGCATATATCTACATGGGACTTATTGGATTCTTGGATTCTACAGATCTTAACCAGAGATCAGAAACTTGCTCCACTACGGTGTCCGAGCATGAAGATAGGCAATAATAATTGCCGATAATGTTGCTACCATTATGTCATAGCGGAATTACAGGTAAGTAATTAATTTAATCTACTTTTAACACTGGCAGAAAAACGTCAAGCGTTTAAAAGCCATAAGAAGAAGAACAAGAACAAGAACCCGTATATGTCATTAAACCTCTTAGCGGATAATATGGTATGCAACCAACCACATTATAATGAATCTAGTTCCTGTCTACCCAAAGATTGACTGCCAGATATTGCTCTAAGCGATAAGACATGCCCATTGTTAAATAAATCTTATTATATTTTTTCCTAGATAAAGGTTTTGTCTGGTATGCAATAAAGTGTTCATATGTTTTTATACTTTCTTAGTGTGGTAGTACGCGATGCTACCCTAGAAAGTACTTCGTACTGTGTCGTATAGTACATGGGAAAGCCATTATGCAAAAGAAAGGCTACAACATAAGGTACAAAATAATTCAACCAGATATGTCTAGATACTGTTATAGTACCTATATTGCCTGTGTATGCGATACGATTTCGGTAAAGACCTTGACCATGGCTCTAACCCCGCTAAACTCTTGGTCGAAGATTCAACACTTGAGTCAACTAACCAACTTCTTCAGTCGTGCCAAATGAGATCTTGCAATGATTTAAAGCGGTCAAGAAATTTTCTCATTGATGAGGTTGAAAACACCTACAGTGATCTCTGAACGTTGGGGTAAGACTGTACTACATTGTATTACTAAATACACATAAACCGGTCAGAAACATAATCCTCCCTTTTGCTTCACCTTAGTCAGGTTAAAAAAGAATGAGTCATCTTGTGATTATTTTTCTTTTGCTATTGGCACAAAGGGCTAGAAAAACCACAAACAAAGGTATATCCTGGCTTCACTGACCTAGTTGACGTATGTCTTATGACTAAGTCTTGATACAGCCTACTGTTATCAAACTTAACATCTTCAAGAGGTTGTGCGTTTATATAATAATAAACCTACGACTGTGCGACCAACCTTTCATTTTTCGACCTCGATGTCAAACAACATTAATCTGCAAATGCCGAATCGTCTAAAGTACCACGGAATATTGCTCCATTTAATCCACCTGTTCCTGAATGACCGTGGCTGAATGGCAGCGCGTTACCAAGCTGAGAAGGCCTAAAAGGCCAAAAAGGTCCTGGCATACAACGTCTTGTCCATACAAACGTAATACAAAATCGTATAAAATTGAAGCATATTTATGGATTATTAAGCATATTGATATTATTCATCCTCATATTCAAATTGACAGAAATCGTTATAGTTTTCGCCCAAGGACACAGATTTAAGTGAGCAATAATAGACTAATAATCTTTGACTATGCATAATAATGCCTACCCTCATCAACAATACATTGCAAAATAATAATACATTTTGGTTGCAAATGTAGGCGAACGTGAATGGTTAAACGTTAACCTAAAAGTCACCTTGTTCTGCGCAACACATTAGTTTGTGTTAAACGTTATAAATTATTTATCACACAAAAGCAATGGAGCGTATACAAGCTTATAGTTTAGTGTCGCTTCCTATTGTTAACATAAATTGTAAGATTTACTTACCGGTAATGTTGCAGTAATTTTACATAGCCATAATCGGCTTCAAGAAGGCCTATGTATGTTGCCTGATTTAACTAGACAACACACACTCATACATGAACATTGTAAAATAATGTGTACTAACTAATACGTCAGATATGGTTCCAATAAGGCTTTTGTTACAATGAAAATATCATAGTACAATATGAAACAATACATAATATTATGGTATGGTTAAATAGCTTAATGTACGGCCTCAAGCGCTCCAGTACAACCTTGATTTTGCTACGTTAATGAAGTCAGTAGTTATTCCGATTATAAAAAAAAAAAAAGGGACACACTATTGCCCCTTTTAATTTATATAGCTTAATGTACGGCCTCAAGCGCTCCAGTACAACCTTGATTTTGCTACGTTAATGAAGTCAGTAGTTATTCCGATTATAAAAAAAAAAAAAGGGACACTCTATTACCCCTTTTAATATTTTGTGCGTAGACTCAGAGTACAAAACTTGCAAAAAGCAGCAAGTAAGTAGTAAACACGTCTGTGTGATCAATGATTTGATAAGAAATAATTTGGAATGGAAAATGTAATATGCATTGCCTCCACACATTTTTAAGTCTTGAGATGAATACACTCAATGTTTCATAATTAAATTAACACAAGCTCAACGTTAGTAACCGAGAATAAACTCATATACTTACGAATCCGTGAGTTTACTAAGTTACCAAATTAACTACTTCTTGTCTTGCCGCAGCAATATTAAATTATAGCCAACGGCCCATCGTTAATTTTGACGTGTGAATAGAGATAAATAATTATAATAATAACAACAACAATGTTCAAGTGTCTTCACAAATGTTATGCTATATGTTGTAACAATACATATGATGTTTAAAGTTAAATGAAGTAATTAACTACGCGATAGTTGTAGAATTTGATGCAATCAATTTTATGGAGAAGTATTTACTGCATCACAACCTGTGATTCACAGATCACCAAAGGTCATCACAGGTCTAATTGGAATTCTCATGCATGTTGATTGATGATCGTGCTTCTTAATTTAGAAATATCGATTATCGAGCTCCGTAAAGTTTTTAAAATCATAATATGGCAAATTCTATATTCCATATTGTATCACACGATAAGCCTGTGCCAGATACGTATTCACAACTATATTTTTTCTGAAATAATTTATAAAACCTCTTATATTATTTCACAAATCCACTGAGGCTCAACATTACCCTTGCTTGCATTTATAACCCGGTAGCTACAAATCGTTATAAACGTAGATATGTACGGTATTTACCAAGACATTAATGATGATATAATTAGTCTACTAGTAATAACATCGATAGTATTTTTTTTGTCAGCTATATTAGATTATTATAATGCAGTACTAAAATTTTTAAAACTTATGAGATGAATCAGCGTCGAATAAAATTCGTAAAAATTGCATTTTTAAACGGAGTCTGTTATAAGTAAAAAGAAATCATAAGTTTATGATTTTATATTAATTATTAAACTGGCTGTGATAATCGATTGTAAGGGTGTATTTAAGTTTCTAAACATCAATCACTTTTGAATTAAATGATTATTCTTAGATCATTGTTTTATACTCAATGACAATGTTTTGCTTGATTTTTATAAAACTATTTACCTTGACAAAATAAATTGGATAATATGCTTGCCATGTCAATATATCAAGTCAAACATTTAATCATTTAATTGTCCAGAATACAATTTCACACTAAAAGATCTTCTGATAGATTGTAAGTTGAAGTACTCAGACTGCGTGCAAGTATGACAATATTGAATAATATTACATTTTATTTATTAATGCATTTCAAATTTATTGATGCTATAGAAAGTTTGAGTATGCAGACGTTGTCTGCGATATCCCTTATTTTGGCTTAAATATCTTTAAATGTGTATGTAAACTTACTCTATGTTACAGTTTTGCAGCAGTATATGAACGTTTTTATCAACACCTTATATAGTACTATTATTTATCCTGTTATAGTACGCCTCGTGGTTCTACTTTGCTGCCAATTGATTGTCTCTATTGACGTCATCAAAAGAACAACTGTCATTATACTGTTCTAATCAAATTGTATGGGTAACGTATAACGACCAATTTTACATTCCGGAGGTCAGCCATTGTGCAATATTTTTTTATTTTCTTGTGTCTAATCCTAATGATTGATTTAATTCCTTACTAATAAAGGAAAATCTATTTATTTATGCATGCACACATGCATTAGGTTATCATCTAAATTTAATTTTGATCAATTACTGAGTAAATAAATAATATGAGGAGTGCTTTTATTCTGCAACAGGCGCTAAACATCTACATGGTAATTTAAATCTCGAGGATGGAACATTGAAGTATAATATATGGTTGAAAGAACTTACCTAAGTGAATTTCAACCGCTATTATACGAAATGTTCCATCCGAAGAGATTTAAACTCCCACCCAACCCGTTTATACAACTTTTAACCCAGATGTTGCAGAATGCAGACGCCGGTCAATCAGTTTCTACTACTCTAAAACGAATGAAGTTAAGGAATGAACACAGACGCAGTATCGTTCAGCGAGTGAACATGAACGAATGAACAAAGTATATATATTTTTTTTTTGTATGCTTTGAACTGTGTGACGATGCGATACAACGAAAGACGGACTACATGGTAATTTAAATCTCTTCGGATGGAACATTTCGTATAATAGCGGTTGAAATTCACTTAGGTAAGTTCTTTCAACCATATAATATGGTAGTGTATCAGATCAAGTCACTTTATAAGAATTGAAAGATTACTTTCATGGCAGTAAGTCATTGTAGAAAGTATTTTTTGTTGACTAGCTTTCCCTGTGTGACCAAAGACGAATCTTAGCCCTGGATCTAATTATCTCCGAATAAATATCAACAAAGTATGTTCTGCCATCTCTTCAAAATTGAGTATTAACGCGTGAAGTAAAATTTATAGGTACCTGAAGGGAAAGATTCGTGTTTACGACGCAATATCTTATTTTTCTATATTTCTTACAAATATTCATACAATGGAATAAATTTCTAACCATCGTCATCAGCCTTTTATACAATTCTTCTTCATTCATTCTCTTAATCTTTCTCCCAGGAAGTTTTATAATTTTGAGAAACTATTATAGATTACTTGTACCACATAATTATAAGTCGAACCAGAGAAATAACTAGCTGTTCCTCTCGGTTTTACCTACGTAGACATCGTTCCTGTGGAAATATTGGGATGAAAAGTACCCTTTGTGTCTAGGCTATCTACATACGAAATTTTGGCTAAATCGGTTGAATAGTTTTATCGTGAAGAAGTAACAAACAAACTTCGGTACTCAGGTAATCACTCACAAACTTTTGCCTTTATAATATTAAGTAGGAAGTAGGATATTCATGTGATGTCTATCATCAAAACACGATAATTTAACTTTACTTTATTTTCGAAGAAGCGAGAAGCAAAGAGATTGAATGTGTTATATTAATAACATTGCAATATTGTTTTATTTTATTTTAAACTGCGAAAAATATTCTGCTTCCGTTCCAACATACGAATAGAATGCTATTCGTATGTTGGAACCTTTGTCTCGTGAAAGAAATTTATTAGAAAACTACGTTTATATACATTTCAGCCTCAGCCTACCACAAAAAAGGAGGGAAAAGGGGTATATTTAAAGTAGTTTTTTTAGTACTAGTAGTCTGAGATTTCAGCAGTCAAAGAATCGGTAAACGCGTAAATTTAGATTTGCTGTCACCCTTCCTTCGGTTACAGCGTCTATAAATCAACAGCTTTCATTTATTTAATTCGTGTATATATTCTAGGGACTATATAAGACTACTATGGTTTTAATAAGTGCGAATATAAATTCAAAAGAACTAGTTTCTATATTGGTTTGTCTTCTTTTCAGTAAACAACATACAATGTTTTCAATGAGTCAGAATAAATGTATTGAGTTATTTCAATGTTATATATTTATAGCATTGATTTATATATATGCTAGTAACCTGAGTATATACTTTAATACTTACTTTATGTCAATGGTTTCTATCATTTCGATTTTTGGGTTTCTATACTTATGTTTGTCCCTCTTTTCTTGAATTAGTACAGGTTTGGCCATACGTTTATAAAGATAAGTACCTACTTATAGGTGTTTTTAAAAAGCATTTAACACATCCTATATTTATTCATCCTATTATTCATCACTATTCTTATATATATTATTATATATATATATATATAAATATTATTTATCACTATTTATTCATCCTATATTTACGGCATAAAAATTCTTCTTAAGGAGCTCTTTTGAACCAAGCACGGATAGAAATAAAACGAAACAATATCGTCACATGTCACATTAACATGGACGTATAGTACCTACTGAAAGTTATTAATGATTTATTCATTGTTAATTTTTTTTATAAATTAATTAATTATCAGTGAAACAACCGCGTTCCACACTAGTGCCGCCTCGAGTTATTCAGAGCGAGTATCGAACGCGAGCAACCTATACATAGCCACCTGGATGGTCACATAGAAAAACTGAATAAAAACACACGGCTGCAACAAAACAAATACAATCAAAATCAAACTCTACACCCAACAAACAAAGTTCATTTCGATCCCTATCGCTAAGATTAGAACCCTGTCGTCCTAAATGCTCGTCAGTATTCTGTTAGTATACAATAAATATTCGGCGCCAGTTGTGCCAGAAGACACACATATACATAGGAGCGACGTTGTAGCTTGCCAAGAGTGGCAACGTCGCAATGTTACGGATTCCAAGCTAGTTTGAATTTACAGGATATCTTTTGATACAGTTCTATCATGGTCACTGTTCAATGTTATTTGCAACTTTATTTTACAAGCAGTAGAGTTTAATTTAAACTCGATTATTTTTGTAGGTTGTTATCGCAATAAAATGCTTCTGTGTGAGGGTAGCGGGCCGCGTAGCTGTGGACGCATTGTGTTCGTTTTTTACAAGCCGCGATAGAATCGATGTCAGTTGGCAGATTTTTTATTTTACCGTTTTTTGGCCTTGTTCGCTTTTTAACAGACTGTGAACGAAGTATCGCTGGAAATTGGTGGCTTGTTATTCTACTGAATTGTTGATGAACTTCAAATGCTGGTAAAAATTACTCGCGTTGCATAGATATCTACTTTACGCAGAACAAATTGGCAGGTATACTTCATTAAGTAAGTAAGTAGTAGTAGGTAGGTACCTACAATGTCAACAATAGTAGATTGTATAACAAGGGTGCAATATAGTACATTTCTACGAGGTCGCTATTTTCAATCCAGAGCGAAGCAAAGGATTTAAAGTACTGTCGGCCGAGAGAAAATAATAATGCAGCCGAGTTTTACATTCTGCTTTTCATCCTCCTCTATGAGAAAAGGAAATAAAAGGCTCAAATTAAGTTCAACACTATATTCACTGAAAAAGAGACTAACACAACTAAACAACATATGACACATATACACACAGCACATACACAAGCTCTTTTGATTTCTTTGGTTTATGTCCTTCAGATATGCTACCAATTTTGTAAAGGTCCTGATTTGAATGTTATTATTAGTATTGACTGTCGATTTCAGCATCGAGTAAATAAAATACTCCAAAGTAAAAATACTCCAAGAAGGTTGCCTGAATTAGGCAAGTTCTTGATAATTAGTTATTAGCGCTTATTGTTTTCTTATTCATACGAGATTATTTTTTTAAATTCACTAGACTAAAAACTTCAGTTCGCGCTTTTCTTTTTTTTTCATCCTGGCTACCACACTACCAGTGTATTGTGCCACGCGTTTTAAATTATTTTTTCTGTATTATATATATTTAAGTTCTTTTATTTACATAAGTTATTTACATATATAAGCATATAAATTAAAACTTATTATTTTTAATATATATTATATTATATATATATATGGTATTGATTTAACATTAAATGTTTAGCTTTACGATCTTTTTTTATTCATCAAGCGTGGCGCGCTATCTAGTTGATAAGACAGTAACATTTCCCGTACAATATTATTATTGAACCTCCTTAGACATGGCACTATAAAATAACAGTCATAAGCCAAAAATTAAAAAAAATAATTTCCCGCCTTATGGCGGAAAAGATCTATTTTGCGCACTTATCGAGGGACAAACCATCACTTTTCGAATAGATGGGATGAAGAATTAATTTTCTAAACGCCTATCCCAATCCCAATTACAGTTTTAGGATATCTCAGAAAGTCATGTCCTGAGTGTGACAATACCTTACTGATATGTGTTGAGCAGCTGAGCGATTCTATTTATTTATTTAAGTAGGTATACTCTATTAAGTATATTCTAACAAATGTCTTGGTAGAGTCACAGCCTTATAATCATATAAAACTGTGGTAGACTTAAGCAACATTATTTACCACGGATTAGACAAAGGAGGTTGGATTGGCAATAATCACACTTTTGTTTGAAAACCAGCGTCGCCGCGTTACTCCCACCAAACGATTCCACAACATAAACAATACAAATAGATACACGAATTACGCAAACTAATAAACAAATTACACATAGAACACGGGGCTGCAATTGCTTCGCACACTACTGCAATTGTTACGCACATTACTTCGAGACTCTATAAGTTACACACAATCACACGCGCAATCAGCCGTGCAAGCACTAGCCGGCGACCGACGCGAACGTGAATATAACGAGTCGGAGAGGCGTGGTGATTTCGCTCGCTTTGCAATCCATTGCGCGTAAACTGCGTCTCGAGGTAGAAATATTCGTACTTTACCAGCAATGTATAGTTATCTGTTCTCTGGGTATGTTGTCGTTTGAACAAAGAATTTCATAATTAAAAATAGTTTTTGGACAAAAATATCTATAATACGAAGATTTTATGCTTACCGATGAAAAGAAATTCCTCCTTGTTTAATACTTGATGTCTGACTCTTTAATTTACACGTAATAATCGCACAACACGGCATTTTGAGACGATTTTAGCGCACCTCCGCGCTGCGACGCAAACCACGAGCCACTAAAAAGTATGATCGCGTGGTTCTATGAATCTATGATTGTCTAATCATACTAGTGGCGCGCCTGCCCCGCCCACATTGCCAATCCAACCTCCTTTGTCTAATCCGTGTTATTTACCCATGTGGCCTTGTCGTTACCATCTCCCCATCACCACAGAACAGAGAATAATACTTAGATTGTACTCATCACTTAATGAAATGAAATGAAATGAAATAGTATATTTTGCATGAAATATGGTAGGTAACAGTTGTTAACAAATTTTAAAAATATGTTCGACACATTTCGCCAAAATATGGCATGCAAGATTGTAGTGGTATCAATTAATTGTTCATTATAAGTAATTCCTAGTACACAATGCTAGTCCTCAGACAGGGCAATTGAAAATTGAAATTATTTATATTAATTAAAAATTATTTTGATTATTTTTACATTCAAGTTATACTCAAATAAATGATGTCAAGGCTCTGGGTGCCAAAATAAAATAGTAATTAATCAAATCAAATGTCAAACTAGAAAATTAAGTCTATATTACATAATACACTATTGGATGACCAATCTTAATTTGCATGTCAATATATATATTACGTCATAACAATACTTATTTATTTATTTAATAATCCAATATTCGTTAAGATTATAAAAACAATTTTCGACTAACCATTTGTGCAGTCTGTTTTTAAATAATCTTAGAGGTAGCTCCCTGATGTGTTTCGGTATTTTGTTAAACACTTTTATAGACATGCATTTGCAATTTTTCTGACATAAAGCAGTTGTAGTCTTTATATGTTGTAATTTAGTTGGATCAACTCTCGTAGAACGAGCAAATTCTTTGATAACTACTTTTTCGAACTCATCAGGGTGCTCTTTGACAAATATGCCCACTTGCATTATATATAAACCAGTCAACGTCAAAATATGCAATTTTTTAAACAATGGCCGACATGACTCTAGTGGGCCTACACCGCATATTGCTCTAATACATTTTTTTTGCACAATAAATGCTTTATTTACATCAGTAGAGTTGCCCCAGATTAGTAGTCCGTACCGGAGAACAGACCCCACATAGCCATGATAAGCTGTAATTGCAGCTTTTTCGTTAACAGTGCACCGAAGCCGTTTCAATGCAAACACAAAGCGATTCAATTTAGCGCAGACGTATTTTATGTGACTCTTCCAATTGCAGAATTGGTCCACATAAATGCCTAAAAATTTATAATCGTCAGTGGCATCTATTGCTTGTCCTGTACAAGTTACAAGAGGATCATGTTTAGACGATTTGTAGGTTCGAAAATTGATGAATTTTGTTTTAGTTATATTTGCTATTAATTTATTATAATCTAACCAGTCCACGATTGTTTCAGCTGCGCGATTTATTAAATGTCCATGATTATCTAATGTCAAATTATTTTTATCGGTCACAATGACCGACACGTCATCTGCGAAGAGAACACATTTATGTTCCGTGGCTGCAGGCAAATCATTTATAAAAACCAGGAACAAGAGCGGACCTAAGATGCTTCCTTGTGGTACTCCGCTGTTATTAATTTGATAGGGAGATCTATGAAAACTAGAAACATTTTTTTCGCTCAAAGAGGATATTTCAACGCATTGGATACGGTTCACAAGATAGCTTGAAAGCCAACTTAGTGCTGGTCCTCTTATTCCGTAGTTGTCGCATTTATTTAAGAGCATCTCGTGATTGACAAAATCAAAAGCCTTGCTCATATCAAAGAAGAGCACTGAGACAGGCTTTCGTTTATCCATTTGATAAACAACCTCACTAATAAGATGAAACGCCGCGAGTGCAGTTGATTTTCCTTTTTGGAAGCCATTTTGTTCTGCTTTGATTAAATTAAATTTTTCCAAGTAGTCATAAAGTCGTCGATGCATAGCTCTTTCAAATATTTTTGATATAGTTGGGATCAACGTTATCGGTCTATAGTTATTGACGTCGAGCTTGCTTCCCTTTTTGTGAAGAGGTTTAACGATGGACCGTTTGAGTCTCTCTGGGAATAAACCCTTTGAGAAGGAGAGATTTATGAGATACTGAAGAATGGGGGAGAGTAACCAGACACATTCTTTAATGATCCTCGTACATATGCCGTCAAAGCCGACCGCCCTCGTGTTATTAAGAGTCATTATTATTTTTTCTATTTCATCAATACTACTTGGCTTAAGAAACATACTGCAATTTTGAATATTCAGTTTATATTTATTCCTAATTATTTTATTTTCATTTTTATTATTTACAGTTTTCGTAATGTTCATGTAATAATTGTTGAATTGTTCAGCAATTTTTGTTGGATCACTTATAACAATATCTTCTATACATAAAGAGTCAAATCCTGCCCACTGCTTAATGGTTTCAGTCTTATCTTTTATAATTTGCCAAGTGGCTCTACACTTATTTTTTGAGTTTTTTAGGATGTTCAAATTTACTTTTTGGTGAGATTTGTTTACACAGTGTTTTAGGATCGAAGTATATTTTTGTAAAGCAATTTTTTTTGCGATTGTTTTATTTTTATAATATAGTTGTCTTAGTCTGCGTTTGTAATTACAAGATCTACGTATACCTTTAGTTATCCATGTTGGTGTGACTCTACCGTTTTGGATTTTTCGCCGAACAGTCGGGAAACAAAGGTGATAAAAGAGGCAGAAAGTGTTATGAAAATTGTTAAAAGCTTCATTTAAGTCTTCATTATCCAAAACATCTGACCATTTTAAAGCAGCCAGACATGCTTTAAACTTTATTATATTATCCGTACAATAGTCTTTAGTGTCAATAAACCAGGACTTAAATACGATAGGTTTTTTTTGTATCGGGATCGATAAGGTTTGGCAAGTATTGTGGTCAGAGAGAAACAGTTCGTGGGTATCTCCTTTAGCTTCGTGAACGTTGCTGATAAAATGATCAATACACGACTTTAGTCGTGTAGGCACATTTATGTGAAAAACAAAATTATAATTTAAAATCATGTCACGAAGCCGAGAGGAAATATTATTAATTTTAAGCGTATCTATGTTAATGTCACCAGTAATTATAATTTTTTTATTACGTTTATTTATAGTTGTATGTAGTAAAGTCTCTAAATTATCAAAAAACACATTTAAATTGCTAGACGGAGTGCGATAAACACAGATTATTATTAGATTTAGTGATGGGATAGTGATTCCAGTACATTCGAAGTGTTTTTCCACTGACAACTCTTCACAAATATTTAACTTTAAAAATTCATAATTATTTCGTACAAGAATGCATACACCTCCACGTTTTTCGTTTTTTCTTGAAAATATTGACGCCAATCTAAAACCTTTTAATAATATATTGCATCCGTTGCCATGTTTCACAAAAGTTTCCGAAAGACATATAACATCAAGATATATGTTTTGATGTAGAAGACTATCTATACAGAGTTCCAAATTATCCAGTTTATTTAATAACCCTGCTATGTTTTGGTGAAAGATAGTGAAAAATACATGTTTATTGTGAGGGACGAAAAAAATCACATTCATCGTTTTTAGATGTGGTTATTGACGGTTTGTTGTCTGATTGTGATCGTGGAATTACGCTAAAGTAGTCTAGTAGAGTGCGCTGTTTCGGCTGGACTCTAATCTGGGCATAATCATCATTGTTTACTACAGAAGATTTTAAATAACGGTGCAGAGTAGTTTGTACAAGGGTTTTTGACTTTGACGGTTGGTCATGTTTTGTTGTACAGAGTTTCGCAGACTGAAGTCTGTGTCTAATCTTTTCTGCATTCAGATAGTTGAGTTTGTAGTAATTGTAATCAAGAATTAAACTTATTTTCCTACATATTTCTAATTGGTCAAGGTATTTTGACATATTGCGTCTTTTTTCATTTGTTATGTACTCACATTTAGACACATATTTACATAGAGTTGCAGTCATATTATTCAGTGTTTTTATATTCAAATATTTATTGTTATTTACATTTAAAAGAATAATGTTACATCCTTCCAATCGTTTAAATGCACCTGATAGCTCATAAAGTAATTTGCTTGGGTTCCTATCGTTTTCGCCGACACATAAAATTAAATAGTCGCTTTCGGCATTTAAATCAATTTTGTGACAGTCCCTTAGAATTTCTTCTGAAGTTGCTAACGGTTTTGTCAATCCAAATATGTCATATGTTTCAAAGTTACTACAAGATTCTTCTCTAAATTTAGTCAATAGGGTAGCTAGTCCTGTACATTGTTGAGTACCGTATATAAACAGTTTGGGCTTCTTGATCGTCGAGTCACTATTTATATCTTCTGTAAGTGCGCTAACGCTAGTAACGCTAGTAGCGCTAGGTATTGAGGGTTGCACTTGCAGTTTGTTGCTCGGATTTGGTGTAGGTATAGCGTGCTCATTGATTGAGGTACTGAGTGGTATAGTTGAAGCATCAACGCCATCTATTGGGTTGCTTACAGTCAAATCTAGGTCTATCCTTTCGGAGTTTGTGCGCTGAATGGAAGACCGTCCCTTAATTTTTTCCTTCCTAGCACTACTCACTGGTGATGTGCAGACATTCATCAAACGGTTGATTTTTTTTTGTTTTGCATCATTTTCTGTTCGCAACTGTATTATTTTAAGAGAAAGCTCTTCAATCTCAGTGTGAGCACTGGACAATTGCGATCGCAGATTACCATTTTCTGCTTTTAGGTCTTCCAACTCGTTCAAGTCTGTCGATGACAAGTCAGGCAGGCTCCTTGCACGGTTATCCGAATATGTGGATATGAACGAGTGATCTACAGATTCCTCCGAAGTTTTTCGTCGATAGTTTCTCATGGTTATATTTTCCATAGAATTTTCCATTTTTATTTAAATTAAGATAAATTAAATTCCAAAGTCAACAATTAAATCAAAATATAAATTTATTCAATTGAATGAGGTGCTATTTAGTGATATTTGTCGATTTTATAGATGCGTCATCTGGCTTGCAATAGCGGAAACTCTTGAATCTCGGAATCTTTGTAATGACATTTGCAGTAGCTTTTTGTAACGCACTCTGTTCAAAGCGTTGTCAGCTAATGAGCATTTCACTGTACAAAAGCGATATCAAAATAAAAATCAAAAAGAAAAAAAAAAATGTATGCAAAAATGATTTGGCAGTCGGGATTCGATCCCATGTCTCGATCGGCGTCCGATGGAGTTAAAGTCGCCCAGCTTACTACCAGGCCATCTGTTCGGTATTAGTAGTGGCGAAAATACGGTACAAATTATGTGGTCGCTGATAAGGTATTGTTGTGAAGTCGAATGCGAAGTAATAAAAATAAATGTGAAGTTCGCGCAAGTCTCAAAATGTTCAATTTGAATTACGCGGCACTAACGGTTTTTGTTATTGATTTTGTGTGTATAAGTTTGAGATATCACAATTTTGCACATTGTTTTTATGTTGGTTTATTGTAAACACTTCACAATGATGTTCGAAGATGTTAAATGTTGTTATTGTTCGCCAATGGGCACAAAATATAATGATTTATATAGTTTTATTCACTGCCTAATAACTTCATGATTTCTTCACTTCTAGTTTTGTCAACACTCTCACATAATATTTGGGGTATATAGGATAGTTCACGAGCACATTTAGATTAAATAAACCACTTTTAATATTTTTTATGAAATTCTACACAGAGACGATGTACGTTGTAAGCGCCACCTAGCGCAACATCGATTAACTATCCAACGTCTCGAAGTCTCGATGTATGTGCCAGGAAAAGCTGACCAGCTTTACACCAGTGTACACTGAGATGCAATCTTTATGGCAGCTGTGAAGTAAGCTGCGGGATTGACTTCACGCAGGTACTTACAGTCGAAACTTAACATTTCAGCCAATCAAAATCGCGAACAAAGGTATCACTCACACAAGCACACACTCACTCTAGAATCGCACGGGTGTGCAGCGGAGAGCCCATCATCCTCACCTCTCTGTGACCCGCTCACACCTAGAATTCACTACTGCGAGGCGTCTTGAGCCTAGATTCACAGCCGCCAAGAAGTTTGCATCATTTATATAGCCAAACGGTTACATAGTAATTATATAACTGATTAAACAAAGTGAAGAATCCGCAGCTAAGCAGCCGTATAGCTGCGTCTCTGTCTTTTTAATAATTTCGATCACAATATTTTTTAACATTAGGCCCTAGATCATTAATCATGATCATTTGCAATCAATAGGTATGGGTAAAGTTTCACTCTCCTTTTCCTTATCGCTTATGGCAATGCAATTGCAATCCAGGAGTGACAAAATATCCTTCAGTCGCATATACCGCTTTCCATTATGTCATCTACTTCGACATAAAGAAGCTAAGTTGGCTTGGTTAGTCGCTTTAAGAAAAAAATTCACGATGCACTCCAAGTGAAACGTTAGTGCAGGGCTTATTACTACCACCTCAAAATTGCAAGTTAATTCTCTAAACCTGCTGCTGCCGCAGCCCATCTTCATAATTCGTCTGGATACCTTTTGGTTATCAAAAGACTGCCCAAAAAGGTGCCGATAATAAGTTAGCCATCGCGGTGATCGATCCTTGGCCAGCTAGAAGTTCTCGAAGTATTCCAACGGCAGCTGCAATTATTGTCTTAATACTCAATGTTTTATAATAAACCTAGGTATGCAGACAGCCATCATCTATCTACTTCATCATCAAACCGTATTCGTTCACAACTAAACAAAGATTTATCTCGTGGTACGTCACGAAGCTCGATCTTCTGTTCTTCTTCATCCACCGCTGTTGCCACTTTGCAGATTCCGTTACTATATCTAGCTGGTAACAAATGGTGTCGAAGGGCGTCCTACAAAAAAAAAAAAAAAAATAAATAAATAAAGTTTATTTTCTCTCACAAAAAGGTTACAATTACATTGTTTGAACAGTTGAGTAATATAATGTCACTTAGATTTGTACCTATCTTTGTGAGAGACTGGTGCCTGAAATAGGTTTACAAAACCTGTGGTACAGGTCACCAGTGCCCCCCCGCGGATACAATACTCATCAGGTAATGCATTGTTATGTATTTTAACCAAACAAGGATTGAGGAATGTAATTTAACACTAGGGAAGTAAGGAGAAATATAGAAATCTAGGTTAAACTTAAATTTAGATATATTTAACTAAGTGCAGACTATTTTTAATCAAAATCATGTATAGTTGTGTCTGTGTATGTTAAAGTGGTAAGTTGTATGAATAGTAGCTTTGTGAGATGCATATTGTGTGAGTTATTATGATGGTAGTTGAGGAATTTAGTTGATACTACTGTAATAGACTAATGACAGTGATTGGGTGAGTTGTGATGTATGTATGAATGAAAATGTGTATAGATTGAATGGGTCAGATTGTTTAAATGATTATTTTCAAAAAGTTTTCAGTTTCGTCGTAATTAAGTGATTTAAGATAACTTATTATATTTTGTTTGCAAATGTAGGTGGAGAGGGGATATTTGGTGAGTATATTATTTATTTTATTATATAGGTATTGTCCCTGATAACAAAAAAAGTGTCGCGTTAAAGTTGAGTTGAATGATTGGGATTCCCATTTGATACCCTTTCTGCGTCTATCCTTCAGAAGGTTTGGGTCATAAATTAAGGTTGAATGGTATTTTAGGACAGTGCGTAGGATGTAAGTTTGGCGTACAGTCAGTAAGTCCCATTTCTTGTAAAGTGCGGTCGTAGGATATTGATAGGGTAATCTCGCTCCCACTTTTAATATAACACGCTGGGCTCTCTCAACCTGTATGAGATGCGTCTTGGCAGCACCTCCCCATGATGTAATACAGTATTCAATAAGTGAGTGACAAAGCGCATAATAGACCATTTTTATGACTTGGTGGTCTGTCACATGGCGAAGATTTTTGAATACGTAAATTAGTTTGCGCAGTCTGGTCACCATTATATCTAAATGAGGTTTGAAGGTTAGAGTTTGGTCAATAATTACACCTAGGTATTTTATGTTTTCAGTACGCTGTAGTGAGGGACACTGACAGGTGGGTTGTGTGTAATTACATATATGAGCTGTTATTGAAAAGGTGGGTGGAGGAAGCGTATGTTTTCGGTGCCCAAATGCAACATATTTTGTTTTTGCAACATTTAAGGTTAGTATATTTCTTTGGAGCCATTGGGTGACCCTGTTAAATCCTGCCTGGGCAAGGTTGAATGCCTCTTCCCAGTTATTACCACTAAAAAAGAGTGCGGTGTCAACTAAATCAACTAAGGAAGTACCTCAGGGCTGTAGCTAGAGTCGAATTCGAGGTAGGGCCAAGGTAGGGTATAGGGCATTGATGGCGCTTCAAATGCTTTCTATACACAGAACAAAGAATTATTATAATATAAAATGAATGTCACAAATGTAGTATGTATTGTAGTGGTAGGATTGTCCCACAATATCCCCCCCCCCTAGCTATGGCCGTGAAGTACTTACTTACGTCATCATTATTATAATACGCTGGTGTAAACCCAGTGCTGGATAGTCACAGAGCTCTCCCAAGACACGCCACTGAGCCGGATCGGAACTTCGGCTATTCTTTACCTTTCACTGCCCACCGCTTGTTAATGTCGTCAGTGTCGTTACTCCATCCTGGTCACAAGGCGCCCTACGCTACATTTGCCGATTCGCAGTTTTATACCTATCCTACGGTTCGTTTTTAGAGAGATCAGAGTTCAAAACACTGATTTTTAATTAAATTGTATTAAAAATGAAGTATTCATAATATTTAATTGAGTATTCAATTTTCTACTGGTTAGAAGAAAAAAATCCGTTTACTATAAATCAATGGCGTGCTGTATGCAATCAACTTTGGATTATTTTTTCCAAACTTACCGTTTAACCTAACTGTTTAGTTAACAGTTTTTTTTTATATTACATATTTGATAGGTTTTGAACGCTATATCGCCTGGTGGTAAGCGATGATGTAGTCGAAAATAGTGAACATATTATTTAAATTAAGTCTTAGCCTAGAATTACCTGACTTTCAAGGGCTGTGAGCTGCTGCTGTCGGTACACTGTAAAGTTATAGCGGCAAATTTTCTTCTTGATCGTAAACATCGATATGATGCTGCTACCACCTCTGGAAAATAGGCAGTAGGCTGGTTACATGTGTTAAAGAAATGATAAATAATCGCCTAGGTGAGTGAGAAAGTTTATATGTGAACATCTTCGAGCATTTACCAATGGACATTGTCGAGGCTTGTGCCCGTAGGAAATGAAACAGCGGGAACTTCGCAGAATAAATGTACTTATTGGAGTTTACAGAGTTGAATGCGTTGGATAGAAGATTCTATACATGAAACTATTTAATATAACGTATCGCGTTGGGTGCTTCTGGAGACCGAATGGCGGTGCGCTCGGGCACCGGCCTACGAGGGATTTGCAGCGGAGTGGTGGCAGGGCCGCGGTGTGGTAGCTCTTAGGGGACCGGTCTCGCGCTTTAACAGAGATGTTAACGTTGTAATCCGCAAACATTTTTTTCTGCCTATACTTACGGAAGACGAGTTAAACACGCATTGCACACACACAAATCACTCACTTTAACAATCCCGCACACTAGCTTGAAACACGCACACAGTATTAAAAAGTTACGTACGCTCATATGGCCAAAAATGGCTATATGGCCAGCAGAGGGTTACGCCTTGCGTTAACATCTCCTTTAGTAAATGCTCGAAGGTGAACATGGAAAAATATACCGAATATATACCTAAATATCGGAAAACGGACGTTAGAGATCACAGTGGAAAACATAGTTCAAATATCCCGTTTACATATCCTTATACCGATTCCTTCTAAACTCCATGGAACGCGATATCTGATTCATTTTAATTTCCATCAAAACATGGCGATTTCAAATCAACAATCGGTACGAAGAACTCAATATGGCGGTAACGCGATATCCACTGTTCATTGAATATCTACAATGACCGGAATACTGCAAGGAAGGAAATTCCTTTCCTATGTGTCATTGATATTGCATATAGGTACTAAGTATTCACACGACGTTGCTTAGTTTTGAATGCTTTGTCATATAGGCTAGCGTTTGACCACTATCTTACCCATTGGTAAGTGATGATGCGGTCGAGCGAGGATGGTAGCACGCTATGCCTAGATTGGGAACTGGCTCTCAAAGGTAGCGTTTTTTATACCAGATAGGCAATCGTTTTTCACCTGATATTGAGTGACGATACAAACGACGATATAGCAATAGACGATGTAGAAACGATGTAGCACGCTTACCTAGAAGACACCTGCATGTTCGCTCTCGATTTAAATACCCTCCCCTGGAAAAGTTACCCGGAAACACAGAGTCCGGCAAGGAATTCCTTTCCTTGGCAGTACGTATCATAAATGATGAAACAAATCGGTATGTCTGATTGTCCGATAGAAGAAAAGGGAACAGCGGTACTAATTCGTGCAATAATAATAATATAATAATTGGGATGGCACACTCTCGGAAATGCATCCGATAAAAAACCGATAAATTAACGACTTCCCGGCGATGCTCTAGGCTCTGGAGCCTTTTACCTACAAGCATAGAAAAGTTAATATTACTACGTATGTATACAAGTTTGTCACCATTATTACGTTTTTTAGCTCTCCTCTCAATTACTTTCAGCGCATCCAGCTGTACTCAGCCAAATACTACATAATGTAATGTAGACTCTATACATGCACGTACGGACTTTTGCTTGATACAAGTTGAGCAGATGTCCCGGTGTGTCCCGGTCCCCTTAGCCAGAACACCGAGCTTTTTTGTAGCCAACTGGGCTTTGGACTCAATTTCTAATTGAACTATTATAGAAGTTGATCTCATAGCGTCATTAAAACGGCTGAACGGATTTTCGTGAATCAAAAGTTAAGAATACTCTCGATTAAAACACCTATCAAACAAAAGAAAACCAAAAGCGGTTTATTAACTGACTTCAAAAAAAGGAGGAGGTTTCTCAATTCGACCGTATATTTTTTTTTTTTTTTTATGTTTGTTCGGGGATAACTTCGTCATTTATGCACCGATTTTGATTATTCTTTTTTTGTTCGAAAGGAGATATCCCAAGTGTGGTACCATGGTAATTTTATCGAGGTCTGATAAGTATCTCCAGAGATATTGAGATAAACATCTCAAAATTGGTACTGAAAATGAACATTGAAGTCGGTTCTTTTTTAGTTTTTAACCGACTTCAAAAAAAGGAGGAGGTTTCTCAATTCGACCGTATATTTTTTTTTTTTTTTTTTTTTTTTTTTTTAATGTTTGTTCGCGGATAACTTCGTCGTTTATGAACCGATTTCGATTATTCTTTCTTTGTTCGAAAGGAGATATCCCAAGTGTGGTACCATGGTAATTTTATCGAGGTATGATAAGTATCTCCAGAGATATTGAGATAAACATCTCAAAATTGGTACTGAAAATGAATAGCGCGGCATTGAAGTCGGTTGTTTTTTAGTTTTTAAACGATATTATTAAACGATATTATCCATTAGGCGCTACGATATCACAGACAGAGAGACACACACATACACAGACAAACAGATACACTTATAACACTTCTTTTTATGTCGGAGGTAAAAATCAGTCGGCAAGAATACTTATTATAAGTTATTTTTCGTTTAAGTTTTGTTACTTAGTTAGATCGATAAGAAATGTCTGTCTCTGTCCCAAAAAAGACTGAGGACAAGTCAAGCAAAAGGTCGGAGGAGGATTTTCAAGCGTGGATTTCCACATTTTACGAGTCCTTGCAACAAATAAAACTCTAGATAAACTATGTATCTCCAAATAATAAAGATAGTTTAAAAACTAAAACAACTGACTTCCATGCCCCGTGACCGGCCGCGAGTCAATTTCAATTTCAGTAGCAAGTTTGAGAAGTTTATCGTCATATCTCTAAAGGTACTTATCAGATCTTGATAAAATTGCAAAAAGGGACCACTTCGAAAACGTACCCTACCGATTAAAAAAAGAATCATTCGAATCGGTTCACAATTGACGGAGTAATCGCGTAACATACATATAAATAAGATCGTTTAAAAACTAAAAAGAACCGACTTCAATGCCGCGCTATTCATTTTCAGTACCAATTTTGAGGTGTTTATCTCAATATATCTGGAGATATTTATCAGACCTCGATAAAATTACCATGGTACCACACTTGGGATATCTCCTTTCCAACAAAAATAGAATAATCAAAATCGGTTCATAAACGACGAAGTTATCCGCGAACAAACATTAAAAAAAAAAAATTATGTACGGTCGAATTGCGAAACCTCCTCCTTTTTTAAAGTCGGTTAAAAAGACATACAGATGAATTGAGAACCTCCTTCTTTTTGGAAGTGGGTAAAAAAATCGGCATATTTGGGTTGAAAATCTCACACATTGACACGTTAAATCGCGGGTAATATTACCGCGCACGTTTTTCTGATAGATTCATGAACACAGGGGCTGCCAAACTTTCAGCAGATACATATAGTGACCAAATGAAGAAGGTATCTACTTATATATTTACTAGTTCACGTGTGCATTTTTGTCAACAGAAACGTGCGGCAGGTGCGGCAGGCCCACATAGAAAACGACATCAATATATAAAAGTAATACACCGTACCGTAATATATTTATTCTTACATTTTTTTATATCTATCTTATATGCTAGCGTTTGACCACTATCCTACCTGTTGGTAAGTGATGATGCGGTCGAAGATGGTAAGCACGCTAGGCCTAGAATAGGAACTGGCTCTCAAGGATAACTGCCGGAACACATTAGATGTTTGGCGACAGATTCTCTAACGTGAGGGTGTTAGCTGGCCAGGCGGACACTAGATAATGTCCTACCACCATTTGGGGGGGTTTCTGGTTTCTTAACGATGTTTTTCCTTCACCGGAGGGCCACTGTGAAAAGCGCACATAATTTTTTCAACAGAAAATTCCATTGGCGTACGGCACATATAGGTATATTTACTTAGTTCTATTTACATTTTTCTATCAATGTTGGTTCCTAATCTATTATATCCTTTCTATATGATGTACAATGTACCTATAGGTAATACTATTTTCTATTTATATCTCCTTATGTACCTACCTAAGTAAATAGGCGCGGTTCGTCCATTCCAATCTAACCGAGCTAAGATTCATAAATCTGAATAGCTGCAGGTCAAAGATTACACGACTCTACAAAAAAATTTTCGTTCTTTGTCCTAAAGTTTATACTATTATTTTCCAGTTAGTTATGCACAAAAACGAAAAGAAAATACCTTTTTTCGGTATAAAGTTTGCTTTTGTGATAGTTATAATAATAATACTCATTTTTCAATTTTTTCATAAATTTTAATTGATTTTAATATTTTTAAAAAGACCGCGCGGTGAGAGTGGGGTATTAACGTTTACACTGTGCCGCTAGATGGCACCCGAGTGATAAACAACCATCAGGTGTTATTTACAAGCCCAGAATAACTTAAAATGTCGTCACGATATGCTAACAACTTACTATATGCTTACAAATTTTAAGGCCATGGGCTGCAGGATGTCATTAAAAGTACATATGCTGCATGCTCATTTGGATAAATTTAAAAACAATATGGGAGCCTATTCCGAAGAGCAAGGAGAACGTTTCCATCAGGAAATCATGAATTTTGAACAACGCTATCAAGGCCAACACAATGAAAACATGATGGGCGACTATATTTGGGGTTTATTGAGAGAAAGTAGCTATGAACATAAAAGAAAAAGTAAAAGTGTGCACTTTTAAGTTATTTTCCACTTTTCTGTAAGCTAATTTGATAGTAAAACTTAATAAAAATAATAAACATTTTTATTTCAATAGTTTTATTTTCAATCGAAAATTAAAATCCGAGATTTTTAAAAAATTCGTTCAATCAGTCTTCTAAGCACAAAAGCAAAGTTTTTCATGCCATATATATTTTTTTCCGTCTAATTACGACCTAAACTACCGAAATTTAATGCTTTGCAATCAAAGTCAAATTTCATGTTGACCCGTGTTATCAGCCATTATCATTTGGTAGTATATAACTATTCTTCGTTTTCATCACAAACTAACGTTATTTATTACAGCTGATTCAGGGCCAATATCACCGGTCCCTGATAAACTTTCAGATAGTTATCTGACAGATGACGCCATATAAACACTGTCAAAAATCTGCCACATTAGTTCCTGGGCTATCAGGAACTGGTGAAACTGGCCCTCAGACTAGTTTTTTTAATATATTACTGTGAAAGCAAACAAGCTCACGGCCCGCCTAATGGTATGTACTATTCATTATTCTGTGCTAAAGGTAAGCGATCGCCGGCACTTATGGGAGGATGGACATTTGCAGCAGTAGAGGCGTGGTTGATGCGTTACCAGCCCTTTAAGAACCTCGTAAACTTCTTTCTTTATGAACCCCATATTGTATCTTAGCGGGAAGAAAGTGATATCGGTTGAAAACTTGTTCCACATTTAACAGGTGAGTGGTGGAAAGGATACGATGAATTTAAATGTAAATACCAAACGTCCAAAATGTGTGAATGACCTTCAATTGGCGCTTCATTATCAGAAACGCGTGAACGCGCTCATATCATATCGGTTCACTCTGGAACAATAGGTACTTGTGACAAACAAAAACGATCTTGTATACGAGCAAAAAAACGCTTATTAAAACGTGCAACAGAAACATCTGAATTTCCGATACCGACCTACTTACTCTTCGCAGATGATACTCAAAGAGTCTTGCCTTGATATCAATACATGTTACAAGCTATTTAACCTTGGCTGACCCCGCGATAGCCCCATCAGTCTCACTTACATGCTAATTGGACAGATCTTTCTCGAACGCCTAGGTCTTAGCTACATTGTTTTTAAGTAAACGTGTTCATAAAATAACTAGACTAAGTAGTAATACTATTCTTCGTAGAAAGCAAGGTTGTTTTACATACTAGGCAACACGCAACCCACGCTCTAGCAATACATTAGACTCTTAATTAGAGTCCCTTCTCTTGTATTTTTTTGCAATACATCCTGACCACCCTTGCTGATTCTTCTGCACGTATCGGTCTCCGGATGAACTTGGATAAGACCAAGATCATGTTTGTTCAACGAACATGTTTTTCCGGAACCGATTGCCTTAAATGGAGTAAGTACCTCTTACTCTCTTAGTCCGCTGGAGAATACAGCTGGGATGGGCAGCATTTAGAAAGTCGAGTATTTTCATCGCCGATACCACAAAGCCTATAGACAAAAGTATTTTTTTTAATATCTTATACGCTAGCGTTTGACCACTATCTCACCTGTTGGTAAGTGATGATGCGGTCGAAGATGGTAAGCACGCTAGGCCTAGAATGGAAACTAACGAGTGCGTCTTACCTGTAATGACATACGGAGCAGAGACGTGGACACTGAGGGTGCAACTGATCCACAAACTCAGAATTGCTCAGCGTGCTATAGAAAGGCCAATTCTAGGCATATTTCTGAATGATCGAATTCGAAATGAAGTCATCCGACAGAAAACCAAAGTTATCGACATAGCTCAAAAGATTAGCAAACTGGAGTGGCAGTGGGCTGATCACATCTGTCGTAGAACCGATAACCGTTGGGGTAGACATGTTCAAGAGTGGAGACCACGGCTCGGTGAACGAAGCGTTGGACGCCCTCCAGCTAGGTGGAGCGATGATATACGTAAGCTGGCTGGCAGCGGTTGGAAACAAGGAGCTGAAGATCGAGCTCAGTAGCGTGCCATAGGAAAGGCCTAAGACCAGCAGTGAACAAATACTGGCTGTTAATGATGATGATGATATTTTTTTGCAGACAAATAAACTCACCTAAAAGACAGCGAGGTAGAAAACATGATTGTCGTCTAGAGGAAGACAGTAATGAGATAAAATGAAACAATTATTTTGATTTCGCACATAGGTATTCCGTACAAAATAAAATAATTTTCACGAAAATAAATATTATCTATTTTTGAATGCTGGACAGACAAGCATTTGATTATTATATCACCTGATATTTAGTACTTAGGCTCCTGTAGTAATAATTTAAATGAAAACCTTAAAATGGTATCTTTTATCTAATTGAAAATTACGCAACAGTAAAATATTAGCGACGAAACCATAGATTAGATACTTATTAGTTACTTTTCAACGACAAAAAGAAGGAGGTTCTCAATTCGTCTGTATGTTTCTTTTAAGTTACCGTGACCTAAGCGTTGATATTCTGTGTAAATCAATTTGATCTATTAAACTTGATATATTCTATAAATATGTATAATTTATGATCGTATAGAACGAATAAGTTATTTTTCAAAAAAAATAAATCCGACTTCATAATCACAAACAGGCACTCAAAAGCGAAAAATAAATTACTTAAAATTATTATAAGCGCTACCCACTTATCTATTTGAAGTCGGAACCCTAAAAAAATTGACTTTAAATGCCTTGCTAAAGTGATAATATTCACTAGTAATAATGATGTCATCAAGGTATCAAAGGACAATGTCCAAAATGGCCCTGTGCAATTAAAGCATCTGACACACACGATAATTAATTGTCTATTTTATTACAATAATTCCAAATACTTTTATAACACGGACTAGTTGTATTCCAAAATGAATATAAAAAAGTATTATTTGCGATTAATAACATTACTTGCCGCCATATGGCCAACAGAGTACTGAATCACTCTACTACGTTATAAGAGGCACTTCCCTATATTGTTGAAACCCGAATTATGAGAGCACTGTGTAGCCAACCTAACAACGGAAAGTATTATTTACGTAGTAACTATTATATAATCTATGGTATTATGCTTATAATTTTTTTTTGCAGTGTTGGTTGGTACAAAGTAAGTTCATAATTCTGAGTTATTTAATAATGTATGCAGTGTCGCGGGACTGAAATGGCCGCCATCTTCGGCAAACGTCATGTCATGTCAAAAAATCTTAGGTATGTTTAAAAAAGTTTGCACCCTAACAAGACTTTGCCAGGTAGTACGTTCCTGTGAAGACAAATTATTTATATTTATATATATTTTTTTATTATAATTATTAATATATAATTATTTATTGAGGGCCCGGTGGCGTAATTGGGAGAACGGTCGGCTTTGATGCCGTGGTACCGAGTTCAAACCGCCGTGCACCAATGAATTTTTCGATCGAAAAATATATGTGCGCTTCTCACAGTTGCCCTCCGGTGAAGGAAAACATCGTTAAGAAACCAACCACCCCCGCATGGTGGTAGGACATATCTAGTGTCCGCCTGGCCAGCTACCACCCTCAAGTTAGAAAATCTGTCGCCAAACATCTAATGTGTTCAGGCAGCTATCCTTGAGAGCCAGTTCCCATTCTAGTCCACTTCTCTATCTTCGACCGCATCATCACTTAGCAACAGGTGAGATAGTGGTCAAACGCTAGCCTATAAGATATTAAAAAAAAAAAAATTATCCCCACCTTTATTTCTATCTCGCTCACAGTTACCGTAAGAATATCTGTCAAAAACCAAAATCAACGAGAAGAAAGGTGTAAAAACAATAGTATATCCAATAGCAACCTCCATTGTGTATAATCTTCTTGGGACTCTTCTACTAAAACCAGTACATTCTCCTATGTTTGAGGTATTTAACTCCATATCTCTGGAGACACTTATCAGATCTCGATAAAATTAAAATGGGACCACCTCAGAAACGTTTCCTACCTATTAAAAAAAGAATCATTTGGATCCGTTCACTATTCGAAGGAGAAAAAAAAAAAAAAGAAAAAAAAAAAACAGACGAATTGAGAACCTCCTCCTTTTTTGTGAAGTCGGTTAAAAAACCGACTTTACATGCCGCCAAAGCATGCCGCGATAGTGAAAATATCCACTAACCACAATCATGTCATCGTGGTATCAAATTTATTGTTTATCCTCATATCTCTGAAGATGATTATCAGTTCTCGATCAAATTTGAATAGGATCAAATGGGAGGCATAATCTCTCAAGCAAAAAAAGAGTTTTTTAAATCGGTTAAGATTTGACGAAGTACTAAGGTAACAAACATAAAAAAATAAATAAATAAATCCTCCTCCTTTTTTGTGAAGTCGGTTAAAAATATAAACATAATGATAGGCGAGCGTTTGACCAAGTTACCTAAACTCGCGTAGTGGTAATAACAAAATACAAAATATCTTTATTGACATAATTTCTGGTACAAATGTTTTGAATCCATAGGCTCCCGAACTATTCAAGCTGTGTTTCAAGAACCAATAACATCCGTGCGGAGCTGAGGCGGGTTGTGCTAGTGCACAATAAAACTATAACATGGCGTAATTTTACAATAAACGCCATCTAGTGAACGTTGACACGAAGCGAAAAATGCCAAATAAAACACGTTTTTAAAATATTTCTTACGTTTCATAAGATACAGCCCGGTGACAGACAGATGGACGGATAAAGGAGTCTCAGTAATAAAATTTAGTAAAATTTGGGTACGGAAACCTAAAAAGTTCAATACACTTGGAGCTGACTTCTGGATTTTTGTATATATTTTCCCCCACCCCGTACAAGCACCTGTAAATTGGCAAATATTTTTTTTTTGAATTGATAAAAAACCTCTACTGATAATATTAAAAGATTTACATAGGTTTGCATGGATCAGAACATCTTCGGTATAATGTGTGCAAAACTGCAAAGCAAAGCTTGTTCCATCCATAAACTACCAAATACCAATCAAATAACCAAAACCAACAAAATAACTCGTTCGGTACACCTTGGTCGTCTCTCTGTAATTCCAAGTTTTTAATTCTAACGCGTCAATGTCCATTACCCGTTAACCTTCGGGTGGTCTAAAGATGGCTACTACGAGTTTTAGAATGTTGTAAATCAATGGTTAAAATTATTTCACAAAAGCGTCTGTCTAGTCTAGACCATTCATCGTTTGATATTTATCGACTACCGCACATGAGTATTTACTCATGTGACCGCAGTCATCTTTTTTTTTTCGCAGAATTCAGACATTATGTCATCCGTTTATTGTTTTATGTGACAATATCTCTGAATTATTTAAAGAACAAAAGTATTTATATTATTTATTTTCATTAAATTTAAGTTCCTGATGTACATATTGTAATTGTTTGTTTATTAGGTTAAGTACTTATTTTTCAAATTACATTTTTTAAAGATGTGCTTAATTCCTATGCAGCATTCGCGCGGAAAGTTGACGGAAGCGTCGAATCCGTAAATAATGACTCCCTGGCCCTGGATATTTAAAAGACAGAGTTGAATATAAAGAGGTAAATCAGTTATAATATACAATCCATCAATGTATTGTATTTTAACAAATTATGCATTGGGCATGTTGTCCAAGAGGCGTGGGTAAGGATCCCGTCGATACAATAAAATTTTAGATTGTAAATAATAATATAATACAGAATAGAGAGAGAAGATAATGCAGAATTGTTCAGGCGAGTGAGCTTCGGCTTATAATTAGTGATGATCTCCTTCCAAGATGAAAAAGCCACCATTAGGACCAGCTGGAACGAAGATATTGTATTACCAATTCATGACTTTATCCACTCTGTCAAAATTCGCAGCGCCACTGAATCCTGTTTGTTGTTGAAAGGCATCTCATCTCCTATCCGCTTTGGTAGAGTCCGGGCTAGCAACTGCTAGAGATAATTAGTACCTACTAAACACTAGGAAGACATTAGTAGGACTCGTAGGCGAAAGGCTCCAGAGGCTGGAGCATCGCCGCAAAGTCGCTAGTTTATCAGTTTTCTATCAGATAAATTTCGGAAACTATGCCAACCAATTCGAGATGGATCCAATGGAGGAAATCTGTATTACCTTACGATGTTCGTAGCTAAATACCATACGCCGGTGACGGGCAGCAGCGTCACCGGTGCGAGAAGCTACGCCTGCGATCAGCCAACCCAGCTGCCCAGCGCGTGGGATTATTTGGGCAAAACCTGCATGGCACGCACAAATTTACAACGGCCCCCAGTTCCTGTTCGCCTCGCTATTCTTAACCAAGGCGATGGTTACGCTAACGACGGGGCAGGGGGTACTAAGAATCCCGGGGCGACGGAAGGCCGCCAAAACCGACTGACACTACTTACGGAGCCGAGACGTGGACACTGACGGTGCGACTATTTCACCAATTCAAAGTCGTTCAGGGAGCTACAGAGAGGGCTATGCTCGGAGTTTCTCTGAAGGATCGAATTTGAAACTAAGTCATCCGTCAAAGAACCATAGTTATCGACGTAGCTCAAAGAATTAGCAAGCTGAAATGGCAGTGGGCTTGTCACATCTGTCGTAGAACCGATAACCGTTGGGTTAGACGAGTTCTAAAGTGGAAACCACGGCTCGGCAAACGTAGTGTAGGACGCCCTCCGCCTCCAGCCAGATGGAGCGATGATATACGCAAGCTAGCTGGCAGCGGTTGGAAACGAATAACTAAGATCGAGCTCAATGGCGTGCCATATCTAGCAGTGGACGGACATTGGCTAATAGATGATGATGAAGCAATGGAATTCTTTGCCAGTGTCTTTTCCCCAATAATTGCAATACGGGGATCTCCAAATTGTGAGTGAACTGGTATCTTCTAGGCAAGCGTAGTAGGTACATCGTCGATCGCATCGTCACTTACCATAACGTGAGATAGTGGTCAAACGCTTACATAAATGAAATAAATCTAATATATAAAATACCTCGTGTCACAGTTTTCGTTGCCATACTCCTCCGAAACGGCTTGACCGATTTTGATGAAATTTTTTGTGCTTATCCGGTATCTATGAGAATCGGCCAACATCTATTTTTCATCCCCCTAAATGTTAGGGGTAGTCCACCCCAAAATTTTTTTATTTATTTTTTAGACAAAATTTTTAATTTCTATTTTTTTATGATACAACATACAAAAATACATACAATCCTCAATTTTCACCCTTCTACGATCAACCCTTATTTTTTAATAGCCATTTATTTATATGGCAAAACAACGTTTGCCGGGTCAGCTAGTATATATATATTTATTTATGATTATGGGTGACAATATTGATAGGTATATGACGGTACCTTTTCGTAGACCACTGCAATCAAACACAAAACAAACGCCTTCACTAACATTGAAGTGTGGAGACCTTGATTGTAGGTAGTAGTAATAATAAAGAACTCACTTAATCCATAACACCGTGTGACTTTTGACTTCGTAGTAGTTGATCCCACACTCAACACCCATAAACAATTTTTACGACGCATTGTGAGCCGTTTACGACTGGCCCAGCGATTGACTTCTGACCATAAACTCAGTTTTCTATGTTGTGGTCGCTGTTTTTGTCGTTTTCATATACGGCAGAGTTATTTACTAGGAAAATTACTGGCAACTTGTTTGATGAACAGTGCCACAGAATGAATAACAGTATCTAAAAGTACTTACAATGCGAAGACTGCAAAGACTTAGTTGAATTGTTCACATTTTTAGAGTTTATATTACAAGGATGTGAAAAATGTTGACGGTCTACCGGTAATAAATGTTTATATAAGTATTCCAACGTGGTTGGTCTATAATTAGGTACCTACCTATTTTAGTTGTTTCTCTACTGCAGCCGCCTGTTTTGAATTTTTTTACCGGACCACAATGCGTCGCGCAGAAATAGAGGTAATTAGCCCAGGTAAATAATAGCCCACTAGGAATAGAAGAAAAAGGATAAAAATAAAATATAATCGAGTGTGTGGACAGGTACAAGCGATTCCTTTAAGAATTGTTCACGGTGTGAATATTTCAAAAGTGACGTGGAAAGTGATAAACCACAATGTGGAAAGGGAAAAAGGGACTCAATTTTTGGGATTTTTGAAACTTTTCCCCTCCTTCCCCCCTCTGGCTATGCTATGCTGTCTATGTGGTTACATAGACGTTATTACTTTTGGTATGTTTACACTGTAAGCACTCAGAGTACCAAGTGTTAGTTTTTTATATTGGGTTATTTACTCGATCACATTAAAGTAAACGCAGATTTGTATAGAATTAAAAACTGCCATCTAATGCATACTAGGCTAGTAGTTCTGTGAGAACAGTAGACCTTGCGTACCCTTATAACCATGAAATAACTGACACTTTCCCCTTTTCCCTGGCTTCAATCAAAACAAAGCAATTTCAGAATTTGGGCTTTCAAAATAGGGATTAACTTTTTAGCGATTACTTGCGTTCTCTTTTTTGCAACATCTTGTGTAGAATAAAGTCCTTAGTGTGACTCTCCAATTTGACTGAAATCCGTCGATATATAACGCTACAGCCAACTTCGCCACTTTTTCTCCACCACTCCTCCTTTTTACAAGCTTTTATTAACTTGCAATGTATGTATGTATGTATGTAACTATGTTTGTTCGGGTGGAATCTTGGAAGCTAAATTAGACCCACTTCCCGATGTCCGATTGGACTCAAATTTGGTGTACTTATGTATCTTCGGTGACAATAAAATGATATGGTACCATGGAGCTGGTCTGATGATGGAAACGGAAGGTGGCCACGTCATCTCTGTGATAAAACAATATAACCCCACCGAATTTGGTCTCGATTGATTTGTCTTGAAGAGAACTTTACGCCTTGATGATATCCAGGGTCTGATGATGAAGCTGGAAGGTGGCCACGGTATCTCTGTGATAAATCAACATAACCCTACCGAATTTGGGCTCGATTGATTCGTCTTGAAGAGAACTTTACACCAGGTTAATATCCAGGGTCTGATGATGAAGATGGAAGGTGGCCACGGCATCTCTGTGATAAATCAACGTAACTCTACCGAGTTTGGGCTCAATTGATTCGTCTTGAAGAGAACTTTACACCTAGATAATATCCAGGGTCTGATGATGAAGCTGGAAGGTGGCCACGGCATCTCTGTGATAAAATAACGTAACCCCATTGAATTTGGGCTCAAATAATTCATCTTGAGGAGCACTTTACACTTAAATGATAGCCAGAATCTGATGATGAAGCTGTAAGGGGGCCATGGCATTTCTGTTATAAAGCAACATAGCCCCACCGAGTCGATTGATTTTCCGCGAAGAGCACTTTACCCATAATCACATCAAATATCCGTGGAATATTTTAAAACATCATGCCTTCTCTTAAATACTTAGGTAGTAGGTAGGTAGTCGGTATCTATACCTACCTACTAAAAAGTTAAAAATAAATTCTAGTAAGTATTTGGCGTGTAGGTACTTACCTATATTTTTAAAAGCTTGAGGCACTGAAGTTTGGTAATTACCTAGCCTGAAAAACGGGTAGTGCTTCAAGCTTTTAAGAATATAGGTAAGTACCTACACGCCAAATACTTACTAGAATTTATTTTTAACATTTTAGTTCATTGTCTTAGATAAAAGCTTGTTTTTAAAAATATTTTTTATTTATAATTTATTGAAAATATTTTCGCATAATCTTATGTAGGTAGTAGGTATGAAGACCTTAGTGTGCTTCACAAATTTTATCGAAATACGTCGATAAATAACGTTACAAAACTTAGATTCTAATTCTCTAGATATTCTTAAAAAGAAACATAAGCCTTTTTATCTCCTCTTTAAGATTTTTGAAGAATCATATTTTTATTTGCAATTGGTTGGTCAAAAAAAGCAAATCAAAGTGGCATTGAACAGCAGACCTTGATTTTTTGTAGAAACAAATTTTGCTCTAGAAGCATATTCCAGAGAGAAAACGGGGAATACGTTTGTATGGAAAAGTGCACCCCGCGTTTGTTAGTAAGTAGTTGCTATTAGTCCATCGCACAATAAAGTCAACTCGATAACATAGGAACAACTAATTTGTGAAAATCGGTTAATAAGGAGTAAAGCAACAATGTAGGTATTTGTACAATTACGTACATTGACAAGACCTGCTTTTCTTCCGTTTGGGGTCGAAACCATGGGCCCGTGGGGTCAACAAGCACGCGGTTTTGTTAGGGAGCTGTCTAGACGCCTAATCGATGTCTCCCACGACCAAAGAGCTGGCGCTTACCTCGGGCAACGCATTAGTTTCGCGATTCAGAGGTAATGTCGCCAGCTTTTTGGGTACTCTACCAGCAGACAGCGACCTAAATTCCATTTATTATTTGTAGTTTTTATTTGAATTAATAATCATAGTTAATATTTTAGTTTAATAAGTTTTTTAAATTACGTACATAAACATAGGATGTTATATTATAAGTAATAATTTTCTCTTCTTTCTTTAGTTCTTAATCAAGTAAAACAGCGGCATATGAAACCGTAACGGCATATGAATTAGACTTAACAAGTAATAGAGTAGACACAGCGACAGTGATAAATAATGGGTTGTCAGTGTTGTCACGATACGGCGGCAACACCGCAATTATTTAGCATTAACTTACCTACAATATGATAACGCCGTCATTAAAAACGATAATGTCAGCGATTAGCCACCGGAATCAAGGACGATAATAGAGCAGTTATAAACTGTGCTAATTATCATAACAACAAAGAAAAAATAAGTTAGGTAACATAGGCTTTGTAGATCTCAGTCATATCTGTACTATTATTTATTCTGTGGTCTGTAGTGTGGTAAGAAAGAAATGTCGCTAAGAGCGATCTCTACCAGGCAAACTTAGGATGACACGAAATATTTTCAAAATCAAAGCAGTAGATGGTAGATGTAATATATTGTAGCCAACTAGCTTAGTTAGCCGTTCTATCAACAGCCTAGCCTCTTTACTAAACAGCGCCGTTTAACTAACGGTCTGAATGATATTCAGCCATTTAAGAGCGAACGCGGGGTGCACTTTTCCATACAAATATGTATTCCCCCGTTTCCTCCCTGAAAAATGCTTCTAGAGCCAAATTTGTTTCTACAAAACATCAAGGTCTTCTGTAGTCATGCCTCCATCACTTTTCTTGACCAACCAATTGTAAATAGAAATATGGCACTTCAAAAATCTCAAAGACGAGATTAAAAGGCTTATATTTATGTTTGCAATTTGTTGGTCATAAAAAGCAAATGATAGGGGCATAGCTACAGCAGACCTTGATTTTTTGTAGAAACACACTTTGCTCTAGAAGCATTTTCCAGGGAGGAAACAGGGAAATACGTTTGTATGGAAAAGTGCACCCCGCGTTCGCTCTTAAACGTCTTCTGTACCTTCATTTAAAGGCCATGGCGTCGGTTCTGGCGACCCGCGGCCGCTGCCGCAGCTCCCTTTCTCGCGGTGGTCACTGTTCTATAGTGTGTTGCGTTAGTGTCAGACTAAGCCAGTTTATTAAATATTGTAACAAACGCTATGGTTGAATATCATTCAGGCCGCTAGTTGAAACTAAAGAGGCTAGGCTGTTGATTGAACGGCTAATAATTATTATTAATATTAATTAAGCTAGTTGGTTGCGACATATACATATATGTAATACAAAATATGTACTTAGCTAAAACTTTATGACAAATACGGGTTTACAAATGCTACTCTATACTTTAAAATTAACAACCTACATAAACATATTTCCTAATAATATATAAATATAAATAATAGTTAAAAGTTCCATCACAGTTTTTTTTTTTTCAGAATCAGAAATCATTTATTGATGCTGACTATATAATAATTATGCTAGGTCACATTGCAATTGTTGGTAATGTCAGTCTACCCACATCGGGCATTCAATATAAGTACAATATTTGTTTTTGGTACATTTTTATAGTTAGGCCTTCTGAAAAAAAACATGTGCGACATTATAAAACTCCTAGAATCGATGTCAAATTAAATTACAATAAAAACTTTATCAGAGTAAATAGTTTTTACTAAAAAAATTTTTAAGTTGTATATTATGTATACTATTTGTAAGTATTTGATGTACTTAAATAAACAATTATATTTTCAAATAAAAAAAAAAGTTAAAAATAAAGATAAGCAAGTAGTTAAATCCAGTCTATTTACAATGGGTTTAAAATAATAGAATCAAAATAGTTATTTGTTATGAAAGGCTGCAAAGTTGGTTTTCGCGAGTACTGTGTTGAAACCAGAGCAAGCAAGCAAAGGATTCTAGGATTGATTCAAATATAGAAATCCTGAGCGTAGCGAGAGTTTCAAAAGCTCGAGACGCAGAAAAACTGTCAGACTTAGAGACAACGCACAGCCTAAACCGCACAGAGAAGATACTAGGTCCTACCGCTGGTCGTAGAGACTTGAAATTTGGAGGGTACATTTGTCTTAATAAGGTGTACTAAGAAAATATTATATAGAAGATAGGATATTAGGAGAAACAAGATTCGTTTTTCGTAATTCGAAACTTCACACAAGTATTTCTATAAATAAATCAGTAAACATGTGTTTCAGGCTTTTTCGAAATCCCACCCGTGAAATGAAATGGGGTAATAAAGTCTGAAAATCAGTATTGTTTCGGATTGCGCTGAAACTTGGCAAGCAGATAGTTATTATGACGGTATCTCGCTAAGAAAGGATTTTCCAAAATTCACCCCTTGAGGGAATGCAACGGAGGTTCAAAGTTTGTATGGAGAAACAAGATTAGATAGTTTTTTATTTTTTAGTAAATAAATAAGTAAATACGTGATTCAGGATTTTTCGAAATTTCACCCCTAAGAGGGTGAAATGGGCAACTAAGTCTGAAAATAAAAATGGTTTTTCGGGTTTTATAAAAGCGTGTATGAGTGTAGGAAAACGAGAAAATTATTGGATCGAGAAAAGTACCTTATCTTCTATCGTGTAACTAAAATGTTGATCTATCAAATTTATATTCTACGTTTCGCTGCCAGGTGTATATCGCCTTAAATTGAACCTCCATATTATTTATGCGCATAATCAGCTAGTATCGAAACATGCGTCGATCATTGATACCAACATTGATAATGTAAAAATAACTTGCCTTCATTAATATTTTATTTTATAATAGGAAAATGTATGAACAGAGACGTTTATTGTAGTCGTGTATTACAGGAGAATATGCGGTCGATACATAAAAAGGTAATTATTTCCTGCCCTTAATGGTACTTATATTGCAAAGCTAGCCTATCAAATTACAGGGCGTATCGGAGACTTCACTTCTTTGTATGCTTCGAGGTAACAGGTGCAATGCGGTGCCAAAGTGTATGTTATGGGCAGATGTTATCGCTTACAGCATCTTATAATAACATAGAAAATATAACATATAATTTCTAAAGGTGGCTGCGCCGCGCGGTGTTGCCGCGGTTTTCTGGGATATACGGTAGCATATGTTTTTTTATGTTTGATGAAATTCATATGGCAAGTTATTGAATATTTTGATTGCCATAATATGACCATTTTTGTTGCACATTTTCAGTCTGTTATGGGGCATTAGCAATGGTTTCTAGGCCTAGCGTGTTCAATATCTACGACCACATATTCGCTTACCACCAGGGCCGGTAGTCTCTACATGCATAGCGATGAATTTTGACCGATAATCGTCGATAAGAAAAGAGATGCAAATATACAACTGTCTAGCTGCATCACTTTCTAGTAGACGTTTGCGATGACAAGACGCATCGCTATCACTGTAGAGACTTCCATCCCAGGTGAGATAGTAGTCAAACGCTAGCCTATAACACAGAATAAATAATAATAGAAGAATCACCCTTGCTGATTCTTCTGCACGCATCGGTCTCCGGATGAACTTGGATAAGACCAAGATTATGTTTTACGAACATGTTTTACCGGAACCGATTGCCCTAAACAGAGTTCCTCTCGATGTTGATCACGAATCCGTCTGTCTACCTTGGGCAAAACTTGCAATTGGGTAGAAACAATTTCGAAAAGGAAGCTCGTAGAAGGATACAGGTGGGATGGCCAGCATTTAGAAAACTTCGTCGAGTCTTTTCATCGCCTGTACCGCAAAGCCTGAAGACGAAATTCTTTAACGAGTGCGTCCTACCTGTTATGTTACGGACACACCGCGGCGTCCTGCGATCTGCGGGCGCGATACAAGTACATTTCAATTGTTTTCTGATCGCGATTGGTGTGAACCAGTCGATACAGTTACTACTGCGCTATCTGATCGCCGCCAAGATCGCGCATGCAGGACGCCGCGGTGTGTCCGTACCTTTATTACTTACGGAGCCGAGACGTGGACACTGACAGTGCGAATGGTTCACCAATATAAAGTCGCTCAGTGAGCTATGGAGAGGGCTATGCTCGGGGTCTCTCTGAAGGATCGAATTCGAAATGAAGATTGCGCCAGAGGACCAAAGTTATCGACATAGCTCAAAGGATTAGCAAGCTGAAGTGCCAGTGGGCTGGTCACATCTGTTGTAGAACCGATAACCGTTGGGGTAGACGTGTTCTAGAGTGGAGAACACGGCACGGTAAACGTAGTGTAGGGCGCCCTCTAGCTAGGTGGAGCGATCATAATATCATCGCTCGCATCATATATTATTAACGTGACCATACGTCCCGCTTTGGGCGGGACAGTCCCGCTTTCAGGCAGTCTGTCCCGGTGTCCCCCGCAAGGCCAAAATTGTCCCGCTTTTGCAAATAGACCAAACGATAGTTTAAAATGTATTTAAGTGTAGTTTGATGTGTTTAAGTGTAGTTTAAAATGGGAATTTCGGGAATTTTTATACATATAAACCTTCCTCTTGAATCACTCTACCTATTACAAAAAACCAAGCATCAAAATCCGTTGCGTAATTTTAAAGATTTAAGCACACAGACAAACAGACAAACAAACAGACAAAAATAGCGACTTTGTTTTATACTATGCTATGTAGTGATTCGCAGATGTCCCGCTCTGAAATAAAATATAAATGGTCACGTTATATATTATACGCAAGTTGGCTGGCAGCAGTTGGAAACAAAGTACTGAAGATCGAGCTCAGTGGCGTGCCATAGGTGAGGCCTGTGTCCATCAGTGGACAGAGATAGGCTGATGATGATGATAATAATAAGGTATTAAAAAACATTATACATTTCATTTTCAGATAGGTACCTAATTTGATAACTCTTAGTAAATGTTTACTAGATCTATAGGCAAATCGGTACTTTTTAACATTATAGTATAGCCTTAAATCTTCGAACCAGATATATAGCCACTACATACACAGCAAAGAAAGTTATAGGATGTACAGCATTCCACACCACCCTTAATAATACGCCTATCGATATTGCACTATTGTATTGCATCCTATTCACTTCTTACAATAAGTTAATGGCCTGTACTCATCAAAATCAATAAATAATTATTCACTCCTTATCATCTCACAGTTTCTCTCACCATTAACATTTTCCCGCCCAAAGCGACGAAAATCAACGCGATTCAATCTGCGTTTCATCATTTTCGACATCCTCCAACATTAATCTTCCATTCACCAAGTTTTTCTTTTGCACTTGTCTTTTAAACACTACGCAATTTTGAACTTTACTGGGAAGAATACAAAAGTCACAACAACGGTATTCTCAGATTTATCAGCAAAGTTATCGATGCTTAAACCGAGAAGAAAGCAGTCTTCGAAACTTTCAACGTAGCCCGAGGCACCTCGGAATTTTTCGCGCCGCTTAATCGTTTTCTAGAGCAGGACAGCGATGTTAATCGGGAATGTTAGAAAAGGATGGAGAGTGATAATAGACGAGGGTTTTAGGAATTGATTGCAGGGGTGAGCCACCCCACATTTTCTATTCATTGTTAACGCCGCAGGCTGGTGGGGTGACGTCGCGTGCATTTTTTGTTTCTCTCTTATTTAATTTGCAATGGAGTATTTTGAATATGCAATTTACATGGAGGACATGTTGTACTGCACACATGGATGGCATTGCGATTACATTGTTACATGCATAGTTTATTTATTTTCTCAACACCATTTCGTAAGCATGTTGACTTAGCAATCAAATTACATAAACTAGCTGCGCCCCGCGGCTTTACCCGCGTTTAATGCTGGTATTCCTGGTTATAAACCTTCCTCTTAAATCACCACTCATCTATGGCTGAAAACTGCCTTAAAATCCGTTGATATTTTAAAAGATCTACTTACGACGAGCGAACTTGTTTTATAGTATACTATGTAAAGGAGCTCGTGTTCTTGTGTTACTTTCATTCGGCAGCGTATCTGCATTGATGATTCCTTTTCTTCTTGGTGTGACACGACTGCGGGTATTCCTTAGGGCGGCGTTCTATCTCCTCTTCTTTTTGTTTTTTTAATTAACTCTATCTCTCAACAGCTTTCTACTTTAGGAAGTTTAGGCCACTTGTATGCAGATGATATGCACAGACAGGTATCACTCTCTCAGTTATCAGATGCCATCACACAGACAAATTCTGAGCTAAATTGTGTTCTCAAATGAAGTAATGGTACGGAATTAGTGGGAATCCGGTGAAAACACAATTCATAGTTATCGGCGGTTCCAGGATGATATCTAAGATTGACTGGTTTCGCCTACCTCAGGTAATATTTAACGGAACACATAATAGTTACCTATCAGCGATAGAGTCAAGAACCTAAGGAAGGATACTCTTTGATAAGACATTTTCTTGGGCACCGTAAATAGCTGAAGTTAGTCGTAAGATTTTCGCATCTGCAGGTTCACTACGAACATTACGTAATCTTCTTCCAATTTCCACCAATACTGCACTTGCACAATCCCTTCTGCTTCATACATTAGATTATGCTAACACTTGCTATTTGGATTTATCCGAGGAACAGCTTAGTAAGATTGAGAGACTGCAGAACCTTTGTATACGGTTCATATTTGGATTACGCAAGTATGATAGTATCTCGGAATTCTGTAAAAAGCTGAAATGAAAAGGTTAACTATTCGTCTTCGCCAGAATAATCACGTCCTTTTTTTTTCTATACTGTATTCTATTTATATCGTCTACCCCTTCCTACCTTATTGTACGTTTTTCCTGCTCCTTTCAAATCCGTTTTCCTTGAGATCCGCCGAAACTCTCCAACTTTTAACCCCCATCCACTCCTCATTTCTGCCAAAGGAGATTATCTTAAAATCCATAGTGAAAGCCCATTACTTTTCCTAAACATGATAAAACTACAACACTACTGTTACCTTATATAACATATCAGGTAACAATATTGTTGCAGTTATGTACTTATATATGTATTATTTGCATTATTTATATATTTGCATTTTATATTTATTATTATTTTGCATATATATTATTACTTATATTTATGAATGTTAGATATTATTTATATAGAGTATTTTTAATGTATTACTATATTATCCACATATATTTTTTTTATCCTAGGCTTAGGTGTTTCACAATATAATATTTAAAAATAATAAATAAAGTTACTACAAAACATAGAATATTATAAAAACCAAAACCTAGCGTACCGCCGGCAGCGGAGCAGGGCCCCAGCTACCAGTGGTTATGGCTGCAGAGAGAGGAACCTCCTGACGATGCATGCCGTGTCAAGAAGTACCGCCTTCTGTATCTGGCCCTTGATCCAGCCGTCTAGTGAGAGTCTCTTCAGATGTTGGTCGAGACTCTTCTCTATCAGGTCGTTCGCCGAAACGACTATCGGGACAATGATAGTCGTTGAGTCAACATCCCACATAGCGGTAACCTCGTGGGCCAAGTCAAGGTACTTGCTGAGCTTGTCCTTCTCGGCCTTCACGAGGTTCTCGTCATGCGGGATGGTGATGTCGACTAACACTGCCCGCCGCTGGGACCGGTCGACTATCATGATATCAGGTTTATTGGCCACAATAGTCCTGTCCGTGATAACCGAGCGGTCCCAATAGAGCAAAGCACGACCATTTTCGAGAACTGGCTCAGGTGCATACTTATAGTACGGCACCTCGGACTCGATAAGGTCGTATTGCAGAACAAGTTGCTGGTGGATGATCCTGGCATGGAATGTATTTAATTTTAATTCTAAATAAGTATACTTACTTCACGAATAACTGTCTAGTATTTTATTGCCTTATGGATAAGACTGTATACGGCACTCATAAATTGGCTATCACATTCTTGAATATCTCTGTATTTACCTACATTCTAGCGCCCGTGGCCCGTATGAGGGCCCGGTGGCGTAATCGGGAGAACGGTTGGCTTTGATGCCAGAGGTACCGAGTTCAAACTGCCGTGCACCAATGGATTTTTCTATCGAAAAAGAAACCAACAACCCCCGCATGGTGGTAGGACACTATCTAGTGTCCGCCTGGCCAGCTACCACCCTCAAGTTAGATAATCTGTCACCAAACATCTAATGTGTTCCGGGAGCTATCCTTGAGAGCCAGTTCCCATTCTAGGCCTAGCGTGCTTACCATCTTCGACCGCATCATCACTTACCAACAGGTGAGATAGTGGTCAAACGCTAGCCTATAAGACATTAAAAAAAAATCTGACAAAATATAACATTTATTTATTATTGATTATTATTGTCTTGATTGCTTGTAAGCATACATTTCTGAACCCAAGCATATTTGATAGGTAATCAATATATATGTCATAAATTGTCATTACTGACAGTATTTAAAATTTATTGACATTTTTAAAATCTACATGGCTTGAATTCACAAAAACTTTTACTGAAAAATTTTACAAGCTTTTATTTAACTTGCAATGTATGTATGTAAGTATGTACTCGTATGTCACTATGTATGTTGGGGTGGAATCTTGAAAGCTAAATTGGACCCACTTTCCGATGTCCGATTGGACTCAAATTTGGTGTACTTATGTATCTTCGGTGACAATACAATGATATGGTACCATGGAGCTGGTCTGATGATGGAGACGGAAGGTGACCATGGGATCTCTGTGATAAAACAACATAATCCCACCGAGTTTGGGCTCGATTGATTTGTCTTGAAGAGAACTTTTTACCTAGATAATATCCAGGGTCTGATTATGAAGCTGAAAGGTGGCCACGGCATCTCTGTGATAAATCAACATAACCCTATCAAGTCTGGGCTCGATTGATTCGCCTTGAAGAGAACTTTTCACCTAGATGATATCCAGGGTCTGATGATGAAGATGGAAGGTGGCCACGGCATCTCTGTGATAAATCAACGTAACTCTACCGAGTTTGGGCTCGATTGATTCGTCTTGAAGAGAACTTTACACCTAGATGATATTTAGCGACTGGTGATGAAGCTGGAAGGTGGCCACGGCATCTCTGTGATAAAATAACGTAACCCCAGTGAATTTGGGCTCAAATGATTCGTCTTGAGGAGCACTTTACACTTAAATGATAGCCGAATCTGATGATAAAGCTGTAAGGTGGCCATGGCATTTCTGTTATAAAGCAACATAAATCAATCGACATATATTTGGATATGAATACAGGTAAACCTGTAATCACATCCAAATATCCGTGGAATATTTTAAAACATCATGCCTTCTCTTAAATAGGTAGTCGGTATCTATATCTACCTACTAAAAAGTTAAAAATAAATTATAAGCATAAAATATTTTTTAAAACGAGCTATTATCTGGGACAATGAACTAAAATGTTAATGACTCATGCTTTTAAAAATATAGGTAAGTACCTACACGCCAAATACTTACTAGAATTTATTTTTACCATTTTAGTTCATTGTCCCAGATAAAAGCTTGTTTTTCAAAATATTTTTTACTTATAATTTATTTATACTTGACACTGGCTAAATACACTAATCGTGTGGAGCAATGACCCTTATACATTTGCGGTTAACCGTATCGACGGGATAAACAATTGAACATCAAATGCAATCATTTGATGTTCAATTGTTTAGTTTTTTAACCCAGTAACATTTTGGCAAAATAATTTGTGTTATATATTATTTTTAAGTCAATTATTCACTGTTTTTAATACTGACAAAGACAATTCCATGAATAAAAAAATCATAAAAATTGGTCCAGCCGTTCTTGAGTTATAAGTGTAGTAACTAACACGACTTTCCTTTATATATATAGATTATTATTCATTATATACTATAATTTTAGTAATCTAGTTTGTGTATTATTGTTTTTTATTAATATAATTTCTTTTCTCAGATCATTAATTTTATTGTACGCTACCTGGGGGTATATATATATAAATTATAGTTTCTGTTTGTATTGTCCTTTTCCATACCAAGGTTGTCTGGAAGAAATTGGTCTATGCGACAAGACCGCCGATTGTATTGCCTTATTATTCTATTGTTTAAATTTTATTACACAGTATGTGGGTAAATATTTTAATTTTTTTGGTAATCAAAAAAGATTTTTTGTATTTTCTTGTATTGTATTATTTTACCAAGTCGTAATTTTTACAGTAATACTGAATTTACTATCCTCTTTCATAGTATAATACAAACAAGTAATATTTAAAAAAAACCTTTTTAAACACAAGCTTTTACATAACCCAGAGTACTTAAGTTAAGACAAATCTAACGAGTCCAAACACGACGGGTATGACATGTGTAGTTTAGGAGTTCCTATGGCCACCTTCCAGCTCCATCATCAAATCAGTTCGATGGTACCATAACATTGCATTGTCATCCGATCTACATATGTGTGCAAAATTTCAGCTCAATCGAACCCCTGGAAGTCGCTCTAAAATCAATCGCAAGATTTGTGACGGACAAATAAATTCGCCGCGAAGTAGAGATAAAGTTTGTAATAATATAAGATGTATTTTATCTACTCCCTACACCTAAGTACTTCACTGACCGCTTGGGGTTTTTAATTAATTAAAAACTAACCGTGTTTATGTGCATACACATATATAGCCCTAAAAAAATACAAAAAATATTATATTATCTTATTCTTGCAATCCCATCTATATTTTTTAATAGAATATTTAAATAAATATTATTAAAAAAAAATCGCAATAAGTCAACACTCTTTTTATTCAAACTGGAAGTGAACAATTAATCATCATATTATCATCATAATGAGCCGGTGTCAGTCCACTGCTGGACGTAGGCCTCTCCCAAGATACGCCACTGAGCCCGATCTTCGGCTCTTCTTTTCCAGTCACTGCCCACCGCTTTTTGTATGTCGTCGCCCTACCTACAATTAATAATAGGTAGGTATCATCTTTGGTTTTTCTTATTATCACGATAATCCGCCGGTATTCGTCCCCTGTTGAACATAGGCCTCTTCAAAGGCACAGCACCACTACTTAAGCCCGATCTACGGCTTCTCTTTTCTTCCAATCTCTGCCCATCGTTTTGTTTTTTTCCTTTGTTTTTTTGGAGTGTATGTTATGCAATTTCTCTGTAAATTGTGAACAGATTTGAATGATTCTTTTTTTAATGGGTAGGTTTCGTTTCCGAGGTGATTTTATTGTAATTTCATCGATATCTGATTAGTATCTCCAGAGATATGACGATAAACATCTCAAGCTTGCTACTGAAGTTGACTCGCGGGGCATGGAAGTCGGTTGTTTTAGTTTTTAAACTATCTTAATTATTTTCTATGTTATATATATCTTTATAAAATAATATTATAAGATACATTCTTAATTTACAGAAAAAATATTAGATTAGGCACTACAGAGCAATTAATAATTGTAAACTAATACAACTGACTTCAATGCGCCGCGAATCAATTTCAGTAGCCAGTTTGAGACGTTTATCGTCATATTTTTGTAGATACTAATCAGATATCGATGAAATTACAAAAGGGATTACCTCGGAAATGTACCCTACCGATTAAAAAAGAATAATTTGTATCGGTTGACAATTGACGGAGTAATCGCGTAACATACACACAAAAAAAGAAGAAAAAAGTAAACATACAGACGAATTGAGAACCTCCTCATTTTTGGAAGTCGGTTGAAAGTAGTGGGTCTTTTTCTTATAATCTTGCAACATAAAATGTATGTAGGTACGTATGAAAAAAAATATGACTGGTTTCCGGTAATTTGGCTCCGTTGCAAGACGTGTGAGCACAATGATTGCACCAATTGATAAAGAACTGCACATTAGATAAAAAATACTTATGTTTGCAGGCATACTGGCTTACTCTATTCAGGAGCTATCTTTAGTCGTACGCTCTTGGCAGAGCGGTCGTGGTATCATGATGATTTTCTTCTGTGCTCCGGGTCCCGATGAACACACAATGCGCCGCCATCCGTCTCTAATTGAGAGCTTTTCGGGTGCATTTCACAATGGACTCCTGCGTGGCAGCTATTTTAGGGTGGTGGTGGGGTTGCCCCGTTTCTGCAGCGCCTCGGGCATGTTTGCTGATGCACACACGAGCTGTTTCCACGCGAGCATGCGCAGACGCAGTGCGTCCTTGGTGCGCAGGGTGTGGCACAGTTCCAACATCGTCCTCAAAATGATAGCTGACAGGCTAGATTTACATTATTCGGCACTGCTGTAATGGACATCTGCCTAGTAGTGCCAGTATGTCAAGGAAATCATTATGATTATTATGTATCGTTGTTTTATTTATTTTTCTATATTGATAATAATGAATTGAATTGTATTTAAACCTATATTGGACATATTATGTTTCTTTGAAGTGTCTCACACTTTATATTTTTTGTAAATTGTTAAACACAATCCAAAATTTAATCGTACCGACGGGACTCGAACCCGCACCCCCCGGATTACACGTCCAGGTGCTCTGCCAATTAAGCCACGGTTCGATACATCGATACAACGAAATTAGTGGATTGCATTTGTTAACCCAATTATGCATTGGTCGCGCCATCTATGACTACTTATTACGTAAGTTAATCATTCGGAAGAAATCATTACAGTTTTCAAATCCGACGAGAGATGTTGCACTGCGTAAATCAAATATTATGTTTCTTTGAAGTGTCTCACACTTTATATTTTTTGTAAATTGTTAAACACAATCCAAAATTTAATCGTACCGACGGGACTCGAACCCGCACCCCCCGGATTACACGTCCAGGTGCTCTGCCAATTAAGCCACGGTTCGATACATCGATACGACGAAATTAGTGGATTGCATTTGTTAACCCAATTATGCATTGGTGGCGCCATCTATGACTACTAAACTGATTAACTTACGTAATATATAATTAAGTATAATAAGAACCGTGGCTTAATTGGCAGAGCACCTGGACGTGTAATCCGGGGGGTGCGGGTTCGAGTCCCGTCGGTACGATGAAATTTTGGATTGTGTTTAACAATTTACAAAAAATATAAAGTGTGAAACACTTCAAAGAAACATAATATTTGATTTACGCAGTGCAACATCTCTCGTCGGATTTGAAAACTGTAATGATTTCTTCCGAATGATTAACTTACATAATAAGTAGTCATAGATGGCGCCACCAATGCATAATTGGGTTAACAAATGCAATCCACTAATTTCGTCGTATCGATGTATCGAACCGTGGCTTAATTGGCAGAGCACCTGGACGTGTAATCCGGGGGGTGCGGGTTCGAGTCCCGTCGGTACGATGAAATTTTGGATTGTGTTTAACAATTTACAAAAAATATAAAGTGTGAGACACTTCAAAGAAACATAATATTTGATTTACGCAGTGCAACATCTCTCGTCGGATTTGAAAACTGTAATGATTTCTTCCGAATGATTAACTTACGTAATAAGTAGTCATAGATGGCGCCACCAATGCATAATTGGGTTAACAAATGCAATCCACTAATTTCGTCGTATCGATGTATCGAACCGTGGCTTAATTGGCAGAGCACCTGGACGTGTAATCCGGGGGGTGCGGGTTCGAGTCCCGTCGGCACGATGAAATTTTGGATTGTGTTTAACAATTTACAAAACATATAAAGTGTGAGACACTTCAAAGAAACATAATATTTGATTTACGCAGTGCAACATCTCTCGTCGGATTTGAAAACTGTAATGATTTCTTCCGAATGATTAACTTACGTAGTAAGTAGTCATAGATGGCGCCACCAATGCATAATTGGGTTAACAAATGCAATCCACTAATTTCGTCGTATCGATGTATCGAACCGTGGCTTAATTGGCAGAGCACCTGGACGTGTAATCCGGGGGGTGCGGGTTCGAGTCCCGTCGGTACGATTAAATTTTGGATTGTGTTTAACAATTTATATTGGACATGTTTTAATAATGATTTAATTCCTAATGTAAATTTGAATATGAGTAGTTAAGTAACTAATACGACATTTTTTGTAATTATAATTTATTGTAAGAATTTTATGAATTTACAATTTAATTTAAGAAAATAGTGATTTGTTATAACATTTGATAATATGGGCATTGCCTGAAATAAACGGATTTTATTTATTTATTTTATTTATAAGGTCTGTCCAGCGCGTTAGTGATCGACCGCGGGACCGCTTCCCCTCCAATAGATCCTGAACCACTGGACGCTCCATAGAATTTTCATTCCAGTACCCTTAGTACGACCCCGTACTGTACAAATGCAAATACGGGATGTAAGGGAGCACAAAGGGATGTAAGGGAGCACAAAGGGATGTAAGGGAGCACAAATACGACCTCGGTGCTCCCAGCCAACCTCACCTGCCCGTGGTGCATCCTGCTGACCAACAGACGGGGCTCTGGCGACCGGCAAATGGCGGTATAACCATTCATATCTATGGCGTAGCTAAATTCTACAGGCCGGTGACGGGCAGCAGCGTCACCGGTGCGAGAAGCTACGTCCTGCGATCGCCAACACGCCTGCCCAGCGTGGCGATTAGGGCATATCCCTCCCAAGGGATGCAAAAAAGTATGGAAAAATTATGGAAGGACACCTAAAGCCAAGGCCCCCAGTTCCCGGCCGCCCTGCTATTCCTGACCACGGCGGCGGTCACGGTAACGGCAGGGCAGGGGGTGCTAAGAATCCCCGGGCTACGGTAGGCCGCCAGAAAAAACTGACCCTCGCAACCTATAATGGACGCACGATTCGGCTGGACGATCATCTGGCGCAGCTGGAGGAGGAGCTGAAACACATAAGATGGCACATACTGGGGCTAAGTGAAGTCCGAAGACAGGGAGAGGACACCATAACCTTAGAATCGGGCCATCTTATGTACTACAGAGAAGGAGATCAGCCATCCCAAGGCGGCGTCGGGTTTCTGGTCAACAAGGTTCTCAGTGACAACGTTGTAGAAATCTCCAGTGTGTCGACCAGGGTAGCGTACCTCATAATTAAGTTAACCAAGAGGTACAGCCTCAAGGTTATCCAGGTCTACGCACCGACCTCGACACACTTGGATGATGAGGTGGAGAGCATGTATGAAGATATCTCCAGAGCTTTACACACCACCTCCAAGGCTCACTACAACGTTGTCATGGGAGACTTTAACGCCAAAGTGGGAGTACAAACTTGCGGCGAATCGTCTATAGGACCACACGGATTTGGGAGTAGGAATCACAGGGGACAAATGCTCGTCAATTTCCTCGAGAGGGAGGGGCTTTTCTTGATGAACTCGTTCTTCAAGAAACAGCCCCAAAGGAAATGGACGTGGCAAAGCCCCGACTTTGTGACTAAAAACGAGATTGACTTCATCATTACGGACAAACGGCGCATATTCAGAGACGTCTCAGTGATCACTAGGTTTAATACTGGAAGTGATCACCGACTGGTACGAGGCACTCTGGATATCGACTTTAAAGCCGAGAGATTCCGATTGATGAAGTCTACGCTCCGTCCGAACCTACTCCAAACCGTTGTTGGGTCCGAAACATTCCAATTAAAATTGGAAAATCGATTCGCTGCCTTGGAAACCACAGATGACGTAGACCAGAAACTCGAAGAAGTGGTGGAAATCCTCAGGGATGAAGGGACGAAGTTTTGCGAGAGCAAGCGTACGGGCAAAAAGTCCAAACTCTCGGCAGAAACACTTCGGCTAATGGAAGAGAGACGAACAGACCCTTTGTCAGCTTTGTCAACTAACCTGGTGCGCAACAAATCCATAAAGAAGCTGGTACGACGCGACCTCCGATCCTCTAACACGCTCTTGATTAAAGAATCAATTGAGCAGAATCGGGGGTCGAAAGTGTTCGTCCAGCCTCTGGGTAGAAGCCACCTCACAAAGCTGACAACGTCAACGGGGAACGTCGTCGCATCCAAGCCGGAGATTCTGTCGGAAGTCGAAGACTTCTACGGCAAGCTCTACGCATCGCATGCTTCAAGGCCCGAACCCGATACTGAGGATTCTAGAGCAACCTTAACCCGCCACTTCACAGAAGATCTGCCCGAAATTAGCCGAGACGAAATCGTGATGGCCCTTAAACAACTCAAAAATGGAAAAGCCCCAGGAGAAGACGGAATCACAACGGAGCTTTTAAAAGCCGGAGGAGCTCCAGCAGTTCAACATCTTCAGCAGCTATTTAATTCCGTTCTTTTTACTGGGAGAACTCCACAGGCATGGAACAGAAGCATGGTGGTTTTGTTTTTCAAAAAAGGAGACAAAACCCTATTGAAAAACTATCGCCCAATTTCGCTTCTGAGCCATGTCTACAAGCTGTTTTCAAGGGTCATCACGAACCGTCTTGCGCGAAGACTCGACGAGTTTCAACCTCCGGAACAAGCCGGGTTTCGAAGCGGTTACGGCACCATAGACCACATCCACACGGTGCGGCAGATTGTACAGAAGACCGAAGAGTACAATCGGCCCCTGTGCTTAGCATTTGTGGACTATGAGAAGGCCTTTGACTCAATCGAAACCTGGTCTGTTCTCGAGTCCTTGCAGCGTTGCCAAGTCGACTGGCGATATATCGAAGTGATGAGATGTCTATATAATGCCGCAACGATGACTGTACAAGTACAGAACCAGCGAACTAAACATGTCCACCTGCGTCGAGGAGTGAGACAGGGGGACGTCATATCCCCGAAACTGTTCACTAACGCCTTGGAGGATATGTTTAAGACGCTGGACTGGAAAGATCGTGGCATTAACATCAACGGCAGGTACATCTCTCACTTACGATTCGCAGATGACATCGTCATTATGGCAGAGACGCTGCAGGACCTACAAAGGATGTTGAATGGCCTAGCTGATTCTTCTCGTAGCATCGGTCTCCGGATGAATTTGGACAAAACCAAAGTCATGTACAACGAGCACGTTGTTCCGGAACCGATTGCCGTAGATGGAATCCCACTCGAAGTTGTCACTAAGTATGTTTACCTAGGGCAAACGCTCCAACTAGGCAAACATAACTTCGAGAAGGAAATCCAGAGAAGAATTCAGCTGGGCTGGGCAGCATTCGGAAAACTCCGTCGAGTCTTCTCGTCGCTGATACCACAGTGTCTAAAGACAAAAGTCTTTAACCAGTGCGTCCTACCTGTGATGACATACGGAGCCGAGACGTGGACACTCACAGTCCGACTGGTCCACCAGTTTAAAGTCGCTCAGCGAGCTATGGAGAGAGCTATGCTCGGTATTTCTCTACGGGATCGAATCCGGAACGAAGTAATTCGTAATTCCAGAGAACTAAAGTTATCGACATAGCTCAACGGATTAGCAAGCTGAAGTGGCAGTGGGCTGGTCATATCTGCCGCAGGACTGATAACCGTTGGGGCAGACATGTCCTAGAGTGGAGACCGCGAATCGGCAAACGTAGCGTAGGACGTCCTGTGACCTGGTGGAGCGACGACATACGCAAAGCGGTGGGCAGTGACTGGAAGAGAAGAGCCGAAGATCGGGCTCAGTGGCGCATCTTGGGAGAGGCCTATGTCCAGCAGTGGACTGATACAGGCTGATGATGATGACCCTTAGTACGAGTTTTTATCGTAAACGTTTTTGACAGATTTCCCATAGTTTTCAACTTTTTCTGGCTCCCTGATTGGTCTAAATTTAGTGAAGTGTAGTAACCACTAGAGGCGCTGTACTGTTTTTCATACAAAATTTGTTCGAAATACGATATCAAGTTTTAGTATGAAAACTCGTATAACAGGTAACATGTCCAAAGTATTTGTAATAGCGCACAATCAATTGAATAACAGTACTTATTTATTCTTTACAAGAATAGGTATTCCAACATAATCTTAAAGATATGTAATCTAGGTACTATACCTATTTTATCATCGTACTTACCCCTACATCATAATCCTACTTCGTACTAATATTATAAAAGCGAAAGTTTGTGTGTATATTTGTTACTTATTCACGATAAAACTACTAAACCGATTAAGCTGAAATTTGGTATGTAGATAGCCTAAACCTGGAATAACACGGGACAAAAGGATTTTTATCCTTTTTATCCCGATATTCCCACGGGAACGATGTCTACGCGGGTAAAACCACGGGGCACATCTATAGTCATAAATAATTCATTATCAAAATGCTAGATTACAGAGATAAAAGTGCAAAATTACGACGCACGTCCTGTAATAATAGATTGTTGATAAGCTGTGATAATTGATATGAGAGAGTACAAAATACACAATATATACAAAAACTACCTGCACCCTGCGGCTGTGCTCGCGTTAAATCCTAGTTATAAACTTTCCTCTTGAATCACTCTATCTAAAAACAATCACTTTATGAAAACCGCATTAAAATCCGTTGCGTAGTAAAAAATATCTAAGCGTAACATACGGCGGGAAGCGACTTTGTTTTTAGTGTGCATTCGGGTAACTCCGAAAATCGGGGAATTCTAATAATTAAGGTTTTCCAATCGACACGGCAATATTTCATGCTTTGGCAACATGCACCTATCGGCCATTTTAATACGCATCCGCCCGCAAGTCACCTCAGGCTGCTACGTGATACCGCGCGTCATCAACTGTCATTTTTCCAAGCAACGGCGATTTCGCGAGTTTTTTGGTGTTATTGGATTTGCCCGAACATCCATAATTACAAAACCTGTTAAGATATTAAACTTTTATTTTCTTTATTCCCTAGATTAACGTTTTATTGCAATTCTGTGTAGGCTTAGAACTATCTTGCCCAAGATTTTTTGCACTTTTCAGATTTAGCCGAATAGGGCAATTCCGAATTTGTCAATGCCTAAGTACTAAGAGTTTGAGTACCGTGGGCTACTTGTCGGGTAATTCCGAAATGAAAGTAGCACTCATGTAATGTTTGGCTCTTTCAGTGGACAAACCGCTACATACATTTCGTGAAGGCAAACATGAACGAAAAAGAAACACGTACTTTAAGGCATAACTACTTAAAACCCACTTTTGAGTGTCATTCAGAATTACCCGAACATAATTCGGAATTGCACTCTGACAAAATAAAAATAACAATGTTTTCAAACATTTCTAATTATTAATTACAATGATATATTTATACAAATCTTAGCAATAGTACATGGGTATATATTCACGCAGACGGAGTGATATAAGCTGGTAACATGAAGTCTATCAATTTTGACATTTTGGTGATAATACAAAGACCCTGTGAACTCATCAAAAATTCATTCGTAAATACCCGAATGCACCCTACCTACTTTTACCACAGATTATATAATAGTTACTATTATACCATGTAAGGATAGAACATTTTTGAATGACATAACGGAATATTAAAACGTGAACTCTTACTCAAAGTAACAGATGCTGTTAGACGCAAGAGTGATAAAGTAACAAAACTAAAATTATTAAGTAGATAATTAGAATAAGTACCCACGACAGCGTCCTTTAGAAAGTTACGGTCATAACATATATCTAAAAACCACCACTGATTAATTCCGAATCGTTTAAAGACAAAATCGAACTAGTATTTATGAAAAAAAATGGCAACATGGATTTGCCCAAACAAATGTTAACTGCAGCGCTCCCTAGGGTGTTGTCACCGTAACACCTATCTAAGAACACGTAACAATCAAACCCGAACCCATAACTGAAAACTGCATCAAAATCGGACAAGTGGTTTTGGGGAAAAATGGCAACATGGATTTGCTGCACACACAAACAAACATCCTCTCACCCCAAACGCATATACAGTCTCCGTTCCGTCGAGGGCTATAAGAAAACTGAGGTGGGAAGCAGAAAACGCAGAAATCCTACCATTACAAGCATAGGTCCCACCGCGGCGTCCTGCGTGCGTGATCAAGGCGGCGATCAGATAACGCAGTAGTATTTGTACCGACTGCTTCACACCAAATGCGATGTACGGCGATCAGAAAACAATAAAAATTCAGATCGCGAACGCGCACGCGGACGCAGGACGCCGCGGTGTGTTCGTACCTTTAGTCCATATATTGTCTCAACATCAGTTGAGACCGTGGTTAATGCTTTAATACCTAAGTACAGCTACGATCTTAGTACGTGGTACTATCACAGATTAATGAATATGGTACTATTAAGTATTTATTGTATCAACATCAGTCGAGACCGTATTAAAAAGAATCATCAAATATGTTTGTTTCACGGACGCCCTTTGGGCGGAGCTACATTACAATACACAGTGGCGTCAGAAAGAACCTAAAACTCGACCCAACAACTTTCTACCAATTAAATAAGCTTAGGTACTACATTATACTAGACTATGCTAGGAATTTAGTTTTTAGTTTGGTTACCCTTCTTATTTTCATGCGGTTTTCACCAATAGATAGAATGATTCATGAGGAAGGTTTAGATACTTATATAATTCGTTATTGTTTTGTGTAAATTGGTTGAAATATGGCGATGATTGTTGAATGATGACAAAACGTCAATATTGCTACTTTTTTTTAAATACCTCTCCATGTCTGTGGAGATACTGAACAGATCTTGATGAAATTTAAATATGACTAGGTACTAGGGAAACTTATTTTTTGTTCCTATTCATTCCTTTCAATTAAAAAAATAATTTTCCAAATCGGTCTAGGCGTCTTTGAGAATCGGGAACATATTTGAAAAAAAAAAACAAAAAGATTGTGTGTGGCAACGACTTCATAACAATGTGTGGTAAGAACGTGGTAGCAATTACCTGATGCTGGGACATCTCCTGGAATCTGCAGAATACCTGCTCAACTCCTCACCAACTCACAGCGGAGATGTCGAGTTTTGGGTTAATTGAAATGCTCTCAATAAACAATGATTTTACGAAGATAAGAAATTTTGAATTTAAGTATTATAATAAGATAACTAACTACATAGTGCATATACCACCTATCTGTGACCAGATGAAGCGACGACCAGTGTGACCATCTAAAAAATGGCGAATCTGCTCGACACTGGCAAAAAAATCTGCCAATCCACCAACCACTCCAAAATGCATAAAATATAAACACGTATCCATTGCATTATGGAGAGCGGTAGAGGGGAGGTAAGGGGAAGGGTAATATAGTATATGTATAGTTAATGTCTAAATCTGCCTAATGGTACTTGTACTGTTCATTACTCTGTGATGGTCACACTGGCGTCCACATACGCAAAGCGGTGGGCAGTGACTGGAAAAGAAGAGCCAAAGATCGGGCTCAGTAGCGTGTCTTGGAGAGGCCTAAATATGTCCAACAGTGGAATGGACTAGTACCGGCTGATTGTGATGATAATGATGACGATAGTGCATAGGTATGACTTATTTGATAATATTTATTGCTTGACTTTTGAATTTTATTAGTTTCTACGTATCTAATTTTAATTATCCTATACTACTTACTCGTACAATGTCGTTGAAGTAGGAGTATACCGAATTTCGAATTGAACGGAATTAACAAAAGTTTATTAAGTAACGTCATCATCTAGAAAAATCATCGTAGTCTTCAACCGGCTGAACGGATTTTCATGAATTAAAGCTAAGAAAATTCTCGATCAAGCCACCTATCGAACAAACAAAACTAATTCAAAAACGGTTCTGCCGTTTGGGCGCTACGATGCCACAGATAGCCACACAGAGACACGTCAAACCTATAACACCCCTTCTTTGTGCGTCGGGGGTTACAAATATATTTTTTACCATTGCCGCTCGAAAAAGAGCACTTTATTCATCGACAGCAGTGAATAAAACGCTCTTTTACTCACTCGGTGAATAAAAACATTTTGAATTTGGAACAAGCACCAAATGCGAATTATGGTCAAAAAATTAATAATTATTGCTGAAAGTGCCTACTGGCTGGCTAAATAGAGATAAACTATAGAAGCTATATAATTAAATAAAAATAAATATCCCGCCAATTTTGGTTAAATTCTTTTTTGTTTTCATTATGGCTTCATACGATTAGTGTATTCAGCCAGATTCAAGTATTAAAATTGTTCAAGTTTTTGTAAATTCAAGTCATAATGTTGAGTCAAAGTCATATTTCTGTGTTGTGAGTTCTGAGTCAAGTTGAAGTCACAGTCTTGTCCAAGCCTTACTAAAGATGTGAACTTTACTTAAGATTTTTATGAGGGATTTTGGTGAGAAAACAAATAGCGTGTTATTCAACATTGTGCTGTTTCCCTCCACTCGCACACAATTACCGGCACTAAATGGTTAATAATCCACATTTATTACTCATAACTAATAAAATATGATTAACATAAATACTATAAGTAGGCACTACTATTTATTTTCTCGCAGTCAATGTTAAAAAGAAGATTACACGACTCATGAATAAAAAATGTAATCTCGGTCCTTGTATCCCTCGCTCCGCTCAGGATTCTAATCTAGAATCCCTCGTTACGCTCGGGATTCAACTCTAGAATCCTTCGCTGCTCTCGGGATCCAACTTAGTCCCTCGAATTAAATTGCCTTTTTATTCACTTGTTGTATAATCTACTATTTTACCATTGCCACTCGAAAAAGAGCACTTTATTCATCGACAGCAGTGAATAAATGCTCTTTTACTCACTCGGTGAATAAAAACATTTTGAATTTGGAACAATCACGAAATACGAATTATGTACAAAAAATAAATAAATCCTGCTGAAAGTGCCTACTGGCTGGCTAAATGGAGGAATACTATAGAAGCTAAATAATTAAATAAAAATAAAAATCCCGCCAATTTTGGTTACCTATATTCCTTTTTTGTTTTCATTATGGCTTTACACGATTAGTGTATGCAGCGAGAATCAAGTATTAAAATTATTCAAGTTTTTGTAAATTCAAGGCATAAAGTTGAGTCAAAGTTACATTTCTGATCAAATTGAAGTCTTATCCAAGTCATATAGACATATTTTCACATCTTTACAAAGGGAGTAAAGATGTGAACTTTACTAAAGATTTTCAGTGCAATTTTGGTGAGAACGCAAATAGCTTGTTTTTCAAGATTGTGCTGTTTCCCTACACTCGCACACCGGCACTAAATGGTTAGTTATATCCACATTTATTACACATTAAAAATAAAAAATGATAAATATAAATATAATAAATAGGTACAACTATTTATTTTCTCGCAGTCAATGGGAAAAAGAAGATTCCACGACTCTTGAATAAAAAAATTAATCTCGGTCCGTGTATCCCTCGCTCCGCTCAGGATTCTACTCTAGAATCCTAATCCTTCGCTGCTCTCGGGATCCAACTTAGTCCCTCGAATTAAATTGCCTTTTTATTTACTTGTTGTATAATCTACTGTAATAGTAGATTATACAACAAGTGAATAAGCGAGCGAAGCGACTCAATTTTCTAAATTGCCCGAAAAAATGCTTTTTTCCAGGATGTGAAATGTCATTGCTCTATAGCTTGTGATTTTCTAATCGGAAAAATTGCCATAGTAAACAGGTTTCGATTGAAGTTGAAAATCGCATTTTGCTGCTCCCTCGGAAAATAATTCGATCCGTGAAAATCGGGAGCTTTCGAATTCGACTGTACCTATCCGATTGAAATGAAAATGAGGGCGCAGATGTCAGTCTGTCTGTCTGTTCTCGCCTACAGGTCGCATTTTGACCGATTTTCACGAAAATTGACACACGAGTTCCTTGATTTACTTCAGAATTGTTGTTTATATGATTAGGAGGAAAATAAGGGGGGGGGGGGGGGGGGGAGGAGAGGTAAGGGGAGAAGTTTGTTCTAGCGTTATTTGCAATATAAATCGAGTCGGATCGGTCGAAATCGGGTTCAGCCAGCGTTTGCAATGTAAGCGCAAAAAATGTGTTTATTTACGACATCACATTAGAAACCTCTAAAATTATCAGTGTTTCTGTACTATATTATGCATGTATTATACATATAAACCTTCTTCTTGAATCACTCTATCTATTAAAAAAAACCCGCATTAAAATCTGTTGCGAAGTTTTAAATATCTAAGCATACAATGGGACAGGCAGCGGGAAGCGACTTTGTTTTATACGATGTAGTGATTAGCATAGAGTTAGTGGTTTTTCGGCTTTTTAGACCCAAAGTTATCGATTTTTTCGGGAAGCACTGTAAATAGGTGCTACAACATTCCCCGGGGATAATCCACCACCCCCTTTGGGAGCTTGCTAAAATCAAAATATTGGCCGTACAAATATTTCACAAATATAGAAAATTCACCTAACTTAGTATCTACATTTTACATACAAATTAAATTTGATAGAGCATAAATAATGCTGACTCATTTCAATATTTACATGATAATTTTACAAAGCGTTACTATTAGGGCGCTAGTGTAGCGACATTATTGAGCAATGTGGCGCCCCGCGGTGTGGTGCGGGACCTGGCTCCGACCACCGCGCCGCCTCGCGACACGCAAGCGCTCCCAGCTACCAGGATCGCATACATTAACAGGAGTATTCATGCCATTCCAAGACCGGCCGCAGTACATATAAACTTCGACACAAGCTATGCCCTGCACGCGCCCCTGCTAGCACTATCTCGCTCGCGCTATCGATGACCCTTACCCGACCGAATGAAGCAACGGCCTCAGAAATTCATCTGCAAGAGAAATACTTCTCTAACCTAACTTAACTAGAATTATATTCTCTTGCATCAACGTCCAGTTCAGTTTAATGGAAACCTCCATCGTTCCACAAAAATTGAATTATTTTGTGAAGCACGCCAAGAATTTGTGAAACATTTTGTAAATTTATGTTGCCCTAATAGGCTCGATGCTTAAGGACCATTTTAGCGTGGTTGAAATTCCTTTTTTGTTTGGAAGTTTGCTTGAAATGGGACTGATAAAAAATAAAGTGGAAGAAATTATGAGGTGGAATGTTTAGATTGCCGACATCGGTATTGTGGCTGTTTTTATCTTGAAAATTAAAATGAGCCTATAGAGAGTTGCGTTGCTTACATCGACGGATGGTGCGTTAGACCCTTTTAAGATTGAAATGATTTTTTTTCTAATTGTATTGGCATGAATGGATAGAGAAATATTAGTATTATTTGCTTCATATTTTTCTCGATTTCTAGAGCAAAAAGATTTTTTTTCAGAATTGCCGTTGTTGACTTGTCAAATCGGTTATTTTAAGCCCTTTTCTGTTTTTATTTATTCGTAGGGGTTGATCTATCATCATATTGATGATAATGATAGGCTGACTGATTTTGTGATTGTAATATTTGATATTCTACTAACCATGCTTACTAATTTACCTAATATGTAAATCAAGCCTATAAAATCATGCTGTGCCATCAAGGTAAACATTCATATCGTTATCGATCATACGTAGTACATTCATATCGATGTGCTGTGCCAACAATAACAGTGGTTACGAATGACAAACATCTGCACTGCACATAACAAACAAAAAGTATTTAATGATTCCTATGCTAATTAACCAAAAATAAGTTTAAAAATAAACATATCAGATAAGTTTTTTTGCCTCGCCATGTTCAGATATTGCCTACGTGACATGCATACAAATCGCCTTAAATTGGCCTCCATTTTGAACCTTCCTCCTCCATCTTAGAATGGTGTCATGGAAGATGGCGCGTAGCTCAACACAGCGGGCAATACTACCAGGCAAACATGACTATAAAGAAGTCATCTTATTCGTATCGCGTGCATTGGCGTTCTGTATGATTAAATTAATCGCGATTCGCTTGGATGGTTATTGAAAGTAAGTTTGGACATTACAGCATTGTATTTAAGTCTATAATTGTTTGGGTTCACAGCGTATGTGAAGAGAGGGCAATGAATTTAGCGTGATACTGACAGGACATGTTCTCCGTGTGATCAGCGCGCACTGCGCAACTCCTCAGACACCACGTCACAACAAGCACACAAGGCAGGCACCAGATGAAAAACATTGACATTGGAGAGAACAACAGCTTTGTTATGAGCCAATTCTTATAAATATCAGATGGATATCTTGAACCATGCTAAATAAAAAATGATAGAATAATTTAATATCACAAAAGGGCATATTCATTTATTTTTATACATTATTATTTCATTGATTACATCCATATATAACATAGTATAAATAAAATACTACTGAAAATTTTAAAATTATGATACGAAAAAGAATCGTTTAAAAAACTAAAAAACTGACTTCAAATGCATTTTCAGTAGTAAATCTGGTGTTTATTTCCATATATCAGAAGATACTCATCAGATCTCCATGAATTTACTACTGAAGTTATATCTGCTCAAGCAAAAAAATAATTTATCAAGTGCATATCAAGTGGGTTAAATAAATGACGGAGTTTTGGGGTGACCAAACTTGCTGACATTTGAAGAAGTTCCGTTGTCTGTCTCCGAAACTCATTATCAGATCTTTATGAATGGGAACATTTAGAAATAAACTCATTTTGAAAAAAAAAAACGAACTTTCCAGGAATTCCAAGTCGATTAATAAATAAGTTCTGAGGTAATAAAATTTCCTGGCATTTGTTGTAGACTTCCATTGTCTGTCCCCGAAACTCATCATAAGATCTTTACAAGTTTAATAAACTGGTCAAGTGCGAGCAAACCTACGAGTGCGCGTCCACGCATAGGGTTCCGATTCTGTCAGATTCTGTACAATATTTTATAAAATCGAGAATAAATGCTGAAAAATAACGTTCGTTGTACAAACTTAGTACCCCTTAACCATAGAAAAGATAATAATACTACGTACCTTAACTTTTAATAACGTTTCAATGTTATTTATTAATTTGTTATCAAAGCAACAAGCAACCCGTGAAGCAACCGTAAATTATGATTGAAATTACAACTGTATGAAAATGTCAAGTGTCTACAGCTCTGTTAGGCGTCCAGTACACGGTAGGTTATTCGTCATTCAAAACCAAAGTACATATGTAAATATTGGTCAGTCACCGTCAGTCACCCCATTACACGATCAGTTATCCATCAGTCACAGCGGTGACTGCCAGCAAACTGAGAGCAAAACCTATCGTGTAATGGACGCCTAAAAAGGTGTAGTTAGTAGTATAAAAGCACGTTTCTTGATTTGGGATCCCCTTTAATATTTAACTTTATTCCGTTTTCAGTATTTGTAGTTATAGCGGCCATGGCAATGCATATTTTGTGAAATGCCAAATTTCTATCTATTACGGTTCATAAGATCAAGCAAAAAACACGATTTTTGTATAAAGACCCCCTTTAATTTATAACTTTATGTTATTTTTAGTATTTGTTGTTATTGTGAAAAAATATTGTGTGAAAATTTCAAGTATCTACTGTAACATTACGGATCGACCACCTCCGTCTAGCTTATACCTAATCGGCCGATCCGTATACTTACCTACTGAGCCACAGATTATATAATAGTTACTGAGTAACAGATACTTCACTCCCCTACAAAAACACAATACCAACATTTATTTCAGCCAATACAAGCAAAAATGTGTCTAAGGCGCTCGACCTAGCGTTGTTATTACTTCGTTCAGCGCGCGATGTACCGGCGCGCCCCGATACAGTAAAGGGTTGACTCAATAAACTAAAAAAAAGTTTACGAATTATTTTTATTTACCTCACAAAATTACATCAAAGTTCCTAACTAAGAGTCGAATTTTATGTCGGAAAAGTGAATTTTACGCCGTCTTGTTATTTTAGTATCGGTAGCATAAAAAATGAAACATATTGTGCTTGTTTTTTGTCAAACCCGCAAAATGACTATGAAAAACTTAAATCGTTTCTAAGATAGAATACGAATGCGCAGTTATCCCGTAATTAGAATAATAATATCCGTTGCCCGCGCGTGAGCAGTGACAACCGACTGGCAGATAGTACCGGCGCAGGTGACGAAAGTTTAGGTATAAATCGCAGTAGCTATGGGCGAGTGAGGGAGGCCTGACTGAGCCCTAAAACGGGAACCCAAACTAGAAGGGAAACAAATATACATATAATAAGATCGTTTAAAAAACTAAAAGAACCGACTTCAAATGCCACGCTATTATTTTCAGTACCATGTTCGAGGTGTTTATCTCCATATCTCTGGAGATACTTATCAGATCTCGATGATATTGCTGTAGTCACACTTGGACACCCATCTACTTTCCAACAAAAAATAATCATCAAGATCGGTTCATAAACGACGAAGTACAAATGAATAATAAACTTCACTGTTCTTACATGCCATCATCGAATTATAACCTAAATGCCATTTTTTTTTAATATTAAATAAAAATTTAGATAAACTATGAAATTTTAAATAAATAATCCTATTTAACGTTATTTATAGTTATGTTTATCAAAAAGTGTATAAACACCTTCAGTATATATAATTAATTGTACTCTTGTATACTGTACCGGTTCATATCACGCATTTATTACTTAATGTAACCTAGATTATGTCATTTTTAGGGTTCCGTACCCAAAGGGTAAAACGGGACCCTAATACTAAGACTCCGCTGTCCGTCTGTCTGTCTGTCTGTCTGTCTGTCCGTCTGTCCGTCTGTCACCAGGCTGTATCTCATGAACCGTGATAGTTAGACAGTTGAAATGTTCACAGATGATGTATTTCTGCTGCCGCTATAACAACAAATACTAAAAACAGAATAAAGTTAAAAATAATAGAGGGTCCCCATACAAGAAACGTGTTTTCTTCGGCATTTCACGTCATCTATGAACGCTTAGTTAGGTAAACGTCCCATAGAGGGCGTTATATTGAAATGTCGATCCCTAACTCCTTTGTTAGACGTTAGATGGCGTTATAAGAAATAAAATGTTTATTAATTATTATTTTTTGCTGGCGAAAAATGATTGTGGTATTTTTTGCTCGATCTTATAAAATACTGTAGTGCGGTACGGAACCCTACTAGTGCCAGTCCGACTTGCACTTGGCCAGTTTATTTTTGGTATTATTATTTTTATTGTTTAGCTTACACATTCACAAAGTTTTGAAGACACTTTGGTAACAAAATACAACCCACGGGCCTAACCCAAGTGTGCTGTATGTTCTTGTATCGGTTGGGTCACGGAATCGTACTGTAAGAACTTTAGAACAATGCGGCATGTATTCAGGATAGCTCCTTTTTGCATAGTCATATATGTATTTTCCGGTAAATCGATTACTTTTAAAGAATGTAAAAGGTATTTCGGGATAACTCCAGTGCTAGAGAGTACCAGCGGAACGATATACAAGTTCTTCATCTTCCAGATTCTGTTAATCTCTTCTTTTAGCCCCTGTAATGACATTATCTCCATAGCAGATTTTGGATGTAAGTAATCGTTTTTTGTAAGTATGGTCCTTGTTTTTATTCCTAGTTGGTTGATGTCGGTGCGAGACCATTTAATAATTCCAAATGAGTAGGTTAACACCCATATGCATAGTCGGTTCCTCAAGATTTCCTTCACTCGAATGTGATTTGACTCAACCTCAAGGATAAAATCGGTATGCAGAAAGAAAAAAAAGTTCCTCGACTTGAGCAAATTCCTCAGTCGAGTCGAGTGAAAAACTGTCAAACTCAAGGTACGTCGCGATCTACCTTAAGGTCTCCTCAAAGCTTGTTATCAGCGCTTTCAAAGTTATTTCAAGTTTTAATATATATAATAATAATATAATGAATAAATTAATGATATCATTCCTTCACTCAACCTCGACTCGCCCTTACTGGAGGTTCCTCACTGGAGGGTGAAGACGTAACTGAACATACTGATTTCAAGGGTGTTTTCAAGAATTCCTTGAGGTTACCTCGACTAAGGTCGAGTGGAGGAAATCTTGAGGAACCGACTATGCATATGGGTGTAAGACTGGAATAGCATACGTGTTGATTGCTTTGAAAAGATTTTTTTGAAAATAACTGCCGCTTGCAGATAACTTATATGTTTATATATGATATATGATTGTTGAATGGCTAGGTATTTATAAGTCTCAGTTAGTTCCATTTGAGCAAAATGATTTTGTTCATTTTCTTCTGGTTGGTTATTCATTACTATAGTTTTGCCCCTACGAATGTGAAGTGTTTTGCATTTATCTTATCCGAATGACATGTTAATATCATTTCTGAACTGATAAATCTGCTGAGTCAGAGTTTTTAGCGCATTTTCAGATCTAGAAAACAGTTTTATATCATCCCGGGGTGAGGGCCCGGTGGCGTAATCAGGAGAACGGTCGGTTTTGATGCCGTGGTACCGAGTTCAAACCGCCGTGCACCAATGGATTTTTTTCTATCGAAAAATGTATGTGCGCTTCTCACAGTGGCCCTCCTGTTAAGGAAAAACATCGCAAAGAAACCAAAAAACCCCGCATGGTAGTAGGACACTATCCTATATTTAGCCCTCACGGGGCGGTGTCGCCACTCACCGTCGGCTCGCCACAAAGCCGCCCCTGCGGGTTTATTATTATTATTATATTTATCACTTGTGTTAAAAAACGTGCAGGTATTGGTATTTACAAACTCGTAACTAAAAAATAAGTTACTGAATTAGTATCATAAATATCTTTTCGAAAACATGCCATTTATTCGCGAGATCTGGCATGGTATTAAATAGTCACATTGGCTTCCCACACACGTGTGTTTATTTACTGTATAACGTCACAGTCACAACACACACACGGCATTTACCAGCATAGACACAGAATAAATAATAGTATATAAATAAAATCGTCAACCAGTTTATCTAGAACCCTCGTCGTACACACAACAACCGGTTTTATCCGTGTTATATTGCAACGTATTGGGCAGCGGCGAGGGGCGAGGTGTCTCAATTACATTGGTTGTTTTTATCTCAGGCGCCTCGGTGGTTATGTGCGCCTAGTATCTTGCGTACGATGCGGCCGGTTGTGACCGCGATTGCGGGCTAAGCGACGCAGCGGCTTCTACGGCCTCAGCAAGGGGCATCCAGTACCTCTTGGGAGGGGGTCATCCCGCTCTGATACCATCGTCAGTCCAGTTTTGTTGAACATGTAAACAACGAACGCCTAAAGTTAAAGGAGCGCGGATTGTCTCTTGCTACCGGTAACCTTCGAGGATTCGCTCGAAGCCGGTAACCGGCAATTACTAGTTTATTATATATGTATATATATATATATATATGTTGTTCTTCGTTAGGACTCAGTATTTATGATAATCAAAACCTGTGACAATGTTCTGTTCACACGGCACTTCACTACAGAAGAGATAACTAGCCCTACTTCGGTGCGGTTTTGTTACATTGTTTATTTTTTCTCATCGCCAATATTTATTCTGTGTCATGGCATATAAAACTGACCAAAATCTTTGTTTTCTTGGCAAATAATGTTTTGCTTTCACAGCTAATCTAACAATAAAAGCGCGCCCATATTACTTTAAAATATGTTTATTATATTTTATTAAAAATTAGACATCTAACTTATTTAAAACATAAAAAAATCTCATTTCTTCTTAAGAATAACGGTTTCCATGTCCAATTCATTCATTCTCCCGAAGAAAATTATTTCTGAGATCAATTTTTCGGCGAGGTATCTCTGAACTGTCTCTAATTCGGCCAGTTGTAGGCCTATAGTTTTGCCGAACGCTTCTGAAGCGGCTTCCTTATCGCTTTGCGTATCATCCTCTAATCTATTTTCTTCATTTTCATCGATGATCGACGAATCTGACAAATATACTAATTCAGATTTAATTCTCTTTGCTGGTCGTGCTGACATGAGGGCTTCATCTCCAACTTCCGCTTCATCGGCATATTCGTCGAATTCATCCTACAAAAAACATATGAATCTCAATGATAAGGCGGTCAGTTTAATCAGTACCATCGAAAATTGAGCACAATTCATCATTAAAATTACAACAAAATATGTACGGTACGAGGGTCATTCAATAAATACTAAGCCTACAAAAAGTAAACGAAAATTTTGGAAAAGTGGCAATTTATTTTTCAACATAGTCTCCTTTTAGTTCGATACACTTAGCCCAGCGATGCTCCGACTTTTTTAACCCGTACGAAAAATATTTTTTGTCAAACTCGGCAAAATAGGCCTCCGTGGAGGCGATGACCTCCTCATTTGATCCATATCTATTCCCGGCGAGAGATTTTTTCAGATTCGGAAACAGAAAGAAGTCACAAGGGGCCAAATCTGGAGAATACGGTGGATGGGGCAGCAATTCGTAGCGTAATTCGACCAATTTGGCCATGGCAACGGCAGACGTGTGAACCGGAACGTGTGAACGCGTTGTCGTGGTGAAACAGCACTTTTTTCTTAGCCAGATGGGGTCATGTTTTCTTTAATTCGGCTTCGAATCGGCCCAATAAATCGGCATAGTAAAGCCCTGTAATTGTTTTACCCTTCTTGAGGTAATCGATGTAGATCACACCTTGTGAATCCCAGAAAACGGTGGCCATAACTTTTCCGGCCGATTTTACAGTTTTCGCCTTCTTTGGAGCACGTTCCCCGGTCTGGATCCATTGTTTTGATTGCTCCTTGGTCTCTGGTGTGTACTAGTGGATCCAGGTTTCATCGACGGTCACAAAACGACGCAAAAACTCCGCTGGATTCCGCGTAAACAGCGCCAAACACGTCTCCGATGTGGTCTCACGGTTGCACTTGTTTTCCGGTGTGAGTAAACGCGGCACCCATCGCGCCGACAGCTTTCTCATGCCGAGTTCCTCGTGAAGAATATGATGCACTATTCCTTCTGAAATGCCTACAGTCTCAGCTAGCTCCCGAACCTTCAATCGGCGATCTGCCAATACGAGATCATGGATTTTTTTAATTTTTTCCTCCGTAGCAGCTGTTTTCGGTGCACCTGGACGTGGTTCATCAAAAACCGACGTACGGCCACGTGCAAACTTGTTGAACCAATTCTTGACGGTGGCCATCGATGGCGAAGAGTCACCGTACACAGCATCCAAGCGCTCTTTGATTTCGATGCGCGTTTTCCCTTCCAAAAATAGGAATCGAATCACCGAACGATATTGCTCTTTTTCCATTTTTGTAAAACCGATCGACACGTTCGCTTCCATAAGTTGTCAAAATAAAACAAATGAAGGGATTGGAATGAAAATTTGAAAAAAGAATTAAAAAAGAATGTGCTACACTGTGGTAAAACTCTTTTGAAACTACAGCGCCCTCTGGCGATGAGGCTAGGTACTTATTGAATGCACCTCGTATATTTAAAATCAAATCCGACTTTAAATGCCGCGCTAGTAATTTTCAGTATATAAACTATATAATTCATTTAATAATAATAATAGTGAATATTCAATTCAATACTCACATCAATTTTTTCAATGACATAGTGTTCTGATTTCTCATCATCATCAACATTCGATTCATTTATTGTATCATCTTCATGTCTGGTGGTAATATCGTCAATAAATGATATTATGTTATAGTACCACAGTGTGGGTTCATAGATTTGCTCACCTTCCATTTGAGATTTTATAACCTGCAAAAATAATATTTATTGGATTAATTGATCGCAGTTCAGCAGATTAAGGGCCAGTCCCGCCGGTTCCTGATAAGGCTATTAGAACTAGAACAGATTTTTTACCACTTTTATATAGATTACTCTATATTAGGCTTAGCAGGAACCAGTAAAACTGGCCCTAAAATTGTAATTTAGCTGGCAGATATGTTGATAGGTTATCAGGGAAAATATCAGGAAACGATGAATGTGTTCTTTAAATTAGATAAGGTCGGTTTCTAGTAAGTACCTACATCTAAATAGCGTAAACAAATATGAAATTCTTTTTTATAGGCTCTTGTTAGGTAGAAAATTAATTTCAAAAAGGCAAAAGTACAGTACATAGAGATTGAGAGTAACTACAATGAGATTTAACCGCTGGATTCATTTGGCAAACTTATCATCCGATTTTAAAAGTTTGTCTGACGTAGGTACTACTTACATACCTACTAAAATCCGACGATCATCGATTTCGTTACAAAATCACCTTACTATTTATAGTAGGTTGGAACATAAAAACGAGTTAAAAATGTTCTTTGAACCAGAATTTAAACATAATAACCTACCTACCTACAAAACAGGTTTATATTATCCACTACCCACTTACGTAAAAAATATTAGGAAAAAAATTACCTATATAGTACCTATATACCTACCCAGTAATGAAGTTGAAACCAAATTTGAGCAATGCAAATTGTAATTAGTATTGAATGTCAATTAATTTTCACTATTTTACATAGTAAGGTACCTACCTAGATAAAAGTAAACGTATTTAAAAAACTGGCCAAGTGCAAGTCGGACTCGCACTCGTAGGGTTCCGTACCACACTACAGTATTTTATAAGATCGAGCAAAAAAAATCACTATAATTTTTCGCCAGCAAAAAATAAATTTTGTTTCTTATAACGCCATCTAACGTCTAACAAAGGTGTTAGGGATCGACATTTCAATATAACGCCACCTATGGGACGTTTACCTAACTAAGCGTTCATAGATGGCGTGAAATGCCGAAAAAAGCACGTTTCTTGTATGGGGACCCTCTATTATCTTTAACTTTATTCTGTTATTAGTATTTGTTGTTATAGCGGCAACAGAAATACATCATCTGTGAAAATTTCAACTGTCTAACTATCACGGTTCATGAGATACAGCCTGGTGACAGACAGACAGACAGACAGACAGACGGACAGCGGAGTCTTTGTAATAGGATCCAGTTTTACGCTTTGGGTACGGAACCCTAAAAACCGATCGAATTTACATTGTAAATTGTCGTGTAGGTAGGTATTATAAGTAGAGTCAACGTCATATTCAGGTAAAGTTTTAGTCATTTTCCACTCCATGCCCTCAGTAAAGTAGTGGATTTTACTGAAGACTCAGTGGAGTTTTGTTGTGAAAATAATATAATTTTGAGGTCCCGGTGGTGTAAGTGGGAGAATGGTCAGCTTTGATGCCAGAGGTTCAATCCCCGCCGTGCACCAATGGATTTTTCTATAAAAAAATGTATGTGCGCTTTTCACAGTGCCCCTCCGGTGTAGAAAACATCGTTAAGATACCAACAACCCCCGCATGGTGGTAGGACATTATCTAGTGTCCGGCGTCCGCCTGGCCAGCTACCACCCTCAAGTCAGGAAATCTGTCGGCAAACATCTAATGTGTTCCGGCACTTCCGGCAGCTATCCTTGAGAGCCAGTTCCCATTCTAGGCCTAGCGTGCTTACCATCTTCGACCGCATCATCACTTACCAACAGGTGAGATAGTGGTCAAACGCTATCATAAAAAAGTAAAAAGAACTAACATGTCTTTCAATTTACATTTAATTTTATCACAGATTTATCGCGGAAGAGCACAAAAAATACATGAGAACTTGCCACACAGACATTTCACGTTCCCGCCAAAACGCTATTTACGATTTTGTTTGCACCCCATTATTTCAGCCCAGTTAAAGTTCTTTTTTCCCTCCAGACGACACAATCGACTATCATCAATTTACTAAATCGGCCGCTAAATTGGTGACAGCCGGCCTCGATCTCCTAACATAAAATAAAATTACATACCTACAATAGGTACAAAACATGGAGTAAAACAAAAATTACATACCTTGCCGTGCTCACGACGATATGTAGTCCGCATGTTATCTATTTTCCTCCTTATATCGGATACATTAGCGTCGGGATCTATCCGTCTGTATATTTTTAAAATAGGTAAAAAAGCGTCTTTGCGTTTTATTTTGTGATGGTAAAATGGGTGTGAACGATCCCATAGTATAGTTGTCGCTTTATATTTCGATAAAACAGCTTTCATGACATCAATTTCTCTATCTAATTTCAATTTAGTTTTCATTTTCATTGCAGGAACGCAGCGTGCTCTCCCAACTAGATTGTGAGAAGTACTGACTCGATGCACGGACTGAATCGGACTGATTGTTCGTTGTAGTCGAGGTCGTGGATGAATTTGGCGTCTCTATTTTAAGGCACCTTTTAGAACGAGACAGATATAGCACTGGGCATACATGAGCCGATGGAGATCCGACCGCGTCGCGTCGACTCGATTGCACGCAGCTGTATTGAGTTGCCAACCAAATTCTTTTATTATGAATTGAAGTTGGATCTTCTTTGTTTTTTGTTTTTAGGTTTTTCTAAGGAGAATAATTGCTTGCGTAACGCACTATGAGTAGGTATTATTGAGTAAACTTATTCTAAATATTGTATGTAAGTATAGGTACTTAGGTATCACCTGTTTTATTTATTATGTACCTAATACTTAGGTACTCGTATAGGTAGTACAAATAATGTCTGACTGTCAGACTCACTCGGAACAGTCTTATGCCCTAATGTATAAAGTACTCTATGGAACAGTTTGGAATATTGTCTTAGCTGGGCCGTTCTGAACATACTCACCTTACTTCATCTAAATTTATTACATATCAAATTACTAAAATTATCCTTACAGTAAATACACGTGCCCTGTTTGCTTAGCAGCAGCACAGCAGTGTCACAGCAGACATAGGAATGACACTAAAAAGTTTTTTTTTTCATTAAATCTATACGTGCTGGAGTAAATAGATAGATTGAGGTTCCAATAGCAATTTTTCAACAAGCGACTTTATAAATGTCTATTGTAGGTATGTTATACTCGTAGATGCATCAAAATAATTAGGTATAAATGAATAAGATGGTTGTCAGTGGAACGTCGGTACCGCGAGACTTCAAAAAATTTCTCTGGTTTTATTTTATTAATTTTTATAAGTAATTTAGGGTTTTCTTCTCCAAAATAGCTTTTTGTTAGCTTAGTTTGTTGTACTTTATTATTGTTACTGTAGTGTAGCTTAGTTTTTTTTTATTTTCAGTATAGTTTTTTATTCTCCCCTAATGGAGGATGGCGATCCCCCCGACCCCGGTGGCGGGGCTTGGGGGGATAAAAGTCTTCCTCCCTCTCCAGCAGCTTTCACTTCTGTCCATACGTCCGACGAAAGACCCTTTGAGCTAGTAAATAATAACCGCTCGAAACGTAGAGCACTAAAGCGTGATGTTAGAGCTTGTTCCCCGAACGACTCCTCGGGAGACGAATTCAAGATTGCTGACGATGAAATTCTAACTACACCCATACCGTCTGCTGCGTCTCTTCCCTCCTCTGCTCCGTCCTCATCCGCTTCGCTATCTATGCCTCTTGGCCAGAAGTCTGATGACTCAGTTGCGTCTTCCAGTTTGCCCCCAGGACAAAAGGTTGTCCCCACGCCAGTTGCTCGTCAGAAGTATGTAAATTCAGACGCCGGTCCCTTTGTGGTACATGTCCAAAAAATTGAACAGTCTCCTTCTGCGGGCACAACTTTGCACCCGGTTACTTTTGGACGATTTCTTTTCGGGCGCGCAAGAGAATTCCAGGGTATAGTGGATGGTTCAATAAAAAGTATAGGTCGAAATAGAATTGCTCTAACCTTTCACTCCGTCAATAGCGCCAACTCATTTATGGAGTCAAGTTCTTTAACGAACAACGGATATAGGGCTTTTGTGCCCTCATACAATGTTACCCGATTAGGCTTGGTTAGAGGCATTCCTACTGATATGTCCCCGGAGGATATCATAAAAGAGGTTCGTGTTCCTCAAGACTGTGGTCCCGTCATTAAGGTGAGGCGCCTTAATTTTAAGTTGATGTTGGATGGGAAGGTAACTTGGAAGCCATCTCAAACTTGCGTACTTACTTTTGACGGCCAAGTTTTCCCGTCCAGAGTTTATTTGTGCTATAATGCCTTCCAAGTAGAACGATATACACTCCCAACGATTCAGTGTTTCCAGTGTTGTAGATATGGTCACACAAAAATTCAATGCAGATCCAAACCCGCTTGCTACAAATGTAGTCAAGCCCACGCAGGAGAGACATGCAATATTGAAACCGAAAACATTAAATGTATTTGGTGTCGTGGCAAACATTTCGCCACAAACAAAGCTTGCCCTGAAATGGCCCGGCAAGTTGCTATCAAAGCTGCTATGACTCAAAATTACTCCTCATACGCCGAGGCTGCGAAGCTTCATCCGCCATCTAAGCTGTCGTTCGCCGAGGTTGTTTCTTCTCCCGTAGATATGACTTCCCCTGCTCTCCCGTCACAGTTTCCAGGCTCTTTTAAAAATGTAAATGTTGAGCCTGCTCATGTTCACTATAAAAAAAAACCAAAGCCTGCTGGTTCATCTGCACCTTCTTCGGTTGGTTATGATCGCCTGGCCCACTCAAACATAATAAGGGGAGATTTTTCAGAATCTGCTCCTAATGGGTGTGCCCTTAACAACCCTGAAAAACCTTTAGATACCCCAACTGTTCAATCTATCATTAGCGATCTTCTAAAACTTCTAAACCTTTTATCCACTCTCCTGAACTCTTCTCCCCAACCCCATTCTTCACCGTCCAACGCTGCTTTTAACCTAAATTCACTAATTTCTCTCTTACATAATGGATCTCAATCTGCTTCAATGGAATAGTCATTCTCTGACAAATAAATACTCTGAGCTTGTTTATTTAATAAATAAGTTCAACGTAGCTGTCTTGTCTGTTACCGAGTCGTGGCTTAAGCCTGGTTCTCATTATGTGATCCCGGGCTTTGTTGATGCCCGGAGTGACAGGCATGATGGCTACGGTGGCGTTGCTTTTTTTTTAAAAAGTAACGTTTCTTTTTCTCGTATATATGTCCCCTTTTATAGTGGTTTTCAAATAATTGCGGTTCGAGTTAAAGAATACACTTTGGTATCGATATACATTCCTGACCCTTCTAAGGCTATCCTCCGTAATGTAGTCTCAGTTTTGAGCTCTCTCCCAAAGCCTCTTCTGGTTCTTGGTGATTTTAATTGTCATCATCCTGTTTGGGGTTGTGGTAAGGCGGACGAATTTGGGGAGTTCTTATTAGATTCCCTTGATTCCCTAAACCTCTGTATTCTTAATGACGGTTCCCCTACTATGAGAACTCGACCAAATAAATTCCGTAGTGCTGTTGATCTTTCACTGTGTTCTCCGGAGCTTGCTACTCTTCTGACTTGGCGTGTCCTTCCTTCTACACATGGTAGTGATCATTTTCCTATTCTTTTAAATTTTCCTCAACGTAATTCCTGTCCCCTATATCCTAACGTAACGTAACGTAACGTACGTAACGTAACGTAACGTAATTCCTGTCCCCTAGTCCTATCCCCCCTGGCAACCCCCCGCTTCTGAAATATATTTTGAATAATAATGATTTTTCTGGGTGGCAAAAATTTCATGATCACACGGTCTCAGTTTCTAAAAAAATTCCTGTTATAAACTTTTACAATATTTCTTCTTCTTCTGATTTTTTGGTTCGCTCACTCCTTGAGTGTGCAAATAAATCCTTTTCTATTAAAAAACCTCCGTCTAATAAGTTGCCCCCTCCTCCTTGGTGGGATAGGGAGTGCAATGATGCCATAAAGGCCCGTGAGGTAGCGGAACATTCCTTTTGCTGTGATATGACACAGGAAAACTTTTCCAATTTGAATAAGTGTATTGCTAAATCCAAACGACTTTTTCATTCCAAAAAGCGTGATCATTGGAAATGTTTTTGTACAAGTTTGAGCCCTAGTACCCCTGCTTTGGTTATATGGACGAAAATACGTTGGTACAGGCGTTCGTGGTGTCCCCTTTCTCGGCCCTGTAATCCATCTCAGTCGTGGGCTGAAGCGTTCATGGACAAGTTAGCCCCCCAATATTGTCCTCTTCCTTCTGAATTACCATCGTTGTCTGTCCCTTTATCAAATGATCCTTTGGATTGTCCATTTTCTATGATAGAATTGAAAAACATTCTTAAATCGGTCAGAGATTCGGCCCCCGGCATGGATGGCTTACCTTATTCTTTTTTTTCGAAAGCGAGTGACTGTTTACTTTTTCATTATCTGCGCCTAGTTAATTGTATTTTTGACACTGGCTTTGTTCCGGTTAGTTGGAAATCTCAGTATATTATCCCAATCCTTAAACCCAATAAAGATTCGCAAGATCATAATTCGTACCGCCCTATTGCTCTTTCCTCGGTTCTGTCTAAACTTGCTGAACGTCTGGTAAAGAACCGACTTGAGTGGTTCCTTGAAAGCAACGATCTTCTGGCTAAGTCTCAATATGGATTCAGGAAGGGCAGGAGCACCATGGACAGTCTCAGTATCTTCACAACTGACATTAGGCTTGCCTTTACCCGGAACGACTCTGTTGTCGGTGCATTTCTTGATATATCTTCAGCGTATGACAGTGTTCAACTTCCTCTTCTTAAGAATAAACTTTTAGTGTTAAAAGTGCCCCCTAAATTATGTAATTTTATTCTGAACCTTCTTGCCGAAAGAAATATATACCTTCGTTGTAGTGACCCCGCTATTTCTCCTCATAGAACTATCTGGCGTGGTTTACCCCAAGGGTCAGTTCTTAGCCCTCTTCTTTACAATGTTTATACTTATGATTTGGAAAGATCTGTCGGTCTTTGCCGTATCCTTCAGTATGCTGATGATATACTTTTATATTCATCACATAACAAAATTAATCTAGCTAGCAATTGTGTTTCGCGCTCCATTCAGTGTCTAAACTCTTGGCTTCATGTCAATGGTTTAGATCTCTCCCCCTCAAAGAGTAACATAGTTATTTTTTCCCGTAAGCGCTATACTCCTGATGTGCAAATTTTCTGTAATGGTTCCAAAATTCCGGTTGAAAATTCTGTTAAATTTCTTGGACTTCTTTTAGATAGTAAATTAACTGGTAAGTCACATTGTGCCTACATAGTAGACAAATGTGAAAAAAATCTCAACATCTTAAGATGCCTTTCAGGTGTTTGGTGGGGAGCGCATCCATTTACTTTGAAATTGCTTTATAATGCCATTATTCGTAGTGTCTTGGATTATGGATCCTTTTTACTGGAGCCTGCTAATAAGGGCAGTATGAGGCAGTTAGATCTTATCCAGTCCAAAGCCCTTCGTATTGTATCGGGTGCTATGAAATCGTCTCCTATTAATGCACTCCAGGTAGAGTGTGTTGATGCCCCGCTCCACCTTCGTCGTCAGTTTCTTGCTAACCGATTCTTCTTCCGATGTGTACAATACTCCTCCCATCCTCTTATTCCTAAACTTCATCTTCTTCGGCGTTTCTCTTTTACATCTCGGTTCTGGCTTAGCAAGAAACCTCCTCCTCTTTTGCGGAGTTTTAATATTTACAAGTCACTTAAAGATCCAGTTATCCGTTCTCCTTCTCTTCCCCTTTTCTCCTTTAGTTACGAAGTCATCATCGCTCGGCCTACTGTAATTTTGGACTTTGACATCTGTGCTGGTGACCCACATGCTGATGAATATCTCCAAGGCCTTTTGAGGAGAGATTGGCGTGGTTGGCACTGTATTTATACTGATGCTTCGAAACTTTCCCCTCTTGGTTGTGTTGGGTGTGGTATTTTCCATGCTCAATACAATATCGTTCAAAAAGTTAAATTTCCACCTGAAACTTCAGTCTTCTCGGGTGAATGTTGGGCGATACTGGAAGCGGTTCGATATATTCAGATTTTTAATCTTCGTCGTTCTCTTATCTTTTCAGACTCTCGGAGTTCTCTTCAATCTCTTCTTTCAAATCCATTTTGTACTAAATCTTCTATTTCTGTAATTTTTCTTATTAAAGAGTCTTTAGCAATATGTCAATCGAAAGGGCTTGAAGTTGTTTTTATTTGGATTCCCGGCCACGCTGGTATTTCGGGAAATGAGCGAGTGGACGGAGTGGCAAGAGATGCAGTGGCCCATGGTGATAAAATTCCATTTTGCATTTTTCCGCATGATCTTTTCGCAATATCGAAAGTACTTTTGTTCAGATCTTGGGCAAGCTCCTGGGCTGCCTCTAGCAAGACCAGGGGCTCAGCGTATGCTGCTCTCCAACCGGATATCCCGCGGAGACCTTGGTTTGCTAAATGGCATCTCAGCAAGCAGCTGTCAAGTTCTATCATCCGGATGCGTTTGGGGCACTGCTGTGTACCCACCTTTTTTAAAAATAAATTGCACATAAGGGATTCATCCCTATGCGAATGTGGTCTGGACGAGGGAGACCTCAATCATATATTTTTTTCATGCCCGCTTCTTAATCATTCAGCATTTTATCTTTCTCTTAGTCTTGTTATTCCTCTTCCTACTTCCATACCTACCCTTCTATCATCCAATAATTTGCAAATATTTAGAATCATAAGTAATTTTCTTGTCGATAATAACATTAAAGTTTAATTATTATATGTATTTTACTGTTAGTGTATTCTTTTTATATCTCGTAACAATTATTGTAAATATTTGTTTTTATTTTTTCTTTTCTTTTGGGTGGAGTTCCCTAACTTATTTTTCTTTTACTTTCTCTTAACCTCGTTTACCATTACCTTTTTATTAATATCAAATACTAACTTCATTACTGAACTGACGCGATACTGGCAAAAATGTCTCAAAAGAAAGACGATTGCCATTAAAAAAAAAAAAAAAAAAAATGAATAAAACAAATAAAAACACTATGAAGCCCATTTCCCCCTGATTGTTGGCAATGTTTTTTATTTTAATTGATAAAGCAAGCGAAGCGTCTCAGTTTCGACTAGGCCAAATATGCCTTTGTCCGGATGTTTGTCTGTCTGTCTGTTCTCGCCTAAAGGTCGCATTTTTCAACCGATATTGACGAAAATTGGCACACGAGTACCTTGATTTATTTAAAATTTTTGTCACGTTTTTTTGATTTAGGGTAAAATAGGGGAAAAGGGGAGAAGTTTGCTGTAGCGTTATTTATTAACGAATTTCAGTAAAATTGGATAAGCTCACTAAGGACTTCATTCTGCACAAGATGTTGCAAAAATATTTTCAAAAAGGGGTAGTGGAGAGGGGAAACGGAGAAAGTTTGTTGTAGTGTCATTTATTGACGGATTTCAATCAAATATGACTTGATTCCAAGTGCATGGGAGAAAGGGGGTTAAGTTTGCTGTAGCGTTATATATGGACGGATTTCAAATTAGATTTTTTTCAAAAAATGTTAACCAACCCTACCAACACCAACCTGACTACGCAGTCCTCTTAGCATTCACAAGACAAACCCGTAGACACCAGATTCAAAAACCTTAAAGATATTCCGCCTTTTCAACAGACCTTCCACGGTCATACCAGGTTAATTTAACGTAGTGAATCCTAGGTATGTGGTATTTTCCCATAAATAAAATGACCAACAACAACTTAAAATAATGACGTATATTTTTTTAATTTTAATATTTACTTGTTTTTCTTTACAATGACAATACTCGAGTCTAATTTATCTATTCTGCCAAAATAAATAATTTCTGATATTAGTTTTTCGGCGAGGAATCTCTGCACAGGATTCAACTCACGTAACTGTAAGGCAACAGTTTTTCCAAACGCTTCTGACGCAGTAAGTTTCTTGGATTTCTTCGGGGTTGGCGGCTGTATCAGAACTTCCTCACGATTTTGATCCGTATCTTCATCACTAGCCGACCGTTCAGATAAATATAAAATATCTTCCGAATCCGTTTTGTTTGGGGTTGTTGAAATTATGTACTGTGAGTTTGAATTATCTGCATCTTCGACATTGTCTTCGGTATTGTCTTCAGCTTCAACATTATCTTCAGCGGTATCTTGAGTGTTTTCTTCATCTTCATCGCAGTCATCCTGCAATGAAAAATATGAAAACTAAATTGAAACTAGAATACATGCAAGTAACCTTACATATATCTAGTATAATACACCACTAAATTCGCAACCATTTCTGCATAACTTGCAGCGCTTTTTGTTCTCCTAGCTATAGAATGGTGTTATTACCGTTTACCATCAGGTGTGCCGTCGGCTTGATGGCCGATATTTACCGAATAGGAATTCGGTAAATAATCAAAACAAAGAGAACTTTATTATCTTTGCTCTCATCACACAAACACAATCTACACCAGTCGGTTTAACCCCGTACTACGAGGTTATAACAAATAATATGGTAAACCAACCAATGCCAATGAACCGTTCCTCAGTGACAGCACAAAACATATAATAATAGTAGTGACGGTCTAACATTACCTTAAAAACAGTAACAATATAAATCAATGATTATAACTGTTCTGTTCTGTTTTCACCGAGGCAATTGTCAGCAAGATAAACAATTTTTCAATAATTATTCCAGATAGACAAGCAGTTGACTTCTATCTCACGTAATTTTAAGTATACACGCAGTCTAAGATGGAATCGTGCTTGTCTAGAATTGGAAGACGGCAATATGAGACAAAGCGCTGCGCTGGACAGCTGACTTTAGTCCAATCTACATATCACAACTACGGTGACCCCCCAACCAGTATTTTTGTGTACTGTGGAGATTCCATCACAGTACATATTTAGAAGCAAATCAAATTATCAGAGTTGTTAAAATATATGAATAAAATAAAAAAAAAGAACATGAGTGAAACTCTTGTCCATTTCTGGCTGGAATTGTGAATTTCGTTCGAAATGTTCGTTGTATCCCCCCTTATGCCCTTCCCAGAAAAAATCTCGGATCCACCCTTGCCTGTCTTCCATGCTAGACTCACTTCAATTTTCTCTATCTCATATTCATCGGAGTCATCCTCTTCCTTAAGTTGAGTTTTATTTTGTTCTGTTGCTGTGGCATCATCCTCTTCGTCTATAAATTTGTAATAGTTGTAGTACCATAGCCGGGGGACATAAAATACGTCGCCTTCTTGATGTAGTTTCATAGTCTGTAAAAAAATATCGTGTAGTGATAAAGAATAAAATAATAAATTAATAAAGTATATAATATTGATTTGCAGATAAGTTCTCACGCATTGTGATATATATAAATGGAATAAAAACGACACCTGTAATTTTCTGTCTAACACTAAGGCACTGTGAAGAAAAGGGCTCATTTCTACTAGTTCAACCAAACAGCTCTACCGGTTGAACTAGTGGGAATATAAGAAAAGAAAAAAAAAAGCTTGACGTCATTCAAGGTCATATTTCTATTCATCAAGAGTTTGTTCTACATGTAACATCCTATCAAAACTGTATAATCTTCTTGGTACGAACCACTTTGTCAATTATTCAGCCATGAATAGAAATGTCGACGGCCCGTTGGGGTAAGGAGGTCAGTTTAAATCAAAGACATTGTTTAAATCCTAGCACGGATGTTTATCCACAAGTAGTAGGAGGTTTGGTTTATATATCTGGGTAGAAGCATTAAAGTTGCTACTCACGATGAAATTTCGTATCCAATCCGTTGACTCAATCTGAGTTATTTCACAGAATAAATGATAGTACTAGTATTTTGACAAATTGCGTGGTGAGGACGCATATTTTGAACATGTTGAGTGTCAAGTCGACTCGACTTCAACAAATTGAATACGAAATTGCATCGTGAGTAGCCACTTTTATACACCACAAAATTTTAACTGCCTTAAACATTTTAAGAGTAGTTGCAAGGCTACTAATGATGAATGTGCTGTCAGAATTTTTAGAATTCTAGTAATAGTGACTGATGACCAGATGAAGCATTTAATTTTTTTGGTAATTACAGTAAAGTTATGTATAATATCGATGTTACGCCTGACTTGCTACCAAAATGTAGCTTACCACTACCAAAGAGAAAATTTGGCGCCATAAACTATCGGTATTCCGGCAACACATAGTCCTTCAGAGTCAGAACATTCTTAGCCTAGCATTTTCACCATCTTCAACCACATCATCGCCTACCACCAGGCGATATAATGCTGCGGCGGGCATAGCAGATATAAAATAAACTAGCCAAGTCTGCCAAGTGCGAGTCGGGCTCGACCGATTTCGTTAAAATTTTAATTGCACCACCTGGGAAAAGTACCCTTTGAAACAAAAAAGAATTTTCTAAATCGGTTCAGGCATCTTCGAGTAATCGGTAAACATACCTACATAAACACAAAAATGATTCCGACGAATTGAAAACCTCCTCCTTTTTAACCGACTTCAAAAAAAGGAGGAGGTTTCTCAATTCGACCGTATATTTTTTTTTTTTTTTTGATAAAGTCGGTTAAAAATAAAACATGAGGTTTGTCAGATTAACAAAAATCCATTTTGAAAGCAATCTGTTGAGTCCCAAGGAACTAAAGACATATTTTTCACAGATTACATAAATATATATGTAATTTGTAAATAATATATTATAGTCTGTTTTCCATAGACACAAATGATCATATCATGGAGTCTATTCTCCAATATAGGTACCTACCGTTGTTGTTGTTTTGTTATTGTTTTGGTTGAACATTGTGACAAAATGGATACCTACAAAATTAAAATGAGTAAAATAAAATAAAAGGCATTTATTACTCACCTTAGCCCGTTCCCGCTTGTATGTAGCCCGCATGTTCTCTAGTTTTCTTCTTAAATCGGATAGGTTAGCCTCGGGTTCTATAAGCTTGTACAATTTCAAAAGAGGTCCAAGAGCTTCATTTCGATATACTTTTTTATTGTAAAACTCGTGGGAACTGTCCCATAATACTCTGGCAGCTTTGTACTTCGCTAATATCTTCTTTATTATATCTTTTTCTCTGATACATTCCATTTTGAAAATAAATTATATTAAAATACTCGACGTCTTCTCCTAATCAAAATATGCGAGGTACTGACTCGCTGCGCAAGCTAGTCGAGGTCGTTGGGTAAATCTAGCGTCTCGTTTTTCAGCGGTGTTTAGAGCGAGACATATATAGCGCCTGGTACACACGACCTGATGAGAATGGCCGGATTCGAACGCGTCGTCTGTCGCCTCGCCTGACGCAGCTGGCAACTGTGTTGTGAATTGCAATCAACATTATTGTAGGTATTGGTAGGTAAAACTGTGTTATTGTTGTCTGAGGAAACCTCTTCTCTCATTTTTCATGTAAGTATTTTTTTAATTATTTGGGACAGATGAAATATGTAGTACATAAGTAAGCATTTTTTTACAGCATATATTTCACGATTATCTCACCTGTTGGTAAGTGACGATGTGGTCTTAGGTTGTAGCTGTGACGGGAACTGCAGGCTCTCAAACTCTCAAGGACAGCTGTCATGAGCTGTCGGAACACTCTTCAATCGATCTCACTTCAGCCACAGAATAAATAGCTAAATAAGACCACACAGAATAAATAATAGCCCCAGCTGCCGAAACTCGGGAAACCTATCAGCGATACGACTATGGTAGGTGGTGCGTGCGAAAGCAGCTGCAATGTGCATCAAACAATAAGACGAGAGTAATGATTTTTTTATATCTGATAGCGGTTTCCCTCTATCTCGCCTGGTGGTATGCGATGCTGTGGTCGAAGCATAGATCATGGTAGCGCATTAATAGCTTAATTTAAGGTCTGTGAGTCGAAGATACTGAACACGCTAGGCTTAATATGGTCATTATAGAAAGTTACAAATCAACATGTAAATGTAATAAATATAAGTACTTATTTATCTATATATATGTAACTTGTCTCTAAACATACTGAATTATCTATTACACACGTTAACAATATGTCTTCACCTTAACAATAAATAAAATGAGAAATAGAAAACACAACACCTATTTTAAATATTGCCAATAAGTTTAATTGGTAGCTTTACAGAAATGTAATTATTTGTTGTGTTTTTAGGTACTTTTTTCTTAGTTTCATTATAGCTCCACACGATGAGTGTATTTTTTTTATACTTTATAGGCTAGCGTTTTGACCACTATCTCACCTGTTTGTAAGTGATGATGCGGTCGAAGATGGTAAGCACGCTAGGCCTAGAATGGGAACTGGCTCTCAAGGATAGCTGCCGGAACACATTACGATGTTTTGGTGACAGATTTTCTAACTTGAGGGTGGTAGCTGGCCAGGCGGACACTAGATAGTGTCCTACCACCATGCGGGGGTTGTTGGTTTTTAGGGTTCCGTACCCAAAGGGTAAAACGGGACCCTATTACTAAGACTCCGCTGTCCGTCTGTCTGTCTGTCTGTCTGTCCGTCTGTCACCAGGCTGTATCTCATGAACCGTGATAGTTAGACAGTTGAAATTTTCACAGATGATTTATTTCTGTTGCCGCTATAACAACAAATACTAAAAACAGAATAAAGTTAAAAATAATATAGGGTCCCCATACAAGAAACGTGTCTTTTTCGGCATTTCACGCCATCTATGAACGCTTAGTTAGGTAAACGTCCCATAGATGACGTTATATTGAAATGTCGATCCCTAGCACCTTTGTTAGACGTTAGATGGCGTTATAAGAAATAAAATGTTTATTAATTATTATTTTTTGCTGGTGAAAACTGATAGTAGTATTTTTTGCTCGATCTTATAAAATACTGTAGTGTGGTACGGAACCCTACTAGTGCGAGTCCGACTTGCACTTGGCCAGTTTATTTAACGATTTTTCCTTCACTGGAGGGCCACTGTGAGAAGCGCACATACATTTTTCGATTGAAAAATCCATTTGTGCACGGCGGTTTGAACTCGGTACCACGGCATCAAAGCCGAACGTTCTCCCGATTACGCCACCGGGCCCTCAAATTATTTTGTGTCACAAGTACTGTATTGAAATTGTTCAATTTTTTTCTAAGTTCAAGTCATAAACTTGGGTCAAACTCACATTTCCGGTCAAGTTGAAGTCATAGTCTAGACCTTCAGTAAAGATGTGAACTTTGTTGTAGATTTTCAGTGGAATTTTGGTGAATAAGCAAAAAGTATGTTATTCAGCACTGTGCTGTTTCCGCACACTCACACACATTCACCGGTACTTAATTGTTTATTTTTTAAAATTTCTTATAGGCTAGCGTTTCACCTCTATCTCACCTGTTGGTAAGTGATGATGCGGTCGAAGATGGTAAGCACGCTAGGCCTAGAATGGGAACAGGTTCTCAAAGATAGCTGCCGGAACATATAAATGTTTGGCGACAGATTTTCTAACTTGAGGGGGTAGCTAACCAGGCGAACACTATATATAGTGTCCTACCACCATACGGGAGTTGTTGGTTTCTTTACGATGTTTTTCCTTCACCGGAGGGCCACTGTGAAAAGCGCACATAAATTTTCCTATAGAAAAATCTACATTTATTAGACATTAACTGGCGGAAGCACACATAAGAGCATACCTTACACATCTACTTACGAATAAATATTTTCACGTTCCCGCCAAAACCCTCAAATGACAAGTTGTGTTCAATTTTACAACTGTAATGTGTGTTTCGTGATTAAACTACTTAAACCACATAAGAAGTTTCGCTCGGAGGTCCGAACCCCTTAGCCCGTCGGCTAAAAGAGGCTATTTTCTATTTTTGATCGGACAATTTTCAATCGATCGCGTCGTTGGCAATATTTGTAAAGAAAAAAGATAAGTAGCTATGTCATTGCTTCGCGGCTTCGTTCCAATAACAGATAGCACATAAGGCTAAGCAGCCCGCACTATGAATTTTAATCTTTGCAGATTAATTACCTATCGCCAATATAATTATGGACAATACCAATACTATTTTGATTTTAAAATTATCGTGAATTTGTTACATTATTATTGTTATATACCGGCTATAATTCACGTACCTTTAGTCCAATTTTGTGAACACCACCACCACCAGTGAACATCGTGATCTCACCGCGTGACCTCACTCCCGAGGAAGAGCGACTGACTCGCTCGAAACCTAGGTCGAGAAAATTCGACTAAAGGTACGTGAATTATAGCCCGTATATAACAATAATAATACCGATACTAGATACTAGAGTTGGCTCACTGCGAAAACAATCGTTACTGGAGCAATTCGTTTTTAATGTGGGCTATCGCGTATAAATTCGCCGCTAGAGGCGAAATAAAGAAAAAAAAAATGCAAACAAAATAGGCATTTTTAACACTACGTCTTGCTCAATAGTATAATTATTGAATAACACTTTTACGACACTATTCTGAGTAAATCTAACGAACTCTAAATTGAGTTCTGCTCACGCACGCAAAATAACAACATATACTTTAGAACCATACCTTCTCTTCAGCGGCGCAAACTGGTGAGGACATAAGATCGTTTAAAAAACTAAACTTCAATGCCGCGCTATTATTTTCAGTACCAATTTTGAGGTGTTTATCTCCATAACTCTGGATATACTTATCAGACCTCGATAAAGTTACCATGGTACCACAATTGGGTCTCCTTTCCAACAAAAAAAGAATAATTAAAATCGGTTCATAAACGACGAAGTTACCCGCGAACAAACATAAACAAAAACATATATAGGGTCAAATTGAGAAATCTCCTCCTTTTTTTGAAGTCGGTTAAAAAACGGTAGCGGCCATTCCATGAAATGACAGCAGCGCTATATCGAGATTACCTACATTTCCTAGTGCCCGGTTAGCGTATAATCCACGGATTTCCAAAAAGGAAGGTTTTCAATTCATCTGTAAGAATGTTTTGTTTTGTATGTATGTTACGCGATTACTCCGTCAATTGTAAACCGATTTGAATGATTATTTTTTTACTCGGTACATTGCTAAGGGGATCCCATTGTAATTTCGATGAGATCTAATAAGTATCTCCAGACATATGACGATAAACATCTCAAGCTTGCTACTGAAATTGACTTGCAGGGCATGGAAGTCGGTTGTTTTAGTGTTTAAACTATCTTAATCACTTAATTTTATTTTTAAGAACATTAATAGTTAACATAATAATATTCAATATTCATAGTTAAATAAAATAAACGACATGCTCTGAAGAGAAAAATACAATCAATATTATTACAGCATCCACTTTGCTCGTCATCGTAAGGTTCAGAAAAGAGGACGCGGTTTACAATGACATATTATAATTTCATATGTGGACGATAAAACATATTTGCTTCTTACCCAATTAATAATGATAGACCTATATTATTAAAATAAAATGTCTCCTAATACTAATAAAATTAATGGTAAAAACTTAAGTACAATTTTCTATTTACTTAATAATATCACCCAGCTATTTTACACATTACTTAATCTAGTAGTTATATTTAATTTGTGAAACCTTCCGTAATATATTATATCTGACATCAGTTTTTCAGCAATGTACCGTTGTTCAGGATCTAATTCTTTCAGCTGTAGACCTATAGCTTTTCCAAATGCATCGCTTGCGTTTTCAATTGGATTTACAGGAATTGTGTAAGATTTACGTGACCTCTTAGCAAATCTGTGGTCCTGGTCTTCGTCCTCAGAATCTTGGTTTTCCGACACGAAGACACTGGATATATTGTTAAAACTGTCTACTAATTCACGTTTTATGCTGCTGCTACCGCCATCCTGTGGGTTAATGAAATGTTACTATGAGATAACATTTTAGTACCCCTCACTTTCAGATCAAGCAAGATAGATAACAAGATTAATTAGGTGTACTATAATGAATATCAGTACCTAAAATCAATGCTTGATTTGTTTTACCTCATCATCTTCCATATCTATACCATCGTTATCAATGGTAGAAATGTCTTCTGAGCTTTCATTAGTAAACTTCAGTTTGAGTGCACCGCTGTCCAAAAATTTCATATGTTCGAAGTACCAAAGCGAAGATTTACGTACTTGTCCTTTCATTAGACTATGCACGTTCTGAAAATTTAATACTTCTTATATTAGTACCACGAATTCTCTATTAATTTGTATTTATTAGATGAAGAAATAGTCTGTTGGCTTCTCAGGAATCATCAAACGTTATATTTTATTTATTAATGTGAAAATGGTTTAGCAGCCATTGCAAAAATTTTTAACGAACCATATGCTGATATCTTTAGCACAATAATAAAATAACAGAGAGAGTTCATATGATATCAAAAATAATTAAACGATGTTACGCTTTTAGTTAGAAACATTATTTCAACGTGATCGTTCGAATTAGTATTATGTATGTATTGGACCAAAGTTATGTTGTGGCTGTGTGCATTAAAGGTCAAACTATTTATGAAATGAATTAATGTATGCTAAATATGCGAAGAAGTTAGTTAGGGCCTAGGGGCTTTGGTATAGTTTGCTTTCTTTTATTACTATTTTGGGTCTCTCGTGTGAACGGGTGAAGCTAGGACGCCACACATGGTATTCTACAGTAAGCCCATAAGATAAATCAGAAAATATTACGGCCAGAAATTTTGATACGGCATTATTAAAATCAGCTACATGAAGAAAAGTAGATAAAATAAAATAAAATCTATGACGATGTCACCTTAACTTATGGGTTGGATTTTTTGTTACGACAGTGGCTTACTGAGAGCTTGGAGCCTCTTCCGTTCTGAGTTAGACAGCGGGTTTGGTACGATATTGCTAAAATAAGTTTAGTATAAAATAAGGCTCCTTATTCCCGAATGCGGTAAATATGCGGCCTATGCGGAGGAATGTCACTTCAGAATAGGTTATTATTTTTCAAAAATGTTTTACCTATCCCTTTCGTATTTTTTTATACAGTCGATTCCATGGTGATTTATTTCCAGCATAAAATAGAACATTTTAATTTTTTTTAATCTTATTATGCAACGTAGGGTTTTAGTAGTAGGTAGGTAGGTAGGTAGTTTGCTAAATTATTCAACAAGGAACCACAACAGTCATTAATAGATACATTTTAATGAATGAAAAATAATAACAAAATCGAAACGATCAAAAAAATAATTACAAAATGATCTCTGTGTCGGAGTTTGCAGCTAAGATTGCCTTACCTTTTTAAACTCTCTTCTATAAGAGGTTCTTAAATTTTCAATTTTCTTTCTCACGGAAACGGTGGTCGCGGTTTCATCTATTATTTTGTATCTTTCCAAAAGCTGTTCATACGCGTTACGTCTCACTTCCTTGTTGCCATACGATGGGAGACTAGTGTTCCACAAGCACGGCAAATCTCTGTATAATTTGAGGAATTCAATAATAGCTTCCTTTTCATTTATCGTAGCGTTTTCTCCTGATGATGACATTGTTTTTGGTAAATAAAATCGCGAGCAGAATGAGCAATAATCCCCCTCTGCGTATGAAGGCCAACTGACAGATTTGTGTCGGTCCAAGACGGGCGGCGAGGTCGAACGGTCGGGGGATCGCACATCTCTATTTATTTCCGAATGTTAGACAGGGATGCAACATAGGCGACGCCGACCAGCGCGGCAGCTATGAGTCTGTGAGTGTTGTTGATTGAATATTTTAAGCTGTGGGTGAATGGTCCGGTCCTAGTTGTTTTTAATATAATAAATATACAAAAATTGAATCGTTTTGGTCAGTTTTAAGCAAACGTAGTGAATCCTAGGTCTGTGTAATGCTGCGTCTGTCTTTCTGTCTGTTCACGACAAACTAAATAACTACTTAAACGGATTTTGATGCGGTTTTCACAAATAGACACAGTGGTTCATGAGAAAGGTTTATGTGTATAATTCGTTAAGGTTTTAAGTAGGTTGAAATATTACGATTACTGTTGAAGACGGTAATTCATACTCGACGCAACTAAACTGATGTAAAAATGCAGGCATAGGAATATTGGATGCTCTACCCGTGCGTGCGAAGTCGCGGGTCGCTAGAATATAAATATGTAATATAAAATAGTAGTATTAGTATAGGTATTTTCCCATATTAAAGTAAGAAAAAATGTTAACTATTAATGGTTAGGTAGGTACTTAGTATAACCACAGGTTTAACACTGAAATGTATATTAGATAGTTATTAAGAAATAAAAAAGACATTAAAGTTGGAAAAATGTGGTCCATCTCTCCTGGGTTACCCTACTATCGGCCAATAGCACAGAATAATGAATAATAGTATAAGTACCGATAGTTTGGTTGTTTTCATTTATAAGATAGATATTGGGTATTCGGGTTATTCGTAGATATATCGGGCGATATCTACCTGCTTATTTGAAATAATGTTCGCACTTCGATACATCTTCATACTGATAAAAAAACTGTCCAAGTGCAAGTCGGACTCGCACTAGTAGGGTTCCGTACCACACTACAGTATTTTATAAGATTGAGCAAAAAATACCACTATCATTTTTCGCCAGCAAAAAATAATAATTAATAAACATTTTATTTCTTATAACGCCATCTAACGTCTAACAAAGGTGTTAGGGATCGACATTTTTATTTAAACGCCATCTATGGTACGTTTACCTAACTAAGCGGTTATAGATGGCGTGAAATGCCGAAAAAAACACGTTTCTTGTATCGGGACCCTCTATTATTTTTAACTTTATTCTGTTTTAAGTATTTGTTGATATAGCGGCAACAGAAATACATCATCTGTGAAAATTTCAAATGTCTAACTATCACGGTTCATGAGATACAGCCTGGTGACAGACAGACAGACAGACAGACAGACAGACGGACAGCGGAGTCTTAGTAATAGGGTCCCGTTTTACCCTTTGGGTACGGAACCCTAAAAAACCAACCAAACTATCGGCAGATAGAAAGTAAATAGCAGGTTAATACAATGAGACCACACGCACACTTTCACGTTCCCGGTATTAATATGCGTAGGTACTTTGAAAAGGTCATCTTACCAGTTACCTTCCAGATTACTCATCTGTGTACAATCCAGATCCAGCCGTCTTAGTTACGGCGGCAGCGCAACGTTATAAATTACCTTTTTACTGCCGGCCCGCACAGGCGAAGCCGCGGCAATAAACACGTAAATGCATGACCAATCAAAATACCAAAGTACGGTCACGTCACGCACACATGTATGCTTTTGTACTGTAACTCCTACGACTGCTACGACGAGAGCTCTACCTTACGAGAGAATATATTTTGAGATCGTTTAATTAACTAAAAGAACCGACTTCAAACGTCGCGGTAGTCATTTTCAATACTAAGTTTGAAGTGTTTATCTTCATATTATCTCTGGAGATACTGAACATAAATTAATGATTTTTTTATGATATGAAGTAACAGGACAAGCACGACGCTCGCCTGATGGTAAGCGATGACGTCTACCTATTACAGATACAGCGACATGCAAAATTCTGGACTGCCAGAATTTTGCATGTCCCTGCACTGCGCCTGTTACCTTGAGACATGAAGATGTTAAGTCTCACATGCCCTGTAATTTCACTGGACACCTTGCCATTTCAACTGATTCAACATTCCTATTTCACGGCTGATAAATAATTGGCAAAGTGGTACCGCCCCAGGCGGACTTGCAGAAGTTCTACCACTACAAAACTACAGACTACCTGTGTACCCTTTCAAATTAAAAAAAGAAACTTCCAAATCGGTGCAGGCGTCTTCGAGTAATCGGTGAACATACATAAAAAAAACATACACTCGAACATAGAACCTGCTCCTTTTTTTAAGTCGGTTAAAAATAAGTAATGATATCATTAAAAATATTTAGGCCCGACTTCACACGCTGCGATTAACTTTTAATCCATATCTGTGAAGATATCTATCAAATCTTGATAGTGATCATGTGACTTGGCTCGTCTTACTGCCGTCTTCCAATTCCAGACAAGCAGGTTTCCATTTTATATCACATCGACAGTTAATGTAAGGTAGTCAAGTTCTTTTCTATAAGGAACAAGTAATATTTTAAAATCACCTTTTTAAACACAAGCTTTAACATAACCTAGGACCAGAGGTCGAATTCAAGACGAATCCAACGAGCCCAAAAACGACAGGTATAACATGTGTAGTTTAGGAGTTCCTTTGGCCACGTTCCAGCTCCATCATCAGATCAGCACCATGTCATCATAATATTGCATTGTCACGCGATTTACACATGTATGCAAAATTTCAGCTCAATCGAACCTCTGGAAGTCGCTCTAAAATCAATCGCAAGATTTGTGACGGACAAATTCGCCGTGAAGTAGAGATAAAGTTTGTAATAAAAACGGACATTCGAGCAACGGATTTGAGAGCTGAAAACATAAAGTATATATATGTAGAGACAACATTTTGTCTCTACATATATATACTTTATGTTTTCAGCATATATATACTACATTAGCGTATGCGAATGAAATAAGCTATAGAGATATAACCCGACTAAAACGATGAACACGTGATACATATGCCACCTATAAGATAAAATGAATAACGTAATTTGGTCGGGTTATACATGGCAGCGGGTGAGAGCCAATGGGTGCACTAGAAACTGGCTCCATACATTGCTGGAGCCAGTTTAATCGCATACGCAGGTAAAGGAATAAAAAATTGTTGTTCATCTCGCTCTCTCATACCAGTGATTGTATAGTTTTATCCTTCTCATATTATTATTGTTATTTAAATGCTACATCCGTTTAATATTCCATCCACGGCTGAAAAGATTATCTATCCTTTTCTATCTAGATAGTTTGACCAAAAAGTAGATAACCACCAACAAGGAGAAAATCTGCCGCCATAACCTTACGGTGTTCCGGCAGCACGCGGTCCTTGAAAGTCAGAGTATTCAAGTCAGCAACTATCCTTGAGAGCCAGTTCCCATTCTAGGCCTAGCGTGTTTACCATCTTCGACCACATCATCATTTACCTCCAGGTGAGATAGTCGTTTGACTTCTATCTAATCTAGCTAGCCTATAAGATATAAAAGAAACATTAATAGAAGGTTTCAGCTGGGCTGGGCAGGACAACATTCCCCGCAAATCCCTCAGGTTTCATTTCTTTTCACCGAAACTACAATTTTAAATGTCTTTTGCCAGGGAATGAATCGAAGGAAAAATGGGCTTGTATTAACTGCCTGTGGACCATCGATATGAATGTACTACGAACGTACACCTCGATGCTGTGGATTGATAACCGCTGGGGTCTAGGACGAGAGTGGTTTAACCTTCGTAGGCTGCAGTAGACTGGTTGATAATAATATGTATGATACTCTGTGAGTGGTGGTCAGTTATTCGAAAAGAAGAGCCAAAAGAAATGGTTGCATTTGGGCACTTCCAAGATTTACTTCTTAGGCCTCTTAGGCCTTTGCTGCCTTTTTCCAACATCAGGTGATTAGGTAGGATGTAGGCGAATATGCTAATTATGATTGACAGATGACTAGACAAAAAGACGGAATGTAAATCTATTTTTAATAAACTGGCTAAGAGCGAGTTGGATTCGCACACGAAGGGTTCCAATTGAACAATATTTTCCAGAAACATACGCTTTATGTATGTCTGGGCACCCCCATAAAAGAAACTATGTAGGTACTGTTATAGACCACTTGACCATTTTACAGAGTTATATAGACACTTTTAACACAGTTGTCATATTACCAACCATAATATAACGGTTGATTTGACAACGAAACAATAATATTAAAATGTTACTGAACTGAGTGTACACAAAGAACGTGAGTTTTCAGCATTTTTTGCTCGATTTTATAAAAAATTGGACAGTTTATTTTCATACCCACCAAAACGCTAACGGTCAACTTTTCAACACCAAAATTACCTTCATTATCAGCCGGTATCAGTCCACTGCTGGACGTAGGCCTCCCCCAAAAAAATTACCATAGATTATCTCAAATCACATATTTTGTGCTGTCAATTTTACCGCCGTCGCGTCGTGAACAGGCTATGCATGTGTGCAAGTGATAAATGCATTAAGTTTGGATGTGTGCGTCTCTCACACACGAACAGTGTCCGCTGAGATGGAACATGCAGAGGGATAACGGAGGGCTTACAATTTATCAAGGCTAGCAGAGTGAGGATGTGATTTAATATATTTTTTTTTATTTTTTTCTTCATCAATTTCTTGTGTCAGCAGTGTGGACTGCTTGTTAGTTACTTTACTGAGCTAGTGGCCTAGTGGGAGAATTGTCAGCTTTGACGCCAAAGGCCAAAGTACCCCAAAAACTCGCCGTGCACTGGTTTTTTCTATCAAAAACATATGTGCGCAACTCACAGTGGCCCTTCTGTGGAGAAAACGCCCAGCATGGTGGTAGGACACGGTCTAGTGTCCGCCTGGCTAGCTATTCTCTTCAAGTTGGAAGATCTGTCGCTAAACATCTAATATGTTCCGGTAAGTGTCCTTGTGTTGTTTGTGTTGTGTTGTGGTCCTACAGCCCTCGACCGCATAATCAATATCTTACTAATAGGTGAGATAATGGTCAAATGCTAGCCTACAAGATATAATAAAGCTAATAAGCTATTAATGCAATCCCGAGTTTGATCAAATCCAACATACATTATAATGAGTCAGATGCAAAGGAATAAAGTTGAATCCAGGCCGGAACAAACAATTTATGCAATGTAAGATTGTGTTTAATTTTTAAGGTTCCTTATCCAAACGGTACCCTATTACTGACACTTCGTTTTCCGTCCGTCTGTCAGAGGGCTGTATCCTCTAAACTCTAATAGGTCTAGACACTTGAAATTTTCACAAAGTATCTATTACTCATCATTATCATTTGGTGTAAATTTATTACATATAGATATTTAATTATATTTAAATATAAATACATGTATTTTTGTTTTTGCTGAAACATCATACCTACACCGCCGTATCACATTATCACATACAATGTTTCTCCATCAGAAGGTTGTCTTTTAGAGATCGCTTCTAGCGATAAGACCGTCTAAAGAGTTATACTCGAAAGCATTCTGTGTATAATGTAAACTATTATTATATTTATATCCAGGTTTAGTAACTATTTGTGTGCTGTTCACCCAAATCCTTTGCAAAGTTTATGAGCGATAGAGTAATAATAACTCCATTCATTCATTCATCCATTCATCCATCCTCAAAAACTTTTGCGTTTATAATACTACGGTGCGTACAGACTATGTAACATAACATGTTATAACACTGTTATTTTACATGTTTTAGATAATGTGGACACGGAATTTTATAAAACATGTTATAATAACATGTTATAATATCATGTTTTATAACATGCCGTGTCCACATTGTCTGAAACATGTAAAATAACAGTGTTATAACATGTTATGTTACATAGTCTGTACGCACCCTTAGAATTTCGGTTCTGATTTTGAGTCTTAATGAAATTCTCATTAATAAAATATATTGAAAAATAATACAGTCATGTCCACACTATCGAGTGCCAGGCGTCTCACAGCAAGAGCCACCGCCCACATAAAAAATGACATCTAAATAAATCCATTAAGCGCGGCCCGACTTCGGCGACGTTCTCTTCCTGTCTGTAAGCCCTTTTATAAGATCCGAGCGCCTGTAGGCGCCTTTATTTGTGTTTTGACAGCAGACCGAGATCAACGCATGATTTGTGATGAGAAACATGTCTAATGAACATGGGATTTTAAGAACGGTTGTAACATGTCAAAGGATGACGATGGTTGAATGGACGATTTTTTAAATCTTAATTACTTTAGTTATGGATATAGGGGGAAGGATAAGTTAGATGCTTCACTGATGGTAAGTTATGAACTCTGCCCATAGGAAATACTGTGGCTCTCAAAACCCTAGATATCCAGATCTTGTACACTCCACTCATAATCCCTGATACATTTAGATGTCATGCCCTTTCAGACACAGAATAATTATTCACAGAAAAGTATGTACAACCTCAGATTAAAACAAAAGGCTTTGTTCTAGTCTGAGCATGCTCTGTACTTGTAAGTTTACTGGACACTGTCTGCCCTCTCATTTTATTAACCCCCGACGCAAAAAGAGGGATGCTATATAATTATTTTTTCTATGGTAAAAGGTATCAGGACCAGCACGACGCTCGCCTGATGGTAAGCGATGACGTCTACCTATTACAGATACAGCGGCATGCAAAAGCCTGGCAGTCTAGAATTTTGCATGTCGCTCGCTGCACTGCGCCTGTTACCTTGAGACATGCAGATGTTGAGTCTCACATGCCCTGTAATTTCACTGGACACCTTGCCATTTCAACCGAAAAAAAATCCTATTTCACGGCTGAAAATTAATTGACAAAGTGGTTGTACCGCCCTAGGCGGACTAGCAGAAGTCCTGCCACTACAAAAAATTAAAATTGACGTGTCTGTCTAATGTAGGTATTTGTCGGTCAGTGGCATCACAACTCTTAAGCGAAATCTCCGATTTAAATGTGTTTATTTGTGTGATTGGATAACTTAATCGAGAGAGTTTTTCCTTAATTCTAAGCCCGTTCGTACACAGTACGACGCACATCTCCAATACCCGACGACTTTAGTGGCAAGGCGACTACTGCAATACAAATTCAAAGAGATATGCGTACACATGCACGCGTCGCTAACATTCTGATTTGTATTGCAGTAGCCGCCTCGATACTAAAATCGTTCGACATCGGAGATTTGCGTCGTATTGTGTACGAAGGGCTTAATCCTAGATAATTCGGTCTTCGATGCCTAATCCGTTCAGCCGTCTGAAGATTATTAGCTCATTTTTAGTTGACGATGCTATAAGAGCAACTTTCATAGGTCTGATCGATTCGTAGTTCGGTATTCTGTTCAATGATATTGCAAGAACATGGTAACTGACCTTAACCTGATGCGGGGGCATCTCCTGGAATCAGTAGATGTGTTTAGGCTCATTAGAATGATAACATCAACGAACAAATTATATATACATGGAATAGTCAGGGGTGTATTTAAATTTTAAATTTAAGTATAGGTTTTGTAGTTGGAAACATATTCCTTCCCGCTTCCTCACTTATGCCGTGTGATGTTTAATAACGGACGCTGTATTTCATTAGCAACTTTTGAAATATTCATCAAAGGACTTGATTCAAACTATACATAGGTACCTAATAAGATACTCTTTTAGTTCAATCAATTTCTATCTACACTACACCAAAGAATACTAAGCATTACTTACTTTGGAATCTTACTTTTAACTACAATGCAATGGTGTAAATTCCATTACACTAAAAAGCTCACAGCTTAAAAAATGGCGAAACGGCGCTGAATACCCTCATAGTGGCTGCGGTTAACCACTACCCACATCTAATAATGCAACAAAAGGGTTGAACGGAATAACACTTCTAAATGTAATGTAATAAATGTAAAAGTACTTTGAAAAGGTTGAAAAATTATTGAACCAGTTCTTACTCTATCTACAACCTGTGTATGGCATATTTGCCATATTTATCACTTACCTACACAGTAGATATTAACCAATATAGACATTTTTTTAAATTCATTGTAGTCAAGTGCTTGACCACTACCTCACCTGATGTTAAGTGACGATGTGGTCCACGATGTAGCACGCTTGGCTACAAGCTTTACATGTTATTAGGTATGCATGGACCCATTTATCTTAGACCGCAAAGTCAGCGAATCAGTCTAAATTAGGACAAAATATCGCTTCAATTTGCAGTTGAGAGCAACTGTCGCAGAAGCCTTAGGAAGAACACCCCCACGTAACTTTTTGTGGGTGGAGGCCTCAGAGTAACAATTAGTAATTGTTATTCTGAGGAGGAGGCCAAAAACAAAGTGACCCTGAGCATAATCATTAAGCACTATACTTGGATTCTCTTACAACAACATCAATCCCAAATATAGTTTACGACATAAGGCGGCAGACTGAATTCGGCTACTCTTACGTACTTTACTCGTATCATCATCATAATCAGCCAGTGTCAGTCCACTGCTGGACGTAGGCCTCTCCCAAGATACGCCACTGAGGCCGATCTTCGGCTCATTGGAAGGGATATGCCCCAATCGCCACGCTGGGCAGGCGGGTTGGCGATCAGAGAACGTAGCTCCTTGCACCGGTGACGCTGCTGACCGTCACCGGCCTGTAGTATTTAGCTACGCCATAATTTGGTGTTTATGGTTATACCGCCATTTGTCAGTCGCTTAAGTACTTAATCTTCCTAATTCTAACTTCCTAACTAATATTATGAATGCGAAAGTAACTCTGTCTGTCTGTCTGTCTGTCTGTGTCACTTTCACGCCAAAACCACTGAACCGATTTAAATGAAATTTGGTACACAGATAGTCTAGAGCCTGAAAAGGACATAGGCTACTTTTTAATGCGAAAAGAGGGTTGTAAGGGGTTAAAAGGGGGGATGAAAAGTTGTATAGGAGTATCGTCATTTTTAAAGCTAGAAGCTTGAAACTTACTGTTTAGGCTGTTGTTTCGATATAATTTAATGTCATTCAAAGTTTGTGAGGGGGAAGGGGGAGGGAGAAGGGGAAGGGGGAATGAGGGGAGGGTAGAAGAGGAGGGAAGGGGAAAGAGGGCGAGGGATGGGAGGTGAGTTAAAGGGGAGGGGAGGGGGGAGTGGGGGCAGGGAGGAGTGGGGGTAGGTGGAAGTGGGGGAAGGGGGAGTGGGGGTAGGGGAAAAGTGGAGGTAGGGGAAGTGGGGGTAGGGGGAGTGGGGGTAGGGGGAAGTGGGGGTAGGGGGAGTGGGGGTAGGGGGAAGTGGGGGTAGGGGGAGTGGGGAGAAAGTGGATGAGAGAGGGAAGTGGGGGATGGGGAGTGGGGGGAAGTGAGAGAGAGAGAGGGGATGGGGAAGTGAGGGGAAAGGGGAGGGGGATTTACGCGGCGTGGTACGGTGTGGTGTAGGTGGGATACGCATGTGTCTTATTTATAAAATAATTAGCCTTAATATTTAAAAATGCTACCCAAAGACACTATTCCACGCGGACGAAGTCGCGGGCACAGCTAGTATAGTTATAATTGTTCTGTACTACGTGCCTTTGTCATTGAACTCCTCGTAAATCAGTGTGTGTGTGTGTTTGAGTTGATCCCTAGATTGTTAAGATTCACAATTGGATCCGATAGGTGGCTCTGCGATTGGGTAGGACAATGACTGCCAGATCCGCTAGTAATCATCGAATTATTAGGTAATAATTGTTATTAGGTTATTTATATTAATTTATTAGGTAATAATGTCTGTAAATTATAAATACGAACGTTTCTAGAAATGTTTTTATTGAACTACGTAAAAATGGATAAAAGGTTTTGAATGATATCTGGTAGACAGATAGTTTATAACCTGGATTAGCACATACAATACTTTTTATCCCGGTAAGTATATGATAAATATACTTATTAACGCAGGCGAAACCATGGAGCGCTATGAGTATTTTATGATGCCAAATCTATTTGCAACGTGAGTATTTGTGTCCCTCATACCTACCGAGTACCGAGTACTCGAAGTATTAGCAACCTCCTTAGTTAATTACTAGCAAAGATTAGATAAAAACCTGAGTATGCAATTCTTTCACTTGATAGTCATATAGCCACGAGCTACTTGACGAGTTCAAACGGTTTTAGTTCGTGGAATCGTCACCCGTCGGCAAACAAGCATGACCAAAGCATATCGAGAACTGTACAAATAAGGAGTGATCGTATCTGTTAATTCTTGCCGTAAATATCGAGATTGAATCTCAACGGGTGTCAAGTTTCACAAGTCCGTTGGACGACGTCGCCTGTGGTCATCGCCATTTAGGGCTGCAAAAAAAACTACGGCATTTGGCCATGCGCCAAGTTCATTGAGAATATTTGGCTTTTGGCTTTTCTGCCTCTTGTAGTCCTTTCAAAGAAGATGAGCGTCCTTATAGTTCAAAGACATTATTTGCTGTAATGTCTTTGTTTTAATTTTATTTAACCTAACTGTAATTGAGATCCAGTTCCCATTTTAGGCCTAACCACAAAATAAATAATAGTGTACAGTTACAATTATTTGAGCACTATCTTACAAGTAGATATATGTCTCAGACTGGGTTCTTCTTAAATGGGGGCACAGTAGTGCCCCCACCAAGACGAGCTGAGCGAAGCGAAGGGCACTACCTACCTACAGCTTTTCTCGAAGTGCTTCGTCGTATTTACGAATCCTCATAACTTGGGTTTAGATTATACCGGATAAACAAAATTCTCGGAATATAATGTCAATAGTAGATTTATTAAACATGTAAAGTTTCAAATGCATAGCTGCATGCATGCTTTATACCTACTTTAGATTTGATTGATATCTAAAAGACTCCGATTTCGTCATTCGCTTACTCACTCACACACTGATGATCATCAAGATTCTTAGGGTACTTCCTGAAGTCCTAGAAAGCTGAAATTTTGTATGCAAGCTAGTATTAGTACACAAACTACAAAAAATTGGTAAAACTTGGAACTTTTACCCCTCTAAAGGTATGAAACGGAGGTTAAAAGTTTGTATGGAGAAACAATATTACCTAGATTAGATAGTCTTTTTATTCGAAACTTCACAAAAATACTTCCTAAAATGAATAAGTAAATACGTGTTTCAGGCTTTTTCAAAATTAAAAAGTCTGAAAATCAATATGGTTTTTCGGGTTTTATAAAAATTAATTTTTATTTCCCTTAGTCACGCGATAACTTGAAAACGCGTGGACCGATTTGGTAATTATTTTTCGAGGTGTTTTAATGATAGAAAGATTTTTACGAAAGAAATGTTTTAAGTAAATGAAAGAAGTTATTAACGCGGGTGAAGCCGTGGGGCTTTTCTAGTATTGTCATAAGCAACTTACAAAAAGAAGCGAAATCCTACCAAAAACATGTCAAATGTTGCCAAGACGAGACCATGTGGCTTGCACTGTCAAAAAGTTATTAGATCTCATTCAGAGCCAAGCTTCTAACTCTACACGCCCTAATTGTACAAGCTCTAACTTCACAAGCACTACCTACACCTTCGAGAAAATATGTGGCTTGGCCATTTCGGTACATTCACGTTAGGTGAAAAATGTATTCACTCTTCATTACTTTTCGGTTACACAAATAGTTCTTGTAGTAACGAAATGATCGATAGACCAACAAATCGGTTCAAAATTGACGGAGTAATCGCGTAACATATAAACAAAAAAAAATTAAAAAACAACAAAATTACATGCAGACGAATGAGAACCTCCTTCTTTTTGGGAAGTTGATAATTATCATTGATATCGGTTCACAATTGGCAGAGTAATCGCGTAACAAACATACGAAAAAACAAACAAAAAATTAACAACATTCAGACGAATTGAGAACTCCTCCTTTTTGAAAGTCGGTTGAAAAATAGCGCGGGATACGAGACCCCAATTTGTTATCGAGTTAGGAATTCAGTGAATAATTTTAGAGATATCCATCGGGAATTTGGAATATTGGATAATGGCCTTTGAATGTAAAATTACTAAGGTTCTTTGTGACTTTGTTATGGTAAGCGAGATTGAATATTTTTAAAATAGGCATGAGAAATGTATGAGTATTCTAGCCGTCTTATGAACCGCGCTGTATTGTTTATGTCATTTGTTTGGTTTGAATGGGTTACTAACTATGTTTCAGTCTTAAGCTTTATCAACCGACTTCCAAAAAAAAGGAGGTTCTCAATTCGTCTGTATGTTTTTTTTGTATGTTACGCGATTACTCCGTCAATTCTGAACCGGTTCGAATGATTCTTTTTGTAATCGGTAGAGTACGTTTCCGAGGTGGTCTCATTATATTTTTATCAAGATCTGATAAGTATCTCCAGAGATATGACGATAAACGTCATAAACTTGCTACTGAAATTGACTCGCGGGGCATTGAAGTCGGTTGATTTAGTTTTAAAACTATCTTAATTATTATTATTTTATTAGCTACGTATGAATTATTAATAAGACAAAAAAGAAAATAAGAATTAAAAACAATGTTGTTTATACAGTCGCAAATGTTTCTATTAGTATGTCTGAATGTAGAACGCAACATATCTTTAGTGTTTGTCGAATAATCAATTGCAATGACATATTTGGTTAATGCATTTATGTGTACTTTGTCATACTTATAATTTATGACATTCAAATAACAAAATTCAATAATCTAAATGTTTTGTTCTAGGTATTTGCAGTCCTGTGTTAGAACACAGCAAACATCCAAATTGACATACGAGTATGATCTATAACGGACCACCTACATACAGGAGCTGCTATCGCATGTTAAATTATTACATTTTGCCAACAGAAATTGCGAAATCACACCCACACCTCGCAACACCATACAACTACACGGGCGAATGAAACCTCAGCTAGCTTGCGCAATGCCTTTAGCTATTCCGACCACTATAACCAGATCCACCCTTCCCCTCTATAAAACTGCTATAAAGGAAGATAAAGGTACACAAGGCACGGTGAACGGAGATCTAGATAGTCTGGTTTTGCAAGTAGGCAGTAATCTAAGCGCATTAGAGGGCACCGTCGCGTGACGGTAAGTGCGTTGACCGCTACAAGAGCTCTATTAATAGGGCTACTGCGAATCTTCAGCTGCGAATGACGTAGCTCTGAATCATTAGCTGAAGGCAATTAGAGCGATCGTGTGAAGTAATTAATGTACTGAACCAATGATAAGCTATTGGTAGAAGATTTGATTTGTGGACTGATTTATTGACTACGCATCAAAATGCTCGGTGGATTTCTGTTTGAAAATGTTTAATTAAATATTTAATGTAAATGGCGCATGGTTATTAGAAGAACAAAAGGTGCAGAGGCTGATTATGGCGATTTGGATACTGTACCTAAGTAGTTAATTTTACCGCAAAGAATTCCTTTACACATCAACGCTTATCAAATCCTAATTTATTGGCACATTGACGCTAGATTTACAAATAGCAAAACCATTTAAAGTAACTATTTTAAGGGTTCCGTACCTCTATACGGTTCTGGTCCCTGGCGAAGTGGACCGAAGGGAACTTCTGCCGTCCCTCACTGCCGCCATTGCTGAACCCCGACGGGTCACTAGCGCACATTAGAAAAAAATTAAACATTGCTGAAAAGAACGCATTTTTTTACAAGCTTTTATTTAACTTGCAATGTATGTATGTATGTATGTATGTATGTATGTATGTAACTATGTATGTTCGGGTGGAATCTTGGAAGCTAAATTAGACCCATATTCCGATGTCCGATTGGACTCAAATTTGATACACTTATGTATCTTTGGTGACAATACAATGATATGGTACCATGGAGCTAGTCTGATGATGGAGACGGAAGGTGGCCACGGCATTTCTGTGTTAAAACAACATAACCCCACCGAAATTGGGCTCGATTGATTCGTCTTGAAGGTAACTTTTTACCCAGATGATATTCAGGGTCTGATGATGAAGCTGGAAGGTGGCCACGGCATCTCTGTGATAAATCAACATAACCCTACCGAGTTTGGGCTCGATTGATTCGTCTTGAAGAGAACTTTTCACCTAGATGATATCCAGGGTCTGATGATGAAGCTGGAAGGTGGCCACGGCATCTTTGTGATAAATCAACGTAACTCTACTGAGTTTGGGCTCGATTGATTCGTCTTGAAGAGAACTTTACACCTAAATGATATCCAGGGTCTGATGATGAAGCTGGAAGGTGGTCACGGCATCTCTGTGATAAATCAACGTAACTCTACCGAGTTTGGGCTCGATTGATTCGTCTTGAAGAGAACTTTACACCTAGATGATATTTAGCGACTGATGATGAAGCTGGAAGGTGGCCACGGCATCTCTGTGATAAAATAACGTAACCCCAGTGAATTTGGGCTCAAATAATTCGTCTTGAGGAGCACTTTACACTTAAATGATAGCCAGGATCTGATGATGAAGCTGTAAGGTGGCCATGGCATTTCTGTTAAAAAGCAACATAGCCCCACCGAGTCGATTGATTTTCCTTGAAGAGCACTTTACCTATAATCACATCAAATATCCGTGGAAAATTTAAAACATCATGCCTTCTCTTAAATACTAAAATACTCTAAGGTAGTAGATAGGTAGTCGGGATCTATACCTACCTACTAAAAAGTTAAAAATAAATTATAAGTAAAAAATATTTTTACAAACTAGCTTTTATCTGGGACAATGAACTAAAATGTTAAAAATAAATTCTAGTAAGTATTTGGCGTGTAGGTACTTATAACATCCTATGGCTTAATCCATAATTACTGGCTATCCCTGTGCAAAATTTCAGCGACATCAGTCGAGTCGTTTGACCGTGAAGCAGTTCAAAACAAACAAATATACAAACTAACGTTCGCATTTATATTATTGGTGTTGATTTTGCGAATTCACAAGAGAATCAAAACCTACCTATACCTACTTCCCGTTGACCTAGAATCATGAATTTTGGCAAGAAGCAAAGCAAGGTGTTAAAGCACTTATACAAGAAAAAATCTGAATACAGTAAATATGTAGTTTAATTATAAATAGAAAGATGGGCGGATTTCAGATGCTAATCTGAAGTAATTAAAATAACCGGCCAAGTGCGTGTCGGGCCACGCGCAGTGTAGGGTTCCATAGTAGCCTGTTATTCAATGCAAGTCTTTACCCGTTATAAACAAGCAAATAGGTACTCCGTCTTTGTCACTTTAAAGGGCCCGGTGGCGTAATCGGGAGAACGTTCGGCTTTGATGCCGTGGTACCGAGTTCAAACCGCCGTGCACCAATGGATTTTTCTATCGAAAAATGTATGTGCGCCTCTCACAGTGGCCTTCCGGTGAAGGAAAACATCGTTAAGCAACCAACAACCCCCGCATGGTGGTAGGACACTATCTAGATTCCGCCTGGCCAGCTACCACCCTCTAGTTAGAAAATCTGTCATCAAAACATCTAATGTGTTCCGGCAGCTATCCTTGAGAGCCAGTTCCCATTCTAGGCCTAGCGTGCTTACCATCTTCGACCGCATCATCACTTACCAACAGGTGAGATAGTCGTCAAACGTTAGCCTATAAAGTATAAAAAAAAAGGGATTTATTCTAAGGATTTTGTACAAATATATCCAACACCCAAGTTCAACGACTATTACTGCTAAACTAATAAAGTTATCTCAACCGCTACAATTTTCCTTTAAAGTTCATGAAATGCGTTATTATCACGAATTTTTCCAGATTTTTCAAGCCAGATGTTTAGCTTTTAGAGGGGGGGGGGGGGACGCCCTACTGGAACAAAAGTTTGCACTTTAAAGTTTAAGATTTCGTAAATGGAGTATTCAATCGAAAAATGGTATTAGCAACCCTTAACTCATTTTAAAAACCTATTCAACAATACCCCACAAGATGGGGTAGATGATGAAAAAAAAATTCATCCCCACTCCTCATATAGGGGAGCTACCATAAAAAAAAAAATTTCAAAATTTTATTTCATCTCTTTGTCGGCGTTATTTATTTACATACTCCCACAAAATTACAGCTTTCTAGTATTAACGGTCTCTTAGCAAAACCTCGGACAGACAGACAGACAGACAGACAGATGGACATGACGAAACTATAAGAGTTCCTTGTCAGGACTACGGAATCCTAAAAACGTAATTACTGTTACAAACTTATTATTTGCGGTTGGTGCATTGATGCATTTCATCATAGTAGCATTTTTTAGGAGCTTGTCTACAATCTTTGATTATTTAACAAGTAAATAATCAAAGTCTACAATATCGTTAATTTTAAAATGGGAAAGATTTTACATAGCGAATGCAGCTCGCTCCACCGAGTCCTCTCCGCCATCTCGAGGATTGTGGACGACGCACCTACAATCACGATATTACACATTACCATTATAATACTTTTCACATAGGAAGTCACCTGTGACGAACCTCAGTTGTCAAACAAACAGTGTGCTGTGATGATCTATGTATTTGCAACTTTTTTGCACATTTCTGGAGGTTTCCATTGGATCTTGTTATTATGGAACCACCTTGTAGATGTATAAACTTGCGATAAGTAAATAAATTTACTATTTAAATAGTCGAAACTATATACATAAATAAGTATAGAAAATAATTTCGGACCTTTTTGATAATTACCAACCTTCATGCAACAAAAAATCTAAATAAAAAAAAACTATATATACTACACACAAACATCAAACCCCTCATTTATGGAGTCGGTTTAAAACTGCGTCTATGCCGCGTGATTCGTCCGCTCTCGCCAATCTGAGGCCAGAGATTTCGAGGCCAACGACCGCGGATGCAAACCGATAACGGTACGCGTCGACGTGCACCGCCGTTGTTTTGATGGCCCGAATGCCATTAGCCTAATGAGCGCCTGTCACTGCCACAATGGAAACGGTTAATGTCATAATCAAGCTCTATCCGTAGACGATTTGGGAGTTTTTTAAGTGGAATAGGCATCAGATACGCTTAACAAACTTAGCTTGCGTCTTTTGTCAAATTATTTCTTGATTTCATTGTTCAAAACTACTAAGGTTCACTACGCTGTCTTTGGTTTATGGTCAAAGATGTGAATACCAAACCTTAAAAAATGTCGGCCCTTATGAAAATGTATGGAAATGAATCATAACCCCCTTTATATAAAAAACCGGCCAAGTGTGCCGTAGTAGCCCGTTATGTAGAACTTCATCTTAGTCACCTTAAAGTATTTATTCTAAGGATTTTGAAATTAGTACAAAATTATCCAATACCCAAGTTCAACGACTATTACTGCTAAACTAATAAGGTTGTCTTAATCGCTGTAATTTTCCTATAGAGTTAATGAAATGCACTATCATCATGAATTTTTCAAGATTTTTCAAGCCAGCAGTTTAGCTTTTAGATGGGGAAGGGAACGCCCTACAGGAACAAACATTTGCACTTTAAAGTTTAATATATCGTAAATGGAGCATTAAATCGAAAAATAGTATCATCAACCCCTAAGTCCTTTTAAGAGACCTATTCAACGATACCCCACACGATAGAATCAAAGAATCAAAGAATCAAAGCATTTATTCAGTATGTAGGCAGTATAAATATACGCACATATACACGTCAAAATCATAAATCATAACCAATTATTAAGTTAACATAGCAAAAGCAGAATTTAACGCTTTGAATTAGAAAAAAAAAGTGATGAACCATTCAGCTGTCATCCAATCGTTTACGTCAGAATATTAAAAAAAATATATCGGTATAGTCGGATAGAGTAGACGACCCTAAAAAAAATATATTCCAAAATTTTATTTTACCACTTTGTGGGTGTAATTGATATACACACCCCTACAAAATAACAGCTTTCTAGTCCTGACGATCTGCTGGCAAAACTTCGGACAGACAGACAGACAGATGGACATAAAGAAACTATAAGGGCTCCTTGTCAAGACTACGGTATCCTAAAAAATGCCTAAGAGACTTTATTCTTTGTTAGACTTCACGAAGTTGAAGGTCATATAGCCTCAGAAACTTAATAGTAAATACCAAACAGAAAAATATACTGTCGGTGACAGTGGGCTGAAAAATCCAGTGCATTCAGCTTTCCAATCTGTTGAGCCATGTCCGATACATGATCCTTCGAACACGAAGAAACACGAAGCTAGCGAAGCTAGCTTTCTCCATTGATCTTTGAGCGACCTTGAATTTTGGTGGATTAGTCGGTAACGTGAGTGTTTATGTTTCTAACTAGGTATATATATAACTAGGTGATACCCGCGACTTCGTCGACTTACACCAAAAATGTAGTAGCCCAAAAATGTTCATCCTCATGCCAATATGTATATCCTTGTTTAATTTCAGTAAGATCGGATCGTCCGGTTAGGCGTGAATACGTAAACAGACAGAGCGGCAAACGTTACACACGTTTTTATAATATTAGTCTGGATAACAGGCAGGACGCTGTCTATAGAGGAAAAGAGAAGACCTGACAAAGTAAGCTTCATGCGGCTCAGCGACTTATTTTCTGCATTTTCTTCTCGAAGTGTTGCTTATCTAGTCAGAGCGTTTGCCCTTGGTAAACATAGGTACTGCTGAACAACATCAAGTTGGACTTTATCGGCGACCGGTACTGAAACAACGTACTCGTTGTAAATTACTGATTTTATTCTTATTCGCCTGGTGACCCCGGTGCGATGAGAAAATCACCTAGCCTTTTCAAATGACTTCTTAACCAGGTCTCAGCCATCGCACAGGTCATAATATGGGCCTTAGCCATAATGGCGATAGAAAGGACGAATGACGAGGACGGGGTGCGGGCGTACGTAGTGTCTTTTAAATGGACTTTCTTACAATATGTAAGGAAGTCTCGTGATGCTAAACTAAGGACAGAGAACGGGGCGGACACGGGGCTTTCGGCTTCGGCTTCTGTCTGGTAGATCGTATCTTAATCTCTGTAACATGGATTCCTTTGCACGTATAGTTTATCACGGATTGTAAAACTGTGCACAGGTTGTTACGTAATTTTTGCAAAATTTCGGTATTTTTAAAATACTTGAGTTCTAAAGTAGACCAGTTACGGTAAAAGCAGTACAATTATTCATGAGATTCAATTTATCAGAGCTATGTTAAAACGGTGTGGCTGTTACGAGCGTATCCTAATTTGGCGCGCTAACGAACTCCAATTTACAGGTCTTAACTTGGAAAATTATACAGAACAACTTTTAAAAAGATCGGACCTTGAAACTAGAGAAAATGCACGAGAGGCCACCGACAACTGGCCGACCGAAGCGTACAGTGGTTGCAAATATTCAAGCAACTCAAAAGATATGAAATCAACTTTATTGCACAAGAAATAAGGACGAAGTAGAACGCAAGTTAAACCTGGTGGAACATTATCGCAGACACCAAGAGCGAAGCGTGTCACCGTCCTCGAATATACTCAGTTCAATAGAAAGAGACAACACATCGACTAAGCTGCTAAGATAGAGAGAGAAAGAGAACATAAGGACAATCGGAGTAAATTGCTTCATGATTGGATAATTATTTTATTGACATAGTTAAAGGCATTGATGCCGGACCTTTTAGGGTCAGCTAGGGTACGAAATGTTCGAAGGGACAAAATATTTATGAACTCTAAAATAGTATTTTATTGAAGGCGATAAAATAGATAATAAAATGCAATTAATGTGAGGATTTAAATTGTATAATTTTATTTTCTGTTATATATTACCTCAAATCACACCACTATACATGGGGATAGGTTCACTGCCGGTTCTGGACTTAGACGGTTATAGTAGCGGCGTTGTACAAGCCCCTGAGGGATTCTTACACTTGGATATACTTATCGCCAATCAACCTGGCATCGCTGCAAAAATTCCAGAACAGACCAGGTTTTGATGGACTCAAAAGCCTTTTTATAGTCCACAAACGCCAGACACTGAGGCCGAATATACCTTCGGTCTTCGGTATAATCTCCCGCACTTTATGTGGTCTATCGCAATCCCAATCGAAACCTAGTCTGTTCCGGGGACTAAACTCGTAAAGTCTTCGCGCAAGACGAATCGTGATGAGATTACTCTTGAAAACAGCTTGTAGCCATCTACAAGCTGTGTTCAGCCACATACATTATGTAGCTTAGGAGGGTAATAAGTCGGTAGTTTTTCAAAAGGATTTTGTCTCTTTTTTAAAAACAACTCGTCAATACTCCACCTACACATACGTCCAACTCTACGCCTCTGGAGTTCTCTCATCAAAGAGGACAGTAATAATGACTCTTTTATCAGTACATTATATTACTCTATGAAGAAGATGCTTGCGCTGTTCCCGTACCCACCGTATCGCACCCTCCTCAATATTGAAAAGGAGTCCGCTTCGCAACTTCGTTATCCTTCTTCTACATACTGTTTCACAGCTACACACCCGCGCTTGGCTCATTTTCTTAGCAAATCACATTTTTCACATCCCTGCTGCGCTCATTTGCCTGCGGTACAGCTCTTTTGGAAAGGCACTTCGATAAGTAGGTATACTTTCGAAGTGCTAAGATACTGCCCCTAAGATTTACATTCCTAAACGCATAGATCACGAAAAATTAAAATAAAATATTCCATCGCCATTTTCAAAATGTTATACATTCAGTAAGACCATTGCTTACGACGCGGTTATATTCGCAGCGCATTCCGTCCAAAAACATGCAGGGAGCCGAATGAAAATATTTCTTCGTCAGTTGTGTAAACAAGGCTAATAATACGAACATCGTAGTGAGAGCTAAGTGTTACTTCTTGGTTCTTATGTGAAAATGAAATACAATGTTTTGTTTTTGTAAGTGATGCCGTCTGCCTGCAATAGCATCCGTGTCACGTAAGACTCTGGATAGCCACAATTATGATAATTTTTAAATGTCACATACCCTGTGATTTCACTGGATACCTACGTTGTCTTTCAAAATCGATAAACATTTCTAATTTACGGTGGTAACTGGCAATGTGGTGGTACGCCAGCGCCCAGCGGACTACAACACGAGAATGTCAGAGCCGTCAGAGGAAACAAGGAGTCAAACATGGAGAATACTTCTATTCTCCATGGGATCCATAGAGAAAGTATATAATATGTACAGAGAACATTACCGTATGCGAATGAAATAGCTATAGAGATATAACCCGACTAAAACGATGAACACGTGATACATATGCCAGCTATAAGATAAATTAACACTACTTAATTAGGTCGGGTCATACAAAAAACTTTTAAGCTAAAGCTAGCCTTATTTCTAATATTTACTGCTCTGAAATACATACCAGAAGACTATATAGCAACAATATTCACTAAATTTATAAAGATATAATTGCATCAACACGCTTACTTACCAGTGAAAGGTTATTCTTTCATCGTAACGGTCTGGACGGTTTTTACGCTCTTTTACACAGCAACGCCCCATGAATAACCGTAATATTTCTACACAAATGCAACTTTAGCAGAATAATATCGTTTAAAAACTAAAAAACAACCGACTTCAATGCCGCGCTATTCATTTTCAGTACCAATTTTGAGATGTTTATCTCAATATCTCTGGAGATACTTATCATACCTCGATAAAATTACCATGGTACCACACTTGGGATATCTCCTTTCGAACAAAAAAAGAATAATCGAAAGCGGTTCATAAACGACGAAGTTATCCGCGAAAAAACATTAAAAAAAACAATATATATATATACGGTCGAATTGAGAAACCTCCTCCTTTTTTTTAAGACGGTTAAAAATAGTGTTATATCACAGAAAAATTGAAAACTTCCCGTAAACGCAGTCAAAACACTATTAAGACTATAACCTCTCACACAGTGACAACTGTTTGTTTGGAAAAAAAATAAATGTATCCAAACAAAAAGATTGCAAATGCAAGAGAAGGATAAAAAATTGTTATCCGTCTCACTCTCTCATACTAGTGATTGTATAGTTTTATCCTTCTCATATTATTATTATTATTTAAATGCCATATCCGCTTAATATTTAATCCATGATGGGATCAAATAACACCCACCTGTCATAAGTTCTACAATAGCTAAATTTCATTTTTCACTAGTTTATTCTATGTCTGTGATTTTACCACAGATAATTTGTTACCTACTTGTTCAGTGGTTTTACGTATGATGCGCGCACTTATATGATACTCTAAACTTCACAAAATATGTGTGCGGTAAAATAAATACTTAATCAATACTTAATACATCCTATACTACTACTGCTACTAAATACTTAATAAGACGCGTCCAACGACACCTCATTTGTCAAATTATGATAAGTAGTTTAGAAGTTATGAGGGAACAGATGAACATACATACAAACATACATTCATACATACATACCCACATACCGGTTAAAAACATAACCCTCCTTTTTGCTTCGCCGTAGTCGGGTAATAAATAGAATACTTACTCCGTGGCGCCTAAAAGTTGATCACTTGACTACTGATCTAGGCAAAGACGCAGAATAAATAATAGTACAAGGTACAGAGCAACATCGCTGAACAACGTCATGTACGAAGAACAGAAAAGAAAAAAAAAACAACGGGTTGCACTCCGGGAGTGCTGGCAGAAGTGAAAAGTTGGACATTAACGTTGTGCATTTGGTCTACTCTCCCACCGTCTTACGAATTTTCGATCAGTTCACTTGTCCAGACGCGAGTTTAACATTTTTTACTCATCCCAAAAAAAGTTTATACTCTCCCTCCGTCTTACGAATTTTTGATCAGGTCACGTGTCCTGACGCGAGGTCCTGCCGCGAGTTTAACATTTTTTACCCATCCCAAAAAGTTCATAACGCCGCTAAAGAAGTTTTCACTGAAAAAATTAATAATACTAAAATCGATAATGCATGAAGGATGAGAAGGGCCTTGCAGTGCGACGATAAGACAATGCCCAATAATAATTTAGGATCATTTACAAAACGAAATAAAACCAACATCACATTCCGCGCTAGTAATTTTCAGTACCAAGTTTGAAGTGCTTATCTCCATATTCCATATTTCTAGATATATCATCAGATCTTTATGAAAATACAATGAGAGCAAACGGGAAGTATACTTTCTCAAACAAAAGAAGAATTTTACAAATCGGTTGATAAGTGACGGAGTTCTCTAACATAGTTTAAAAACTAAAACAACCGACTTCTTATGCCCCGCGAGTCAAATTCAGTAGCAAGTTTGAGACGTTTATCGTCATATCTCTGGAGATACTTATCAGATCTTAATTAAATTTCAATGGGACCACCTCGGAAACAAACCCTACCGATTAAAAAAAGATTCATTCAAATCGGTTCAGAATTGACGGAGTAATCGCGTAACATACATACAAAAATAAACTGGCAAAGTGCAAGTCGGACTCGCACTCGTAGGGTTCCGTACCACAACTACCACACTACAGTATTTCATAAGATCGAGCAAAAAATACCACTATCATTTTTCGCCAGCAAAAAATGTATTTCTTATAACGCAATCTAACGTCTAACAAAGGTGTTAGGGATCGACATTTCAATATAACGCCATCTATGGGACGTTTACCTAACTAACCGTTTATAGATGGCGTGAAATGCCAAAAAAAACACGTTTATTGTATGGGGACCCTCTATTATTATTAACTTTATTCTGTTTTTAGTATTTGTTGTTATAGCGGCAACAGAAGTACATCATCTGTGATAATTTCAACTGTCTAACTACCACGGTTCATGAGATACAGCCTGATGACAGACGGACAGACAGACAGACAGACGGACAGCGGAGTCTTAGTAATAGGGTCCCGTTTTACCCTTTGGGTACGGAACCCTAAAAAACATAAAGACAAATTGAGAACCTCCTTCTTTTTGAATAGTCGGTTGAAAAAATAGTTGAATTGAGAATCTCCTCCCCTTTTGAAGTTGTTTAAAAAAATCTGAGTTACTTTTTTACGTAGTAACTACTAAATATCTATCTATAGACATCTCTATTCTACAACTGACACCAATCGGTAAAGAAAAACACAATATCTAACTAAATCAACATCCTATATTACACTTATCACACGCCAACAAAGCGTCGCGGGCGCGACGTGCGTCACCATATTAACTGATACATTAACTGTGGTGCAGCAGCAAACACTGATAACGGCGTAACTGCTGATAAGGACTGACAAACCAATTATGTTCCGCTCACGTACGGGAAGCATGACTGGTAGGTGCCGATAGGGCGAGATAGTACCGTCAAGGGCTTACGGCCCCGTTTGACCGACAACGCAAAAAGAGGAGGCACCACCATTTGTTTTGCATTGCGAGACATCACATCCCTACATTTTATATGAAAGTGAATTTGTGGTTTAAGACATTTATTTCTCAAAATAATTACAAAAATGCACTTAAATGAGAAATTTAAATATTTACAATTTGTTATTTAAACTAGGCATATCTAATAGTAATGATTAGTGTCTTCTAACAAAAATATAATATGCATGTAGGTAGATAGAACAGTAGTGTAGTAGCGGACGATTTACTTCTCGCATAACTGGTTCGACCGATGCTTACTGATAAGCATTACAAAGAATTAGATGTTACCTTAAATGAGTGAATTTATAAGACGCCGCCACATATACACCTCGTCCTTGCCTATATCTACATCGTACTTATACATCTATCTATCGTCATCATCAGTGTCAGATTATATTATCATTCCATTGTTGGATATATGCCAGGCAACTCCAAATGCACATTTCTGATCACGATCTTCGGCTACTCTCTTTCAGGTCGTAACGGCCGTGTATGCCAAATTGCGAAGATCATTGCTCTGCCTAGTCAGAGGGCGCTCTACAATACATTGCCGATCAGTTTCTATTTAAGAATGCGGTTTTTGGACAACAATCATCTACATGTATCAGGTTTTAAATTAAGTCTTGGGCAATGTCTTTTAGAAACATACGACTTGCCCACAGGGCCGTATTTTTAAATCTAGGGCCCCTAAGCACTTAACTTTTGAGGCCCATCCCCTTTACATCCCTAAGCTGTTTTGGAAATTTGTTTTACTGATTGCATACAATACAAGCAAAGCCTTGCCCTGCAACGGATCAAGATAGATTTTTCTAAGAAATCTGTCGCGGTAACTGGGTTGTGGTGGTAGCCCTTGGATGCTGGTCCTCTACGCCAGTGCCTTGTAGGCCTAGGCGGAAATACGGCAGTGCTTGACCACCTTCTAAGAGAATATGAGCTCTTATGTAGATGGAATTATGCTTGAGAAGTTTAGAAGAAACAACTGTAGAAACAAAGATATTAGGTGCAAGCAAAACAAACCACAGATACATTTAATATACTGCGTCTGTGATTCTGTATGGAAAACTGAAGTCAAGTCCATACCATAGAGCGAAACTATCCCCCCAAGTCGTCTGCCGAATAAACAACAGCGATGGACGTACTGGAATTCAAACAATCTATGTATTTGATGTTTCAAGTCGTGCCTGAAGCATAGAAAAGATGCCTGAAGCCATCCACGAGATGCCTTGAATACTAATATTGCAGCCACAGCTCAGATGCAAGGACTAAGGACACGGCAATTAAATGCTTTGCCACATCTGGATTATTGTTATATCTAAAAGGTTTCTTCTAAGCGTTTTGTATTAATGCTGTAATATTCTTCTTTCATAATATTTGGTTGATTTCAACCGTCTTTCCTGGACTGCTTAGCCTTCCAGCCCCCCTAGACAACACCCAATTTCTGTTCCCATGCACGCTAACGCAAGTTCAAAATGTATGGGAATGATATTTATTTTTCCGCATGAAAGTTGTCACTCCCATACATTTTGAAGTTGCGTTAGCGTGATTGTAAAGCGAAATTAGATTTTGTCTAGAGGGCCTGGACCGCTTAACGTACAACTGTGCCACCGTTAAACCTGTCTTTCCAGCTTCATACTTAACCAACTCATAATTATTCATCTTAAAATGAATAAAAAATCCTCCGCCAACTTCATTATCCAAATAAACCACGTTTATCAAAATAAATTAAGAGTGGAACATAAAAAATCCAATATTATCGGCAAACTGCCAATTTCATGGACCATTAGCGGTACACGCTCCATCATTTTGCAGTTTCTTTGACCTTTTCATCTTATAACTTGAGCCTTATCACTATTGAAATAAAGTTGATTTTATACTAGCTTATTTGGTTGGTTATAGTTAATGCAGTTGCTGCTATGTGAATTCGTCGTGGTCGCAAACAGATTCTGTGGTACCCTGATGTGGTATTAGTGGTCTTATATGATTACCTTACTTGGTAACGTGATACGCGATTGATAGATATAGAACTGTATCACTACATACAAAGTTCTCCGCCGTATCTGTCTATCTGTTCGCGATAAAGTCAAAAACTACTAAACGGATTTTCATGCGTTTTTAACCAATAGACAGAGTGATTCATGAGATTCGCAATACACACTAGATATAAACTAACTAATAATTAAGATAGTTTAAAAACTAAAACAACCGACTTCAATGCCCCGCGAGTCAATTTCAGTAGCAAGTTTGAGACGTTTATCGTCATATCTCTGGAGATACTTATCAGATCTCCATTAAATTACAATGGGACTACTTCGGAAACGTACCCTACCGATAACAAAAAGAATAATTCGAATCGGTTCACAATACCGTACGTTCATATCGATGGTTCACAATTGACGGAGTAATCACGTAACATACACAAAAAAAAAAAAAAATTAAAAAAAAAACATACAGATGAATTGAGATCCTCCTTCTTTTTGAAAGTCAGTTGAAAACAGCACTGTTTTTAATTTAAATGACAGATGCAACTCAAACTCCGCGTCAACATCAAAAACAGTTGTGCCTAATGTGCCAATCTAACAACAAAGAAAAAACTAAAAATTGAATATTGAACCATAAATAAATCAGCAATTCTCGATACTTTTTTGACTGAATGTATGTATATTCTTTAAAATATTATGCTACAAATGCTTATGCTAACAGTAATTACATCAAGAAACATATGCATTATAACTTTCTGCCAAATTAATGTATGCTTAAATATAATTAGACGAATCAACATTATTTTAAAGCGTATTATGACAAAAATTGTTATGCGAAACAAGAGATAACCTGTATGATGACAGTTGAAGATTAAAGTTGATGCAAAAATGTAAGCATTTATGCCCTAGGTACTCTGTGCGAAGCTGGGGCGGGTCGCTAGTAGTTAATAAGATTGTTAATTTCATAACATAGAGTTTAATCGTGAGTTTCTTTTATTTCCTCATACGGTAACATTCGGTACTTAGACTTACTGGGCGCAGAGGGAGGCCGTTTCCGCAACTAAGCCGTGTGTCGGCTTTTTTTGCGTGTGATAAACTGCGATAGTAAAATTCATCAGTTGTAAGGATGTTGGATACGTTTTGCGAAGTTCCTCTTTTGAACCTTTCTAGCAAAAGTTTTGGACCTGTCATCACGACGGGATTTTTGCTCTTCGATGAGAAAAATCCATCGTGAAGTATGTTTCCTAACATTAAGGTGGTCAAGCAGAATGGTGGAAACTGCATGCGATCCAATCTTCAAGTTCAGCCTTGAATCTGAAAGAGATTTGTAATAAATTAGAATAGAAATTAGCCGTCAATTCAAAATAGTTTCAAGAAAATAAGCGATTGTATTTATACTGTGGCTAATATTTTTCTGAACAAACTAGGTACCTAGGTAAGTACATATACTTACAATAAGTACCTACCTACCTGAAACATTCTTATTAGGTACTATTACCACGCCGACGCGATAGAGAAAATATATGTACCGCCGTCTACTAAACCTCAGTTGAAGAATATATTCGACTTCTTCTTTTCGGTAGCTATAGTACCTATACCGGAGTATAGGTACTGAAATAATAAAATCTTGTGGTCACTTGATAAGCCCTCAAACACAGAATACTTAATAGTACTCCTCAAATCGACAACGGGCACTGATTTAATATTAGAAAGTGCCAATTTCTTAGAAGTACAATATTGCGCAGGTATCTAATTCAATTTGTTTTCTCTAGTATAGGTAAACTGAGAGGGGTAGTGGAGTGATGGACAGCGGTTTACATAGCGATTAGACGTGGTACTAGGGGAGGTTGCGTTGCCTTGGCGAGCGGCCTTGCTACGCCGAATTATGGTGTAGCAAGAAAATAAATGTTCTTTATTAATATTATTTAAATTACATCAAATTAGCAGCACCTCATGCCTGGCTTAGGTGATCCGAAATAAATGGGTTTTTTGATTTTGGATAAGTAATTGGTTTTGTGCACTTTTTATAAAAAATCCTGTCCGTAATAAATTTAACCGCAAAGTGAACGAGGAAATACCCAAACAGATCGCTTAATGAATATTTACCAGTTATCACAAAGTTTGTCCTATGTCCAGCAGTGGACGGAAATACGCTGATGATGATGATCATAAAGTTTAAGCGAAAATAATAAAAAAAGCATCGAGGTACATGTAAACCAAAGGCGCCATCATAAACTGACTTAAATTACGTGCCGAACGGCGCGCGATCGTGCGTTAGGAGTACTTTTACGCTAAACTTAGCAAGATGTAGATGCAGCACTGCTTTTTATTTGAACATAGAGCTAGTTCGCGCGCCACATCTGGTACGTAGTACATATACATCGATGTGCTAAAGCACAAAATAATTCGTCGTAGCAAGACCTCCTCCAAAAAGACTCCCCTTACCCTCACAACATGGGGTAGCGGTGTAATCTGATTTAGTGGAAGGTGGGAAGACAGGTTGAAACCAGGGCTCTAACTTGTTTATTTGTTAGGTACCTACTGGAAAGTTATTAGGTATACTGACTTACATTGTTGAGTAAGATAAGCTTTAAATAGTACTGATATACATATATCAGTCATAGAAAACTCGATGTTAGGTACGATAATCATATCTTTTTTCTTAGTATTGAACAAATTTATTTGGTATAAAATCATATTGGATACTTGTATCTATACAAGTACATAGTTTACATAACTTATATAATATGCCGATAAAATATGTTTTCGCTAACTTATAATATAACTATACTTAAGCAATCAAATCAAATCAATCAATCAAATATAAATATTACCTTTACTCTAAAGAAGTAAATATTTGCTAAACACAATCCAAAATTTCATCGTACCGACGGGACTTGAACCCGCAACCTCCGGAATAACATGTTCCGGTGCTTTACCAATTAAGCAACGGTGCGAAGTATCGTTACGACGAAATTAGTGGATTGCATTTGTTAACCCAATTATGCATTGGTGGCGCCATCTATGACTACTTATTACGTAAGTTAATCACTCGGAAGAAATCATTACAGTTTTCAAATCCGACGAGAGATGTTGCACTGCGTAAATCAAATATTATGTCTCTTTGAAGTGTCTCACACTTTATTTTGGATTGTGTTTAGCAATTTACAAAAATATAAAGTGTGAGACACTTCAAAGAGACATAATAAGTAAATATTTGTGATATAACTATTATATTGTGAAATAACTAAGTTATTTGTGTAGTGACCATATTTAGTTGCCATATTTAGCGGTGACTTCTTGGTTTTAATTATAAAAGAATGCAAATTCACTGATAACCTTTAAAAAGCTTTGCAATCGCAGTACAAGTATTAAAATACTAAATCGTCGTATAACTTACCCTTGCCATGTATCAATCCCCAGTGCTGCCAATTTACAGCCCCTCAATTGATCAGGTAATCCGAATAATCCTTGCTCCCTGCTGTGACCTGCTGTAGGACCAATTTCACGCTTATAATTTTTATTTATTTATTTTGACACAATAGACTTACTTTCGATTTCGAAATTGTTGTAATTGTACCTACTTAGATACAATTACAACTACAACTATTATAGGTTTAATCTTATGAACATAAGCTATTTAAAAAAAAAAAAAAAACCGACTTCATAACCACAAAAAGGCACTCAAAAGCGAAAAATAATTTACTGAAAATTATTATAAGCGTTACCCACTTCTCTATTTGAAGTCGGTGCCAGCCAAGTCTAATAGGTAGTAGATAGATAATACCTACATGTATCTACCTACTTACTAACCTACATGTACCTTCTTACTACTACTACATACATAGTATCTATCTAATATCCAATAGACTTGGCTGGCACCGACTTCAAATAGAGAAGTGGGTAACGCTTATAACAATTTTAAGTAAATTATTTTTTGCTTTTGAGTGCCTTTTTGTGGTTATGAAGTCGGTTTTTTTTTTTTAAATAGCTTATTTTACCCTTTTTAGTGCAAAAAAAGTTTTAATGAAATTACATGCATCTATTAAATTTCGTGTCTGGACCGTTATACACTGACGGATATATACTTTTTGAAAATTACAAGTATGTACCTATATCGGTTAAGAAGATACAGATCTGTAAAGTGCGCACATATAGACACACGGACGAACGGACGGACGGACGGTCGGACGAACAGACAACAAAGTCTCAGAAAGTGTTCATTTGGTAGCCTTTGGGTTCGGAACCCTAAAAAATTGACTTTAAATGCCGCGCTAAAGTGAAAATATTCACTAGTAATAATGATGTCATCAAGGTATCAAAGGACAATGTCAAAAATGGCCCTGTACAATTAAAGCATCTGACACACACGATAATTAATTGTCTATTTTATTACAATAATTCCAAATACTTTTATAACACGGACTAGTTGTATTCCAAAATGAATATTAAAAAGTATTATTTGCGATTATTAACATTAATTGCCGCCATATGGCCAACAGAGTACTGAATCACTCTACTACGTTATAAGAGGCACTTCCCTATATAGTGGATACCCGAATTATGAAAGCACTGTGTAGCCAACCTAACAACGGAAAGTATTATTTACGTAGTAACTATTATATAATATGTGGTTTTATGCTTATAATTTTTTTTTGCTGTGTTGATTGGTACAAAGTACGTTCATAATTCTGAGTTATTTAATTATGTATGCAGTGCGGGACTGAAATGGCCGCCATCTTCGCCAAATGTCATGTCATGTCAAAAAATATTAGGTAGGTTTAAAAAAGTTTGCACCATAACAAGAATTTGCCCGGTAGAACATTCCTGTGAAGACAAATTATTTATATTTATATATAATTATGTATTATAATTATTAATATATAATTATTTATTGAGGGCCCGGTGGCGTAATTGGGAGAACGGTCGGCTTTGATGCCGTGGTACCGAGTTCAAACCGCCGTGCACCAATGAATTTTTCTATCAAAAAATATATGTGCGCTCCTCACAGTGGCCCTCCGGTGAAGGAAAACATCGTTAAGAAACCAATAACCCCCTACGGTGGTAGGACACTATCTAGTGTCCGCCTGTCCAGCTACCACCCTCAAGTCAGTCTGATCTAAATCTAAATCTGTCGCCAAACATCTAATGTGTTCCGGCAGCTATCCTTGAGAGCCAGTTCCCATTCTAGTCTACTTCTCTATCTTCGACCGCATCATCACTTAGCAACAGGTGAGATAGTGGTCAAACGCTTGCCTATAAGATATAAAAAAAAATTATCTCCACCTTTATTTCTATCTCGCTCACAGTTACCGTAAGAATATCTTATATGCAATAGCAACCTCCATTGTGTATAATCTTCTTGGGACTCTTCTACTAAAACTAGTACATTCTCCTATGTTTGAGGTATTTATCTCCATATCTCTGGATACTAATCAGATCTCGATAAAATTAAAATGGGACCACCTCGGAAACGTATCCTACCTATTAAAAAAAGAATCATTTGAATCCGTTCACAATTGATGGAGAAATCGCGTAACATACACAAAAAAAAAAAAAAAAAACATACAGACGAATTGAGAACCTCCTCCTTTTTTGTGAAGTCGGTTAAAAATATAACATAATGATATGTTGTTTTTAAACGCGAAAGATACCTACTGTTTACCCTATATCCTGCACTAGGAGAGTTCCTGTGTCGCCGGATCTTGTGGATCTTGCCAACAGTTACATAGAAAATATTTATGAACAATGCATATGTGTTCTCATGTTGCCATGAGTATGTTAATGTGAGTGAGTGAATGAGCATATTACATCGATGTTCCGCCTAAATTGCTAAATGGCAGATATAGCTATTGATAAGAACTGGTAAAGGTAAAATTAGATACTTACTAGGAGAGAGAGAGACTGATAATACGCAAGACAGTGATATGATGAGGTATGGCAAGGGTTCTGACAATATTCGTGAAAAATTGCGAGGTGATAAATGATAAGCAAATTAAGGTACAAACACACCACGGCGTCCTGCATGCGCGATCTAGGCGGCGATCAGAAAATGATAGAAATTTAGATCGCGGACGAAGGACGTCGTACCTTAAAAATAAACATCCGTTTCTATCTGCGATCTCAAAGAACATCCTATAACTTTTACCTGTCTATGAGTATATTATTATAAGACACTAAATCTTTAATATAATGCCGGAAAAGCGTAATTTTCAGAACTGCAGGGGTCTACCGAACTAAGTAACTGCCAATTACCGCAGTCCCTCGCGTCATGCGGTTCAATTTACGCCCCTTCCGATTCGCCACTGTGCCACTGTCTCTGGATAATTAATCCCTTTACATCCCCCGTGCTTCACTGGAATACAATTTTAATGTATGGTGGTGGGATCGATGGACATGATGTAGAGACCGCAAACGTATAATCTATGCAACGACTGCCTTGTGAGGTATCTAAGCAACTATGTTTTTCTGTGCATGTTGGATTGATGACCACTGGGCGATCAACAATAAATAAAACCGGCTAAGTCGAGTTGGACTCGCCCACCGAGGCTTCCGTACGAACGTTGGTAGGTACCAATTAAGCTAGACCTCTACATTGTATGAGCGCTCATATAACTCAGCGGCCTATTTTAGTTGGAGAAACTATGTATATATGGGGACACCCTTTAATTTTCAACATTTTTTATTTTTTTGAATTACAAGTTTTCGTAAAAATCTAAATTTGCCCATATCTTTTTATCGTGTTGTCTCAGGACCTTGATTTTTATACACCTAATAGGGACTATAGACCTAAGTATTTGGTATAAATTTCAACTTGCTAGGTCCATGCGGTCCTGAGAAAATCGGTGGTGACACACGGACAGACAGACAGACGGACAGACGGACAAGAAAGTGATCTTATAAGAGTTCTTTTTTACCTTTTGAGGTATGGAACCCTAAAAAATAGAGCATTTATGGCCGGTTTCTGAGTACATTTAGTTTATCTATTCAATAACGGTACAATTGAGTAAATAAACTCTCAATAAATGTACCTCAGAAACCGACCATATGTTATATATATTGTGAAAGGATAGTTAAGTATTGTAATAATGTAACTATTACTGGGTAGCCAAATAAATAAATAAATAAACACCTACATCCATTATCTATGCCGGAATAGTATGATACTTTATTATTCCGGCATAGCCATGTCAAGCAGGTCACGCTGCCAGTTATAAATATAAGAAAAAGAGACATTCAGTAGCGATGAAAAAAGCATTTGAATGCTGTCTCATAATCTTATAGAAAGTGACAATAGCGGTCTTAGGTGGAATCGGGCTTTTGTCAAATCAGCAAAACCAGGAAACAAATTCCTTGCCTGAATCTGTGTTTCCCGATAACTTCCTTTTGTGGGTCTTCAAGTAGCGATTGAACGTATCATTTGTACACATATACTTAGTTCGTAACCCTGTCTACACGTAACTAACTTGCACTTACACTTACACTTGGCACTTACACTTGGCCTTTCTTACGACCTTACTTGAATACCTTCCACGAGTAGTCCATCAATTCGATGAAGATTTTTTTTTATTACAGCTTCAACGACGTTGTGAAAAAGTACCATTGAACAATAAAAATTAAGAACCTGAGCGTGCTTCACAATTTTCAACCCCACGGTGTAGTTCAAACGACAGCAATTAATAAAGCGGGTAGACATAAAAAAATGTGTCCGGAACACGTCCCAGCCGCAGGGTTAATCCGGGTAATTGGATCCCGGGGTCGTTCGGGACAATGAAAGCCTACTCGTAAACATTATAACGACATGGTACTATAATGCCTTTTTCTGAATAGAATCTTTAAATTAAAGATAGCAAGTGGAGTTTGAATGTGAGAGAGAGCACAATAGAGAGACGGCCTCTATTGTTTAATAGACGGAGAGTCTGAGAACCGATTTTAACCAACTTCAAGCAGATTATCAGTTTGTTTATGTTTGCTATCCCAGAACTCTGTCATTCGAAAGGGTATACATAATTCCTTCCCGTTTAGTCCCATAGTAAAACATCGCGGTTGGTTCATTCATAGCTGACGTCTACAGGTTTTTGTTCAGTAGGTACCTTTGCAACAAAAACTTGTCGCCACTCGACTTTCCAAGATCCGGAATGACGATCTATGGCATAGATCATAATTCTGGATCTCGAAATGTCGCTTCGTCGTTCAGAGCTGGAAGGCATAGATTCTATGCCATACAGCTCTGAAGTTCGGATAGTTTTTTTGTTAATAAGCTCAACTGATGCAGCCCAAGACGTAGCACGCTTATTAAAAATATGAGTTTAGATTTGAACTTGAATTATACATATTCTGGTTATACCCCGCGGCGTCCAGACCGAGTTAAACATAGCTTTAAATTACAAAAAGCTTTTATTATTAAAATTTATGGAATTAAATACAAATATGCACATAGTATGAAGCTAAGTCGCTACTCGCTCCCGCTGTCTGTAACGCTTAGATCTTAACGAATTTTAATGCAATAGATAGTGATTCAAGAAGAAGGTTTATAACCAGGATTAAACACGGGCAAAGCCGTGGGCCGCAGCTAGTATATTGATAAATCACACTTATTATACTTTTGCATGTCAATTTTGTCCATGGCCACAACGAATCGCCGTTATATATAATAAGATCGTTTTAAAAAACTAATTGAACGAATCGACTTCGCCGCGCTATTAATTTTAGTACCAATTTTTTATGTTGTGGTAAGACTTCTGCTAGTCCGCATGGGGCGGTACCACCACTTTGCCAATTAATTTTCAGCCGTGAAATAGGAATATTTTTCGGTTGAAATGGCAAGGTGTCCAGTGAAATTACAGGGCATGAGAGACTCAACATCTATATGTCTCATGGTAACAGGCGCAGTGCAGCGACATGCAAAATTCTGGCAGTCCAGAATTTTGCATGCAGCTGTATCTGTAATAGGTAAAAGTCATCGTTTACATACAGGCAAGCGTCGTGCTTGTCCTGTTACCGTAAAAAAAAAAACAAGTTTTTAGGTGTTTATCTCCATATCTCTGGAGATACTTATCAGATCCCAATAAAATGACTAGGTATGGTACTATCCTTCGGATATCTCATTTCCAAAAGAAAAATAAATCATCAAAATCGGTTCATAAACGACGAAGTTATTCGCGAACACACATAATAATATTATATATATATACATATATATAAACGGTCGAATTGAGCAACGTTCTCCTTTTTTGAAGTCGGTTAATGAGTACCCTTACATTAAGGAATCATTATTAGTATTTTTATCTGTGTACATTGGCATTGGTGTCGTCAAAGAGTTATTGTAAATATAGGTAGACATTTCAGGTTTTAGATGCAATAAAAGCTTGAAATTCCTACCTTTTTGTGCCTAAACTACAAAACATATATCTTCAATATTTAATGTGGACCCTCTGTATCCTTAATTAGCCGGGTATGAGACTTCCTTTTATCCCACCGGATTATCCGATGACCGGTTACATGTTTGGGATGCGTGTTTACATTGTGTTGTTTTAACTTTTTAACCAACTTCACAAAAAAGGAGGAGGTTCTCAATTCGTCTGTATGTTTTTTTTGTGTGTATTATACATATTCTGATAAAATGTCAAATGTTATTCTGTTAAATTGTTTTTTTTTTACGTGATTACTCCGTCAATTGTCAACGGATTAAAATGATTCTTTTTTTAATAGGTAGGGTACGTTTCCGTAGTGGTCCCATTTTAATTTCATCGAGATCTGATTAGTATCTCCAAAGATATGGAGATAAATACCTCAAACATAGGAGAATGTATTGGTTATAGAAGAAGAGTCCCAAGAAGATTATACACAATGGAGGTTGCTGTTGCATATACTTTTGAAGACTAAAAAAATATGACCTTTAATAATGTTTTTACAACTTTCTTCACGTTGATTTTGGTTTTTGACAGATATTCTTACGGGAACTTTTTTTTTTTTTTTATACGTTATAGGCTAGCGTTTGACCACTATCTCACCTGTTGGTAAGTGATGATGCGGTCGAAGATGGTAAGCACGCTAGGCCTAGAATGGGAACTGGCTCTCAAGCATAGCTGCCGGAACACATTAGATGTTTGGTGACAGATTTTCTAACATGAGGGTGGTAGCTGGCCAGGCGGACACTGTGTACGGCGGTTTGAACTCGGTACCACGGCATCAAAGCCGAACGTTCTCCCGATTACGCCACCGGGCCCTCAAAACTGTTAGCGAGATAGAAACAAAGGTGGGGAGAATTAATTTGTCTTCACAGGAATGTTCTACCGGGTTCTACAAAGTTTTGTTAGGGTGCAAAGTTAGTTAATATTTCTTGACATGACATGACGTTTGGCGAAGATGGCGGCCATATCAGTCCCGCGACACTGCATACATAATAAAATAACTCAGAATTATGAACGTACTTTGTACCAACCAACACTGCAAAAAAAATGTATAAGCATAATACCACAGATTATATAATAGTTACTACGTAAATAATACTTTCCGTTGTTAGGTTGGCTACACAGTGCTTTCACAATTCGGGTATCAACAATGTAGGGAAGTGCCAACTCTTATAACGTACTCAAAAGCGAAAAATGAAGTACTTAATACAATTATTATAAGCGCTATCCACTTATCTATTTGAAGTCGGTGCCAGCCAAGTCTAATAGGTAGTAATATAATAATATATATATAAAATATAATAATAATACGTACCTACATACATATATATCTAATCAAAATGTTTGCGTGGCAAAGTAAATTTAAAACATTTTATAATATGTTAGTAGTGTTATGTTATTATGAAATGTAATAAAACTTAAACAGTCTTCAATACAATGCGTATAACTTTTAGGTAAGTACCTACCTATAACTTTTTAAGTGCAAACTGAACTGAATAAAAACATCAGCGATGTTAGCTGTCAACCTCAACAGTCTCAAGGGAGAGGGAGAGGGGACAGTGGACAACTTATAATGGATAGATAGCTACTTTGTTTAATGATAACGTATTCGCTCTACTGGATTATATGGTATATCAGACTTACTTACGTTCTTATTAATTCTTTTTAGCCGACTTCAAAAAAGGGAGGTTTCTCAATTCGACCGTATATATACATTTTTTTTTTTATGTTTGTTCGCGGATAACTTCGTCGTTTATGAACCGATTTTGATTATTATTTTTTAGTTGGAAAGGAGATATCCCAAGTGTGGTATCATGGTAATTTTATCGAGGTCTGATAAGTATCTCCAGAGATATTGAGATAAACACCTAAAAATTGGTACTCAAAATGAATAGCGCGGCATTAAAGTCGGTTCTTTTTTAGTTTTTAAACGATATTATTTAACCTGCGGCGCTAAGTTATAAGTTTGACGTGTGTATTTTTATATGTATTATGTATTTTTAACCGACTTCACAAAAAAGGAGGAGCTTCTCAATTCGACTGTATTTTTTAAATGTTTGTTACCTTAGAACTCCATCAAACCTTAACGGATTTTAAAAATTCTGTTGTCCCTTGTTTGGTCCCATTTAAATTTTATTGAGATACGACAATTATCTCCGGAGATTTGTATTATACCTTCATGACATGATTATAACTAGCCAGTACCATAGAAAAGATAAAATAATACTACGTACCAGTACTTTGACTATAGCGGATTGTGAAGTCGGTTTTTTCGTTTTGTTCGATCATAAATTATAATATATCATAAATAGAAAATACTGAAACAATATAATGTAAGTGTAGCAACATGACGAGCGCGAAATTTTTGACACAAGCCACAACGTTCGATCTTCAGATACAATATACCTAAAACATTTTATTCAACTAATGACGTCAAAACCTTGGAGGTTGTCTATTGTTGTTGCATAGTTCTTATTAGTTCGAAAAGTCTGCTGGTCAATTGAATAAACATTTCATGGAAATGTGATATAGGTAGTATATAGGTAGAATAATATATAGCTAGGTATCTTCAGAGATATGGGACAACCCAAAGAGTAACTTAATATATTATCTGGACAACCCATGTAGCAACGTCAGCTTTCACGCGGCGTGTACAGTTGGTTCCATTGAAAGCATTTTTAACCGACTTAAAAAAAGGAAGTTTCGATAGATTAAGGGGATCGGAAGAAATTTGCATTGTCGAGACCAACACGTGACATGACGAGACATTAATCGTAAAAACAAACGGAAAATAATTAGAAATAGAAAAATAAATGAACATAACCTCGAAATTCGAGTCTGCGCAAAATGTCAGTCACAATTTGAGTGAAAAACACCCGTGGTCGTTCCGGACCTTCGCGCGAGTTGCAAAACAACCAAAAAACCTTCTTCGGAGGACGTGAACGGAGCCCAGTCAATGAAATTTTATCTTTATCGGTTACGGCCGATTCCGACGGTAATACAATGTCAAAAAATTCAAAGCGTTTATATTGTAAGTAAGTAGGCTTAAATTAAGTAAGTACATTTTTACTTACCTAGTTGGTAGCGACAATAGCATAAAGCGACATGTGATTTTAATTTTATATTTAACCGACTTCACAAAAAAGGAGGAGGTTCTCAATTCGACTGTTTTTTTATTTTATTTTTTATGTTTGTTACCTCAGAACTTCGTCAAATCTTCACCTATTTGAAACAATATTTTTAGGGTCGTAGCCGAATGGCAAAAAAAGAAACCCTTATAGATTCGTCATGTCTGTCTGTCTGTCTGTCTGTCCGTCCGTATGTCACAGCCATTTTATTCCGTAACTGTTAGGACTACAGAATTGAAACTTGGTAGGTAGATGTACTCTGTGAACCGCTTTCCAATTTTTATACAAAAATAAAAAATATAAAAGTTTAAGAGGGGGCATCCCATACATGGAACTGAAACAAAAAAAACATTTTTTCTTCAAACCTATACGTGTGGGGTGGGGTGTCTATGGATAGGTCTTCAAAAATGACATTGAGGTTTCTAAAATCATTTTTTCTCAAAGTCAATCATTTGAATATATAATTGATAGGCGCGTCTAAAGTGGTAAAATGTGTGTCCCCCCCCCCCTCTAACTTTTAAACTATGGGAGTGAAAAATCTAAAAAAAATATATGCTGTAGATCTCAATAAAAACTAACAACGAAAATTGGTTTAAATGAGATACAGTCAGCAGTTTTTGAGATATGGCGACCGCAAAGATAACTTTCACTTTCATACAAACACTATGAAAAACAAAGTTAATTTTGTAGTTGCGAAAAATCATAGTTATGGAATACTTAACTGTGTTACGGAACCCTACGAGTGCGAGTCCGACTTGCACTTGGCCAGTTTTTTTGTTTGAGAGGTTATGCCTCCCGTTTGGTCCCATTCCAATTTTATTGAGATCTGATAATCATCTCCGGAGATATGAGTTATAACAATATAAACAAATTTGATACCTCGATGACATGATTATGGCTAGTGGATATTATCATTATCGCGGCATGTGAAGTCGGTTTTTTTCATTTTGTACGATGATAAATAATAATTATCAAAGAAGTTTTTGCCATGTCTGTGTGCTTTACCTACATATATTTTATTAGTTTCACATGTAGATTATGAATTGCTTAAAGGCACGGCCACACCGCGGCGTCCTGCGATTTGCGGGCGCGATCTCAGTACTTTTCAATTGTTTTCTGGCGTTTGGTGTGAACTAGTCGGTGCAAATACGAGTACTACTGCGCTATCTGATCGCTGCCTAGATCGCGCACGCAGGACGCTGCGGTGTGTCCGTACCTTAAATGTAGGAACTTAGACCATACATAATTAACTATTATCCAAATCCAAGGTGTGTTAGATTGCTCAAGAACCTTTAAAAAATCATTGATACACATTCTGAACTTTCTTCTTTCATGAAATCGGTTCGAAGAGTAGAAATGACGTGAGACTATAATGGGCGCACACAACATTTAGCAGGTTTGAGGGTAGGGGAAAGAAAAGTTGGTAACAATCGGGGAACTGTTCCCCAGTTACTGTCAGAAACTTTTCTTTAGCGGGAAACAGCGAAAACAATTATTACTTTAACAGAAGGGTGTTTATTAGTTAGTCGTTGTGTGCTACATTTTAAAGATAAAGATAAAGATCATTTATTTGTCTAAACATGAGTATGCACACAAAATTAAGATTATGCATGCAATCTGGTAGACAAAAAATATTTGAGAAACATACATGCTTGAGCCACATAGGCGTACAAATTTTAATTTAACAACTTTATTATATTATAATACATTTCTTTTAAACCAACAACCATACGCATATATTAAATTTAATTATATAATAATAATATGAAAATAAAAAAACATACCTATTACATAAAACAAAAAATCTAAACCAGCAAGTAAATTTACAATTGATTAAAATTAATGTATTATTATGTCACAAACAAATATTGATTATTAATAATATATGTAAATCATACCTACAACTAAGAAAACAATCATAATTTGTCCGTCAGGAAGTCACTTACTTTATAATAACATTTGTCAGATAATAGAATTTTCAGTCTTCTTTTAAATAAATGCAGATTTAGTGATTTTATGTCATTCGGTATTTTATTAAAAATTGCTGGTGCCATGCATATAAAACGTTTACTCATGAGGCTTGTCTTAGCACTGTGCAAGCATAATTTGCTGTTGTCACGTCTATTGCGATTGCTCTTGTCAGATATGCGTGGAAATAAATTGGCATTCGTTTTAACAAATGTTGCGATTTCGAATATATACAAAGATGGTACTGTCAGTATAGAATGTTCCTTACAGTATGCTTTACAGCTGTCTGTCGATTTTAGATGAAACATTGCACGGATACATCTTTTTTGGGCTTTAAAACTTAATTCTTTATCAGTGGAATTACCCCATAAGATTATACCGTACCTTAGAATAGATGCAGCTAACCCGTGGTATGCTGTTAAAAGTGCTTCAGTATTTAGTTCCGATGACAATTTATATATAGCTAGCTGTGCCCGCGACTTCGTCCGCGTGAAATAGTGTCTTTGGGTAGCATATTTAAATATTTAGGCTAATTATTTTACAAATAAGACACATGCGTATCCCACCTACACCGCACCGTAACACGCCACGCAAATCCCCCTCCCCTCTCCCTCCTCTTCACCCTCCCCTCTCCCTCTCTCTTCCCTCCACCCCCTTTCCCCTCACTTCCTTCTCCCCTCCCTTTTCCCCTACTTCCCCCTCCCCTCCATCTTCACCCCACTTACTCCTCCCCTCCCTTCTCTATTCCCCCCACTTCCCTCTCCCCTCTCCTTTCCCCCAATCCCCCTCCCCTCCCCTTTCCCTCACCTCCCATCCCTCTCCCCCTTTCCCCTTTCCCTCACTTCCACCCTCCCTCCCCCTTCCCCCTCACAAACTTTGAATTACATATTAATTTATATCGAATCAACAGCCTAAACAATAAGTTTCAAGCTTCTAGCTTTAAAAATTATGATAATTTCGTGCAAATTTGTATACCCCCTTTTAACCCCTTACAACTCTTTTCGCATTAAAAAGTATCCTTTCTCAGGCTCTAGACTATCTGTGTACCAAATTTCATTTAAATCCGTTCAGTAGAACATTCAAATAAACCTTACATATTTCCATACAAACTTTCATCCCTTATTCCATATTGTTATTTTTACACCCTTGAGGGCAAAACTTTTACAAACTTTGAATGTCAAATTTATTAATATCAAATTAACAGCCTAAAAAAAAAGTTTCAAGCTTCTAGCTATTAAAATGACGATACTTCCATACAACTTTTCATCCCCCCTTTCAACCCCTTACAACCCTCTTTTCGCATTAAAAAGTAGCCTATGTCCGTTCTCAAGGTCTAGACTATCTGTGTACCAAATTTCATTTAAATCGGTTCAGTGGTTTTGGCGTGAAAGTGACACAGACAGACAGACAGAGTTACTTTCGCATTTATAATATTAGTTAGGATTAGGATTAGGATAATTAAAAAGATTTTTAAATACATACATTTAGGTTGAGTCAATTAAAGTTTATGTTATTATCTTTTATGAGATTGCTACCTAATTGGTTTTGAATTGACCATCGCACCTTTAGTCGAGTGCCGATGTGCCGAACGGTATGTTTAATTACAGAGCTTGTACTATTATTTATTCTGTGACTTGAGCGAAATCACTGTACACATAATTATTATTTAGCCCGTCGTGTGCTACTACTACGCTGAAAAAAGAAATGTGTACGAATGGGCCATTGTATTGTTTTAGTGATCTAAAACCATCTTCGCATGATTGCCTTTCTAATGATACCGGTTTGGGGCACAACGCTTGTATGATTTCATAGTCTATAACGGACATAAGTTGAAATAATTTTTTTGTTATATATAAAGATTTATATATGGATTTTTAAATAACAACCCCCCGCATGGTGGTAAGACACTATCTAGTGTCTGCCTGGCCAGCTACCACCCTCAAGTTAAAAAAATTGTCACCAAACATCTAATGTGTTCCGGCAGCTATCCTTGAGAGCCAGTTCCCATTCTAGGCCTAGCGTGTTTACCATTCTCGACCGCATCATCACTTACTAACAGGTGAGATAGTGCTCAAACGCTAGCCTATAATTTATAAAAAAAAGATTATCTACTTATACAAGTAGTGGCATTTAGACGCCACAGAAAATATAAGCCAACTGTTGGCCCATATGCTCGTCCCGCCCACTCTGTAGTGACACTGATATTCTACAGTAAATACGCTTCCACAAGTTTACTTGAAAGTAGATAGTCAAAAACATGCATGCATGAGCGGTTTTATGAAACAAATACTCGACTATATATCGACAAAACGTTTTCCACCGAATAAACTCTACGTAGAATGGGAGGTAAAACTCGGATTGGCGCTCTGAGATCGCGCAGCTCAGGGACCAAAGGCGTCTCTTGTAACCACGCCGACGTAATAAGTAAGAAGAATTTCTATTATTCATATATATGATGCTGGAGCGGTGACTTGACGGTTGATTTATAAATTACGCTAACAAAAAAAAACATTTTCCAGCAAATAAGCGTGTCACCTAAATTATGTAGTACCTTGGCTATATTACTTATAGACATATATATAGACTACAAATTGATCATAAATCACCATAAACCATCAAGACCTTCACAAAGGCGAGAAAGTTCCGGTCTGTCAATTATCACGTTCTACAATAGCTTTAACTATAGGTAGTATCAGCACCAGAGCGGTAAGGATGGAATATCTTTAAATTAACGGTATTAAAATAATTCATAGATTTCTACTACTACTTTATCATCTTTACAATTGTTTACAGAAGTATTTTTAATAGTTTTTATAACAGTTAGCTGAGACCCGCGGCTACGCCCATGTTAAAAAGTATCGATTAATTTTATTATTTATGTGCAAAATATCAGCCAAAATTTCGAATCCATACCAGTTTTAATACAGATTAATATAATTACATAAATGCCGGTTATTTTTTACCAATTTCAGTCCCAAAGTAGGTATAAAATAATAAAGCTCGCAGCGTAAAGTTATGGGCCAATTAGTGAGTATTCGCCGGCGCGTTTTAAGTAGATTGACTGTATTTTGATTTGAAAGCGGATTTTATTGCACTGAATTTGTCGAGCCGGTGTTAACTAATTGCTGAATCGATTTGGGTGTTACTTAAAGACATTTAAAAGTGTTTTTGCGAGACTTTAACCTTTTTAGCAGTATTTTATGTGGGCTTATCTTCATAAAAATGTTTGCGTTATATTTGATCCTGGACGATTTGGTATGAAACGTCAACGGAATAGTAAGTATAAGATAGTTTAAAAACTAAAACAACCAACCGACTTCCATGCTGCGCGAGTCAGTTTCAGTTGCAAGTTTGAGCCGTTTATCGACATAAATATCTCTGGAGATACTTATTAGATCACGATAAAATAACCATGGGATATCTCTTTTCCAACAAAAAAAATTAAGTATTAAAATCAGTTCCTAAACGACGAAGATACCCGCGAACATACATAAGTAGTATATATATACGGTCGAATTAAGAAACCTCCTTCTTTTTTGAAGTCGGTTAAAAATCCGATTACATGTGCTTTCATTGGATCTGCACCAGTACCAGTACCTGTCTGTTAATAATAAGTGTGATGGTAAGGTAAGTAAGAACTCTTTTGCGTGCTGGGAGACGCAGGAAACTTTGTGCCATTCAGAGATTCTCAGTCCGTCTGTATTTGTGTTTTTTTTTACTTCTATTTTTAATGTACACCGATTTCTCTGTCAATTGTGATTGTGGACCATAATTTTTACATTTTCTCTATTTATTTAAAAGAGTATTTTCCTGAGGTAGTCCCATTGTAAATTCATCGAGATCTGATAAGTAGTCCCTATCTCCAGAGATATCGAAAAAAACACGCGCCTGAAGAAGTTTTCACTTAAAAAAAATTCGATTTAGATCAACATATCAATATTATAAATGCAAAAGTCATTTTGTTTATTTATTTGTTTGGGACTTCTTCACGGTCAAACAGCTAGACCAATTTAGCTGAAATTTTGTACAGGGATAGCCAGTACCATGGATTAGGATATGATACTTTTAATCGCGGGGCAAAGCTAGTAGATATTGTAGTCATTGAATGGGTGTCATAAAAATGTTTAAACAATACTTATTATTCATCATAAAACCTCTTCTTCTGTCAATAGACCTCGGCTACTTACGGATCTCTAAAAAAAGTTACATCAAGGGTCTTGTTTACCAGTAGATATGAGAGGTCCTGATGTTTAAGGCACAGTCCCTTCCCATTGCGTTTCGTCTTTGAAAAGGAAGCGCGTTGTGCTTACACCGCGTCTGTGAAACAGGAGATTTACATTTTATTATACATACTAACGGCCGATATTGTTACGAATTTAATGCAGCGCTAATTACAATATACTTTTAAGATTTGAAAACCCTAAAAATATAAATAAAACTTTTTAACAAAAAAATTAAATCGCCGAAAAACTTGAAAAGCAAAAAAATAATAAAACTTTTTTATTTAACCTTAATAACGAAGTTCTTAAACTAATGTAAGTATGTATACCTAGATAATTTTGAGTCAAATTAATTTTATTATATATAAATACTAGAAGTGTCCCGCGGCTTCGCCCGCGTTAAAAACTTATTTTATTTACTTAAAACTTTTCTTTTGTAATAACGATTCTATCAATAAAGACATCAAAAAAGAATTAGCCAAATCGGTTCACCCGTTTTCATGTTATCGCGTGACTAAGGCAATTCGGGATTCATATTTATAAAACCCGCAAAACCCAAAGTTTCAGACTTTGTTGCTTACCCCATTTCGAAAAATCCTACAACACGTACTTTATCTCATCTTGTTTCGCCATACAAACTATGATTCCCCGTTCCGTATCCGGGAGGAATTTTTATAAAATCTTTTCTAAGCGGATACCTACGTCATAATAACTATCTGCATTCTAAATTTCAGCGCAATCCGAAACAATATTGAATTTTAGAATTTGTTACCCCAGTTAATCCTGTTAGGGTGGCATTTTGAAAAAGTCTGAAACTCGTATTTACTTATTTATTTACAGAAGTACTTACTAAGACTTTGAACCCCCGCTTCATCCCCTTGAAGAGTGAATTTTGAAAAATTCTTTCTTAACCTATGTCAAAATAACTATCTGCATGCCAAATTTCAGCGCAATCCGAAACAATATTGATTTCAGACTTTGTTACCCCTCTTCACCCTTTTAGGGGTGGAATTTCGAAAGAGCATGAAACACGTATTTACTTACTTCAGTACTTGTGTTAAGTTTCAAATATAAAAGACCATCTAATCTTGTCTCTCCATACAAACTTTGAACCCCCGTTTCATCCCCTTCATGGGTGAATTTTGGAAAATACTTTCTCAGAGGGAACTAACTTCGTAATAACTATCTACATGCCAAATTTCAGCGCAAACCGAAACAATATTGATTTTCACACTTTGTTACCCCATTTCACCCTCTTAGGGGTGTAATTAAAAAAACGTGAAACACGTATTTACTTATTTTTTTTTACTGGAGCACTTGTATGAAGTTTCGAATAGAAAATACTAACTAATCTTGTTTCTCCATACAAACTTTGAACCCCCGTTTCATCCCCTTCAGGGGTGAATTTTGAAAAAGTACTGTCTCAGAGGGAACTAACTTCGTAATAACTATCTGCATGCCAAATTTCAGCGCAATCCGAAACAATATTGATTTTCACACTTTGTTACCCCCATTTCACCCTTTTAGGGGTGGAATTTCAAAAAAACCTGAAACACGTATTTACTTATTTTTATACTGAAGCACTTGTGTGAAGTTTCGGATAGAAAAGACTATCTAATCTTGTTTCTCCATACAAACTTTGAACCCTCATTTCATCCCCTTAAGGAGTGAATTTTGAAAAATCCTTTCTTAATACACCCCTAGGTACTAAGACAAATATACCCTCCAAATTTCAAGTCTCTACGACCAGCGGTTTAGGCTGTGCGTTGTCTGTCAGTGAGTCAGTCAGTATGTCAGGACAAAGATTCTTATAGTATTAGATAAAATATATACCTTTGAAACGAAAAAGAATTTTCCAAATCGGTTCAGGCATCTTCGAGTAATCGGTGAACATACATAAAAAAAACCAACGAATTTCGAACCTCCTCCTTTTTTGTGAAGACGGTTAAAAAGTTAAATTAGTGATTTTTCTCGGTTAAAAAGTTAAATTAGTGTTGTCCCCAAAATTGCAGTGAAAGCCTTAACACCTTTACTAGGGACATGAGAGGGATCCTCTCGGCATAGACAACACGCTCATCCACATAATATCGAGACATGGATGACATAAGTCGCACACATCTCGTTTCAAGCGATCATTTCTTCTACACTTGTAAACTGTGGAAGAGGACTGTAGAGCGCGTCCATACAAATAGAAAAAAGCTTTTTTTTTTAATTTATTTATTTTATTTGCAAAACTTAGCTCATCATAAACAGAGTTTATAAATAGCTTATGGTAAAACATAGCATCATATGAGCTCTGAGTCTCACACTAGGGAATCCCTGTGTCGTGAGATTCAGTCTCTTCCAGTTTTGGATTAGATTAGTAACTAGGTGCATACTTAATACTATTTTAAACAAGGTTTTACATAACTTAGTTAGTTATGTTATACATATTAAAAAAAGCAAAACACAAAGAAAACAATCCCTTGAATTGTAAGATACAGCAGGATAAGTTAATTTTATTCACAGAATTTTAATAATTAATTAGTAATTTGTCATGTCGTGCATATAGAATGCGGAATATAGTGAATTCCGAGTTTTACTAAATTTAATTAAGTTTATTATAGGTTATGCAGTTAAGTAAAGTTGTGGAATCGTAAGTGTATACTAAAAAATAAGTGTAAGTGCAACGATAGTTGTGAGTCGTCGATTGTGTAACGCGAGATATAGTGATTAAGGTGTCAGAAAGAAGAGAATTATATACAAATGAGAAGAGTGTTCAGAGTGTTTAGTAGATGTGACATGACATGATAAGTAAAAGTGTAATATACAATACATTATTGTTGTAAAGAAGTAAGCATTCTATACAAAATAGAAAAGACAACTGTTAAATAAAATAGCAATTACATTTTAAAGTAAAAAAATTAAAGTTCAGTATTAAGTTATGCACTATTTAATTAAGAACATTTTTTTTGAAGATATTTTTTTATTTGTTTTTATATTTAGGGGCCTGTACCCGTCGCACGGCAACTTATTTAATAGTAGCCAATATTAGATACCTGCAAGTTTTTAGGGTATAAAAAGGGGGCACATTAATGTCAAAATAACATGCATACTTGGTAGTTATCCAATACTGAAAACTAGTAATCTATTTTAAAGTCAGTCGTGTTTTATATCTCTTAATATCATCCAATTTAAATGATTCTTTCTTTCATGTAATTATCGCACTAATTTTTAGGATTATACGTCTTTTTTTTTCAGTTGCTTAAATAACTTCAAAGTTGTAAGCGTTTGCTGTTTTCACGCAGAGCTGTATCATTGAGTCCTACAAAAGGGGCTTTAAAAGAATCTTGACAGGTCGGCAACGTATGAGTGACACCCCTACTGTTGCAAATTTTCAAAGGCGACGCTGACCACTTCCCATCAGGTGTTTTGTTTGCTTGTTTGCTACCTATATCATACAAAATCGTGATGAGCTATACCTACAAATATATATTTACAACAATCAAGGAAGGCGAGGGGCCTTAATAAAATACGCCGCTCGCCGGTAATAAAGCACTCTCTTCACTCTGCCACAGATTACATCTTAGTTACAACGTTCTCCTGCTTCACTCGAAGAGTCGAGGCACATCAAAGCTCGAAATTACTGCATTTAATTTGTTGACGTTGTAAGGGCACCGTCATACTGCGATACTAAGTGTGGGTTCAACTCATCTAACGTTAGGTACCACATAAACCTTGTTGTTAGGGCAGGTCACGGTAATAATATATTGTATTACCGTGATCAGGTACAGTAAAGTAATTCTTAAGGTACCTACTCACCTATTACCATTTACATAAAAAAAAATCAAGAATATTTATTTAACAAAAATAGTACTAGTATAATTTTACTACAACTTTAACCAACAAACTTTATACCATTACAACTATAATATCTTGGTAGCTGATCCACTTCCATTAATAGGTAATATTATCATCATGATATTAACTATTATATTATAAAATTGATTCAATAATTATAACTATCTTTGATTTATTTCAGGATATTAAATAAGATTTTTTTTTTAAAATAAAGCTTATACTTTTCAGGATATTAAATAAGATTTTTTTTTAAATAAAGCTTGTACTTTTCAGGATATTAAATAAGATTTTTTTTTAAATAAAGCTTATACTTTTCAGGATATTAAATAAGATTTTTTTTTAATAAAGCTTATACTTTTCAGGATATTAAATAAGATTTTTTTTAAATAAAGCTTATACTTTTCAGGATATGAAATAAGATTTTTTTTAAATAAAGCTTATACATGCAATGTGGGTTGCACGTTACGAGCAGTCATGTTAACCCCTCCAAATAAGCTAAATATGCTTGTAACCGGAGTGGGTTCACGTCAATAGTGCAATAAGTGGTTAGCCACTGGGCTACTGCCGCTTAAATTAAGAATATTAATTATATACAATTAAATATAGGTAACAAGATAACAAAAAATAGGTAATGACCATTAAAATAAAATAAGTTACGGGTTTATCACGTGTTGAGGAGTTTCTGTGGCCACCTTCCGTCTCCATCATCAGACCAGCTCGATGGCATCACAACATTGCAATATCATTCGATTTATATATATGTAATATGAATCATTTAAGATACCTATAGTTTATAAATTAATTAAACCGACTATACATGCCACATTAGCCAGTTTCAGTAGCAAAAATGAGATGTTTATCTCCATATCTCCGGAGATACTAATCAGATCTCAATAAATCGTATAATGAAACCACCGTGGAGTTGTACCCTACCGTTGAACAAAATAATTATTCGAATCGGTTCACAATTGACGGAGTAATTGTTAAACAAACATACAGAAAAATAAACTGGCCAAGTACAAGTCGGACTTGCACTCGTAGGGTTCCGTACCACACTACAGTATTTTATAAAATCGAGCAAAAATTATCATTATCATTTTTCGCCAGCAAAAAATAATACTTATTAAACATTTTATTTCTTATAACGCCATCTAACGCCACCTAACTAAGCGTTCATAGATAGCGTGAAATGTCGAAAAAAAACACGTTTCTTGTATGGGGACCCTCTATTATCTTTAACTTTATTCTGTTTTTATTATTTGTTGTTATAGCGGCAACCGAAATACATCATCTGTGAAAATTTGAACTGTCTAACTATCACGGTTCATGAGATACAGCCTGGTGACAGACGGACAGACAGACAGACAGACAGACGGACAGCGGAGTCTTAGTAATAGGGTCCCGTTTTACCCTTTGGGTACGGAACCTTTGGAAACTTTGGTTATAGTTAGATAGTTGAAATTTTCACAGTTGATGTATTTCTGTTACCGCTATAACAACAAATACTAAAAACAATAAACTTAAAAATAATAGGGGGTCCCCATACAAGAAACGTGGTTTTTTCGGCATTTCAATATAACGCCATCTATGAACGCTTAAGATGGTAAACGTCCATAGATGGCGTTACATTGAAATGCCGATCCCTAACACCTTTGTTAGACGTTAGATGGCGTTATAAGATATAAAATGTTTATTAATTATTATTCTTTGCTGGCGAAATATGATAGTGGTTTTTTTGCTCGATCTTATACAATACTGTAGTGTGGTACGGAACCCTACGAGTGCGAGTCCGACTTGCACTTGGACAGTTTATTTTATTTAGTCGAGTACACATACTTTAGAGTTTCACCTTTTTGATACAGACAGACACATATATATTATTCTAATGTGCACGTACCTGTTTTTTTTTATGCTGTATAGTCAAGCTTTTAAATCAATGTTAATAGTGTTTTAATTAAATCTAATGTGACAACTTTACAATACAAAACATACAAAAAATAAAACTGTTCTATTTATTTATATCTTCGAATAAAAGTATACCTAAGATAGAAAGTTAAATAAGTTAAGTTGGCCGCCAATGTAACACCACCTTTATTTATATTTAATGTGTGATCGAGCCCATCAATTGAAATTCTTTAAATGAAAGAACCATTTTAGTTCTTTAACAGAATACCTTGTAGGAACTATAGTTTTTATGACTATTTAATAGTTTTTTTTATCTCCGCGGCCACTGCTTAGTCTCAACACGTCACCTTTATGTCAGGTGTTTTTATTTAACCAACTGACTTCAATAAATGAGGTTCTCAGTTCGTCAGTATTTTTTTAAAGTTTGTTTTTTTTTTGTTGACATGTAAGAGATATATAGAAATCCTAGATATAGAGACCTCAAACTTGGTACTTAAAATAATACTTAAATTCAACTTAAAAACCATCCCCGACTGATCTACGAATACCTTATCTGTTGTAAACTTTAAACTTTCGCGATTTGAACACATAGTTATAAATAAAATATCTAACTGAAATATTTAACTGTAATATTTAACCGAAACATCCAACTGAAATATTCAACTAAAACATTCAACATAAATATCTAACTGAAATATTAAAGTGAAACGAGTTGGGAGCGACGGAGTCGGCAGTCGCAGCGTCGTCGAGTGAAGGCAGCGTATATATAAACCTGTGTCATGTGATCCTACAGCTAGGGTAACTCGTCGCATCCGTGCCGTCATTAGGGATAACGAAGTTCTTTTCACAGAAGACGTGTACGACAGATTATATAGACCTAAGATCGTTACACCACCTAAACTGTACGGCCTACCCAAAATACACAAGACAAACGTGCCCCTGCGTCCCATCGTGAGTCAGATTGACTCCCCGACCTACTATCTAGCAAAGCATGTTGCGTCGGTGTTACAACCATTAGTGGGTAAAACTCCGTCTTTTGTAAAGGACTCTCGCCATTTTGTTCAAATCCTCGGTGAACTTAAACTGGAACCAGACGACATCATGGTGAGCTTCGATGTAGAATCACTTTTCACCAACGTTCCAGTGAAGGAGTGCATCGAGGTGATAAGGACAAGGTACAGTGATGACCTTCCAGAAAACTTTTTTGTGCTGTTGAGGAACTGTTTGGAAGGAAACTATTTCCTATACAGTGGGCAGCACTACCTCCAGATGGACGGAGTTGCCATGGGAAGTCCAGTGGCACCTGTCCTTGCCAACATCTGGATGGAATTTATCGAAGAAGCCATAGACCTACAGTCGTCATCAGTAAAGGTGTGGAAGCGGTACGTTGATGACGTCTTCTGCATCATGACGGGTGATGAGCAGGCAGTAGCCACTCTGGCAAAGAAGCTGAATTCGATTCATACCAACATAAAGTTTACCTATGAGCTAGAAACGAACAAAACACTGCCTTTCCTTGATGTCAAAGTTATGGTGAGACCTGATGGTTCATTATCACATTCTGTCTACAGGAAAGCGACCCATACTGATAGGTATCTGAATGCCTCGTCGCACCATCACCCCCGTCACCTAGGATCTGTAGCCAGGTCATTAATGGATAGAGCTCGTGACCTCTGAGACCCTGAACACCTAGAGGAAGAAATCGCACATGTTCAGGAGGTTCTGATAAAAAACGGCTACAAGGCGGGAAGAGGTCATTCTAGACGCAGATATAAGAAGAGGACCACTGACGTTGAACGGCAGGCAGCGTTCATGCCATACGTGAAGGGAGTGACGGACAAGATCGGTACTGTACTACGTAAATACTCTATCAAGACAGTATTCACTCCCCTAACGAAGATATCAACGCAGGTCCGTTCGCCGAAGGATGTGATTCCTTTTCAGATACCTGGTGTGTACAAAATCGATTGCAGCTGCGGTAAATCGTACATCGGACAGACCAAGCGTACTATTGCAGAAAGGGTCAAAGAACACATCGCAGCTATAAAAAACTGCCAGGTCAATAAATCTGCTATCGCCGAGCACTTACTGGAATCCGGACCTAATCACTGGATCGAACTTCATGACCCTAAGATCCTCTCGACCGACCGCTACTATTACTCCCGTATTGTGCGTGAAGCGGTAGAAATAAAGAAGCATCCCAATTTCAACCGGGAGGATGGATTTAGGTTGGCCGCAACATGGAACCCTGTGATTAGCAAGTGTTCTAATCAAAGATCAAAGCAGCAAAAATCTGCCGATATTGTCAGTATTGTGTGTCGCAATGGCAACTCTGATAAAAATTAAAAATTAAATTAATTGAGGGTAGTTTCCAACGATCTCTCCTATAAATAGCGGTGCGGACACTCACAACATTCAGTCGTCTCGTGACCACGATCAATGCAACTTGGTCGAAACGTCGAGTAGATAAGATTTATGTTTTAGGCGCGATAAGTCCCGTATTTAAATATTTATAACTGGATATTTCGGTTTAATATTTCGGTTAAATATTCGGTTGGATATTTCAGTTAAAACATTTCAGTTAAACATTTCGGTTAAACATTTCAGTTAAATATTCGGTTAAAGTATTTTACTTAAATGTTTCAGTTAAATATTTCGGTTTAATATTTCTGTTAAATATTTCAGTGGCTGGGAGTGGAGCTCGTGGTGTGTACGGGTGCAGTGGGTGGCAGAGCATCGCAGGTCGTTGTCCCTGGTGCAGGCGCCGACTTGCTGCGTCGCTGCCTTCACTCGACGACGCTGCGACTGCCGACTCCGTCGCTCCCAACTCGTTTCACTTTAATATTTCAGTTAGATATTTATGTTGAATGTTTTAGTTGAATATTTCAGTTGGATGTTTCGGTTAAATATTACAGTTAAATATTTCAGTTAGATATTTTATTTATAACTACCTTATCTGTTCGTTGAGACCATTCCAATAAGCCCGAACTCAACATCTCTGCTATAAGTTGTTGAGGAGTTGAGTATTCTGCAGATTTCAGGAGATGTCACAGCATCAGGTCAATACAATCAACATCAATACTCTTTTGTTCATACAATATCGTTGAGGTAAGAGGATACTGAATTTCGAATTGATGAGACCTATGAAAGTTGATTTCACAACGCCATAACTAGGAAAAAACTCATAGTTTTAAAATGTCTGAACATATAGGTCTATGTGTCTGAACGGATTTTCATGAATCAAAGCTAAGAACACTCTCAATGAAGATAACTTCCAAACAAAAAAATTAAAATCAAAATGGGTTCATCCGTTTTGGCGCTATTTTGCCACAGACAAACACACAGACAGATACATACGATTATGTCAAACTTATTACATCCCTTCTTTTTGCGTCGGGGGTTAATGACTAGCGCGGCATTAGAAGTCGATTTTTTCCTTTGTAAACTATCTTAAATTATTAAGTACTAGCTGTACCCGCGACTTCGTTCGCGATTCCTACAAAAACTTAACAAACAAACCTACAAACTACAAGCCTTAACGTTAGTGTGGTTACACTTTATTTTTTATTCGTCTCATTAAGGTTCAAATCTATGCCTTACATTATGATTAGACCAAGAGAAGTTATATCTGCTACGCTGATTTTTTTTTTAATGTAACAATTAATGTCTTAATTTAAATAATCCACACTAACCATCAATATATGCATTATTGCATTGCCCAGTTTGGTAGATAGGGTTGCAATTTTAATGACAATGTATTTTAAATGGAATACTTAAACAATGTTTAATTGCATATACTATTACATAATATATTGTCTAACGAAAATTTGCTAAATATTGTACTTTGGTTTGTAGATAACAACGTAGTTATAATGTATCAAGCATTCAAGCCGCACAAAAATCCGGCCTCATAGAGAAGCGCTCGTCCAACGTTTGATCTCCTACATTTAAAGATATACCTATAACGACAACTAACCGCCTTGATATTCTCGGCATCTCATTAAGCATCAACTCTTAATTTTACTTTTATATCACTACATAATATAAAACAAAGTCCCCTGCCGCGTCTGTCTGTCAGTTTGCGATAAACTACAGCATTTGCGGTTTTCACCAATATATATAGTGATTCATGAGGAAGGTTTATGTGTATAATTCGTCAAGGTTTTATGTAAAGATTAATTCATACTCGACGCCATAAAGTGATGCAAACAGATACAGGCATATATGCTCTACCCAGGCATATGTGCGAAGCTGGGGCAGGTCGCTAGATGAATTTAAAGTTTAGTTAGCCACTTGGCGTTTTGACTAAAGTTAGACAATATTTCACCCGGGACAGCAGTTTAATCTATACCAAAGCGATGGTTGACGGTTATAAAAACATCCAGCTAAAGATGCTTAAAACTATTGATAGCAGAATCGAAAAACTCATCAACGACTCCTCCAATAAATTCGACAACCGGGGATAGGCTTATTAAAAACATTCATATATAACCTTTAATAAAAGGCACGTTTCAATTTCAGCCGAGTTATTCACAATCATTCGTAAAAAAAATCGGATTCAGAAACTACCTCCCCTTCGACTTAGATCTTTGCAATTCACAATTATCGGAACGGAGATACTTTTATGTTTATAATTTTAAATTACACTTTTAATGAATTTGAATGCATCCGATTTAAATTAGAGTACGGAGAATACTCATAGATACATTTTTGACCATCTTCATAATAAAAGTTAACACACTCTTTTTTGTAAATTATTATTATGATGATTTTTAGCACGAAATAGTAAGTTACTTTCTTGTTTGTCTGTCGGTCATGCCAGGTGTAATCTGAAGACTTAAATTTCAAAAACTTTCCAATTAGTTATCCAGCTGAAAGTTTCAGGAAAGCTAAAATATCGATGAAAATGCATTTTATAGCGCGGTTTTTAGATCAATTTTAACCGACATTTATTGCTGTGTCTAAAGCATGTTTTAAGTTTTTCGGGTATTAATCTAGAGAGAGTGAACTTAAACAATAGAAAGTCTTAACTGGCTAAGTTCAAGTCGGACTTGCACTCGTAAGGTTCCGTAACATAAGCATTTTTATTCAAAACAAACTTATATTTGCGGTTCGGAAAATGTGCTATATCTCAAAAACTACTGACTTCAAACCAATTTTCGGTTAAAGCTTTATTGAGATCTACAGGAAATTTTTTTTTAGATTTTCCTCTTTTTACACACACATTTTACCACTTTAGAAGTGTAAAACTTGCAAACGAATGATTTTGAAAAAAAATTGTTTTAAAAACCTCAATGTCATTTTTCAACGACCTATCCAAAAACATACCAAAGGTTTGATTAAAAAATTTTTTTTTTAGTTTCTGTTCCCATGTATGTCCCCCCCCCCCCCCTTAATCTTTATTTTTTTATTTGTGTATAAAACTCGTAAAGCTGTTCACAGAATACATCTAGCTACCAAGTTTTAACTGTGTAGTCGTCTTAAAAGTTTCGGATTAAAATGGCTATGACATACGGACGGACAGACGGACGGACATACAGATGGACAGACATGACGAATCTAAAATGGTACGAAACTGCACAACATTTCTACCAAATAGAATTACGCCAGCGATACGAATTCAGAAGCTGGGAAACCTGACGATCCTGTTATATGTGCAGTTATAAGTTATAATGTGTAATGTAAAGTAAAACATCGACTGGCATAGCCCTTCGTCATCTACATCTCATGTTTCAAATGGAAACCTACTTCGGTTGTCTTACTTAGCTTCGCTTAGCGAGAGCTGTATGAGTATGAGAATACATAGTTGGCTTTGAGTGACTCAAAGATAGTTGGGCGCTAGTTTCCTTTCGCTTATATTCCAATAATGAGGCCTGTGTTTAATCCATCATCGGCAGAAGAACGATCGAGTGTCGTTTGCCGAACTCAGCTGTAAACTTAAGATAACAAAAGAGAGTGCATATGCCACCATCATCCGAATATCTTTCTTAAAGATTTATCACTTTATTAATGTTATATTTCTTGAGAGCAAATCGATTAGCGACATGCTTTTATTGCGAGTCACAACTCAAACCACCTTTTGCCACACGTAGTAGGAGCATTATATCGATGTTCCGCCTGACTTGTTGACATAAAATAGCTTTTTACCATCAAGGAGAACATCTGCCGGCGTATCCTAACGGTGTCCAGTAACAAAAAGCCCTTGGTGTTCAGGATCATTTTAGGCCTAGCTGATTCACTATTTTTGGTGACATTATCGCTTAGCACCAGGCGAGATAGGTCAAACGCTAAGCCTATCAGCAGGGTTATTCACAAACATTCGAAAGCAAATTCGGATTCGGAAACTGCCTTTACTTCGACTTGGATCTTTGCAATTCACAATGCTCCGATCGGTTAATTTTGATATTTCAATTAGAAAAAATCAGTGATTTATTGGAAAGGTTTCCGCTCAAAACAGCTAAGGAATAAAAAATGAATAAAATTAAAAAGAAAGCTTCCGAATCCGAATATGTTTTCGAATGGATATTCTGTATGATGTAATGAAATCGAATTTCATTACATGTTCGAAAAAAATTCTCACATGTTGAGATTCGAACCTACAGCCTTTGCTTATTAAAGCAAGCTCTGGTCCACCTGATCCAGTCATCACTTATATATGCAGTAAGGCGAATTCAATAACAATGTAAATCTGCACGTATAATTACGGAACTAGGAACGATTCCCATTATGTTTTTCAGGATAACCAATATTCTAAAAGTTATTCCATAGTATAAGCTATGCTCACTTTAAGGTTCATTAAAATTCGTCCAGTAGTTTCGGCGTGATGATTTTTCACACGGACATACATACAGACAAAAATTATATTTTCGGCATCTATAGCGTTTATAAAGCTTCCCCTAATTTAAATTTCAAAAAAATATTCAATGTATAGTTTTCGCTTAGTTACTGTTTTATTATAGTAAAAAATAAAACAATAAATAATAAAGAAGATAGATAGATTAAAACTTCTAAAAGTATATATTTCTTTATTATTTCTTGCATAGAAATGAGATAAGGTAATCTGTTTAAGACTCGTAAAATTAGGTCTATTTTTTTAAATTGTTTTTTTAATTGTTTTGGTAGATAATGGTGTCATAATTATTCGTACATAAATTACAAGGTTTTTCCTTATGTACTTTTTTTTGTTATTTAACTACATTTTTTACGATTTTGTGATTTATTCCTTTATAAGTGTTGCAAGACTTTGGTGTTCTTGACAAATTTAATAATTCTCGGTCAACGGGAAGTACTTACTCTATAGGTTTTGATTCCCTTATGAAAACGCAAAATATGCGATACAAACAAGCGGTCGTATCCTTTGATCGCGTTGAGTTACAAGTTTAATTTTTTCACAGCTAAAAGAAATCGAAGACCCGAGTATTCGATATAAGTTTCAACTTGATATCTCTACGCGCTCCTGAGAAAAAAAGTCTTGACAGACGGACAGACGAACGGACAGACAGACAGACGGACAGATAGACAGACAGACAGGAAAAAAGTAATCCTAATAAGGGTTCCTTTTTATCTTTTGTGGTATGGAATCCTAAAATCATATAAATTGAGTATCCCAACAAAAGGATAATAATTGGTCACTGAGTGCCGCCCGCCCGGCGCCCGGTATTTCAAATATTTTAGGCTAAAAGCAAAATAGGGGCCACATTACCACCTTCTCCTCTAACAGACCACAACAAAAAAAAATTTTGAAATATATATACTCAAAAATTAGCGTAACTCAAAAAAATTTAATGGTGTGAATGATATAAAATGCAAACAAATCTATCAAATCTATTTAAAAATATTATATCGTTGTATTTTAATATTTAATTTATATTAACCTTTATGCTAAGTGGGTACAATGTACAGAAAAAAATCACAGACACGTTTTGTTTACCTTGAATATAAATCCAATGTATTTATTAAATTTATTGATTAAAACAAAATTTTTATATTTTTGCTCGGTGATTCATAAAACAACAAATAATCGTCTAACGTGTAAAATACTAGATAGACTAGATAGATAGACAGACGCTTTATTTACATACCAATAATATAGAAAATACTTAAGGAATACACTTATTTTAAGAAATGCAAAGGGCGGTTTTATCGCTTAAAGCAATTTCTTCCAGACAAACAAACTACTCACATAAAGTAGAACTTTTCAACATTTTAAAAATCCCCTAACAAAACCGATCGCGTTAAATTCCACTATCCATGTTGGAAAATATTGGAAGGAACCCTTATTCCAGCAATTCCACTTCTCGATGCATTCACAACTTGTCGTGGGTGTCTGAGGGTTATCGATTGATGCCAGAAAAGAACAGAACGATACTACCAACGCAAAGTACGAAAGGGAGCGACTCTGACTACTTTCCGAGAACAAGATAGCATCAAAATTACTTGAAGAAGAAACGAGACGCCGGCGCACCCATTAATAAGCATTTTTTATGATGGTTTTTTGTTATTTTTTTTAGTTATTGTTAAGTGGTTATTTATTCATAACACCTTTGTCGGTTTTGTTGGGCTCATTAAGTCGAATTAGTTTGATAAGGCGTGCCGTAATCAGCCTTTTTATGATGGAGTGCCTTATTTTGTCTCAGAATGTTGATAGTGCTGAATTAGTCTTATTAAATGATAGAGTGTACTCGAAATATATACATACCAGTTCTTTTTATTCGTTTAAAATAAATCTTTCAACAATCAAAACATTTTCAAACATTTGTCAAACATTTGCAATCACAGTCGGTTATTTTAGACGTAACTAGAAGTGCCCCGCGGATTCGCCCGTGTTAAAAACTTCTTTTATTTACTAAAAACGTTTCTTTCGTAAAAACTTTTCTATCATAAAAGACATCAAATCAAAAACGAATAAGCCAAATCGTTTCACCCGTTTTCAAGTTATCGCGTGACGGAAATAGGGATTCATATTTACAAAACCCAAAAAACCATAGGTATTGATTTTCAGACTTTGTTACCCCATTTCGAAAAATCCTGCAACACGTATTTACTTATTCATTTACAGAAGTACTTATGTAACGTTTTAAATAAAACAAACTGTCTCATCTTGTTTCTGCATACACACTTTAAATCCCCGCTCCATCTCCTTATGGGGTGAATTTTGAAAAATCCTTTCTTAGTGGATACCTTCGAGTACGTCATAATAACTATTGTGTTCCAAATTTCAGCGCAATCCGAAACAATATTGATTTTCAGACTTTGTTACCCGACTTAGGGGTGGCATTTTGGAAAGCCTGAAACACGTGTAATTTACTTATTTATTAACAGAAGTACTTATGTGAAATTTAAAATAAAAAATATTATCTAATCTTGATTCACCATACAAAGTTTGAACCCTCGTGTCATCCCCTGTAAGGGTAAACTTTAGAAAATCCTTTCGTAGCAAAATTCTACGTCATAAAAACCATCTGCATGCCAAATTTCAGCGAAATACGAAACAATATTGATTTTCAGACTTTGTATTTCACCCTCTAAGGGGCGGAATTTCGAGAAATCCTAAAACACGTATTAACTTATTTATTTACAGAAGTACTTGTGTGAAGTTTCGAATAGAAAAGACTATCTTGTTTCTCCATACAAACTTTGAACCCCCGTTTCATCCCCTTAAGCGGTGAATTTAGGAAAATCCTTTCTTAGACCCTTACTTACTAAAACAAATATGCCCTCCAAATTTCAAGTCACTATGACCAGTGGTTTAGGCTGTGCGTTGTCTCAGTTAGTTAGTCAGTCTGTCAGTATGTCAGGACAAAGATTCTTATAGTATTAGATTTCTTAATCTATTATTTTGCAATTATAATTATAATTATTTTGCAGTCAAGTTAGCCAAATAAAGCAGGAAAAGGAAGCAATTCCTTTTCCTGCTTTATTTGGCCAGTTGGCCTTTATACAAGGCTAGGTGTAGTTCAATAGAATACTTTTGTTTTTGTTACTCTAAAGGTGGGTACTGACCGGCGTTACAGGGCATAACGTAATGTAACGTGTTACGAGCGTTCGTGCAGTCAGTACGGGGAAACAAGGCGCGAACCTTGTTGCTTGCTGCGAATGCTCCACCCCGCTGTCGGTTTTTTGCCCGATTGCGAAAGAAGGAATGTTTTTCGAGTGTATACGTATGTATATTTCTTTGGCACACCCTAGAGCCTATACGGCTTATCGTATTTTTATGTAAGTGGTGTCAATAGATTCGTCTTAATCACGAGAGTGACACTGGGTACATCAAAGTTTAAAAAAAAACAAAATTAAGGTTTTTTGGCGCCAAAAAGTATTCTCAAAATAACGAGATGAGCATTGCGGTTCGACTATTTGGAAGAAAAATCAAGTCACGAATAGAAGTCTTTTGTATCGCAAACTTGCAAATTGGGATAAGCAAAACAATAACACTAAAATATTAATGTTTCCAAAATACATCGAGTGTGGTATCGATAAAAAGATTTTTAACGGTGATTACGAATATTCATATAACTTATTTGTTTTATTGAAGTTTGAATAGTTTATTTACTTTTTCATGTAGTCGGGTTTTTGTTCCTAAAATAATTCACTTGTTAGTAGTTAGTGTATCCATTGAGCGAGCCAAGAGTTGAACAGAGCGTGTTACATCGATGTTAGCTCATGGTACGTAGTATTATTATCTTTTCTATGCTCATGGCGAAACGTATCATGCTCGCTGCGAATGGTACATTACATCCCGTAACACCGGGCAGTACCCACCTTATGTCCTGCCTTATACCTATTTATGGACTAGTTTTTCCCGCGGCTTCCCCTAGGTTGAAAATCGTCCTATGTGTTTATCCAGTTTATGAAATACTAGCAGCCCGCCCCGGCTTCGCACGGGTAGAACATATATGCCTACAAAATTTGCATCAGTTTGTTGCATCGAATATAAAATATGAACATATTTAACAACCATCATCATATTTCATCCAATTTACACAAAACCTTAACGAATTATGCACCTGAACCTTCCTCATAAACACTCTGGCTATTGGTGAAAACCGCATGATAATCCGTTCAGTAGCTATTGAGATTATTGCGCACACACAGACAGACGCAGTGATGAACTTTGTTTTATAATACTTACGTATTGATATTGGACGGCCCTTTGGCGTAAAGGATAGTTACCCTTTAATTCATTAATTCATTCGTTTATTGCGTTCTCTAAATGTTTATAAAAGATCTTATAAATGAATACAGTACATTAGAGACCCTGTCGGGCACAACAATATTAGAGCAGAGGAAGGCAAATTTTTTAAATCTAATTTAGTACATATTTGAATTTTATTTTCTGCATTACATAAAATTCTCATATTGTAATTATTAATTTAATTATTATGTTAATTTATTATACGTCAATTTGAATATTATATTATAAGTTATAAGTTACCCTGATTCTGACCCGACGGTCGTTGGTTCTAATCCTAGCTATATACCTACCAATGAAAGTTTTATGTGCATTCATGAATCATGAGTTTTCGTACAGTGGTAGTGAAATCATTAAATCTACCAAAAAGTAGCTTACCACCAAGGAGTACATCTGCCGCCGTAACCTTACGGCGTTCCCCGACGCAAAATGTAGGGGTAATATACGTTTAACGTGTGTATCTGTGTGTCTGTCTGTAGCATCTTAGCACCTAAGCGGATGAACCGATTTTGTTTTTAGTATTGATAGTTTTTTTTTGTTTGATAGATGTCTTCATCGAGAGTTTTCTTAGCTTTGATTCATGAAAATTCGTTCAATCGTTATAGAATTATGAGCTTTTTTTCTAGTTAATTGCGCTATGAAATCAACTTTCATAGGTCTGATCAATTCGAAAATCTTCTTCTTCAACTATATTGTAAGAACATGGAAGCCTCCTGGACTCTACAGAATACTCAAATCCTCACCAACTTACAGCTCAGATTTTAAATGTCGTGTTTAGAGTCATTGGAAAAAGCTATTATACATAGATCAGTCGGGGTGGTTTAAAATATTATATTATATTATTATATATATAGATGAATATTATTTTATACAATAGATCATATTATTATACTATATTGACTTCAAATTGATTGTGATCGGTGGGGATCTACAGCATAGCTAAGCTTATAATAATATTTTCGTTGTAACTATGACCTAATCTGTGGTTTCACTGCAAATATTTTATTAATTTTGCGATGCGTGTTTGTGAAATTCGTGATATTTTCTAGAGTTTTCATTTGAAGTATATACTGTAAAGGACAATTTTCATCTATAATATGTGGCCAAGCTAATTAATGTAATTATTTGGATAAGGATTACTATATACTTGAAAATAGCCTTGGAAGATATGTCATATTTTTTAACAAAAAATTTAAGATTAACATGGTTACTGTGAGTCAACCTTAAGAGATAGACATATGCTGTCGCGGACTTTTTTGTAGGTCTTATTAAGTTGTACAACTCTTGCATAGAAAATATTCTTCTATCTATTTTCAATTAAGCAGCGTTCGTAAGAAACGTGTTTTTTCGACCGTTTATTTGCCGACTTAGGTTGCAAATTAGGTCTCCACGAATGTACCTTTGATTTAAACGGGATAATATATAGCCTATTTTCATTCCGAAAGTCCATTCTATGTATTAGTGAAAGAATTTTTTAAATCGGTTCAGTAGTTTTTGAGCTTACTCATTACAAACATACAAAAATACAAAAATACAAATGTTCTCTCTTTATAATATTAGTATAGATGAACTAATATTCGTAGTTCGTACCTACCTTTGTCAAATTTTATCTCTTGACACATTTCTGGATACAAATACATTTAATGAACTAAAAATTGAGTATTTATAATATTAGTAAGAATAGAGGAAGTGGACTATCTTACTTATCTGGTAAAGGCACAGGGGGCTGATCACGAAAATCATTGAATGAACGAAATGACAGGGACGCAGCTATGTAGGTTGTATAGCTCCGTCCCCGTCATTTAGTTCATTTCGTTCATTCAATGGTTTTCGTGATACGGGGGCGTGTCTTAACGTCTTGTACTTATGTACAAGTTACAAAATTAAAATTTTGAATAAACACCCATGACAATGTCCTTTAGAAAATTAACGTCATAAAATATATCTAAGAACCACCACTGATTAATTACAAACCGTTTAGAGACAAAATCGAACTAGTTTTGGAGAAAAATGGCAACATGGATTTGCACAAACAAATGTTTACTGCAGCGCCCCCTGGTGAGTTGACATCATAACACCTTTTTAAGAACACGCACCAATCAAACACGAACCAATAACTGAAAATTGCATCAAAATCGGACAAGTCGTTTTGAAGAAAAATGGCAACATGGATTTGCGCACACAAAGAAACAAACAAACAACCAAACATTCTCTCATCCCAAACGCATATACAGTCTCTGTTCCATCGTGGGCTTTGATTATATGCTCGTCTATTATCAAACTGGGTAATAAAAACGAAAATTTATTTTATTAACCGACTTCAAAAAAAGGAGGAGGTTTCTCAATTCGACCGTATATATATATATATATATTTTTTTTTATGTTTGTTCGCGGATAACTTCGTCGTTTATGAACCGATTTAGATTATTCTTTTTTTGTTCGAAAGGAGATATCCCAAGTGTGGTACCATGGTAATTTTATCGAGGTCTGATAAGTATCTCCAGAAATATTGAGATAAACATCTCAAAATTGGTACTGAAAATGAAAAGCGCGGCATTGAAGTCGGTTCTTTTTTAGTTTTTAAACGATATTATTGACAGCCGAGTCTTTTGACTGATAAGTCAAGCTTAAACAAAGCGTAAACTGGACATTTCGTACACTTTTTCTTATGCTGACCATACTTTTGACACTGACAGAAAACGTCAAGCACCGTTTAAAAGCCATACCAAGAAGAAGAACAAAATCCTTCGTTTCGTTTCATGTTTTTCGCCTTTGATCAGTGTTACATCATCACCATTTGTCCGGAAACGACCTTTTGAATTTAAGGCCATTATAAAGTAAGATCGTAAACTCCGGCGTGACCAAACATCTATTAATTTTACGACTTTCTTTGTGTTGCCACACACACGCATTTCACACTACGATACGTTGACACACGATGTACGACTAGACGAGATCTTAGTATGAAACACTGTCTCCTACTACGGAAATTGTGACGTTCGTTTTCAAAACGAAAATCCAACTTCAAATGCAGCGCTAGTCATTTTCAGTAGTTACCAAATTTGGTCATATCTGCCGTAATAGGACCGATAACCGTTGGGGCAGACTTGTTCTAGAGTGGAGATCGCGAATCGGCAAACGTAGCGTAGGACGCCCTATGACTAGGAGGAGCGACGACATTCGCAAAGAGGTGGGCAGTGACTGGAAGCAAATAGCCGAAGATCGGGCTCAGTGGCGTGTCATGGGGGAGGCCTACGTCCAGCAGTGGACTGATACCGGCTGATAATGACCAAATTTGAGGTGCTCATCTCCAACAAAAAAATCAAATCTCTGGAGATACTCATCAGATCGCGCATATCACGCAAGGCCCTAGAATGGTCTGAATGTTTAAATAGAATGTTTCTTTACTTGTTTAAGCTTAATAACTTTAATACTATCATATTCACGGCATACCCATAGGTGGTAAGAGCCTATTATGTATATCAATGTTCCGCCTGACTTGCTACCAAGAATAAGCTTACCACCATCACAGAGAAAACCTGCCGGAATAACTTTACAGTATTTCAGCAGCACACAGCTCTTGAGAGGTTCCCCATCTTCGACCACATCATTGCTTACCACAGGCGAGATTGTGGTCGAACGCTAGCCTATGAGATATTGACATAGGGCTAGTATCTAAGACTATATATATGACTAGTGAGTATAGGCTGATGATGACCATGAACATACAATGATTCAATTCATCAAGAATTCAAGATCTGTATTTAAGGCAATCGAGATTAACACAGAAACAATCGTTCGAGTTCCCACAGTAGCGGCGTCTCAACTAACGCTTACAAGAGAAACTACGCTTTCTATTGCGCCGGCGCACGATTCGCCACCGAGTTTCTACTAATTATGACGTACAGAATCACGACGTAAATGAGGTTTTGGTTATAGGTTGCATTTAGTGATGTGGTAATTAGTTCATCGTGCTCAAAATCTTATGACTTTTATGGATTAAAATGACTTCCTGGTTTAAGAAAGTTGTTGCATATTTCCTGCACATTAACTTTTGTTTTCTACTCTGGGCAAGAGATACAACTCTGGTTCACCAGAATTTTGCGCATCACTGCGCCCTTGTACTTGGCTGAGATAGGTATTGCTGTCAAATCCCATAACCATCTTAATTCGTAATATCACTGGGCACTTTATTCGAACTCAAAAAAAAAATTATATCACGGCAGAATAACTAATAAATAAGCGATGATTTGGTTGAAGATGGTTAACTCGCTAGGCCTAGAATACTCTGACTCTCAAGGGCTGTGTGCTACTGGAACAACGAACACATTGCGGCAGATTAAAGCTACTAATGGGGATGTAAGGGAGCAGAATTTCATCTCAGTGCTCCCAGCCGACCTCACCTGTCCGCGGTGCATCCTGCCGAATAGCGAACGGGGCTCTGGCGATCGACCAAGGTCGGTATAACTATTACTGTGCCATTACCAACAACGTAGCTAAATGCCACAGGCCAGTGACGGGCAGCAGCGTCACTGGTGCGAGAGCTACGTTCTGCGATCACCCAACCCGCCTGACCAGCGTGAGGTGATTACGGGCATTTCTACCTATGGGAAGCACAAAACAACAACGGCCCCCAGTTCCCGCTCTCCCCGCTATACCTGGCCAAAGCGGCGGTCATTGTAATGGCGGGGCAGGGGGTGCTAAGAATCCCGAAGCTACGGCAGTCGTCGAACCGATAACCGTTGGGGTAGACGTGTTCTAGAGTGGAGACCACGGCTCGATAAAAGTAGTGTAGGGCGTCCTCCAGCTAGGCGGGCGATGATATACGCAAGCTGGCAGCGGTTGGAATGCTGAAAAGCTGAAGATCGAGCTCAGTGACGTTCCATAGGTGAGGCCTGTGTCCAGCAGTGGACAGAAATGGGCTGATGATGAAAGCTACTAATAGTACTTGTTATATTAATTATTCTGTGCTAATAGTAGTTAGTCAGGCGAAACATCTATAATGCTCTTACCAATTTCTACAAGTTTTAACCTAAAAAACTTACTTAAAACCAAAATTTGCAGAATGCTATTTCGCCACCTTGTATGATATTTTTATTTCTTCATCAATCATCATCGTCCGCTACTGGACATAGGCCTCTTCAATGCACGTCACTGATCCCAGTCTTTCAGCTACCTGTTGCAGCTACACTTGCCCAAACGCGGTCTCCTGGTCTCCACTCCAGAACATGTTTATTCTATCGGTTGTCGGTTTTGCGGCAAATGTGACCGGCTGACTGCCACTATAATGGTCACTTTTAATTCCCTGCCGGATCACCTCGTAACGAATGCGATCCCTTAGAGAAATGCCAAATATTATCTCGTTCAATGGAGCACTGAGCAACTTTGAATTTGTGGGCCAGTCTCAATGTGAGTGACGTCCACGTTTCGGTTCGCTAAGTTATTATAGGTAGGGTGCACTGGTTGGAACCTTTGGGGGATGGGCGAAGAGAAGACTCGATGAAGTTTCCGGAATGCTGCCCAATCAAGCTGTATCCTCTTATCAGCATGTCTATCAATATCAAAGTTATTTATCAAGGTAGGTAGATGTCCAAGATTAACAGTACGTAAATATATTTAGGGTTATACCTAGTTATGTCTGTACGTCATACCTACCCAGAGTTGTACAAATCCATAGTAAAACTGTGTTCATGAAACAGTTATAAAATATCTTTATATATCGATAAGATTCGATATTCTTCCCTAGTAGACAAAAACGGGCTGATGGTCTATCAAAATTCGTGTTGTTTATGTCTAAAGCAGAGTTTATGGGCACTACTCTCGAGGCAAATCAGTTTGTTTACCAATACGCGCGGCCACATTACCAATGCAAATGACGCCCGGAGCGGTGAGGTGAGGAGGACCGTTAGCAGAAAAAATAGGTTTATAGGACTATAAAATATTTGACAGTAAATAAATTGTATCCAAAGTTGTATTTGAAGTTGGATTTGAAGTTGATTTTTCTCTTCGGGTTACCAGATATCTTCTCGCTGGCGTAGGTAGCTCTCCCTCGTTTTATCCATAACTGTTATGTCCCAGCCTTTATTATCCATTCTCTGGATGCAAATGTCCTGCCACCTTATCCTTGGTCTTATCTATATATCTACTCCTTTTGTTTTCCAGTAATATCCACTCCAAGAAGTTTATCACGTTTGCTTATATTTTGTTGGGGTTTAAGACATTATTTAATTTTTTTAAACGGTGGCCAACTTCTTCATACTTTACCATCATTATGATTATGACATTATATTAATATTTTTGTAAATTGTTAAACAAAATCCAAAATTTCATCTTACCGACGGGACTTGAACCTGCAACCTCCTGGATAACATGTCCAGGTGCTTTGCCAATTAAGCCACAGTTCAATGTATCGTTACGATGAAATTAGTGGATTGCATTTTTTAACCCAATTATGCATTCCATATATTCCATAAATAATGCAATCCACTCATTTCGTCGTAACGATATATCGAACTATGGCTTAATTGGCAAAGCACCTGGACATGTTATCCAGGAGGTGTCGGGTTCAAGTCCCGTCGGTACGATGAACAATTTACAAAAATATAAAGTGTGTAACACTTCAAAGAAACATAATATTATAATAATAAGTTACCTATTTCTTTCATAATTAATAGCCACCGACTTTGGTAGTCAGTGTTAATAGCTAACGACTATACCTGCACACTCTTGTTCTATGCTTCAGTAATTTCAGTTGAAATAATCGTCTGATTTTGCTTATTTTATTCAAGCAAGTGCAATAAGTGCATAATATTTTATTACAATAAAATATTATATACAAAATAATATTTATTTGTAACTTTGTATTCATGGAACGAATGTGTTCTTTAAGCCTGGTGGACGGGTTTCTTCTATGACGAGCCTCGCTTGCTCTGTCTGCCCGAGCCATCCGAGCGGCGAGCGGCAGTGGCGATGCCAGATGTAGCTATTGCCAACCATCGCATAGGTACATCACATTGAATACCCGTGTTCAAATACATATAACGTTACTAATAGATATACGTACCAGTTATTTAATCAGGGATCATAAACTTTTCTACTATCCGTACGTACATTTCCAACGGCGTGTTTTGCTTTTGCGTGCCGAGACCGTGCCAGTGTGTGCCTGACGTTTCAATGTAATACACAACTATAAATACACACATGCACACTGACCAGTTTACGCCGACCTACATCACTGCATATATCACTGTGTTATCGAGTTTACATGAGAGGTCGACTGATAATGGTGTTTTCATGTTAAGACCAGACAAAAAAGAGCTATGATTTATTTCAATTGTTTGGTTTGGAAGGGTCATTTAATAATGGTTAATTTAAATATGTTCGTGAGTGGTGTGTTAGCACTCGGCTCACCTTCGTGCGACCTCGTGTTTCAACATCGGCTAGTTATTGTTCTGAAGGTTTGCAAGCGGCGCGCGCGCTGATTACTGATGAGATGAGCCGTTCTATTTTTAAAATTGCTATTCAGGGTTGAATTGTTGCTGCTCTTGAACGTGGTGGAACGTAAATAAGTCTTGATTTACATGGAACCTATTCGCCAGGAATTATTTTTTTGGTTGGTGTTCTAACAGTAAAGTCCCTCGTACGTTAACAACGCATTCGCAAAACAGCACTTAAGCAAATAATTCCGACATTTTCTGGTAACCATCATAAAACGAAACGAGCGAAATAAAGACGGCTTAATCACATAAACGGTACTTAGAAAGCGGTATTCAGAAAACCGGTATTATTTGCATATAAATGTTTACTCGCCGCGATCGAAACAAATGACGCCCACGGGACTGCACCCCCGCGGACGGACAAAAGGGAAATGACAACGTTCATTTGTGTGGAAATGTTTGTTTTCTGTTGTTTGAAAATGGCTTAAATGAATATAGCCATTTTTATACAACAGCATAGAAAAGATAATAATACTACGTAACAACAGTGCCAGTGTAGCATTTCTGTAGAGGTGTTGTTTCTCTAAAGTTTTGTAGCTTTATGTGTATGTTTATGTCAATGCTTTAGCAATTTTCAACCGACTTCCAAAAAGAAGGAGGTTTTCAATTCGTCTGTATATTTTTTTGTGTGTACGTTACGCGATTACTCCGTCAATTATGAACCGATTCGAATGATTCTTTTTTTAATCGGTAGGGCACATTTCCGAGGTGGTCCCAATGTAATTTTACCGAGATTTGATAAGTATCTTCAGAGATATGACGATAAACGTCTCAAACTTGCTACTGAAACTGACTCGCGGGGCATGGAAGTCGGTTGTTTTAGTTTTTAAACTATCTTACTACCTCGAAAATGTACCTTACCGATTAAAAGAATAACCATTCGAATTGATTCACAATTTATGTAGTAAACGCGTAACACACATACAAAAAAATAAGAAAAAAAACATACTGACGAATTGAGAACCTCCTCCTTTTTGGAAGTCGGTTGAATTGTTGAATAGTAACCCTACCCAACCCTCCCCCTCCACTCCCCTCCACTCCCCCTACCCTCCGCCTCCACTCCCCCTACCCTCCGCCTCCACTGCCCCTACCCAACCCTCCCCCTCCACTCCCCCTTCCCCCTCACACACTTTGAATGTCATATTTATTTGTATCGAATCAACAGCCTAAAAATAAGTTTCAAGCTTTTAGCTTTACAAATGACGATACTTCCATACAACTTTTCATCCCCCCTTTCAACTCCTTACAACTCTCTTTTCGCATCAAAAAATAGCCTAAGTTCTTTCTCAGGCTCTAGACTATCTGTGTACCAAATTTTATTTAAATCGGTTCAGTGGTTTTGGCGTGAAAGCGAGACAGACAGACAGACAGTTACTTTCGGTTTTGTAATATTAGTAAGAAAATAGCAACGGAAAAGCTTACAGAAAAAGTTTTAAGCCTTAACCAGCTTTATCCTTTGTCGAGTATTTGAGAGCACAACTTTTTACCGTGAAATATGTGGCAGTAAATCCGCGATGCAAACAAAACGACGCCCAAGGGATGAACCCTTCCTTTGGTCCAGACAAAAGAAAATTACGACAAACGCACTGCCTGCCTGGCCTTTTTTGGAAAATATTTTATTTTTCGAAGCTAAAATTTAAAACGTTGGCTTCTTTTACGGTTCAACTCCTGTAGCATAATTGAACTCGTTCTAAATACTATAAAAACCGACTTCAAATTCCACGCTAGTAATTTTAGTAGGGTAATAAGATATGAGTATAGCAAATAAGCAAACGGCTAACGTACCGGGACTCATCCACGTCCTCCATCACTCATCCATCATCAACGTAAAAAAGGCGTGACTGTATGTATGTATGTATGGAATATAGATTTACAAAAATCCAAAGATGCAGATTTAGTGTTCATCAAAATTGGGCCCGAAATAACCTTTAAATACTTTTCGCTATTGTATTCCTCATAGTTTCGGATCTAACCATGCACGACCGCTTGGAACATTTACCAAGTATTTATATATACCCTTCTGCATCGACGTTGCTAATGTTGCTATGACGTCGATGCCCTTCTGTTACAAATAATTAGGTAAGAATATTAGTTTACAGCTTTCCTTAATAAGAAAAGGCTTGTCTGTTTCCCACAAAAAAATCTTGTCGTGTATTTTTATACAGAAAATTCTAAGTCAATATCCAATGAAGAATATTAACAAAACGCAGAAATATTAACAATAGCACTTACTCTTAAATAAGACATTAAATTAAAAAATCAAAGAACCTGACTGCGCAAAAAGTGAAGTGTTAATAATATCGTTTAAAAACTAAAAAACAACCGACTTCAATGCCGCGCTATTCATTTTCAGTACCAATTTTGAGATGTTTATCTCAATATCTCTGGAGATACTTATCATACCTCGATAAAATTACCATGGTACCACACTTGGGATATCTCCTTTCGAACAAAAAAAGAATAATCGAAATCGGTTTATAAATGACGAAGATATCCGCGAACAAACATTAAAAAAAAAAAAAAAAAAAAAAAAAAAATATACGGTCGTATTGAGAAACCTCCTCCTTTTTTTGAAGTCGGTTAAAAAACGAACTGAAAAGAAAAAAACAAGTAAGTCTAGTAGTTTAGACTTCTGTTTAGGGATATCAAAAAACTATACCATTTAAATTCTTTCTCGGTCGATACACTCATAAAATAAATTATACATTGCTATATGGAATATAGAGATTTTAACAGTCTGGACACATTAATGGCTTAACGAATGGGGATTAATGTATCCCTAAACAGAAGACTAAACTACTAGACTTACTTGTTTTTTTCTTTTCAGTTCGTTTTTTAACACTTCACTTTTTGCGCAGTCGGGTTCTTTGATTTTTTAATTTAATGTTTTATTTTACACTTTTTAGTTAAGTAAAGGACGGCAAATTCCGTAATCTGAACAAAAAACCGAAATGCGTGAAATAGATAGGGTATTGCTTTTTAAGCTTACTTACTTTACAGTTGTACTATTAAACGACTATACCGAAGAGGTTGTTTGTTACCTCAGAACTCCATCAATTCTTAACCGATTTGGAAAATTCTTTTTTTGTTTGAGTTAATATGATTTTCTGTTGGTCTCATTGTAATTTTATTGAGATCTGATAAGTAACTTCAGAGATAAGCACCGCAAACTTGTTACTGAAAGTGACTAACGCGGCATGTAAAATCGATTTTTTTTCGATTTGTACGATCATAAATTATTTGTTATAAATATATTTTGAATCTCCATTTTAAGACCTTTAATTCGATACCCCACTCGATAGGTTTAGAAAAAAAAAATTTTTTTGAACCCCAAATTTTGTCGTCTGAAATCCGCCATTTTGAATTTTTCAATTTTTTATGTTTTTGTTGACACTCGCGCTAGCATGGCGAATCTATTGACGCCAATTATCAAAATCGGCCCACGCGTTTGGTCTCTAGTGTGCCACAAAGGAACAAACATACATACATACATACATACATACATATATAGACTGATAAACACATACTGATACACAACACATACTAGACTGATAATACCTCTCCTTTGCGTCGCGCAGTCGGGTAAAAAAGCATAACATCCCGTTTGCATCAAATAACTTACCTTGTTACAGAAATAATACTCCTGTTTACATTATGCATACAAAAGAAAACTTTCCTAACCACTAACATCTCCATAAAGTCATTTTCCCCACCCCTACAATCCGACTTATGTTTAGGGTTCCGTAGTACAAATAAAAGTAAAAAAACTTTTTTAAACACAAGCTTTTTTGGAAGACGTTATTATGTGTAATAAAAATTACTAACGATAACAGTATAGCCTAACCCAAATTCCAAAATTCAATCCGAAACTTACTTAAAATAATAGAACTCTCGTAGTGAGAATTCCACAAGTTGACCGAAGCCCTTTTAATAATTAAGGCTTATCACAATAATAAGGTATGCTTTCAAAATGTTTGACAAAAACATTAGTTTAGTTTATTCACGGCCACGGCGCGCGTAGTTTCATTTTTAAGTCTATCAGGCTGAGTGTATTCATAGGCACATAAGGATAACACAGTTAAATACACACACACATACACTTTTATTTACGACCTGTTTTGATATTACATTAGATAACGTACTCGTATATTATGTTGTCAATTGAACATATCGTGGATTGCCAAGTTAAGTCAAATTCTTTATCTCCAGATTTAGCGTTAATAAGAGGGAACGCAGGGTGCACTTTTCCATTCAAGTGTATTGCCCCGTTTTCTCCCTGGAAAATACTTTTAGAGAAAAACATGTTTGTATAAAAAAATCAAGGTCTACTGTAGCTACGCTCCTATCATTTTTTAACCGAAAAAGGAGGAGCTTCACAATTCGTCTGTTTTTTTTTTTTTTTTTGTATGTTTCGCGATTTCTCCGTCAATAGTGAACGAATCCAAATGATTATTTTTTTAATAGGTAGGATACGTTTCCGAGGTGGTCCCATTTTAATTTTATCGAGATCTGATAAGTATCTCCAGAGATATGGAGATAAATACCTCAAACATAGGAGAATGTACTGGTTTTAGTAGAAAAGTCCCAAGAAGATTATACACAACAGAGGTTGCTATTGGATATACTTTTGAAGACTAAAAAATATATGACCTTGAATAATGTTTTTACATCTTTCTTCTCGTTGATTTTGGTTTTTGACAGATATTCTTACAGTAACTGTGAGCGACATAAAAATAAAGGTGGGGATAATTTTTTTTTATATCTTATAGGCTAGCGTTTGACCACTATCTTACCTGTTGCTAAGTGATGATGCGGTCGAAGATAGAGAAGTGGACTAGAATGGGAACTAGCTCTCAAGGATAGCTGCCTGAACACATAAGATGTTTGGAGACAGATTTTCTAACTTGAGGGTGGTAGCTGGCCAGGCGGACACTAGATATGTCCTACCACTATGCGGGGGTTGTTGGTTTCTTAACGATGTTTTCCTTCACCGGAGGGCAACTGTGAGAAGCGCACATATATTTTTCGATCGAAAAATTTATTGGTGCACGGCGGTTTGAACTCGGTACCACGGCATCAAAGCCGACTGTTCTCCCAATTACGCCACCGGGCCCTCAATAAATAATTATATATTAATAATTATAATAAATAATTATATATAAATATAAATAATTTGTCTTCACAGGAATGTTCTACCGGGCAAAGTCTTGTTAGGGTGCAAACTTTTTTAAACATACCTAAGATTTTTTGACATGACATGACGTTTGCCGAAGATGGCGGCCATTTCAGTCCCGCGACACTGCATACATTATTAAATAACTCAGAATTATGAACGTACTTTGTACCAACCAACACTGCAAAAAAATATTTATAAGCATAATACCACAGATTATATAATAGTTACTTCGTAAATAATACTTTCCGTTGTTAGGTTGGCTACACAGTGCTTTCATAATTCGGGTTTCAACAATATAGGGAAGTGCCTCTTATAACGTAGTAGAGTGATTCAGTACTCTGTTGGCCATATGGCGGCAAGTAATGTTAATAATCGCAAATAATACTTTTTTACATTCATTTTGGAATACAACTAGTCCGTGTTATAAAAGTATTTGGAATTATTGTAATAAAATAGACAATTAATTATCGTGTGTGTCAGACGCTTTAATTGCACAGGGCCATTTTGGACATTGTCCTTTGATACCTTGATGACATAATTATTACTAGTGAATATTATCACTTTAGCAAGGCATTTAAAGTCAATTTTTTTAGGGTTCCGAACCCAAAGGGTACCAAATGAACACTTTCTGAGACTTTGTTGTCCGTTCGTCCGTCCGTCCGTCCGTCCGTCCGTGTGTCTATACATATGTGCGCACTTTACAGATCTGTATCTTCTTAACCGTTATAGATACATACTTGAAATTTTCAAAAAGTATATATCCGTCAGTGTATAACGGCCCAGACACCAAATGTAATGTAGATGCATGTAATTAAATTAAAACTTGTTATGCTAGTGCATTGATTGGATAGTAGATATATACTATGTATGTAGTAGTAGTAAGTAGGTACATGTAGGTTAGTAAGTAGGTAGATACATGTAGGTATTATCTATCTACTACCTATTAGACTTGGCTGGCACCGACTTCAAATAGATAAGTGGGTAGCGCTTATAATAATTTTAAGTAATTTATTTTTCGCTTTTGAGTGCCTGTTTGTGATTATGAAGTCGGTTTAATTTTTTTTGAAAAATAACTTATATCATTTTCTTTTTTTGACCAACAAATTAAATAATAGAAATGTGACCCTTCAAAAATCTTAAAGAGGAGATTAGAAGGCTTATATTTCTTTTTGCAATTGGTTGGTCAAAAAAAGCAAAGCAGGGGCGTAGCTACAGAAGACCTTGATATTTTGTAGAGACAAATTTTGCTCTAGAAGCATTTTCCAGGGGGGAAAAGGGGGAATACATTTGTATGGAAAAGTGCACCCCGCGTTCGCTTTTAAATAATGAGTGGAAGTTACGCGTCTATCCTTCTCGTCATTTTATGACAGGCACTAAACTTACACACTTACAAGACTAATGAACCAACACTAACAATATTAATTACACCAATCAATAAATATACCAAGTAATTTTGTTTGTTTGTGTTTAGCTATTCACCGCTTAGCGGCTAAAGTTCTCAACTGTATATGAACTGGACACTACTGGACACGTATATCTCCAATTGCACGCCACTGAGTGTGATCCTCGGCTACTCTCATCCAATTCTTGCCAGCCGCCTTGCGATGATCAGCACTTCACACATCTTCTAATACTTTAGTATAGAATAGTATAGAATATAGTATAGAATCTTTGTCCTGACATACTGACTGATTGACTGACTGACTGACAGACAACGCACAGCCTAAACCACTGGTCGTAGAGACTTGAAATTTGGAGGGTATATTTGTCTTAGTACGTAAGGGTGTACTAAGAAAGAATTTTCCGAAATTCGCACTTTTAGGGGATGAAATGGGGGTTCAAAGTTTGTATGGAGAAACAAGATTAGATAGTTTTTTCTATTCGAAACTTCGCACAAGTACTTCAGTAAATAAATACGTAAAAACTTATTTCAGGCTTTTTCGAAATGCCACCCCTAAAAGGGTGAAGTAGGGTAACAAAATCTGAAATCAATATTGTTTCGGATTGCGCTGTAATTTGGCATGCAGATAGCTATTTTGACGTAGGTATAAAATCCGCTAAGAAAGGATTTTTCAAAATTTACTCTTTAAGGGGATGAAGCGGGGGTTCAAAGTTTGGATAGTCATTTTATTCGACATTTCACACAAGTATTTCTGTAAATAAATAAATACGATTTTCAGGCTTTTTCAAAATGCCACCCTAAGACGGCGAAGTGGGCAACGAAGTGAAAATCAATATTGTTTCGGATTGCGCTGAAATTTAGAATGCAGATAGTTGTTATGACGTAGGTATCCGCTTAGAAAGGATTTTATGAAAAACCCCCCCAGATATACGTCTGAAAATCTGTCTATATATACCGATTTGGCTTTTACTTCTTTGATTGTCTTTTATCATAGAAAGGTTTTTACAAAATAAAACTTTTAACTAAATAAAAGAAGTCTTTACGAGCGGGCGAAGCCGCGGGGCACTTCTAGTTTATATAAAACTTCACGGGCCCCGCTACTTTTATATCGATCTGACCTATTTCAGTGTTGAAAATATGGTGAAATAGGACATGTGATACTCATTGATCCGGACGGGATCCCGAGGCACAAAAACTACTTAACTATAAATGAGAATGTCAGAAGATACAGCATAACGTAGGTAATTTAGGTTTGAAGATGGCTGGGGGCAAGAAAGATGCTACGTTTGAAAGACTAAACTACTGAAATCCAGACAGAACCTATGCTCTGGATTTCAGTAGTATCATTCATAATTTATAATATCATGCTTGTTGCATACTTAGCTCGTTTGCAGTTATAAGAGGCTGTGTAGAGTATCTGTTTGGTTTAAGGAGTAAACTTACCAGATTTACAATCACAGATCACACATCCTATTACATCTATAATCTGTGTTTGTTTTATTCTAAAGTAAATAATTCTGATATTGCTACGGGACCCTCATCAAAACATCCATCATGCTCTTAGTTTTTCAGAGGTTTCTTTCAATTTCACGGGTGGCTTACCAGAATTCCGTTTCCACTGAATAAATTATAATGCTCTCACCTCGTGGATTTGTTTATTTGCTTTTGCGACGTGAAAAATGAATGTGAAACATTATTTTTAGCGTAGTGAGCTGCCTTCCCCAGTGTTGTTTATGTTCTGAGATTTTCCTGTTGCTATTCGTGACTTATCGCATTTAGACTGTAACTAACGTTTAGTTATGCACCGTATTTGGAGCATATTTAGCGAGCTATTATCGGTTTGCCAGCTCATAGTCGAAAATCAGTGTCTTCCGTTGCTAATCAGCGTGGTTACGGTCTTCTTACTTCAATTGTGAACAAGCCGTTTGGCTTAGTTTGTTTTAGTTCATTTTAGTTAATTACAGATACATACTCCAAGGCAGTCCCTGGTCGTACCAGGCGGACTGCCGTTCAAAGTCTGCATAGCCTACTCACTAATACGATGATTGCCTACCGGCAATCATTGACAAACGGCTCTAGGTTCGAGCCGGTAGAGTCCGGCTCTCGGTTCCAGTTTTGTCGTCAGATGGTCGTCAGTCCGAAACCTGAAGCAAAACTGTGAGTGTAAGGCCTGTTGTGATTACTAGCAGGCTCTTATCGTCGGGCGAACTGATAGTCTGTGGGGCCCTTTAGTTATTACTTTTTATTGTCTTGTGGTATAGAAAGCTGAGCTTTCGATATTTGCTTAACCTATTAGTATAGGCTGATGTTCGGTGAAGGCTTAAGCGCAATCTGTCATCTTAAGTACTTACATACTGTACATCTGTAAACTTATTTAAAGCTTAGGTACTTAACAGTACATTCATTTGACAATAACATTTTTGCAAGGATTTTTAAGTTTTAATTTATTAGATCTTTAGGAACATCGCAAAACGTTTAACAAACTCAACAAAAGTTGGGCTAAACTGAAAAAAAATGAGAGATTGTAACGTGACAATAAGGAGAACTTTTTTGAAGTTGGTATTGGATTATTACGATGGCGTTCTTTGATTATCATTAACTTGACTTTGATTTGCCAAAACAACACAAGCGCATCGTTATTATTATAATTGTACGTATTGACTACGTATTGACTAAAAGTATTTTCAAAACTACTTCTCGCGATTGTCTTGGCTTAGGTTTTGAGCATGTCCGATGATTCTGATGCATGATTTGGGGAGCTTTCGCAGCAAACGGCAACATCTACCAAAAATAATAAACATATAATCGTGCCGTGCTGTTCGTCAAGATTAGCCCCTCTTCGAACTTGTCTTTAGATGTTTGCTGATCATTGAATAGGTATATAATTCGATGATAGATATATTTAGGTACAGTTGGCTTCCAAAAATGTTAATCAAAACAGTTAACAACTTCATTGATCTTTTCCTGAGGTCAAACTTTCGTCTCACAGATTTCGTAACCATGTATGTATCCAAGAAGACTTAAGTTACACACACCACAGAATAAATAATAGTACAAGTACCCACACCATAAAAGCCTTTTTCTTCTTTAATTAAACTCTTACTTTATCAGGGTACTTCGGATCTCGAGTACCCTCAAGCACGTCGCGGAACGCCAAGACTTGTTCCTCATCCGCTGGCAATTCATTATCGGACTTCCAGACGTAACATGAACTTCATTCCAATAACAACTATACAGAACATTCAATTTTATCGTCTGGAGCCACGATTGCTTATCGATTGCTAAAGATTTCTGTTAGGACGTTCTGGAATTCGACGTTAAATGATTACTAGCCTCGCGTGTTCGACGATCGAACGTCGTATTCGGTCGGAATGATAATTAAAATGTAACTGTAATGGCACGCAATAAGGTGAGTTTTTCCGGTCGATTTTCGCGTGTACGTTGTTTTTGAAACATACTTAGCCAAAGCAATGAGAGAGGGCGTGATAAATAACCGCCTTTGTGAACTTACCGCTCGGGCATTAAAATACATTTTGAGATTGTTTCGAGCTTTTTTTGAGTCTGTTCCCGGGTTAGTGACAAGACTGTCGGGTCTGCCGCAGGATTTATTTGCCAGTCTCGTGAGAAATACGGACGCCAAAATGATATTAAGTGTGTAAAATATTTTTTAAACAATGGGTCCTTTAATTATACTTGTTTACTTTTGATTTTGAAAATGCGGGAAAATCGTATTGTTGTATCCTACTTGTATTGTTTCCTGTATTCCGAGATCTTAATATATTTAATAAGGGTTAGTGTATTTGTTTTTAATTGAATGAAGCTTTGCTAAAATTACTACAATTACTAGTGTATAGGTACCTATAACTAGTGTCTCCTTGATAGTCTGCGCTAGTTATAGATATAGCTAATTATATTAAAAAAAATAAGTTCATTACATACAATAATTGATACAATTAATATCCAGGATACTGTTTACCTAAGTACGTCTTAAAATGAAAATAAACATACACAATATTTTGTACTTAAGTACTTGCACCCAGTCTGGGACAAACAACTACCGCCATCTGTGATTTATATTTAGAGTAACTTTTTTAGGCTCCAATATTTATTAGGTATATCTGAATACTTTTTACTTTATGGATTTATTTCTATAGAGACACTTCCTTGAAAAAGTTTTTTTTTCGGTGGAAAATACAAAAGAACGCTAAAATAACTGAACGATTGAGACTCAAGATCTAAGGGTAACAGATTATTATCTTTTCTATGGTAACAGGCCTGATACAACTTAGGGTCTCGATGTGGGCCTCAACAAAGTCACCATATATTGAGATATTTGTCGTCTAGATCTTCGTCTTCATTCTGATTTTGTAAAAAGACTAAGATACACCAAAAGATAGGTGAATACCTATCTATACATTAGGAACCTATTGCCCAAAGACATATAGAAATAGGCATGAATGCGCCAGTAATATATATGTCAATGCAAATAATTCCTAATGTTTACAGCCATTCCTATGACAATGTTCTTCTTTAAACCTACCTGCATCATTCTTGGCTACATGTTATAGCAACGTATAGAAAAGCAATAAATTAAATAGTCAACATGCCCAACCCTACCCAACAGCTCGCTTCGCTCAATCGAAGCGTGAATAACCGTATATCTCTAGATACCGGTTAAATCCGGCATTCGGTGCAGAATCCGGTATACCGTACAGAGATATAGGCGCTAAATCACGGGAGCAAACGACATTTTTTCCGGCTCTCACCCCTAACGAGTGGTGTCTCGAGAGATAACGGGTAGGGTTTGCATAGAAAGTTTATTTTTAACCGACTTCCAAAAAAGAGGAGTTTTTAAATTGTTTTTCTTTTCTTTGTGTGTGTGTTTGTGTGTGTATTTTATTCGAATTTTGATCACCGTACCTCAAAAGGAAAATACCGGCCAAGTGCGAGTCAGACTCGCGCACGCAGGGTACCGTACCATATCTCTGAAAACGGCAAAAAAACATGTCTGTTGTATGTAAGCCCACCTAAAATGTTAGTTTTAAGTATTAAAATATAATTATTTATTTTAAAGTAATTAATATAACTCAATATGCTGTAAACATTTCAAGCGTCTACCTGTTGCCTGTTGTCGTGTTAAAAACTACATATTTCGCCTCATTAACTCATTAGTATTAAAGTGAGACAAATGTATTAAGCAAAAGCGCTTTCGAGGAGGTGCTATCATTCAGCGTATTTATTCTTGCAATATGAAACTCTTTGGTGGAATTCTTATGTAGGTTTTACAAATATTAAAAATAAACCGTAAAGGATACGCTCGGTGCCATACAACAGATTGTATAATAGTTACTACGTGCCATACACCGGGGCGTACGGTAAGTACTTTCCGCACGCTCCGCTGTATAGTGCGTTATTTTTAACTTTCGAACAATGTATACAGGCTTCGTAAATGCGATTTAAGCAAATGTGCTGAAAAATAATTAAACTTGTATGTCAACGCGATCGAAACATATGACCGTTTAAGTCGCATATTTTAACGAGGGAATCGAAACCTTTAGGCACTCAATCTATACTAATATTATAAAGAGAGAACATTTGTATTTTTGTATGTTTTTAATGATTTGGCTCAAAAACTACTGAACCGATTTAAAAAATTCTTTCACTAATATATAGAATGGACTTTCGGAATGAAAATAGGCTATATATTATCCCGTTTAAATTAAAGGTACATTCGTGGAGACCTAATTTGCAACCTAAGTCGACTAAAAAACGGTCGAAAAACACGTTTCTTACGGACGCTACTCAATTGAAAATAGAGGGAAGAATATTTTTTATGGAAGAGTTGTACAACTTAATAAGACCTACAAAAAAGTCCGCGACAGCATATGTCTATCTCTTAAGGTTGACTTACAGTAACCATTTTAATCTTTAATTTGTTGTTAAAAAATATTACATAACTTTCAAGGTTATTTTCAAGTATATAGTATTAATCCTTAACCAAATAATTTTAGCTTGGCCACATATTATAGATTAAAATTGTCCTTTACAGTATATAACTCAAATAAAAACTCTAGAAGATATCACGGATTTCACATATACGCATCGCAAAATTAATAAAATATCTGCAGTGAAACCACAGATTAGGTCATAGTTACATAGAAAATATTATTATAAGCTTAGCGATGCTGTAGATCCCCACCGATAACAATCAATTTGAAGTCAATATAGTATAATAATATATTTTTACATCTCTCATATTCGGTAAGTAGGTCCTTATTACCCCCAAATGGGGCTTGTAGGTAACCAATTAGCACTCTAGGTTAATAATGTAGCTAGAAAAGCCCTAGGGCGGTAAGTAATTTAAAAAATAACTCTTCACTCTTTCAAAAAGTTCGCGTAGGTACATCTAACCATCATACTGGCAATAGACATCATGCATTCAGCCCAATGACAAAAGAGGTCGCTTTGCTATTCAGCCTTGTCTTCGTATGAGTATAATAGTCATCAATTTTAAATATTGAACGGCGAAACTCAATTTCGTTCTTGAAAAAAAAAAATAAAAAAAAAGATGAAAAAAGGCGGGAATAGAAAACTTTTACTTTAAATATTGTTTGTTTTTGGGATTTTTTTATAATTACGTGCTAATTAGGAAAAAAACATGAGTGCAGCTTATTTCTTCATCACTTGCAGAACAAGTGATGAAGAAATAAGCTGCACTCCCGATTCAATGAAAATGGAAGCTGAAGCAGCAATTAACAATCATTTCACTATACATTTTAACTAATAAAATGTTTTATTCTTGTAATGCCGGTTTTTTTCTACTTAGCTCTCAATCGAGATGTAAAGCAGAGTAGTTAGCTCGGGTGTAAGCATCAATTGCACCCTCGAACTATAGGCGCACGAGCGCAGCGAGGGCTATCATCATCTATCATCATCAATAAATATCTCGGGCTGCAATTGATGCCTTACAGCCCTTGGCTACTAATCTACCATTACTGTATCAAATTCTATTGTATAATATAGTTATGATCTATATATAAACCACCCCGACTGATCTATGTATAATCTTTTCAATAAAAGCATTCCAATGACTCTAAACACGACATTTAAAATCTGAGCTGTAAGTTGGTGTGGATTTGAGTATTCTGTAGAGTACAGGAGATGTCCCAGCATCAGGTCAATGCTTCCATGTTCTTACAATATCGTTGAAGAAGAAGACTTTCGAATTGATCAGACCTATGAAAGTTGATTTCATAGCGCAATTAACTAGAAAAAAGCTCATAGTTTTATAACGATTGAACGAATTTTCATGAATCAAAGCTATGAACACTCTCGATAAAGACATCTATCAAACAAAAAAATAATAATAATAAATTCAAAATCGGTTCATCCGGTTGGGTGCTAAGATGCTACAGACAGACACAGATACACACGTTAAACGTATAATACCCCTTATTTTATCCCATGATTTGATTGATTTTGATTCAATGATCCCACTACCTCTGTAAGAAAACCCATGATTCATGAATGCACATAAAACTTTCATTGGTAGGTATATAGCTAGGACTAGAACCAACGACCGTCGGGTCAGAATCAGGGTAACTATCCTTTACGCCAAAGGGCCGTCCAATATCACTACGTAAGTATTATAAAACAAAGTCCATCACTGCGTCTGTCTGTCTGTTCGCAATAATTTCAATAGCTACTGAACGGATTATCATGCGGTTTTCACCAATAGCCAGAGTGTTTATGAGGAAGGTTATATGTTAATATTTTATATTTGATGCAACAAACTGATGCAAATTTTGTAGGCATGTTCTACCCGTGCGAAGCCGGGGCGGGCTGCTAGTATATAATAAATTGAACACTATTTTAATGATTTTTATCGCGTAAATCTCTTTTTGTTACCATTTCACAGTTAAACGGCTGAACCAGATTCGTTGAAATTGTGCACAGAGACAGCTAGAGGTCATGACCATAAGACTACATTGCAAACACAATGAGGAGTTTTAATAAAAAAATAAACGGACCAAGTGCAAGTCGGACTCGCTTTCGTAGGGTTCCTTACCATACTACAGTATTATATAAGATCGAGCAAAAAATGCCATTATCATTTTTCGTAAGCAAATAATAATAATTAATAAACATTTTATCAAAATAGAGTTGTGAGCCGCGTGTTTATTTCTTATAACGCCATCTAACGTCTAAGGCTATCTAAGTGTAAGTTAACACTAAGATGTTAGGGATCGGCATTTCAATATAACGCCATCTATGGACGTTTACCTAAGCGTTCATAGATGGAGTTATATTGAAATGCCGAAAAAAACACGTTTCTTGTATGGTGACCCCATATAATTTTAAACTTTATTCTGTTTTTAGTATTTGTTGTTATAACGGCAACATAAATACATAATCTGTGAAAATTTCAACTGTCTAATTATCACGGTTCATGAGATACAGCCTGGAGACACACGGTCAGACAGGCAGACAGACAGACGGACAGCGGAGTCTTAGTAATAGGGTCCCGTTTTACCCTTTGGGTATGAAACTCTTAAAACCGGCCAAGTCGTGTTAGACTCGCCCACCGAGGCTTCCGTACCAACTTCTCAGACTAGGTTATAATTAAAAGTTATATGAATTAGTTATTAAAAATATTTGCAAACACAATATGTAATATAGATAATAAAATGTAGAGTTACTAGAGTAACCTATATTGAAGATTTTGTACAAGTAGGTAACTATTCCAAATTAGTTGTTCATTACTGGATATTTGTGACTGCGCACATGTAGAAACTAGATTCACTACTAACATGCTTGTTTTCTCTTTTAAATTTCTGAGGTGAGACATAATAGGACTTCCTTAGTGCTGTCCATTTTTTTATCTTACTTTGTTAACTAAGTAAGATAAAAAAAATGGATGTCATAATAGATTCTGCAATTCGGCATATTTCAGTACAGCACGGCTTCATCATCATTCATCAGGTCAGCTTGACAGTAGGTGCCATAACCGAAGATACGCAATTACGTAAGTATCGGTGCCTTTGAGTACACACGAACTTCAGAAAGTGGTTTTAATATAGCTTCCAAGATTTAAACCCACCCACACAAACATACTAGCCCGGCAAGCTTGTAAAAATATACACTACACACAACTTTGATGGATTTGTACGTTAAGCACAGATTATATAATAGTTACTACGTAACCTTAAGTGACTTTTACGTAAGCTGTGGTGAGGTGACTGCTTATAGTAAGCAGTGTTTATTCTGTCGTATGCCAGAGGGTGCAGGATTAATATCTAAATAATGAGGCTGTCGCCCCGCCCTAGTTGTACCGACAGCAGATAAAGTAGAAGGATAAGCCACAAATACAATTTTTTATAATTATTATTTTTATATCTTATAGTATTTAATAAGCTAGCGTTAGAACACTATCTTGACTGGTAGTAAACGATGATGTGGTCGAAGATGGTGAACACGCTAGGCCTAGAATACTCTGACTCTCGAGGGCAGTGTGCTTGATGGTTGTAAGGTACTTTTTGGTTGCAAGTCAAGCGGAACATCTATAATATAATGTTTTCCTACCAGCTGTTGAAATCGTAAAAAATACGCAAAGTACTTATTCCGTGTGATATTGCTCATATAATTTAGGGAATGACCAGTATAGATGCTAAAGGTATTCGGATCAATTCGAATATCGCGGATAAATCGCTTGCGATTGTATTTTCCGGAGAGTTTTTAAGAGTTTTTTTTTGCCAACTACCAGCAAGTTGACATCGTCGCATGTCTCTCTGGGATTTTAATATCTTATATATATATATGCTAACGTTTGACCATTATCACGCCTGGTTGTATGCGATGTTGTAGTCGGAAAGTGAACACACAAGGCCTAGAACGGTCTGACTCTCAAGGGCTGTGAACTGCCGGAACACCGTAAGGTTATTGCGGCAGGTTTTCGGCTTGATAGTGGTAAGATACTTTCTAGTAGCAGGCCAGGCCGAACATCGATGTAATTAATTGCTCCTATACCATCTGTGGACGAACACCTGTGCTAAGATTTGAACCAGCCATACACCAACAAGGCTCTCTATTGCACGGAAACGTGCGACCAAAGTTGTTTTGAGAGATGCCCCGATTCTTGGCGCGCCATATCTAATCCCAAACGTAATTTATATGGATTATTAAGTGCCCCGGAGACGGTCATTCGCGATTTTCAAATTTCACGTCATTGCTGGACCAAACTATCGCAAGAGCCATTGTCATTCACAACTACGTGATTGAAAGCGTATGATGGCAATATTGATTGAAGCCCATTGACAATCGTGAATGACCGTCTCCGGGGCACATAACCCATAAATCCCATAATCTATCTTCTATATAACCTATTCATTATTCTGTGATATAACCAACTACCTTCTAATCCTCTATAATATAATAAAGGCAAAAGATTGTGTGTATGTTTGTTACTTCTTCGCGTTCAAACAGCTGGACCCATTTTGATGAAATTTGATACATAGGTAGCTAGCTACATTATCATATACCTAGGCAATTTATTCCGAAAAAAGAGTGTTGCCGTGGGATGAGCAAGGAATCCTGCTATCCTATCCTACTTTTACTAATGTTATAAAGGCGAAAGTTTGTGAGTGTGTATGTTTGTTAGTTCTTATGTATGGTATGCGTTTTTTTAAGTTGTGTTTCACTATTTAACTTTTTGTATTTTTTTAATATAAATATTGTCGGAAACTTTTTTTAATTTTTTTTTATGTATGTTCACCAATTACTCGAAGACGCCTGAGCCGATTTGAAAAATTCTTTTTTTGTTTTAAAAGGTACTCTTGACAGGTGGTCCCACTTAAATTGTAACGAAATCGGTAGAGCCGTTTTAATATATCAACATTTGTATTACGACGCATTTACCTATCTCGATGACTTACTACTTACTATTGACACAGATTATGTAATAGTCACATATTGTTATTAATAAATTGTTTACAATTGCTTAGTTTGCTTAAAAGAGATTTCAATAAGTGTAACATCATCGAATTATGGTAATAATTGTGTGTAAAGTGTAGCATGTATCCTGGGTGGTGAACCCTGTATTGAAAAGTTTGAAACCCTTGACCCAAATAATGTATAGGTAACATAGAAGATTCTCGAAAAAGTCTTTATTTTATTTGAGGTAACAAGATGAGCATAAAGTTTGAATCTGAGAAAATATCTGAAAAAAATATCATAATAATATCGTTTAAAAACTAAAAAAGAACCGACTTCAATGCCGCGCTATTCATTTTCAGTACCAATTTTGAGATGTTTATCTCAATATCTCTGGAGATACTTATCAGACCTCGATAAAATTACCATGGTACCACACTCGGGATATCTATCTCCTTTCAAAAAATATATATATTCGGTCGAATTGAGAAACCTCCTCCTTTTTTTGAAGTCGGTTAAAAATAGATTACACCATTCAGCTTTTCGACTCGCCCGCCATTGCAGAATATTCATCCATCCATCCATCCGCAATAGCGCGTGGGACAACACTCCGTTGGCCGTCACCGGTCCAGCCACTTGGCCATAAAGTCCCACCGCCACATGGAATTCACGGAAGACGGGACCTTCGGCTCTAAGCATCAGCCCGGCCCTGGCCCTCCACTAGGTAGCTCCCACCACCAAGCCCGTCATACCTTGTCACATTGTGCCCTCTGCTTTGCTGACTTTCCAGCCAGAGGGACACGCTTCGGGCTTAGGATTTTAATCAAGCAAATCAACGTCGCTTGGGATTTAATATATATTATAGCATAGTGTAAACGGTCTTATACAAAATGTATGACGAGCGATAACATTTTATATCTCAAGATTTATTATACATTATATTATATCCCATAATGAAAAGCCGGCTTTATATAATATAAATTAAACTATACATATATATTAAATTAAAATAATTAAATACACCTACTTTTAACGATGTTATTATAATTCGTTTAATCGTTTATTAGTATATAATTTTATTATTTTATATTATAATTACAACATTAGTAATATCTTATTGATTAGTTATCTTATTATCACTTCCTATTTCAGAATAGGAAGCGAATTCCAAAAACGTTAAAAAAAATTATCCAAATCGGTAAAGTGTATACTAAGTTGAAATGGTATGTTAAAATTGTGTTTGAAACGATAGCGTGTGTTATGGATGTACAACGCCATCTAGTGAGTGGAATGGAAAACTGAAGTCTGCCATAAAAAGCCCGTCACAGACATAGCTAAGTAGTAAGAATAATTATATAGTATGTATATCAAAACTGTGCTGTATAGCAAGCTACCACACACCTTAGCTTTACTGTAGTATATATTTTTGCCTTCAATAATATCTGCTAAATATACCATAGTATACAGGATGGATTTTATTGAAGGGACCTTAGGGGCCGTGTCAAGGGCAACGTACCTGTTCCGTTGTAGCTACAGTTAAACACTCTGGGGAGACTGTCCGTTATTTTTATTTCATTTTGAGCTGCATTCTCAAAATTTAGAGAAATATACAAAAGTGAGCACGAAAATCGACAATTTACACAAACTTATTTGATGACAATCGATTACGTACAAACAAGCATCAAAACACTCTTTCGGAAGCACTAAGGTACCTACAACAAACGCAGAAATCGCATAAACTAATTTCGTATACTTTGTAGGAGATGGCAAAATAAACATTTTACGCATTCATATTTTTTGATGCCACTCGATAGGTATATTATAAGCTCCGTCTGGGATCTTCCGATGATTTATTTGAGAAAAAAATAGTAAGTAGGTAATCGAGTTCGTCGAGTCTTCTCGTCGCTTATACCACAGTGCCTAAAGAGAAAAGTCTTTAACCAGTGCGTTCTACCTGTGATGACATACGGAGCCGAGACGTGGACACTCACAATTCGACTTGTCCACCAATTTAAAGTCGCTTAGCGAGCTATGGAGCTATGGAGAGCTATGCTCGGTATTTCTCTGCGGGATCGAATCCGGAACGAAGTAATTCGCCAGAGAACTAAAGTTATCGACATAGCTCAACGGTTTAGTAACCTGAAGTGGCAGTGAGTTGGTCATATCTGCCGCAGGACTGATAACCGTTGGGGTAGACTTGTCTTGTACTATTCATTATTCTGTGACTTGTCCTAGAGTAAGTACTAGAGTGGAGACCGCGAATCGGCAAACGTAGCGTAGGACGTCCTGTGACCAGGTGGAGCGACGACATACGCAAAGCAGTGGGCAGTGACTGGAAAAGAAGGTAATCATCGAGGTACAATATATGTAGTACTACGTAGTACATTCATAATAGATTATGTCTTGAGTACACTTACTTGACAAACTACATAATATTTTCTAAGCAAATTTTACTTGTATTACGTGAGGTACTTATGCTACAAACCGTATTTTTCAAATAATTTATGGGCTAGCGTTTGACCACTATCTCGCCTGTTGTTAAGTGATGATGCGGTCGAAGATGGTAAGCACGCTAGGCCTAGAATTATGTCACTAGATAATGTCCTATCACCATGCGGGGCTGGGAATTTCTTAACGATGTTTTTCCTTCACCGGAGGGCCACTGTGAAAAGCGCACTGTATACATTTTTCGATAGAACAATCCATTGGTGCACGGCGGGGTTAAACTCGGTACCGCTGGCTTCAAAGCCGACCGTTCTCCCGATTACGCCACCGGGCCCTCAATGTTTGACAAAATTTGTTAACAATACTTAATTACTTTAATTAAATAATTATTGATATAGTTATTGCATAATAGTATTCTTATTGTTGTTCAAATCTGTGATTAATTAGGTATTTAGCAGTAGGATATTTTAGTTTTAAAGGTGCAAAATTGAGTTTAATTTGATTGCATATTGTATTCAAATGTACAATTCGACAAAAGGTAAAAGTTTTTGACTACGTATTTTGCAAGCATTTATTTAACTTGCAATGTATGTATAGGTACCTACAGTATGTCACTAAATGTATGTTCGGGTGAAATCTTGGAAGCTAAATTAGATCCAATTCCCGATGTCCAATTGGAATTAAACATGTGTTTTAAGTGTGACGTTCGACGTCTAGATGAAAGCTGAATGGCTCAATACCTTTGTTTTTTTTTTGTAAATTCAAAGCAATAAGTTATGTTTTGTTATATCTATAATATTTTTTATTGAATATGATCTGTTTAATGTTATTTGACGTGTGTAAGTGAAAATTTTTAATTTGCCCATATACTGAATAAATGCTTTGACTTTGACTTTGACTTTGACTCAAATTTGGTGAACTTATGTATCTTCGGTGACAATACAATGATATGGTACCATGGAGCTGGTCTAATTATAGAGACGGAAGGTGGCCACGGCCTTTCTCTGATAAAACAACATAACCCCGTCGAGTTTGGGCTGGATTGATTCGTCTTGAGGAGCACTTTACACCTATATGATATCCAGGGTTTGATGATGAAGCTGGAAGGTGGCCATGGCATTTCTGTGATAAAACAATATAACCTCACCGAGCTTGAGCTCGACTGATTAACCTTGAAGAGTACTTTACTCCCCACAATCACATCATAATATCCGTAGAATATTTTAAAACATCATGCCTACTCTAAAATCCTTAGGTACAATCGCCTTCATTTGTGCGTATCCACCTTAAGGAATAATTTCCTGTGCACTCTTATTGAATTGGCATCTCGCTTCTGTCTATGTTGAAATTTTTGACCAATGACAAGAAGGGACAAAGCCAAAAATTATGTTTTGTTTTTGGTTTTGGCTCTTCTGATTGGTTAGAAAAATAATCGACACTTGCAACCGAAAATGTTTTGAAACTGGATACGCACAACTGTACGCGATGGTACCTAGGAAGATTTAAAACTGATTATAAGTATTTTTTTTAAACCTAGGACAATTAACTAGAAAGTTAAAAATAAATTCTAGTAAGTATCTTGCGGGTAGGTACGTACTTACCTATATTCTTAAAAGCTTCAGGCACAGAAGTATAGTAAAGTAAAGTTTAGGTATAACCTGTAAAACGCCTACCCGCAAAATACTACTAGAATTTATTTTTATTTTTCTAGTTTATAGTCCCAGATAAAAGCTTCTTTTAAAAAAAAATACTTTTAATTTATTCCACGTTTCGTTTACAGCGTTTCAACCACAGATGAAGTTCGTATATCGTATATCGTATATTTATTCATCAAGCTTAGTTTGTACACGTAGGTACCTTAATTTACTAACGCAGAGTATGTCTTAAGAATATAATATAATTATAACTAAGTGGACTTTGCGAGCTTGGGTCGGGTTCGAGGTTATCCTCTTTTACCCGGGCTGGGCGCGTCGGGCTACTACCCAACGGGAACGGTGCGGGTTTGATCCCTTGTTGGTCCGGTTGTTGGCCATCTTGGCTTTGTGGTTATCGTGGGCCTTCTTGGCTTTGTGGTCGTCGTGCCTATCATGGCTTTGGTTAGTTTGCCTCATCTAGCGTGCCGTCTACAACCTCGTCGTTGTCCAATGTCGGCGGGACGATGTCTCGGGGGAGTGCACGCCAAGCCCTGACGTCAGGTGGTCGAGCATGGTGAGGCGCGATGTTACGCAGGTGGAGATGCGGCCCGTTGTCGGCGCGGTCGAACATTTTGCGCGCGAGTCGGACGACAAATTTCTCCACTGACTCTATGTTGAGGTCCCTCGCTATGACGTCATTTCTGACGTAGCGGCCGGCTCCTGTGCACATCCGCAGGGCGACATTTTGGACAACTTGCAGTCTTTGCTTATTTGTTTTCGAACATAATGCATACCACGATGGTGCAGCGTATGTAAGACGTGTTCGCACGTACGTCTTATAAATACCGATCTTGGTTTTCAATGGCAACTTCGAGCTTAGGACCGGTCTCAGCATGGCTCTCGCCGCTTTTGCCTGTCTCACAGAGTGGGTGGTCTGTGGACCCATTCTCAGGGACCGGTCAATGTGGATGCCGAGGTACTTTACCGACTTTTCCCATCGGACATTCTCGCCTCGAAGTTGCAATGGAGGGGGCAGAATACGCTGTGCACCGGTAAGTAGCGCGGCTGTCTTTCCCACGTTCACAGCCATGCGCCACTTATCTAGCCATTCTGGCAGAAGGTTTAGCACCCGCTGAATTCTGCTTGCGGATATGGTAGCATTTGTTGACGAGGTTAGGTATGCGCTGTCATCAGCGAAGAGCGCCAGTATGACACCCCTTTCTCCAGGTCTAAGATGCTCCTCTTCCAGGACCGGGATGTCATCTGTGTAGACGGCGTAAAGTGCCGGGGACAGGCAGCTTCCTTGCGGTACCCCCGCAACGATCGGTCTGCATCCGGAGCTGATGTTCTCGACGGACACGTAGAATTGACGATCGGCGAGGAACGACGCCACGATGCGGATCAGCGCTGGCGGCATCGTCTTCTGTACCAGCTTGTAGATGAGGCCTACAGATGAAGTTCTAGTTTGTAAGTAGTAGTGGTAGTAGGGAACTCTCCCTTCCGGAAACTCCCGATTGTCCCCGAACCCGACGATGTCGCCAGTTTTAATTAATATACGACACTTGTGGTCGTAGCGGCCTAGTGATGGAGTGTTATGGTAAAACTTTTACGGTTATTTCGACGGGGAGATTTTTACAGCGAATTAAGTTCGAAGTTTAAATGACGGTAGGCAGTGATTTGCTCTTTAGAAGGATGGTAGTTAAATTCAATTTGTTTGGTGGTTTCTTTGGTAATATCACAGTAGTAGCACAGAATAAATAGTAGTAACTACAAGGTAGTAAGTAAATACATACGAACTTACATTTAATAATTATATTCTCAAACATATCAAACTTGCAACTGAAAAGAAAGCGGCAGCATCTAATATCGGTCTTAATTAACTCATTAATTATGTTATGTACTACTTATGGTAAGTACTTATGTGCAAGTCATAAATGAGGAGCTGGCGAACAAAACCGGACTTGTCCCCTAACCACAGACTATATATTAGTTACTACGTCCCTAACCGCGTGTTCGCCGTGTTCACAGCTGTCGGGTGTCGGATCCGATTTTTTATCCGATGTTTCAAAGGCAGAACATTTTATATTAATTGTAGGCCTGGGCTGCGTTCACGACCTGCGCTCGGAGTGCACCCAAACGCTCTAACCCCGTTCACGACCTCAGAGCGTCGCTTTCGGTTGTAGCAACTGTGTCGTTCACGACCTCGGTTGTTTCACTCCACTTGCAACTTTTTAACCATCAAATTCGATGGTTAAAAAACGCTCTGACGTTTGTGACAGTAAATTTGGCGGAAAAGCTGTAATTATTTTACAGATTAAGGGGATCGGAAGAAATTGGCACTGTCGAGACGTGATATGACGAGACATTAATTTTAAAAACAAACGGAAAACATTCAGAAAAAGAAAAATAAATGAACATAACCTTGAAATTCGAGCCTGCGCAAAATGTCAAAGTCACAGTTTGAGTGAAAAACACCTGTGGTCGTTCCGGACCTTCGAGCGAGTTGCAAAACAACCAAAAAACCTTCTCCGGAGGATGCGAACGAAGCCCTGATTTTGTCGTTTATTTTGACAACCCGATTAAAAATCAGATCCGACACCCGACAGATGTGAACACGCAGTATCTAAATCGCTTTTGTCAGGATACGTGAAAACCAAAAAAAGAAAATTGAGATCAGCTACAATTTTTAACCTTTAGTAGTACACATTGGCTATATCAAAATGTAGGTTAGCCCGGACCTAGCTTTTGTTTGGTAAAAACATTAACTACTGACCCTCTTTTTATTTTAAATTTTATTTTGTTCAAGTCCGCTTTTGCATGAAAATCCTGTGGACATGTCCGGTCATGAAAAATCAAGTTCTTTGGAATTTATTATGAGATTTATTTAACTAACACATTATCAAGAATACACAAACTCTTCAATGTCCGGTTCACAATTCACAACAATCACATACCTGTCCTCGTCATCATTGTACTTAGTCATCAACAAAATCAAAGTCAAAATATATTTATTGTAAATACTGTGATACATAAGATGGTATGTTTATATTAGTATCAACAGTATGCCCTTTTCTGGCATACTGTAAAGCTCTCTGCTGAGCTAGGTTATAAAGTAAGAATTACTTTATTAAACGTGTAATATGGTTAATATTAGTAAAGACTTAAAATTATAATTACCTAGTTACCTATAATTATAATAACAACTGCGCGTATATTGGCTTCAGTGTTGAAAATATAAGTTTTAAACCACTCTTATTCAGGATAGTCAGCCCAATAATCACCAAATTGTTTTAAAACATAATAAACATTTATTTGAAGGTATTTATCTGGTTTTGACGGTAATCTGGTTTTGAATGTGTGTTCATCTAGCCAGTCCGCTGACATGGACCAATACGATTCTAAAATAATTCGAATCGGTTCACAGCCGACGGAGTAATTGCGTAACATACATACAAAAAAAAAACATACAGACGAATTGAGAACCTCCTTCTTTTTGGAAGTCGGTTAATAAATCCTCTAAATCATAATCCCAGTCAATATTTTCACGATTGAAATAGGTCTACCAGTAAAATATTATGAAACTAATCAATGCATATCGTTTAGTAAAGGTATTATAGTGAACCCCGGAGCTAATCGAAATCTTCAAAGGTCAGAATTAAAGCCATAAAACATCGATCGATAAGCAATTCCATTAAAATGATTAGTATGCCTCCATCCATAACGAAATAAGGAAGCAATGTTTATTGTTTAGTGTATTGAGCTATAAATAGGCACATGCAGGGTTATTGGTAAAGGCCTTTGAGCATTATTTACCAATGGAGATGTTAACGTTGTAATCCGCAAACATTTTTTTATGCCGATACTTACGGGGGACGAGGTAAACACACATTGCACACACACGAATCACTCACCTTAACGATCCCGCACAATAGCTTGAAATACGCACACAGTATTAAAATACAGCGTAGTTACGTACGCTCATAATGGCCATATTATGGCCAGCAGAGGGGTACGCCTTGCGTTAACATCTCCATTGGTAAATGCTCGAAGGTAAATGCCGAACAACATCTTAACAGGCAGATTCTTTTGTAGGTCTGCTGTACATCATTATAACCACTTCCACAGCTGGAAGGAGGATTATATCGCTGTTCCACCTGACTTGGTACCAAGCAAGTAACTTACCAACATCAACCGTTACAAGGCGAAAATCTGCCGTAATTTAAAACCTTACGGAGTTCCGGCAGCACACAATGAAAATGACTAGCGCGGCATTTGAAATCGTTTTTAGGGTTCCGTACCCAAAGGGTAAAACGGGACCCTATTACTAAGACTCCGCTGTCCGTCTGTCTGTCTGTCTGTCTGTCTGTCTGTCTGTCTGTCTATCTGTCTGTCTGTCTGTCTGTCTGTCTGTCTGTCCGTCTGTCACCAGGCTGTATCTCATGAACCGTGATAGTTAGACAGTCAAAACTTTCACAGATGATGTATTTCTGTTGCCGCTATAACAACAAATACTAAAAACAGAATAAAGTTAAAGATAATAGAGGGTCCCCATACAAGAAACGTGTTTTTTTCGGCATTTCACGCCATCTATGAACGCTTAGTTAGGTTAGGTTAGTTAAATGTCCCATAGATGGTATTATATTGAAATGTCGATCCCTAACACCTTTGTTAGACGTTAGATGGCGTTATAAGAAATAAAATGTTTATTCATTATTATTTTTTGCTGGCGAAAAATGATAGTGGTATTTTTTGCTCGGTCTTATAAAATACTGTAGTGTGGTACGGAACCCTACTAGTGCGAGTCCGACTTGCACTTGGCCAGTTTTTTATTACAAGCTTAATCTCTACTTCACGGCGAATTTGTCCGTCACAAATCTTGCGATTGATTTTAGAGCGACTTCCAGGGGCTCGATTGAGCTGAAATTTTGCATACATGTGTAAATCGCGTGACAATGCACATGACATGGTGCTGATTTGATGATAGAGCAGAAAGGTGGCCAAAGGAACTCCTGAACTACACAAGTTATACATATACTCGTAAACCTGTCATGTTTGGGCTCGTTGGATTTGTCTTGACTTACTCTGGTCATTGGTTATGTTAAAGCTTGTGTTTAAAAAGGTTTTTTTTTAAATATTACTTGTTTAAAGGTTTATTTTGTTTGAGAGAATGCTTCTAGTTTCATTCCATTTTAATTTTATCGAGATCTTATTAGCATCTCCGGATACATGAAAATAACACCTCAAACTTATTAACTGATAATGAATAGTGCGGCATTTGATGTCGCTTGTTTCCGTTTTGTAAACCATGCACTAATTAAATTACTCACTTTTTGTGGGTTGACTTTTAAAGGGTTGAGTAATTATTATAATATGATATTAAAAGTGTTAAAAACAAAAGTTCTTTGTTTTATGTAAATATTGTGGCCCCTCAGACTATCATAAAAAAGGCAGACAGATTCGTACCGAACACCCGAATGACCGCAAGTTCAGTAATACTAAATTCTTGAGTAATAAGTTTCCGCGCTCATTCCGGCATAGTCAATACGGCATGATTACTACGTAAGCAACGCTGCGAAGTAATACTTCACGGAAGCGTCCGACCCTGCTGCCGCTTGGTGGCAAACTGAGCGCGGAAGCGTATTACTCAAGCATTTAGTATTACTGAACTTGCGTTCACTCGGGTGCTCGGCACGAATCTGTCTGCCTTTTTTATGATAGTTTGATTGTGCCCCTAGAGGTTATTAGATATTTAATTTACCAATAACCCCGACTAGCCCCGTATACTCTAGCTCTAGCTATAAACAGGACACACTTTACGACTGTATTGACGAGCCAAAGACTTGCACGTGTTAACTATTAAATATTTTATTTCCACACTTATAGATACATCCATTAATTAAATTCAGATGGTACGATTTCCATACAAAAGTACAATGCACAAATATGAGTAAATAGAGCGAAAACTTGCACTAAAATCACATCTGGATATAGGTAAATCGGTAAATAAATGACGGAGTTCCGACGTGACAAACATAAAATAATCATCCATGTATACATCTTATTACATTTACCTCGATGAAAAATAATACAATTTGTACAAGCCATTTGGGAAAAGTTGTAGAAGTAGGTATTTGTACAAATATTGAGGTAAACGTTTAGGTACTATTCTATTACTATTCTATTCTATTACTTATACTATTCTATGATAGATAATATTGGCGCCTACCTACCTACTACTTAAGTAATGATTGTTGAGGTTATGATAGTGTCTATGAGTGGGTTTATCGTTCATAGCAATATTTTTTAGCAGTCATAGGTACCTACACGAAAAGGGTTACGTAAGGGTTAGGGTTTATTTACCTACTTAACTTAACCTTGTTAGGTTTAATCATAGTAGGTGGGTTAAATACCTACTAATCGATGAATAAAATCCATAATTAATCCTATTGAGTCAGCGTTTAGCGCCTTGCAAGAGTCGCACTGCACGGTCTGGCAACGGCGCATTGTGTCCGCGTCGGGTCGCGCGGCGTTGCCACTATGTCAGACACCGGTCTCGACGCTCCCCGCTTGCCCTCCCGCCAGTCTCGCTAGAGCGGTGTCGATGTCGAAACGCTCACGTGGAAATGGATTCAAATTCGAATTCACTGGATGCTTTCCTGCCAAAGGTGGAAGTGGACGAACGTGATTGTCACCGGATTCCCCGTTTGAACTGGAACTCGGATAACACTATGAGACTTATCGAGACACTAGAGCGCGAGTGTCACGTTCTATGGAACACCAAACATCCCGGATATAAAAATAAAGCGATGAAGCAGCAGAAATACGAGTTCCTGGCGGATATGTTCGGAACAACCGTGGAAGAAATAACAAGAAAGATTCACAATTTACGGACGCAGTTCAACAACGAGTTGAGGAAAATAAGGAAGAAACAGGAAGCGGCGGGGGAGGAAGGGGGTGCGGGGAGCGGCTGGGAGTACTTTGAAGCGCTTACTTTTTTGAAGACGGTTAATTTCAACGATTCAGCGCCGGATCCGCTTGAATTGGACGCTGTCAATTTGGAGGTTTGATGATATTAATTGTCTTCTTATTATTATACATTTTTATTGCTATGGGATCACGGACATTACAGCATGGGATATTTATATGTTTACCTTCTTATTTATTATCCAGTATTTCTTAAACTTAGTTTGTTACCAAATATATGGGTACTTAGTGTACCTACGTAGGTAGGTAAATAGGTACCTACCCACATTTTATGGAAGTACCCTATTTAATAAGATTATTTAAGTAGGTAGGTAGGTAGGTTAGGTTAGTTACCTACCTACTTAGTTTACCATTAGGAGTAAAATAAAAAGATTTTGTTTTTATTAACCGACTTCAAAAAAAGGAGGAGGTTTCTCAATTCGACCGTATATATTTTTTTTTTTAAATGTTTGTTCGCGGATAACTTCGTCGTTTATGAACCGATTTCGATTATTCTTTTTTTGTTCGAAAGGAGAAATCCCATGGTAATTTTATCGAGGTATGATAAGTATCTCCAGAGATATTGAGATAAACATCTCAAAATTGGTACTGAAAATGAATAGCGCGGCATTTAAGTCGGTTGTTTTTTAGTTTTTAAACGATATTATTATCATTCTATGTTTAGGGAGGCACATAGAAATAATAATAATGTGGGTAGATAGGTAATTAGGTATACCTATACATGCTAACTTCATTAGTAGGCAATAGTTTCGCATTAGGTCAGTACCTCGTGAAAACATGTAGACACTATAAATTATTGTCGTCCTACGTATCTCAAAATAACGGTTTATGTTTGCTCAAGTTAATTTGGATCAGCATCATTATCATCTAGAGCAGGCCCGTCCAACATACGGTCCCCGGGCCACCATGTGGCCCGCGACCTGGTTAAAACTTTATAAAATGTTACTAAAACATGTAGGTAATTATAACTCTCTAGTCCAGACTCGAGAGGCGTGCGGTCGTCGGCGGCGCGGGAGGGGATCCCCCGCTCTTACCGCGGGCGGTACGGTATCCCTCGAATCGTAGCGCAGTCGCAGTCAGTCAGTCAGTCGGTCGGCGAAACTTGTCAACAACGCTAGTATTTTAGTGTTTTGTTCAATCGCGATAGTGTTATACGTACAATTATTTCGTAAATCAATAGCGCAATTTCTTGCACTAACAGTGATGAAATAAAGTAAGTAAAAATGCAGGTACCTATGCGCTTAAATTACGATTGTGTCTTGTTGTTTTGTGATTGTTTCAGAACAGGATGTCATCAGAAAAAAAACGTAAAATAGACACAGAATGTCGAATATTTAAAAACAGTTGGACTGAAGCCTTTTTTGTCATAGAACAAAATGGAAGCATACTGTGTCTCATATGTCATGACAAAATATCAGTTTGTAAGGTGTACAATATTAAGCGGCATTACTCTACAAAACACGCTTCTAAATACGACGAATACAAAGGGCAAATTCGAATCGATCGTGTGAATTCGTTGAGGAAAAACATGGTTGGTCAACAGGCGATGTTTAAAATACCAAAAGAAAACTCCGAGCCAGTTACAAAAATCAGCTTCATGATAGCAGAAGCCATTGCCAAGCGAAGCAAACCCCTATCGGACGGAGAATTTGTCAAGGAATGCTTGGAGATATTTACATTGGTAGCGTGTCCGGAGCAGAAAACATTAGTCAAAAATACAAGCTTATCGCATCAAACCATAGCAAGAAGGATTGATGACATGGCCAACGATATCGAATCGTCTTTAAAAACACAAATGAAGAAATGCGTATTCTATAGCTTCGCTCTCGACGAAAGTACTGATATGTCAGATACAGCGCAGTTGGCAGTTTTCGTGAGAGGAGTGACTGAAGACTATACTGTGATCGAGGAATTACTCGATTTGCGTCCAATGAAGGATACAACCACAGGACTAGACATTTACGAAGAAGTAAAGAGTTGCGTAGAAAAATATGAACTTCAAATCGAAAATCTTTGTGGCTTAACTACAGACGGTGCGCCAGCAATGACAGGAAGAGTGAATGGATTTGTGGCTTTAATGTGCAATAGCATTACGCACACAATAATACAACATCATTGTATTATACACCAAGAACAGTTGTGTGCAAAAGTACTCGAACTGAAACCCGTGATGGATAAAGTAGTGCAGACAGTTAATTTTATACGCGCAAGAGGACTGAATCACAGATAGTTCCAGGCTTTTTTGTCAGAAGTAGGTTCAGATCACGAAGACATCGTGTACTTCAGTCGCGTTCGCTGGCTCAGCAGAGCCGCCACACTGAAGCGATTCTATTTGTTGCTCGATGAAGTAAATTTTTTTCTTGAAAGCAAAGGCCTAGAAATTACTTTTCTAACTGACGAGCAGTGGTTGGCTGATTTGGCCTTCCTGGTTGACATAACCAGGATCTGGATTGATCAGAGAGATACTTCTCTCTGATCTCAACCTAAAACTGCAAGGAAAAGATCAACTATGCTTGCAGTTGTATGAACATGTTCAAGCTTTCACTAAGAAGCTCATGTTATTGGAGAAACAGTTGGAACAAAAGCAGCTGGTTCATTGGGAGACCTTATCTTCCAGAAATCAAGAGACATTGGACTTAAGCCGGTACGCGTTGTTATTGCAAAGATTGAGGAATGAGTTTGATAAGAGATTCTCAGACATCAAATCACAAATGCCCAACATGAAAGTCTCCCAAAATCCGTTTGATGTTGAAATAGAAAGCGCCGGACTAAACCTACAATTAGAATTAATTGAAATACAAAGCAACTCTCTTCTAAAAACGGCATACAATGATTGCCTTTCGAACGGACTGATTGAATTCTACAAGAAGTATATTAGCCCCAACCAATACCCAAACCTTACCAAATTGGCTCTTCAACAAATTTCCTTATTTGGCAGTACATATACTTGCGAACAGCTTTTTTCACGCACGAAACATAACAAATCGAAAACGAGATCATTTTTATCAGACAGCCATCTTACAGGGATTCTGCGCATAGCCACTTCTAAAATATCTGCTAACATAGATGCACTGTGCAGGGAAAAAAGATGTCAGACATCTCATTATGTTTTAACTAAGTGTAAGCATTATACTTTTAAGTTAAATAACTAGGTGAAATAATTAGCAATACTGAAACTTTCTTTTTTAATAAATCATTTGGTTATATGAAAAATACTGTTGCATTTTACTTTACCTATGAAATTTGTTTTGGCCCGCTACGATTAGAAAAATATCAAACCTAGCCCTCTAGAAAATTGTGTTGGACAGGCCTGATCTAGAGCTATTTAGCTCTCATCCTCCTCATCCAATCAAAGATGTCAGAAAAGTCTAGGCTAGGGTTAGCAGCCATCTATATAAGGGAGGATGCCTGTCTGGGATGTACAAAATTCCAGATTTTTTCATAAAACATAGTCAAAAAAGTTTTTTGTAAAAAGTTCACAGGTCAAACTGAGTACAAAAAATAGTTGTCCTGTCTTTGTTCTATTTTTCAGTGTAAGAATCAATTCAATAAATCATATTGCTTCAGAGATGACGGCAATTACAGAGACGGTTAATTAGAGACGGTTAATTTAATTTAACCTACGGAGGAAAAAAAATGACAAAAATATCTTTATTTTGACACGTTAGATTGTTGTTGTTGATAGTTAGAGACACGTTGACAAGTTAAGATAGGTATTTTAGATATATTTTTCCCCAATCATAATGTGACTAATCCAAAAACTGTCATGGTGCTTTGTACAGAATGAAATGTAAAATAAAATACAATACGAGTGAAAGGGAATACTAGCTATCATATTTGGACAGCAGTAGGATCTCAAAGGTCCCGATTTTTATTTTAATTCGAGATGTAGGGTTGCCTACCGTACCTACAAATTACAATATTTAATAGAATGCACCCCATGTTCCAGTAGTTACTTCAGACAATTTTTGTCCCAAAATTGTGAAATACTGAACTGAAACACAACAAAAAATAACACATACTGATTGCAGTTTAATATTCCGATACAATTCATATAATTAAAGATAGTTAAACAAATACCTTCTTGTAAAGTTTATTTAATTGTCACTAGCTGGCAGAATTTCAAGCAGATGAAGAAGAAGAGTTCCGGAACGTTGCAGCTCGAGCTCTCAAAGAGGCTGCCCAAGCTGGCTCCAGTGGAGGCAGTCCAGTGCGAAGGAAACCAGTGCTCAGGGTGGCTGCTTCAGCACCACCACCGCTACCAGCCAGTGCCCATCCTCTGATGTGGCCGGAACAACCTACTCCTAGGATCCGACCGAGCATGAATGCTGATGAATGTCAGGTATGTGGATGCTGTGGAAAAAATTTGAAAATCGTAAATTATACGGCCAAAGACGATTTCCAACAATGATTTTTACTCAAAACTTGGGATTTTATATCTGCAATACCATCTGATAGGCAAGCGTTCGCTCCATCTCGTGTGGTGGTAAACGATGATGTCGTTAAGGATGGTAAACACTCTAGGCCTAACCACAGAATAATAAATAGTACAAGACTTACCTCATTTTTTCGTGATGGATGTAACTACCTAGAATCTGTTTAAAACACCAAGTGTTTACCATCTTCGACCACATCACCGCTTATCACCAGCACAGAATAAAATAATAGTACCTACAACGCACCAGGCAAGATAGTAGTCAAACTTTAGCCTATTCGATTTTTTTTTTTAAATGGGAGCATCGTGACAACATCTCTTTGTTACTCAGATATTCGGTGACTTCGTGGCATCGGAACTGCGCACTCTCCGCTCCAACGAATCAAGGAAGAAGCTCAAACGAATGATACAGAAGGCAATCCTGCAAGTCGGAGAGGAAGAAGATGGGAGTATTATGAATCCTTGACGGCAGCGCTGTGAGTCACCTAATTCGCCTTAACCGGTCTGAATTACGGTTGAATTTCCTATGAAGACTTCGGTGTTTTCCACTGCATTTTTGCACCCTGTGATGATTTTGTGGCCACGTAGACCTTAATGTGTAAATATTACGGTTGAATTTTCTACAAAACTGTATGACTTGGTGATTTCCTCTGCATTATTATTATCACTATTCTGCTTGAAACATATTGTGACGATTCAGTTTTGTAGCAAAAAGGTGTATATGACCACATATACACTTTTTTACTACAAAAACTGATTCTTGTGTATAATATGATTCAAAGATTATGTACCTTAATATGTAAAAGTTAGTGTAAAATTATCTACAAAAACTGTAAGACTTTTGGTGTTTTCCACTGCATTTATGTATTTTGTTTGTATATGAAACATTTTTCTAATGAGTGTGTGTGTAAACTTTTTGATAAAGAAAAATATTTCGAAAGCGCCTCTTTTTCAATCCGTTGTTTAAACTAGAGGCCATATTTATTTACAAACATGAATATTATTATTACATTGGCATAGGTACCTACTTTTAAATTTAGGACCATATTAGGCCAAAAATATTGCTTGCGACACTAACAACGTCTGGTTTTTCATACTAAAATCAACGAGATAATTTAATAATCTTCTGTTGAACGCTTACCAAGTACCGATAAATTGGATTGCAAGAAGGCTAAACAAGCACAATCCGTGTTCTGTGTAATCAAGCATAACATCACATCGAGCTTTAACCACAGTAGTTAAACAAGCTTGTCAGCTTATTCAAGGATTCATTTGCATACCAGGACTCTCAGACTACCTACTCTAATCTGGGCTAAAAACCAAGACTAGAAGCTCTCAATATAATAATTATGCTGTTAGAGAATAACGCGATTCTTTGTTTCTATTGAATTTAAAGATAGTGGGAAGAAATCGATCATAACGTGTTGATTGAATGAACGATCATTGTACTATTATTTTATTATGTGGTATGAGGGAGATACAACTAAACGGGCTGTGTAACTGCATCTTACTCACTCGAGCTACACCATAAGAGCATAGATTTTTATTTCATAGTTATCCTTTTTGATAACTTTCATGGTTCTCTCTTCAGTGTTTTCGCCTCATATTGTAATATATGTATTGACTATTTTATAAAATTGTAAATTACGTACTAACAATTTTCTAATATTTAATGTTTAATATCGATTTTTTAAAATTAAAATAAGTACGTGAGTTTTGTAAAACTAGTTTTCTTTACCACCTTAATACATTTCAAAACAAAAATTAAAAGAGTTGATTGGAACTCATACACAACGATTTTATAAGAGTGCCTTTTTCACAAGCAATATTCTGGTTTAATTGCCACAGTTTTTGTAATTTTTTTTAAATTATTAATAAGTTAACGCTTGATCACTATTATATTTCTATCATTATGGTCAGCCTCGTCAGATCTTACACATTAAGTATCCAATGCTGGTTATAAGTAAGCATTTTTCTATTAACAAAAATTATATGCGAAGACATCCAAAAAGCTTATTTTAAAACCAGCCTTGTAAAATATTTATTCCAAAAGTCAATTTACGGACTGGGCAATATTCATTGATTCGCCACACCGGAAACAGAGCCCTTTCCGTGAAATGTACCATTAGTGGCGCGAAAGGGCAATTATCGAGCCCTGTCATTGATTGTTAATGAGTTACTATACTACCCTAGCCCTACCCTTGTGAGTTTTACAGGCAGTAAGTGACTGCATGGGGTTGGGGGTAGTAAGATAACAGAAAATTATGACTACGTTTTGTAGGGTGCTTTTGTACCTACTGCCACGAATTTTCTCCATAGATGTTTGGTGTTGCTAGCTAGTTTGGAAGTTGGATTGGGATTGTCTGATATGTGGCTTGGACTAAATTCAATTCCCGCTCAATATTTAGGGTTCCGTACCTCAAAAGGTAAAAAAAGGAACCCTTATAAGATGTTCGTCTGTACGTCTGTCCGTCTGTCTGTCTGTCTGTCCGTATGTCACCACCGATTTTCCCAGGAACGGGTGGACCTAGCAAGTTGAAATGTATACCAAATACTGAGGTCTAAAGTCCCTATTAGCTGTACAAAAATCAAGGCCCTGAGTCAACACGATAAAAAGATATCGACAAATTTAGATTTTCGCGAAAAAATGTAGGTACAATTATTATTATGAAAGCAATAAAGTATTGAGTATTGGGTATCAAAATTTACCTTAATTTTCAACTTTCTGTATTTTTCCTTTATTTATGCTGTAAGGCCTTCTTTTTAATCAAAAATGACATTGCTATCCCGTCACCTAATTGGAAAGAAAAAGAAATTTGGAAAGAAGCAAGGTCTTGAAGCACTTATAAAGGCATCTGAAAACCGTAAATATGTAGTTTAATAACAAAAAAGGAACATTACATACTATAACAAACTTATCATTTGTAGTTGGTGCAGTACATTTTCTATGGATCGAACTACAAAGTTAAGTTTGTCCCTTAAACTAGTCTGAGAAGTTGGTACGGAAGCCTCGGTGGGCGAGTCCAACTTAACTTGGCCAGTTTTCAGTATTGATATTGGTTTATCAAAGTGAAATTTTAACTACATCGCCTCTAATTTTTCGTCCATCTATCGCATGTAGCCGACAAGCATGTCGTATGACAGCCGCTGATTGGTGGATATGATGTATGACATTTAGGTCTTAGCTTAGGTATTAGCTGTGATTGGCGGACGCTTCCGCAGCCATATTTGGATGCATATTTGTACCTATACATGTTAATGTGTCATCCAGCTGTCTGTCATAGTGTCTAGCTACAATACCTTTCTATAAACAAAAAGGTTCACTTGCATCGTGGTGTCATAAAACTACACCACACTTTTTGTGCTTTGTTTTAACAGTTTCACGGCTTGACGTATTGCGAATATTGCGATTGCGATAACGATTTTCATCGAAACATTTGACATAACGAATAGCGGTGACGTCATTAAAGTTCGACCATTTTCGCGCATTTATGTTAAAAGTCATTTTTGGCATAAAATTAATGTGTTATATTTTTTAATATTCATATATTTTCTTCTACATGTAATTCGTTAAAATGGAAGTAAATTTAAAATATTTGATACCTATAGCATTAGGCAGAGATTCCCTATTTGTAAAGATATCGTGGCACATTATGTACTTACTTAGGTACTTCTTACTTACATTAAATAATAATAACTGGCCAAGTGCAAGTCGGACTCGCACTCGTAGGGTTCCGTAACACAGTTAAGTATTCCATAACTATGATTTTTCGCAACTACAAAATTAACTTTGTTTTTCATAGTGTTTGTATGAAAAACAAAGTTATCTTTGCGGTCGCCATAACTCTAAAACTGCTCACTTTATCTCGTTCAAATCAATTTTTGTTGAAAGTTTTTATTGAGATCTACAGCATATTTTTTTTTTAGATTTTTTACTCCCATACTTTAAAAGATAGAGGGGGGGACACACATTTTACCACTTTAGACGCGGCTATCTTTCAAATGATTGACTTTGAGAAAAAATGATTTTAGGAACCTCAATGTCATTTTTGAAGACCTATTCATAGACACCCCACACGTATAGGTTTGAAGAATTTTTTTGTTTTGTTTCAGTTCTATGTATGGGATGCCCCCCCTTAAACTTTTATTTTTTTTATTTTTGTATAAAAATCGGAAAGCCGTTCACAGAATACATCTACCTACCAAGTTTCAATTCTGTAGTCTTAACAGTTTCGGAATAAAATGGCTGTGACATACGGACGGACAGACAGATAGACAGACATGACGAATCTATAAGGGTTCCGTTTTTTGCCATTCGGCTACGGAACCCAAACAAAACAACGGTTTTCACCCCGGGAGGGCCAGCATAAGTGAAAACTTAAATACGTCATTTTTGAATATTTTGGAATGACACCTCCCGCAAGCGCCCTGCGCTCCGTCTTACGAATTTTCGATCAGGACACGTGACCTGACGCGAATTTATCATTTTTACCCATCCCGAGAAAAGTGTTCAATCAATCGATCAATCAATCAAATAATTTATTTGCTTTAGAACAAGGTAATACAAGGTACTTATCTAATTACATAGTTTCACTTATTCTACCCTTTCGGGTGTGCAAATCTTTCTGTTCTTTTGTAGTTATTTTATGTACTAATTCAAAACAATCACTCAATATTATTAGACTAACAACATTAATTTTACTACAGTAATTAAAGTACACTATGATAAAAATTATACAAAATTAAAAAATGTTCAATCAATTAAAATATTAATGTTTACAGTAAAATGTCAATGTCAATGTCAATGTCAAAATTATAATAAACTAATCCATGAATCAAAGAATCAAAGAATCAAAGCATTTAATCAGTATGTAGGCATTATAAATATACGCACATATACACGTCAAAATCATAAATAATAAAATAAATCATAACCAATTATCAAGTAAACATAGCAAAAGCAGAATTTAACGCTTTGAATTAGAAAAAAAAGTAATGAACCATTCAGCTGTCATCCAATCGTTTACGTCAGAATATTTAAAAAAAAATTAAAGTAGGTTAAAACCAACCATACATGTAACTGTGTGTTTCAGTACTTCAGACAATTTTTATATAAAAAAAATAAAAAAGTGAAATAGTGAAACACAACATAGAGAAACGCATACCGATCACAGTACATATCATGATCCAAATGGAACTGATAGTCCGTCTGTCAGCTGCATAATATTTTTTAAATAAAAATGGCAAGCCTAGAAAGAAAATCTGCGGACAAAAGGGGAAAACTGAATGGCTGTTGAATCTACCGGTGTTTCGGAAATACATGAATGTCAATATTGAAATTAATGTCAAATATTATCGCTTAAATGTCAAAAATTCCTCTACACTATAAAAGTTGCGTTCAAGAAGCCATTCATGCAACTTAATTTTAAATTGTCTCAGTTGTAAATTTTTTAGCATTGTAGGAAGTTTATTATAAATTTTTATTGCCATGCAATAAGCATTTTGAGAATAAATATTTAATGTACATTTTGGAAAATGTAGTCTATTTTTATGACGTGTGTTTTTTTCAAATATCTGCATGTGTGTTGAAATACATTTTATTTTCCTTCACAAATACACACATCTGTTATATATACAGGCTTGGCAGGGGCAAAATTTTTAACTGTTTAAATAATGGCCTACAACTGTCCGTTTGCCAAGCGTTGAAGATGGCTCGAATGCATTTTTTTTGTACTACAAACGCCTTTAATACATTTACTGAATTGCCCCACAAAATAAGACCATAGCTAAGCACTGACGCAACATATCCGTGGTAAGCGGTTAATGCTGCGTCGCGAGATATTGTTTGCCTCGCCCTTCGAATTGCAAACACAAATCTATCTATTTTATTACAGACATTTTGCACATGATTTTTCCAGTTCAAATACTGATCCACAGATAAACCCAAAAATATTGCGTTATCAAGTTGCTTTACTTTTTCATTCATATATTGGATATCTAGATTCAACGCCGCTAAAGAAGTTTTCACTCCAAAAAATAAAACCGGCTAAGTCGAGTTGGACTCGCCCGCCCAGGCTTTCGTACCAACGTTGGTTGGTACCAATTAAGCTAGACCTCTAAATTGTATAAGCGCTTTGAATATAACTCAGAGGCCTATATTAAATTGGCGAAACTATGTATGTATGAGGACACCCTTTAATTTTCAACTTTTTTTATTTTTTGGAATTTTTCCTTTATTTGTGCTGTAAGACCTTGCTTCTGGCCAAATTTCATGATTCTAGATCAACGGGAAGTACCTATAGCTTTTCGACCCAAAACCTATAGAGTTGGTTGAACGGTTGACCTAGAATGGTCAATTTTTTGAAAAGTTGAAAATACTAACTAGTTTTTGCGAAAATCTAAATTAGCCCATATCTTTTCATCATGTTGACTCAGGACCTTGACTTTTATACACCTTATAGGGACTATAGACCTCAGTATCTGGTATAAATTTCAACTTGCTAGGTCTACCCGTTCCTGAAAAAATCGACGGTGTCACACGGACAGACAGACAGACAGACAGACAGACGGACAGACAGACGGATAAGAAAGTGATCTTATAAGGGTTCCTTTTTTACCTTTTGAGTTTCGGAACTCTAAAAACAGATTAATCGATAAACTCCTGCTTTTCTGAAGGCGTTTAAAAACGACCCGACTGCAGATGTCACTTTACTGACACGGTACTTTGGCACTTACAGCAACCATGCAAGGATTTCATCACCATATTTGTATTCATTAACAAATGACAAAGTTGCAGCGAAGCTCTTCGGGCTGCGATGATGGACATCGCGATGCTGCGTTTGTTATACTCCAGTTGAAGTATGTAGTTGAGTTGGTCATATTTTTAATAATTAGTGGTGAAATATAAGTTAGTTTAATATTAGTTCATTTATTTGAGGACAGATTTCTCCACTGTTGTACCTGATGTAAAATGATGGTTCTCTGAAATCGCAAATAGCAGTGAGCTAATTAAGCTATAAAGACATTTTATTGCCTGCAGATAATAGTTAATTGTGGGTTTACTATACTCGTATCAATATATTCATTTATTTATATATCTATATTTTTGCTATCTCTGAGCAAAATTACAGACGATACTGCTCAGAAATTCTGCAGTAAAGAGATTACAAAGAAACAATCTAACTTTTGGGCAAACATAGAATTGATGTCGGAAAACTATAAAAATAAACAAATAAAACTAAAATTAGCTGTGGGCTAATATATACGTATAAGCTGATGAGCCGTGACTTATGACGATGATAAGAGTAGGGACTGTTTTTAAGATTGAGGTTTCGATGTAGGTACCTATCCAGAAATGACTGACATTACCTTTGGAAGACCAGCTTTCACCAGTCTTAAAATACAGTTTTGCAGTTGGGCTTAGTTAAATAAATATTGAGGCAGTTCTCTATTCCAGTAACTGGAACAACTAAACAGACCGTCTTAATGAATCGTGGTGCTAATTACGCGCGCAGGACTGTCGTCGACGACGCCATAAATATTGTAGACGCCTCAGACTACCATAAAAAAGGCAGACAGATTCGTGCCGAATACCCGAGTGACCGCAAGTTCAGTAATACTAAATTCTTGAGTAATAAGTAGGAACTAGCGACCCGCCCCGGCATACCACGGGTGATCCGATTGCTACCAAATTTCACATAGGACAACCTGGGCAAATCTAAATATAGCCTGAAATACAAAATATCTTGATCGTCTTTTGTATTATATTCGTATTTGGAAATTTCATCTAAATCACTCTGGCCGTTGTAGAGTCCATAAAAAACATACACACTCACACATCAATTTATAATAGAATAATCGGCCAAGTGCTAGTCGGGCCATGCGAAGTGTAGGGTTCGGTAGTAGCTTGTTATTCAATGCAAGTCTTTACCCGTTATACACAAGCAACTAGGTACTCCGTCTTCGTCACTTTAAAGGATTTATTCTAAGGATTTTGTATTTGATACAAAATTATCCAACACCCAAGTTCAACGACTATTACTGCTAAACTAATAATGTTATCTTAACCGCTATAATTTTCCTTTTAAGCTCATGAAATTATTATCACGAATTTTTCCAGATTTTTCAAGCCAGCAGTTTAGCTTTTAGAGGGGGGGGGGGGGACGCCCTACTGGAACAAAAATTTGCACTTTAAAGTTTTATATTTCGTAAATGGAGCATTCAATCGAAAAATGGTATTAGCAACTCTAGTCATTTTAAAAGACCTATTCAACGATACCCCACACGATGGCGTAGACGATGAAAAAAAAATCATCCCCACTTCATAGGGGAGCTACCTAATAAAAGTAATTTTCAATATTTTTATAAAAACGGAACCCTAAAAGGTTCCGACGAATTGAGAAGCTCCTCCTTTTTTGTGAAGTCGGTTAAAATAAAATAAGTATTGATACTCATAAATACAAAAAAAAAATTCAACCGACTTCACAAAAAGGAGGAGGTTCTCAATTCGTCGGAATCATTTTATAATTTTTTTTTAATGTATGTTCACCGATGTTCTTAGGGGATTCTTAGGGGAACCCGGGGATTCTTAGCACCCCCCGCCCAGCCGTTAACGTGACCGCCGCCGTGGTCAGGAATAGCAGGGCGGCCGGGAACTGGGGGCCGCGGCTTATTGTGACTTTCCATTTTGGTTCTATCCCTTGGGAGGGACATGCCCTAATCGCCACGCTGGGCAAACGAGCACGTTGTTCCGGAACCGATTGCCGTAGATGGAATCCCACTCGAAGTTGTCACTAAGTATATTTACCTAGGGCAGACGCTCCAACTTGGCAAACATAACTTTGAGAAGGAAATCCAGAGAAGAATTCAGCTGGGCTGGGCAGCATTCGGAAAACTCCGTCGAGTTTTCTCGTCACCTATACCACAGTGTCTAAAGACAAAAGTCTTTAAACAGTGCATCCTACCTGTGATGACATACGGAGCCGAGACGTGGACACTCACAGTCCGACTGGTCCACCAGTTTAAAGTCGCTCAGCGAGCTATGGAGAGAGCTATGCTCGGTATTTTTCTGCGGGATCGAATCCGAAACGAAGTAATTCGCCAGAGAACTAAAGTTATCGACATAGCTCAACGGATTAGTAAACTGAAGTGACAGTGGGCTGGTCATATCTGCCGCAGGACTGATAACCGTTGGGGTAGACTTGTCCTAGAGTGGAGACCGCGAATCGGCAAATGTAGCGTAGGACGTCCTGTGACCAGGTGGAGCGACGACATACGCAAAGTGGTGTATGGGCAGTGACTGGAAGAGAAGAGCCGAAGATCGGGCTCAGTGGCGCATCTTGGGAGAGGCCTACGTCCAGCAGTGGACTGATACGGGCTGATGATGATGATGATGATGTTCACCAATTACTCAAAGATGCCTGAACCGATTTGGTAAATTCGTTTTTTGTTTTTAAGGGTAACCTTTCCAGGTCCCATTTAAATTTTAACGAAATCGGTTGAGCTGTTTTTAGGGTTCCGTACCCAAAGAGTAAAACGGGACCCTATTACTAAGACTCCGCTGTCCGTCTGTCTGTCTGTCTGTCTGTCTGTCTGTCTGTCCGTCTGTGACCAGGCTATAGCTCATTAACCGTGATAGTTAGACAGTTGAAACTTTCACAGATGGTGTATTTCTGTTGCCGCTAGAACAACAAATACTAAAAACAAAATAAAGTTACAAATTAAAGGGGGTCCCCATACTAAAAACGTGTTTTTAAACGCCATCTATCTAATTAGTTTCGGCAAAATGACATAGATGGCGCTAGTAAACGAGCCCCGTCTTTCTAGATCGCGACCAAACCAAATATTCTTGGTAATATCAATTAATCTATACTAATATTATAAAGAGAGAACATTTGTATTTTTGTATGTTTGTAATGATTTGGTTTAAAAAACTACTGGACCGATTTAAAAAATTCTTTCACTAATATATAGAATGGACTTTCGAAATGAAAAAAGGCTATATATTATCCCGTTTACATCAAAGGTACATCCGTGGAGACCTAATTTGCAAGCTAAGTCGACAAAAAAACACGTTTCTTTCGAACGCTGCTCAATTGAAAATAGATAGAAGAATATTTTCTACGGATGAGTTGTACAACTTAATAAGACCTACAAAAAAGTCTGCGACAGCATATGTCTATCTCCTAAGGTTGACTCACAGTAACCATTTTAATCTTTAATTTTTTGTTAAAAAATATTACATAACTTCCAAGGCTATTTTCAAGTATATAGTATTAATCCTTATCCAAATAATTACGTTAATTAGCTTGGCCACATATTATTGATTAAAAATGTCCTTCACAGTATATAATTCAAATGAAAACTTTAGAAGATATCACAGATTTCACATACACGCATCGCAAAATTAATAAAATATTTGCAGTGAAACCACAGATTAGGTCATAGTTACTACGAAAATATTATTATAGGCTTAGCTATTCTGTAGATCCCCACCGATCACAATCAATTTGAAGTCAATATAGTATAATAATATGATCTATTGTGTAAAATAATAGTGATCTATATGTATAATAATATAATATTTAAACCACCCCGACCCGATTGATATATGTATTAATCTTTTCATTAAAAGCATTCCAATGACTCTAAACACGACATTTAAAATATGAGCTATTAGTTGGTGAGGATTTGAGTATTCTGTAGAGTCAATGCTTCCATATTCTTACAATATCGTTGAAGAAGAAGATTTTAGAATTGATCAGACCTATGAAAGTTGATTTCATAGCGCAATTAACTAGAAAAAAGCTCTTAGTTTTATAACAATAGAACGAATTTTCATGAATCAAAGCTAAGAACACTCGATGAAGACATCTACCAAACAAAAAAAAACTATCAATAATAAAATCAAAATTGGTTCATCCGGCTGGGTGCTAAGATGCTATGCAGACACACAGATACACACGTTAAACGTACAATACCCCTACTTTTTGCGTCGGGGAACGCCGTAAGGTTACGGCGGCAGATGTTCTCCTTGGTGTTAAGCTACTTTTCAACCGACTTCCAAAAAGAAGGAGGTTCTCAATTCGTTTTTTTTCTTTTTTTTGTGTGGATGTTACGCGATTACTCCGTCAATTGTGAACCGATTCGAATGATTATTTTTGTAATCGGTAGGGTACGTTTCTGAGGTGGTCCCATTGTAATTTTATCGAGATTTGAAAAGGTAGGTATGTTTTTTTTTTCTTTTTTTTGTGTGGATGTTACGCGATTACTCCATCAATTGTGGACCGATTCGAATGATTATTTTTGTAATCGGTAGGGTACGTTTCCGAGGTGGTCCCATTGTAATTTCATCGAGATTTGATAAGTATCTCCAGAGATATGACGATAAACGTCTCAAACTTGCTACTGAAATTGACTCGCGGGGCATAAAAGTCGGTTGTTTTAGTTTTTAAACTATCTTAATTATTGGTAGATTTAATGATTCCACTACCACTGTACGAAAACCCATGATTCATGAATGCACATAAAACTTTCATTGGTGGGTATATAGCTAGGATTAGAACCAACGACCGTCGGGTCAGAATCAGGGTAACTATCCTTCACGCCAAAGGGCCGTCCAATATCACTACGTAAGTATCATAAAACAAATTCCATCACTGCGTCTGTCTGTCTGTCTGTCTGTTCGCAATAATCTCAATAGCTACTGAACGGATTATCATGCGGTTTTCACCAATAGCCAGAGTGTTTATGAGGAAGGTTTTGGTGCATAATTCGTTAAGATTTTGTGTAAATTGGTTGAAATATGACGATGATTGTTAAATATGTTAATATTTTATATTCGATGCAATAAACTGATGCAAATTTTGTAGGCATATATGTTCTACCCGTGCGAAGCCGGGGCGGGCTGCTAGTCAAATATATGAGGTTGAAACTCTGTTGTTTCGTATTGTACGGAACCCTCCCTAAGTGTGCTATAAGAGACGCGATGCTGACACGCACTTGGCCAGTTTTATTAATATATCAACATTAGTACTACGATGCATTTATATACCTCGACGACATGCTACTAACTACAAGCTACTTTGACTAGCGTGATCTTTGAAGTCGGTTCTTTTGGTTTTTTAAACGATCTTAAATTATTAATATCTTATAGTCTAGCGTTTGACCACTATCCCAACTGTTGGCAAAGATGATGCGGTCGAGGATGGTAGCACGCTAGGTTTGGACCGAAAATTTGCTCTCAAGGATTGCTGCCGGAACACATTTAGATGTTTTGGCGACAGATTTTCTAACTTGAGGCGGACACTTGATAGTGTCCTACCTACCGTGCGGGGGTTGGGGATTTCTTAACGATGTTTTTCCTTTACTGGAACACTGTGAAAAGCGCACACAAATTTTTCTATAGAAAAATCCATTAGTGCACGGCAGGGATTGAACATGATACGTTTGGCGTCAAAGCCGACCATTCTCCCAACACCTAGGTGTAGGTGTTGGGAGAATGGTCGGCTTTGACGGGCCCTCAAAAAATTTTAGTAATTGTATATTTATATATATATATATATATTTGGCTACAATATTTTTTTCCTTCACCGAAGGGCCACTGTGAAAAGCGCACATAAACTTTTCGATAAAAAAACTGGCCAAGTGCAAGTCGGACTCGCACTCGTAGGGTTCCGTAACACAGTTAAGTATTCCATAACTATGATTTTTCGCAACTACAAAATTAACTTTGTTTATCATAGTGTTTGTATGAAAAACAAAGTTATCTTTGCGGTCGCCATATCTCTAAAACTGCTGGCTGTATCTCGTTCAAACCAATTTTCTTTGTTAGTTTTTATTGAGATCTACAGCATATATTTTTTTTAGATTTTTCTCTCTCATACTTTAAAAGTTAGATGGGGGGACACACATTTTACCACTTTAGAGGCGCCTATCTTTCAAATGATTGACTTTGAGAAAAAATTATTTTACGAACCTCAATGTCATTTTTGAAGACCTATCTATAAACACCCCACACGTATAGGTTTGAAGAAAAAAAATGTTTTTTGTTTCAGTTCCATGTATGGGATGCCCCTTAAACTTTTATTTTTTTTATTTTTGTATAAAAATCGGAAAGCGGTTTACAGAATACATCTACCTACCAAGTTTCAATTCTGTAGTCCTAACAGTTTCGGAATAAAATGGCTGTGACATACGGACGGACATACAGACAGACAGACATGACGAATCTATAAGGGTTCCGTTTTTTGCCATTCGGCTACGGAACCCTAAAAAAGTCCATTGGTGCACGCGGGGATTCAAATTGATAATTGAGGAAAAGTTTTTTTTACATCTGATAGGCTAGCGTTTGACCACTATTTCGCCTGGTGGTAAGTGACGACGTGGTCGTAGGTGGTGACCACCTTAGGCCCAGAATGGTCTGACTTATAATGTCTGTGCTGCCGAACACCGCAAAGTTTTGGCGCCAGATTTTCTCCTTGATGGTGTTAAGCAAGTCAGTTGGTAGCAAGTCAGGCGGAACACACATCTACCACCTATGGAGTTGATATTATACTGCCATTGTTTTCTATTTCCTGTAAGTAGATAATAAGAAAACGCATACGAGAAGTAAGGTTAAGTCCTTGGCAGCCAGTTCCCATTCTAGCTTGCTTTCCGCGATCGTATCGTCACCTACCTACTGATAAAATAGTGGTCAAACATCATCGTCATCATCAGCCTGTGTCAGTCCACTGCTGGACGTAGGTCTCTCCCAATATGCGCCACTGAGCCCGATCTTCGGCTCTTTTCTCTTCCAGTCACTGCCCACCGCTTTGCATATGTCGTCGCTCCACCTAGTCACAGGTCACGTCCTACGCTACGTTAGGACAAGTCTACCCCCGATAACTTTAGTACTCTGGCGAATTACTTCATTCCGGATTCGTTCCCGCAGAGAAATACCGAGCATAGTGGACCAGAGGGACTGTCCACGTCTCGGCACCATATGTCATTACAGGTACGACGCACTGGTTAAAGACTTTTGTCTTAAGACACTGCTGTATAGGCGACGAGAAGACTCGACGGAGTTTTCCGAATGCTGCCCAGCCTAGCTGAATTCTTCTCTGGATTTCCTTCTTGAAGTTGTGTTTGCCTAGTTGGAGCGTCTGCCCTAGATAAACATACTTAGTGACAACTTCGGGTGGGATTCCATCTACAGCAATCGGTTCCGGAACAACGTGCTCGTTGTACATGACTTTAGTTTTATCCAAATTCATCAGGAGACCGATGCGACGAGAAGAATCACCTTGGCCATTCAACATCCTTTGTAGATCCTACAGCGTCTCTGCCATAATGACGATGTCATCTGCGAATCGTAAGTGAGAGATATACTTGCCGTTGATGTTAATGCCACGATCTTTCCAGTCCAACGTCTTAAACATATCCTCCAAGACGTTAGTGAACAGTTTCGGGGATATGACGTCCCCCTGTCGCACTCCTCGACGCAGGTGGACATGTTTATTCCCTGGTTTTGTACTTGTACAGTCATCGTTGCGGCATTATACAGACATCTCATCACTTCGATATATCGCCAGTCGACTTGGCAACGCTGTAAGGACTCGAGAACGGACCAGGTTTCGATTGAGTCAAAGGCCTTCTCATAGTCCACAAATGCAAAGCACAGAAGCCGATTGTACTCTTCGGTCTTCTGTACAATCTGCCGCATCATGTAGATGTGGTCTATGGTGCCGTAACCGCTTAGAAATCCGGCCTGTTCCAGAGGTTGAAACTCGTCAAGTCTTCGCGCAAGACGGTTCGTGATGACCCTTGAAATCAGCTTGTAGACATGGCTCGGAAGCGAAATCCGGCATACTCTTTAACAATATTGTTAAAGAGTATTTTTAACTCAGGCAAACTCTGCAATTAGGTGTAAAAACCACTTTGAGAAAGAGGCCAATAGAAGGATACAGCTAGGCTGGGCCTCATATTGGAAACTACGTCGAGTCTTCACATCGCCAATCCCACAATGTCTCAAGACGAAAGTGCCCGAACGGGGGCAGAAACGTGGACACTCACGGTTGGTCTGGTCCACAAATTTAAAGTTGCTCAGCATGCTATAGAAAGGGCTATGCTCGGAGTTTCTCTGAAGGATCGATTTCGAAACGAGGTGATCCGACAGAGAACTAAAGTCATCGACATAGCCCATCGAATTAGTAGACGCCCTCAGACTAGGTGGAGCGATGATGTTCACAAGGTGGCTGGCAAGAGCTGGATGAAATGATATATATACATTATTTAGATATTATGGTTACCTAATAAAAGTACCTAGTAACTATTAAACTCACTACTATTTACTGTCCACAGTCTCGTAATTATCGTGGCGATCTACGTGCGTGAACTCTCTGAGAAATCGGACATTCACGAAACCATATAGGTTGAGACAGATAACAGTAAATAGTAGTGAGTATAATAGTCGGTATATATATAATCATGATCAAAACTCACTTAGGGCCAGTTTCACAGGTTACTGATAGCGCTAATATAAAGAAATCTGATAGATTTTTGACAGCTTTAATTATATATGTCATGTGTCAGATAACTATCTAACGCATTATCAGGAACCGGTGTATATGGCTGTCAGCCTTTTTATTTCGGAAAACAATACAAAGATAATATACATATTCATATCACAAAGTATTTGACGCTTGGTTCTCCTTTGTATATCCGTTTGCCAGTCGGCAATGGGCTCCTCCAACCTTCTCCATTCCTTCATCATTTATCACTCATTCATTTATGGAGAAAGTAAAACTCACAATATCTATTATTAACCTGAAATAAAGTGCGATTTAAGCTCATTTCTAAGCATTCCCATACTTAACTGCTTAACTACTTCGGTACTTCCCTCTAACCCAAACTTACGCAATAATTTTTTTACGACTATTTCATTCATTCCGTTCCAAAGCATTTTAATCTCAACATTCTCCATTCATTTTGTTCGGAACCCGTCGACCGTATCGGTGCTTGTGTAATGTTCCGGTCTTATTTTATCTCTATCGCACCTGTAGTATTGTTGTATGTCTGACTCGCTCTACAGTCCTTTGTGTGCAGTGATTAGGGGCACGTTCCTGAGAAAATGGCAGATGTTAGAAAGAAGTTGTTTGCAGGAAGTTTCTGTTGACAATCGGGGATTAGTCGACTTTGGAAGGATTACAGCGGTCTTTACTTTGGTTGTTGAAATCCTAATGTGATTAGGTACTTGCTATTTTGGTTTCTGGCCTTGTTTTTTTTTTTTCATCAATTCGGAATGAATCAAAATAAAATATTAAAGATCTTTTATCCTCACAATAGTGTTGATGTCAATCCAATGACTATAATCCATTACAGATTGATATCCATAAATCAGCTATAAATAAAATACACATTCAATATTTATTTTACTCCACCACTCTACCTACCAAAATTTAATTTCCTTTGAAAAATGTTTAAGCCATTCATAAATGCAATCCGTCCACAAAAAGACATAACCCTCCTTCTTTCGCAGTCGGGTAATAAAATCACATGAAAATAATAAATAAGGAAGTGGATATAATTCAAAAGGGCGACCAAACAATACGACTAATGATATAAACGCAACAATAAATAAATTAACGCCTCCCAATCGGTATAATGACACCAACGCCCACCCGCGTCGGATCCCCTCTATACAAATCACTGTATTCCGAGAACTCCAATTCACAAAATGACTAATCACCTGTAGGTGCCGAACAAAGCGTAGGTTGATCAACTGCCTAACAAACACTTAACTACCTACTTGTAATAAAAATGAGACCGGTGCTAAAATTATAAACAAAAATTTAAAAACAGAACATCTTAATAACGTCCCACGCAAAACGATTAAAGAAAAATGAAAAAATGCTCGGATTTCGAAAACAGAATGTGGTTATTAACAGCCAGTTTATACACAATGGAATTCCGAGGCAATGTGCTGTGCGTTGCAATCGCGGTATCACGCGACACTTTTCCCGCTTGGCTTCCGTTGTTCTCCTCGATATAATCTCTATGTGCTTTATGATCGCCTAGTACTTGTCACCGAACTGCGCACCATATGGTGCGCTGGTGACGTTTTTTTTCTTATCTACAGACTTATCTGGGGCTTATTGTAGCGTGGTCTTGCAGACACTGATATGTAAAGAAACTTGTTTTCATTGTATATTCAACTGGACTGGACAAACGTCTATAATCAAATCAAGATGGTAAAGAAATATTTATGTTTCTGACGAAATGTTTTTGGTTTTAGTATTACCTGAAAAAAGTTCTGCAATATGTCTATATTATGTGACTAGAGGTCAGGTTGTAACGCTCTTTGCATTGATGTCTAGATTCATAAATCTTACAATCTTTCTCGTAAAGTTGCAATTCAAGCTCCTGCTGAGTCTAAAAAAGGCTAAATCCTATTTATACGTCATAAATTTTCTCTAGCTCCTGGAAAAGTTCGCAGACGGCAAGCGTTCGAAAAGTTGTCCTGTGACTGTAATTGTAGCCAAACTTCACATTTTAGTGCATTCTCCTTACCAGGGGGGGGCCGCCTTCGATTATAGTTAAGTCGTAAGAGAAAGTAGGTCCTACTTAATATGTGACTCGTAAGAGCCGGGTGGCATCGGCAACGCGAAGTTGGTAAGAATCTTTGCAAAAAAAAAATCTAAAGTAAAGAGGATGCTCATGCTCTCACCGTAAATATTGCCATTAATCAAACCTGTGGTAGGTACCTACCTATATCAAAACGACATATAACAAGAAAACCGACGATAGGTAATTGAAGTCTGCAAAACATTTAACTCGCTCGACTACTTCTGCCGATTCTAGGCAAATCATTATACTAAATATTACTGCGCAAATTACAGTCTTAAATCATCAAAGATAAGCTTGGAATTTCAAGAGAGAAGCCGACTTGCGTCATTACGCGTTTCAAAGTTAATTTGAAACCGTATGGTTACGGGCGAGCGTATGTTTTATGTCAGCGTGAGTATGGGTGTACGATTTTTGAGGTAGTGTGTGTGATCGTTCAATATTCTGAGACATGCGCAGTGGTAGCTACCGCCATCTGTTGACAGCCACGTGGTTCTAGCGTCAGACCGCATGCGTGGCTCGATCGATCCGTCACCTTGACTGGTTAATAGATTCATGTACACGACTGGCACGTTTCGTTCATAAGAATCGACAGTTTATGCGCCGGGTGACGCTCGATTGAGATATCAAGACGTTGACACCGGGAATGTTCTTGAATGATGAGTGGAATTTCTTGAACGTTTTCTATTTCGATTCAATGAGGCAGCTCTGTGATAGCCCTTTGTTTTTTTTTCTTCCGTCGGCTTTTATCCGTTTTCATTTATTGCGCACTATTTTACATTGCTTGTCTTAAAATATTTTGGACATATCTAAAAACAATTTGACTCTCGTACCTATACGGTACTAATACAAATTTTACACATATCATGATACTGGCTGGCGTACGTACGTTGATTCATGTTGATTTATGTTCAATAACGTTCAATTAAAATATAACCATTATTTAAGCAAGACCCCAAAATAAAACACCAAACACCACAAACAACCAAGATAATTCGAATCAACAACTTCGAAACAAAAACACAAGGTAGCTAAGTACCTAGAGTACCTAACTAGTAGTTAAAGTACAAGGCCCATAAAAACTTGAAACCGATGATAGCACAATATCGCATTATGTACAATTTTGATAGAATGAATAGAATGACGGCATCTCTCGTCGTCTGAACGTTCGTCCCAAAATAGCTTTAAAACGATATGATAATATACGTTCGATAGCCTATGGAACTGTGGTTGACGAGATACTAATACAATTTTAATGTAGTATCCTTGGATAAAAAGAATTATCAACTAATCGGAGTCAGACACAGAGAGAGAGAATATATATATATCTTTTGGGCAAGCGTGCTAAATCTTGGACCACATCGTTACTAAACAGGTGAGATAGTGGTCAATTGCTTGCCTTAAAAGAAAAGATAGAAAGAGAAAATGTTAAATATGTGCTGTCCAAAAGCACTGGTCACGTGAGTATCGATCAGGAAAACATCACAGTCGACGATCTGTATCCTTTTTTTGTGTTATCGATTATCCGCACAGGTTGAGAGTTAGGTACCGTTTATGAACTTATTTCAGATTTGTGAACTGACCAAAGTAGGTTGCAATTTGCGGTACCTATGCACAATTTGTTATGATAGTGTGTACATACATACCTACTTAGTAATTGCTTATTACAAGTACTTATTTTGAAAAGTTTTTCTTTTCAAAAACTCCTCAATGGTTTTCTGATTCCTCAGTGATAATGCAACTTCCTCGCTAAAGGTGATACAGATGTTCATAGGCGACGGTAGTTTCTTACCAAGGATGACCGTCTGATTTCCATACAAAAGTATAATGCACAAATTTGAGTAAATGAGTATGGAAATTGTACCACCTTCCGGTGCGGCATCGCACTAAGTATGGTTACAATTTCACATGGACGCTTGTTTCGAGATGCGACCGCATCTTGAGTCCGTTTGTGGTGGGACTTGGAATTGGGCAATGATCAAATTTCTAGATATCTATGATCAGGCTTATTGATTATAATGATGATGAATATTGTGACTGTCAACTGTTAATTAACCATGGATACAAAGAACTGAGATCAATTTTTGTGTGAGTAATATTTTGAGTAGTTTCTGGTTTCGAAGTTTAATAGTTGCAAGTTTATTTTAGGTAGACACTAGGTATAATGACATCATCTTTGTATATAGAATTGACATTGACAATAGTGAGAAACTTTTCTCCTTATATCTGCTTTACGTCGAAAGAATTGGTGTTAGTACAAACACAAGTTAAAATAAAGCCTCAGAAAGGCGCAGCCGTGCATCGCTGACAAAACCGGAGCACATAACATAGTTATGAACGAAATAAAATAGGTGCCTATGAACTCGTTTTGTGTGAATTTTGATTGGACTGGGATTTACACAGGAAAAAGTTCAACCATTTGCATTACTTAAATTACTGAATATTTTACCTCTTAATACTGCCACATATTATGCTAATTTGAATTGGATACATTCGAATTAAATAACTTCATTATGAATTTCAAAATAATTCGTGAGCTCTTTGTTCGCGGATAACTAGGAACGTGTCAAAAGTTTCCAATCCAATCCAAAAATTCCAAAAATAAGAGCATTGTGGATTACAAAGCAAGATCCAAGTCAAAAGTGAAGTAGTTTTCGGAATTTGTTTTTGATTGCTTATAAAAAGCCTTGCTGATTTGGATTTTTTTGTTTGTTAGAGTGAATCGGGGAGAGGGTATGAAGATGGATCCATACAAAAATAATCAAGATCCCATGGCAATTTTCAGAGACGTATCGAGATCATTAGAACACTGACTTCAAATATAATTATCTAATATTAGGTTTCTTTAGATTGTTACTACACTTTATATTTTTTGTAATGTATATGCATTCTTATACACATTTGATTATTTAACCCCGTGAGGCGTGGGTTCTAGTCCCATCAGTACGGTGAAATTTTCGATTGTATTTTAAGTAATAATGTATAAAATATATCTCACGCGACATTTGAAATCTTAGATCTTTCAAGTTAAGAAATAACTATCACGTAAAATTAAATATTTATCTTACATTATTATTTCAGTATTGACATTTTCATGACGTACCTAAATTACTGCTTGCCATTTGACTTCCCACACCAAAAATCAACAAAAAACAGGCACAAAAACTGGCAGCCTTGAGAATTCAGATAAGTTATCTGAAGAAACGTAAGATAGTGCTGCGACTGAGTATAAACATAATTATCATCAAACAAAATATAATAAAGACATATGCCAAATTGATTAAAACATAATCTTACGATGTTTTTTTTATATTAACTGCAAAGGTCATCAAGTCATCATAAATCTAGTACACTAGTTTCCCTATGAAATACAGATTTTGCATCTTACACATAATATATATTTATCATTGTATCATACATAATAATAATAGGTTCTAATTATTCTCGATGTACTTAATGCATTTTTAAAGTTTGACCAATCAGATTTTGCAAAGACATCTGTCCCTGTCGCATCTAAAAATAATTAAGTACTCTGGTTCAAAAGCAGTACTTATACTTAAAACTTTCTGTTAACAATACTTATTCCAACTCTCAGTTCTTTTATCTTTCGACATTGAAATGTCCCGTTTATTAAATACAGGGTTCTCGGAGTTTTTTGATGTTACTCCTTATCCTAACATAGCCTACCTCATATACTTAACTTTTTATTTAACTGTACCGTCTATCCGTCAACCGCAAGTAGAACTTCTTTAAAGGTTTTCAAAAGCGCAAGTTTTGCATTATTATGGACTGTACCACAGAATTTCAAGCGTTCAATATTCACATCCAACGCAGATAAATTACATATAATTTAACACATAATATTTTTGCACCTATCTACTAAAGGTTATCGACTACCCGATACATACGCGAATGAAAATATAACTTATTCTGGTAGGTACCAAACGCCTCGCCCCTATCCAAACCGCACATTTTACCGCCATACGTTTTCCGCGTTCACAAAATTCTAAAAACAAAATGCCTACCGCTATTTGTTGTTTAATTAAATCTCGTTCCTTCCTTAATTACAATACAAACGAACAATTTACCTTCAACTATGAATAACAGTGACGTTATAAAACTCAGGTGAGGCCTGTGGAAATCAAACAAACATTCGTCGGTCTGTACCGGCCGGCGAGCGACGGCGGAATTCGCAGGTAAACTTGCCGTCGAAGTACTAGGGTAACATGAAGTGAGAAGAGTTCGAATGAATTCCAAAGCCAGAAACGCCACAGATTACGGTACAGTATCTACGCCCCATGGCTTCTATAGATAGAATGGGAACGCCCACGCCCCTCTAAGGTTCGAATGTCTCCCCTTGTTTGAAGGGAAAAGACACGTAGTGATTGTTGGTTAATCTGTGGTCATGGTCAGTTTTGTACCTACGGACAGGTAGGTATTTTTTGTATGTGAATTGTTGTGAATGTTAGCTAAACAAGGTATCTATATAAACAACGTTTTAAACATGTGACACGCTCTAAACCGCACATTACGTTTGTTGATGGATAACCAAAGATAATGTTGGAGTGTCTGGAGTTTTGTGATAAAGATGTCTGAGAGTATATGTTGTTATTTTTGCAGTTCTCAATTCTACAGTATTGTATTATGTATTCATGTATTTAAACAAATTGTTAAGTGCTAACTAAGTAGTGGCAGAGCCACTACTTAGTTAGCACTTAACTATTTAGTCTATTAAAAAAACTAAATAACACACCCCGACCCTTAGAAGTTCATCTGATAAAAAAGTTGTTCAGACAAAAAAAGTTAAGTCTGTGTATACTTGAGGTTAAAAAAAAGGATCGTGACATTTTTGAACTTTTTCGTAATTGCTGAAATTTAAAAAAAAATTCCAATACCAATATCATGACCATTTTGAAAAAAAAACCAGCACTTAATTGACAAAAAAATCTAAAGGTAATCTAATCTAATCTATATTTATCGAACCTGCTCACAAAATTTCACTAGAAAAAAATCTCGACCCAATTCTCAACGAGTTGTTTTCCAACTATAGGTAGTGGATACTTACCTAGATATAAATTAATTACAGAACTGGTCTGTAGTATGATGTGCTTATCGGTGGAAATTATGAATTGGCATTTATTATCATTTCTATCTTTTCTCTTGAAGTCAGGTTTGGAAGACGGGTTGGGGGATAGTTAGCGGAAGTGGATTGTACTTACGAAAAAATGGCGCGTCTTCACGCCGTCCTTCTACTGCATGAGAAGTACGATTACATCTTACTTCGGTTTAAGATAGAATCGCGTATGTGTACTTACAAAATTTGGTGTTAGACACGGGTCAAGTGTTTGTCAATCTCAATTTAAAAAATGGGATTTTGGTAGGTAGGTACTAAGTGCAATAGGTTTTTATTTGCACGTTATATCTAGTCAGGCGTTTCGCCTCTCTCTTACCTGTACCCTTAGTACGAGTATTCATCGTAAACGCTTTTAACAGATCTCACATAGTTTTCGACTTATTCTGGCTCCCTGATTGGTCTAAATTTAGTGAAGTGTAGTAACCACTAGAGGCGCTGTACCTACTGTTTTTCATACAAAATTTGTTCGATATCGAGTTTGTGAGATGTAGCACGCTTGCTTGAATATAACTTTTTCTTCATTTCATCATCATACCTTAAGTACTAAAATAAAAGACGACAGGACTATTATCACTACATCCCTGCCAATGTTTTGTCTTATTTATAATTTAAGATCGTTTAAAAACTCAAAGAACCGACTTCAAACGTCACGCTAGTCAAAGTAGCCATGTAGCCAGTAGGTATATAACTTATCATGTCATCGAAGTATACAAATGCATCGTAATACAAATGTTGATATATTAAAAAAGGCTCAACCGATTTCGTTAAAATTCAAATGAGACCGCCTGGGAAGGGAAGAGGGAACCTCCTCCTTTTTTGGGAAGTTGGTTAAAAATATTTGGAACCTTAATACAGTAGCGGTCTAATTAGACAATAAGAATGCGTTCTTATATAAAAGATCAGCTGAGCCTGAAGGCAGTTTATAGATAGGTAGGTATTTTTATGGGTTTACACACCAAGTAAACGATCGCCAGCGAAGACGAAGAAGAATTAATTAATGCTCATGAACTCATTCGTCCCTGTGTGACGCTTGGAGCTGGTTGACTAACCTAGGGTTAATAATTGGTCCTAAAGGTATAAAGGCCGGTATGAGGAAAAACATCATTAAGCTCGTTAAAAAAATCTCCCATGGATGATGACTAATGACCCCAGTATTAAGGTAAGCGTCCACTTGTCGGTATCGTACGCATCGGACGTATCGCACGCAACGGATCGTAGTATTCTTTGTATAGAAACTCATATAAGTGCGTCCACTTGTCCGCATCGTACGCATCGCACATCGGCAATGCCGACACCGTTGCTCCGAGAGGCAACTTATGCGATGCGTGCCGATGACGTCATACGGAATGCCGATCAATGGACGCACCCCGCGCGCTCGTTCTGCATCGTCGGCCATTTGCATTTAGCCATTCAGCAGAGTCCACACGTGCGCTCACTACGAAAATCCGAATGAACTGGCATCGTCAATCCGTATGCTGGTACTTACCTTCGGTAATCCGTACGCTGCTAATACAGTGGACGCACTGTGAAAAATTTATCCGTTTGTTGCGATGCGTCCGTTGCGTTCAGTGCGGGCCTGTGGACGCTTACCTTTAATCATTCAGTAGGTACTACTACGTAGTACTATTAAGTATTCTGTGGTACTACCTACTAATAAGTAGGCTAAGTAATATGCATCATCAATATCAGCCTGTATCAGTCCACTGCTAGACAAAGGCCTCTGTGGCCTCTTCACATGCCAATGAGCTCGATCTTAACTACGAATCAGTAAGTTTAGCTAATATTCCTAAAATATGCATCTCAAATCTCAGAAACCATTTTGCCAAACTGCAACTATCTCGCGGCTTCCTTTCCGAAACGATTACTTTTCGAAAGCAAATGGGCGTGCCCTTCAACACAATCACACTTATCTTTCCTCTCTTTCCAGCCAATAGCACTTCAAAATTATAATCCTTTAGAAAAACTACGGGCACGTGAACAAAGACAATCCTCACACGATGAGAATGTGTCAGAACTCTGTCACAGCACAATTTATATAGAGTAAAACACCAATAAAATGTACAGCAGGAGTTTTGGCGGGAACGTGGAAAAGTGTGTGTGATCTCATTGTATTTTTTCCTAAAACTTGTGTTCTTCCGCGTCTTCTTCCGCGTCTTATTTAATAAATGTGGATTATTAACCATTAAGTGCCGGTGAATGTGTGCGAATGTAGGGAAACAGCACAATGTTGAAAAACATGCTATTTGCGTTCTCACCAAAATTCCACTGAAAACTTCAGTAAACACCACATCTTTACTGAAGGTATGACTTAAACTAGACTTTTACTTGAAAAAAGGACCTGAAATGTGACTCTGACCCATCTCTACGACTAAAATTCATAAAAACTTGAAAAATTTCAATACTTGACACTGGCTATATACACTAATCGTGTGAAGCCATAAAGAAAATAAAAAAATAAATAAAATTACAGCTGCCTTTCAAAAGAACCTGAACAATATATGTACTATTATTTATTCTGTGACAATATCGAAGAACGTAGGTCAACTTTTTAAGCTTGAATAAGTACCTATTCCAATCCTCACCCTTGAGTCATGATAATAACCCAAAATACTGTAGTTTAATTTCATCTACTTAGTAACTTCAACGTGTTTCAATATCAAAAGCTTGGGTTCCTTGGCCCTGAGTCGAAGGGCTTCAAAGGGCGTCAAGGGGCGGGGCAAGATGCACCGCCTTCGGGAGTGGCCCGTGAACGCCCCGCGGCTGAGCTCACCGGCTTACTGGCCACACTTCGCTGAGCGCTTTCGACTTTTTATGATTATTATGACCTTATTTTTTTTACTTTGTAATTTTGTATGGAATGTGGTTTAAGTGGAACGCACGGTTTTAGCTTGGAGCCGATGGTTTTGGCTTTTGTTAGGCTTTTGGTTTTAAGGTTATGGTTATATTTTGAGTTTTGGTTTTGAGATCGTATGGTTGATGTTTTGAGGGTTATATTGACATAGTTTTTTATTGATCACTTGAAAAAAATTCTACACATTAGAACATAAAAAAAAACCATTTTGGTAGTTATAAATTATAGGTTAGAAATTACTCAGTATTTTTTGTGGCCGGGATTAGATTACAGGTCTGGCGTATTCAAGGTTTTTTTACATGTCTGATAAGCTAGTGTTTGACCGCTGTCTCAACGGCCACGTGTCTTTTTCTATCAGATTGATAGTATCAGGCAGAAGTGACAATTGCAAGTACTAAAGTGAGGCAAATGTTGAATCATACTGCTACGAAAATGTAAGACAGTGGGTAGGTAGGTAGTAGTAAAATTCGCTAAGCAAGCTATAGAGCGAGCTAAAATGCTCTCTGTTTGTCTGCGATGTAAGTTTACCTGTCTATAGTTATACTATTTTCTTGTAAATTAATAAAATACATTTTATTCCATAATATTATCAACATTTTATAAAAATAATCAACTATAAAAGTGGCAATAGGCATTGGCCTATTGCTACTTTTATAGTTGATTATTTTAGGCTAGGCTAGGCTAAGGTGATGGCCTGGCGATGGAGAGGTCGTGAGTTCGATCACCACCCATTGCACTATTGACGTGAACCTTTACGTGAACCCACCCTAGACGCAAGCATATTTAGCTTAGTTGGAGGGATTAATAAGAACACTAGTAATAATACCCACATTCCTAGTAAGCTTTAAAAAATATCAACTGGGCTTTGTCCAAAGCTTTGACGCAAAAATCTCGAACACCTTAAAACTTGAAATACGTACTTCAGGCAACTACTATCGCCATCTGTCGGCGGCGTTGTAAACTAATGGGACATTGAAGGCAGAAACTACGATTTGTTTTTATTATTGCATTCAGACAAGCATTTGACCACTATCTCACCTGATAGTTACGATTCAGTCCAATATGATATCGTGCTTTTGAATCAACTAATTCTAAAAAGGAGGAGGTTCTCAATTCGTCCGTATTTTTTTTTAATGTTTGTTAGGTACACGATTAGATTATTACACCTACTCTGCCTATTGTGAACCGATTCAAATTATTATTTTTTCATCCGTAGGATCCATATCTCCAAAGTAGCATTGTAATTTCATCCAGATCTAATGAGTACCTCCAGAGATATGAAGATAAAGATTTCAAACTTGGTACCTACTGAAAATTACTACTCTGGAAACAAAGAGCCGAAGACCGGGCTCAGTGGCGTGTCTTGTGTGGGGAGGCCTACGTCCAGCAGTGGACTGATACCGGCTGATAATGATGAAAATTACTAACGCGGCATTTGAAGTCGGTTTGTTTCTTTAAGTAATCACGAATTTAAAATTATTTTTATATACCTATCTGACAGGCTAGCGTTTGACCACTATCTCGCGTGATGGTAGGCGACAATGTTGTCAAGGATGGTAGATAAACACGCTAGGCTTAGAATAGTAGGGCTGACTGGTTCTAGGGCCGTGCTGCCGAAACATCGTAAGGTTGTGGTGAAAGATTTTGTTCTTGATGGTAGTAAGCAATTTTTGTTAGCAAGTCAGGCGGAACATCGAGATAATGCTCCTTCCACCTGTGAAACCTGTGCTTGTCTGAAAGTGGAAGACGTTAGTAAGCCCAGTGAGCTAAAGCCCGGCGAGGGCTCGGTGGTGTAAGTGGTAAGAAAGGTCGGTAGAAAGGTGGCCAGCTACTCAACTCAACTAACTCAAGATAAAAAATGTGACGCCAAAAACATCTAATGTGTTCCGGCAGCTATCATTGAGAGCCAGTTCCCATTCTAGGCCTAGCGTGCTTACCATCTTCCACCGCATAATCACTTACCAACAGGTGAGATAGTGGTCAAACGCTAGCCTATAAGATATTAAAAAAGGCAGCATTAAATTTTACTAATCGATTTCTATGCCAGGCTGTTTACTCGCGACATAAGTAAAGCCTATATTCAACCGATTTCCAAAGAGGAGGAGATTCTCAATTCTTTTCCCTGCATCCGCAAGCACGGACCTACACGTGATCCCTGGGTGGTGCTAAATAGGTGACCACTGGGGAGATTCAGCCGTGGCTGGAACCACCCACTGAACAATGAAATATCGCCAATCAGTTCGCTGAATTACTTACCTAAGGCATGTAATAGTAACGCACTGTAGATTAGAATAAAGTCTGTTTAGTATCAAGCGCCTTCTCACAGTGACGTCTTTAAAATCTAGACAAGCACGATTCCATCTTAGATCTAATAGACCACATCTTCATTAAACATCAGGTGAGATAGGAGTAAAAAAAACGACTATTACATAGATACTATCCAGCCACAGTTTTAAAAACTGTGATCCAGCTTTATTTTCAACAGATTTCCAAAAAGGAGGAGGTTCAACCTTTCGTAAGATAGACGCTTGTGTAAAATGTGTCCCCCCCCCCCCTCAACTTCAAAAATAAGAGAGTGAAAATCTAAAAAAAAAATATATGCTGTAGATCTCAAAAAATACTATCAATGAAAATTGGTTTGAACGAGATATATTAGCAACCGCAAATGTAGCTTTGTCTTAACACAATGAAAAACAAAGTTATTTTTTGCTGGCAAAAAATGATAGTTATAAAATGATAACGATGATGAGTCCGACTTACACTTGGCAAGTTTTTTTTAATACGTAGTATACTTACATCTCTAAGGCGGTCCGGTCCTATTATCCATATCTATTCCGGACTAGTATATCTTCTGTGCTATTACAAAATTCATTGAGGTGTGATGAGTACTTATCTCCAGAGATATGGCGATAAAAATCTCAAACATGTTTAAATATTATGTTTCTTTGAAGTGTTACACACTTAATATTTTTGTAAATTGTTAAACACAATCGTACTAATTACGTAATAAGTAGTCATAGATGGCGCCACCAATGCATAATTGGGTTAACAAATGCAATCCACTAATTTCGTCGTAACGTTACTTCGCACCATGGCTTAATTGGCAAAGCACCGGAACATGTTATTCCGGAGGTTGCGGGTTCAAGTCCCGTTGGTACGATGAAATTTTGGATTGTGTTTAACAATTCTCAAACATGTTTGTGACGGGACTCGAACCCGCACCCCCTTGGGAAACATTCCCAGGTGCTCTGACCGTGCGATACTACCAATACGACAAAATTAATGGATTGAAATTTTAACAAATGATACTTTGAAAAAAAATTGGAATGCGTGTAACAATGTACAAATATATAAAGTGTCTACCTACTTCAAGAAACATAACGTGTTAGGTACTAATTATACTTGTACTGTTCATTATTCTGTGCTAATTAAAACATCACGCGCGAAATGTGAACTCGATTTTTGTTTTATTTTTAAACTACAATATCTTAATAATTTATAACTAGGTACCCTGACAGAGTAATGTTTATTTTTAACCGACTTCAAAAAAAGAATAAGGTTTCTCAATTCGACCGTAATTTTTTGTTTGTTTTTTTTTTTAATTTCTTTTTCGCGGATAACTTCGTCGTTTATGAACCGATTTTGATTATTCTATTTTTGTTGGAAAGGAGATATCCCCAGTGTAGTACCATGGTAATTTTATCGAGGTCTGATAAGTATTTCCAGAGATATATATATAAATACCTCAAAATTGGTACTTTTTTAAATAGCTTTTTGTTGTAAGACTACTTACCTACTTAGGTAGTTAGTCTTTAGGTAGTTACTTCTGGTCACATTTACTAAGAGCATATCATAATAAAAATACAACAGTTCCATCACTTACAAAACAATGTTCACCTTTTCATTAAAAACTGACCTACCCGCATGACTAAAATATTAATTGGAGTCGATTTAAGCGGGTTTTAACGAACCCTGTAATCATCCCCCCGTGGGGAGGCAAGGGGTGGGAGAGGAGAGTGGCTTGGGGAGGAATATCGACCAGGAGGGCTTACTTAATGCGTGCGGTTCCATAGGGATTTTGTACTACGAATAAAATTCGTAGTGAGATTTTTGTCTATTAATTTTAATAATGCACATTTTTTTTAATATAACGTTATCTGTATACTTATTACTTCCCCGTAATTTTAAAGCCCTCGACTACAGGTACGGATACACCGCGGCGTCCTGAGTCCGTGTGCGCGTTCGCGATCTGATTTTCAATCGTTTTTTGATTGCCGAAGATCGCGTTTGTGTGAACTGAACCAGTCGGTACAAATACTACTGCGCTATTTGATCGCCGCTGACATCGCGCACGCAGAACACTGCGATGTGGCCGTACCTTAAAGGCGTTTATCAAATTTTAGGTATATTATATCAATTGAGTCACTAGTTCTGCCCTGCGATTTCGGCCGCATTATTGAGTTCTTGTTTTATAAAAACGTTATGTTAATTAGTTAAATAAGTGATTCATAGTAAAATCTCATCAAATCTGTGTCTAAAAAGATAAAGACTTAAAAAATACCTATATATAGTGCCGCGTAAATTAGTTGTAAGTATTTTAGTTGTAGAAATAGGTTAGGTTTTTTTTAATTATTTATTCAATCACATACAATAACTACAAGTTCATTTTGATATTGTGCTAAAAACCCAATAGGTTTATCTTAGCACTTACACTCGACACACAATAATTATAGCTAAAAATGCCAGGTACTTAATTTAACATTTAAAATATGTATAATATACTAGCTGTTGCCCGCGACTTCGTCCGCGTCATAATCCTAATCCTAATTAGTCCTAATCCTAACTTAATATTATAAATGCGAAAGTAACTCTGTCTATCTGACTGTCTGTGTCACTTTCACGCCAAAACCACTGAACCGATTTTAATGTAATTTGGTACACGGATAGTCTAGAGCCTGAGTACCTAAGGACATAGGCTACTTTTTAATGCGAAAAGAGGGTTGTAAGAGGTTGAAAGGAGGGATGAAAAGTTGTATGGAAGTATCGTCATTTTTAAAGCTAGAAGCTTGAAACTTATGATTCGATATAAATTAATGTCATTCATTGTTTGTGAGGGGGAAGGGGGAGGGAGAAGGGGAAGGGGGAATGAGGGGAGGGGAGGGAGGGTGGAAGTGAGGGAAAATGGAGGGAAGGTGGAGTGTGGGAGGGGAAGTGGGGGGGGGGAGAGGGGGAGGAACGGGAGGGGAGAGGGAAGTTAGGGAAGGGGAGTGGGGGAAGAGAGACGGGGAGGGGAGGGGGAGTGGGGGGAAGAGAGAGGGGAGTGGAGGGGAAGTGGGGGAAACGGGGGAGGGGAGAGGGAAGTGAGGAGAAAGGGGGTGGAAGGAAGAGAGAGGGAGAGGGGAGGGGAAGAGGGAGGGAGAGGGAAGGGGGATTTGCGCGGCGTGGTATGGTGCGGTGTAGGTGGGATACGCATGTGTCTTATTTGTAAAATAATTAGCCTAAATATTTAAAAATGCTACCCAAAGACACTATTCCACACGGACGAAGTCGCGGGCACAGCTAGTGAAGATATAAAGTACTGTACGGTAAATCTTATTTTAAACACCAATTGTGTGATGGTAGCAGCTGTAGATGCAGTTGTAATTAGATGCAGTCCTGTCATCGCAAATGTCTTATAGAAGGAGATCCAGCTAGATAGTTGTAAGTATATTTGCATCTCTAATAATTGTCGACGATTATTGCTCGAAATTCATCGCTAGTCATGACTACCTACTAGAGACTACCGCCCCAGTTCTGGGGTCATCGTTTAGGTTCTCTCATACACGTTTAAATTCACGATACCAATAAGTAACTGTTGCTAACGTAGGAGCAGTATACCCAATACGGGGAGTATTGGTATATATGCATCTTGTAAATTTTCGTGAGATTCCTTGAAGTTTAACTAACCCACGTTCATAATCATTGATAATCATAGCACGTAAAGCTTACTGCGAGAGGTTCATTGCTGCAAACTAAAAGAGAGTGACAGCAGATAATCATTAAATACATTACAATAAGAACTATAGTCCCCGTCACGAGAAGCTATAAATTATGTAAACAAACATCTTTTACTAAGTAAACATTTTATACTGCGAGATAATAATAAATTGACCATATTCAATCGACATGAAATATAGACGGGTTATATGAAAGTAACAACCTATTTAATTTAGTCGGATCATATTTTAACGACGCAAAGCGCTATCGTTTGTGTTTCTTGGTACCGGACGCAGGGATTGTAAACTATCGGGACGCCATTTTGAAATAAACGCGTCATTCGAGTTTCGAGTTTATTTTCACAAATTCATTTTTTTTTGTTGGTCCAAATGTTGTGAACTCCTGAACACTTGTTTACATAATTTATAGCTTCTCGTGACGGGGACTTTACATATAAATGACAAGACCAATAATTGTATTTATTCTGTGGCCAACAATTTTCGGAACAACATAGGTAGGTACATTAATAATTAAGAGTTTTTTGCCCCGCGAGTCAATTTAAGTAGCAAGTTTGAGACGTTTATCGACATATATCTGGAGATACTTAGCAGACCTCGATAAAATTACAATGGGCCACCTCGAAAACGTACCCTACCGATTACAAAAATAATCATTCGAATCGGTTCACAATTGACGGAGTAATCATGTAACATAAAAAAAACTGGCACACGAATTGAGAACCTCCTTTGTGGAAGTCGGTTGAAAATAACTACTTACCTATGCGTTGAAATAAGTTTGTGCTAGTGTGCATCCCAAAAAAAAAAATCCATCCCTAAACCCTTCTAATAACAGGACTATCCAACACATAAACTTACATTAATAGCACTCACAGTTTTAATGGCACGCCACCCCCTGTACGCACCCTAGGGGTTGATAGGGGTGATGTTCCGATAGACAACTACGTTATTTATTGATGACACACACACGGGCATTGATTAACAGTAATAAAGGCATAAAGAGTTTGGCAGGTATTTAATAAAACATGCCAAGTGCGAGTCAGAATCGCGTCTCTTATCGCACACTTAGGGAGGGTTCCGAACAATACGAAACATAACAGAGTTTCAACCTCATATATTTGATTAATTGATATTACCAAGAATATTTGGTTTGGTCGCGATCTAGAAAGACGGGGCTCGTTTACTAGCGTCATCTATGTCATATTGCCGAAATTAATTAGATAGATGGCGTTTAAAAACACGTTTTTGGTATGGGGACCCCCTTTAATTTTTAACTTTATTTTGTTTTTAGTATTTGTTGTTCTAGCGGCAACAGTAATACACCATCTGTGAAAATGTCAACTGTCTATCTATCACGGTTAATGAGCTATAGCCTGGTGTCAGACGGACAGACAGACAGACAGACAGACGGACAGCGGAGTCTTAGTAATAGGGTCCCGTTTTACCCTTTGGGTACGGAACCCTAAAAATGTACTGATCTTCTCTACCAGTTCTTGCCCAATTTCTGCGTAAAATTATCGCTTCATGTGGCCAGATTCGTGGTCTGAACTCTAGAATAAGCCTGTCCTAATTTGTGTAGGTTTTGCGGCAACTATAGCCTGCACACTGTCTGTTTAGCTTGCAGCTAGCAGCTAGCTTGCAGCTTGCAGCTAGCTTTTGGTTCTCTGACGAATTCATTTGTATACAATCCCACAGAGAAACACCCAGTGGGCTCTCTCTATGACTCACTGTGGCATTTTAGGCCACTGACCGCACAGTTGGTGTACAGAACCTATTTATGATAACAAGTGAGATGTGATCAAACAGATCACAGGTGATAGGAGCATTATATCGATGTTCCGCCTGACTTGCTACCAAAAAGTAGCTTAGGTAGGTACCACTATTAAGGATAAAATCTGCCGTTATAACTTATGGTGTCCCGGTAGCCCTTGAGAGTCAGACCATACTAGGCCTAGCGTGTTCACCATCATCGACCACATCATCGCTCATCACCAGGCGCGGCAGTAGTCAAACGCTAGCCCGTCAGATGTAAAAAGATAGTCTATAACAAAAAATCATAGACAGCTTGTATCCAGTATCCACCCACTGATGGGGATGAGTTACCTCTTGTAAGTTAAGTCTCTTGCCCACTCCTCGTTTCTCGAATCTGGCTAACCATTCCGTTGAATACTGCCCAGTTTCTTCTTTCTTTTTTTCTTTCTTCCTTCCGAGAATCTTTCCTCAGACTCCATATTCAAGTTGGTCTTATCTACTTCTAACTCCACTCACTCTGACAGATTGCCGAAAAATGCATTATGCCCATCGAGGTACATGTAAACCAGAGGCGCCCGTCATAAACTGCCTAACGTGCCGTGCGGCGCGCGATCAGGCGTGAGGAGTACTTACGCTAAACTAAGCGAGATGTATATTCAGCACTACTTTTTATTTGAACGTAGAGCTAGTTCGCGTCGCCACATCTGGTACGTAGTAAATATACATCAATGATTATGCCCCTGGTTGTATTCAAATTATTTCAATCTCATCCGGAGGACTGACTGAATCAGTTGTGCCATTCCACATCCGTTGTAGCGTCAAAGGCGATCAAAGGATAACTGCGATAAATGTGGCATTCTACTTCAGCTCCGAAGTGCTGCGCTGCACTTCAATGATGTAATTGCCTATCGCCAAGTTGATTTTCTTTTGGACAGCCCGTTAGCGTGTAAGATAGATAACCTCTATTTTTTTTTTATATCTTATAGGCTAGCGTTTGACCACTATCTCACCTGTTGGTAAGTGATGATGCGGTCGAAGATGGTAAGCACGTTAGGCCTAGAATGGGAACTGGCTCTCTGCCGGAACACATTAGATGTTTGGTGACAGATTTAATAACTTGAGGGTGGTAGCTAGCCAGGCGGACACTAGATAGTGTCCTACAACCATGCTGGGGTTGTTGGTTTCTTAACGATGTTTTCCTTCACCGGAGTTTGATCACCTTCAACGATGTTTTCCGCACATACATTTTTCGATAGAGAAATCCATTGGTGCACGGCGGTTTGAACTCGGTACTTTTTGAACTTCGAGCCACGGCATCAAAGCCGACCGTTCTCCCGATTACGCCACCGGGCTCTCTACTTCTAACCCGGAGGTCGTTGATTCAAATTCCATCCGTGCACCAATGGATTTTTCTATGTGCATTCAAGGTTGTTCGTCCAGAAGTGGAAGGATCATTACTGTATCGATGTTCCGCCTGACTTGCTACCGAAAAGTAATTACCACCATCAAGGAGAAAATCTGCCGCCATAACCTTACGGTGTTTCGGCAGCACTGCTTTTCAGAGTCAGACTAATTTAGGTGTGCGGGTTCACCATTCAACACATCATCGCTTACTACCAGGCGAAATAGTGGTCAAACGCCAGCAAATCTGATAGAATAGAATAGAATTGAAACAAATAGAAGACTTTTTATTGAACACCATATAAAATTCAATTCAATTCATTTATTCCATGAAACAAAAAAATTGTATTGGAATTTACATACTTACATAATAATATTTAAAAAAAATGAAACAATAAACACTTAATAAAACTTATATAATAAGTGTATCAAGAGGCGGTCTTATTGCGGAGAGCAATCTCTTCCAGACAAACTTTGGGCTATAAGGATATACTCGTATATATATACGAGTATAATATGCATTCATGGCGGGTTGACTATACATACACCGTGACTGATGTTTTCACTGGATCTGCACCAGTACCTGTCTGTTAATAATAAAGTGATGGTAAGAATAAAATTAGGTTAGTAATAACTAATAACACCGGTAAAAAAGTTGTGTTCGTGCAAACTAATATTTATAATAATTAAGATACTCTAACTCAAACTACCGACAGTACCGATTTCCATTCCAGGAGGAATGGAGAAATTCCTCCTGTAGCAAGTTTGAGAAGTTTATCGTCATACCTCTGGACATACTTATCAGATCTCAATGAAATTTTAATAGGATCATCTCGAAAATGTACCCTAAGGACTAAAAAAGAATCATTCGAATCGGTTCACAATTGATGGAGTAATCGCGTATCATACATACATCAACAAAAAACATAGAGAAGAATTTGGGAACCCCCTACTTTTTAGAAGTCGGTTGAAAATTACAAATAGACACTACAAACAAAATATAAAAAAAGAAAAATAATTGATTCAGCCAATATAAATACTTATACTAGAAAACATTTGACAAGAAAATTAAATTAAAGAAAAACAGATACAATATACCTAGTGCTGAAACAAACCAGTCTCAGCACAAAATGTCCAGATTTTACGAAATCATATACCCTAAATACCAGGATTTTAGGACTACAGGCTGATTTTCAGAAGGGCCTGGAAGTGGGGGTAGGACTAACGATAAAAAGCTAAGAGACATACATAATGTTTCAAAATCTTTGAGACAAGCCATAAATTGTTCAAGATGTATTTTAGGTTAGCAACCATAATAAAAATGTTTAAAGTAGGTACTACTTCCTAGAAGTTTATTCTGGTTCAATTTATAAATCGACAAAATTGTATTTTTGTATTATATCGCTGATAATAACAAAAATAATTAAAATAAGAAGAATATTACAATTATTCGAGCCCGCCATCAAATTGATGTAAAATAACGCGTAAAAGATGCCGCATGACGAAATAATAGTAGATTGTATACCAAGGGTGCAATATAGTACGTTTCTGCGAGGCCACTTTTTTGAATCCAGAGCGAAGCGAAGGATTCTAGGGTAGAATCCCGAGCGTAGCGAGGGATTTAAAGTACCGTCGGCCGAAAGAAAATAATATTGCAGCCGAGTTTTACACTCTGCTTTTCATCCCTCTCTATAAGAAAAGGGAATAGATAAAAGGCTCTATAAAATAGCAATTCAAGAGCATAATATTGTAAAAGACGCTGACTAAAATAAACAAACGTAATAAACCAATAAACACATACAGTTTCCGAAAAAAACTTGGCACCTTTTGCAGTTTTCACCCGATAAACATTTTACCCTTAACTCATTGACATATTATACATAAAGACATGAAATACCTACAAAAAAAGGTGCATATATCTAAATCTAAAACGTTTGCTACTAATTGTTAATTGGTCCATTGCTAGATTTGTGTCAATCAAGGTCTCCAATTGGCCAATGAACAATCAATGGCAGTTATTTTAGGTTCCATTATAACTTCTAAGCACTTTTTTTTGAAGTTATATCCATACAAGCAAATGTATTGCGGCACCTCCATGTCTATATGTATTTCCTACTCCATGGTTAAATGTGTTATTATGACAGTCTGTGACCACAGACTAAAAATGCCAATAATTCTAGCGCTTTTTTTTCTTCTTGGCCACCACAAGATCTGTGTATTGTGCCACTTTGCGCGCTTAATTTTTTTTTAAATTTGTTTTCCCGTCTATATGATGTTGCGGCATTTTTTTAAACTTAATTAACGCCACGCGCTCTCTATTTAATAGGACAGTAACATTTCTCATACAATATTATTTTTGAACCTCCTTAGATATGGCACTATAAAAGAACAGTCATAAGCCAAAAATTAAAGAAATACTTTCCCGCCCTTGGGCGAAAAAGACCTATTTTACGCTCACTTATCGAGGAACAAACCATCACTTTTCGAATAGATGGGATGAAAACTATTTTACAATAAATATAAGTTGATAAGATAAGATATACATTTTCTGCATACACATAAACATGGTTTCAAACATTTTTCTTATTTTCTTTTTGGATTAGCAACATTTTCCCAATACGATAGTACTGTTACTTTTATATTTTACGCCAAATAAAACTTAAACAACTAATGTTAAAATTTTATTTTCATAGTAACACATCTACTATTTGAATAATTAGTACTAAAATACTTAATAACTAAATACTATATTTTACTTACTCACTGTAACTTTTACTTATATACAATAAAATTAAAAAAACTATAATATTTATTTATTTATAGTAATATATAGATAGATAGATAACATATAACATTAAAGCATTTCAATATATATAATTTTTTTAAATACGCCATTATGTTTAAAATCATTAAATTGAAGAAATGACATCACAGAACGGCTCGAAATGCATGTCAGTATTGCCAGCAGTGATTCATTTAGGCCTAAACGCGCCTCGCGCCGTCAATAATGCGTCTTTCGCGCCGTTATGCTACCCTGGTATTTATAGTTATAAATTATTATATTTATTTCTATTAATATTGCTTGATTATTAACTATTATTAATTGATGATGACGTTATTATTATTTGCAACCAGTTTAATATTATTAGTGCAAATTGACAGCTTGTATTCAGTTGGTTAATGTTGGCATGTTGGTAGAATAAGTTTTAATATTGCTAGAGAGTGAACTGTGTTGGATCTTTCTTTAAAATGTTAATAAATATCGTTATTATTTTTGAATCGTTACTAACTATAAAAATGTCTGAATCATAAATAATTGATGAGATAACAGGTTATTAATCTACGCAATAAAAAATAATAACGTACCTAACTGAGACTGTGTCTAAAAGGCGGTGGATCGATGGATTTTTTACATGAATTAAACGAAAACGAACAGATCTAATTTGAAAATTCATCCCGTAGAGAAGTTAAATAGATGATGGAAGTTGCTATATACTATTGTAATTTTGTGGCAATAGGTCTATCTCTAAACTAATCAAATTAAATAATCAGAGTCATAAATCACGGACAAGTGTACCTACATTACACACTTAGACCATGCCCTATTAAAGTAATTTTACTAAAGGGCCTTAAATATTTGAAACTAACTGTACCCGGCGGTTTTACCCACGTAGACATCGTTTCCGTAGGAATATCGGGATAAAAAGTATCCTATGTGTTATTCTAGGCTAGGTCTAGGCTATCTATCTAGTTTTTGCGTGAAATAGTAACAAACATCCACACATACAAACTTTCACGTTTTGTTATTTGTAAGGAATTAAGGATAACATGAATTTTAATTAATATAAATATTTTCTATATCTCTCAATAATTTCATGATGATTGATTTGAGGAAGTTGTTCCTAATGAATCCACTAGCAATGAATCCACTAATGGACGGTACCTACCTAGAAATTGAATGTATGTATAAGCTCTACATGCTCCAAAGTTAATGGATTGGTTGACATCCGTATCGATTGGTATAAGAGGGGGTCAATTAAAATATACTATGATCAGCACAATATATAAATCAATAATTAGATTGATATTATTAGGTACTTATTATCCGTTATATTAATTGTCCTAATTTTCAAGTACCTACCTATATAGGTACGCATCTAAGGAAGGTATTATTATAATTTTTAACCGACTTCAAAAAATGGAGGAGGTTTCTCAATTCGACCGTATATATGTTTTTTTTTATGTTTGTTCGCGGATAACTTCGTCACTTATGAACCGAATTTGATTATTCCTTTTTTGTTGAAAAAAGATATTCCCAGTGTGGTACCATGGTAATTTTATCGAGATCTGATAAGTATCTCCAGAGATATGGAGATAAGCACCTCAAAATTGGTACTGAAAATTAATAGCGCGGCATTGAAGTCGGTTCTTTTTTAGTTTTTTAAACGATCTTATTAAACCAAATTCATTCTGTGTTAATTTAGGCCTAAGTAACTTTGCGAAAAAATAATTTTCAAAAAATTTAAATGAGTTATCAAAAATCATAAGATCCTAGACTTTTTATTTAGTAGAAATATCGTCAAATTTAAAATCTAGCATTCATTCAACATCACTCCTTCAAATTAATTACAAATTCAAATTATTCAATCGGTCGCTCTCTCGGGGGTCACGAGTTGCACACTTCACCTCCGTTCTCTTCTGAATGGACAATGGGAATCTTGTCATCTCTTTTACTCATATCCATTATTGATTTATCTTTCTCTTTCTAGTAGTAAGACGTTATTAATCCATCGAGTTTATGCCGCGCCGAAGCTGTGACCTTGTCGCGCTGTGGTAGCTCGAGTTTAAAGACTTAAAATTCTGTAAATAAATAAGATTTCTGATTGCATGTGTTAGATCCTGGTGACGGCCATTGATTACGTAATTGTTTTATCTTGTTTGTATATGTGTGCACTTTACTAATAAATTCCGTCATCATAATTTTAGGAGCTTATAGAGAGCATGCCTCATGTGATGCATGACGTCTTAGCTGTAGGTAGGTACTTTGTTTAGGTAAGCTGTAAAAAAGTACTGTTTTTTAAATAAAAGTATAGGCACCCTTAAGCTAACCACTTCATTCTATGAATTTATTCATTCTATGAAATTACTTTCTAAGTAAAATAAAATGTGTACCTACTCCAGATGAAAAATTCCTAAAATGTGATGATGTGATGTTCTAAACTCAGGTCCTGAAACAGACCAACCCGAGGTACAAGATAGATTTCTGTTAGCATAGGAATGACATTTGTCAATGACATTTTGTTGTGGAAAAAAATAGAGGAGTCGAAAGTAGCCGTAAATAGTTTGTTCCGTGGCTGGTGTAGGTACCTATAGCTTTTTCTTCTGGTTATAGATAGGTACTTTTTTTCTTAAATGGAATAACATTAAACTATAACAATATCGTACCTAATTTTTTTATGCAGTAACGTAGCATAATATATAGTAAGTACGTGTAGTTACGGACCTAATCTAAGTTATTTAAATTAATTTTTGCTTTAAAAACTGATTGACGAACTGTCGTGTGTCTAGTATCTATAAAAGGTGGACATGTATTAGTTACAATAGTATATTACGAATTAACGATACGTGTGACTTAAGTAGGTACATTACACATGTACAGTAACATTAAGTCACGGAAAAACGTGCGTAAAGTTCGGGTTTAGGTCACACTATGCTATAAAGTATATTATGATCTTAGGATTGGCTTATTTAAATGTGGATATTTTGTCATTAGAGTTCAACACCAATTCCTTCAAATCGGGTAAAATATTAAGAGACTCGAAACATCGGCAGCAAAAAACTAGGCGCCATAGTATAATAACTGTCCACAAGCGATGACGATCATATGATCAGATATTATCTTCGCAAAAAAAAAAAATTAGTCGTACTTACACAACTATACTCCTGTCTTGCCATATGATATAATCTGTTTCTCAACGTCATAGAAAGCAGCAATAGTGTTGCAATTTTCAGTCACGAAGCTGTTGCGACGTAATGAGGATGGTGCAACGAGCTCGGTTCATCGCAATCTGTACGTGACACATCTGATAAGAGCTCCAGGATGCAGTAATACAACTCACATTACTGTTCTGTAATTTAGAAGCAATCTTATTATATCACGCTTTATTTTCTGGTTTGACTTGGAAGGGAAAAGGGTGAGGTTGTAAATCAAATGTTATAATCACTTGTTATAATATACAATCCAAAATTTCAAATCCCGCAATTGCGGTGAAATCTTGTATTGTATAAGTATAACAGTGTTTCGATAATATTTTTTTTATTGGAAAGGGTATTATACCCCCAAGGGGGTCCCATTTAAATTTTAACGAAATCGGTCGAGCCGTTATGAACAAATCAACAAAAATAATGGATAAAAGTATCATTATTTTGATGATTTTATCATATCATCAATGTATGTCAACAAACACTGGAAAAAACAAAGAGCCGAAAATCGGGCTCAGTTGCGAGTCTTGAGGAAAGCATATGTCCAGCAGTGGACTGATACCGGCTGATTATGATGATGATGATATTTTACAGGTGGTACCATTTAAATTTCATCGATATACATCGAGATACTGAACATATGTTCAGTATCTTCAGAGATACGAAGATAAACACCTCAAACTTAGTATTGAAAATGACTAGCGTGACGTTGGAAGTCGGTTTTTTAAGTTTTTTATGTGATCTTAAATTATTTTTATTATTATTATAGATCATAAATGTTCTTAATCAGTGGCCAGTGGTAAGCAATGACGCCTGATTTTAACATACTTAGTAGATTATGGCCACAAAAAATTAAAAAGTTTTATTTTAAACTTTTTAACAAAAATATTAAACCGCCAAAAAACTGAAAAACAAAAAAATTATATATTTTTTTAATTTAACCTTAATAATGAAGTTCTTAAAATACTGTTTGTATACCTAAGTATATATTTTTGTAATTGTTTTTAGTTTTTAACTAAAGTTAATTACTAAGTTATTAAACTAACGTTAGTATGTATACCTAAGTAATTTTGAGTCGGCGCCAAATAATCAATAAGCAAAGATCACTAAATAACCTCTTAAATTTAAAGAAATTATCAAATCAAATTAACAATGCAACGTGAAATCTCCAGCGGTGAACATAAACTTCCATAAAAATACGTTTTCACACGACCCACAGACTAAATAGAGATGCACGACCACTCGCAACGACGTGTGCCCGTCACGGCCCGTCACAGATTACTATTTATGTGGTGCCCGTTCGGGTTGCAGTCTCGCTGACATTAACTTCGTCAAAACTCGGCATTTTCCGGCTAACTGGCGTGTCGCCCCATGCCTCCGCCGCGCATCACGCTTTACGTAATAAATTGATTTGCTTGTTTGGCGCCGACTCAAAATTACTTAGGTATACCTATTTACATTAGTTTAAGAATTTAGTTATTATGTTTAGTTAAAAACTCAAAACAATTACAAAAATATATACTTAGGTATACTAACAGTAGTTTAAGAACTTCGTTATTAAGGTTAAATAAAAAGTTTAATTATTTTTTGCTTTTCAGTTTTTTCGGGCGGTTTAATTTTTTTGTTAAACAGTTTTATTTGATCTAGTCTAGTTGAGGACTTTCTACTACCTAACCCAATCTTATTAAAATCCATGTAGTTAAAGAAAGAATGGGACTTATGTACCTAGACTCGAATTGAAAAAGAGAAATTCTGACACTACATACGGATCTTAGACCGTACAGAGATTACAAGATAATTGTAATAAAAGCAAGTACATTGAGTCTGTGCAAAAATAGAACCGCCGTGGCGTTACAATTAACTACAGACCAGTATATTACTGTTCTGTAGATTAACTAACACTCAAAGGTAGGGAAGGAAGGTAAATACCTACCTAGTAGCACACGATAATGATAAGAGTAGGTACCTACCAAATATCAAACATTTTGAGTCGTACTAGTAATGACTGCAGTGTTATCAATGCAACAAAAACAGTGAATTTAAGCGACAGACGACCGATGCGACCTCAATTTCTACGACGGTTCTCTTTTTGCACAGATTCTAGGTAGATAAACTATGAAGTCATTTGAATCCTCCAATTATCTTACTAACTTTCATTACGACTTCAACCAACGAACGAACTCAAGGCAAACTTTTAATTGAAAAATAATTCCTTCACAATAGCAGGAAGCACGGAATAAATCCAGACATAGCCTCGAGTAACAAAAAAGCCCTTAAAACGTATAAAAGAAAACACGATGCATTGGAGCGACCGCCTACCGCAGCCAAAAATAGACTACAAGCGTGAACAAACTCAATAAACCAAAAAACGTATGCCAACAGCATAATATAAATGATTCTCAACTGTATTCCCCTTACATTTGATTCATACTCGTGAGTAACTGATAAGGCCTTCACGTCATTCTGACTCTCATTGTTCCTGCATCCGTGTTTACTTGTTGGCCGAAGAAATTATTCCATGAACGTTTTCGGCTTAGCTGCATGTTTTAAATTCAAATTCATGAGAACATTTTAGGGCACAGTTAATAACACACCAAACTCATTTCATTAATCTTTGAAATTAGTTCTAAGAAACACGTGTGGTTTGTACGTGGCCAATTATTTAAAGCAGTATGCTGATTTTAAATAACTGGTCTTGATTTGTAGATGGTATTTAGAGAGATGCTTACTGGTGTCAGGTAGTGAATTGCAAATGTTGCAATCAGCTCACAACAATTACATTTAATTCACCTACATCCAGAGATTGTCTAGAAAAGATCACTATTAGCGACGAGATTACTATTTATTACACTATTCATTATCATCATAATTATCTGGTGTCTGGTGTAGGCCTCTCCCAAGACACGCCACTGAGCCCGATTTTGGGCTCCTTTACTAAGATTATTTCTTTGTCTTGTTTTAGGTGTTCCGCAAAATCATATACATCTTACCATACTCCATACTAATTTTATAAAAACGTTTGTAACTCTGTCTCTCTACATCCGTTTGTTACCTAATCACGACTTAACGGACGATCCGATCTTACTGAAATGTAACTAGGAGATACTTTATATGATGACATAAAGTATCTCCTAGTCGGATGCACATATATATAAACTCTTGGTACATGACGGTGGTAGTACATGAAAGAAGTCGTGGGTATCAGCTCGTTCGGTATTTATCAGTACTGTTTAGTCCGTATTTTAGATGTACTTTTTAGGGTTCCGAACCCAAAGGGTACCAACGGAACCCTATTACTGAGACTCCGCTGTCCGTCTGTCTGTCTGTCTGTCTGTCTGTCACCAGGCTGTATCTCATGAACCGTGATAGTTAGACGGTTGAAATTTTCACAGATGATGTATTTCTGTTGCCGCTATAACAACAAATACTAAAAACAGAACAAAGTTAAAAATTAAAGAGGAATTTAAAAAATGTTTTTTACGATAGCGCAGCGCCACCTATCTAGTTGCTAAGATGGCGCTATCGTCTTTATCTTAATCTGAATCTCGGAAGCGGCTCCAACGATTAAATAAAATGTAGTATACCTACAGGGGATTTCGGGGGTGATAAATCGATCTAGCTAGGAGTCATTTTCAGAAAATGTTGTTTATTCGTGTTTTCAATAATCAACTTTATTGATAATCAACTTAAAATATGACTCTTCCCGACATCTATTGGCGAGTAGAAGTACTGTAACAGTAAAGCAGTTAGTTGCTCTCAATTAAAAAAAACAGTATCATTATTCGTCAATAGATGTCGGGAAGAGTCATATTTGTCTGTTTAAGTGGCAAAAAATACCGAGCAAAGCTCGGTCAACCAGATATTTAATAATATTAATTACTACAATTACTATTACCACTATTACTATTACTACTATGTAATACTATTCTACCTTTGTGTTAACGTTTACTTAGTTGGTGTTAGAAGTTCGTTAGAAATTCGATAGATGGCGTTCGGAACCCTCCGTGTGCGGGACAAAGTCTGACTCGCACTTGGCCAGTTTTTATTTATAATCCTGTTGCGGTGTTACTAAATTTGTACGGTCTTTAAATCGCTTTTCAAGAATTAGTTGCGTTCTTTCTCTCTCATGTCTGTCTTTAACAAATTTATACATCCAAGTAGATCAAAAATCTTCATCTTAGGCAGTGTCTGCTAAAGTGGAGTAAAGAAAAGCATTGCATTGCATGCACTGTTTTTGCACTTTTGTCATTGACGCTGTTTTATTTGCGTTCACTGTTGACGCTATACTGACTTATTGTTAGTCATACCACTTTTGAAGACATAAAAGTTTACCAGATCAGTTCAGGCAGAATTATCGTGCAGTGCAGTGTTCACCTTGAGGACTTATTATAACTGTAATTAAAGCAGAAAATTTTCTTTTATTAGCAAGCAAAGTTGCCAGTGAAATTATACCCACAGGAGTCACAGGGTGTTTTGAAACAACATAGGAATCTAGCAAACAGGGGTTGTGCAGTGATATAAAAATTCAAACGATTTTTAGTTTTTTTTTTTATAGATATAGAGAAGCAAACAAACAATAGCGAATGAACTAACGACGTTATTCTTATTCCACCGACAAATGGCGGTATAACCATTTCAAATTATGGCGTAGCTAAATATTACAGGCCGGTGACGGGCAGCAGCGTCACTGGTGCGAGGAGCTACGTCCTGCGATCGCCAACCCGCCTGCCCAGCGTGGCGATTAGGGCATATCCCTCCCAATGAGCCGCAGATCCGGCTCAGTGGCGTATCTTTGGAGAGGCCTACATCCTCACTACATACATAGGAGCAGTGGACTGACCCCGGCTGATTATGTTATTCTTATTAAGTGAATTTGCCTTTGTTTCCTTTGTTCGTAATAGCGTGAATCGTGGCTGAAGCCTTCATTTACCTATTAACTTGGCGAATTGGTATTTATAAGGTATCACATGCAGCATAAATTTTACCTTACCTATCTTACCTTTAAGTAAGTAAAACCTATTTATGTAAATATAGAATTTTCATAAGATATTTTTAATGGCCTTACAAAGCCGATTAGACAAGCGTAGCAATCGAAGCAAACAAATGAATAAATAAGTCAAGGCACAGAAATAAGGAAAACAATCCAACAGCATTGTTCATATTCTATTTCAACCACGACTACTAACGCCATCTATGGAAATATATGTGAACTACGTTCCGCGCTTGGCAACTGAACGCTCTTTCGTCATTGGCTATAGAAAATGTTTCTGATGTCGTGTTAAGTGAGAGAGCAATATCGGGACATACTCGCGTGGGAGAGAGATAAAACAACAACAAACGCTGTTGCCATCGATTCAAAGGTCAACTTGCGCATGTCAAGTGCACTTGATAAAAATAAATTGAATACAAGCTTACTTTTAGCTTTTGGTCTATATTAAGACATTTATAAATAAGGCTAGTTGAGGAGGACAGAATTATTAAATTGTCTACTACTAATATAGGTACATTTTTACCATTACAAAGGCTTACTTTTAGTCTGAGAGGCTCACCTACTGCATTATCTGTTCCGTGCTACTTCATCGACGGTCGATGGTGCTACTGCTGTCTTCCATTTCCAGATACTTATTTATGATTCCATTTTGGACCGCAACATCACTTAACATCAGCAGGCCATAGCAAGATACATTCAAGATAGATTCTGTTAGCATTGACGCCAAATGCAATTTTTAAATGTGTGGCTATTAATTTTCTGATTCCTTTTTCTTGCTAGTGAGAAATTATTCCAGAGCTTGGTTTACGGAATAAAAATAAAACCTAAGTACCTATAATTACTAACAAGTATTTGAACCTTATCTCTTAAATAACATCGAATGTAAAATCAGTCTAAGTACTGCGGACTGCGGAAGCAAGCGTGCCCCGGAGACGGTCATTCGCAATTGTAAATGTTCCCGTTATTGATGGACCAAATGATCGTCTACAGAGGCAATTGAAGCTATTGTTATTCGCAACTACGTGGTTATAGGCGAATGATGGAAATATTGATCGAAGCCCATTCATATCGAATGACCGTCTCCGGGGCACTTTAGAGATTATTTTAGAGGACCATATTAACAAATCTCATATTTTGGATAAAGCGTATGTATGTACATGCTCGGTATTTCTCTGCGGGATCGAATCCGGAACGAAGTAATTCGCCAGAGAACTAAAGTTATCGACATAGCTCAACTGATTAGCAAGCTGAAGTGGCAGTGGGCTGGTCATATGTGCCGCAGGACTGATAACCGTTGGGGTAGACTTGTCCTGGAGTGGAGACCGCGAATCGGCAAACGTAGCGTAGGACGTCCTGTGACTAGGTGGAGCGTTGACATACGCAAAGCGGTGGGCAGTGACTGGAAAAGAAGAGCCGAAGATCGGGCTCAGTGGCGCACCTTGGGAGAGGCCTACGTCCAGCAGTGGACCGACACAGGCTGATAATGATGATGAATGATGATGTACACACAGTACAGTACAGTACAATACTTATGGTCAAACAGGAGCTCAAAATCGATTGGCATGATTTTGGACAGTTTGGGGTTTACTAATGAACTTATGTTTTGTTGTAATTCTGTTTTATTTTATATTTTAGTCCACAGGTGTAGTATCAACTGAGTCGCGAGGCAATAAATCATTTCCTATATCTATCTCGCTCGTACTTACGGGCCTTTAACACAGAAAAGATAATATAGTCACAGTTTTACATATGATTGTAAAACTGTGATATAGTCCTACGCCTTTAGTGCCAGGCCGGGGCGCTGCACATCCTTAACTCTATTGACATTTATGGTCCCACGACTCAGTTGATAACGCGCAGACTTATAGTTCAATGACATAAGCTGAGCTGAGATTTGGTCCTTCAATCCACCGTAGGTAGGTCACTCGGCGTTTCAAAAGGCTTGAATCTGGAAGTGAAGTGATCCGATAGAGGACGCTACAACATGACCTACCGGATTAGCAAGCTGCAGTGGTAATAGCTGCAATAAGCCTTTATGGAAGTCTTTGTCACCCAAAGGAAGGTCATTGATGCCTTCCTGCATCCGTCGGTTTTGTCCTTAATCAACCCTACACGTGATCCCTGGATAGTGCTAAATTGGGGTCAAGTACAAGTTTGTTAGGCATAAAAAACATAATTACTTGAAATGAAAGTCTATTAATCCGCATATATTTTTGTGCCCCTGCAATAAAGTGATTTAGATTTGTTATGGCAGTGGCCTTAGCTAGATTCTTTCGAACAACCTTTTTAACATTTATGCTCAGATCTGACATGCTGAAACTATAAATGCCTAAATTATGCGCTTACAAGGGAACTTTCGCAATAAAATTCAAGGAAATAAAATACATGATACCGACGAGATAGGTCACGTTGTCTGTTTATACACACACACACATAAACACAATGACAATTGATAAAGCTTCCCTCCTCAAAATATGTTCTCTCTCTCACTCTTCGCTCCAATTTATATTTCCATCCGTCTTTCCCACTTTCAGTGAAATCCTTTATCAAACAAATTGTGTGAAGTCTAAATTGAGTTTTGTATATTAGAAAATAAAGTCGATTTTTAATTATCTAAGCATCGACTGTCAGTTTTGCGTCTATGTGTGCGTGTTTAATTGACAAATACAATCACACTTCATTACCACTTGTTCTCTATATTAAACACTCCCTTGTTTTTACGTAAAAATAATCGTGTGATATTGTGCTATCATTATTTTTTGTTTTGGTATAAATTATGTATTATTTATTTTATATTGTAATTTTTGTAATTTTTTTTACAGATAACTAAGTAGGTACTTCAAGAAGGGTGCCAGTGTCGAGTCGAGAAAATATCGCTGTACTTACCTACCATATAGAAAAAAAAATTTTTTCCTGATGACAAAAAATGTTTGTACCTACATTTTTAAAGTTAAAATCTTTATATAAAATTAAAAAATCCTTTCACTTTTTTGTTTTGTTAGCCTTTGCTAGCCCAAATTTGACTTGCAACTTTGTATCATCCTGATCTTCTTCTTCTTATATATAAAAATCAATTGCTGTTCGTTAGTCTCGCTAAAACTCGAGAACGGCTGGGCCGATTTAGCTGGTTTTGGTTTTGAAATGTTTGTCGTAGTCCAGGGAAGGTTTAAACGGTAAGAAAATATAGAAAAATTGCGAGGAAGATAGTAAAAACAACAAATTCATTTTCCCATATAAACTGTTCTACCTACTTTCCTGTCAAACATTTGACGTTCGTCCCTTCGGTACCGTAGGGTAGACTCTGTTCGACTCTCGAATTGAAATTTAAAGCACGTATTAAATTAAGGGTTTTGAATCGACATCATAATAAATCCATATTACTCGGAGTATCGCTTAGGTATTTAAATTTTAATATTTTGAATTTTCATGGTTGTCCCAGGTTGTAATTGTTGGTTCGTTCACTTCGTTCAGACATTTTTGGCATTATAGTGACATATTTTGATGGTTGTCATTATGGCGCTTCCAACATGGGTATTCGCTATTTGTGTATAAAAACCGATAAAAACGAAATATAATTAAATAAAGGAAAAACTATACAAGAAACGTATTTTTCCGGCAAATATTGTTCGATAGGGAACCTGCGTGTGCGGGTCCAACTCGCACTTGGACAGTTTATTTATATTCGCAGTACGAAGTTCGCCGGGTCAGCTAGTCTATCTAATATATAAAATTCTCGTGTCACAGTTTTCGTTGCCATACTCCTCCGAAACGGCTTGACCGATTTTGATGAAATTTTTTGTGCTCATCCGGTATCTATGAGAATCGGCCAACATCTATTTTTCATCCCCCTAAATGTTAGGGGTAGTCCACCCCAAAATTTTTTATTTTATTTTTTAAACAAAATTTTTAATTTCTATTTTTTTATGATACAACATACAAAAATACATACAATCCTCAATTTTCACCCTTCTACGATCAACCCTTATTTTTTAATAGCCATTTTAGTAATTATGGCAAAATGGTTTGCCGGGTCAGCTAGTCTATACTATAATAAAACAGTAACTAAGCGAAAACTGTACATTGAATATTTTTTTGAAATTTAAATTAGGGGAAGCATTATGAACGCTATAGAAGCCGAAAATATAATTTTTAAAATTTTTGTCTGTATGTATGTCCGTTTGAAAAATCATCACGCCGAAACTACTGGACGGATTTTAATGAAACTTAAAGTGAGCATAGCTTATACTATGGAATAACTTTTAGGATATTGGTTATCCTGAAAAACATAAAGGTTTTGGTGGGTTTGGGGGAAAAACAGGATATTTTTATGTAAATGTTATGTGATCTATTAGGTAAACACTTCTCAAATGATACTTTGATCAAATGTATATATATAACAAAGTTTTCATGAAAAAAAAAAAAAAACAGGATCCGAGAATCGTTCTCGGTTCCGTAATTATACGTGCAGATTTATATTGTTATTCTTAAATTCGCCACACTGCATATGTAAATGATTGGATCAGGTGGAACAGAGCTTGCTTTAAGAAGAAAGGCTGTAGGTTCGAATCTCAACACGTGCGATTTTTTGTCGAAAATGTAATGTTTTTGTAGTTATTTGTTAGTTATTTTGCGCTTATTCTCAATCATTCGAAAACATATTCGGACTCGGAAGCTTCATTTTCAATTTTATTCTTTTTTTGATCCCTGAGCTGTTTTAAGCGGAAACCTTTCCAATAAATCACTGATTTTTTCTAATTGAAATATCAAAATTAACCGATCGGAGCATTGTGAATTGCAAAGATCCAAGTCGAAGTAAAGGCAGTTTCCGAATTCGAATTTGCTTTCGAATGATTGAGAATAACACTGCTGATAGGCTTAGCGTTTGACTACTATCTCGCCTGGTGCTAAGCGATGATGTCATCGAAGATAGTGAATCCGCTAGGCCTAAAATGATCCTGAATACAAAGGGCTTTTTGTTGCTGGAAACCGTAAGGATACACCGGCAGATGTTCTTTTTGATGGTAAAAAGCTATTTTATGTGAACAAGTCAGGCGGAACATCGATATAATGCTTCTACTATTTATGTTTATTAACTTATAACAGAAGATGTTTACTTGACTTCACGTCACTATGTGTGGCAAAAGGTGGTTTGAGTTGTGACTCGCACGAACCGCAGCCATCTATCGAATAGAAGCATGTCGCTAATCGATTCGCTCTCAAGAAATAACATAAATAAAGTAATAAATCTTTGAGAAAGATATTCGGATGATGGTGGCATACGCACTCTCTTTGGTTATCTAAGTTTAAAGAGATCAGCTGAGTTCGGCAAACGACACTCGATCGTTCTTCTGCCGATGATGGATTTTAAACACAGGCCTCATTATTGGAATATAAGCGAAACGAAACTAGCGCCCAACTATCTTTGAGTTACTCAAAGCCAACTATGTATGAGAGCTAAGCGAAGCTAAGTAAGATAACCGAAGTAGGTTTCCATTTAAAACATGAGATGTAGATGACGAATTGCTATGCCAGTCGATGTTTTACTTTACCGTCCGTCCGTCCGTATGTTACAGCCATTTTATTCCGAAACTTTTAAGACTACACAGTAGGTAGATGTATTTTGTGAACAGCTTTACGAGTTCTATACAAAAATAAAAAAAATAAGGATTTAGGGGGGGGCTTCCCAAACTTGGGAACAGAAACTAAAAAAAAATTTAATCAAACCTTTACGTGCGTTTTTTGGATAGGTTGTTGAAAATTACATTGAGGTTATAAAAAATTTTTTTTTCAAAATCATTCGTTTGAAAGTTTTACACTTCTACACTTTAGAAGTGTAAAACTTTCAAACGAATGATTGTGTGTAAAAAGTGAAAAATCTAAAAAAAATATCCTATAGATCTCAATAAAACTTTAACCGAAAATTGGTTTAAAGTCAATAAATTTTGAGATATTATAGCACATTTTCCGAAACGCAAATATAAATTTGGTTTTCATAAAAACGCTTATGTTACAGAACCCTATGAGTTCGAGTCCGACTTGGACTTAGCCAGTTAAGACTTTCTATTGTTTAAGTTCACTCTCATTAGATAAATACCCGAAAAACTTAAAACATGCTTTAGACAAAGCTTTAAATGTCGGTTTAAATTGATCTAAAAACCACGCTATAGAATGCATTTTCATCGATATTTTGGGTTCCCTGAAACTTTCAGCTGGATAACTAATTGGAAAGTTTATGAAATTTAAGTCGTCAGATTACACCTGGAATGACCGACAGACAAACAAGAAAGTGACTTACTATTTCGTGCTAAAAAATCATCATTGGAGAAAATTGGATTGGGGGAAATATTGTCTAACTTTATTCAAAACGCAAAGTGGCTGACTAAACTTTAAATTCAACTAGCGACCCGCCCCAGCCTCGCACATATGCCTGGGTAGAGCATAATATATGCCTGTATCTGTTTGCATCACTTTGTGGCGTCGAGTATGAATTAATCTTTACATAAAACCTTAACGAATTATACACATAAGGCTTCCTCATGAATCACTCTATCTATTGGTGAAAACCGCAAATTCTGTAGTTTATCGCAAACTGACAGACAGACGCGGCAGGGGACTTTGTTTTATATTATGTAGTGACATAAAAGTAAAATTAAGAGTTGATGCTTAATGAGATGCCGAGAATATCAAGGCGGTTAGTTGTCGTTATTGGTATATCTTTAAATGGAGGAGATCAAAAGTTGGACCAGCGTTTCTCTATGAGGCTGGATTTTTGTGAGGCTTGATACATTATAACAACGTTGTTATCTACATACCAAAGTACAATATTTGCCAAATTTTCGTTAGACAATATATGTAATAGTATATGCAATTACAGATTGTTTAAGTATTCCATTTAAAATACATTGTCATTAAAATTGTAACCCTATCTACCAAACTGGGCGATGCAATAGTGCCCATGTATTGATTGTTAGTGTGGATTATTTAAATTAAGACATGAATTGTTACATTAAAAAAAAATTACAGCGTAGCAGATATAACTTTTCTAAAAAATTAAGTGTAGCCACACTAACGTTAAGGTTTTGTTAAGTTTTTGTAGGAATCGCGAACGAAGTCGCGGGTACAGCTAGTCAGATATAAAATTCCAATTCCGATTCCAATTATAATTGCTGGTTTTCGAATTGAAAAATCAAAAGTTCCCGATCGAAGAAGCATCATGAATAGCAATGTTCCGTTTTCGGAGAAGGAAATTCCGAATCCAAAGTTGTGAATAGCCCTACAGGGAGTTCTAGTCCCTGCATCCCGGATCCATTAACAGATCCGCCTAATTGTGCCATCATATTCCATGCCAAATTGTAGCTCAGTCGGATACCTGTTGGAGTGGTTAAAATATTTTTAGTTCGCAAATTTTGAATCTACTTACTTACATGTAGAACATATAAACATTGCTGATGCCAGCCACAGTACCTACCTTCAAGCGAGAAAATCGCTTATCCTGTTACCTTCTATCATAAAAAATATATAATGGCATCGAGATACAAAATATTGATGAGTTTCCGTAGTAAAGGCGCCGTAGAGGAAACGCGATCGATCTGATCGTCATGCCCGACTCTACATGGAACGAAGATTTAAACAGATATATCGAGTGATATATCTCGTGGGCTACTGACTGATTAGTATTTTGAAATTATTTTAAATTATTAATATCCGGCAGACAAGCACTCAACCACCCAGGGATTACGTGTATTAGGGTTCACTAGGCCTACGGATAGACGCAGGAATGCAGTAATGACCCCCCGTTGGTCGTGATCTTTAGCTTCACGGAAGAACTATTTTAACTATTAAAGGATTTTTGTTAGTTCGCACGGGGCTGTACAACCACTTTGTCAGTTATTTTATTCAAAATAATAAATAGAAATAGAAATAGATTTTTTTTTGTTCGAAGGGTAATGTCTCCTGTGTAATTATAGCGCATGTACGACTTAAGCTCTAGACAAGCTCAGTGCAGTGACGCATAAAATTTAGGTTAGGTAGGTACTATAATAAAACTATGTGTCCGCTAGTACTGTGGAACCTCATAGTGTTGTTTGTGAATACAAGGAATAATTGCTGTTAAAGGTAGTCATCATCAGCAAAGCGTCTTTCATATCCTGTTACATATAAATATTTAAAAGGAGCAATAAAAATCACACAGCCTGAACGAGATTTTCCAAGATATATCCCTCGCATTGTATTACCGTGTGAGCTGTACACAACTCACACATGCGCATTACAGATCCACCCTCACACCCTTACATTATAGAATACGATACACATGGGAAATTTTCTACAGCGCTTAACCATTCCACACAGATGAAAACAGTCATGGAAATTTGAACCTTGAAGCGTTGCGAGTTTTCTCGATGTGCCCTACATTCAACGATCCGAAATAACCTCAAAATTTTAGTTATTAAGCTCGAATGGAAAGCTAGAAGTGCTTCTAAAGAATTTTGCTACAGTATCAAATTGTGCCGGCATTATTTTTCTAGTGGTTGGCGTGTGAAGCGGCCGTAAACTTCGCGTGAAGGAATTTAGGGCGGTTTTCGGTGTTTCCTTTAGAACTTGGACGCTATCTGTTCAGTTGAAGTGAGATGTGGAGTGTATCACGGATTGCTTTCTCGTGTTTTGTTCATATGACTGTGTTGTGAAATCAGGGACATTATAAATGAGTGCGGATGAGCGCTAGATTAAAATGAGCGTAAGTGACTCTTTCTAATAATTAACCTTTAAGTGAAAGACATAGGTCAGTAATTTCATTTTAACAGTCAGGCGTTTTAATTTAATATAATATTGTATTACCTAACTGTCAACGTGACTAATTTGAAAAAATTATGTACTCTGACTGGTATGAAATTGTTATTGACCTTTCGTAGAGATCCCCATCCGTAGCATTCGTAGACGCTGTAGCAAGACTAAAGGGGGATAAATTAATAAAATACGGAGATTAAGATATTTGAAAGATGTTTTTTAGGGTTTCGTACCCAAAGGGTACCAAAAAACCCTATTATTGAGACTTCACTGTCCGTCCGTCCGTCCGTCTGTCCGCATTCCACAGGGCTGTTATCTCTTTAACCGTAATAGGTAGATACTTGAAATTTTCACAAAGTATGTATTCATGTATGGGATTTAACAACAAATACTAAACACAAAATAAAATAAAATATTATGGGGTCCCCATACAAGAAAAGTGTTTTTCGGCGTTTATTGCTTGAACTTATGAAACATAATAGATACTTAGATTCTTGAAATCTTCACAAAGTATTTATTACGATGGCCGCTTTAACAAAAAACACTAAATACAAAATAAAGTTAAAAATAAAGGGGAAAAAATAAAAAAAAATAAAAAATAATAAAACCCCCTTTTATTTTTAACTTTATTTTGTACCATACAAGAAACGTGTTTTTTCAGGCGTTATATGCTCGATCTTACAAACAGTAATAGAAACTGAAAAGAGAGATCCTTAAATCAGATCTTTGCCATACACAATGCTCCGATTGCAAACTTTTGACATTTCAATTAAAAATCAGTAATTCTAGTCGAAAAGTTTCCGAGAACAAATAAAGTTCACGAATTAGTTCAAAATCGTAATTGCTATAAATGTTTGATTGTACCAGATTTAAATTTAATTTTAAATTAATTATGCAAGTGGCCTAAAACTCTGATAACAATCACGTTCAAACGAATCGACAGACATTGAAAGCGTTTGCATATGGAATACGAAATTACCACCCACTTTGCCCGTATATTATAAACTATTAAAACGCGGGCAAAGCCACGGGGAACTTAGTATTTACATAATATCAATTTGTTAGTCGACAGTGTTCCTGATTTAGCTTGGAGCCATATTAATAAACAATTTGTCGTATAAATATTTATTTCAACTGTTTTGTTATTCATATAAAGATAATTTGATAAGAGAATAGCATAATTTGATGAACATAATATTGCCTATATATTAGTTATGTGAAGTGTCAGCTTTTAAATAAAGCATATATTTTGAAAGAAATTATCAATGCAATGATCTTCGCGAGGTGGCTGGTAAGAGCTAACACAATAAGACAATGAAACAAGAAAACACTTTCAAACTCAGCATTAACTATTCACTCAAATAGTCCTTATGTGAGTAATATAATGTATGTAATGTCCATAAAAATATTCAATAAATTACCTAACTCAATAAAATACATAACTAACGACAAAAAAATTATTAATTAATTAAAACTAATTACTTTTTAAATTTTATCACACAGTGTTCAAAGAATATTTAAACGACACAACAATATAATTCATTTCTATTATATCCACCTATTTTTTTCAGCTCATCTCTATTAATTTTATAATTTTGCATGTGCCCAACAGGGTCCATGATGATCTCATTACCTAGTTTTAAGAACCTCATGTACAAAGTATTATGGAAGTAATAAAGTGTTGAGTATTGAGCTGGATGCTCAGAGGAATAATTACTAAAGTAATTATTATTATTAATAAAGTAATTATTGCTCTGAGGCTGGATGAGAATAACCGAGGATCTTGCTCAGTCGCTGGCAGATGGAAAGGCATAAGCCTTTTCAACCTACTATCATAAAAAAGGCAGACAGATTTGTGCCAAACACCCGAGTGAACGCAAGTTCAGTAGGTTTGAGTAATACGCTTCCGCGCTCAGTTTGCTACCAAGCGGCAGCAGGGTCGGACGCTTCCGCGCAGTATTACTTCGCAGCGTTGCTTACGTAGTAATTATGCTATGTTGTCTATGCCGGACTGAGCGCGGAAACTTATTAATTAAGAATTTAGTATTACTGAACTTGCGGTCACTTGGGTGTTCGGCGCGAATGTGTCTGCCTTTTTTATGATAGTCTGAGCCTATATTATACTTATTCACTAGAATTAGGCTGATAATGACGTAAGATGTGGTGTTATACATCATATGGTATTCCCCTATTTTTGTGCTGATTAGACAATCGATTGACCACTACCTCACCTTAAGTTAAGTGATAGCGTCCAAAATGTTAGTACGTTTGCCTTAAAAAGATACTTATTCACTCGCGATTTGCAGACTTAGATGGTAGTTAAAGGGAAACTGAAAAACACAGACTCGGGCAAAGAAGTCCATTCCTTGGCAGAACGTATGACAAATATGGAAAGAAACATATCGCTTCGTGCGTATAGATGGAATGTCTACCATGTAGCTGTGTCCCTCGAGCATTTACCAATGGAGATGTTAACGCAAGGTGTACCCCTCTGCTGGCCATATAGCCATTATTGGCCATATGAGCGTGCGTATCTACGCTGTATTTTTAATACTGTGTGCGTGTTTCAAGCTAGTGTGCGGGATCGTTAGAGTGATTTGTGTGTGTGCAATGCGTGTTTACCTCGTCCCCCGTAAGTATCGGCAGAAAAAATGTTTGCAGATTACAACGTTAACATCTCCATTGATAAATGCTCGAAGAGCTGTGTCGTATGTCTGGTTGTCAGATGAAAGAACCCTAAAAATGGGGATGACGGTATTTAGTTCATGCAACTGGGGAGAGAGCAACCACTCTCAAAAATGTATCCGATAAAAACCCGATAGAAAGCAACTTTGCTTCTCGCTTTGTGACTACCTTTGTTAAAATATTTAATATAAAAGCTATCAGTGGATAGTACATTGACAAACATACTCGTAGCTACCGATAGTGTTTCAAGGATATCTTATCGCCGCTCGTGAAATATTCATTTAGTCACGGTCATTTCGATTTGGTATTATATCGCATTTTGACCATCAAATACTATTATCACAGAATAAATTGTAGTATATAGTATTAAAATCAATAGCACCCTCTTTAGGTAGGCAAGAGTGGCAAAACAAAGATAAAATATCGATAAAAAAACTACAATAAAAAACCGACTTCACATGCCACGCGAGGCGTTTTCAGTAGCAAGTTTGAGTTGTTTGTCTTATCATATCTCTGGAGTTACTCAACAGATCTTAATATAACCAGCTGTGCCCCGCGGCTTCGCCCAAGTTACAAAGTATCATATAGTCTAAGTAATCCATAGTACTGACTATCCCTATACAAAAATTCAGTTAAATCGGTCCAGCCGTTTGGCCGTGAAGAACAAACAAATAAACAAACAGACTTTCGCATTTATAATTTTGGTGTTGATGTTGATATTCTAAAACCCTCCCTGAAATCACGTGTAAGTATAATTTGTAAGGCCTACTGATGCAAGTAAATAATAGTTTAAGATCGTTTACAAAACAAAATAAACTGGCCAAGTGCAAGTCGCAACCAAAAAATTAACTTTGTTTTTCATAGTGTTTGTATGAAAATCAAAGTTATATTTGCGGTCGCTATATCTCAAAAACTGTTTACTGTTATATATATATATATCGTACAAACCAATTTTCGTTGAAATTTTTTATTGAGATCTACAGAATATGTTTTTTCTAGATTTTTCACTCCCTTACTTTAAAAGATAGAGGGGGGACTCACATTTTACCACTTTAGACATGCCTATCTTTTAAATGATTGACTTTGAGAAAAAATGATTTTAGGAACCTCAATGTCATTTTTAAAGACCTATTCATAGACCCTACACGTATAATAAGGATTATAGAAAAAAAAATTGTTTCAGTTCCATGTACGGAATTAAACTTTTATATTTTTTATTTTTGTATAAAAATCGGAAAGCGGTTTACAGAATACATCTACCTACTAAGTTTCAATTCTGTAGTCCTAATAGTTTCTGAATGAAATTGAAAAAGATTGTTTCGAATTGAAATATCATAATATCGTTTAAAAACTAAAAAAGAACCGACTTCAATGCCGCGCTATTCATTTTTAGTACCAATTTTGAGATGTTTATCTCAATATCTCTGGAGATACTTATCAGACCTCGATAAAATTACCATGGTACCACACTTGGGATATCTCCTTTCGAACAAAAAAATAATAATCAAAATCGGTTCATAAACGACGAAGTTATCCGCGAACAAACATAAAAAAAAAAAAAAAAAAAAATATACGGTCGAATTGAGAAACCTCCTCCTTTTTTTGAAGTCGGTTAAAAAGTATAACCGATCGGAACAATGAGAATTGCAAAGATCCAAGTCGAAGTAAAGGCAATTTCCAAATCCGAATTTGCTTTTGAATCATTTAAATCGGTTCTCAATTAGCGACGTAATCAAACGTACAAAAAAACACATACAGACGAATTGAGACCCACTTCCATTCTGGAAGTCGTCTCATTAAAAACTTGCCTATTTATTTAAACTCATTAACTTTTAACAAGTAATACAATACAATATTACACTATCTCGGCAGCATCCGCCTTTATCAACGCCACTTAATTTAATGTCCGCAAGTTCCGCTCGGAGCGCCCTCTAACTAAATTGTGATCAAATCATATTTGGAGCAATCTCGTCAAGGCTTTCACGTGTTTCGGAGACGGTGATATTATAATTTGAAGATTTTATGGCTTATTATGTATAATTACGGTTAAAATGCAGTTAACAATATTTTATCGGTAAAAAAAATATATCTAAATCCAGACTAATATTATCAAACGTTTGTGACTTTGTCACTGTCTGTCTGTTACCTAATCACGCCTAAACGGACGATCCGATCTTACTGAAATTAAACAAGGAGATACCTTATAGTAAGATACTATCGTTTAAAAAACTAAAAAAGAACCGACTTCAATGCCGCGTTATTAGTTTTCAGTACCAATTTTGAGATGTTTATCTCTGGAGATACTAATCAGACCTCGATAAAATTAACATGGTACTACACTTGGGACATTTTCTTTCCAACAAAAAAAGAATAATCAAAATCGGTTCATAAACAACAAAGTTATCCGCGAACACATAAAAAAAATACATATATACGGTCGAATTGAGAAACCTCCTCCTTTTTTTGAAGTCGGTTAAAAACGAACATATAAAATAATAGGCTCCTTTTGTAAAAACAAAATCATGATTTTTAAACATAACTTAAATAACTCAGTTGACATAAACGGTGATTGACAGAGCTTTACAGTGATAAAATTCTTGGTGTAGGTACGTGAACGAAGTTGCGGGTTTCAGCCAGTATATATATCTGTCGGCTAGTTTTGTTATATAAACGGGTACTTACGTACGGTTCGTTAATTGTAATTTTACTTCTTTATCATTAATGGTTTGATGTCGATAGGTAGATGGGAATCAAATGGTTAATTAAAATTAAGTATATACATTTTTTTAATAAAATTCAAAGCGTTAAATTATCTAGGTACATCTAGGTCATTATTATTATTTGAGCGTAGACAATGGCCAATCTGGAATTGAAGTTTATTTGGTAATTTTTTGCCCCATTTAAAAAAACGTAGGAGGTTATCATTTTTTTGCGTATATGTGTACGCTTGGACCTATTTAAAAAAATGTTTTGTTATAACTTCCCAGGTTGTCGCATTTAAGTTTAATCGAGATCTGACGAGTATTTTCAGAGATATGGAGAAAAACACCTTAAACTTGGCACTGAAAATGACTAGCGGCATTTAAAGAGAGGGAATGAGGGCCCGGTGGCGTAATCGGGAGAACGTTCGGCTTTGATGCCGTGGTACCGAGTTCAAACCGCCGTGCACCAATGGATTTTTCTATCGAAAAATTTATGTGCGCTTCTCACAGTGGCCCTCCGGTGAAGGAAAAACATCGTTAAGAAACCAACAAAACCCCCCGCATGGTGGTAGGACACTATCTAGTGTCCGCCTGGCCAGCTACCACCCTCAAGTTAGAAAATCTGTCACCAAACATCTAATGTGTTCCGGCAGCTATCCTTGAGAGTCAGTTTCCATTCTAGGCCTAACGTGCTTACCATCTTCGACCGCATCATCACTTACCAACAGGTTAGATAGTGGTCAAACGCTAGCCTATTAAAAAAAAAGTCGTTTTTTTAGATTTTTATATGATCTTAAATTATTACACCATCCTTGCTCTATCTTTTATATTTATGTCATGTGCGGGTCATGGAAGTCGGTTGTTTTCGTTTTAAAACTATTTTAATTCATATTTATTTTAGCTATGTGGGTGTGTACATTACTACTACTAGTAATCTTGTTAACCCGTCTAATTAAGCTAATGTTTGTATCTGAAGTGGGTTCATATCAATAGAGCAATGGATCGAATTCACGACCTCTCGATCGCCAAGCCATTGGTAAGCAGTATTAGGCTGAGCGCAGACTATAGACAAAACAGTCTTAACGGTCTGTCTCAATACAGTTTTGTCTATCACCCTGCGCACACTACGAACAAAACTTTTTTGTCTGCGAGGATGCGACACAGAACAAAATATAGAATGGACACTTTGATCACTCCACCAATACATGTATTGTGTACCTACCTACAATTTGTCTTCTTCAGTTATACAGTAACTAGATATCTACTTTATCATTTCTAGGGTTCCGTTTCTCAAAAGGTAAAAAAAGGAACTGAGCGCTCATACAATTTAGAGGTCTAACTTAATTGGAACCAACCTTAAAATATGTTAATAAATAAAATAGTGCTATTGAGTGATTTATTTACGTCGCGTCGTTCGCGTGTGGCGAGTCCTTGCTCAAGTTAGTTCCTCGACAGCTCAAAATCGGTAGGGAGGTGAGTAAACCTCGATTGTTGGGGCGAACAGAGTGTCCATTCTATACGTAGTATCTGTTCTGTGTTGCATCGGTTTTGTTTGTCGGCACCGAGAACAAATAATAATACTACGTATAGAATAGACACTCTGTCCCACCCACCAATCGAGGCTTCCTCACCTCGCTACTGATTCTGGAGCTGCTGAGGAGCTAGTTTAAGCAAGGCACCACACGCGGACGGACACAGAACAATAATACTACTCACGTGAAGATTAACGTCAACTTCATACATATATGTTGGGACCAGTACACACAGGAGGTTCAAATTTACGTAGGTACTATATTATATATAAAAACCAGCAAAATCGAGTTGAACTCGCCCACCGAGGCTTCCGTACCAACTTCTCAGACTAGTTTAAGGGACAAACTTAACTTTGTAGTTCGATCCATATAGGAAATGTATTGCAACAACTACAATTAATCATAAGTTAAATATTGTTTCTTTGAAGTGTTTCACACTTTATATTTTTGTAAATTGTTAAACAATTATTTGTTTAACAATTAATCATAAGTTTATAAAAGTAAATTAATCGTTTTTAGGGTTCCGTATCTCAAACGGTAAAAAAGGAATCCTTATAAGATCACTTTCTTATCCGTCTGTCCGTCTGTATGTCCGTGTGTCACCACCAATTTTCTCAGGAACGGGTGGACCTAGCAAGTTAAAATTTATACCAGATACTGATGTTTATGGTCCTAATTAGATATATAAAAATCAAGATCCAGAGTCAACACGATAATAAAATATAGACATATTTAGATTTTCGCCGAAATTTGTAAGTACCTAAATTTACCTTAATTTTCGACTTTTTTATTTTTTGGAATTTTTCCTTTACTTGTGCTGTAATATCTTGATTTTGACCATAGTTGACAATTCTAGGTCTACCGGAAGTACCATATAGGTTTTGGGTCGAAAACCTGTAGGGTACTTCCCGTTGACCTAGAACCATGAAATTCGACAAAGAGCAAGGTCTTACATCACAAAAAAAGGGGAAATTTCAAAAACGAAAAAAATATTAAAGTAAATGGTGTCCCATACATACATAATTAACGCCAGTTAAGATATGCCTCTGAGTTATATGAGCGCTCATACAATTTAGGGGTCTAGCTCCTTGTCAATCTCTTTACCTTTATGATTAAGATTTATATTATATGGATGAATTAATAATTATCAACATATATTTTCTCATATAATTCCCCAAGGAACTCCCGCAATTTTAATACCTTTTATAGTTTTAATTGAAACTGGCACCAAACTTAAGTTTGGTGCCAATTGATTGAGCCAAATACATAAGGTAAATATGTAACTAAAATTGTGCCTCTGTGTAATTTATTTTATTCATAGTTGACGCTAATTAAGATAGGCCTCTGAGTTATATGAGCGCTCATACAATTTAGATGTCTAGCTAACCAACCTTAAAAAATGTAAATAAATAAAATAGTGCTATTGAGTGATTTATTTTCGTCGCGTCGTTCGCGTGTGGCGCGTCCTTGCTCAAGTTAGTTCCTCGACAGCTCAAAGTCGGTAGGGAGGTGAGTAAGCCTCGATTGTTGGGGCGAACAGAGTGTCCATTCTATACGTAGTATCTGTTCTGTGTTGCATCGGTTTTCTTTGTCGGCACCGAGAACAAATAATAATACTACGTATAGAATAGACACTCTGTCCCACCCACCAATCGAGGCTTCCTCACCTCGCCTCCGATTCTGGAGCTGCTGAGGAGCTAGTTTAAGCAAGGTACCACACGCGGACGAAAACAGAACAACAATACTACTCACGTGAAGATTAACGTCAACTTCATACATATATGCTGGGACCAGTACACACAGGAGGTTCTAATTTACGTAGGTTCTATATTATATATAAAAACCAGCTAAATCGAGTTGAACTCGCCCGCCGAGGCTTCCGTACCAACTGCTCAGACTAGTTTAAGGGACAAACTTAACTTTGTAGTTCGATCCATAGGAAATGTATAGCAACAACTACAAATCATAAGTTTGTAAAAGTAAATTAACCGTTTTTAGGGTTCCGTGTCTCAAAAGGTAGAAAAGGAATCCTTATAAGATCACATTCTTGTCCGTCTGTCTCTCTGTCTGTGTGTCTGTCTGTCCGTCTGTCTGTCCGTCTGTCCGTGTGTCACCACTGATTTTCTCAGGAACGGGTGGACCTAGCAATTTGTAATTTATACCTGATACTGAAGTCTATAGTCCCTATTGGGTGTATAAAAATCAAGGTCTTGAATCAACACAATAAAAAGATATGGGCAAATTTAGATTTTCGCGAAAACTTGTTAGTACCAAAATGTACCTTAATTTTCAACATTTTTTATTTTTCGGAATTTTTCCTATACTTGTGCTCTAAGACTTTGCTTATAACCAAAATTGACAATGCTAGGTAAACCGGAAGTACCCTATAGGTTTTGGGTCGAAAACCTATAGGGTACTTCCCGTTGACCTAGAATCATGAAATTTGGCAAGCAGCAAGGTACAGCACAAATTATGGAAAAATTCCAAAAAATAAAAAAGTTGAAAATTAAAAGGTGTACATACATACATAGGTTACGCCAATTAATGTAGACCTCTGAGTTATATGAGCGCTGATACAATTTAGAGATCTAGCTGAATTGGTTCGTACGGAAGCCTCGGTGGGCGAGTTCAACTCGACTTAGCCAGTTTTATTTTTAACTTTATTTTAGTTTTTAGTATTTGTTTTTAAATCCCCATAATAATACATACTTAGTGAAAATGTCAAGTATCTACCTATTACTGTAAAGGAAATACAGCTTTGAGAAAGGCGGATAGACAGACGGACGGATGGACAGCGAAGTTTCAGTAGTCCCTAGGGTCCCTTTGGTTTCGGGACCCTAAAAAATGTCTGATTTGATAAAGGTGCGTACAGACTATGTAACATGTTATTTAACTTGTGTTATATAAATATATTATAGTAAATATATAACACGTCCACACCATGTAACCTTGTTATTCAACATTGCAACCCAAAACATTACTGTACACATTAGAATAACAATGTTATTTAACAATTATCGTTTGTCGTTCTCGGTTAGTAGGCTTGGGTAACTCCGGACACATCTATATCTTCGGATATATATCCCTAAGCGAATATATACCCATCATTCCACTTCCCGAAACCTTAATACTAGTATATCCCATATATCCGGTATACCTTTATGAAACACAAAAAAAAATGTGAAATCGGTTAAAAAGTAAAGCTGTAAGTGAATAGGTATTTTCTAGGCAACCTTGCCATATTATTTTGGATCACGTCATCATCACTAACAACGGGTACAAAAACAATGCAAAAACACAACAGGTACGGTCTTATAATGTTACATAATATCGGTTATGAAATGCGGATATTTTTTATTTTGGATATGGGATATACTAATCATTGAAGTATTATTTATCTATTTATCTGTAAAGTCTGAAACACATTTCACATGGATATACCGAACATACTAAGCAGTTATACTAAGCGGATATATATCCTTACATGGAATTATATACGATGTACTCACTCCTCTGTTGGATATAGTTAGCCCAAGCCTATTCAGTAGTGTACACGTGTTCCGTCGATGGACGCGGCCTCTTTGAACTTTGCCGCAAAAGGCGAAGCGGCGCTTTGACGACTGTTTCGCGAATATTAGGCGCGGTTTATACAGAAGAGACTTGGCGAGGGCTTGTGGCGTGGCGCCAACTTTTATCACGTAGTTTCGTAAATTATACTGAAGTGGCGGAGACACTTGGCGCGGTACGGCTAGTGTGACCATATGTGGCAGGTTCCTACCTACCATTTTGGCAGTATTGGCTTCTTATTTTAGCCTCTGACACGATCGGCTAACGTTTTAAAGAACCGGGCGCAATTCTCTTTAAGCCAAAAATTACTCTATATTACGCACTATAAGGTTTATATTGCGTTATTTTGACTATCTACCTCCGCCATCCGTCCACGCCCTCCAGTTAACGACTCAATACCACGAGGCGCCCCCACAGTGCACCGTAGGGGAGGAATAGGAGGGAGAAGAAGGAAGTGAACGCGAAGGGAGGGTAGACCAGAAAGCGCCGCGCCCACGGCAGCATCCACCTCGGTACCCCCCTCAATGCGACCGGCCAACTTCACACAATTCCTGCCCAAGATGCAACCACCACAAGACCCAAGGCTACTTGCACCCACAGTAACCTATGGGCCGTCTAGAGCCTCCATGGCGCACTACCCTCCACTACCCGAGCCAGCAACAACCAGACCTCGCTCAAGGTGGAGAGCCCCAAGAAGACGGCAAGCACCTGCTAGTACGCTAGCAGGAGAATCGGACACTGCGACAGAAGGGGCACCCCTGCAACACCAACCGCAACAGCCCACCACTAATACAACAGAAGTACCAAGACCAGCACAAGCACTAACAGAGACCAGATCGAGACCAGAGTCACGAGTCCACTTCGTGCCAGTAACTCAGGTTGTCACGGGTACCACCACCACAGCATCGGCAGTGACTAGACCCACACCGAGACTGGCCAGAGGGACCACCAGGAGCACCATACTATATGCAAGCAGGTGCGAGTGCTTTTGCCCAGCCACGCCCACGCTCTGCAGCAAGGTTTCCTACAAGACCCATGCCAACAGGTCCATACCCATGGGCCCCACCATACCAGCCACAAATGACAGCCGTCTTTACTCAAGCCGGATACCCCTGCTACCAAGCAGGTCAACAGCAGAGTACCTTCCCGGAACCCATCTCAGCGTTGGTGGGAGCCCTGGTGGGCCTACTTGCAGCCATAGCAGCCGGACGATCTTCGGACGGCAGCTATGCGAGGACTGTCCGCACTATCCCGGTTCCAGTATGCATAGATAAGACCTCCGCATACTGTACTGGTACCCGGGCGGCATCAAGACCAAGACCGACAACTTACGCATTCTCACCCATTCGCAGGATGTTCATATCATCCTCCTGGGTGAGACCAAGCTGAAGAAGACGGAACAATTTAAATTCGCCAACTACTTCGTGTACCGGCATGACGATGTCTCACCCCAGGGCCGACCATATCGTGGAACGGCTGCCTTAGTGCGGAGGGACATAGTGCACGACGTAGTTGGTGACCTAACCAATCAAATCACCAAAACCACTGCCGTCGTGGTCCAACTTGGAGGACACGATGTGAAGATATTTGGCGGATTTCGGCCACCGAACTCCAACTTCGACCCTGGTGATATGAGGCGTATCTTTATGGACGCTACTCCAACCCTGCTGGCAGCGGACCTCAACGCCAAACATTTGGTGTGGGGGTCCAGAGTCATTAATACCATCGGAAGAAAACTCCAAGAGGATACGGAGAGTAATGGTTACGAAGTAATCGGCCTAGACTCTCCTACCCACATACCATCCAATCCACGCCACAACCCGGACGTCATCGATGTAGTAGCCCACAAGAACCTGCCAGCCCCAATTCATCTGGAGGTCCTCTACGATCTGGATGAGCAGCACCTACCACTGCTCATCACGGTTGGAGCTTCGGCAGAAGCAACTCTTTGTCGGGGTACTTACACGAAGACCAATTGGCACCAGTTCCAACAACGACTGATGACGATGATAGTAGGCCGATTAACCACATCGGAGGACGTGGAGAGATGCACGGCTCAATCAAAGAAGCAAAAGAAGCAGCATCTACTACTGAACCTCGAACAAGCTGGCGCGAAGAACTCCCAGGCCGCTTAAGGGCAAAGAAACGTGCGATGCGTGAACTATGGGCCCGCACCCGCTGCCCAACAACAAAAGCACGACTAAATGCTATAACTGCAACGCTCGCCAATGAAGTCAAGAAGTGGAGAGGTGACGCATGGGATTCTCGTATCGCCCAAGCCACTGAAGACGAAACCAACCTCCATGCCCTGAATAGGAGTTTGTTAAGGGCTAAGATACCAGTCTACCCACTAACGGACTCATCAGGAAGCCGGAAATTTGCCCCAGCGGAAAGAGAACTGTTGGTTGATCATTTAGAATCACAGTTTCAGCTGCATTCCGTTCCTCTCAATGCTGAACCTGTTGTCGTGCCCCACTACAACGCAGTATCCGCGGAAGTAGTCCAACTGCTGCAGACTTCGGCGCCCCCGCTGGGAGGGATGATTTCATCTCCCCAATGGAAGTGGCACGAGCTGTACGCTATTTACAGACGAAAAAGGCACCCGGTCTAGATGAGGTGTCGAACGCGGAACTCAAGCAGATGCCGCGGAGAAGTCTGGTGTGTATAGACAGACTCTTTAACGGTATCTTAAGAACAGGATACTTTCCCGCAACGTGGAAGACAGGGAAAGTCATAGTACTACCCAAACCCGGCAAGGTCCGTCGTCTACCCTCCAGCTACCGCCCTATTACCCTGCTGTCACACCTCGCCAAGCTGTTCGAGCGATTACTGCTGCGGAGACTGCGCCCTCACTTCACCCCACGTGAGGAGCAGTTTGGTTTCCTTACGCGTCACTCCACAACGCTCCAGCTGACGAGGGTGATCCACCAGCTCACCAGTGAACTGAACCGAAATAGTAGAAGCGTCGCCGTGTTCCTGGACATCGAGAAGGCCTTCGATAGAGTGTGGCACGAAGGCCTAATCTACAAGTTATCCAGGACACCGACTCCAGCGGCGCTAATCCACATCGTCTCATCGTTCCTGAAAAACCGACAGTTCTGCGTGTCCGTCGAGGGCGCCACTTCCGGCAACCGGCAGATCGCAGCGGGAGTCTCCCAGGGGAGTTGTCTCTCACCGTACATGTACGCGGTTTACACAGACGACATACCGGTTCTGGCGGACGAACACCTTGCACCAGGAGAACGAGGAGTAACACTAGCACTTTTTGCCGACGACAGTGCGTATATAACGTCCTCTGTCAAAGCTACTATAGCCGCCAACAGAATGCAGAAGGTTCTGGACATCCTGCCAGTGTGGCTGGACAAGTGGCGCATGGCCGTCAACGTGAGGAAGACGGCCACGCTGCTGACCAGAGCCCAAACCCATCCTGCCACCTCCACTGCAGCTCCGAGAACAAGACGTCAAGTGGGAAACGAGTACAAAGTACCTGGGCTTCTACATCGACCGGACGTTGAGGATGCGCCCGCACGTGGATCACGCAGTCCACCAAGCAAAAGCCGCTAAGGCCCTCCTCCATCCGGTCCTCCGATCGAAGCTGCCACTCTACACCAAAGTCGGCATATACAAGACGTATATACGCACGAAGATGACGTATGCTGCTCCTGCGTGGTATGCCCTATGCTCGGAAACCCAGCGCAAGCGTCTTCAGATCATTCAGAACGTCACCCTGCGGATATGCACGGGAGCCCGTCGATACGTACGCAATAACGCCAACGCCCGGGACGTGAAAATTGAGACGGTGAGGGAGTTCGTGGTCCGGTTGGCGCGCTGTCAATATGACCGTGCAGACAACGGACCACACCCTCACCTCCAGAACATTGCACCGCACCACGGCCGGCCGCCTGATGGCGCTGTATCGACCTGGCGTGCACTCCCACGCGACTTAGTCCCGGTGGATGAAAGCAGCAAAGAGGAGGAGTAGCGGTTACCACAGCAGCACAAGACCACCATGCCAAGATGGCCAACATGACCACCACGCCCAGATCTGGCCAACGACCATATCGGACCACTATAGGGCTGATTAAAACCCGCGCGTACCCCGAGGGTAGTTGCCCCAGAGCCCAACCAGGGTAAGGAGGCTCGCCTCGAAACCCTCACACGAACCCAGAATGGGAACGAACGTCCACACTGACATCCGTCCGCGCCACGTTTCTTCTGTATAAACCGCGCCTTACCGTGTACACGTGATTCGCCGATGGAAGCGGCCCGCTTTGAATTCTGCCGAAAAGCGAAGCGGCGCTTTGACGACTGGCGATGTTATTTGAACATGTTTTATGAGTGTCCAAATCATCTGAAACATGTTATCTCACCATGTTATACAATACGTTATGTTACATAGTCTGTACGCACCTTAACAAATGAAATAAACGCACCTGTTTGACGGGTACGAACAACTTGTATGGAAAAAGAAAAACTATTTATTTTATTTTAATCGACTTCAGATTAGATCGTTTAAAAACTAAATAATTTAAGATCGTTTAAAAAAACTAAAAGAAACGACTTCAAACGTCGCGCTAGTCAAAGTAGCCAGTAGACGTAGTAACTATTATATAATCAGTGCCAGTAGGTAAAGTGCCAGCCAAGTAGTAAGTCGTCGAGATAAGTAAATGCGTCATAATACAAATGTTGATATATTAAAAAGGTTCGGCCGATTTCGTTAAAATTTAAATGGAACCACCTGGGAAGGATATGTTTTGAAACAAAAAAATAATTTTCCAAATCGGTTCAGGCATCTTCGAGTAATCGGTGAACTAAAATAAAAAAGAAAAAAGATTCTTACGAATTGAGAACCTCCTCCTTTTTTGTGAAGTCGGTTAAAAAGAACCGACTTCAATGCCGCGCTATTAATTTTCAGTCCCAATTTTTAGGTGTTTATCTTCATATCTCTAGAGATACTTATCAGACCTCTTTATATATATCACCTTTCCAACAAAAAAAAAATAATCAAAATCGGTTCATAAACGACGCGGTTATCTGCTAACAAACCTTAAAAATGTATATATATATATATAATAAATACTAGCTGTGCCCGCGACTTCGTTCGCGTGGAATAGTGTCTTTGGGTAGCATTAACAAATAAGACACATACGTATCCCAACTACACCACGCCGTACCACGCCACGCTACTCCCCCTTTCCCTCCGTCCCTCACATGCTCTCCCCTCCCCCTACCCCCTCACTTCCACCTAAACCCCCCAACCTCCCCCTCGCTTACCTACCCTCCCCCTTTGCTCCCCTACCCTCCCCCTTCCCCTCACTTCCACATCCAATCCCCTCCAGCTATCCTTCCCTCCATGTATCTCCAGAGATATGGAGATAAACACCTCAAACTTTGTACTGAAAATATAGCGCGGCATTTGAAGTCGAATGTTTTAGTTTTTTAAACGATGTTATTCGTTTATTTTGTCTTCTCTACAAACTTTGTCTTGGCAATAACAAGTGACTACGACTCACCACTAGGCTATAATATCGTTTAAAAACTAAATAAGATCTTTTAAAAACCTAAAAAAGAACCCACTTCAATGCCGCGCTATTAATTTTCAGTACCAATTACGAGGTGTTTATCTCCATATCTCTGGAGATACTTATTAGACCTCGATAAAATTACCATGGTACCACACTTGGGATATTTCCTTTCCAACAAAAAAACAATAATGAAAATCGTTCTATAAACGACGAAGTTATCCGCGAACAAACATAAAAAAAAAACATATATACGGTTGAATTGAGAAACCTCCTCCTTTTTTGAAGTCGGTTAAAAAGAACCGACTTCGATGTCGCACTATTAATTTTCAGTACCAATTTTGAGGTGTTTATCTCCATATCTCTGGAGATACTAATCAGACCTCGATAAAATTACCATGGTACCACACTTGAGATATCTCCTATCCAACAAAAAAAGAATAATCAAAATCAGTTCATAAACGACGAAGTTATCCGCGAACAAACATAAAAAAAAAACATATATACGGTCGAATTGAGAAACCTTTGAAGTCGGTTAAAAATGAAGCGACAAAACGAAAATAATAACACAAACATGTTTCACCGGTCGCCGCCGACGGACGCGGCCCCTTTGATTTTTGCCGAAAGGCAATGCGGCGCCTGTGGCGGCGGTATGACTGAGTGCGTGTAGTTCGCCAAGAGCGAGTCGATTTAAGAAGGTTTGATTTGAAGTACCTAGTTAATTATATATATTTTTTTAATATATATTTTTTTACTGATTTCTTTACATGGAGTATACATACCCCTGCAAATGTGGTGGGAATTCAAAACTTTGTATATACAGATCTGATAGTATTCTCGTCTGCAATTGACGAAGCTTTTTGAAAACAAGAATTATCTTTTAATACTTGCTGTTGACACCACTAACATAAAAATACGATAAGCCATTCAGGCTCTAGGGCGTGCCAAAGAAATATACATACATTCATACATTTATATGTATATACAAATGTATATATAATATATATACGGTTAATATATATATAATATGTATGTATATATATATATATATATACATATATACATACATATATATATATATATACATATATATATATATATATATATATACATATATATTAACCCTCCTTTCGCAGTCACCGGACTGCGGAAGAAGGAGGGTTATGTTTTAAAAATAATCGTCTCGTAGCGTCGTCCGCGTGTTGCACGTTCTTGCTCAAGTTAGCTCCTCGACAGCTCAGAATTGATAGGGAGGTGAGAAAGCCCCGATTGGTGGGTGGTACAGGGTGTCTATTCTATACGTAGTATTATTATCTGTTCTCGGTGCCGACAAAGAAAACCGATGCAACACAGAACAGATACTACGTATAGAATGGACACTCTGTTCGCTCCAACAATCGAGGCTTCCTCACCTCCTTACCGATTCTGAGCTGTCGAGGAACAAACTTGAGCAAGGACGCGCCACACGCGAACGACGCGACGAAAATAAATCACTTAATAGCACTATTTTATTTATTTACATTTTTTAAGGTTGGTTAGCTAGACATCTAAATTGTATGAGCGCTCATATAACTCAGAGGCCTATCTTAATTAGCGTCAACTATGAATAAAATAAATTACACAGAGGCACAATTTTAGTTACATATTTACCTTTTGGCACCAAACTTAAGTTTGGTGAGCTAGACCCCTAAATTGTATGAGCGCTCATATAACTCAGAGGCATATCTTAACTGGCGTTAATTATGTATGTATGGGACACCATTTACTTTAATATTTGTTTCGTTTTTGAAATTTCCCCTTTTTTTGTGCTGTAAGACCTTGCTCTTTGTCGAATTTCATGGTTCTAGGTCAACGGGAAGTACCCTACAGGTTTTCGACCCAAAACCTATATGGTACTTCCGGTTGACCTAGAATTGTCAACTATGGTCAAAATCAAGATATTACAGCACAAGTAAAGGAAAAAAAGGAAAAGTTGAAAATAAAGGTAAATTTAGGTACTTACAAATTTCGGCGAAAATCTAAATATGTTTATATCTTATTATCGTGTTGACTCTAGATCTTGATTTTTATATATCTAATTAGGACCATAAACATCAGTATCTGGTATAAATTTTAACTTGCTAGGTCCACCCGTTCCTGAGAAAATCGGTTGTGACACACGGACATACAGACGGACAGACGGATAAGAAAGTGATCTTATAAGGATTCCTTTTTTACCTTTTGAGATACGGAACCCTAAAAACGATTAATTCACTTTTACAAACTTATGATTAATTGTTAAACAAATAATTGTTTAACAATTTACAAAAATATAAAGTGTGAAACACTTCAAAGAAACATAATATTTAACTTATGATTAATTGTAGCTGTTGCAATACATTTCCTATATGGATCGAACTACAAAGATAAATTTGTCCCTTAAACTAGTCTGAGAAGTTGGTACGGAAGCCTCGGTGGGCGAGTTCAACTCGATTTTGCTGGTTTTTATATATAATTCTATATTACACCTACGTAAATTTAAACCTCTTGTGTGTACTGGTCCCAACATATATGTATGAAGTTGACGTTAATTTTCACGTGAGTAGTATTATTGTTCTGTTGTCGTCCGCGTGTGGTGCCTTGCTTAAAGTAGCTCCTCAGCAGCTCCAGAATCAGAGGCGAGTTGAGGAAGCCTCGATTGGTGGGTGGGACAGAGTGTCTATTCTATACGTAGTATTATTATTTGTTCTCGGTGCCGACAAAGAAAAACGATGCAACACAGAACAGATACTACGTATAGAATGGACACTCTGTTCGCCCCAACAATCGAGGCTTACTCACCTCCCAACCGATTTTGAGCTATCGAGGAACTAACTTGAGCAAGGACGCGCCACACGCGAACGACGCGACGTAAATAAATCACTCAATAGCACTATTTTATTTATTAACATATTTTATGGTTGGTTCCAATTAAGCTAGACCTCTAAATTGTATGAGCGCTCAGTTCCTTTTTTTACCTTTTGAGAAACGGAACCCTAAAAATGATAAAGTAGATATCTAGTTACTGTATAACTGAAGAAGACAAATTGTAGGTAGGTACATAATACATGTATTGGTGGAGTGATCAAAGTGTCCATTCTATATCTTGTTCTGTGTCGCATCCTCGCAGACAAAAAAGTTTTGTTCGCAGTGTGCGCAGGGTGATAGACAAAACTGTCTTGAGACAGTCTTGAGACAGTCTTAAGACTGTTTTGTCTGTAGTCTGCGCTCAGCCTTATTGTCTGTTCTGTGCCATTGGGCTATTGCCGCTTAAAAGTTGAAAGCGATAGTAAAAGCAAATCATATATCCCTTGACGCGCTGTAACCACAACGAACAACAGTCCATCCCAGTCACAGAACAGTCTATAGAAAGCTATAGAGTTATTCTCGTTGCCGTCAGCTTTTGTACGTGACGAGACTGCTAAAGCAATAAACCTAGTTAGATGATGAAAAATAGCCTGTATATACCTTCTATTCAAGCTTTTGCTTGTTTGTTTTCCGGATAGAATATTGTAGACTAGATCTAGACTATGATTTAAGGTTACTATTTTATTCACAGACTATAGGAATAGGTCGCTGACTTAATGAATATTACTGAGAAATTGACAACGGATTAGCAAGATGAAGTGGCAGCGTGGGCTGGTCATATCTGCCGCAGGGACCAATTACCGTTGGGGTAGACTAAAGTAGGTAGTTCTAGAGTGGAAAACGCGAATTAGTAAACGTAGCGAAACGTACGAGTTTTCATCATAAACGCTTCTGACAGATCTCACATAGTTTTATACTTATTCTGGCTCCCTAATTAGTCTAAATTTGGTGAAGTGTGAAAACCACTATGGGTGCTGTACTGTTTTTCATACAAAATTTGTTCATTAAACGATATCGAGTTTGGTATGAAAACTCGTACTAAGAGTACTGATTGCCTATTTTTGAGAGTTTCTTTAGATTGGCGAGGCTTGAATTAAATAGCGCCAACTATTGTGCCTAATAGTTTTTTTATATCTTATAGGCAAGCGTTTGACCACTACCTCACCTGTTGGTATAAGTGATGATGCGGTCGAAGATGGTAAGCACGCTAGGCCTAGAATGGGAACGAAGAATGGCTCTCCTCAAGGATAACTGCCGGAACACATTAGATGTTTTGGCGACAGATTTTCTAACTTGAACCCTTAAGTTAGAAAAGCTGGTAGCTGGATAACATTGTAATTTCCATAACAATCTGCTATAACTTTAATGTGATCGAGTAGGTAATATAAGAAACTCGTACCTACTAGACACACTGGTGGAGCGACGACACCAAAGGAAAGGCTAGGACTAGAATAGAAGAGCTGAAGATCGGATTCTGTGGCGATTCTTGGGAGAAACCTATGCTTAGCAGTGATTTTATACCAGCTGATTATGATGATGATGAATTCATGATGATGATGAGGCTGCTGACGTGGCTCGGATGACTACAGAATAAAAGCATGTCATCAAATCATTTAACTGTGCAGCTATTCAGTATGATATTCGTTTTATCCAGTTCCATACAAGGTGTTTCATAAATCTGCGTCAATAGTTTTCGACATAACTGTTGGGTTTTAAACACATACACACAAACATACACACGTACGTGAATACATACACAGAAAAAGATAACCCTCCCTCTGACGAAATTGGGTAAAAATTAGTTAGAACAGTGACTAAACAAATTTGACCGACAATTATTCGAAACTTATCTTTTATAAATTTATTATATAATAGTTGTTATGATTTCTTATTTTTATAAGTTAAATTTACTTATTTTGATGTATTTTAATAATGAATTGTGCTCATTTGACTTATGTTTTGTGAAACTGCCATTGGAAACGTTTTGACTCACACTGTCAGTGTCAATCGATGGTGCCAACCTGCCAACTTCAAAACTACCGCGAATGAGAATTGTCTGTGGCCTCTAAGCATGGATGCCAACCTTAAAAAGAAAACAAGAAAGTTAACGCGGTAGAGAGTTGGCAGTGGGGTTCAGTTCGGTCTTGGCGTTTAAACTAGTAGGTCGTTGTTATAAAAGTACCTACCTCTAAATTCTCGACGTTTATTGTATAGTTTGTGATGTACCGACATTGGTCGGATGTATATTAAACGAAGTTTGCGCCCATTACACGATGTTTCAATTGGAAGAAGGTGTTTTGCTTACATAGTGTGGTGTGAAGAGGCGCAAAGTTAACAAAACCCTAATAACACCGATTTATGGTAACAGTAACGTAAATAAATGCTTATACTTGTAGGTAAACATTTGCTTCATCTATCATTTCATTGAGATTTTATCGCTGATAAAACTTGACAAACGATTCGAAAATTGATTGGCATGATAGAAACGTACTACCTAAGTATAAATAAAATAATTTAGATGGTTAAAAACTAGAACACCGGCTTTACAATTTCCATGCCACGCGGGTCAGTTTCAGTAACTAGTTTGTCGCCATATATCTGAAAATACTTATCAGATCTTGATAATATTTTAATGGGACCACCATGGAGATAAACCCTACTAATGAAAATAAACTGGCCAAGTGCAAGTCAGACTCGCACACTTAGGTAGGGTTCCGATTGAACAAAATTTGCCGGAAAATTTAACATCGATTTATATAAATACCATGTCAATACTAAACATGCTTGTTTACTACAACGCCATCTAACGAACTTCTAACACCAACTAAGTAAACGTTAACACAAAGGTGTGATGAAAGGGTAGGTAATAAATAAGGTAAATCAGTATTTTTCAACGCGTGGGTCGCGATTCCCTGGGGGGTCGCGTAGCCTCTATAAGGGGGCCAAAGTTTGAAAATATACTTTTATAGAAAATATTGATTAATGAGCATTTGTAGGTGTTGTGATTAAGAGTGTTTATAATATTTGTTTTAAAAGAAAAATATGTAATTTATTTCCTGTAGGCCACACGAACGAAGCTGCGGGCAGAAGCTAGCAATATAACAAAATTCAGATTATAAACAGTGCAAGTAGGGGGTTGCGAAATTTTTTTTTCATAGTGAGGGGGTCGCGTCATGAAAAAGGTTGAAAAACACTGAGGTAAACAATCGTTTAGAGATGGCGCTATAGTAAAAAACACGTTTTTCGTATGGGGATCCCCTTTAATTTTTAACTTTGTTCTGTTTTTAGTATTTATTGTTATAGCGGCAACAGAAATACATCATCTGTGAAAATTACAACCGGACAGACAGCAAACAGACAGTCAGACAGACGGATAGCGGAGTCTCAGTAATAGGGTTCCGTTGGTACCCTTTTGGTTCGGAACCCTAAAAAGAATTCAAATGGCTTCGGCGGAGTAATAGCGTACTAAACTAAAGAAAAACCTACAGACGAATTGAGAACTTCTCCATTCCAACACGGACAAGCACGACGCTCGCCTGGGGGTAAGCGATGACGTCTACCTATTACAAATACAGCGGCATGCAAAATTCTGGACTGCCGAAATTTTACTTGTCACTGCACTGCGCCTGTTAGCCTGTTACCTTTTAGTCTCACGCGCCCTGTAATTTCACTGGACACCTTGTTTTAAATTTAAACCGAAAAACATTCTTATTTCACGGCTGAAAATTAATTGGCAAAATGGTGGTACCACCCCAGGCAAACTAGCAGAAGTCCTACCACTACAGGCAGAAGTCCTATCACTACAAGTCGGTTAAAAAAAGAAAAAACACTCTTCACTGACAGAAGTAAAAAACTAAAGACTAAAAAAATCAATAGACACATTAACAGGCTATATCGGGGGACGCTCACTCACAGGGGAGACTGGGCAGAACGGCCCAGGGGGCTCAAGCGTCACCCTGACACCAGTTGATCGCCGACATTGACCCATTTCCCCCATTTCCCCGTCCTACGGTGAAAATATAGTTGCTTGACCCCACTTTGCATAGATATTGGGAGTAATTGATTATTTAAGCGTTAACTTTACGTTAGCTGACGTCGCGCTTTTAGCTAATAAAGTTGTTCAATAAATAGTTTAAAAAAAACTTAAAAGTCTAAGTACAATACAGAATAAAGAACATATGTTTTTTAACCGACTTCAAAAAAAGGAGGAGGTTTCTCAATTCGACTGTAATGTTTGTTCGCGGATTACTTCGCCGTTTATGAACCGATTTTAATTATTGTTTTTTTGTTGGAAAGGAATTATCCCAAATGTGGTACCATGTTAATTTTATCGAGGTCTGATAAGTATCTCCAGAGATATGGAGATAAACATCTCAAAATTGGTACTGAAAACTAATAACGCGGCATTGAAGTCGGTTCTTTTTTAGTTTTTTAAACGATATTATTTAAGTTATAGATATAGATACTTCTTAAGGTAAAAACTGATAGGTAAGAGTTGAATTTAAACGATTCACAGCAACAGAGTTCTAAAATTACACCATGAAGTTTTACCGATAAATCTAAAGGGAGACTAATAACTTCATGGTGTATAGTGTGAAGCGATATTCACATTCAAGATATTTAATCTAGTATTTCTATAATACATCAAACGTATTTTATATTGATATAATTAAGATAGTTTAAAAACTTAAACAACCGACTTCCATGTCCCGCGAGTCAATTTCAGTAGCAAGTTTGAAACGTTTATCGTCACATCTTTGGAGATACTTTTCGGATCTCGATGAAATTACAATGGATGACCACTTCGGAAACGTACCCTATTGATTAAAAAAATAATCATTCGAATCGGTTCAGAATTGACGGAGTAATCGCGTAACATACATAAAATAAACTGGCCAAGTGCAAGTCGGACTCGCACTGGTAGGGTTCCGTACCACACTACAGATTTTTATAAGATCGAGCAAAAAAATATCACTATCATTTTTCGCCAGCAAAAAATAATTAATAAGCATTTTATTTCTTATATCGCCATCTAACGTCTAACAATGATGTTAGGGATCGGCATTTCAATATAACGCCATCTATGGACGCTTAGGTAAAGCGTTCATAGTTGGCGTTATATTCAAATGCCAAAAAAACACGTTTCTTGTATGGGGACCCCCTATAATTTTTAACTTTTTTCTATTTTCAGTATTTGTTGTTATAGCGGCAACAGAAATGCATCATCTGTGAAAATTCATGAAAAACAGCCTGGTGACAGACGGACAGACAGACAGACAGACAGACAGATAGACAGACAGACAAACAGACAAGAAGTTTTTGGAAGTCGATTGAAAAGTAAAATCAATTCATGTGTTTTCTATTATTACATGCTTCGTGATTGACATCAAATAACTGTGAATATCTTAAAAACATTGTTAGTGAATTTAAGTAATAAAAAACTTACAATTTTTTTATATCAAACCTTTATGAATTATTATTCTATATTAATTATTTTTATTAACCGACTTCACAAAAAAGGAGGAGGTTCTCAATTCGTCCGTATGTTATTTTAGGGTTCCGTACCCAAAGGGTAAAACAGGACCCTATTACTAAGACTCCGCTGTCCGTCTGTCGGTCTGTCTGTCTGTCTGTCTGTCCGTCTGTCACCAGGCTGTATTTCATGAACCGTGATAGTTAGACAGTTCAAATTAGGTAGAGTATATTTCCGAGGTGTTCCCATTTTAATTTCATCCAGATCTGATTAGTATCTCCACTCTCCAGAGATATTGAGATAAATACCTCAAACATACGAGTAGGAGAATGTAATGGTTTTAGAAGAAAAGTCCCAAGAAGATTATACACAATGGAGATTGCTATTGCATATACTTTTGAAGATTAAAAAATATGACCTTTAATAATGTTTTTAACATCTTTCTTCTCGTTGATTTTGGTTTTAGACAGATATTCTTACGGTAACTGCGAGCGAGATAGAAACAAAGGTGGGGAGAATTAATTTGCCTTCACAGAAATGTTCTACGGGGCAAAGTCTTGTTAGGGTGCAATGTTTTTGAGCATACCTAATATTTTTTGACATGACATGACGTTTGGCGAAGTTTACCGCCATATGGCGGCGATTGATGTTAATAATCGCAAATAATACTTTTTAATATTCATTTTGGAATACAACTAATCCGTGTTATAAAAGTATTTGGAATTATTGTAATAAATTGACAATTAATTATCGTGTGTGTCAGATGCTTTTATTGCACAGGGCCATTTTGGATATTGTCCTTTGATACCTTGATGACATCATTATGACTAGTGGATATTTTTACTATAGTCCGGCAATCTCGTGCGCGACCGTCCCGCGGGGTGTCAGACGGTGGCGGGGACGAGGCACCCGTCCGTCCGTCCGTCCGTCCGTCCGTCCGTGTGTCTATATGTGCGCACTTTACAGATCTGTATCTTCTTAATCGTAATAAGTTCATACTTGAAATTTTCACAAAGTATATATCCGCCAGTGTATAACGGCCCAGACACAAAATTTTATAGATGCATATAAATTAATTAAAACTTGTTTTGCACTTAAAAGGGTAAAATAAATCATTTTTCAAAAAAAATAAAACCGACATCATAACCACAAACAGGCACTCAAATGCGAAAAATAAATTATTTAATATAATTATTATAAGCGCTACCCACTTATCTATTTGAAGTCGGTGCCAGCCAAGTCTAATAGGTAGTAAATAGATACTACCTACATGTATCTACTTACTTACTACTACTACACACATAGTTTCTATCTACTATCCAATAGACTTCACTGGCACCGACTTCATATAGATAAGTGGGTAGCGCTTATAATAATTATATTAAGTAATTAATTTTTCGCTTTTGAGTGCCTGTTTGTGGTTATGAAGTCGGTTTTATTTTTTTTGAAAAATAATTTATTTTATTATATTATCGTCGTTTCTACGAATGTATCGTACAAATATACGTTGAATTCATAAAAGTGAAAAACAAAAATATGTGACAACCATAGTCAATGGTTAGATAATTTAATCGTAGGGTGACAACCTAATTTTATCTACCGCGAGTTGAACCCTGCCCATACCCTACGTCCCCAGCACGCTTGCTGCATTGCCGCGTTGTATGGCCAGGGAAATTTGGATCAGGATCAGGGAGCAACCTGAACGAAAATGACGGCTCTTCTCTTTTAGGCGGCGCCCCAACTTCTGAACGAATTTTCTGGCCTCTGAACACCAAGGTCCCTCTGCTTTGACGGAAAAAGGTACGACATCATATACGCAGCAAATGTATATATTATTGGACATGGCACGCAGGATAAAATTTTTAGGGTTATTTTTGTTTTCTTATTATTGTAATAAGATATGGATGGCTACGGCAGTTTGATTAAATCCAGACTATCCAGACTATCCACGCTATCCACGCTATCCAGACTAATATTATAAAGAGAAAACGTTTTTGGACGAGTTTAACTTTTGAGATGTTTAATCACGAAGAAAGTGCATCAGTTTCAATATTGGGGAAAATATCGTTTGCGCGATGCAGGATCTCATACATTTAGGAAATATTGAAATAAGCGGCCAAGTGCGTGTCAGGCCACGCGGAGTGTAGGGTTCCGTAGTAGCCCGTTATTCAATGAAAGTCTTTACCCGTTATAAACAAGCAATTAGGTACTTCGTCTTTGTCACTTTAAAGGATTTATTCTAAGGATTTTGTATTTGGTACAAAATTTTCCAACATCCAAGTTCAACGACTATTACTGATAAACTAATAAAGTTATCTTAACCGCTATAGTTTTCCTTTAATGTTCATGAAATGCACTTTTATTACGAATTTTTCCAGATTTTTCAAGCTAGCAGTTTAATAATAAAAAAATTGCACTTTAAAGTTTAATATTTCGTAAATGGAGCATTCAATCAAAAAATGGTATTAGCAACCCTTAAGTCATTTTAAAAGACCTATTCAACGATACCCCACACGATGGGGTAGACGACGAAAAAAACATTCATGCCCACTTCTCATGTAGGTACTCTACCCTAAAAAAAATGGTTTTCAAAATTTTATTTCACCACTTTGCCGGCGTAATTTATACACATACCCCTACTCAATTACAGCTTTCTTAGTAGTAACGGTCTCTTAGCAAAACCTCGGACAGACAGACAGACAGACGGACATGACGAAACTACTACTACTACACGGAACCCTAAAAAGGAGAGCTATTAAAATCTAAGTTAGCTGGGTTTTATTTATCCTTACTTTTAACTTTTATTTATATAAATGCGAAAGTAACTCTGTCTGTCTCTCTTTCTGTCTGTCTGTCTGACTCACTTTCGAGCCAACTACTGAACCGATTTGAATTAAATTTGGTACATAGATAGTCTAGTCTAGAGCCTTAGAAAGGACATTGGCTACTTTTTAATGCGAAAAAAGGGTTGTAAGGGGTTGTAAGGGGGGATGAAATGTTGTATGGAAGTATCGTCATTTTTAGAGCAGAAGCTAGAAACTTATTATTAAGGCTGTTGATTCGATATAAATAAATATGACATTCAAAGTTTGTGAGGGAGAAGGAGGAGGGGAAGTGGGAAGGGGGAGGGGAAAAGGGAAGGGGGAGGGAGGGGACGTGGAAGTGAGGGGAGGGGAGGGAAGTGGGAGGAAGAGAGAGGGAGATGGGAGTGATGGAAGAAAGAGGGGGAGAGGGGGCAGGGAGGATTAGCGCCGCGTGGTACGGTGCGGTGTAGGTGGGATACGCATGTGTCTTATTTGTAAAATTATTAGCCTAAATAATTCTGTTTACAATTAAATAATACCTATTTTCTTCATTTTTCCTGTGTTCGTTAAAAATATCATATTGATTTATTATTGCGGGAATTGAGAATTAAGTATTGACTGGGCTATTCATTTTTATAGTTTTTTATTAATTTAATAAACAGCTCAAGTTATTTTATGATCGGCCACACATGTGAGGGAACAATAGAAGCTTATATTATAATCGCTTTCCTATACTACGTATTCTTCATAGTTATATTTTACAAGTATGTATGAGAATATATTTATTTTAGACCAATATTCTGTACCTACCTATAATGGACATAAAATACGTGTTTTATTATTTGTCAATTTTATCCCGGCCTGTGCCTGTTTCATTCATGACATCTGTCTTAAAAGCTTGGAACTGAAGCAATATCTCCTGAGACCACCAGGCGGCATTCAACAGGTTCTGAAATTCAGCGTGCGTTTAACAGACCCTCCTCGTTCGGATGCGAGACGATAGATGGCGTCTTTCGTTTGTCTTGTATTTGTTTTGTTGTATAATATATATATATAATATATTGTAAGTCTACAAATAAATAAAACTTGTTCTTAAATATATTTTAATCGAATGTTTTATTTATTCGTAGTTGTAAGTATATTTGAATATGTGTGAAATATGTGATAGATTTTTTGATCAATATTAAATGAATATTTGACTACATTTAAAAACGACCGTTGTGACCTAGATCTTATTTTTTTATATCTCATGGGCTAGCGTATAACCATTATCTCGCCTCCTAGTAAGCGATGATTTGTGGTCGAAGATGGTGAAAACGCTAGGCTTAGAATCGTCCAACTCACGGAACAGAACTACTCGTATATCTGTGTTCTGTGGTCCGGCTCCTATGAGCTGCCGGAACACCGTAAGGTTATGGCGGTAGATTTTTGCCTTGATGGTGGTAAACAACATTTTGATGGGAAGTCAGGCGGAACATCGATATAATACTCCTACCACCTTTTATAACCACATAGTGAGGTATGTTTTGAGGCTTAAGAGCTCAGAGTAACAATTACTAAAGTAGTGATTGCTACTCTGAGCTCAAGAGTATTTCAAAAACATGATATGATTCATTTCGTCGTAACGATACTTCGCACCGTGGCTTAATTGGCAAAGCACCGGAACATGTCATTCCGGTCAAGTCCCGTCGGTACGATGAAATTTTGGATTGTGCTTAACAATTTACAAAAATATAAAGTGTGAAACACTTCAAAGAAACATTATATATGATATGATTTATTCAGCACCGTGAATTTTGATACGAATATAACACTGAAAGAAAAATAATGTTAACTTTTCTATGAAAATATATGATACATTTTTTGGAGTGGTAAAATAGTATATTATACAACAAGTGAATAAAAAGGCAATTTAATTCGAGGGACTAAGTTGGATCCCGAGAGCAGCGAAGGATTCTAGAGTAGAATAATAGATTAGAATCCTGAGCGGAGCGAGGGATACAAGGACCGAGATTAAATTTTTTATTCACGAGTCGTGTAATCTTCTTTTTACCATTGACTGCGAGAAAATAAATAGTAGTACCTACTTATAGTACCTATTTATATTTATCATACGTTATTATTAATGTGCAACAGATGTGGATTATTAACCATTTAAGGTACAACCACACCACGGCATCCTGCGATCTGCGGGCGCGATCTCAGTACATTTCAATTGTTTTCTGATCGCGTTTGATGTGAACCAGTCGGTACAAATACACTACGCTATCTGATCGCCGCCTAGATCGCGAGCACGCAGGACGCTGCGGTGTGTCTGCACCTTTAGTGCCGGTGAATGTGTGTGTAGGGAAACGGCTCAATCTTGAAATAAACTGGCCAAGTGCAAGTGGGACTCGCACTCGTAGGGTTCCGTAACACAGTTAAATATTCCATAACTATGATTTTTCGCAACTACAAAATTACTTTGTTTTTCATAGTGCTTGTATGAAAAAAAAAAGTTATCTTTGCGGTCGCCATATCTCTAAAACTGCTGACTGTATCTCGTTCAAACCAATTTTCGTTGTTAGTTTTTATTAAGATCTACAGCATATATTTTTTTTAGATTTTTCACTCCCATTCTTTAAAAGTTAGAGGGGGGGGGGGGAATGAAATGAAATGATGAAGGAAATGAACACACTTTTTACCACTTTAGACGCGCCTATTTTTCAAATGATTAACTTTGAGAAAAAATGATTTTAGGAACCTCAATGTCATTTTTAAAGACCTATCCATAGTCACGTATAGGTTTGAAGAAAACATTTTTTTTTTGTTTCAGTTCCATGTATGGGATGCCCCCCCTTAAACTTTTATATTTTTTATTTTTGTATAAAATCGGAAAGCGGTTCACAGAATACATCTACCTACCAAGTTTCAATTCTGTAGTCTTAACAGTTTCGGAATAAAATGGCTGTGACATACGGACGGACATACAGACAGACAGACAGACATGACGAATCTATAAGGGTTCCGTTTTTTGCCATTTGGCTACGGAACCCTAAAAACATGCTATTTGCGTTCTCACCAATATACCACTGAAAATGTTCAGTAAAGTTCACATCTTTACAAAGGGTATGACTTGGACTAGACTGAGACTTCACCTTGATCAGAAAGGTGACTTTGACCCAACTTAAGTTGAATCAAACCAGTCATAAATGACATGAATTTACAAAATTGAATAATAACTTGAATAATTTTTATTCTTTATTCTGGCTGAATACACTAATCGTGTAGAGCAAAATGAAAACAAAAAAAAAAACAAAATTGGCGGGATTTTTATTTTTACTACATTATAAAGCTTCTATGGTATACCTCCATTTAGCCAGTTAGTAGGCACTTTCAGCAAATCTTATTTATGTTTTGTATATAATTCGTATTTTGTGCTTGTTCCAAATTCAAAATGTTTTTATTCACCGAGTGAGTAAAAGAGCGTTTTATTCACTGCTGTCGATCAATAAAGTGCTCTTTTTTGAGTGGCAATGGTAAAAAAATATTGATATACCTATATCAGTTTTTTTTCAGTAGTTAGTACCAAGTACCAAGTTGTTCCAGTAGTGAAAAATACGTTGGTAGATTGGAATTAATATAATACTTTTTTCTTCTCATGCGTTCGACCGTTCAGAACTACTAAGATTTATTTTTCTCATTTGTTCGATCGAACACATTTAAATCAAGAATCAATAAAATATAAAGTTTTAAATACGCTTAATTTATTGATAATGCTGTCTGCCTTAGACTAGTAAACAAGGGCCGATTCGGTTCTAGCTCTTGCCGGCCGCGGCATGCTCGCTTCGCTCGCTCGGCTCGTGCGTTGTGGTCACAAGTAACGTAACCCACCTCCTCGCTTCGCTCGTCGTCGGACCTATAAAACTTTGTCCTAACATTTTATTAAAAAATAAAAACCGGCCAAGTCGAGTTGGACTCGCCCACCGAGGCTTTCGTACCAACGTTGGTAGGTACCAACTAAGCTAGACCTCTAAATTGTATGAGCGTTAATATATCTCAGAGGTCTATCTTAATTGGCGTAAACACTGTGTGTATGGGGACATCCTTTAATTTTCAAGTTACCACCAGAAATAAAAAAATTAAGTAGTGCTCCTCACTTTAAGCAAAAGTTACGATTATGGCTTTTGGAAAAATACTTCTATAGCGTACAAGATTATTTATGACTATGACATAAAAATAAAATTGAAATAATTTACTTAATATTGTGGTAATTTAATGAATTTATTTGAATGTACTAATTGCTATTGTTACATTTATTTTTTATATATATTTATTAATTATCTTTTGATATTGTTATCTTTTAATTTCATGGACTAATTTAAAATTAATTTTAGTATTATATTGCATGCCAGAAACGGTTGATATGTGTTTCCATAATTTTTAAAACCAGTGACAACATGTATCCATATCATTGCAATAAATAATTGTATCATAGATATTATAACCATTCGATAATATAAACTTTTGATGTTTAAATTTTTGATATTTCCATACAGTCGATATTTTAAGTTTCTATATTTTGAACATCGATATTTAATAAGTAGATATTTTAACTTTCGATATTCAAATATGTAACCAACCTAACACTGATACAACGTTCTCGTAATTTCAAGAATTCAATAGAAACTAAGTGTTATACACAGACAGAGGGCACTTTATTGTCTTGCAAAGGGTCTCCATAGTATGTACCTACGTCAAAGGGCACCACTGAAACTTTGATAACAGAGGGACAACGTATCAGATACGAGTAGACCTCTTTAACTATTACACTACTAGGGTTGATCTTAACTAAATTACATTGCGAACGTGAAACGAAAGTAGGTACTTTCTTGATAGTAAAATTGTTTCTGACAAGTAATTGTAAGTTCGTATTATTTTTATCTGATAGTATATTCATAGTATTACTTGTACTATTCATTATTCTGTGATAGTATTGAACCGAATGTGATTCGTAGTAGCAAACCCCCAAACATTTCGGCTGGTACTTCGGATTATCACTTCGGGCTACTTCGGAGTAGTCTTCCTGGCTTCAACCAGTAGTAGTACCAGGCCTCCCTCACTCGCCCATAGCTACTGCGATTTATACCTGAACTTTCGTCAACTCCGGCGGTACTATCTGCCAGTCGGTTGTTACTGCTCACGAGCGCTAGGTCGAGCGCCTTAGACACATTTTTGCTAGTATTGTCTGAAATAAACGAAAAGAAATGAAATGATTTTTTTATTTCCATGCATCATGCATACAGATTATTCGTGATTATAATAAATTTGTTAGCTTAATTATCTTAATTAATTACAAAGTAATTACATTACAGTGCTTTACTATGAACCACTAATTGTTTTCGGTGGGCTCCAAACTAGGCTAGGCCTGTATCTTGGACGCCCTGCATCTCGGGTTCTTCGGGATCAAAAAGGTTTCTGCGCTGGTTATGTACATTACAAATCGAGCATATTGTATCGTTTCATAATACATCTAGCAATCTTCATTTGCTGATTGTTAATAACGCCATAATAAAAATATGTTGTGTATCTGGTTTGTCTGTCACATTTTGTTCGCAGAAAAAATCCAGAATATTCATATTTGTAGATGCGTTTACATTTGTGATAATTATTATTATGTTGGGTATTATAATTATTAACTATCATTAGTTAGCGTATACGCCTTGTTTTTAGTTAGAATTATTTCAAATCAGTACTATTAATGTTGTATACAGAATCAAATACTATTTATCGTAATTAAATTAAGTTACTTATAATAGCATTGCAATAAATTATACATTACTATTTAAAATAATTAGAACAGGAATACTGTACCATAAACATAATATTATCTATCTATACTATATACTATACATACTATAATAATATTATAAAGAGAGAACATTTGTATTTTTGTATGTTTGTAATGATTTGGCTCAAAAACGACTGAACCGATTTAAAAAATTCTTTCACTAATATATAGAATGGACTTTCGAAATGAAAATAGGCTATATATTATCCCGTTTAGATTAAAAGTACATTCGTGGAGACCTAATTTGCAACCTAAGTCGACAAAAAAACGGTCGAAAAACACGTTTCTTACGAACGCTGCTCAATTGAAAACAGATGGAAGAATAGTTTTTATGGAAGAGTTGTACAACTTAATAAGACCTACAAAAAAATCCGCGACAGCATATGTCTATCTCTTAAGGTTGACTCACAGTAACCATTTTAATCTATAATTTGTTGTTAAAAAATATATCATAACTTCCAAGGCTATTTTCAAGTATATAGTATTAATCCTAATCCAAATAATTACGTTAATTAGCTTGGCCACATATTATAGATTAAAATTGTCCTTTACAGTATATAATTCAAATGAAAACTCTAGAACATATCACGGATTTCACATACACGCATCGCAAAATTAATAAAATATCTGCAGTGAAACCACAGATTAGGTCATAGTTACTACGAAAATATTATTATAAGCTTAGCAATGCTGTAGATCCCCACCGATCACAATCAATTTGAAGTCAATATAGTATAATAATATATTTTTACTGTATAAAATTCTATTGTATAATGGGTGAAATGCAGAATAGATGTACCGTAACAAAATCGTTATTAAACTGAGATTGTAACGAAACTGATAAATTGTTACGAAACTGATAATGAAAGGGTGAGATCACAGTTAGTATACTAAATAGTCATGTAATATATCATATAATAATCACATATACAATGTCAAACAAAACATAACATTTAAATATTATATCAAAAACTCATGTTGTGGACGAAACCTTAGTGCAACGAAACTGAGAGCTCAGTTTCGATAAGTAACGAAACGTTACGAAACGTTACGAAACTGAAAAAAATAACTGAGAAATCCTAACCTCAAAAATATTTCCTACCAAAATCGCTATTGATTTGACAATAACTTGTATCCCAGCGGTAATTATATGTCTTACGCAAGATAAATCAACAAATAACTTATGAATTATACTCACCGGAAATAGGAAAATCGCGTTAGTAACCCTGATACTGATATTTAACAAAATGCGTGTCTGATACCACCCACGAACTGCGATGCAAAAAATACGGCCATCTTACTGTCAATATTTTGACATAGCTTGAGAAAGTGTTGCCATTTTATAAAAATGCAATCTAATGTTAGAATTGTTGTTGTATTTGTGACCAAAATGGCGTTACTATCCCTGAGTTACGAAATTAACAAAAATCGAGACAAACATTAAGTACGCTAAATCTTATATCTAGATCGTTTTCTTTTTGCACAGCCTATTTCAATTTATTAATTTAGATAAAAAGTGGTGATTTTAATCAAAAATAAGGTCAAATTAAACTGAGAAAAATTTGTTTACTGATATACAAAATTGACAAATAGTGGAGAGACATTTCAAATTTGTATGAAAGTTATTTAGTATTATATTGAAAAAAATATATAATTCTTGCCTGATTGCATGCATCAATGTAAATAAAAAAGGGGCTTTTGGACAATAAATACACTACTCAGTATTATGAAAATAATTTTAATTACGAAACGAGAAAAGACGGTATCTTATTTCAAACTTACGGGACAACTTAAATTGTATCTATGTACATCTATTCTGCATTTCACCCTAATATAGTTATGATCTATATAAACTACCCCGACTGATCTATGTATAATCTTTTCAGTAAAAGCTTTCCAATGACTCTAAACACGACATTTAAAATCTGAGCTGTAAGTTGGTGTGGGTTTGAGTATTCTGTAGAGTAAAGGAGATGTCCCAGCATCAGGTCAATGCTTCCATGTACTTACAATATCGTTGAAGAAGATTTTCAAATTGATCAGACCTATGAAAGTTGATTTCATAGCGCAATTAACTAGAAAAAAGCTCATAGTTTTATAACGATTTAACGAATTTTCATAAATCAAAACTAAGAACAATCTCGATGAAGACATCTATCAAAAAAAAAAAAACAATAGTAAAATTAAAATCGTTTCATCCGGTTGGGTGCTAAGATGCTACAGACAGACACAGATACACACGTTAATCGTATAATACAATTAACGTGTGTATCTGTGTGAGTTGATAAGTGGTTTGAGAGTAAGATAGTGTTATTTTAGCTTGGTGAGCGATAAGATTTATCATAATAAGAGTCACATAAGAATAGTACGTAAAACTGTTATTTGTAAGATTTTACTGTTCTGGGATTCTTTGTTGAACGAAGTTCTGTGGAGGCTTAGTGCCTGCCCCTGGGGCCCTGTTAGGTCCTGGCGGTAGGATGCAATCGAGATCTTCCCTGGTTTTGATCGGAATGGCTTGCTTTCCTTCGTCTCTGCGTACATGGACTCTGCCGTTATTGAGCCAACAAAACCGGAAGTGGTGCTCTTTGGCGCGTAATCTGGCGTCTCGAAATAAAATTTTGTTTGCCTTGGTGAGATGTTCATTAATATATACACTTTTGGGGGGGCAAGTATGTCCAGGTCCGCTGTGGTCATAATGAATTGGCGCCTAACTTTGCCTGCTTTTAAGTATTTCATCTCGCTTGGCCTTCCTTGTGAAACGCACGATAATTGGTCGCGGTGAACTAGTAGGCTTATCGTTGTTCCTTCCATTTTTTGGCCCAGCCCGAGTCACCCAGTCGATTTCACACTTTGGGAGATTCACACCTACTTTGGTTGCCACTATCATGGCAATATGCTCGAGGTTCTCGTTTGAAGTTAATCTCAATTTCATTTTTAAGTGCAGTTTGTGTCTGTTCATTTAATCTATTTTGGAGTTCATTAATTGTGTCAGTCAGTGATGAAATAAGAGGCATTTTCTCCTCAACTTGTCGTTGTCTCGAATCGATGCCATCAATTCTTTCGTTAAATTTCATGAAATCCTCTGTGAAAAACGTTGGTATTGTGTTTTTGTAGGGGAGTGAAGTATCTGTTACGTAGTAACTATTATATAATCTGTGGTAGTACTGAAGAGTAGATACTACTATTTTGTTCTCCGCTTCAACCTATCACGCTGTGGGTATTATATTTTACTGCAGAATAAAATTAATAGGAATTTGGGTAGATAAATAGGTAAATTGATCACAATTTACATATATATAATGTTTTTATACCTATACTTATGACTTAATCCAGTAACAACTTACTGGTTGGTTAATAAGACGTTTAAAAAATTAAAAAGAACCGACTTGCCGACAATGCCGCGCTATTAATTTTCAGTACCAATTTTGAGGCGTTTATCTCCATATCTCTGGAGATACTTATCAGATCTCGATAAAATTACTATGGTACCACACTTGAGATATATCCTTTCCAACAAAAAAAGAATAATCAAAATCGGTTCATAAACGACGAAGTTATCCGCGAACAAACATAAAAAAAAGCATATAGGGTCGAATTGAGAAACCTCCTCCTTTTTTTGAAGTTTGTTAAAAAATGTAATGTGTTTATTCGAGGTCCCGGTGGTATAAGTGGGAGTGGTTGGCTTTGATGCCAGAGGTAACGAGTTCAATCCCCGTCGTACACCAATGGATTTTTCTATAGAAAAATGTATGTGCGCTTTTCACAGTGACCCTCCGGTAAAGGAAAAACAAGAAACAAACAGCCCCCGCATGGTGGTAGGACACTATCTAGTGTGTTCCGGTAGCTTTCTTTGAGAGCCAGTTCCCGTTCTAGGCCTAGCATGCTTACCATCTTCGACCGCATCATCACTTACCAACAGGTGAGTGTGGGCTGGCATTTTATTATTATCATATTTATTATTATTATCATTGGCATATCTCCATTATATTTTATTTAAGAAGAATAAATACTGCTAAAAATGTTGCGTACCTCAGACTATCGTTAGTCTGAGTTGCGTACCATCGTTTGCGTCATCGTAAGTCTTTATGTATCGTCACAATGTTTTTTGACCCCCGACGGATAAAGAGGGTTGTATCTGTGTCTCTGTCTATGGCAGCGTACTTATTTATCTAAATAAGTTATAGATAATCCCTTTTTCAGAGCAATAAGAAACCTTTTGACTACACGATACAGACGCCGGAGAGTTATGAGATAATCGTCTAGAGAAAATCTATATTTATTTATAACCACAGACCAAACCCAACTAGGATTTACTTTTATACGTTTACTATGTATAGTGTTTATAACTACTTATAACAACTATATTATAACTAATTTCTTCAATATTGTACCAGGAATCCATACCTTTGAGATAGGCTTTCTACATATTTGGCGTTATTCGTCATCCTAATTGTACAACGAGCCATGTCCAAACACCCGACACAAAAAGAGGGGTGTTATTATAAGTATGACGTGTGTATCTGTGATGTGTCGTAATTCCCAAACAGATAAACCGAATTTTGATTATTTTTTTCTTGTTCGAAAGGGCGAGTAATCGAGAGTGTTCTTAATTTTGTTTGAAGACAATCCGTTCAGCCGTTTGAAGATTATGAGCCCTAATCTAGATGATGAGGCTATGCGAGCGACCTTCATAAGTCTGATGATCAAAATTAGACAAGGTACCTATTTGCCTTTTGTGAAAAGCAAGCATACGTGTAGACTAAACACATTAATCTAATCAATTCCCCTTTGGTTAAATATGAAGAGAGCATAAAATAGGGACACGTGTCACCCGACCTTTACAAAGACACGCTCACAAGTCCCCTGCTGTTATTGCAAAATTAATATCCCGTTCCGGACATAAAGGTAAACACACAGCAGAGGTTCGGTAATTGATTAATGTACTTTCTACACGGATCTGCTACCCTGGTACCTATAGGTGATGGATGGCATTGAATGAGAGCACTGTAAGAGCTGAACAATATGAAATTATTAAAATGTATGGCCAATTCATTATCCAATCAGGATTATTATGTACAAGCAATCGACAACTATCTAACCCACAGACCCAGGACACAGAATAGATAATAATACCAGGATTCACGACGTAGTGAATCCTATCTGTGATCTAACTCTGAATAACTAACTCTACATTAAAACATCCACGCTCCTTGCCCAGTTATTATTACTAAATATCTACTGTTACACAGGTCCTGATATTGCGAAATTAATATACCGTACCGTACCGGAACTACAGAATAAATAATAGTACAACCGGAACATAAAGGTAAATACAGCAGAGGTTCGGTATTGACACATAAGTAAAGATTCCGTTTCTATACTCATGTGGTATTGATACATAGTTCTATTAATTATTCTGTGGTATTGATCAATATACAGCATATTGATCAATGTCTAAATAGATCTGCTAGCCTGGTACCTATAGGTGATGGATGACATTGAATGAGAGCAAAAATGTATTCAGGCATCATCATTATACAGTACTTTTATCCGACAACAAGGAAAGTTTGTAAAGGAAGGTCATTTTTTCGCGCGTATCTTATATGTAGGTATGTATGTACACATATAATATTTCAGGGATCGTACGATACGTCTTGACAGCCCCAAAATCCAAATGTTCTAAGATATTTTGTAACGTAAAAAAAATATTCAAGTTTCTATCTATCACGGTTCTTAGGATCAAGCAAAAAACACAAAAAACACGTTTCTTGTATGGTTACCCCCTTTAATTTTTAATTTAATGTTACTTTTAGTATTTGTTGATAGATTCCCGATAGTAATACGTACAGTACTCGTATTACTAACTTTGTGAAATGTTCATGTATCTATTACGTTTAAGGAGATACAGACCTGTAAAGTGTGGACGGACGGACTGATGCACAGCGAAGTCTCAGTAATCGGGTTCCTTTGGGTTTGGAACCCTAAAATTACAATGATAAATATTACATACATGCATACATTGATGTTGCATACATTTGCAAATTGGATGGCAAATGACAATACAATCTTATGGGTACCATCGAGGTTCTAATGATGGAGAGGGATCGTAGCCATAGAGACTCCTAAACCACATAGGCATGGATATACCCGTGGTGTTTGGGCTCGTTGGATTTTTTTAAATATCTTATAGGCTGGCGTTTGACCACTATCTCACCTGGTGGTAAGCGATGATGTGGTCAAAGATGGTGAATACGCTAGGCCTGGATTTGCCTTGATCTCTGATCCTAGATTTTATAAAATATTGTTTTTAAAAAAATTTCATACGATATGTTTTTTTTTAATTCCTGACAGACAAGCACTCGACCACTATCGCACCTGACTGAAGAACTCGAATAAAGCACAGAAAAGACAATAGTCCTAAAGGACGAGTTGTGTAAAGGACAGCCACGCTGTCCTGTTATTACAAAATTAATATCCCGTCTCGGGCTGCACACAAAGGTAAACACAGCTGACGTTCGGTAATTGATCAATATACTGTCTACATATATCTGCTATCCTGGTACCTATAGGTGATGGCATTGATCAAAGTATCTGTTGACAATAGAGACATTGAAATGTATGTAATGTACGTATTATAAACATATAATAATAAAAAGTAATAATAATAAAAAGGATGGTGCACTGCAGATGTTTTGACAAATTCAATTTAAAGGCTCCCCCACACAGGCGCGTTATTAAAGGTCGATGATATCGCATGCGTTATTGCGATATCTGTTTTCAGTACATTTTGTATTAGGATAGTCATGTAGTTACACACTGCTGCGATAATAACGCCGCAATGGAAGTAGGACGTTGCGTGACGAATACCGCATGCGATATTATCGACCTATAATAACGCGCCTGTTTGGGGGACCCTTAATCCGTATGCTTTAACGCTAAGGTTGTATTGCTTTGTAGAACAAAACGGCCCAATTGAGAGATACCAGGGTGGGAGTGTGTCCTTGTCTAACAACCTGATAGTCCTATATACGTTCTATACTACATGTATGGTATATATATATAAGTTGTCCATACAAAAGAAAGGGACAAACTCCATTCATGGTCGTTCTCATGGGGGCCGGAGTACGCGATCGAGTTTAATATGTAGCAGATTTGTGATTATAAATAATAATAGGTACATCATCCAACTAACATTAAACAGTACATACTTTTTTATGCACTTGAACACTATCTCACCAGATGTTAAGTGAAGATGCGGGAATCGTGTTTGTCTCGAAACGAACGACGGCAGTGAGAAGGCGCAGGACGACTGATTGGAGTCCAATGCACATGCATGTTTGTCTTCCATACTGGCTAGCACCGCACATCGTTACCGAACTTGGTGAACTGACAATGACCCCCTAAAAGGAGTTAGTAGACTACTACTAACTCCTTTTAGGGGGTTAGACTACTACTAACTCCTTTTAGGGGGTTGACTACTAAGTCATTTGTAAAAATGCTAGTGAAAATTTGAGGGCACTACTTACTTCATTTATATATAAGTTTTTAGGTTTTCATGGTCATTGATAACGGTATATATCCCGTCAATAGTTATATTACTTTACTTACTTTAGCCACCTAATATTACGCGCAAGCATAACAGTTGCCAACCCTGCTTATAATGTACCCACACTTTAATATAGTATGTCAAGAACAGTAACAACCTTTGTTCGTCTCGCCTTCGTCTAGTTGATTGATACTGTCGTGGAACCGAACCGATAATATCGTCCCTAATAGGTATCCATTGTTATCTCACCACTAAAGGTAACTGCAGTACCTATATGTATAATAGTTACACCACTTTACTACGTTGTGTTACGTATGTCTACGTATTTTCGACCGACTTTCAAAAAGGAGGAGGTTCTCCATTCTTTTGTATATTTGTTACGCGATTAGTCTGGCAAATGTGAAGCGATTTGAACGATTTTTAGGGTTCCGAACACAAAGAGTACCAACGGAACCCTATTACTAAGTGAATACCTATTATGAACCCTACGTGTACGAGTCTGACTTGCACTTGGCCTTTTTATTAGCCTTATTTTTACCCGACTGCGAAAGAAGGAGGGTTATATTTTTCGAATGTATGTATGTAAATGTATATTTGTTTGACACGCCCTAGAGCCTAAATGGCTTGTCGTATTTTAATGTGAGTGGTATCAATAGATTCGTGTTAGTCGTGAGAGTGACACTGGGTATTTACATGAAAATGAAAAAAAAATCTATAAAAAAATGTTTTCAAAATCAATATATAAAATATATATATATATTTAAAATCAATATGTAAAAATATATATAATACGCGCAGTCGGGTTTTTGTTCCTAAAATAATTCACTTGTTAATTAATGTATTAGTATAATATTAATTAAGTAGATACAATACTTATGTTATCATAGTTGTAGATATACATGTTTATACTAAATAGCCCGGAAGCCGTAGGACTATTATCTTTTCTGTGCTATTACTAAGCCGTCATACATAAATGAACATACCTACAATAAGAAAACGTGACCCTCTTGCACAGTCTGATGAGAACTAAAAGAATGAAAATATTTTGATTCCAAAGAGTTCCAAAGAGCAAACACTTATCTTATACCTTATTTCCTCTTGACTTAATATCTTCGGGTGACTTCATTAAACTTGTTGAACAAAGGGTCCGTCCAGGCGAACAAACTTAATAAGCCCCTCGTTGCTCAATACTTTGACAACGTCTGGAAAAATGCCTTCAATTTCAACAAATTGAATATTTTCATATCGACAGTCGACTATGCTTCTGAGGCTCGGGGGATGTTATTGTCAATATTTTGATGCCCATTAAAATGTGCTTTGATCCTGGTTTCGCTTTAATAAAAATCTTTGATAGCATTTTTCTTATGAGGCCTTAGAATTAAATTTCTCTAATCAAAATGAATATTTATAAATGTGAAAGTTTTTTATTCGTTGGTTTGACTTTTCGCGGTCAAACGGCTGGACTGATTCAGCTGAAATTTTGTACAGGGTTAGTAACTTAGTACTAAGGATTAGGCTATCTATAGGATACTCTCTAATGCGGGTGAAGCCGCGGAGCACACCTAGTTACAAATATATTGGAGTGCATTGGAATGTAACAAATTAATTTATAGTTTAACTAATGCTAGTCTACCTAGGCTCTAGGTAGACTAGCATTAGTTAAACTATAACCTACAAAGCTTACTTACAACTACTTTACTTACAAAGCGCCCTAGGTCCTAGGGCGCTATCAAAGCTTTGTAAGTTCATAATCATTTATTTCGATTTAAAAAATGCAGCGTGTCTATTGAAGTCGAATCCAAATGGTCTGAAGCAGAAACAGTAAAAAAAATGGTCCAAAATTATTATTCTGAATATGGCGAATGATATATGGCGCCTATACAGAAACGAGTGTACCTGTTATGGTTTTATCTATAGGTACCTATATAATACTTGTTGCATTTTGCACATTTATGACACAGCATTTCATTAAGTGTCCGAAATATTTAAATTTATTCATAGAATTCAATAACACTGCTCAATATGCCAAGTTTACGAGAGACCGTCTCGTAACTTAAATGTCGAAGTATCACGTATCCAAACTAGAATAGATTGATATTGGTAATTGAATAAATTAACTATTTTTGGAACTCTTAAGATAACGCTCATAGTTGCATGTTTGATAAATACGGAACTAATAAACGAGACAAACACAATTTTAAAATCTTGTTCTACTCCCGAACTGCAGTCAGTTTAGACGTTTTAATAAACCTAGGCTTAGTTTCTTTTTGTTTATTATTTTCCAATGTCCTTATGTTGAGTAGTTTGGTCTTGGAAGTGATACTACTTAATACTTTTAGTTTGTCAAATAAATTGAGATAGTACGATCTCAAAGTGAAAGTGAGAAAGTGTTCTAAAATTTCGTGAAAAAATTAAACACACGCCTATTGTTATAACGAAATAGTCACACTATGTGCACTTGATTTTTTTAAATATTTCTTAAGGTTTTTGCTAACCTGGTAGTAACCATATCTATGAATACAAAATCAAGCTTTATTTAAAAGGCAATTCGACAGCAAACCACAATATCTTACTAATCGATCAAAAAAACTTTCAAGAATTCACAAAGGAAATGCATCAGATGTTTCTTACCTTTGCCTCTGAGCAAAGCACTAAAGTAACCATACTAATGGATGCTTTTAACAAATTCAAAGAACGAAAGAAGGTGGGAAGAAAACCCTCAGACCTTTTCGAGAAATACGATCAACTTGTGGCTCGGATGGAACGACTCGAAAAAGAGAGAATGGAGGATGTAAAACAAATGCATAAGCTGGAAGGCAGGTTAGAACAGGCGGAAAAATTAACGTTTGCCACCTACATCGGGATGCGGCATTTGAGATATTTCATGAAGAGGATCAAGTTACGGAAAATGGTAATACCTACATAAATACAAAACCATAAAAATAATTACTTACTGTAAAAACTTTTTTTTCAAAATGACAAATAAAACAACTTACCGACTCAGATAATATATATACAGTTACAACATTTTTAAAGTTACTTCAATCATCATATCTGAATTTGGTTCGGAGAGATTTTTACAAGCTCTCTACTTCACGGCGAATTTATTTGTCCGTCACAAATGTTGTGATTGATTTTAGAGCGACTTCCAGGGGTTCGCTTGAGCTGAAATTTGGCATACATGTGTAAATCGCATGACAATGCAATATTATGATGAAATGGTGCTGAACTGATGATGGAGCTGGAAGGTGGCCAAAGGAACTCCTTAACTACATATAAAATACCCTTCGTGTTTGAGCTCGTTTGATTTGTCTTGACTTACTCTGGTCCTAGGTATTTAAAGCTTGTGTTTAAAAAGATTTTTTTTAAATATGACTTGTTAACGTTCTGTCTTGTGACATTCATGCTTAAAATAATATAAACGGGCAAGTGAGACATCTAAATATTAGATATCTAAAGCTGATGCCTTTGTTAAGAAACCCCCATCCCTCGCATGGTAGTGGGACACTATCTAGTGTCCGTCTGGCCAGCTACCACCCTCAAGTTAGATAATCTGTCGCCAAGACATCTAACGTGTTCCGGCAGCTATGCTTGAGAGCCAGTTCCCATTCTAGGCCTAGCGTGCTACCATCCTCGACCATATCATCACTTACCAACAGGTGAGATAGTGGTCAAACGCTTGCCCATATGATATTAAAATAAACGGCCAAGTGCGTGTCGGGCCACGCGCATTGTAGGGTTCCGTAGTAGCATATTATTCAATGCAAGTCTTTACCCGTTATAAACAAGCAACTAGGTACTCCGTCTTTGTCACTTTAAAGGATTTATTCTAAGGATTTTGTATTTGGTACAAAATTATCCAACACCCAAGTTCAACGACTATTACTGCTAAACTAATAAAGGTATCTTAATCACTATAGTTTTCCTTTAAATTTCATAAAATGCGCTATTATCACGAATTTTCCAGATTTTTCAAGCCAGCAGTTTAGCTTTTAGAGGGGGGGGGGACACCCTACTGGAACAAAAATTTGAACTTTACAGTTTAATATTTCGTAAATGGAGCACTCCATTGAGAAATGGTATTAGCAACCCTTAAGTCATTGTAAAAGACCTATTCAACGATACCCCACACGATGGGGTAGACGATGAAAAAAAAATTCATCCTCACTTCTCATATAGGGGAGCTACCCTAAAAAAAATATTTTTCACAATCTTATTTCAGCACTTTGTCGGCGTAATTTATATACATACAAAATTACAGCTTTCTAGTATAAACGGTCTCTTAGCAAAACCTCGGACAGACAGACAGACAGACGAACATGACGAAACTATAAGGGTTCCTTGTCAGGACTATGGAACCCTAAAAATGATAATGAGCGTAGTGATATCCAAATTTCTGGCAATCCTGCAAATCCAGAATTCTGCATGCCATAAGGACGACGTCATAAATTGCCATGAGACGAGCACCTTGCTTGTCCTGTGCGCATTGAAAACTGTGCGCATGAAATGCTATTGTGACCGGAGCATTTGTCCATAGAATTTTCTGACTATATTTCTATTCACTTTTTAACTGACTTTAAAAATAATATCGATTTGTCTGTTCCTCGGGTTTGTTTTTTCAATTTGAAAACTGATTTGAATGAAAACTTTTTATTTCAATAGTTTTTATTTAAATATTACTTTAGTATACCTAATATTATAGAATAGGACATATAATACTTTTTAACGCAGACGAAGCTGTGAGGCTCAGTTTGTGGTTTTGCATACGAAAAAAAAAATGAAATTAATAAAATGTTTGTTATATCTGTGAATAAGGTTAAGATGCGCATAATAAATGTAAAAATAAAACTGGCCAAGTGCGAGTCAGACTTTTGTCCCGCACACGGAGGGTTCCGAACGCCATCTATCGAATTTCTAACGAACTTCTAACACCAACTAAGTAAACGTTAAAACAAAGGTAGAATAGTATTATATGGTAGTAGTAGTAATAGTAGTAATAGTAATTGTAGTAATTAATATTATTAAATATCGGGTTGTTCGAGCTTTGCTCGGTATTTTTTGCCACTTAAACAGACAAATATCTCTTCCCGACATCTATTCACGAATAATAATACTATTTTTTTTAATTGAGAGCAACTAAAGGCCCATTTAGACGGGGAGAGTTTCTCGTCTCGAAGATACGATTACCGAAGAAAGATTATATGTCTAAACATTCACACCTCTCGCTCTTCCACTCTGGCGACAATTGACTCGCAATAGAATATTGATAGTGTCGGTCTAAACAGAATTTTCTCGTATTCTTCGTTTTCTCGATTCTCGCACTCAAAACGGTTCAACCCGATTTCTACGATACTCGTATGAACTTGAAAAATGTCATACGAGATCGTGTTTATACAAGTCGAGACTCTCATAAGCAAGAATCTGCTTACTATACTTTTGTTGTGTAAACAAACATAGGCAATTATCGCCTAGCGATAAGTCATATGCGAATCTCGTATGACATAATCGTAGGCGAGATTTTAGTTCTTGCCTGTATGTAAACATTTTGATAAGATTGTGTTATGGCGATTATTGCTTGTGATAGTAGCGTATGGTTTCTCGTAAGGAAACGTACGAAAAACTCTTCCCGTCTAAATGGGCCTTAATTGCTTTACCGACACAGTACTTCTACTCGCCTATAGATGTCGGGAATAGTTATATTTTAAGTTGATTATCAATAAAGTTGATTATTGAAAACACGAATAAAACAACATTTTCTGAAAATGACTCCTAGCTAGATCGATTTATCACCCCCGAAATCCCCTGTAGGTATACTAAATTTTATTTAATCGTTGGAGCTACTTCCGAGATCCAGATTAAGGTAAAGACGATAGCGCCATCTTTGATGCCCGGTAGATGGCGCTGCGCTATCGTAAAAAACTGTTTTTAAACTTTTCTTTAATTTGTTCTGTTCTTAGTATTTATTGTTTTAGCGGCAACAGAAATACATCATCTGTGAAAGTTTCAACCGTCTTACTATCACGGTTCATGAGATACAGCCTGGTGACAGACGGACAGACAGACAGACAGACAGACAGACAGACAGACAGACGGACAGCGGAGTCTCAGTAATAGGGTTCCGTTGGTACCCTTTGGGTTCGGAACCCTAAAAATCGACTTATTTACTACCTAAGCAAATTACGTAGTAACTACCAAACAAAATCATTAATCAAATGCATAAACCAAAGTCGTGAGATAGATGCACTTCGATAAAAGGTAATTTATGTTAATTTAATGTTTATGTTGAGTCAAATACCTAACTTTCAGTTCTAAAATAATAATAATAGAACCTCGCCGAACTTGAACCTACTGTCACAGTCTAGTGCCATATTTTTTTTGTATTAATAACTCTTAATATTATTTTATTTCATAAACTTAATTTGGCTTGACTTGAAATTCATATATTATTAAATATGAATTTATCAAGTTATTAACTTGGTTTCCATGAACTATTTATTTTTTTGAGCCAAAAATCTCTCAACTAAATATGACGCAGTCCTACCTTAATTCGTTTTTTTTTAATGTAATTTTAAAATACATTTTCGTCGTTTCTATATAAACTAATAATTGTGTCTTTAAGTAAACTTTTTTTATTTTAATTAGAATCATTCATTATTACATCAGTACATTCAATAATGACTTTATTTATTATGTCTAATAACTATTAGGCTAATAGAAAATATGCCTTATAACTTTATGCGAATCTAAAATAGGTCGAAACAATATATGTAGTTCAAATGAAAGTTATGCCATGCCAACTTACACAATATGCCAAAAAAATGCATTCGTACTATTATGCCATTTAAAATTATGCGTAACCCGTTATGCCTAAGAAAACTAAAAAGAATACTAGTAATGTTTAGCAACACACATTCCTAGAAGCTTTTTATTTAAAAAAAAGATTACATTCACAGATATGAACATAGACAGACAGACACCTTATACTTGCTGAACCTATTAAAAACAACTCGCGCGGCATATATGTATGTGAAGTCGATTTTTGGATTTAATATTTTTTCGAATAGATGAACTTTACCTACGGCATGTGTCAACACTAGATAATTTTATTCATACATCAAATCTTAAGATATTTAAATAAGTTGTATTTTTAAAATCTAAATTGCTAAACAAAACAAAGCCTTTGGAACTTTAATGAAATACACAAAACCTGACTGGCAAGTCACAAAAAGCTGTTAGGTTTCAAATAAATCAATATCTATACTTAGGATATTTACATGTATATAAGATTTTAGATAGTTCGTATTTTATTATTATTAGTATTTTCTTAAATAGATTGATTAACCACTACGTAATATTACAAGTAATATTTTAAAAAACCTTTTTAAACACAAGCTTTAACATAACCTAGGACCAGAGTAAGTCAAGACAAATCCAACGAGCCCAACACGACAGGTATAACATGTGTAGTTTAGGAGTTCCTATGGCCACGTTCCAGCTCCATCATTAGATCAGCACCATGTCATCATAATATTGCATTATCACGCGATTTATGTATGTATGCAAAATTTCAGCTCAATCGAACCCCTGGAAGTCGCTCTAAAATCAATCACAAGATTTGTGACGGACAAATAAATTCGCCGTGAAGTAGAGATAAACCTTGTAATAGATAAAACAAAGTCCCCCGCCGCGTCTGTCATGTCTGTCTGTTTGCGATAAACTCAAATACTAAGTGGTAAGCTACGTTTATGTGTTGAATGGTTCCAACCTTTATCTTATTGTTTACAGCAAATGGGTACAGACGACAGCATGTCCGACGACGTGTTCGAAGACGAGACGCTCCGAGCGCCTGCGTCCACACAACGTAACGCACCCTCACCGACTGGGTACAGAGACTACCAGCCTGCTGAGACTACGTCTCGACCCAGGATAGACGATGATGACATGCCTATACATAAGGTTCGTGATGTTAGAGACCTTCGGTCACAGAACAATGAATACTATAAGTTCCGTGAAGATTCATAGGCCGCTAGAGACCAGGGGTGGACGTCTCTACATTGATAGCGATGCGTCTTGTCATCGCAAACGTCTGCTAGAATGAGATGCAGCTAGACAATTGTTATCTGCATCTCTTTTCGTATCGACGATTATCGCTCGAAATTCATCGCTATGCATGTAGAGACTACCGGCCCGGGGTGGAAGTCTCTACATTGATAGCGATGCGTCCTGTCATCGCAAACGTCTAGTAGAAGGAGATGCAGTCTACCGGCCCAGGGTCTTATTATCTGTTCTGTGTCGGTAGTCTCTACATGAATCGCGAAAAATTTCGAGCGATAATCATCGTTAAGAAAAGAGATGCAAATACATACTGTCTAGCTGCATCTCCTTTTATAAGACGTTTGCGATGACAAGCAGGATGCATCGCTATCAATGACGTCCACCCCAGTAGTATAAGTAAGTGCGTTAAATATGAATGAGAAAAATCATTTCGCTTGAAAATAATGATGCCTGGAATAACTCTGTGTTATTTAAAACGGTTGTGGACATAGGTATCTGATGTCCGAAACTGGTCGGAGCAATTCTGATGACAAAACCCGTGAGTATACAACCGATTTAAATAAGATACATTTGATAATCAAATAACTCTGTGTTAAAAATATATATATTTTGTAAAATGGACAATAATGAACCCTTCAATAGATTTAATAAGTAGAATAGGATTTTTTAACGTGGGTGAATTAATATTTCAATATCTTTTGAATTATGAATATGTTTCAGTCAGAGATAGTCAATGGCTGACTTTGTCATTTCTAATATCGAGTATAAAAGAATTCAATTGTAGAAGTCTTCGTGAATACTATATACCTGTATAGACAGTTCATTTAAGTAACGAATGTATCATACAGTTAGTAAGTTAGTAGTAATAAAGACAATGAATACTGGAAACATCGTATGTAGTAGAAACTCAATGCGTGTGTGTGTGTGTGTGTGTGTGTGTGTGTGTGTGTGTGTGTGTGTGTGCGATGTAGTACTGCTGTTCTGTGGTATAGCTATAACGTGTTATGAGATCGCGTACGTTTGAAGTTTACATTCTAAGAACCGTTTTCCAGTTCAAACTTAGATAATTGTTTCAAAATATGCTGCAAAATATACCATCTTTATTAGCCAGTTATAAATTAAGTTATTAGTTTATAAACTTAAGCAACCGACTCCCATGCCCCCCGAGTCTGTTTCAGTGGCAAGTTTGAGACGTTTATCGTCATATCTCTGAAGATACTAATCAGATCTCGATGAAATTACAATAAGACTACCTCGGAAATGAACCTTACCGATTAAAGAAAGTATCATTCGAATCGGTTCACAATTGACGGAGTAATCGCGTAACATACATAAAATAAAACTGGCCAAGTGCGAGTCAGACTTTTGTCCCGCACACGGAGGGTTCCGAACGCCATCTATCGAATTTCTAACGAACTTCTAACACCAACTAAGTAAACGTTAACACAAAGGTAGAATAGTATTTTATAGTAGTAATAGTAATTGTAGTAATTAATATTACTAAATATCTGGTTGACCGAGCTTTGCCCGGTATTTTTTGCCACTTAAACAGACAAATATGACTCTTCCCGACATCTATTGACGAATAATAATACTATTTTTTTTAATTGAGAGCAACTAACTGCTTTACCGACACAGTACTTCTATAATGTCCAGAAGAGTCATATTTTAAGTTGATTATCAATAAAGTTGATTATTGAAAACACGAATAAAACAACACAGACAGACGGACAGCGGAGTCTCAGTAATAGGTTCCGTTGGTACCCTTTGGGTTCGGAACCCTAAAAAACATACAGACGAATTTAGAACCTCCTTCTTTTTGGAAGTTGGTTGAAAATACAATCTACCATATTCTGTGACATTCATTATTATCCGGACTGTCTTCGTCCATAGGAAACTTGTCACCGACGAATTTTGCAAAATATTTTGTACTATAGGATGAGTCTCGTATTATTTGCACAATGACTTCAGACAAAGGTCTTACTTACTCCTTTGAGGGTGTATCACTTTGTGCGATCCCTCTTTACCTGGATGTGACATTGTGGATATCATTTTTAGAGCTTTGTAGCACTGTACCGCTGTTCCTTTACCCAACACACTACATTAAGGTATCATCAAATCGCAACTTTAGTTAATAACTTTTCTGTCAGCAGTCTGTGTTGTGACGTCAATTTGTAATTTGGAAGTGGTGATGCGTTTTACAAATTAAATTTCCCTTCACTTATTTTGCATTTTAGATAGAATATACTTTAAGAACTTAAAAGTGGTTTATTAATGAATCATTGTTTTGCATAATATAATATATCTCTCTATTATCCTCAATTGTAATCCAGTGTGCTACCGTATGTATCACTTAGTTTTTATAGGTACCTATATTAAATAAAACTGGCCAAGTGCGAGTCAGACTTTTTCTCGCACACAGAGGGTTCCGAACCGCAGTATAATAATATATAAGTATAATATTATATAGTTTTTAGTATTTGTTGTTATAGCGGCAACAGTAATACATCATCTGTGAAAATTTCAACCGTCTAACTATCACGGTTCATTAGATACAGCCTGGTGACAGACGGACAGGCAGACAGACATACAGACGGACAGCGGAGTCTCAGTAATAGGGTTGCGTTGGTACCCTTTGGGTTCGGAACCCTAAAAATTAAGTCATACGGTATTACATAGTACCTATTTGTCTTCGAATATGACGTGACAGTATTGCGATATGTCCATTACACTATAGGTTTTGCTGTCAGTTTACTGACAGTCACGGCTGTGACTGATGGATAACTGATCGTGTAATGGGGTAACTGACGGTGACTGACCGATATTTAGGTACTTTGATTTGCTGCATGAGCAACCATTAGTCATGACTTTTGGTTTTGAATGACGTATAACCTACCGTGTAATGGACGCCTAACGCTTTTTGTTGACGTGAAATTTGACAGAAAACATTATTTTTCTAACGCTTTACTCCTTACAACATTTCAGGGTAGGTAATTTAATTTTGTAAATAAAATTCAAAGCTGGCATGAATAAATTACAGGTCTTAATTTTCTTTCTTATTGTTCGTCTTTGAAACCTCGGCTAATTAGAACACAAAAAGAAACCAATTCAACATCAGAAAATATATTACAGTTGAAATCTCAAAAGAAAAAGATTTGGGTGCCTTTTAGAAAATCATTAAAGAAAAATATAATAAGTTCGCAATAAATGTAAATACCCAACTGGTGACGTCTTAAAAAATGTGGTGTGTTGTCAGTTAGAAAACATTGACCCGACTACAAGATTAGAAGGGTTATGACTTTGACCGGTATGTATGTGTGTTCATCTATACTAATATTATAAAGAGAGAACATTTGTATTTTTGTATTTTTGTATGTTTGTAATGATTTGGCTCAAAAACTACTGAACCGATTTAAAACATTCTTTCACTAATACATAGAATGGACTTTCGGAATGAAAATAGGCTATATATTATCCCGTTTAAATCAAAGGTACATTTGTGGAGACCTAATTTGCAACCTAAGTCGGCAAAAAAACGATCGAAAAAACAAGTTTCTTACGAACGCTGCTGAATTGAAAATAGATAAAAGAATATTTTCTATGGAGGAGTTGTACAACTTAATAAGACCTACAAAAAAGTCCGCGACAGCGTATGTCTATCTCTTAAGGTTGACTCACAGTAACCATTTTAATCTGAAAATGTTTGTTAAAAAATATTACATAACTTCCAAGGCTATTTTCAAGTATATAGTATTAATCCTTATCCAAATAATTACGTTAATTACTTGGCCACATATTATAGATTAAAATTGTTCTTTACAGTATATAATTCAAATGAAAACTCTAGAAGATATCACGAATTTCACATACACGCATCGCAAAATTAATAAAATATTTGCAGTGAAACCACAGATTAGGTCATAGTTACTACGAAAATATTATTATAAGCTTAGCTATGCTGTAGATCCCCATCGATCACAATCAATTTGAAGTCAATATGGTATAATAATATGATCTATTGCATAAAATAATATTCATCTATATATATATATATATATATATATATAATATTTTAAACCACCCCGACTGATCTATAAATAATCTTTTCATTAAAAGCATTCCAATGACTCTAAACACGACATTTAAAATCTGAGCTGTAAGTTGGTGAGGATTTGAGTCAAAGTCAAAGTCAAAGTCAAAGCATTTATTCAGTATATGGGCAAATTAAAAATTAGCACTTACACACGTCAAATAACATTAAATAGATCATATTCAACAAAAAATATAGATATAACAGAAACATAACGCTTTGAATTTATAAAAAAAAAAACAAAGGTATTGAGCCATTCAGCTTTCATCTAGACGTCGAACGTCACACTTAAAACACATGTTTAATTCCCCTTATTAGTGTAGGGTTGCCAACCGTACCATTACGTGCACCCGCAACCCAGTGCATGTTTCAGTACTTCAGACAATTTTTATCCAAAAAATTGTGAAATAATGAAACATAATAGATAAATAAAACGCAGACTAATTGCAGTACAAATCATGTTCCGAATGGAACTGATTGTCCGACTATCAGCCGCATAATACCGTCGTAACAGGCAACCCTAGATCTGCAAACAAAAGATGAAAACTGATTGACTGTTGAATCTACTGGTGTTTCGGAAGTACTCCCATCAGAGAAGAAGTATAAGAGTATTCTGTAGAGTCCAGGAGATATCCCAGCATCAGGTCAATGCTTCCATGTTCTTACAATATCGTTGAAGAAGAAGATTTTCGAATTGATCAGACCTATGAAAGTTGATTTCATAGCGCAATTAACTAGAAAAAAGCTCATAGTTTTATAACGATTGAACGAATTTTCATGAATCAAAGCTAAGAACACTCTCGATGAAGACATCTATCAAACAAACAAAAAAACTATCAATAAAATCGGTTCATCCCGTTAGGTGCTAAGATGCTACAGACAGACACACAGATACACACGTTAAACGTATATTACCCCTACTTTTTGCGTCGGGGAACGCCGTAAGGTTACGGCGGCAGATGTTCTCCTTGGTGGTAAGCTACTTTTTGGTAGATTTAATGATCCCACTACCACTGTACGAAAACTCATGATTCATGAATACACATAAAACTTTCATTGGTAGGTATATAGCTAGGATTAGAACCAACGACCGTCGGGTCAGAATCAAGGTAACTATCCTTTACGCCAAAGGGCCGTCCAATATCACTACGTACGTATTATAAAACAAAGTCCATCACTGCGTCTGTCTGTCTGTTCGCAATAATCTCAATAGCTACTGAATGGATTATCCTGCGGTTTTCACCAATAGCCAGAGTGTTTATGAGGAAGGTTTAGGTGCACAATTCGTTCAGGTTTTGTGTAAATAGGTTGAAAAATGACGATTGTTAAATATGTTCATATTTTATATTCGATGCAACAAACTGATGCAAATTTTGTAGGCATAAATGTTCTACACGTGCGAAGCCGGGGCGGGCAGCTAGTCTGTTATAACTTCTTAATTCCTAATCATTAACCGACTTCACAAAAAAGGAGGAGGTTCTCAATTCGTTGGAATCTTTTTTTCTTGTTTTAAAGTATGTTCACCGATTACTCAAAGATGCCTGAACCGATTTGTAAAATTATTTTTAAGTTCAAAGGGTACCCTTCACAGGTGGTCCCATTTAAATTTTAACGAAATCGGCCGAGCCGTTTTTAATATATCAACATTTGTATTATATAAGTAAATGCATAGGCATTTACTTATCTCGACGACATAATACTTACGAGTACCTACCTACTACTGGCACAGGTTACATAATAGTTACTACGTCTGCTGGCTACTTTGACTAGCGCGACGTTTGAAGTCGGTTCTTTTAGTTTTTTAAACGATCTTAAATTATAATTTGACAAATGGGTACTAGATATAGAGGATAGGTAATTAAGACACTACCGACGATGGCGACGATACCTCTATGGCAGTCTAATGGTGGATACCATGTGATACCGCTAGCTATGTGATGTTATCATGTCACATTAAATTGAATATGGCGCCCTCCAAAGGACATATTATGTTTTTTGTTAATTTATACATATATATTATATTATCTACAATAATACCTACATATACTTTATTTGTTAATAATTGTCAACGGACTTCCAAAAAGAAGGAGGTTCTCAATTCGTCTGTATGTTTTTTTTTGTGTGTATGTGACGCGATTACTCCGTGAATTGTGAACCGATTCGCTCTTTCGATTCGATCCGCTCTTATTGTAATCGGTAGGGTACGTTTCCGAGGTAGTCCCATTGTAATTTCATCGAGATCTGATAAGTATCTCCAGAGATATGACGATAAACGTCTCAAACTTGCTACTGAAATTGACTCGCGGGGCATTGAAGTCGGTTGTTTTAGTTTTTAAACTATCTTAATTATTTTGAATTGTGTTTATGTAACTTTGGTAACCAGTATCCGTCAACTGCTGTCTGAACATAGGCCTCTCCTATGGCACCCATAATAAATATTCATTATAATTACACTATTTATTTTATTTTCTTTGTTGATACATCACGTAGATATTTGTTTAAAGTGTATTTTAACCGACTTCACAAAAAAGGAGGAGGTTTCAATTCGTCGGAACCTATTATTTAATTTTTTATTTTTTTCATGTATGTTCACCGATTACTCGAAGATGCCTGAACCGATTTGAAAAATATTTTTTTGTTTCAAAGGGTACCCAGGTGGTCTCATTTAAATTTTAACGAAATCGGTCGAGCCGTTTTTAATATATCAACATTTGTATTACGATACATTTACTATAACTGGCACAGATTATGTAATAGTTACTTCGTCTACTGCCTACTTTGACTAGCGCGTCGTTTAAAGTCGGTTCTTTTAGTTTTTTGAACGATCTTAAATTATTTATAGTATTGATGAAAATGTAATATTTTTTGCTTGATTAATTTATAGTTAGGCGAATGATGATTTTTTATTTTATTTTATTTATTTCAGAAGATTATGAACATGAATAATTTTGTTTGCGTGTTAGCCTCATATTGTAATTTTCTATCGACAGACGATTCTGCTCGGCGACAGTGGTGTTGGCAAGACATCTCTATTGGTGCAGTTTGAGACTGGCAAGTTCCAACAAGGAAATTTCTCCGCCACAGTCGGTATAGGGTTTACGGTGAGTACTTAGTTCCTTTTCAACCGATTTCCAAAAAGAAAGAGGGTTTCCATTCGTCTGAATGTTTTTTTTGTATGTATGTTACGCGATGACTTCGTCAATTGTAAATGGATTCAAAATATTAATGTTTTCATTGGAAGAGTACATTTTCAAGGTGGTCCCATTGTAATTTCATCGAGATCTGATTAGTATCTCCAGAGATAGGATGATTCGCGCGCGCGCGCGGCATGGAAGTCGGTTGTTTTAGTTTTTAAACTATCTTAATTATTTAATTTCACCTAACGCTTTCCTAGGTAGGTACTAACTTTGACTTTGTAATATTGGTACTAGTTAAAAATTTAACTGTAATTAATTAAGTAATATAAGTATAACTAAATTTAATGATAGCCTTCTGTTCGATTTCTGTCACGGTGATTGTAATTTTTCGGTACTTACAATATGTTATTGCGAACTTAATTGTTCAGCTCTTTCAAGCATATTTAATTGTTTTTTTCTTTCTATGTGACTTTACTTAAAATTATGATGAATTCCATGAAAGTTAGAACGAATAAAAACGGTAATAGTCCAATAGCTAAGGCGTCGGCCTGGAGATCGAACGGTCATGAGTTCGATCCCCCCCCCCCCCACCCATTGCACTATTGACGTGAACCCCTCCAGACAAGCATTTTTAGCTTAGTTGTAGGGGTTAACAAGACAAACTTATACTAGTGATGTGCAACCCACATTGCTTCTAAGCTTAAAACAAATTATACTTATTTTTCCTACCAAAGTACCTACCTATTATCAAGCACATACAGTGAAAACAAAGTATTGAAATGTAATTACAATTGCAAGAGAAATGTTTCCGCTTTCCGTCGGAAGCAATTTTCCGGTATTTCCCGATCTATAATGAGCTGCGAAGTAAAAGTACGGATTTGCGGGTAAATGTATTGTGAATTTCCCGGATAACTAATTATTAGTATGTCTGTTACACACATCGTAATAACGTAGTACATATACATCGATGGTTCCACAGCTTTGTTTACCCGACTGCGCTAGAAGGAGGGTTATATTCCGTGTGTCTGTAGCCTAAACGTCTGGAATGTAGCTCGTGAGATGTCGATAAATTCGTCTTAATTGTCAGACTGACACCAGGCAAGTTTTATTTTGGCTATATTATGTTTTTTTTGAATATTTTTTCGCAGTTGAGTTTTTTGTTTTTTCAATGATGAAATGGACTTATTTTTGTTAATTTGTTAAAGAGATTGTAAAAATGTCATGGGTTTTTATTATTATTTTAAAGAGACTTTACACCCAGGACAGTTGCTTAATTTATTAAATACTAGCTGTACCCGCGTCTTCGTCCGCGTGGAATAGTGTCTTTGGGTAGCATTTTTAATTATTTAGGCTAATTATTTTACAAATAAGACACATGCGTATCCCACCTACACCACACCGTACTACGCCACGGTAATCCCTCCTCCCCCTTTCCCTACCCGTCACCCCACCCCTCCCCCTTCCCTCCGCCTATCTCTTGCCTTCACTTCCTTCCCCCTCTTCCCCTCACTTCCCTCTCCCCCTTCCCCCCACTCCCCTCCCCCTCTCTATTCCCCCCATTCCCCTCACTTTCCTCTCCCCTCTCTCTTCCAGCCACTCCCTCCCCTCCTCTTCCCCTTTCCCCCACTTCCCCCTCCCCTCCCCTTCCCTCTCACCTCCCTCACCCTTTCCCCTTCCCTTTCCCTTCACTTCCACCTCCCCACCCCTCCCTCCCCCTTCCCCCTCCCCCCTTACCCTCACAAACTTTGAATGTCATATTATCGAATAGATAGCTTGGCTTTTTGTCGCTGGTTTAACGAATATACCAATAGACTTTTCTACTCGTATATGCATTCATGGCTGTTTGTCCACAAATTGTACGAACATTATTTCGATGTTGCATCTGACTTGTTACCAAAAGTAGGAATCACCATCAAGGAGAAAATCTGCCGCCATAACTAAGTATCAGATATAAAAAAGAAATCGCGTGCCTATTCAGTTCCTCTTCCTAAAAAAATATCAATATTCTGAAAACTTGTTTTGTGTGAATGTTTTTATACAGCAGGGTAGATAAAGAACCAATTTTGAATGCCATTTATTTGCTCTTTATACAGGGTAAACTCGGTAATACGCCCCGGTTGTTAATATATTGCACAAATATATTTAACATAGATAAAACCGTTACTGAACTAAGATGACTCTATTATAATTTTACGATATTTTTTGTGACAATGGCTACATAGATTAATTGTGTGTAGCCATAAAACACTGAAAGAGTAGGTACACGGTAATTACGAGAAGTGCCTCATAAGCGTTTAAGTCTCGTCCGAGGTCCTCACCCGTCCTACAGAATGACTGGGCCCAACAAGATTGATGTATTTATTTGGACCTACATATCTTACATTTTTGTTTATGTTTATCATTTTCATTTTATTTTATGCCATAGTTAACAATTATTATAAACAAGTGTTTTGTGGAGAGAGTGAAAACACAGTGAGGACGATCTCTGCCTGTTTTGCATCGCGTCAAGAGACTTGCATACATTATGAAAGTATAATAATACAAGTAACAAATTTACATTTTTTAATAAACACCCACGAAAATGTCCTTTATAAAATTAACGTCATAACATCTATCTAGGAACCACCACTGATTAATTACGAACCGTTTAAAGACAAAATCGAACTAGTTTTGGAGAAAAATGGATATGATATGATGGATGGAACATGGATTTGTACTAACAAATGTTTACTGCAGCGCTCCCTGGTGAGTTGACACCGTAACACCTATTTATGAACATGCACCAATCAAACACGGACCCATCACTGAAAACTGCATCTAAGTCGGACTAGTCGTTTTGAAGAAAAATGGCAACATCGATTTGCACCAACAAATGATTGACATAACATCTATCTAAGAACCACCAATGATTAATTACGAACTGTTTAAAGACAAAATCGAACTAGTTTTGAAGAAAGATGGCAATATGGATTTGCGCAAACAAATGTTTACTGCAGTGCCCCATGGTGAGTTGTCACTGAAACACCTATCTAAAAACATGCACTAATTACACCCGAACCCATAACTGAAAACTGCATCAAAATCAAACTAGTAGTTTTGGATGTAAAAATGACAACATTGATTTGAACACATAAACAAACAAACAAACAAACATCCTCTCACCCGAAACGCATATACAGTCTCCATTCCGTCGTGGGTAAAAATGAAAGTAAACTAATAATATGACATTTCAAGCCCTTCGTCCGTGCCCTGCCCACGCTTTGTCTCTTTATCTGGCGTTCGCCAATCTACTACATACTATTCAAATTATTGAATGAAACAAATAATTTTGAAGCATTCATTGAAAGTTTTGATACTCTCCTTCACCCACCTTTCCTTGAAAGATTACGTATTAGACAACACTCGATAGTTGGGACCAGTTTCACAGATTTATGATAAATTTTCAGATATTTATCTGACACGCTAATATAATATTATTATATTACCGTGCATAAGACGCCTTATAAAAATTGACAAAAATCTGTCAGATAAGTTCATAATAGGGCAATCAGGAACCGGTGAAACTGGCCCTTAGAATATTAAAAATACCTTGACCTTATTTTGAGCAAAAATGTAAGCTTCGGTAATTTGAAAAGTTACCCGTCTTTACGTAAAATGTTTATTGGTAATCGATAAGTCTGCTTTTATGTTGTTTGATTAGAGTTTGAACTATTTAGAGAAATTAAGTAACCGTTGTTGCATATTTGAAGTTTATAACTATAGTTAGTTATAAACTGTAATCTCCGCCTATTTAGGGTTCCGTACCCAAAGGGTAAAACGGGACCCTATTACTAAGACACCGCTGTCCGTCTGTCTGTCTGTCTGTCCGTCTGTCGCCAGGCTGTCAGGCTGTGCTTATGAACCGTGATAGTTAGACAGTTGACAATTTCACAAATGATGTATTTCTGTTGCCGCTATAACAACAAATACTAAAAACAGAATAAAGTTAAAAATAATAATAGAGGGTCCCCATACAAGAAACGTGTTTTTTTCGGCATTTCACGCCATCTATGAACGCTTAGTTAGGTAAACGTCCCATAGATAGCGTTATATTGAAATGTCGATCCCTAATACCTTTGTTAGACGTTAGATAGCGTTATAAGAAATAAAATGTTTATTAATTATTGTTTTTTGCTGGCGAAAAATGATAGTGGTATTTTTTGCTGGATCTTATAAAATACTGTAGTGTGGTACGGAACCCTAATATTGCGAGTCCGACTTGCACTTGGCCAGTTTATTTGCATTTAATCTAGGTAAAACCTTCCTCTTGAATCACGCTATCTATCGATGAAAACCGCATTAAAATCCGTTGCGTAGTTTAAAAGATCTAGGAGTACAGACAGCAGGAGCGACTTTGTTTTATCTTCTGTATATATAAAATACAAGCTTTAATATAATCTATACACTAAAATATAATCTTCTGTACATACAAAATACAAACTTTCCGACTGACTGACTGATCTCTCAACGCATACCTCAAACCACTCAACAGATTGCGCTGAAATTTGGCATGCAGATAGTTATTATGACGTAGGTATCCGCTAAGAAAGAATTTTTCAAATTTCACCCTTTAAGGGGATGAAACGGGGTTCAAGGTTTGTATGGAAAAATAATATTAGACTATATTCTATTTTATTCGGGAATCACAAGTAAGTAAGTTCTGTAAATAAAAATAAAATTTCGAAATTCCATCCCTAAGAGGGTGAAAATCTAAGTGAAAATCAATATAGTTTTTGGGTTTTATAAAAATGAATCCCTCCCTATTTCTTTTGGTCACGCCATAACTTAAAAACGGGTGGACCAATTTGGCTTATTCTGTATTGATGTGTTTTTATTAAAGAAAGGTTTTTACGAAATAACATTTTGAAATAAATGAAATAAGTTTTTAAAGCGGGCAAAGCCGCGGAGCACTTCTAGTACCATGTAATATAACTCTTTATTGTTATTTACGATACCCTTGGCTCTACAAATAATATAGGCTCCTTGCCACTTCAGCTGACTAATCCTAAGGCTTTGGTTTTCAGTGGGATCAAATCCTTCCGGAATCGATCCTTCAGAACGAATTTAAACACACCTAAGCTTTCCGAGACACTTCTGTGCTTTATTATTATGTAAGTGTTATTATTATTATGTATGTGCAGTATATACAAGTTTAGTGATACCTTTATAGATTTTATGTTTATTTGTGTTATTCCATTTTTTAACCGACTTAAAAAAGGATGTTTCTCAATTCGAGCATACATTTTTTTTTATGTTTGTTCGCGAATAACTTTGTTGTTTATGAACCGATTTTGATTATTCTTTTTTTGTTGGAAAGGAAATATCCCTAGGATAGTACAAAATTTAATTCATATACCAAGTACTCATTTAATCGAGATATGATACGTACCTGAAGAGATATGGAGATATGGAGAGACCTCAAACTTGGTACTGAAAATTTATAGCGCGGCATTTGAAGTGGGTTGTTTTAGTTTTTTAAACGATCTTATCTTAGAGCCAAACCTTTAGGCAAATCGTGACAGATTTTACTATTTGTGTGCGTTTAGTTTAGTTTCTTTATTTTAAAATATGGGTAGCTCTAACATACAGTTGTATATTGGTTTACAAAACTAAATACCGATAAATATTTGTCAACCAAATTCATTGAGCACACAAAAACGTACGGCATCGGATTTTTAGAATGTGAATCAAAGTCTTGAAACTTCGATAAACTTAGACAATATTTAGCCTGTCATTATAATGATAAGACCGCCCATTGTACTTAATTTTAATGAGTTAAGTCCAATTAAAAGTTATTCTTGTTTCTTGGTGTCAATAAAGAATATTTTATAATTGAATTGAATTAACTTAAAGGTAATTCAAAGTTCCTTGTCATCATCATCTTCATAATAATTAATAATCAGCCGGTGTCAGTCCACCGCTCCAATATTATTATGTATCAAATATTAATATATGTATATACTTACATACGAGGCTTAGAACAATAGCCAGTATAGAACAAGTAGGGTACGAGTAGGTATATTCCTACACGTATTGAGAAAAGTCGGTCATCTGCGAAGTTCACACATTATGCTAAACCGATCATGTATGCCACCCTTCGGGCTATTCAACGGATCTATAATAGCCTATTATGCACGATTTAATTAAAGCTTGTTTGATGTGTTACTTATGGAGATTGATTTTAATTACAGGAGCAGGGAGTTTTTTTTTCATGCCTTATACGATCGCCATTGCACCTGGTTGTAAGTGATGATGTGGTCGAAGATGGTTAACACGCTAGGCCTAGAATAGTTTGACACTCAAGGGCTGTGTGCTGCCGAAACACCGTAAGGTTAAAGCGGCAGATTTTCTCCTTGATGGTGATAAGCTACTTTTTTGGAAGCAAGGTTTTATAGTTGACTGTTGTACCGTACGTATTTACAACACTTAAACAACAATACTCAATATGTGGTAAAATTTTGGGCATTGAACAATGTCCTAAAAATGACTGTCGCTTCAAGAATTAAGGTTATTGAGGAACCTACATACTTTTACGGTCCCGTCCTTCGATATAAAAAAGTAGATGCGGTACTCACTCTTATGCCATGTAAATAAAATGGAACTAGAAACAGCTATACGAAAACACGAATTTCTAAAATCGAGTATGTTCACGAAGAACAGAGGAAGGCATTATTGCTAATTATTTAAATGAATCTGCGATTATTGCACATGTAATTCTGTACGTGCTACACAAACGCCAGTTAGATTGTGACTGAGGTGAAATTAGGTTCGCGAACCTAATTCATGCGGTTCACGGATTGAGGAGCGGGGTCCATTATCATTCTTTTTAGAGTTCCGTAGTCCTGACAAGGAACCCTTATAGTTTCGTCATGTCCGTCTGTCTGTCTGTCCGAGGTTTTGCTAAGAGACCGTTAATACTACAAAACTGTAATTTTTTAAGGTTATGTATTTAAATGACGCCGACAAAATGCTGAAATAAAATTTTGAAAAATATTTTTTTTAGGGTAGCTCCTCTACATAAGAAGTGGGGATGAATTTTTTTTTCGTCGTCTACCCATCCCGTCTACCATCGTGTGGAGTATCGTTGAATAGGTCTTTTGAAATGACTTAAGGGTTGCTAATATCATTTTTCGATTGAATGCTCCATTTACGAAATATTAAACATTAAAGTGTTTTTTTTAATTTTTAATTTCTGTTCCAGTAGGGCGTCCCCCCCACCCTCTCTAAAAGCTAAACTGCTGTCTTGAAAAATCTGGAATAGCGCATTTCATGAACTTTAAAGGAAAATTATAGCGGTTAAGATAACTTTATTAGTTTAGAAGTAATAGTCGTTGAACTTGGGTGTTGGATAATTTTGTACCAAATACAAAATCCTTAGAATAAATCCTTTAAAGTGACAAAGACGGAGTACCTAGTTGCTTGTTTATAACGGGTAAAGACTTGTATTGAATAACAGGCTACTACGGAACCCTACACTGCGCGTGGCCCGACACGCACTTGGCCGGTTTTATTTTATTTTATTATATTTATCAATGGTCAAATCAATAAAACACACTCTGGATATACTAAAGAGATGAAAACTCCTTAGCATATATATATATAAATAGCTCAGAAACATATAATAAAAGTAGCCATAGCTAAAAAACACCATTTCCCAAAAATATATTTGATATTCAGTGAACATCGCGATCTCACCGCGCGACTGACTCGCTCGAAACCTAGGTCGACAAAATTCGACTAAAGGTACGTGAATTATAGCCGGTATATAACAATAATAATTTCTTATATATACATGAATTACGAACCTAAAAGAGATTGTTGAAAAGCTTTCCTTTTAAGGTAATCTTATAATTTAAATCCAAAGGCAAATGAAAGGTAAACAGTATCACGGGATCTGGTTCACAGAACCCGACACCCTTGAGTCTTGATTTATGGAAGGCTATTTTGTAAAAATAAACCGTTCACATGATCAGGCGATCGAATTTTGCCGTACTATTATTATATTACTACCACAGAATACTTAATAGTACTAGGTACTATTACAGTCTTCGAATGAAGCCAGTACCTTCGGGTCGCGGAGACGGATGCTGGTATTTACCTACCAGCATCCGTCACCGCGACCCGAACAATTAAATTTAAACATAGTTAGTTAGTCAGTAGGTATATAGGTACTGACAAAATGTATTATATTTATTAATAGCCTTTAAAATTTGTAAGAAACCTAATGGAGAATTTCCTTGATTTTTTAAGATGCGAGGTTATGTAGGTATAGGTTCTGTTTCATTATTTAACTTTTGTATTTCTTTTTGTTTCATTTGGCCTATTCACACTATTAGTGTATTTAGCCAGTAATAAAGTATTAGAACATTTAGTGTCATGTATCTAGCCAGTAATAAAGTATTGGAATATTTTGTGTCAAGTGTGAAGTCATACACTCAAAGTCAGAATCAAGTCACGTTAAAGTCCAGTCCAAGCCAAACCCTCAGTAAAGCAGTTGACTTTACTGAAGGAAACTTTACTACTTTTCTGTGGAGTTTTGATATTAACACAAAATGGCATGTAATTCAACATTGTGCTGTTTCCCTACACTTGTACACATTAACCGGCGCTTAATAATCCACATTTATTACACATCACGGAAGATCACAAGGTTTAGGAAAATAATATTATTATGATTATTAAATTATACTAGGTGTACCCGCGACTTCGTCCGTGTCTATGGGTAGCATTTACTAATAAGACACATACGTATCCCAAATACACCGCACCACACCACGCCACCCCCCCTTCCCCCTCTCCTCACTTACCCTCCCCTTCCTCTCACCTCCCCCTCACTTCCACGACCCGTCCCCTCACTTACCCTCCCCTCCCCCTATCCCTCCCGCTCCCCTGGACTTTACTCCCCCTCCCTCCCCCTCCCCTCCCCCTCCCCTCCCCCTCCACTCCCCTCGCCTCCCCCTCGCCTCCCCCCCTTCTCAATTCATCTGGATGTTTCTTAGGGTTCCGTGCCCAAAGGGTAAAACGGGACCCTATTGCTAAGACTCCGCTGTCCGTCTGTCTGTCTGTCTGTCTGTCTGTCTGTCTGTCTGTCCGTCTGTCACCAGGCTATAGCTCATTAACCGTGATAGTTAGACAGTTGAAATTTTCACAGATGGTGTATTTCTGTTGCCGCTAGAACAACATATATGTTGTTCTAGCGGCAACAGTTTTTTTTTAATTAAATTTTTATTTTTTTTATTTTTTATTTTTATTTTTATTTTAAATTTTTGTTTAATTTTTAACTTTATTTTGTTTTTAGTATACTAAAAACAAAATAAAGTTAAAAATTAAAGGAGGTCCCCATACAAAAAACGTGTTTTTAAACGCCATCTATCTAATTAGTTTCGGCAAAATGACATAGATGGCGCTAGTAATCGAGCCCCGTCTTTCTAGATCGCGACCAAACCAAATGTTCTTGGTAATATCAAATATATGAAGTTGAAACTCTGTTATGTTTCGTATTGTACGGAACCCTCCCTAAGTGTGCGATAAGAGACGCGATGCTGACTTGCACTTGGCCAGTTTTATTTTTGTATGTATGTTACGCGATTACTCCGTCAATTGTGAACCAATCTGAATGATTCTTTTTTAATCGGTAGGGTTCGTTTCCGAGGTGGTCCCACTGTAATATCATCGAGATAACTATCTCCAGAGATATGATGATAAACGTCTCAAACTTGCAACTGAAATTAACTCGCAGGGCATGGAAGCCGGTTGTTTTAGTCTTTAAACTATCTTAATTGTTATACATATTTAGCGAACGGACAAACAATCGATAAAAATATAAAATATCCGCATTCTTCAATAAATGTTTACTGAGGATCTATTTCAGGTGAAAATCAACTTTAGCATGTACTTCAGTCACTCCCTTGAGGTAAACACAATTTTCAACTATACAATATTTCGATCATCATTTAAGCTAAGTATAATTATTTAATTTATAATTATTTAATGTTCAGATTATTCTGTATCCTAGGTGCAAATACAGTCTCGTTTATTAAGCATTGGAAATTTTCTTTAAATGTTAATTTTAGTGAGATATAGGAATTCAAAGTCACTCAGCGAGCTATGGAAAGGGATATGCTCGAAGTCTCTCTGAAAGATCGATTTCAAAATGAAGTCATCCGACAGACAACCGAGGTTATCGACATAGCTCAAAGGATTAGGAAGCTGAAGTGGCAGTGGGCTGGTCACATCTGTAGTAGAACCAATAATTGTTGGGGTAGACGTGTTCTACAGTGGAGACCACGGCTCGGTAAACGTAGTAGTTGGGCGCCCTCCAGCTAAGTGGAGCGATAATATACGCAAGCTGGATGGCAGGCGGTTGGAAACAAATAGCTGAAGATCGAGCTCAGTGGCGTGCCATAGGAGAGGCCTATGTCCAAAAGTGGACGAATACTGGCTGTTAATAATGAAATGATGATAGGTACTCAAACTATTTTCAATCTTAAATGCTTGATTGAAGGTGATGATGATATTCTACCACAGTTTTGTTTTTTAACCGACTTCAAGAAGGAGGAGGTCGTCTGTATGTTTTTTATGTAGGTATTATTCACCGACTTTTTTTGTCTTTTCTTTTATTTTCAAAATTATTTTTTTATTCGAAACAGTATACCTATACCTATATAAGTAGTACTCCTGAGGTGGTCCTATCGTAATTTTTTCGAAATCTCATATAAAGAGATCTAGAGATATAGATATAAACATCAAACATTTCAAACACGCTACTAATCATTTAAGATCGTTTAAAAAACGAAAAGAAGCGACCTCAAACGTCGCGCTAGTCAAAGTAGCCAGTAGACGAAGCAACTATTACATAATCTGTGCCAGTCGTCGAGATAAGTAAATTCGTCGTAATACACATGTTGATATATTAAAAACGACTCAGCCGATTTCGTTAAAATTTAAATGGGACCACCCTTTGAAACAAAAAAAAAATCCAAATCGGTTCAAGCTTGTTCGACTAATTGGTGAATATACATAAAAAATAAATAAATAAAAAGGTTCCGACGAATTGAGAACGTCCTCCTTTTTTGTAAAGTCGATTAAAAATGCCTAGCGTGGCATTTGAAATCGGTCTTTTCTTCAATTTTTTAAACTATTATTACTGCATAGCTGTATCATAAACAACATCTAAATGTGTCTAAATCTCCCATTTTAATTGTATTCAAATGGACACAACAGGCTGAAGACTGACGAAGACGATATAAGAATAAGGTGTCATAAAATTCGGATCAATGTCGCTCCACTGATTTAGGTGGATTTACATCCACGACCGTTTAGCCTGCAAATTCACCGAGGCGACATTTTTCATTGAAATTATAAAAAAACAAATTGGTACAGATTCTGATCCTGATGTTGCGCCACTAAATTTGACAGCACTAAAACTATTTAACGATAGTTCCTAGAACGAGTTTCTTTAAATTTGTTCAATTACTTGATCACGTTACAAACGCAGATTTTTATGGATTTATGTATGTTACGTATTATGCACACTAGTGGCGCTTTTTCATTTTCATACAAATCGGCATTTACATTGATCGAGTAAGTAAACAAATTAAAAGAATCTTGTACAGTCCCGCGACACTGCATACATAATTAAAAAACTCAGAATTATGAACGTACTTTGCACCAACCAACACTGTAAAAATAAATTTATAAGCATAATACCACAGATTATATAATTAATTGTGTACCTACTCTCCTTTTTATGATTACATTAATTCAATCACAGAATGTTTCTTACCAAGTTTGTTTTTTATAAGTTTCAAACATCAAAAATGTAAACAAAAATTTACCCCAAGGGTCTTGTGAAAATTCATCATGATTTTACAAACTCTCTACCTTAAAAGGATACTGTACCTATTTACCATCTTCGGCTTTAATGCAAATAAAATAAATCGTTAACGAAATTATATGGTGTGTTCATATTTTATAGTTAGTGTAGTAGTATTAGTGTAGTAGCTATGAATGTAAATAAAACTTCGGATAGTTATTTGACACGGTAGCACAACGGTAGATAGAAGTGAATTAAATTTACATTAGGATTAAATTAGTAGTCGATCACTAAAAGCGTTCTCGTATATTTAGTGCGAGAATTAACTTGGTTTAACAATTGAGTTCAAACTGACGTAACTCGTTTGAAACTTTCATTAGTATGACGCAAGCAGTGCAAGTTTTACGTATGGGTAAGTTATTTAGTTTCATAATTAGCACAGTAGGTATATAATGTACAATATTAATACAAATCGCTTAAGAGGGAATGCGGGGTGCACTTTTCCATACAAATGTATTCCCCCGTTTCCTCCCTGGAATATGCTTTTAGAGAAAAAATTGTTTCTACAAAAAAATCAAGGTCTGCTGTAGCTATGGCTCCTATCATTTGCTTTTATTGACTAACCAATCGCAAAAAGGAATATAAGCCTTTTTTATCTCCTCTTTAAGATTTTTGAAGGGTCATATTTTCTGTTTGCTATTGGTTGGTCAAAAAAAGCAAATGATAGGGGCGGGGCATAGCTACAGCAGACCTTGATTTTTTGTAGATATAAATTTTGCTCTAGAAGCATTTTCCAGGGAGGAAACAGGGGAATACGTTTGTATGGAAAACTGCACCCCGCGTACGCTCGTAATGTCACGCTGCGATATTCCCCTTGAGCTGTATAAGTTTTATTGATGCCTGCACTTGACCATTGTTTCACGCGAAGTGACGATACGATCTAAAATGAAATTGTACTTGTCTGGAAGTGGTATTTCCAATGTTCGACATAGATTAAGTGACGTTAAATACACGAACACTTTAGTTATACGTTGGTACGAAAACGCATAAGGTATTGCAGAATTGCATTGCTAAGATTCGAAAATTTTATGAATTTTCATAGATCTTGGATGGGTCATTGTTTACCACGGGAGAATCAATGTTACAAGCCCATGTCCGTAGGCTAAATCCTTAGTCATCATGATCCCTAGAGCAAAATGGGTCATGATTCTCAGTCATGGTTCGAAGCACCCACAGAACTCAGGCATGTCGCCAATCGGTACTGGCATAATGTTCAGTGCCGACCAGTTTAGCAGGTTATAGTTTTAGATCAGACACTTGCACTATTGTCCACCGACTTCAAAAAAGGAGCAGGTTCTCAATTCGACTGTAATTATTTTGGAGAGTATCCTTCCCGTTTGGTCTAATTGTAATTGTCTGAAAATACTCTCTCAAGCAAAAATTAATTTTCCAAAAAACAAAATAAAGGGAAATGGAGATCTTCCTCGTTAAGTCAATTAAAAAAAACCACCCCGTTCGTTCCGTTCGTTTAACCCCTGCCCATTTGGGAAGGGGTAAAAATTACAACCAAGTTAAGCTAATTTACGACAGAGACAAGAAATATGATTAGTCACAAGAAAATATTAAACTATCTCTGTAGAAAAATGTAAAACATAAAACTACGAATTAAACCTATATTTTTCAACAATATTGTTTTTATCTTGTTCGCCAGCTGCTTTTTATTTATTCTGTAGGTACGAATACTTCTCTATTTCAAGGTTATTTTTGGCGGGAACATGATTGAATTTTTTTATTGATATATGATTGAAATCATAGTTAGTTAGTGGATTGTGTTTAGCAATTTACAAAAACTAAAAGTTTAGTAGCCTATGTTCATCCTCATGCTATAGAGTACTCCTGGTAAATTGCAGAAGATCGGATCGTCCGTTTCAGGTAACAAACAGACAGTGATAGAGTTACAAACGTTTTTATAATGTTAGTCTGGATATATAATATAGTTATTTGTATTTATCTAAAAAAGCTTATACATGTGTACTCCGACAGTAAAAGCAAACACTTATGGGTCCCCGAGACGATCAAGTGCAATTGACAAGTCTCACGTGATTGACGGTTTCACTTGATGGGCGACTTGACGACTATTTGACGACTATTGAAGGTGCTGTCAAGTCCTCGCCTATCGACCCTACCGATCTGTGCCGTCAATCAAAATTTCTGTCAAGTATGGTCAAGCCCGTAGATCACTTGACGGGACTTGTCAAGTAATGCTGAAAACGGTCAATTTTCACTTCAAGCACGTAGACTTGTCAAGTGCACTTGATCGTCTCGGGGACCCATTAGGGCCGATTTTACCAGTGAATATAAACGCGATCAGGTCGACTTGAACTTGATATACGTGTTTAACTGAGATTAAACCGGTATTTTGCATTTCACCACTACAAACTGAACGCAGTTACAGTTAAAACGATTAATTCTGAACTACCGATTTTTGACGTTTAGCGCTCTTGATCCCGTTTACACTGTTAACAGCCACTGTCACTCGTATTTTTCGCGTTCGTTTCCGTGTCCGTGCATGGCGTAACAAGACGAGACGTCTTGTTATTTAGTTATTAAAATTATAAATATTTTAACTCCTTGGCCTAAAATTTAAAATTCACAATTCAAAACACAAAAATATATACCATGCACGGACACGGAAACGAATTTGATAATATTAATTCGTCAGTTTGACAATGCCAAAACAATCTAATACGACAGCTCTATGACTAGATTTACGTTCCATTGTGCGTAATAGCATTAAATCTTGGTTTTGGTAAACACGATCAAATGAAGCCTCATGGGAGGTGGTGAAATCAAGTACACATAAATCAAGATCAACAACGACGTTTGAACACGTTTTAGTAGAACTATAACAATAAATCTCGATTAGTAGCATAAATGGTGAAATCAACCCTTAGAATTTAATTGCTTAGGAGTATTAAAAATATGTAAGTAATAATCCCACCAGCACTCAACGTGATGGACCCTTAATTCTTTCAGTCTTTATGTTGGTGAATCCTAATAACATCAAGAGCTGAGGATAGGTAGGTATAGTAGTTTAGTTTAATCCATCGCTCTCAGAGAGGTCTGATAAGAAAGAGAATCTGCTCGTAAAATGTTACTTTAGTTGATAGCTTTTATTTAGAAAGGATTGCACTTCTCTCGAATGCAATTATAATATGCCTAATAAATAAAGATATAGCATAATAAAATAATGGCATTGACCTTTTACTGTGCTTTTACAAAAAGCCATATGGATTTTACGCGACGAAGATTGAATTTGATAAAATGCTTTATTCCAAAATGCAATTGTTGGAGGTATCCCATCGATATGAATGTAAGTACTACTTACGTTTACATGTACCTCGATGAGGTATCCCGATCGATCGATTAACCAAAGAAGAAACCATCCGAAAATCTACATCTCACACATTTTATCAATACATATCAATTCTACTGTACGTGTGTACTGAACTACTCCTAAACGGCTGGACCGATTTAGATGAATTCTCAATACTCAATACTTTATTGCTTCCATAATTGTTGTACATAAAGTTCTTATATCTAGATATTACCTAGGTACATGAGATTATGGACCCTGTTGGGCACATGCAAAATTATAAGACTAATTGAGAGAGGCTGAAAAAAAAAGGAGCAGGATATGAAATTGAAATGAATTATAATATTGTTGTATTGTTTAAATATTTTTGCAATAAGATTTTAATGTTACTCGTAGTTGTTTTATTTAACTGTTTTATTTTTGTATATATTTTTATTTTATGTTTATAATAGTTTTGTTTGTTTTGAATACATTATTTGACGTTAGTTATTTTGTTGAGTAACTTGATGTTTGAGTTAGTCTATAGATGGTTTAGATTCACAATTGGACCCGATAGGTGGCGCTGCGATCGGGCAGGACAACGTCTACCGGATCCGCTAGTATTTATTATAAAATAGCTGCGCCTTATCCTGGTTTAAGCTTCCTCTTTAATCACTTTAATTATCTATTGATGAAAACCGCAATATAATGCCGTTTGCGTAGTTTAAAAGATTTAAGCGTACAGAGGAAGGGACATACGGCGAAAAGCGAAATTGTTTTATACTATGTTAACATATCTGTCAGATAGCTAAAGTCTAGTGGATAATTAAGTGCACAGCAGACTACGATTATCTCTATCAAAGAGGGTTGCTCGAATATTTTAATTTAACAACTACACATTAGTGTACTATTCATTATTATACAAACACAATAAGTCACAATTCACTTAGCTAGCAATCGGCGTGCATCCGCCAGAGGACCCGCCAGCTTTGTGCGTCCTACAAAATCTATTAACTCAAAATATTTTTCTTATTATTATCTGATTAGCTAGCGTTTGGCCACTATCTCGCTTGGTGGTAAGTGATTATGTGATCGAAGATGGTGAACACTATAAAGGCTTAGAATTACCAGACTGTAAGCTTGGTCAAAGGCTGTAAGTTTGGTAGGAAATCCGGTGGAAATAGATAAAATGCTCCTGCCAGCTCTGTACGAGCATCTATGAATACACATAAATATTTATTGGTGCACGGCTAGGATTCGAACCAACGACTTTCCGGTTCGATGGCAAGCCAGTTGAAACTAGCTATCCTTTACGCCAACGAGCTGTCCAAACAAATTGTCAAAAGTATGTACTTGTGTACTCATAACGTTTACCTCAAGGAACTACTCAACTTTACGCGATTATCATAAAAGCGGCGCGTAGACAGCACCTATGTGAATTAATTAGCGCCGTGTAAGACGTGTATTTGAAGCAGCTATCAAAGCATTTTCCCATAGTTGTATCGTAATCATAAATAAATAATTAAAATTATATTCTCTTTGGTTTTACCTTCAGTATTAAACCGCATCCAATTTGTGTGAGCACAAAGCTTAGTAGCTCAATGCCGTATCCAGAGCGACGGGAAGGGAGGAGAGGGGAAGCGAGCGGGCTGCGGGGGATGATTTTCCCGGATTCGAGAGATCTAGCCTAGTCCCCAGTCGGGAAACTTCGACGGCACGCGCTGACGTTGACATCTGCTACCTGTCAGATCCGTTCCGCGGGAGATTTTACGCGCGAAAAATAAAACTTGATTTTTTCAAATTATGATGTTAAAAGAGGTTTACATGAATGTGTGTTGAGTCATTCTTCTTTAATAAGGCTGTTTCAAATGTGAAAGTATAATCAATGATCAAGAAGCTGTGAATCGCAAGTTTAATTTTTTATTAAGTATCTTTGGCAGATTGATTTTATTTGAATTTATATCTTTTTTTAATTAATTCACTCTTTTTAATTAAAGGTTAGTTTTGATGAGGCATTTTGAGAAAAAACCCGATCTTATTTCTTTGTCACTTGTCTTCAATTTAGTTCCAGAATTAAGCATTTTTAGGTTGAGGGTCTAATTTTCGGTATTCAGCCAGTATAATTAGCATAAATCAAAATTATAAGTTATCGTGCTTGGTTTTTAGATAACCGACTAATACAAAATATGTACTACGATTCATGTCAGCGTATATTGTATTCATTGGAAATTCAAAAACCAAGAAAGTTATTTTATAGTTCAAATATTTTGTGAAAATTGGCGGCTCATTTTCTCTTGTATGTATTTTGTTGCTTTGATACCAAATAAATTATTATTATTTATTAATTACTTACCCTGAAAAATCTTACTTCTGTCAAAAATGCGATAACATTGGTAGATATTTTTTTTAAACGCCTTATAATAGATGAAAATAATTTTCACACGGGATATTGGCTTCGCTAGTCAAAGAGTGTAAATATATACTGGAGATCAATAGCTACGAGTAAAATTGTATTACATTACATTTCAAATAAGTACACGAATTTTAAATAGCTAATACGTATTGAGGACACTAATATTATAAATGCAAACGTCAGTTTGTATATTTATTTGTTTGGGACTTATTCGCCCTTAAACGGCAGGACCAATACAGTTTCTGAAATTTTGCACAGGGATTGCCCAGTATTGTGCATACCATACTTTGATACTTTTTATCGCGGGCGAAGCTGCGGGGTACAACTAGTATCTAATATTTATCAGAGAGACACAAAAAGTTAACAGCGCGAAATGTGGCATCTTTACATAGTGTAAAATAAAACATAATTTAAGACCGTTAAAAAACTAAAAGAACCGTCTTCAAATGCCGCGATAGTAATTTTCAGTAGGTACCAAGTTTGAGATGTTTATCTCCATATCTCTGGAGACACTGAACATATCACAATTAAATTAAAATGAGACTACCTGGGAAGTACATCCTTTCAAAATGAGTTCAGGCGTCTTCGAGTTATCGGTGAAATAGGTACATAAAAAACATAAAAGATTCCGACGAATTGAGAACCTCCTTTTTTGTGAAGTTGGTTAACAAAGTCGCTTCCCGCCGTCTGTCTCTCCCTCTATACGCCTTGATCTTTTAAACTACGCAATGGATTGTAATGCGCCGTAGAAATGCGGTTTTCGTCAACTGCACAGAATAAATAATACTTGTTAATTATTGAGTGATTAAAGAGAAAGGTTTAATACCAGGATCAGGTCTGTCGCACATCGCGCGGTAGCTATGAAAATGCTGGTACCTCAGCGGCAGCCCGCGGGCTATAAGTTCAGTCAGTAGTGTAACGCGCGCTCGCTATCGGACGCGCGCCTTTACTTTACTACTCAATCTGTTTTCTCAAAACACTCAACAGATTTTGACGGTGCATTTTACGGTGCGCAACACGCGGTTCCTAGTTACTATTAGTTTATTCTGTGATGCAAATTCAAGGTCAGCATCAGAGGCGTGTATCGTATTTTGAACGATGCCGACGTTATAACTAGGTTTAATCTCGCATTTTTTCTCGCAGAAAGTGCATCTACTGTACTTGTACTATTAATTATTCTGTGCTAGGATTAAACGGGGGCAAAGCCGCAAGGCGCAGCTTGTTGTTGATAATTTTCAAAATTCGTATGTAGTATTTTTATGTAAAAGTGTCGCTTATATATTGCGTCTTTGCTGTTCTCACCGAAATCGTTGACTTAGCTAGCAGGAACTATAACAACGATCGTCGCTTACTAACTTCTATTGTCGTTCAATTACCTACAAAATACCTCAGCTGAAAACCTTTTTTTGTTGTACATATAATTTTGAATGTGCTTACTCAAAAATCCTATCGCTTTTTCAATTGTCGAAACCTTTAAAAGTTGGGTAGATTTTTACTTAGTTTGGGAACGAGAAGCTTATCTGACCCTTTTCAGAATTTAATGGAACTAATAGGACAAGTCTTTCGTAGTTATGGAAATAAATCTAAAGCTTGAGTTAAATTTAAGTAAGGCAATAGGTAAGTAACTAACTTTATATTTTTGAGGGCCCGGTGGCGTGATCGGAAGAACGGTCGGCTTTGATGCCAGAGATACCGAGTTCAGTCCCCGCCGTGCAATGGATTTTTCTATCAAAAAAATTATGTGCGCCTTGCACAGTCGCCCTCCGGTGAAGGAAAAACATCGTTAAGAAACCAACAACCCCCGCACGGTGGTAGGACATTATCTAGTGTCCGCCTGGCCAGCTACCACCCCTCAAGTTAGAAAATTTGTCGCCAAAACATCTTATGTGTTCCGGTAGCTATCCTTGAGACAAGTTCCCATTCTAGGCCTAGCGTGCTTACCATCTTCAACCGCGTATCATCACTTAGCAACAGGTGAGATAGAAAAAATGAAAAAAAAAAAAAATTGTACCAATATTAACAGTATGCATTTTGGCAGTATTTAATACGCATAATTTGCAATGCATACGATATTTATTATGTTCCTGTGATTATAACATAAATGTTTTCTGGATATTGTTACGACTAACATCGCGATTATAAATATCGTTTTCGCGATGCAGGATCTCATACATCCATGCAATACTAGCTGTGCCTCGCGGTTCCACCCGCGTTATTAAGTAGCCTATGTCCTAATTCATAATACGGGGAATCTTTGTGCAAAATTTCAGCTAAATCGGTCCAGCCGTTTAACCGTGAAGAAATCCCAAACAAATATACAAACTGACTTACGCAATTTTATAATTGCGTAAGTCAGTTTGTATATTATATTACAGTAAGTATATTATTATAGGTGTTGATTTACAAGGATAACTGTGCAAGTATTTATAATATATCTCGTAAAATATTATATTATTTTGCAGCCATACATTGGGGGGTCTAAATATATCGCATTTTAGCCCCCCTATCTGCTGCTGACGGGAATACGTCGAATTACCAATAACCCTGCATATATTGCAATCTTATTTAAAAAAAAACATACAGACGAATTGAGAACCTCCTCCTTTTTGTGAAGTCGGTTAAAAAATAAGTTAACCAAGTTAAAACTATCCCGTAACATTATAACCTCAAAATGTCGTACAAACCCTATTTTTATGACAATTATTCGCTAAAAATAGGTTCTAAATAATTATTTTCGTTTCATCCCAAAATAATTCATTACATCTAATTTCACACATCCCAGAATTTAAATTGGGCTTACATTCACATGCGTTTAAAACACGTTGTTTACTGAAAGCGGTGGGGCGCATTCAGCCATTGAGTGAGAGCAACAGAGCGTTGAAATCGTATTGAAGCCGGGCTGGGCTACCTTATTTTTATGTGCGTTAAGCTATAAATAACATAACGGGATGTTTTAGAGAAGGTGAAGTTTTAGGTATTTGTGATTTGTATGATTAGTCATAGCAGTTTCGTTATAGGAAAGTGCAGTTAGCGCATTTTTAACCGACTTTACAAAAAAGGAGGAGGTTCTCAATTCGAATGCATATTTTTTAATGTTTGTTACCTCAGAACTCCGTCTAATCTTAACCGATTTCAAAAATTCTTTTTTTTTTTGACAGATTATACCTCCCGTTTAGTCCCATTCATATTTTATCGAGATCTTATAATTATCTCCGTGGATATGAAGATCATCAATATAAAAAAAATTGTATATCTCGATGACATGATTATGGCTGACGAAATAGTCAAAATAGCCACTAGGCTATTTTGACTCGCGGCATGTGAAGTCGGTTTTTTCGTTTTGTACCATCATAAATTATTATATTTGATATGCTGTCCCTTTGTTATGTCCTCCAGGGCGCCATATTCAATTTAATTAGACATCACATAGCTTATAACCAGCGGGCAATCAAGACGCTTCCAACCAAATCATGATAAGCAGTTATGAGGGAACAGATAAACATACATATAAATACCGGTCAAAATCATAACCCACCCGTAGTCATGTAAAAACGTGTTCTAGAGTAGACGACCAATTCAATTAACTAGAACTGGAACGACCTCAATGATGAATAATTTAAGATCGTTCAAAAATCGATATTTAAAAAACTAAAAGAACCGACTTCAAACGTTGGGCTAGTCAAAGTAGTCAGTAGCCAGTATCATGTCATCCAGATATGTAAATGCATCATAATACAAATATTTATATATAAAAATGGTTCGACCGATTTCGTTAAAATTTAAATGGGACCACCTGGAAAGTACACTTTGAAACAAAAAAAGAATTTTCCAAATCGGTTCAGGCATCTTCGAGTAATCGGTAAACAAACATAAAAAAAAAGATTCCAAAGAATTGAGAACTTCCTCCTTTTTGTGTTTAAGTTGGTTAAAAAGACTTCATTAATTGTCAATTTGTAACATCTTTAAAAACAGTAGATATTTTAAGTAGTATTCTGAAATGTATTAGTACCTAACTAAGTAATCACAGCTCTCACAAATTCACTAGAAAACAAACCCAATGAAAAAGACTTCATCAGTTGTCAGACCTTATTCTTATTGCCCAGTTTATTGTGAGCCCAGGCTTATCGGTGCGCGCACTTATGAACGAACCAATGGCTAAGTGGAACACGAAAATAGCTCCAAATTGGTGCCGACTCCTAGAGCTTTCAGTTGCTGGGACAAATTACAATCGATACAAAATCTATGAAAGATAGTAAGAGCCTTATCAATGTGTTGTATCGATATCGAGCATTATTTGTTCCCTGCCTCATGACGGGTTATAAGACATTCTAAAATTATAAACGGAACCATTATACAACTGCGTTGTGCGACTTTCTGTCTGTTGAGAACTTTTTTCCGACAATCAAAGCATATTGTGTATATAATCATTTTTTAGGGTTCCGTAGTCCTGACAAGGAACCCTTATAGTTTCGTTATGTCCGTCTGTCTGTCTGTCCGAGGTTTTGCTAAGAGACCGTTAATACTAGAAAGCTGTAATTTTGTGGGGGTATGTATATATATTACGCCGACAAAGTGTTGAAATAAAATTGTGAAAAATTTTTTTTGGGGATCTCCCCTATATGAGAAGTGGGGATGATTTTTTTTTTCATCGTCTACCCCATCGTGTGGAATATCGTTGAATAGGTCTTTTAAAATGACTTAAGGGTTGCTAATACCATTTTTCGGTTGAATGCTCCATTTACAAAATATTAAACTTTAAAGTGCAAATTTTTGATCCAGTAGGGCGTCCCTCCCCCCCCCCCCTCTAAAAGCTAAACTACTGGCTTGAAAAACCTGGAAAAATTCGTGATAATAGTGCATATCATGAACTTTAAAGGAAAACTATAGCGTTTAAGATAAGTTTATCAGTTTAGCAGTAATAATCGTTGAACTTGGGTGTTGGTTAATCTTGTACCAAATACAAAATCCTTAGAATAAATCCTTTAAAGTGACAAAGACGGAGTACCTAGTTGCTTGTTTATAACGTAAAGACTTGCATTGCATAACAGGCTACTACGGAACCCTACACTGCGCGTGGCCCGTCACGCACTTGGCCGGTTATTAATATTTAATATTGTAATAATAAATTTATAATATAATATTTAAAAATGACTAAAAATATCATACCAATTAGGTACTCATTATTTAAATATATTTTACATAATTAATATATATTATACTAGTAGCCCGCCCCGGCTTCTCACGGGTAGAACATATATGCCTACAAAATTTGCATCAGTTTGTTGCATCGAATATAAAATATGAACATATTTAACAATCATCGTCATATTTCATCCAATTTACACAAAACCTTAACGAATTATGGACCTAAACCTTCCTCATAAACACTCTGGCTATTGGAGAAAACCGCATGATAATCCGTTCAGTAGCTATTGAGATTATTGCGAACAGACAGACAGACGCAGTGATGAACTTTGTTTTATAATACTTACGTAGTGATATTGGACGGCCCTTTGGCGTAAAGGATAGTTACCCTGATTCTGACCCGACGGTCGTTGGTTCTAATCCTAGCTATATACCTACCAATGAAAGTTTTATGTGCATTCATGAATCATGAGTTTTCGTACAGTGGTTGTGGGATCATTAAATCTACCAAAAAGTAGCTTACCATCAAGGAGGACATCTGCCGCCGTAACCTTACACCGTTCCCCGACGCAAAATGTAGGGGTAATATACGTTTAACGTGTGTATCTGTGTGTCTGTCTGTAGCATCTTAGCACCTAACCGGATGAACCGATTTTGTTTTTATTATTGATAGTTTTTTTTTGTTTGATAGATGTCTTCATCGAGAGTTTTCTTAGCTTTGATTCATGAAAATTCGTTCAATCGTTATAAAACTATGAGCTTTTTTCTAGTTAATTTCGCTATGAAATCAACTTTCATAGATCTGATCAATTCGAAAATCTTCTTCTTCAACGATATTGTAAGAACATGGAAGCATTGACCTGATGCTGGGACATCTCCTGGACTCTACAGAATACTCAAATCCTCACCAACTTACAGCTCAGATTTTAAATGTCGTGTTTAGAGTCATTGGAATGATTTTAATGAAAAGATTATATATAGATCAGTCGGGGTGGCTTAAATTACTATATTATTATATATATAGATGAATATTATTTTATACAATAGATCATATTATTATACTATATTGACTTCAAATTGATTGTGATCGGTGAGGATCTACAGCATAGCTAAGCTTATAATAATATTTTCGTAGTAACTATGACCTAATCTGTGGTTTCACTGCAAATATTTTATTAATTTTGCGATGCGTGTTTCTGAAATTCGTGATATCTTCTAGAGTTTTCATTTGAATTATATACTGTAAAGGACAATTTTAATCTATAATATGTGGCCAAGCTAATTAACGTAATTATTTGGATAAGGATTACTATATACTTGAGAATAGCCTTGGAAGTTAATTCATATTTTTTAACAAAAAATGTAAGATTAAAATGGTTACTGTGATTCAACCTTAAGAGATAGACATATGCTGTCGCGGACTTTTTTGTAGGTCTTATTAAGTTGTACAACTCTTGCATAAAAAATATTCTTCTATCTATTTTCAATTAAGCAGCGTTCGTAAGAAACGTGTTTTTTCGACCGTTTTTTTGCCGACTTAGGTTGCAAATTAGGTCTCCACGAATGTACCTTTGATTTAAACGGGATTATATATAGCCTATTTTCATTCCGAAAGTCCATTCTATGTATTAGTGAAAGAATTTTTTAAATCGGTTCTGTAGTTTTTGAGCCAAATCATTACAAACATACAAAAATACAAATGTTCTCTCTTTATAATATTAGTATAGATAACGCTTTGAATAATAGTAGTTAGCCATTCATTTCATCCGTAGACGTTCGACTACTGAAAAATGTGAACGAAGAGACCACGAGTAACAAAACTAAAATTTTGAATAAACACCCACGACAATGTCCTTTAAAAAATTAACGTCATTACATCTATCTAAGAACAACGACTAATTAATTACGAACCGTGTAAAGAACAAATCGAACTAATAGTTTTGGAGAAAAATGGCAACATGGATTTGCACAAACAAATGTTTACTGCAGCGCCCCCTGGTGAGTGGTCACCGTAACACTTATCTAAAAATATGCACCAATTACACCCGAACCCATAGCTGAAAACTGCATTAAAATCGGATTAGGTGTTTTGCAGCACATGGCGAATCTATAAGGGTTCCGTTTTTTGCCATTCGGCTACGGAACCATAAAAATGGCAACTTTTATTTTCACACACAAACAAACATCCTCTCACTACGTAGTATTTATTATCTTTTCTATGCTTTCACCTCAAACGCATATACAGTCTCCGATCCGTCGTGGGTAAAAAGAGTATTTTGTAGACTCTTTTGCCTCCCATGTTCTAACATTTAAGGTGAATTTTATTGAATAGATAGATTTGCATTTCATTTAATTTCAATTTGTTGCAAAGTTTGTGCACAATAATGGTGCATAATACTATCTACAATTATTGGAAAACCTCTCAGCTATTTTAAATTAAATGTATATAATATCGTTTAAAAACTAAAAAAGAACCGACTTCAATGCCGCGCTATTCATTTTCAGTACCAATTTTGAGATGTTTATCTCCATATCTCTGGAGATACTTATCAGACCTCGATAAAATTACCATGGTACCACACTTGGGATATCTCCTTTCAAACAAAAAAAGAATAATCAAAATCGGTTCATAAACGACGAAGTTATCCGCGAACAAACATAAAAAAAAAAAAAAAAATATACGGTCGAATTGAGAAACCTCCTCCTTTTTTTGAAGTCGGTTAAAAAGAGTTCTGACTATAGTACGCTTTAATGTTTTACCTCGAATTATAATCTCAACACCAATATACCGCCATTGTATTATGCTATCAGTTTAAAGTTTCATTTGTAAGGTGTTCAATAAAGTCTTTACCTATCTATCTATAAACTTAAAATATCGACGACTTTGCGTATCCATATCGATGGCTGACAATTTTATAGGGTTATAAAATATATATAAAATGGTCTCGTAATTACTGAATCGACAACTGCAACGCAAAGGCGGAAAATTGTTAGAACCCTTCAAATATAAAACACCATTTACACCGTGAGGCGTGCGTCGAATGCGGAACGGTGGCTGAGCATTCGCCGAGCAATTCGGTACTCAAACGCGTTCGCTTCGTTCGTAAAGTGCCATAAATTTACTAATAATAAGTATTGCGGTAATGAGTGAAATCTTCAAAAAACGCTTTAATATTCAGAATAAATAAAATAATATGTATAACAATCCTAGAGCGTGAATTAATAATATTGTTCAATATTGCAAGAATGTTCCTCAGCGTTGTGTTCCTCAATGTTCCTCAATGTTCCTTAATTTTATATTAAACACGTTACACTGCAGGTAATAATTACTGCTCTGTACTACAATAACATTTGCTGGCATTAACTCGCAGTTATATGAGAAAAGTAAGCGTAACTTCTAATAAAAAATAAAATAAAATAAATAAAAGCTACGAACGCTTCGTCAAGCCAGCGAACGTTTTTCGAACATTTCGTAGCTTGAATGAGTAAATGCGGTTTTAAACACCTAGTCTGGTTTATAGTCTGGCCATAACTGCTGTACACTCCCTGAGGTATGCGCGGCGAGGTAGGAGCCGGGGAAACAGAGGCAGACTGACGGAGCGCGTCCCCCCCGTCTCGCCGCGCGCATACCTCAGGGAGTGTACAGCAGTTATGGCCAGACTATAGTTAACCGTTGGACGTTTTATGGACCTTTTCGTTTGGGAGACATTAAATAAGGGAATGTTTTGGGCTACAATTAATATAAAGGGATTTATGAAGACAAGCACTGTGACAGGGTAAGACGGTTTGTCGCTGTTTTCGTGTTTAAAATGGTTTTCATTAAAGTTCAATAAATTATGAAAGATTTTGTAATAATAGGTAAATTATACGTTAAAGGTTAATTATACCTAGTAAATTAATTTAGCTTAAAATTACTAGGTGGGTTATATTTTCTCGTTTTGTATAGCCCATGGACAATAATAAATGGATTTTGTTAGGACCACATGAAATCCGACACAGTTTTTTAGGGTTCCATAGCCGAATGGCAAAAAACGGAACCCTTACAGATTCTTCATGTCTGTATGTCTGTCTGTCCGTCTGTCCGTCCGTATGTCACAGCTATTTTATTCTGAAACTATTAAGACTACACAGTAGTAAAAATACTCTACTGTATTACGGAACCCTACGAGTGTGAGTCCGACTTGTACTTGGCAATTTTTTTTCTCAAAGTCAATAATTTGAATTCGAACGGTTTACTTCTTTTGAGTCTTCTCTCTATATCTGTGAGGTCGATGAGTTGTATTACCATAAGATATCTGTATTGAGTCTCACATGTCGTGTAACTTCACTGGCTTTGGCTTTAACATTACTGGTTTATTTTAGGGTATGTACCGATTAGGATCTTGTTTGCAAAAAATAAAATTCCAATTTTCCATTAAAAATTTCTAATGATCCAATTATAGCTCACTTCTGATACTGAAACGTAATTAATACAGCTTTTTTGCGCTTATTTTGCTGTCCAGGCGTCCGAGAACTTTATAAGAGTTTAATTGCTTTAATTTGCAAATACTAAATTGAATTTGAACATTTGTGAAGTTTGTGTGAATTTCACATCCAAACATAAAACAAATTGGTACAAATAAATATACAACATCACGCCAATAACAGCTGAACGGATTTAGATAAAAGGAAAATGCCCTTTTTTGGCTATACTACGCCCAAAAACCTGTAATTAACGATATGATATTCGTTTATTATTAGAAGTAAAACAACGTTATACCGACTGTTTATTATTACTATAGTTTATGTATTGCTTTATATAAGGGTAGTGTTGCATGCGAGTCGAAAATAATTTGATTTAAGTAAATAATACAATTGTTATGTATTATGACTGTTTATATTAAACCTAATATGCTTATCGCAGTAGGTCTAACGAACACATATTACTTACTTTTTATGTATCACTTACTTAAGTCTTAAATTTAAAATTACTTAGGTACTTAAATTATGTTTATGTATAATTAACTTAATAGTCTGACGTCAACGATTGGATGACAGCTGAATGGTTAATTACTTTTGATTCTTTTTTTATTCAAAGCATTAAATTCTGCTTTTGCTATGATTACTTGATAATTTATTATGATTTATTTTATGATTTTGACGTGTATATGAGCATATGTTAATACTGCCTACATACTGAATAAATGCATTGATTTGATTTGATTTGATTAAGTTTATATAAATCTGAACTATCTAATACTTTAAGAATCTTTGTCCTGATATACTGACTGACTGGTTGACAGACAACACACAGCCTAAACCGCTGGTCGTAGAGACTTGAATTTTGGAGGGTATATTTGTATTAGTACCGCATGGGTAGGTAACAAATTCTGAAAATTGGGGTTCTTCGGGTTTTATAAATTTGAACCCCGATTTGCCTTAGTCAAGCGACGGGGAACCGATTTGGCTATTTCTTATTTGATGTCTTTATTCGTTTTTACACAAGAAAAGTTTTAAGTAAATAAAAGGAGTTTTTAACGCGGGCGAAGCCACGGGATACTTCTAGTAATATTATAAAAAGGAAAGATTTGGGTTTTTTTGTGTTTTCTTTCGATTTAACTCAAACATTACTGGACCGATTTCAAAATTTTGTCACTAATGGAAAGCTACATTATCAGCAAGTAACATAAGCTATGTTTTATCCCCGTATTCTCACGAGTACGGGAGTATAGGAAAATTTGCAGATATCTAGGTAAAACTTTGAGTTAATCAAGCCGATATTAATGGCACGTAAACAAACCTCTTATTCCACATCTAAGTTTGAACTTTAGGAATCGACATACTTAAGCGAACAAAATGATACTTACATACTTATGATACTTACATTAGTAAGTACTTAGTAATCATTTTGTTTGCTGGAGATAAATACAACTTAACGTCCCAAAATGAGATATACAAATCTTTGATCTTGTAGTGGCAGTACTTCTGCTAGTCCTGAGGCGGTACCACTACTTTGCCAATTAATTTAGCCGTAAAATCGTTTTTCGGTTTTAATAGCAATGTGTCCAGTGAAATACAGTGCGGGTGGTAGCTGGCCTGGCGAACACTAGATATTATCCTACTACCATGCATCAGTAAGTAACTATCCTTGAGAGCCAGTTCCCATTCTAGGCCTAGCATGCTTACCATCTTCGACTGCATCATCACTTACCAAGAGGTGAGATAGTAGTCATTTGACTACTTACTAGCCATTGCCTACTTGCTAGCCAACAAGATATTTAAAAAAAAATTGCATATGGAACACATTAGATGTTTGGCGACAGATTTTCTGAGTTGAGTGAGGGTGGAAGATTACTTAACATCTTATGTCTTTGTAAATTGTTAAACACAATCCAAAATTTCATCGTACCGACAGGACTTGAACCCGCAACCTCCGGAATAACATGTTCCGGTGCTTTGCGTTTAACAATTTACAAAAATATAAAGTGTGTAACACTTCAAAGAAACATAATATTTGATTTACGCAGTGCAACATCTCTCGTCGGATTTGAAAACTGTAATGATTTCTTCCGAATGATTAACTTACGTAATAAGTAGTCATAGATGGCGCCACCAATGCGTAATTGGGATAACAAATGCAATCCACTAATTTCGTCGTAACGATACTTCGCACCGTGGTTTAATAGGCAAAGCACCGGAACATGTTATTCCGGAGGTTGCGGGTTCAAGTCCCGTCGGTACGATGACATTTTGGATTGAGGTTAACAATTTACAAAAATATATAGTGTGTAACACTTCAAAGAAACATAATATTTGATCTTATGTCTTGATGTAGCAGGCGTAATACAGTGACATGCAAAATTTTGGCTTTACAGAATATTACATCCCCTATCTGTAATAGGTAGACATCATCGCCTACCATCAGGCGAGCGTCGTGCTTTAGAGCGCCTTTTATCATAAAAGAAATTCACCTCAATAATTTCATTATTACAACATTTCATTTTCTGTAATTGCAAACAGATTTTAAATCTGGATGTAGCTGGCTATTTAAACAACATATTGAAGTTTGGATTTAAGTAAAATAGATTAAGAAAATAATTACGAGTGAGCTTGACGACCGCATCTTAAATCAAATCGTCACTTTAACATCGGTTGTTTATATTTGTACATATTTAAAATAAATAGGTATAAATTATAATATCCATAAATATAATGAATAATTAAATATTAATTGTTAAACGCAAATATACCTATAATTTGTGTGGCTCAGTGGCCGAGCAGGGTTTGTTCTACTATTAACACCATTTAATTACCTATTTATCACAACTAAATAATATTGAATTATAAATTAACGACGTAGTTTTCCTGTATCTCGATGTATGACTCATAAAAACCAAAGCTCAGGTAAAATTGTATCAAAAGAACACAGAACATTTTAACATACAAGTTGTTTTCCAGACAAACTGTAGTTGCTTAAGTCGTTGATGTATGCCCAAACTTTTATACTTACTCGTGCAAAAACGAAAGCTCGTTTTCAATCTATGAAGGGCTCGTGAAGTTTTAATTAATTAAATTTTAATGAGGTATGTAAGAAAATACCCCTAGTGAAACCTTTTTTGGTAATGAGGATCAAATATATATGATAAGAAATTTGTATGACCATATAATTTCCATTGTTGTTTTTAATAAAAATTAATAAACAAGTAAAGTTGATTTTATTTTGTTACACAAATCAAACTCATAAGCTAGCTGTAAGTAGGTAGGTATTATTGAATTGGATTATGATTGAATTATTGTAAGCAAATATTACTATTTTCAACTCAATCTTTATAATCAACTCGAAGTACCCCGCGGCTTCGCCCGCGTTAAAGACTTTTTTTATTTACTTAAAACTTTTATTTTTTACCTTTCTATCATAAAAGACATCAAAGAAGTTAAAGCCAAATCGGTTCAAACTTTGAAACCCCGTTTCATCCCCTTGAAGAGTGAATTTTGAAAAATATTTTCTTAAGGACGCTTTTCTAAATGTCATAAAATAGCTGACTTTCGCATATTTAAGGAACAATTGGCGATGACTCCACGAAACTTTGTCAACTATTATTATTATCTATCAATAGACAGGTCCTTTGCAATCAAATTAAGCAATTTATTTATTTAAAAAAATATATTATTAAGCAATGAAAAATATTTTCTGTAGACTCCTACACGAAAATATCGTAACCGAGACGAGTTTCGGTACAATATTTCACAAAAATACAAATTTTCTAACGGAAACAAAGATACAATGAAAAAGCATATATACTGAACAACAAATCTATATATATAAAATCCAAAGTCCTGACTGACTGATTGACTGACTGACTGACTTACTGACTGAGATATCAACGCACAGCCAAAACCGCTGGTCCTAGACACATTAAATTTGGAGGGTGTGATCTTTATGAAGTGTAGGCATCAACTAAGAAAGGATTTTTCGAAATTCTACCCCTAAGTGGGTGAAATGAAGGGTTGAACTTTCTATAAAATATTTTATTCTCTCGGTCTATTGTCTCGAAAATGAATACACATACTCTTTAATTAAAATGGTGAGACACGGGTATCACAGTTTTTCAAAATCATCCCCCACGTGTTTTTCTGGCTGACTGAATGACTGCCTGATATATCAACGCACTGTCTAAACCACTGGTCCTAGAGACATGATATTTGGAGGGTGTGTTCTTTGTGAATTGCAAGAATCCACTAAGACATCGATTTTTGAAATTCTACCCCTAAGAGAGTATGATGTTACCTAACATCCATACTCTCTTAAAATCACCTCATCTACCTACCACCTATCTCCTTTTTAATTCTCTGGGTCCGGTCGCTAGATTATCTTGAAAATTGGTACATATTCTCTTTTATTACAATTATGAGACACATGTATTACAGTTTTTCCAAAATCATTCCTTACGCATTAATGGTCTGACTGACAGACTGACTGATTTAACATCAACGTACAGCCTAATCCGCCGGTTTTAGACACATAAAATAAAGAGGGTGTGTTCTTTGTAAATTGCAGCTATCCACTAAGAAAGGGTTTTACGAAATTTCACCTCTATGTGAATGAAATGAAGAGTTGATGTTTTAATGAAACATGTTATTCTCTGGGTCAATGGACTTGAAAATGTGTACACATACTCTTCAATTAAAGTTATAAATCACATGTTTTTGACGTTTTTTTTCCAAAATCATCCCTCACGCGTTATCGTGTATCTGGCTGATTAGCTGACTGATATATCAACATGCAACATAATCCGCTGGTATTAAATACATAACATAAAGAGGGTGTGTTTTTGGTGAAGTCAAGTTATCCACTAAGAAAGGGTTTTTTGTAATGCCACCCTAAAGTGGGTGAAATGATAAGTTTAATCTTCTGTGAAACATTTTATGCTCTGGGGTGACACATACTCTTCAATTAAAATTATGAGACATGTGTTTCACAGTTTTTCCAAAATTATCCCTTACTACATTTGTCTAATTAATTGACTGATATATCAACTCATATATCACGATATTTTGACAGCTCAAAACGCGCTCAAAACCTTACCCTACCGCGTTTTAATTGGCATAGAGAATACCATAACGCGGAGATAACGTAACACGGCACGGTAAGACTTTTAAATGGTTATACTGAATAAGGCCCCTGATTAATTACTAACAACAGAGGATATCGAGTTTGACCTTGGAGTCATCTATAAAGACTTGATTTTTTTTTAATATCTTAATAGCTAGTTTGACCACTATCGCACCTGTTGGTAAGTGATTATGCGGTTGGAGATGGTAAGCACGCTAGGCCTAGAATGGGAATGGGCATAAAAAGTCACATCAGTTAGTTAGATGTTAGTTAGATGTGGCGTGTTTGGGCTCGTTTTGTTAGAGGTGACGAGACCTTTCTTTAGGAGTGACTTGACTAACCTGATGATTGAATTCAGAGACTGCTACTGGAACTCCTAGATGGTTTGAGTTAGATATGCCGTGTTTGGGCTCGTTTTGTTAGTGGTGACGAGACCTTTCTTTAGGAGTGACTTGACTAACCTGATAATGGAATTCAGAGACTGCTACTGGAACTCCTAGATGGTTTGAGTTAGATGTGCCGTGTTTGGGCTTGTTTTGTTAGTGGTGACGAGACCTTTCTTTAGGAGTGACTTGACTGACTTGATGATGGAATTCGGAGGAGTTCCAGTAGCAGTCTCCAAATTCCACCATCAGGTCAGTCAAGTCACTCCTAGAGAAAGGTCTCGTCACGACAAAACGAGCTCTAATACGGCACATCTTACATAATTTAGCATGCTACCGTCCTCGACTGCATCATCACTTTCCAACAGGTGAGATAATGGTCAAACGCTAGCCCGCATGATATAAAAAAAAATGCAAAAAGAAAATATGAAATAAGTACATACAAGCAAAGTTTAAAAAAAAAAAGAATCAAATTAAATCATATCAAAGCGCACATATACATATCAAATCATAAAATAAATCATAATTAATTATCAAATAAACATAGTCAAAACATAATTTAACGCTTTGAATTTAAAAAAATTAAAAACAAAAGTAATGAACCATTTAGCTACTGTTACTACCATTCAGCTATAAATGTATCAAGATGATCTTATTGACTCGTTTTCGTCCCGTCGCTGTGTGCGTGAGGACTATGCGCATGTTGTAGTACGAAATTTAGACCTGTGCATTTAAGAAACGCACCGTTAACGGATACTTACGTCAAAACAACTATCTGCATGCCAAATGTCAGCGCAATCTGAAACAATATTTATTACAGACTTTGTTACCCCACTTCACCCTTTTAGAGGTGGCATTTTGAAAAAGCCATAACCACGTATTTTCTTATTTATTTACTGATGCAGTTGTGTGAAGTTTCAAATAGAAAATACTATCTTATCTTGTTTCTCCTAACAAACTTTGAACCCTAGTTTTATTCCTTTAAGGGGTGAATTTTAAGAAATCATTTTTCAGAGGGAACTATCGTCGTAATAACTATATGTATGCCAAATTTCAGTGCGATCCGAAACAATATTGATTTTCAGACTTTGTTACCCCATTTCACCCTCTTAGGGGTAGAATTCCAAAAAATCCTGAAACTCGTATAATTTTTTTTATTACTGATGCACTTGTGTAAAGTAACGAATAGCAAAGACTATCTAATTTTGTTTCTCCATACAAATTTTGAACCCCCATTTCATCCCCTAAAGGTGTGAATTTTGGAAAATCCTTTCCTAGAACACCTTTACGTACTAAGACAAATATACCCTCCAAATTTCAAGTCTCTACGACCAGCGGTTTAGGGCTGTGCGTTGTATGTCAGTCAGTCAGTCAGTCAGTCAGTCAGTCAGTATGTCAGGACAAAGATTCTTATTGTATTAGATTACTTTAGTATTTTTCAATTCGGTTCTGTCATCCCGCCGTCCAAATCACCATCCAAAGATTGTCTTGTAGATGCCGCTCTAAGCGATTACAAAAACCGCATTTTTTTTTTTTTTATCTATTGTCAAACCGACCCAGTTTTATTATATTTATGTTTTTAGATTATATTTTTTGTTTGGTATGCAATGTAATATCTGTCTATCTTTCTAACCTTTATTTATACTTTAAGAGGTTACTCTCTAGCAGTTTATAACTACATTAAAAAACTAATAAAAATCCGACTGCAAATGCCGCACTAGTCACTTGAGTAACAAGATAGAGGAATTTATTTCCATATCTCTGTAGATACTCATCATGTTTCGATGAATAGGCATGACGACAGTATCAAAAAATCGAAGTTTTGATGATTTTAGGGGAAAATACATATTAAAACAATTTAAAACACTAGTTTAGTTGTATATATAAAATTGAGATTATTAAGATTTTCAATAAAATAAAACATTAAAATACTGCAATCGGCCATTTTGATTGAAACACCAACCACAGCGCATGACGTCACGCCTAGGTCCTCTTATGAGGTTTTCTTGAAAATGTTATTAAATTTTAGAAAACCCATGTGTATTTATTGTCACAGATTATATAATAGTTACTTCGTTAAGTATGTTATTAAGCTATTAAAAAAATATTAGAATAAAATTGCTTTAAACTTCGTTAAACTTAAGTTAATTACCGAAATAAAGGTTTTTTTGTGAAAAGTAAATGTGGTCCCACATTGCGGAAGAGGATTTCAAAATCTTTCGTCACGCCTATTGTGCAATGGTACTAAACGTGTAGTCATCGACGTCATAGTAAGACGTCGATGCGGGAGTATATATACTCTCTCTATGACGGAATTATAAGCGAATTGAGAACGTACTCTGCTTTTTAAGTCTGTAAAAATGTATAACTAAATATTTAGCGTTTCATATGCTATTTGGTTCTTGGCATTTTCCTATGTTAGGATTTGATCCGGCGACCTCCCGCTCTGAAGTTAAGTCATCTATCCTTTACGCCGATGGACCGTCAATTCATTCAGCTCTTTTCTACATCAATTTTGGGTTCTTCTTCGAGCATTTACCAATGGAGATTTTAACGTTGTAAACCGCACACATTTTTGTCTGACTATTTTTGTCTCCTTTGGTAAATGCTCGAAGGTGTGTGGTAATACACGTGGCTACACGGAAAATGTAAAACAAAATAAAACCACAATGCCAACAATGTGTTAATTAAAACCTCCTTATGGAGGTTATGACAGGAAGGGACAAGAGCTACATGAAAAAATATATTTGTTCATTTTGGTAGGCTTCCGGGGGAAATTGATACACCGCTATTGCCCCTAATGGCTTTTAAACAAGCAGTTAATTAGTTTACAAGCAGCGTATTGATTATTATTTCAATGGATTTCAATAGGTGGAGAAGAATCTTGCCAATACTTTCTTGTCTGTTTCAAGATACACTGTACAAACTGCCTGCTGTTTCCAATTTGATCTATGTGGTGATTAAAATCTATAAATGTTTATAGAAGTTGATCCATTACATATTAAACCCCCGACGCAAAAAGTAGGGGTTTTATACGTTTGACGTGTGTATGTGTGTGTCCGTCTGTGGCATGGTAGCGTCTAAACGGCAGAACCGATTTTGATTTAGTATTTTTTGCTTGATACGTGTCTTGATCGAGAGTCTTAGTTTTAGCTATGATTCATGAAAATCCGTTCAGCCGTTTACAGACTATGAGCATTTTTATGGATGATGACGCTATGAAATAAACTTTGGTTGTTGTAATCAATCCGAAATTCGGTATATCTTATTCAACGATAATATGTAAGAATTTGGTAGCGTTCACCTGATGCTGGGACATCTCCTAGAATCTGCAGAATACTCAACTCCTCACCAACTTACAGCAGAGATGTCGAGTTTGGGCTCATCGAAATGGTCTCAATGAACAGATCTCAAACTATCATAAAAAAAGGCAGACGGATTCGTGCCGAACACCCGAGTGAACGCAAGTTCAGTAATACTAAATGCTTGAGTAATACGCTTCCGCGCTCAGTTTGCTACCAAGAGGCAGCAGGGTCGGACGCTTTCGTGCAGTATTACTTCGCAACGTTGCTTACGTAGTAATAATGCCGTATTGACTATGCCGGACTGAGCGCGGAAACTTACTACTCAAGAATTTGGTATTACTGAACTTGCGGTCACTCGGGTGTTCGGCACGAATCTGTCTGCCTTTTTTATGATAGTCTGAGGAACAGATTATGAGTCGATCGGTCAGAGGTGGTATTAATTTTTGAATTTAAGTGTATGCAATTTTTTCCAGATTGCAACATACTACATATAGCCTATAACATTAGGATAAATCAAGTTTCTTGAGTCGATCTATAGCTATCCTTTTTAGGGTTCCGAACCCAAAGGGTACCAACGGAACCCTATTACTGAGACTCCGCTGTCCGTATGTCTGTCTGTCTGTCTGTCTGTCTGTCTGTCTGTCTATCTGTCTGTCTGTCTGTCCGTCTGTCACCAGGCTGTATCTCATGAACCGTGATAGTTAGACGGTTGAAATTTTCACAGATGATGTATTTCTGTTGCCGCAATAACAACAAATACTAAAAACAGAAAAAAGTTAAAAATTAAAGGGGGTCCCCATACAAAAGACGTGTTTTAACTATAGCGCCATCTATGTGAACGATTGTTTAACTTATTAATATATAATATTAATTACCTACCTTTGTGTAAACGTTCACTTAGTTGGTGTTCGAAGTTCGTTAAATATTCGTTAGATGGCGTTGTAGTTAATAAGCATGTTTGGTATTGACACGGTAATATAATATTATATAATATTATACTTATATATTATTATACCGCGGTTCGGAACCCTCCGTGTGCGAGACAAAAGTCTGACTCACACTTAGCCAGTTTTTTTAGTAGTTCGTCAGCATGTATTATTGTTTTTTTTTATGTTCACTAATTTCTTTGTCAATTGTGGGGGATCAAATATTTTTTTATTCAACAGGGTATAATTACTCTTTAGGTGGTCCTATTGTAAATTTATCGAGATTTTGTGAGTATCTCTAGAAATATGGAGATAAACACCTCAAACTTGCTACTGAAAATGACTAGAGCCGCAATTGAAGTCGGTTTTTTTCTTCCTTTTTTAAACGATCTTTTATATTTTAGTTATAAATATTAAAATACGGGACTTATCGCGCCTAAAACATAAATCTTATTTACTCGACGTTTCGACCAAGTTGCATTGATCGTGGTCACGAGACGACTGAATGTTGTGAGTGTCCGCACTGCTATGTATAGGAGAGATGGTTGGAAAATAATTCATTAAAAAAAAATATATAAAAAGAAATAAAGAAGCATCCCAATTTCAACCGGGAGGATGGATTTAGGTTGGCCGCAACATGGAACCCTGTAATAAGCAAGTGTTCGAATCGAAGATCAAAGCAGCAAAAATCTGCCGATATTATCAGTGTTGTGTGTCGCAATGGCAACTGTGATAAAAATTAAAAATAAAATGAATTGAGGGTAGTTTCCAACGATCTCTCCTATACATAGCAGTGCGGACACTCACAACATTCAGTCGTCTCGTGACCACGATCAATGCAACTTGGTCGAAACGTCGAGTAAATAAGATTTATGTTTTAGGCGCGATAAGTCCCGTATTTTAATATTTATAACTATGTGTTCAAATCGCGAAAGTTTAAAGTTTACAATATTATATTTTATTATAAACAAAATCAAACTTACCTACATCAGGTAACCATTTATCTACAAAATACATATAAATAACAGGACCTGTAGGTGACTCAAATAAACCAAACAATAGCAATCAAAACTTCTCACCTCGTTAGCGTTTTGTCGCTGGCTTTATCGAGAACTAATTTCTAACTTTGGTTGGCACGATACTGCTGCTGTAGGTTCATACTCTTGTTTTAGATTTAAACATGTCTAGAAACTTTTAACAACATACTTGTCTATTTATTTACTATCTAGAGGACAAGACTCTTTTAAACTAATATAATAATGAGGAAAGATTGTATTTTTGTTTGTTAGGATTTAACTCAAAAACTAATAGAATGATTTAAAATATTTTTTAATTAATGGAAAGCTACATTATCAGCGAGTAACATAATAATAACCGCAGGGGCGGCTTTGTGGCGAGCCGACGGTTAATGGCGACACCGCGTACCACTATCCCGTGAGAGCTAAATGAGACCCGCTGATCTCCCCCGGCTTGCCTTGACTGACCGGCCGGTGTTGGTAATCGCAAGAGCTAAGACCTAAGCTCCAGGGTGGAAGTGTTAAAGGCATAAAGCCGCTAGTAGCGTTTAGTGAAAGTGTAGCACACCTCTCAACATCCTTAGCTATCCACGCCAATGTTGCCCCTCGGCGCCAATATAACGGTCCGCCTTTATGGGGGAATTCAATGGGTGGCAAGTCACCACCCACCTAAATATTCTGTAATGAGGCATAATTGGCGGGTGCCGTACCTCTTCCCATAGACCAGCAATTCGACATTAATCAGCTCACCCAATAGTCTCATAAAATAATGTACCATCTTTTTTATAATATAGTTGAAAAGGGAAAATTGTAAAGGGCCTCTTGATGTTGGCTTCGGCTCCATCAATGCCCTTCAAAAGACTGGGCGTGTACGACCCGTGATGAAAAATTGAATAGTATTAGATAAAAAATGTTTGGTAACAAACTTTTTTGTTTTTCCGGCCATTGATTTCTGAATACAAAGTCGATATTTGTTGTGGATTTATTATAAGCTAGCTTTTGGCCACTAAATCACCTGGTGGTAAGCGATGAGTGCTTGAAGATTGGGAACACGCTAGGCCTAGAATACTCTGACTCTCAGGGCTATGTCATAGAAAAGATAATAATACTCCGTAGAGGCTATGTGCTGCCGGAACACCGTAAGGTTATGGCGGCAAATTGTCTCCTTGAGGATGGAAAGCTACTTTTTAGCAGCAAGTCAGGCAGAACATAGATATAATATCCTTCTACCATATGTGTCAATTACAATTATCTGAGTGTGTATTGTATCACGTCCAGATACGTTGATATTATGTGAATATTCAACTTGTGAAAACTTCATAATATTTTATCTGAGGCTCGATTCATACAGTATAACACAATTGTCAAAATTCCGTCTACCAAACTGGCTGGCACTTAATATACAAATTTATTAAGAAATTAGTTAAAAATATTTATATTACAAGCTATTTGTAATGTTTATTAACCGACTTCCAAAAAGGAGGTTCTCAATTCGTCTGTATTATTTTTTGTATGTATGTTACGCGATTACTCCGTCAATTGTGAACTGACTGAATGACTTGTGAACTTTTTAATCGGTAGGGTACATTTCCGGGGTGATTTCATTGTAATTTCATCCAAATCTGATAAGTATCTTCAGAGCTATGACGATAAACGACTCAAAGTTGCTTTGCTACTGAAATTGACTCGCGGGCTAGGAAGTTGGTTTTTTTAGTTTTTAAATTATCTTTTAATCTTAAATCTCAATACACCGCAGCTAATTCACTACTAAATTATTTTTTTTAAATAGCCGATCAATCTAGTAGCTTAGCTTGACAAACAAACATCTTAACAAGATTACTGAGGACAGTGAGGACAAAGCGGTCTTGTTGTTTTGTTGTTGTGAAAGTTTTGAATTATAGAATTACTACAAACTTTGAATGTTTGTGCTGAATGACAGATTGATTCATTTTTAGGGTTTGGTACCCAAAGAGTGGCAATGGGCCCTATTATCCGCTATTTTTCAATCCGTCCGTCTGTCACAGGCATAGCTAAGGATAGATGAGAGATTTAATAGCGTAATTCGAGTTCATAACACTAGGTAGACGAGAACCATAACACTAGGTAGACACTAGGTAGTTACGTCTGCCGACTCTACAGATAACACGCGTCAGCGTTCTATATTCTGAGTAACGTAATCAGACACCAGACGCTGAATGGACAAACAACAGATAAGAGCATCCGTCCCACGGTGGTCTGATATCGAAGCTCTAGATTTAATTTATATTTAAGTTAGTCTTAGACGAGCTCTTGTAGAGAATAAACGTCTTGAATTAATAAAGTTTTTTTTTTTAAAAGCTCCTTCGGCTCGCTCAGCTCTTGACTGGCGCAGCCGGTAGGATTTCCGCGTCGCGAATAACTTCACTTTAGTAACGCGCTACGTACGTTTTCACGCGTTTTACGGAAATCCACGAACCAAATAAATAAGTCGAGAGCACCGTTGGTGCTATTGCTGCGTTCCTGAGGACAACGTTTAAGGCTCAACGAGGGACATGGACAGTCTGTAAGTAGACCCAAATCGCTATTTCCAGTCTTATTCCAATCCTATTCACTGTTTTAGTTATATGTGTCTAGAAATCAGAACGTTATTTCCAAACATTGAAGTGTGTTTTGTGATTTCTTTTAAATGTGTTTAGTGTTTTATAATAAATAAAGTGTTAATCGTAATAAATAAATAAATTAATAAGTATATTAATTAAAAATAATTAATTAATTAAATTAGTTAATATAAAAAATTAAAGATGGAAAATATAGTGCAAGTACCCCGCGACTTTGCTAACGTCATCCCCAAATTCAACGGTGACGAAAAATTACTTAGTTTATTTATTAGGAAATGCGAGTACTTGATTAGCTGCTGTAGAATAGAGGGAAATCCACAGCAGGACCTGTACGTTTACCATCTCATAACATCCAGACTTACTGGTAGAGCAGCCTCTCTCATAAGCGAACGACAAGATTTAGATACCTGGCCTGATTTAAAACGGGCATTTAAACAGCATTTTGGTGATCCCCGTTCGGAAGAATGCATTTCAATAGAGTTAGAAACTTTAAAAATGAACAATGGCGAGTCATATCTGGATTTTTGCAACAGAATTCAACACGTTAAAAGCACACTGATTGCCAAAGTCAATTTAATTGAGGACGTAAATCTACGTCGTAGTAAGATAACGATATATGACAACATGTCAATGAATGTGTTTTTATATAACCTGCCGGAAGAATTGCTTCGCATTGTGCGTCTTAAGTGTTCCGTTTCACTAGAAAATGCCTTAAGCATAGTGCTCGAAGAAGTAAACTTTAAGTATCAATATAATGCGAGAAATAAAATGCTTAGATCACAGAATCAATTACAGCCTAAGGCTCAAACTACATATCAAAATCCTTTTATGGATAAATTTGGAATGAAGCCTTTCTTCACTTCAAATCAACAACCTCAGCAAAACTTTAAATTTGGAATTCCCCAAAACAATGCTGGTACTTCAAGTCCTCACACACCACAAACAAACTTTAAATTTGGTGTACCACACGCTAAACAAATATCTCACTTACCTTTTTCACAACCCCAACAAGCTGGATATAGACCACAGCTTCCCAACAATTGGGCTATCGACCACAGTTCAACCAAGGACAACAGCAGTTTGGTTATAAGCCTTCATTTAACCAAAGTCCACCCCAATTTGGCTACCGACCTCAACTCAACCAAAATCCACCCCAATTTGGTTATCGACCTCAATTTAACCAAGGACCACAGCAGTTTGGCTATCGTCCACCTTTTGCCCAAGGCCAACAACAATTCGGTTACCGCCCCCTACAAAGATTAGCGCCTCAGCTATCTACTGATGTGAGCATGCGTACAGCTCCCCCACTGAAACCTCAAGGTTTTAGAATGAACGAACTGTACAGCCTAAATGAACCTGAAAGTGATGACCTTACTTTTATGCATGAAAATTCTGAAACTGACTGTTATATTGACTACAATGATAACACCCCGACTGACAACGTCGACACTTACGAGACTAACGCTGGACAAGATGACCAAGCCTCAGCTGTCCACAGCATTGAAAATTTTCACATCAATGCCTCCAACAAGCCCCTGAAATAAACCAACTTCATTATAATACATTGAAATTACCACACGTAATAATACCCGAAATCAATTCTAAATTTATGATTGATACCGGAAGTTCGAGATCATTCATTTCACCAAAAATGGCTAGTGAGTATTTTAACGATTTCAAACACTACGAGCCGTTTGAAGTTATAAGCACCCACGCATCTAGCCAACATAACGAAGTTGTAGTAATTCCGTTATTCCCAACATTTAACAGCACTGAAACGCATAAGTTTTATATTTATGATGTTGATGGCTGTTACGATGGACTCATTGGCAGTGACCTTCTGAAACAATTGAACGCAAAAATTGACATGCAAAACCAAATTCTCTATACCCAATCATCGGCTATTCCTATTATATACAATCCTAATAATGAAATAAGAATAAGCCCACGTTGCGAACAAAGAGTGAAATTACCGACAGACCTACAAAACGGCGATGCTATATTAAACTACAAACTATTTTGTGAAGGTGTTAGAATGCCTACCGCTTTAGTTAAGTGCGAAGACGGGTATGCAACAACGATCATACAAAATACTTTGGATACTGAAATGACTCTAACAGTTACACGACCTTTTGAAGTAACTAAACATGACGGCGAAAAATGCAATTTTCACAAATTAGATGACCGAAATAACATAGAGATTGACCAGATATTGACAGAAAATGTTAGCAACTTGCGTTTAGACCATATGAATTCAGAAGAAAGAGACTCAATTAAAAAGCTTTGTCTTGAATACAAAGACATCTTTTATACCGAAAAATTACCGTTGACATTTACTAACGAAGTTAAACACCACATCCGCACGCGAAACGAAGACCCAATATACATTAGACCCTATAGGCAACCTCAAGTAATAAATGATGAAATAAATAAACAAGTTACTAAAATGTTGGAAAATAATATTGTAAAAGAGGCGTATTCTCCCTGGAGTGCCCCTGTGCACCTAGTGCCAAAGAAGTTAGACGCGAGTAACGAAAAGAAATATAGACTTGTTATTGACTACCGAAAACTAAACGAAATTACAATAGACGACAAATACCCCCTACCAAATATTACAGAACTATTTGACAAACTAGGACGAAGCTGTTACTTTACTACCCTTGACCTAGCCAGTGGCTATCACCAGATAGAAGTCGCTGAAGAAGACAGACAGAAAACCGCATTTAGTATAAACGCAGGACATTATGAATTTTCCCGTATGCCGTTTGGATTAAAAACGGCACCGGCAACTTTTCAAAGAACGATTGACAATGTGCTACGTGGATTGCAAGGAATACACTGTCTTGTGTACTTGGACGACATAATTATTTATTCGTCCAGCTTGCAAGAACACATAGTAAAACTACGGACCGTTTTTGACAGATTACGACAAACCAATTTAAAAATTCAGCTAGATAAGTCCGAATTTCTTAGAAAGGAGGTCTTATACTTAGGTCACACAATAACTAGCGACGGCTTAAAACCTAACAATGACAAAATTAAAGCCATCCTAGAATATCCCTTACCCTGAAGTACAACCGAAATTAAAAGTTTCTTAGGACTTATTGGGTACTACCGTAAGTTCATTAAGGACTTCGCTAAAATCACTCAACCAATGACAGCACGACTAAAACAAAAGCGCTCAATGCCTATCGATGACGACAAATACATAGCAGCCTTTGAAAAATGCAAAGAGCTTCTTGTAAATGCCCCAATTTTACAATACCCTGATCCTAACAGGCCTTACATACTGACAACGGATGCTTCAGAATTCGCTCTTGGAGCAGTCCTTTCACAAGATCCTATCGGTCAGGATAAGCCCGTAGCGTATGCCAGCCGAACACTAAACGATGCGGAAACGCGTTATAGTGTTACGGAGAAAGAACTGCTCGCAATAGTCTGGGCAGTAAAACACTTTCGCCCTTACCTCTACGGTAAGAAATTCACCATAGTAACAGATCATAAGCCGCTAGCCTGGCTTAACTCTCTAAAAGACATAAATAGTAGATTGACACGCTGGCGATTACGATTGTCTGAATACGACTTTGAAATAGTTCATAAAAAGGGCACACTTAACGGTAATGCAGACGCGTTATCACGTGTTCGAATAAACGCATTAGGTAACGATGACAATATATCCACACAAGTGAACATTGACTCAGACGAAAATAAAAACCGAGAAATAAGACGACTGACAAAAGAAATAGAAGCATTAGGAAAATTACGAAAGAAAACCTTAGCACAACCAGATAACATAATATCTCTAATATCTGACGACGAAAATGAATCGGCTATATCAGATTCAGAAGAAACGGTTAGATGCCGTTCCCCCTACTCGATACAATGCCCTTCGAGTTCAACTTTGACAGCTTCTGAAAATTCTTCTAGTACTGAAACCGCTCATTCAGGACAAGATACCGAATCTAAAGGTATCCCAATCCTGCAGGAAGCTATAGACACCAAGCCCAACCAAATTTTGGTTCATTCTTGGTCTATTGATAAATTAGCAGTTAAAAGTATATCCCGCGAAAAACAGAAAATTCTTGAAGTACACTTACCTTTGAACCGAACTGACCTTGTCAAACAATTTCTAAAGGAGCATATAAGAAACAATACCAAATACTTCATTTACTTTGAGGAAGAACAGCATAGACAACAATTCGCACAAATGGTAATATATTTGTTTAAAAAAGAATCTGTACAATTTTTCGAGTGTACCAAAAGAGTAGTATTTGTAGAGGATGAATTAGAACAGAAAGACATTGTTGCCAAATACCATACTGGTAAAACATGCCACCGTGGTATTAAAGAGACCTTAGTGCACATTAAGCGCACCTACTTTTGGCATAATATGGAACAAACCATTTCCAGTTTTATAAACTCATGTGAAACATGCAAACGTATGAAATACGACCGGAAACCGATTAAGCCTAAGTTACAACACACACCCAGTCAAAACCTTTAGAGGAAATTTTCATTGACCTATTTACAATTGAAGGACGCTATTATTTGAATGTAGTTGATGCCTTTTCTAAAATCGGTCAAGCTCTCGAAATACCTAATAGATCAACACCGGAGGTTGTAAGAGCCCTCATTAAATATTTCTCCTTGTATGGCGTACCCCACAAAATCAGTTCAGATGCTGGTTCTGAATTTAATAATGCTCTCTTGAAAGAACTTTTAGCTCTTTACAAGGTAGATCTCCACATAGGAACCCCTAACAACCCGAATTCTATGGGCGTCATAGAAAGATTTCATTCTACTATCATTGAAATCTACAGGTTGGCTACGTACGAGCATAAGTACACCGATGCCGCTACCGATAAGTACACCGATGCCGCTACCGTAATGACTTATCTATCATGGCGTATAACCACTCTATACACTCAACCACTGGTTTTACCCCATTCGAAGTTTTATTAGGACACACTGATTCTAGAAATGTATTTAATTTAAATTTTGAGAAACAGTACATGCAGCAACTGATCAAAGAACATGCTAAAAGAACTAAGTTTCTATATGATCATTTATCAGAACAAGCCATTAAACAAAAGGAGAAAATAATAGAGAAAAGAGGAGGAGAAACAGTAGTCGAAATAAAACCCGGTGATGTAGTATTCACTAAAGAAGTTAATAAAAGGAGTAGCAAAGACAAACCACGTTTCCAAAAGGCTATTGTTGCTGATGAGATTAGTAGAAACGTAGTTCCGATTCAAGTTAAAAATCGAAACACTAAAGTTCCATTAAAGAATGTTAAACGCCCTTCACAGGCACCTCCGCATCCTCCTGGTAGTAGCCATGGTGACGCAACTGCAGGCCCTTCAACTTCAGGCACTAGATAGAAACCCTGGAATCCTGTTTACGAAAACTGGCGTTGCAGTAATTAGTAGTGACAAGTGGACTATCGCAAAAGTATTAGACATTAAACCCCTTGAAGAAGATTTAAGGTTTAACGTTCAACTACTTTCTGAGTTAGATAAGTTAATTAAGATTTATTTTAATAAGAACTTTACGGATAATTTTGTAGATGTTAGAAGTCAAGTAGCATACATTAAAAATATAACTCTAAACAAATTTACCCAAATCTTTCCGAACATTCGAATCAAACGAGGTCTAATTAACCCACTAGGTTCACTTATAAAAATGATAACCGGAAATCTAGATAATGACGATGCCATTCAATACGATAAATTAATTAATGAAATGAAAACGCAACAAAATCAAAATAACAGAAAACTAACGGTGATTACCGAAATGGTGCAACTTTTGACAAATTCTACTATTATATTAAATAATAATCTTGCTCAAATAAATAATAAAATTGAAATGATAGCGCAAAATCTAATGGAGTCAGAATATTTAGGAATACAGTTCATTAATACATATAATCTACTAACCCATAATTTTCAAGTTATTTACACCTATTTGGATGAAATAGAAACTAGTTTATCGTTCAGTAGGTTAGGAGTTTTACATCAGTCTATAATAGAATCAAATAAGTTGTTACAGCTACTTGAAAATATTAATAATAAAGAAAAATTAGTTTTTACGCCTAGCTTAGAAAACTTAGTTAAGATAGAGCAAGTTATAACACTTAAAGCCTATTTGAAGGAAAATCAAATTACTTACCTTTTGGAAATACCGCTGATTGAAAAAGATACATATATCTATTATAAATTGATTCCTTTACCTGTATTATCCTTTAACTCCACCGTCGTCATAATACCCAAGTATCCTTACCTCTTGGCGAAAGGGTTGAAGACCAGACTGTTCACTCATCCATGCCAAGAAGTCGACGAGTTCAGATTCCTCTGCACTGATGACGGAATGCTTCAATATATTCAAGACCTATGCATCACCGACCTGATGACGTATGCTGAAAACGTAACGTCATGCATCCAAATTCCCATAATAATTGAGAAGATCAGAATCCAGTTCCTGCAAACAAATAGATGGATCCTGTACAGTAGAGATGAAGAGCTGCTTACAAGGACATGCGATGGTGAACTGCTTCATCATAAGATCAAAGGCACCTATATAATGACCTTAGATGATCCCTGCGAGGTGAAAATTCAAGACATCATATTGAAAAAGCGGCAAATGTACATTGAAAATATAACATATTATCCAGAGCTACCGATCCTAAACTTACCTACACTCTTCTTACCTGACGAAAGGAAACCCGCTCCACCTGTAAACCTGGAAGGCTTGGACCTGATGGACCTGAAACTATTGTCGTTAGCTTTAAAGAAAAGTGATACTGAAAATAGTGAAAGTGTAAAGGCAATTATTGAAGTGCGTAGTATAAGCGTTTGGACTCTCGGACTCTATATTTTAATTTGTATAATGCTTTGTTACCTGGTCTATAAATATCATCCAAAATTATTGTTAAAAACATGTTCTCGAAGTTCTCCCAAAAAAGATAACTTCGAACTTAAGGAGGGAGGAGTTACGTCTGCCGACTCTACAGATAACACGCGTCAGCGTTCTATATTCTGAGTAACGTAATCAGACACCAGACGCTGAATGGACAAACAACAGATAAGAGCATCCGTCCCACGGTGGTCTGATATCGAAGCTCTAGATTTAATTTATATTTAAGTTAGTCTTAGACGAGCTCTTGTAGAGAATAAACGTCTTGAATTAATAAAGTTTTATTTTTTAAAAGCTCCTTCGGCTCGCTCAGCTCTTGACTAGGTAGTAATCATAGGCAGACATTTAAAATTATCACAAAGAGTGAATTGCATTAGCCGACAACAATCAGACAAACAACAACAAATAATAAATAGTTTAAGTTGCATTATAAAATGCTTTTAAAAATTTACATATTTTTAAATACAAACAATTTATGTGGCTAACTGAAAGTTAAAGTTACTTACCGTCGCCAAGAACCCCTGGAATACCAGAGGCGTTATTGATGCATTGCCTGCCCTATAAGACTCTTTCAACTTCTCTGAAGAACCTAATATTGTTTTCATTGGGAAGAACTCAGTTGAAAGCACATTTTGCAAATTGAATGTCGGTCAAACTCTGTAACTCTTAGCAAAACCACACAGCAGTCCGTCTACTTGTTTTATTCGACTCTAACACCACAGTTCAAATTTATCTTAATTACTTAAAACGTTGATTAGCAAAATTGCTACTAATCTTCTTAATTAACATAGCAGTTTGGGATGGATGGGAGTAAATTAAACATTTCAGTGGTAATTTAATTTGAACGTTAAATCTCGTCCGAAATCGCTGAAAGGACTGTGTGACCTCTGGGATTATTTATCACATTGCAAACAACATGGATACCGAATTGGGATTTTTATTATATGATAATATAAATACTTATTACGTGGGAATCACTAGAGCTATGCTGAGCTCCAGTTTTTTTTTTTAATTTTGTATTTTTATTTAATTCATCATCAAAAACTGAATCGATAAAAAATCCATATAATTAATTTCACAGTAGGTATAATATTTAATAAGATTAAATGAAATTTGCTTGATAAATAAGTGACCCCTTTCAATTATAAATTGAATTTATTATTTGATATTATAGCAGTAGTACCTACTACACACTATGAGCAAATTTCAAGTCTCTATCTATTACGGTTCAAGATAAAGTAAAAAACCGCCTAAAAAAGCGGCCACGGTATAATAATACTTACGAGTACATACTTTGTGAAATTTCCAATTATCTATACCTATTACGGTCTAGAAGGTACAGCCCTTCGAAAGACGGACAACGAAGTCTCAATACCTAATAGGGTTGCGTTGGTAACCTTTGGGTACGGAATCTTAAAAACAATAGACCTAGACGTTTCCAGCCAGCGTTCTTGGCACCTTACCACACGTTAGTTTAGTTTATTTTTAATTTTATATTAAATGTTTAAGTGTTCTTTAAATAAAAAAAATAAACTTAATATGTATGTATATCTACTAACTTTCCTTTATAAAAATACCTACCTACTAGCTACATTTGCAGCGTGCTACATGCATCGCGGCATTTAAAACGAGCTGTTTGAGTAATATTCCATTGCTCATATTTCCTAGTATATCGTATGAAATCTCACGCGTTAATTCCGCCACTTTGTGAATTTCACAATTTTCACACTTCAGGGCACGCACGGCCCTTATATGTATAGCTATGAGTTGATACGTTTTCAAGAGAGAAACAACGGAAAACATCTTGTGAAAACAGTTTTGAGTAGTAATTATGACTGAAAGATTATCAGTCATCCACTTATCCAGTGAATGCATATGTTTTATTTGCGTTCACTGCAGTTATCAGTCCTACGGCAGATATGACCAGCCCCTAACCACTTAAGTTTTCTAATCCGTTGTGCTATGTCGATCACTTTAGTTCTCTGGCTAATTACTTCGTTCCGAATCAGTCAGTCATAATTATACCCAACTACAATTTCCATACTCATAAATAAAATATTGATAGGCACGGAACCTTGCATTCTTCGGGAGCTGTGCTGACGTGTCAATTACGTGTATTTCAATTTTGTGTCTGTACGAGTGGAGGGTGTTAGCGTTTTTCAGTTTCGCTGAAATTGTTTCTATTTTGTGTTTTTTTAGTTAGTAGACTATATATATAATATATAAATATATAAGGGAGCAGAGTATAAGAACTCTTATTATCTTTGCTTTATACCTGTGTAGGTACAATTTATTTTTCAGTCGAACCTAACCGCATTAAAGTACGGTAACGCCTAATCAACACCAATTGTATAATTACGAAAGTCACTTTATTTATTTTATTTACAATATTAAATTAAACTTGCCATGTAGGTATACTTCTGTGGGTCGAATTTTAGTAGCTAGATTTTAGAACCACTTCCTGACGCTCGATGAACCTTAATTTGGCATACGTGCATATCTTCGGTGACAATGTAATAAAATTGTACCATCGGCAATTGTATGTGACTAAAGCTGGAAGTGTACCATAAGTAGCACTAAAACTGACGTTTAAATCACACACTTTACAGATGAGTTTGTGATAAGGTATCCACATTTACGTAGTAGGTACCTAGGTACCTACTTATAAATATAGCTGTTAACCCTCCATTCCAAATTCCCAACTCTTCAATACCGTCCCGAACCCCATATCAAGTTCGCACTGTAGCCTATCGCATACAGATCATGCAATTAGGCCACGACCCATCGCCATAACAATATTTGCAAATGTTTGTGAACGTTAGAACTACAAACATAGATAGAAGTAGATACCGCAAATAGGATTGCTTTGCTTGAAAAGTTTTGTTGGAGTTAAAAAAATGCTACTACTATAGTAAATGCGCGCCATAATGTTAGCAAGTCTAATCCTAGCCACCGTGATTTTTTTGTCAGCTTGGACGTAACAAGTGAAACGTCTATCAGTTTAAGTAATATACAGTGCAAGAAATATATATCATTATATCATATATATATTTATATATATATATATATATATATATATATATATTAATGGGCACGGTGGAGTAATCGGGAGAACGGTCTTTGATGCCGTGGTACCGAGTTCAAACCGCCGTGCACCGATGAATTTTTCTATAGAAATATGTATGTGCGCTTCTCACAGTGGCGCTCCGGTGAAGGAAAACATCGTTAAGAAACCAACAATCCCCGCATGGTGGTAGGACACTATCTAGTGTCCGCCTGGCCAGCTACCATCCTCAAGTTAGAAAATCTGTCACCAAACATTTAATGTGTTCCGGCAGCTATCCTTGAGAGCCAGTTCCCATTCTAGACCTAGCGTGCTTACCATCTTCGACCACATCATCACTTACCAACAGTTGAGAAAGTGGTCAAACGCTAGCCTATAAGATATTTAAAAAAAATCCTCAAATGTCTGAGTAATTAAAGTTCAGAGTTTTACACACAAAACATATTTCTTTTAAGCTGGTATTCATAGTATATGATCGATCAGCAACAGTTTTTAACGTTTGTGGAATTGATAATTCGTCAGTGCTAACCGGAACGCAAAGACTAGCATTCCGCACTCAAAATCCTGATGACGGCTTACGAATGAAGCGTATATCACGTAAAAAAAAATACTTTATAATAAATTTATACGGCTTAACTCACGTAATCTCAGTCGAAAAGGCCTCCGACCGGTTTCAGGACGAATCGCGTCCCTTTCTCAAGGAGTGCGCGCGGCTCCGACGGCTGCCGCACGGCACGGCAGCCGTCGGAGCCGCGCGCACTCCTTGAGAAAGGGACGCGATTCGTCCTGAAACCGGTCGGAGGCCTTTTCGACTGAGATTACGTGAGTTAAGCCGTATAAATTTATTATAAATTATGGAACATACTCACGGTAGTTTTAATAATGAAAAAAAATACTATAGTTTTTGTATTGAATCTACTAAGTAAATCAGTACCCATTTGCTCTTGGGGCTTCTTAAACGCAATAGTTTCTAAATATAAACACGCCACGGTCCCCACATGTGGTTTTAATAATAAATTGACTTATGATGTCTATCCTATTTACGTCTGTGATTCACCCATATCCTGCGGCTCTATACACGATCAAAGTGAATTATCAAAGCCCGTTTTACACGATGGAAAATGGTTAGAGCTCGCCTTTGCTGACCTAAACCTCGTTAGATGTTATAGGCTGTCTATGTCTAAGATCTCAAGTGGCTTACAAGATTAAGCCCAACTAAAAACAGTTACTTACATAATCATGTAAAACAAACATTAAAGAGCAATGGTTTTATGTTTGAATGGTTTCCAGTGAAATTACAGGATATGTGGTATTTAACATTAAGGTGAAGGACCATACACGGTAATGATGAATTATCGTATAATGAATGATATCAATAACTGTAACTCGCTAACGAAGATGAAATTTTCTAGCTAGGTTCCTTATGATATGTGATCATCCAATTATAAAGAATTAGCGACCCGCCCCGGCTTCGCACGGGCACAGAATAATGAATAATACAAGCACGGGTAGAGCATATAATATAATGCTCTACCTGATGCTTAACAAGCTGATGCAAATTAGATCGTTAAAACAACTTAAAGAACCGACTTCAATTTGCCGCGCTATTATTAATTTTCAGTATCAAGTTTGAGGTGTTTGAATTCAAGGGGTGAAAACGGTGATAAAATTATTATTAGTCACGCGGGTAACGAGTAACGACAAGCAGCCTTTTTCTTTACTCATGTGACGCGGCTCAAACCAGTTAACAAGTGCCAACTTTCATAGCAAAATGTAAAATATTTATTCGTTATTTTCCTTTTGAAAAGCTTACAAAAACGAGTGCTAAACTTTCCCCAGCATAAGCAATTAATTAGGGACTACGATTTCTTTGTTCGGGCAATTTATACACAATCTTTGAAGGTTTATTGACTCTTTTCTTTTGATATAATTTAGTTCAGTTACAAAATTACGTCGGAAGTTAGGATGTAGACCTTACATATACCAGAATTGAACTGTAATATTAATAACCGGCCAAGTGCGTGTCGGTCCACGCGCAGTGTAGGGTTCCATAGTAGCTTGTTATTCAATGCAAGTCTTTACCCGTTATATACAAGCAACTAGGTACTCCGTCTTTGTCACTTTAAAGGATTTATTCTAAGAATTTTGTATTTGGTACAAAATTATCCAACACCTAAGTTCAACGACTATTACTGCTAAACTAATAAAGTTATCTTAACCGCTATAATTTTCCTTTAAAGTTCATGAAATGCGCTATTATCACGAATTTTTCCAGATTTTTCAAGCCAGCGGTTTAGCTTTTAGATGGGGAGGGAATGCCCTACTGTAACAAAAATTTGCACTTTAAAGTTTAATATTTCGTAAATGGAGCATTCAATCGAGAAATGGTATTAGCAACCCTTAAGTCATTTTAAAATACCTATTCAACGATACCCCACACGATGGGGTAGACGATGAAAAATAAAATTCATCCCCAATTCTCATATAGGGGAGGTACCCTAAAAAAAAATATTTTTCACAATTTTATTTCATCACTTTGTCGGCGTAATTTATATACATACCTCCACAAAATTACAGCTTTCTAGTATTAACGGTCTCTTAGCAAAACCTCGGACAGACAGACAGACAGACATGATGAAACTATAAGGGTTCCTTGTCAGGACTACGGAACCCTAAAAACGCGAAATGTTTTTAAATAGTAAAATTTTTGAGATAATAAATAAAGAAGCAAGTGCATTTGGTACTGAAAACAGATGCAGGATCTCTAGATGTTTGTTACTCTGTCGCGCAAAAAAAGCAGAATGGTGAACGGAACTGTGAACTGAAATTTTACGTACGTAAAACGTTTATGAAATTTGGCATACATAAATATAATTTATAACCTAGATTTATTTATAGTAACGCGTGAAAAATCGCAGGGCGCAGTTAGTACAAAAACAAAATAAAGGCTTTGTAGGGTTCCGTAGCCGAATGGCAAAAAACGGAACCCTTATAGATTCGTCATGTCTGTCTGTCTGTCTGTCTGTCCGTCCGTATGTCACAGCCATTTTATTCCGAAACTGTTAGGACTACAGAATTGAAACTTGGTAGGTAGATGTATTCTGTGAACCGCTTTCCGATTATTATACAAAAATAAAAAATATAAAAGTTTAAGGGACATCACATGGAACCGAAACAAAAAAAAATGTTTTTCTTCAAACCTATACGTGTCTATAGATAGGCCTTCAAAAATGACATTGAGGTTCCTAAAATCATTTTTTCTCAAAGTCAATCATTTGAAAGAAAGGCGCGTCTAAAGTGGTAAAATGTGTGTCCCCCCCCCCCCCCCCTCTAACTTTTAAAGTATGGGAGTGAAAAATCTAAAAAAAATATATGCTGTAGATCTCAATAAAAACTAACAACGAAAATTGGTTTGAACGAGATACAGTCAGCAGTTTTAGAGATATGGCGACCGCAAAATTAACTTTCTTTTTCATACAAGCACTATGAAAAACAAAGTTAATTTTGTAGTTGCGAAAAATTATTGTTATGGAATATTTAACTGTGTTACGGAACCCTACGAGTGGGAGTCGACTTGCATTTGGCCAGTTTATTTCTTACTGTGATTTTGTATTTGTGAATTTATTTGCATGGACGGTAGCAATATGGCGGTCTGTCGGCTTATCACGTCAAGACTTTGCGTATAGGTATCGGCCAAAGCTTGAGTACTTTACTTGTCAAAAGGCCGGGCCATCCGCCTCATTTTAAGGAACCTCTATTCTTCTACTACCTTCTACCTATGTTTTATGCGTCATCGTACCATTACCCTCAGTCAGACAATTTATTGACCTTGAGTCTCCGACGAAACGCCCTCTAATTCCAGTTCTTGTAACTTCATCCTGAACTGCAAAATGCAAATAGATTCCAACTATTTCGATTACAAGTTCTGAACGTTCCATTGACGGCAAAGTTTTGGTACAATTTCAACTCACATTGAGCGATCTGAGTAGTAGTAGGTATCTACTTCGCTTCACATTGGGGTAATTAATTTCGTCTTGCTTGTGTTTGTTGATTTTGTGATGGGAATAAAAAAGTTTGTAACGACAGTTCATTTTCAGATAAGTTTTTTTTTAACTATGGTCATAGAACAACAATAATTCGATGGGTGACAACATGGTCAAGTTACATGTACTATTCATTATTCTGTGGTCAAGTTAAGTTAATCGTTTAGTTAGACGATAATAATTAATAAGGGATTGAATGTAGTACTGGACTATTTTTGCGATTGTGAACCAAATCTGATGAAAATATTATTCAGAATCAGTACCAAAATTGGGCTTTATATCGAAAAATCCCATAAATTTATTACAAGCTTTTATGTTCGTATGTCATTCAAAATTTGCAAACTGTTTTTCAACCACTTGCTTCCTGGTTGGTATCCCATTGAGCTGAAATTTGGAATACTTTTGGAATGACAGTCGAATTTGGTACATTAGGTTTGGTACATTATTTAGTATCATTAGTATTTTTCATTACACACATGATGACGTAGGTCATTAAAGAAATCTCTTGTTATAAAATATGTATACATTGAATTTACCTATACTTCTAAATACTTCATCTTCAGCGTAGGTACATACATACTTGTACTATTCATTATTCTGTGGCGTAGGTGTATACGAAAAAAAATGCTACTCATTTTTATCCGTTTGGTTCCGTTTCATTTTAATTAAAAAAATGGTTTACTACACTCTTTGATATATGACTTTTGATGCAAATCTACTTTGATTTGTTGTTTGTTTATAATTTTTAGCTATGTTTTTGTCGTATCCTGTTGTGTCCCACAGCTGGGCAAAGGTATCCCCCTTACCCTTTCACGAATTTCTCTTCAGGACAAGGTCTGTCCAATCAGCCTGGTGGATCGAAAATAGGTCGTTGAAAATTACAAATGTTACAAATTATGGAATATAATTAAGATAGTTTAAAAACTAAAACAACCGGCATCCATGGCCAGCGAGTCAGTTTTAGTAGCACGTTTGAGACGTTTATCGTCATATCTCTGGAGATACTTATCAGATCTCAATGAAATTATAATGGAACTACCTCGGAAACGTGCCCTACCGATTAAAAAAAGAATAATCCAAATCGGTTCACGATTGATGGAGTAATCGCGTAACATACACACAAAAAAAAGCTGGGTGGCTCTCCGGGAGTGCCGCCAGAAGTGAAAACTTGAACACATCATTTTTGAATATTTTGGAATGACGCCTCGCGCAAACGCCCTGCGCTCCGTCTTACGAATTTTTGATCAGGACACGTGACTTGACGCGAGTTTAACATTTTTTACCCATCGCGATAAAAGTTCACAACGCCGCTAAAGAAGTTTTCACTTTAAAAAAAACATACAGACGAATTGAGAACCTCCTTCTTTTTGGAAGTCGGTTAAAAAGCGATAAAGTCATCAATCGAAAAATAAAACATGACCTTTGTAAAATTTACAATGTCAGAAATTTGCGTTTATTTTGAAAGCCATCTGTTGAGTCTACAGGAACTAACATATATTTAAAGAAAACACCTCAATAAAACTATGATAAACCTTTATACTTAAATATACAGACTAACAAGTTATTTACATATGTCTCCAGCAGTCTGTGATTATAATATATGATACTGACAATCTATAAAGAACGCAGACGTATTAAAATAAAGAATGATAAAGTATCTATACAGAGTAGGATCGGTCTCATCAAAGGGTTCGCTGTAATGGAATGACTGACTACTTCCTCTGAAGTGATTAACTACAAAGTCGGGGGGTGAACTTAGAAAGGCTTTAACAATGTTGTAATATGTGGAACCATTTAATTGTAACACGATGAAAGGATTTGCCGGAGTTAAATAATAAGTCAGTATGAGTCTGAGTCTACGTTTCCAAATTAGATTTTTTTAAATGATATAATATAGATAGCATACAAGCAGACGACCCACCTGATGGAGAGTGGTCACCGTCGCCTATGAACACTTGCAAAACTAGAGGTGTCACTCATGCGTTGCCGCCGACCTGTCAGCCCCTTTTGAAGGACTCCATCTTGTAGATCATCAAAGTTCAGAACATTTCTGAATCAAGTGTTTAAACAAGACGTGGATAGAGAAATATTTAAATACAGAGAATAGCGCAAAAAGCTTAGAGGAGTTTCCAAATGAGCGACAAATTTTCAAAACTAAAACAGATTTTTGTATATTTTCCTCGTTGGGAGTTCTCTGTTAAATTTTACTGACTTAACAAAAAAGAAGGAGGTTCTTAATTCGCCTGTTTTTTATTTTTATTTTTGTATGTTTGTTAAATCATAGCTTCGTTAAAATCAGTCTTATCGTTCTCAAGTTATATTCCGTCGTATATATGGTAATTTTATTTTAATTTGAGTAGATAAACCGATAGATATAACAAGTAATATTTAAAGAAAACCTTTTTATACACAAGCTTTTACATAACCTAGGACCAGTGTAAGTCAAGACAAATTCAACGAGCCCAAACACGACAGGTATAACATGTGTAGTTTAGGAGTTCCTTTGGCCTTTGGCCACCTTCCAGCTCCATCATCAGATCAGCACCATGTCATCATAATATTGCATTGTCACGTGATTTACGCATTTATGCAAAGTTTCAGCTCAATCGAACCCCTGGAAGTCGCTCTAAAATCAATCGAAAGTTTTGTGACGGACAAATAAATTCGCCGTGCAGTAAAAGATAAAGCTTGTAATAAATAACCGACACGATGATATTTAAAGATATAGCCTACACGAGCTATATCATTAATTATTGATATAACAATATTTCATAGGTACGCAATCCATCTTTCCTAACATTAAAATGTATGATGTGTCCATAAATCTCAGTCGAGTCATGAACTCGAAATAAAAGCATGTTTATGTTAAGCATGTTACACAAATGAATCGCGACGAAATGAAAGCCATTAGGTCTCGTTACGAATTCAGTACGAGTCACGTGTAGACAGGATCGAGTTAAAACGACTGGGAATCTTCCCTAGCAAGAGGGTAACCATGCGGGATTGTTCACTAGGATTATTACTTCTAACTGCGTTAAGCGGCATTGTCTACATATATGTTATTAATTATATTCTTTAAAAAAACTAAATAAACGACTTCACATGCCGCCCATTTTATTAGAAAATTTGAGAGGTGTTTATCTCTCTTTTTATATTTCTGTTATATCTTCGCGGTGTTCCTATTATACAACAGTAGATTACTTTACCTACACTCATAAAAATGCCTAACAAACTACCATGGCTTAGCTTATTACAGTGGCTTAGCGTGAGTTTCTGTTTTTAATTTTTATTTCGTTATATTTAGTTCATTTAGTGCCTCATTATTGCATCGTTTCTTTTTTGTCAATTTGTTGCAGTCTAAATCTAAATAATATTTTGTGATTAAAAGTTTAAACTCGATTGAGAACTCTAGGTTGATACCGGAAATGAAAACTTCAATTACTAAATTAGACCCAAAAAAAAAGCTTTAAATACATCCATCGAGCCCAAACACGACGGGTTTATCATGTGTAGTTTAAGAGTTTCTATGGCTGCTTTCCGGCTCCATCATCAGACCATAGACACCACCTTCGTCTATGAATAATTGTCAGTTCAGAACCAACGAGCCCAAACACGGCGCGGCTTATTATGTGTAGTTTAGAACTTTTACCTCCATTATTGTCATCAGATTCACATGTACAGAACTTGATACAGAATGTAAGCTTAATCAAACATCGGGAAGTATGTAAAATTTCAGTTATTAAATTTTATGCAAATAAAAATATATAAAAAGCAAACAGGACGAGCTAAATAAAATCGTTAAAAACCAACAACATATAAAACAATTTAACTTTATGTTGTTTTTCCACATAACTTCATTCGACCTTTCACCGAAATCAAACAAACAATAAAATTGTAATTCATTCCACTTTTACTAGGCACATAATTATCCTAAACAAATGTTTGTGTAAATAATAAAATGTCCCATTATATTCCAAAAGCGTAGACATAGTATTTAACCCATGTCTGCTAAAAATAAAGCAATATGCTTACCACGTGGGGTGAGTTTGGTAGTCCAGCTTTGCTTTGGGATTTTTTTTTATAGCGATAAAGTGTGGGTCACTGTGGTTACCTACTTATAAAAAAATATCTTTTTTCTGTGTAAACACCATTCTCTTCTAGCAGAAGAGAGAGAGAGAGAGAGATAAAGAGAGAGAGTGTGCCTTCGATGGGTCTGTCTCTATCAGTAGGTATAGGTATGTATTAAAATAATAATAATAAGTAGTTTACGGATAGTCTTTGTTAGCAGCGATTTCAACATCTTAAAATTGTTCACTACCTCTTACTGGGCCAGTAGTTGACGATGAATTTCGAGCGATAATCGTCGATAAGAAAAGAGATGCAGGTAACAACTGTCTAGCTGCTTCTCATTCTAACAGACGTTTGCGATGGCAAGACGTATCGCTATCAATGTAGAGACTTCCACCCCTGGTTTCCTTGAGATAAACCATGTCGATGACGACGCTAACCTCATAAAGTTTCTTTATATTCATCCAAAAGTACCTAACATATTTTCACCGTCTGCATTACTCCTCTATTTTGTTAAGGCGGCAATTTTAGTTGATTCGAACTAATTTGAACTGTAAAAAAAAATCTGATTTTAAATCAATAATATAATGTTATAAATGTTACTTCGCTTAGAGTATACAAAATTCAACAAGGTAAACAACGAAATAACAACATTATTGTTAACGTCAATTTGCGTTCAAAATGACAGCACTTCAAACTTTTCATCAACTCAATTCATCGATTTGTAAGGCTCGAAACTTTGTAATAACGAAGTTTGGACTTAATTAACAACTAGTTGTTGTCCCCGACTTTGCATATTCACTTACAATGCACGTTGTGTGTTTAACTTATTTACCCCGCGGTACACACCGGGCCGAACAAACAAGAACAACGCTGAATAGAGGGAGATGATACGCCTGCATAGGGCTTCTTACATTTGCCATTCGTTCAGCATCATTCGGCATCATTCGCTAGGTCTGGACCCGGTGTATGTCAAAGTCCGCAGTTTTAATTTTTTGTGATCCCCTTCACTCGCTAGGTGGCTTGGCTTTTGATACTGTCTATGTTTGTTTATTATATTTTAGTATTTATTATTTACTAGCTGTGCCCGCGACTTGGTCCGCGTGGAATAGTGTCTTTGGGTAGCATTAACTAATAAGACACATACGTATCCCAATTACACCGCACCGCACCACGCCAATCCCTCCTACCCCCTCCCCTCACTTACCCTCCTCTTCCCTTTCCCCTCACTTCCATCTCCCCTCCCCCTCCCCTCCCAGGGCCACTCCAACTCCCCCTCTCCTCCCCTCTAAAAATGACGATACTTGTATACAACATTTCATCCCCTCTTTCTACCCTTTAAAACCCTTGTTTCGCATTAAAAATGTCCTTTCTATGTCCTTTCTCAGGCTCTAGACTATCTGTGTACAACATTTAATTTAAATCAGTTCAGTAGTTTTGGCGTGAAAGCGGGACAGACAGACAGGCACACAGACAGAGTTACTTTCGCATTATAATAGTAAGGACAAATAAAACCCAGAGATGGCGCTAGCGTAGATTTTAATAGCTCTCCTTTAAATATTGCCTAAATGTATATTATAACGATATTTTCCGCGATATTAAACACTTGCTTCGTGATTAAACATCTCAAAAGTTAAACTCATTTCTCTTTGTTATATTAGTAATTAAATCTTTATTTATGATAGTTATAAGGTCGTCAAAAATTATACAAGTCAGAAATCCAAGGAATTAAAGCGGTTGTTACATCAATCGAAAACGAATGATAAGAAAATAAGATGTTTGACAGATTTATTCAGTATTACAGTGACAGATCAATAGGTTCATTTTCTAAGCCATCTATCGAGTCTACAGTAGTAGTAGTAACTACCTTTTTTTTAAGAAACCGCCTCGTTGGAAGTCATATCCGGTTATGGAAAGGAGGTGTAATCGTGTCACGGAATGATTTAGTTCCGATGACAATTCATTAAAAGCATCACTTTTAAAACTTATTTTGTGATAGCCATAATCTGATTTTAGATTTAGGGTCACAGAATAAATAATAGTACTAGGGTTACCTACAGCCGGGGAAATTACTTAAAGGTCGACATCACAGACATGAATATGTTTTAAACTTAAATGCGCATATCGTGGACCTTATCGTAGATCATTCTTAAAGTGTAGATAAATAAAACCATAATAAAACATATAAAATAAACTGGCCAAGTGCAAGTTGGACTCGCACTCGTAGGGTTCCGTACCACACTACAGTATATTTATAAGATCGAGCAAAAAATACCACTATCAATTTTCGCCAGCAAAAAATAATAATTAATAAAAAAAATATTTCTTATAACGTCATTTAACGTCTAACAAAATGTTAGGGATCGGCATTTCAATATAACGCCATATTACATAACTTATCTGAGCATAATAAGCGCCCTCTATCAAACAAACTTTCCGTTTTCTGTTGCTTTCCTTCCTTTAGAAATCTCCATCGAGAAATCGGAAAGTCTTTCAGGAAGTTTGAAAACTTCAGCTGGGATGAGATAGATCCGTACTCCTCAGTGATTGAAAGGACGGCATTTGGTTTCATTGGTGGGCAACCCTATTGTCCGGAGTAAACCTTCTTATTTAACTTCATTTTTAACCGACTTCAAAAAAAGGAGGAGGTTTCTCAATTCGACCGTATATATAGTTATAAATAAAATATCTAACTGAAATATTTAACTGTAATATTTAACCGAAACATTCAACTAAAATATTCAACTAAAACATTCAACATAAATATCTAACTGAAATATTAAAGTGAAACGAGTTGGGAGCGACGGAGTCGGCAGTCGCAGCGTCGTCGAGTGAAGGCAGCGACGCAGCAAGTCGGCGCCTGCACCAGGGACAAACGACCTGCGATGCTCTGCTATCCACTGCACCCGTACACACCACGAGCTCCACTCCCAGCCACTGAAATATTTAACAGAAATATTTAACCGAAATATTTAACCGAAATATTTAACTGAAACATTTAACTAAAATACTTTAACCGAATATTTAACTGAAATGTTTAACCGAAATGTTTAACTGAAATGTTTTAACTGAAATATCCAACCGAATATTTAACCGAAATATTAAACCGAAATATCCAGTTATAAATATTTAAATACGGGACTTATCGCGCCTAAAACATAAATCTTATCTACTCGACGTTTCGACCAAGTTGCATTGATCGTGGTCACGAGACGACTCGTGTTGGATATTTCAGTTAAAACATTTCAGTTAAACATTTCGGTTAAACATTTCAGTTAAATATTCGGTTAAAGTATTTTAGTTAAATGTTTCAGTTAAATATTTCGGTTAAATATTTCGGTTAAATATTTCTGTTAAATATTTCAGTGGCTGGGAGTGGAGCTCGTGGTGTGTACGGGTGCAGTGGATAGCAGAGCATCGCAGGTCGTTTGTCCCTGGTGCAGGCGCCGACTTGCTGCGTCGCTGCCTTCACTCGACGACGCTGCGACTGCCGACTCCGTCGCTCCCAACTCGTTTCACTTTAATATTTCAGTTAGATATTTATGTTGAATGTTTTAGTTGAATATTTTAGTTGAATGTTTCGGTTAAATATTACAGTTAAATATTTCAGTTAGATATTTTATTTATAACTATGTGTTCAAATCGCGAAAGTTTAAAGTTTACGACCGTATATATATTTTTTTATGTTTGTTCGCTGATAACTTCGTCGTTTATGAACCGATTTTGATTATTCTTTTTTTGTTCGAAAGGAGATATCCCAAGTGTGGTACCATGGTAATTTTATCGAGGTATGATAAGTATCTCCAGAGATATTGAGATAAACATCTCAAAATTGGTACTGAAAATGAATAGCGCGGCATTGAAGTCGGTTCTTTTTTAGTTTTTAAACGATATTATTGTATTTTTGTATTTTTAACCGACTTCAAAAAAGGAGGAGGTTTCTCAATTCGACCGTATATATATTTTTTTTTAATGTTTGTTCGCGCATAACTTCGTCGTTTATGAATCGATTTTGATTATTCTTTTTTTTGTTCGAAAGGAGATATCCCAAGTGTGGTACCATGGTAATTTTATCGAGGTATGATAAGTATCTCCAGAGATATTGAGATAAACATCTCAAAACTGGTACTGAAAATGAATAGCGCGGCATTGAAGTCGGTTCTTTTTTAGTTTTTAAACGATATTATTGGCACTTGTTATTTGTTGTGCCCAAAGTTTATTGATAAGATAAAGATTTTACGTAAGGTCTTCTGTCTGTAGGTGTATTTTGGTTGTAGCATGGCAATTTTTTTTATCTACTATACAAAATTATTGCGATTAACTTATTTAGATTTTTCTTGTTTTTATTTTCGAAAAGGCTTCTGTTATTGGCTTTTACACTTGTATTTAACTATTAATCGGCATCTCATATATGTGTAAAAGGTAGCTTACAACCATCAAAGAGAAAACCTGCCGCCATAGCGCCATGATGACTTAGGAGTGTCAGACCATTCTAAGCCTAGGGTATTCACTATTATCGCACACATCGTCGCTTACCACCATGGGTTCACCAGTAGTCAAACGCTAGCACATCACATATTAAAAAAAGTGAGATTGTAACCAGATTGTTTAGTCTGCTATATAAAAAGAGTAGGTAAGGTAGAAATTATGCATTGTCATGCTATCAAGGATATGCCTGCCAATTAACTGAGTTCAACAGCGTGATGTATTGTACCGGATTATCGATCGGCATTTATAAAGCTTCAAATACCTATATGACAGGTATAGGTAAAACCAGCCAAAGTGAGAACCTCATTCGTACCTGTTACCAACTTAAATTGAACTCTACTCCCTTTGAACTGCTGACAGAAACGGGAAACTGTTAGTTGGTTTTTTGTTACATATTTTGTTTGCCTGAGAAATGGTTTTGTATAAACGGAATTGCACTGGGAAAATAAATATTTGAGTGAAGCTTTACAGAAAAGACTGCGCGATGAAAAATTTCATTGAGTTTTTTAAACGCTTATATTGTGATGTTATTTAAGAGAATAATTTACTTAAAAGATATGCATGTCATCCTCATTTCACTATATTCTATCCACAGCTGAACATAGGTAGGTGATAAAAACATTACTTCAATGTTCCGCCTGACTTGCTACCAAAAGTTAACTTACCATCATCAAGGAGATAACCTGCCGCTTTAAGGTGTTCCCAAAGCACAGATTCAGACCATTCTAGGCTTAGCGTGTTCATCATTCTCGACCACATCATCACTAACATCAGGTGAGATACTTAGTGGTAAAACGCCAATCACTATCACTATCACTACATAGTATAAAACAAAGTCGCCTTTTCTGTCCCTATATCCCTATGTGCGCTTAAATCTTTAAAACTACGCTACGGATTTTGATGCGGTTTTTTCCAATAGATAGAGTGATTCAAGAGGAAGGTTTATATGTATAATACATGCATCATATACTAAGGCAACATTGCTAATTTTAGAGGTTTCTAACGTGATGTCGTAAATTAACCTATTTTTTTGGGCTTATTTAGCAATTTAGCAAAAACGCTGCCTAAACCCTACGAGTTAGATCAAATTAATGTACTACAGTATTGTACACCATAAAAAGGTCTACAAAAAAGTCCGCGATGGTATATGTTTATCTTTTAGGGATAACCCACATTAACCATTTTTATTGTTTACTTTTTACGTGAAAAAATGGCTTATTTACGAAGCTATTTTAAGCAATACGGCATTAATCCTTATCGAATTAAGTACCTTAAATACAGTGTGCAATTAATATAGATCAATATGGTTCCTTACAGCATGTAAATTAAACAAATATTTTCGGAGATATTACAAATTTAAAATTTGCGTTTGCGGCGGGCGGTACCGGTCGGACGGGGCAGTACGGGGAGGCATGCCTATAAATAGCGCGTCGGAGGCCGCGGTTCTCATAGGTCGTAGTTCAGTGAATGCTAAAAGAGTACGTTCACAAAGAGATGAAGATTCGTCAACAGAACGTGAAGCTCGACTCAGTCAGCTTAGGGATAGATATAGAGCTGAGAGAGAGAGAGAATCTTCAATAGAGCGTGAGGTTCGCCGCAGCCGGGATCGAGATAGGCATTCGGTTCAGAGAGATAGAGAATCGTCAGTAGAGCGTGAGGCTCGACTCAGTCAGCTTAGGGATAGATATAGAGCTGATAGAGAGAGAGAGAATCTTCAGTAGAGCGTGAGGTTCGCCGCAGTCGAGATAGGGATAGACATCGAATACAGAGAGCCAGAGAATCATCAGCACGAGTTACTAATTCATGGGTAAATAAAGAAAATTCTGCCATGAATTACGATCCTTCGATTTCTGACAAGGACGATCGTATAGTATCAATAGGTACTATGTCAGTAGTATGTGAATATTGCTTGGCATTGAAATTCAAGGACGAATCAAAAGGCATGTGTTGCTTACAAGGAAAAGTCAAATTAGAAGAAATTCTCCCTCCACCTGAACCACTTCACTCTCTTTTTACGGGTGATCATCAGAAATCCAAACAATTCATGCGCAATATACGCCGTTATAATAACGCATTTCAAATGACCTCTTTTAAGAGTAAGTAAGTCGTTGAGCGTGGGTTCATGCCTACATTTAAAATTCAAGGGCAAGTGTACCACTTAGCTGGGAGCTTGCTACCACTTCGACCCGATGATCACAAATTTCTGCAAATATATTTTATTGCAGATCCAGACACACAAGCATCTACGCAGTGTTCAAGTGTTGCACAACCAATTGATAGAGATTTAATTAGATCTCTGCAAGATATGTTACATTCTCATAATTACTATATACAGTCTTTCAAAACTGCGATTGAGAGTATTCCAGCAGATACTCCTGACTTTAATGTCGTAATCCATGCAAATAAAGTTCCTGTTGGAGAACACAGAGGACGATATAACGCGCCTTCTACGAGTGAGGTAGCAGTGGTGATAGCTGGACAGCAATTTGACAAAAGAGATATTGTATTGCATAGTCGTGATGATAATTTGCAAAAAATTTCAGAGTTACACAGATCTTATGACAGCTTACAATATCCTTTGATGCTATGTCGTGGAGAAAATGGTTATGCCATTAATATTTCTCAAGTTGATCCAATCGGTGGAAAACCTCTGCGTAAAACAGTGTCATGTATGAACTACTATTGCTACCGTATAATGACAAGACGTAACAATTTCAACACTTTGCTTAGATATGGAATGTTAACAAACCAATACTTGGTCGATCAATATGCGAAAATTGAATCTGAGAGATTGGCTTTAATTTTGATTGATCCGTAATAATCAAACTAAATTGAGAGCCGAAAATTACGTTCATCTTCAGGATGCGTTACAGGCGAATGAACATGTCAACGGCATTGGTCAGTTAGTTATACTACCTTCATCATTCACAGGTGGACCTCGATATTTACACGAAAAATCGCAAGACGCCATGACTTACGTCAGAAATTACGGCAAACCTGATTTATTTATAACTGCAACATGTAACCCAAATTGGCCGGAAATTAAAGAAAATATTAACACTAATTTAAGTCCACAAGACAGATATGATATAGTTAACAGAGTCTTCCATTTAAAAGTACAGAAACTCCTGCACCTCATTAACAAGTCTCATATATTCGGTCCCCCGCGCTGTCATATGTACACAATAGAATGGCAAAAACGTGGGTTGCCACATGTGCACCTGCTGGTGTGGTTAGTGAACAAAATTAGACCAAACCAAATTGACAAGGTCATTTCAGCTGAGTTGCCGGATAAAGATGAAGATCCTATCCTGTACGAAATCGTAAAGAAAAATATGGTACACGGCCCTTGCGGGACTTTAAATCCGAATTCTCCATGTATGCGAGATTCTAAATGCAGCAAAAAATTTCCGAAGACATTCCAAACTCAAACAATCACTAGCGATGACGGATATCCCAAATATCGTCGACGATCGCCAGAACAAGGCGGGAAAAGTGCTACCGTCCGAAACCGTGATATTGATAACCGATGGATCGTTCCCTATAATCGGCTCCTTTTGAAAATTTTTGATGCCCACATCAACGTAGAGTTGTGCAATTCGATAAAGTCAATCCAATATGTTACTAAGTACATTAATAAAGGTAGTGATCAAGCCACTTTCAGCATACAATCACCAAATGAAGTGGAAAAATATCAGTCTGGACGTTACATCTGCAGCTCTGAAGCTGTATGGAGGATATTATCATTCGAAGTGCACGACCGGGCTCCCACAATTGTCTACCTTGCAGTTCATTTAGAAAATGGACAAAGGGTATATTTCATGGAGAACAATATACAAGAAGTTGTTAATAATCCGCGGGATACAACATTGACAGCATTTTTCAAGTTATGTGCTCAAGATGATTTCGCGAAAACACTGACATATGACAGAGTTCCAAGTTACTATACATGGAACCAGAGTTCTAAAACTTTTCAACGGCGAAAACAAGGTACTGCGGTTGATGGTTTCCCCGGAGTAAAAAAAACGGATGCTCTTGGCAGAGTCTACACGATTCATCCCAACAACAGTGAATGCTTTTATCTGAGAATGTTACTGCATATTGTAAAAGGCCCGACAACCTTTGCACGCCTAAGAACTGTACAAGGTGTTGTTTACAATACTTATCAAGCAGCATACAAAACTATGGGGCTCTTGGAAGATGATTCTCACTGGGAAAATACATTATCAGAAGCAGCTGTTTGTAGTTCAGCTACATCATTAAGATATTTATTTGCTGTCATAGTAGCGTTTTGTCAAGTAACTGGTTCTGTTAATCTATGGAATAAATTTCAAGAAAACATGGCCAGTGATATTCTGAATCGACGACGGCGAGAGTTAAACTCAGATGATATACAATATGATCAACACATATTTGACGAAGCATTATTTGAATTGAATAAAGTACTGCAATTACTTTCGGGTAAATCGATCAAGGATTTTGGGCTGCCGATGCCAGCTAATACTACTAACTCAGATTTAACTAACAGTGCCGAATACACAAGAGAAATATCATACGATCAAACAAGACTTTTACAAAATATAGCTCAAGATGAGCCACGATTAAACATCGATCAGAAAAAAGTATTCACTGCATTACTATCAACAATTGATAACAATGAAGGGAAAGTGTTTTTCCTTGATGCCCCAGGAGGTACAGGAAAAACATTTTTAATCAATCTGCTTTTAAAAAAGTGAGATCTATCGGAAAAATTGCGTTAGCTGTTGCGTCATCCGGCATTGCCGCAACGCTTTTAGAAGGAGGTCGAACCGCACACTACATTCAAGCTCCCGCTGAAAATCGCCACCGATGACAATATCAGCGTCTGTAGTGTTTCTAAACAGAGCAATACAGGAAAATTGATGCGTGACTGCTCATTAATAGTCTGGGACGAAGCTACCATGTCAAACAAGTCGTCTGTGGAAGCACTGGATAGGACAATGCGCGATTTGCGCAACAAAAATTCACCTATGAGTGGATGTACAATTCTGTTTTCAGGAGATTTTCGACAAATCCTACCAGTTGTGACTCGAGGAACACATGCTGACGAAATAAATGCTTCCCTAAAAAGATCAAACCTTTGGCCACATGTCAATAAATTAGAGCTTAAAACTAATATGAGGGTTTCGTCATCTTCACGTGAGAACAGGCTATTTCCAGAGATACTGCTAAAAGTTGGCAATGGAGAATTAACACAAAGTGAGGGAAGGATTAACCTTGAAAACCTTTGTGTTTTGATAGACAACATCCAAGAGTTAGTCAACAAAGTCTATCCTGACATTGATGACATAAGTTACAAGACAATATCTTGGTTTAAAGAAAGAGCGATTCTGTCACCAACTAATGAACAAGTAGATAAGGTAAATAACTTGATTCTTTCAAAGATTGATGCGCCGACGAAAATATACTATTCGGTGGATACTGTTCTCGATTTGGAAGAAGCTGTTCATTTTCCTACAGAGTTTCTAAACTCTTTGAGCCCGTCTGGACTCCCTCCTCACAAAATGGTGTTGAAAGTAGGTTGTCCTGTTATTTTATTAAGAAACCTGAATCCACCTAAACTTTGCAATGGCACGCGTTTGCTGATAAAATCACTGAAATAATAGAGTGCACAATACTCACAGGATGTGGTACCGGAGAAGATGTATTGATTCCCCGAATCCCTCTGATACCATCGGATTTACCCTTCCAATTTCAACGTTTACAGTTTCCGGTAAAGACATCTCTTGCAATGACCATTAATAAATCGCAAGGTCAAACCTTCAACGTTGCAGGCTTAGATTTGAGCGTTGACTGTTTTTCACATGGCCAACTGTATGTCGCTCTTTCAAGAGTAACCTCAAGAGAAAACATATTTGTATTGTCTAATGACAAGAAAGCTGTGAACGTTGTGTATAAAGACATCCTGTAATATATTAATTGTTGTAAAAATAAAATAAATACCTAGGTAAAAATGTAAAAAGTAAATAAGTAAAAATGTGTAATGTAATAAAAATTGTATGAATTTAGATATTCCAAAGATAGCAGGAAATCTTCATAGTAAGTATAGGGAAAGAGGAATTGTTTTACTCCAAATTTAATGCGTGCAGGCCAAGGGCAGTAATGAATGAATCAAAAATACTGGATCGATTTTAATCATGTTTTCATTGAGTGACATAGGCATATATATTTTATGCCCGTGCAAAGTTGGAGCGGGCCGCTATGTTTTTATATACAATGTTCATAGTTTTTCTGTAGTGTATTTAATTTAGTATCAGCATTGCACCCGTGCGAAGCCGGGGCGGGTCGCTAGTAATAGATATATAAAAAAATATATCTCTATCTCTGTATTGTCGATCCAACTGGATTTTCGGCAGGCTAGTTTTTTCCGTTGACAATCAACACTTATTAATTTTATAATATCTGCTTCAAATACAATGTCCGCAAATTATTAAATTTCCCTTAAGCTGGGTAGCTTCGGACCGCTCCGCTTTCTCGCACATCACTGGTGAAAATAACTGCTATTAGGATTAAGATTTAGATTAGTAACTAGTAAGCTCAAGTGGCTCATGTAAGCAGTTTACATCTATTATAGAACCATTGGGGTAGACGTGCTCTGAACTGAAGACCGCAAATCAGCAACCGTAGTGTAGGAGGACGCCCTTCAGCAGATGGAGCGATGATATACGCAAACTGGCTAGCAGCGGTTCGAAACAAAGAAAACCTGAAGCCTATTTATAAGGATAATAGAGTTACACGCGAGCTTCAGGCGGTTATTATCGGTAATTTGATCGAGCCAGATTTATCGAAGGTCACGCAGCGTTTCCTATAAACTAATTGGGCTGCTTTGATGTTCCACCAGCGTTAAACCTGATGCGGCAAATATCTTCCGCTCACATTTCTATTAGCTTACCGTATTGGTAAACGTACTATATTGGTATAACGTACTATACTGATACAGAATAACCTATAAAGCCTATGCTTTTTAGGAGATGTAGATAGAAAGTTAGTTGGAGTTATCATATCTACACACATTTATTAAGATTCTGATCTACCGATGAAAATATACTAATATTTGATTTACCCTTGTTAGGACTCTTGTTGTCAAAGATGGATTATCAGTTCTATTGCATTTCTATTGCTAAACTTTTAGTTTAAGGTACAACCATACAACGGCGTCCTGCGTTCGCGTGCGCGGCGTACTATTATTTATTCTGTGGTGTGGCTGATTTTCAATCGTTTTCTGATCGCCGTAGATCGCGATTGGTTTGAACCAGTCGGTACAAATACTACTGCACTATCTGATCGCGCCCGCGCACGCGGAGTGGCCGTACCTTATTAAACTTTTTAGTAGACACTAAAAATCGCGCACAGATACACAGATGCATTGTAGGAACCGGGAATAAACTGTGAACCTCAAATCTGAACAAAAATGTTAGTATACATTTCAATGTTAGATACGTAGATCGTGATTTTCTACTTGGTGTAAGTTTATCTAACCTAACTCACTTATTTCCGCATTAGGCTACCATATATCGCAGGCAAATTATTAGATATTATACAAAGGTACAAGACAAACACAATACACATACACACACAGACGCAGGTGTAAGTAGGTACCTGTGCCTATGTTTTTTTTTTTACTGAAAAGTGATTTCACAATGCACCTTATATAGAAAAGTAATCAAAAATGTTTTGTCTATCAAGTAATACATATTATTTTTAGCCAAGTGAAATATTTTAATATTTATTGATGAAGATTTTTTGATTACCTAACACCGAAATAATGTCGATGACAATTTTGAAGACTAAAATGTTGTGCCTACTGTTACCACCTCTATCATTGACAAAAATATGTAAACCAATGATTGTTATCAGTGCGAGCGAAGCGAGCCCTAACACTATCCCACAACCTGAGCACTTTTGTGGTGCACTTTACTGAAAAACTATCACGCCTATCGATTTGTGCTTTAACATAGTAATTTAAATTCACATGTAGATGTGTTGTCAGTAAAAAAAAAACATTTTATTACCATTAAAAATAAACTGGCCAAGTGCGAGTCGGACGCATGAACCCTAAGTGTGCGAGTCCAACCAGGCCTGTCGCACTCCGCGCTGTAGCTATGAAAGTACTTCCGCGCACCCTCTCGGGTCCATGTTCAGTCAGTTAAGTGTCACGCGCGCTCTCAATCGGCCGCGCGCCTTACTTGTACCTACCTCATTATTATATTCCTTGCTTACGATATTAACATACAAAAATATTATTCAGTATGTCTAAACGAAGGGCTACAAAGCATTGCGTAGCATACGTTTATACATACTTATACGTTTTTATATACTCCTTTTCAAATTGAACGTAGAACATTATTTTCTACCGACTTTCCAAACAGAAGAAGGTTCTTAATTCGTCTGTGTGTATGTTACGCGATTACTCCGTCAATTGTGAACCGATTTGAATGATTTATTTTTTTAATCGGTAGAGTTCGTTGCCGAGGTGGTACCATTGTAATTTCGTCGAGATCTGATGAGGGTCTCCAGAGATATGACGATAAAAGTCTCAAACCTGCAACCGAAACTGACTCGCGCGGCATGGAAGTCGGTTGTTTTAGTTTTAACTATCTTAATTAAACTATCACATAAACTATCTTAATTAAAGTATAACTGTAGTACTTTTATCCTACCTCGACATTAAACATGAATGTAGCACTTTAAATATACTCATTACATTGTTCTACCTTAAAATATTCTGCTACCAATTAAAGGCTTCAATAAGTTATCTTATAACATTCAACCCTATAGGAGAGGCCGCGAGTTATTCAGACTCGCTGTGCGGACTTACGGTGCATTTCACTGTGCGCAACACGCGGTTCATAGTTACTATTAGTTGATACTGTGACGCAAATTCAAGATCGCACTCGAGGCGTGAAGCGCATTTTGAACGTTACCGACGTTATAACTAGGTTTAATCTCGCCTTTTTGCTCTCAGGGAGTGCAATTTCTGTACTTGTACTATTAATTATTCTGTGGTCCAACGCACAATATATATCGCATATACTATATATACTCGCATATACTATACTATAGGTTTTGGGTCGAAAACCTATAGGGTACTTCCCGTTGATCTAGAATCATGAAATTTGGCAAGAAGCAGCACAAATAAAGGAAAAATTCCAAAAAATAAAAAAATGTTTAAAATTAAAGGGTGTGCCCATTCATATAATTTCGCCAATTAAAATAGGCCTCTGAGTTATATGAGCGCTCATACAATTTAGAGGTCTCAGTGGGCGAGTCCAACTCGACTTAGCCGGTTTTTTAATGGGGTCCCCATTTCCTTTAATTTTTATTTTATTCTGTTTTTAGTATTTATTGTTATAACGGCAACAGAAATACATCATCTGTGAAAATTTCTAACTATCACGGTTCATGAGATACAGCCTGGAGACAGGCGGACGGACAGACAGACAGACAGACAGACGGACAGCGGAATCTCAGTAATAGGGTTCCGTTGGTACCCTTTGGGTTCGGAACCCTAAAAATGAAGATTAACAATACAGGGTGTTTGGTACATGGACCGACAGGATTTTTTGGGGGGTGGGGGGGGGGGAGTCATGCGCTAGATTTCCCCGCCGGGCCCGATGTCCCAAGTGTCACGCCTTGACATTCCTAAGACCTTTGATCGGATTTGGCATGGGGCCCTTTTCGCTAAACTGCCGTCGTACGGCCTGCCTGATAGACTCTGTGCGTAGGTAGGCAATTTTGTGCATGGTCGCAGTATAAAGACCGTTGTAAACGGTGTTTGTTCTGAGACCATGCCAATTAATGTCGGCATACACAAGGGTCTGTCTCATCAGCCATGCTTTTTATCCTGCATATCAACGATTTATTACAAATCAGTGATATTCATTGCTATGCGGATGATAGCACGGGTGATGCCAAATATTTAGGCCGTATAAATATCCCTAGGTCGGAAGTCGATGAAAAGAGGACGGAGCTCGTTGCACAGGTTGAGTGCTCTCTCGACAGAGCATCAAGCTGGGGATCACAAAATCTTGTGAAATTCAACCCCACAAAAACGCAAGCTATCGCATTTACCACAAAAAAGAGTCCATTCAATGTAGCTCCAAAGTTCCAGAGTATTCCCTTCATCTTGTCCAAGACAATCAGCATATTAGGTATCGACAATGGATATAGTAGCTATAGCTATCATAGCTAAAGTCACAGCTAAAAAACTCGGTGTACTAAATTTGCAGTACTTCACGCCGAGTCAACAACTTTTGCCTTACAAAGCGCAGATTCGGCCGCAAATGGCGTACTGCTCGCATCTCTGGAATGGTGCACCGAAGTATCAGCTGCGACCACTAGACAGAGAAGAGCTATTAGAGTAGTCGATGACGCGATGCTGACTAAGACACTTGAACCGTTGAGTCTTCGTCGCGATGTTGATTCGCTTCTATTTTATAGATATTATCATGGGGATTGCTCTGAATGCTCTGATGAGCTCTTTGATGTGATCCCACCCTCTCGATTTTACCACAGGAACTCGCGTATTCTTGAGGGCTCACCCTCATATTATAGACACGTGGTCCTCCCACACAACGCGTTTTAAGCGTTTGTTCTTTCCGCGTACGTGCGAGATGTAGAATAAACTTCCTTCCGATGTTTTCCCGCAGAAGGTTGATCTGAGTTGCTTCAAAAGGAGAGTTAACAGATTCCTCTTTCAAAAGAGCTGATAACGCACCAGTATTGCTCCTGGTATTGCAGGTGTTAATACGCGGCGGTAACCACTACCATCAGGTTGCATGCTTGTTTGCTTCTCTATATTTATTTAAAAAAAACTGGTGACGCAAATGACGATAGCAAAGAAAGTCAAGAGATTATGACAGCGTTGAAAAGTATGAAATCGGGTAAGGCATGACAGGATTTCGGTCGAGATGCTGAGGGCTGGATAAGGTGTGGAAGCAAGTCAGCTGTATCGCCTTTTTTGTAAATATTTATTTCATTGTTTAAAAAAAAATCTTGTATCTTTTAATTTTTTTTTATTATTCCTCTTGAACCTTATAAGAAAAAAGGCTAACAAATTACTTTAGTGTTATAAATAGTCGTTATCTAATACTATAAGAATCTTTGTCCTGACATACTGACTGACTCACTGACTCACTGACTCACTGACTCACTGACTCACTGACAGACAAAGCACAGCCTAAACCGCTGGTCGTAGAGACTTGAAATTTGGAGGGTATATTTGTCTTAGTACGTAAGGGTGTACTAAGAAAGGATTTTCCAAAATTTACCCCTTAAGGGGATGAAATGGGGGTTCAAAGTTTGTATGGAGAAACAAGATTAGATCGTCTTTTCTATCCGAAACTTCACATAAGTGCTTCAATAAAAAAATAAGTAAAGACGTGTTTCAGGTTTTTTTGGAATTCCACCCCTAAGAGGGTGAAATGGGGTAATAAAGTGTAAAATCAATATTGTTTCGGATTGCGCTGAAATTTGGCATGCAAATAGTTATTACGACGTTAGTTCCCACTGAGAAAGGATTTTCCAAAATTAACCCTCGAAGGGGATGAAACGGGGGTTCAAAGTTTGTATGGAGAAACAAGATTAGATAGTCTTTTCTATCTGAAACTCCACACAAGTGCTTCAGTAAAAAAATAAGTAAACACGTGTTTCAGGTTTTTTTTAATTCCACCCCTAAGAGGGTGAAATTGGGTAATAAAGTGTGAAAATCAATATTGTTTCGGATTGCGCTGAAATTTGGCATGCAGATAGTTATTACGACGTTAGTTCCCACTGAGAAAGGATTTTCCAAAATTAACCCTTGAAGGGGATGAAACGGGGGTTCAAAGTTTGTATGGAGAAACAAGATTAGATAGTCTTTTCTATCTGAAACTCCACACAAGTGCTTCAGTAAAAAAATAAGTAAACACGTGTTTCAGGTTTTTTTTAATTCCACCCCTAAGAGGGTGAAATTGGGTAATAAAGTGTGAAAATCAATATTGTTTCGGATTGCGCTGAAATTTGGCATGCAGATAGTTATTACGACGTTAGTTCCCACTGAGAAAGGATTTTCCAAAATTAACCCTTGAAGGGGATGAAACGGGGGTTCAAAGTTTGTATGGAGAAACAAGATTAGATAGTCTTTTCTACCCGAAACTCCACACAAGTGCTTCAGTAAAAAAATAAGTAAACACGTGTATCAGGTTTTTTTGAAATTCCACCCTTAAGAGGGTGAAATGGGGTAATAAAGTGTAAAATCAATATTGTTTCGGATTACGCTGAAATTTGGCATGCAGATAGTTATTACGACGTTAATTCCCTCTAAGAAAGGATTTTCCAAAATTAACCCTCTAAGGGGATGAAACGGGGGTTCAAAGTTTATATGGAGAAACAAGATTAGATAGGCTTTTCTATCCGAAACTTCACACAAGTGCTTCAGTAAAAAAATAAGTAAACACGTGTTTCAGGTTTTTTTGTAATTCTACCCCTAAGAGGGTGAAATGGGGTAATAAAGTGTAAAATCAATATTGTTTCAGATTGCGCTGAAATTTGGCATGCAGATAGTTATTACGACGTTAGATCCCTCTTTGAAAGGATTTCCCAAAATTAACCCTCAAAGGGGATGAAACGGGGGTTGAAAGTTTGTATGGAGAAACAAGATTAGATCGTCTTTTCTATCCGAAACTTCACATAAGTGCTTCAGTAAAAAAATAAGTAAAGACGTGTTTCAGGTTTTTTTGTAATTCCACCCCTAAGAGGGTGAAATGGGGTAATAAAGTGTAAAAATCAATATTGTTTCGGATTGCGCTGAAATTTGGCATGCAGATAGTTATTAATTACGACGTTAGTTCCCTCTGAGAAAGGTTTTCCAAAATTCATCCCTGAAGAGGATGAAGCGAGGGTTCAAAGTTTGTATGGAGAAACAAGAATTGATTGTCTCTTATATTCGAAACTTCACACAAGTAGTTTAGTAAATAAATGAGTAAATACGTGTTTCAGGCTTTTTGAAATTCTATTCCTAAAAGGGTTAAGTGGAGTAACAATGTCTGAAATCAATATTGTTTCGGATTGCGCTGATATTTTGCATCCAGATAGAAATTTTGACGTAGGTATCCGCTGAGAAAGGATTTTTCAAAATTCACTCTTCAAGGGATGAAGCGGGGGCTCAAATTTTGGATAGTCATTTTATTCGACATTTCACACAAGTACTTCTGTAAATAAATAAGTAAATACGAGTTTCAGACTTTTTCAAAATGCCACCCTAAAGAGTGAACTGGGGTAAAAAAGTCTGAAAATCAATATAGTTTCGGATTGCGCTTTATTGGGTTTTCGGGTTTTAAAAATATGAATCCTGATTTGTCTTAGTCACGCGATAACATGAAAACAGGTGAACCAATTTGGCTAATTTTTATTTGATGTCTTTAATGATAGAATCGTTTTTACAAAAGAAAAAATTTTAAGTAAATAAAAGGAGTTTTTAACGCGGGCGTAGCCGCGGGGGACTTCTAGTTTTAATATATACCGAAAAATTGTTGAGATCTCGAAAATATCGAAAATACCGGAATACCGGTATTTATCAGAAGTCAGCACCGAAAATACCGGTTTTGAAAAAATGGTTCGATATTGCGACCCCTACTCCACACCTTATGCATGCACGACACCTTTTTCTGATTTCTGTGGTAGTGGTTAATAGCAGCATTTCCTCTTGCATTTTTACGAATGCGGTGTTTATTCGTTCCACTAAAATTTCTTTTGTGGGCACCTCTGTCGCATAAACTAATTTTTTTGCACGTCCCCATATGTAGAAATCAAATGTTGTAATTTTAATGTAATAAAAACAAGATAACACAAAAAAACGTATTTTCATTATCATGACCCTAAGCAACGAAGTATCTCTTAGGTCGACCCCTGATGTATTATTTCTGCCATGTAGCATATCGTTGGAAAGGCTAATAACTAAAGAACTTTTTAAAAGAAAGTAAATTTCAAAATGACTTTTAGTTTTTTTTTCAATGAATTTAGAAGTTGTCACATTTCATAACATTTACACCGATTTACCACTTTGAAAGCTCAGAAGTTTTTTTGTTGATATTAATCGTAACAGGTAATGATTTATTTAGAATAAGAAAACATTGTAGAATACAAGCATAGTTTATTTTGTGGTATTATAACCACACACAAAAAAGTTATGACGATTTAAAGACAAGATTTCGGGGGGTTTAAAAAAAACTTTAAAAAAAAATATCTAAACTACCGTGACACTTGGGACATCGGGCCCGGCGGGGAAATCTAGCGCATGACCCCCCCCCCCCCCCCCCACCCCCCAAAAAATCCTGTCGTCCATGTACCAAACACCCTGTATATATAGATAGAATATTATTGTACTACTAACGCCATCCGTTAGAAGAACAAAAAATTAACTTCGCTGCGAACATATTGTTTGGTTACTAACGCCATCTGTTGGGACTCTAAAGAATTTACATCTGTCATCCAAATGACGTCTGGTTAGTCTGGTATCAGTGTGCCATATGTGGCAGATTTCTGCCATTTAGGCAGATTTGGGACCTACATTTTAACTCTGTGATTCCATAATTAAGATAGTTTAAAAACTAAAACAACCGACTTCAATGCCCTGCGAGTCAATTTCAGTAGCAAGTTTGAGACGTTTATCGTCATATCTCAGGAGATAATTATCAGATCTCGATGAAATTACAATGGGACTACCTCGGAAACGTACTCTGCCGATTACAAAAGAATCATACGAATCGGTTCACAATTGACGGAGTAATCGCGTAATAACATACATACAAAAAAAAAGAAAAAAAACATACAGACGAATTGAAAACCTCCTTCTTTTTGGAAGTCGGTTGAAAATGTGTCAGATTTCAAGGATTTTTATACATTTTTCTACATAAATATTTTTTTTACATAAATAGAATTATGACAATTTTCTGTTTCTATTTAAAGTATAACATTTTTATTATGTATTTATTTGCTTGGAAATTTGTAATAAATTTGAATGAGAAGGTAAACTTTATTTTTATGACTATTTAGTATACCATTCAATAATATGATGGAAAATTTTATGCATTTATTGGAGTGGTTGGTTTGGCAGATTTTTTTGCCATTTCGGGCAGATTCGCCCGTTAATATTTAAAATAAACTGCTTTAAAAATTATTACAAGGCAGAAAAACTACGCGAGCCCTCACAAAGCTCGGCTTTTAGCTGGTATTTAATTCATATATAAGTAGTTCCTTTCAAAGCGGTTTTCACTAATGGTTTTGACCTTTTGAACTATAAAATACGCACGAATATGCAATGATTTATATGAAAGCCAGACAAATTGCAGAAAACTACCAACTTTTAATACTTTTTCCTATGTTGTACAATATTTAGTTTTAAAAGTTCCCTTTGTAGCTTACAGCTCCTTGTATTCGACCAAAAAACAACACCGGTTGCCAGAAAATATTTTCACTCCCACCTATTTTTTATTACATTTCTGTGTGACTTCAAAAGCTCGTTTTATTGCTTTTGCATATATTTTTACGTTCAATAATTGGATATGCGTGAAATTGCGTAAACGAAGTTTACTGAGAACGAACGTAAAAGTTCTGGAGCTAGTAAGTACCTTCCTTCACTTAATTTACTGCCATCTTTTATCGTAGATTTTGAACGTGGAAGATTGAATTGAATTATATCGTATATATAAATAGTCGGGATAAATATGTAGGTAATTAAATAATATAACACAGTGCCGAGTTTCATGTAGTCGAAACGAAATATTTGCTACATTTTGGGCACTAACTTGATTTCCATGCCGCGTGAGTCAGCTTCAGTAGCAAGTTTGAGAAGTTTATCGTCATATCTCTGGAGATACTCAGATCTTGATAAAATTTAAATGAAACCACTTTGAAGATAAATCCTACCTACGTAAATGGCGGAGTAATCGGGTAAAAAACGTACAAAAAAAACCATACAGACGAATTGAGAACCTCCTCCTATTTGGATTTTTTATACAGAAGAAAAATGCTTGATGTCTTGAACCAAACATGGGGGTCTCTTAGATAGTCTATGGAATCCATATCGATGGTTTTAATATGGACCATACAACACATATATTACTCAACACGTATATGACGTCTGAAATTTGATAGGAACTATTTACCACGGATGAGTAGAGTCTATTCTACGTGCTATTTACCATTTTTACCCACGACGGAACGAGACTGTATATGCGTTTGAGGTGAGAGGATGTTTGTCGTGTGTGCAAATCCATGTTTCCATTTTCTCCAAAACTTCTAGTCCGATTTTGATGCAGTTTTCAGTTATGGGTTCGGATGTAATTGGTGCATGTTTTTAAATAGGTGTTACGGTGACAACTAACCAGGGGGCGCTACAGTAATCATTTGTTGGTGCAAATCGATTTTGCCATTTTTCTTCAAAACGATTAGTGAGATTTTGATGCAGTTTTCAGTTATGGGTTCGTGTTTGATTAGTGCATGTTCTTAAATAGGTGTTACGGTGTCAACACACCAGGGGGCGCTACATTAAACATTTGTTTGTGCAAATACATGTTGCCATTTTTCTCCAAAACTAGTTCGATTTTGTCTTTTAACGGTTCGTAATTAATCAGTGGTGGTTCTTAGATAGATGTTATGATGTTAATTTTCTATAGGACATAGTAGTGGGTGTTTATTAAAAATTTTAATTTGGTTACTTGTCTTTTGAAGATGTCGTAGTAAAAACCAAATAACTCAAATGGAAGAGTGGATAGGCCACTTGATGTGAGAGAATAATAATAAATTGACAAGAGATATAACAGAATGGATCCCTATATTCCAAACAAAGAGAAAAAGAGGAAGAAGACAAAGAAAACGTTGGTCAGATGATATCAAATAGATTATGGGTCCACTATGGTATAGAACAACTTAAATAAGAAAAGACTGGGAAGAGCTGGCGAAGGCGTTCGTGTCGCAAAGAAAAGACACGCCCAGTAACCAATATTTTTTTTCTCAATTTAATTAACTCAACTTATTAGATGTTATAGCACTGCGTGACCTAAACCCGCACTTTAGGTACGCTTTTTCGTGACTTAAATAGTCGGCGTTTAGCACTCTCGGGTGCTAACTTCACGCCGTGCAATAATCGACTACTTAAGTTACACGTATCGTAATATACTATTTTAACAGTTTACAAAATTATTCATATATGAAAATCTTCTATCTAAATATATAAAATCCAAAGTCTTGACTGACTGACTGACTGAGATATGAACGCACAGCTTAAACCGGTGGTCCTAGGGACATGAAATTTGGAGGGAGTGTTCTTTGTGAAGTGAAAGCATCCACTAAGATAGGTTTTTTCGAAATTCCACCCCTAAATGGGTGAAATGAAGGGTTGAACTTTCTATGAAACTTTTTATTCTCTGGGTCAATTGTCTCGAAATTTTGTATACTGTTTAATTAAAATAGTGAGTTACGGGTATCACAGTTTTCCAAAATCATCCCCCACGCGTTTTTCTGACCTGAATTACTGCCTGATATATTAACGCACTGCCTATAAACTATGCCCATGATCCTAGAGACATGATATTTGGAGGGTGAGTAAGTACTTTGTGAAGTGCAAGTATCCACTAGTAGTAAGAAATAGTTTTTCGAAATTCCACCCCTAAGAGAGTAATGATGTAAGATTACATTTTCTGTGAAATTTTTTATTCTCTGAGTCGCTAGATTATCTGGAAAATTGATACATATACTCTTTAATTAAAATTATGAGACACGTGTATCACAGTTTTTCCAACAGTTTGTCTGACTAATATATCAATGCACTACCTAAACCGCTGGTTCTAGAGACATGAAATTTGGAGAATGTGTTCTTTGTAATATGTAGGTATCCACTAAGAATCGGTTTTTCAAAATTCCACCCCTAAGACGACGGTATGAGCGGTTCAATTTTCAGTGAAACTTTTTATGCTCAGGGTCGCTCGATCGACTTGAAAATTCGTACACATACTCTTCAATTAAAGAGACACGTGTATCACAGTTTTTTTAAAATCATCCCTGACACATTAGTTTTTGTATGAAATAAAATTAAAAACAATTAAACCAACTATTCTTTGACTACCCCGACTTTATCGAACTACCATTTCGAAGTTTACTTTCAAAGTCTGCTTTGTCATGATCATAAATACTTAAATCTTAAGGCCAAACTCTTAATTTAACAGGCGCAGGTAGACTTGGAACTGCTTTTCACACTCGTCGGTTATATATGGTCTGCTCCAAACTAAGCTCACGGAGTAGCATTTTGTCAGTTTGTAATTTGTATATTCAATTTATAGGAAGTGAGAGCGCATATAATACTCGTATTTGTTTCTGAAGAAATATTTGTAATTTGTTTCCTGTAGGCCACGCGAGCGAAGCCGCGGGCAGATGCTAGTGTTGGCAATAAAGGCTTAATAATAATAATAATTTGCCTAACTCTTAAAACCCTAGGGTTAAGATTGATACCCACCCTCACTCGACTTCCGGTGAAGCTGAATACGAATAACTTTAAGTAGTCCGAAAAATAAAAACCTGAAACATTAAACTACTGAATGAAATCATATAAACAACTTCAAAAAAGATTTCTCAGGCGATTCTGATGGCACCGAAGCCTTCTTAAAACCGTTTCGTACAAAGCCTTTATGTACCCGGATTATACCTGTCCCGGAGAAAGCTGATTTCTAAGAGGGTATACCTAAAAACCGTATAATGCTAATGGATTAAACATGTCAATACCGTCTTATGCGGGATCTTAGGACGTCGTTGATGCGTAAAACCATAAGATAATATGCTTACGCTCTAGGTTAATACCAGTAGTCCAAGAAGTAGAAAATCCTATTTAAAATCATGTACCTATATACTTAATAATATATACTAAACTACCAGTGGTTAGTTAGATGGAACACTGGTAGAAGATGGAACAATGGGCATGTCACCAACTGGTTTGCACTTTCGATATAATGTTCGGTGCTCGCCAGCATGGAAGACAGGTGAGTGTACGGAATACATTACTTTACTTTATTTTTGCAACTTAGCACATTTGACAACAACTGACTAACTTTGAGTAAGTACGCTTTGACGCGCCGCGGGCACAGAAAAGCCGCGGGCTCGCGACAGACACACGCGGACGAGAGAGAATCGCCATGCACTATTACTGTAATCTGTGTCTATTCATACAGAGTGTATTACTGTATTAGTGTACAGTGTGTACTTACAACTTTTGCTACTTTAATCCATTTTGTACGGTCTTAACTAGGATCGTACATTGAGATAGTTGCGCTACTTATATGGAACATGGTCAATTGTACTGACGGCTCTGTGTCTCATTTTCGTCTATTTCCAAACAAGCATGTTTCCATCTTAGAGTGTAACATACCTATCAGGTAACATAATAAGTGGTCAATTGCTTGTGTAATATATAAAAATAATTGTGTTACAGTGTGTGTGTGTATACTTAATTACTTATGTACATCGATATATATAAAAAAGGGAGATTAAGGTACCCTGCTCCTCAACGTGGACCGTATGAATTAGGTTCGCGAACCTAATTTCACCTTAGTCACAATCGAACTGGTGTTTGTGTAACACATACAGAATTACAATGTGCAATTATTGCAGATCCATTTAAATAATTAAATGCCTTCCTCTGTTCTTCATGCACATCAAGCTCGACATTAGAAATTCGTGTTTATACTTTTTATGTAGTTGTTTCTAGATCCATCCATTAGAGTGAGTACCGCATCTTCCTATTTCTATATGGAGTTCAAAAATTTTGTCGCGCAATATAACACTAACTCTCAGCCCTTTTTCCCTAATGAGCCATAAGAAGAAAAACTTAAAAAATCTACAAGTTAAAACACGGCAATGATAATGAAATTACCGTGGTTAAACCGATGACAAAATTTCTATGCTACTAATGGGATGTTCCGATAATTGCGATATAGCCGACGACGGCCAGACCTTCGTTATTTTATAAAAAGCTGAAAGTTTTTCTGTGCATGTCACCTATACAGGTAAGCACGACCAGCTACTATAGAGTTTAGGATGTGGTTACTTGGGCAGGTATCAGGTAGTAAAGGTGTATAATATAGTACCTTAAATTCGTTAAAGTATAAAGCTCAATTTTTTTTATATTTTCTTCGGGATTTCTTTAGAAATCTCATCATCCATTGCTGGAGACTTATGACAGTTGCTACCCCCTGCCAGACACCTCACAATTTGGTATGAACCAGTCGGTACAAATACTACTGCGCTATCTGATCGCCTCTTAGATCGGGCACGAAGGACGCTGCGGTGTGTCCGTACCTTTAGGGTGCAGCTAGGCACCCATCATTGCCCCCGTGATGGGGAGGCAGCGGTGCATGTAAATAAAAGAATATATTTGCACCAGAAAAAATACAGTTGGATTCACTTAGTTTAGTTGCACGTAATGTTTATTTTAGTTTCGTTTTTACTTGTAAAATAATCACTAACGAATTTATGATGTTGAAAATCTTTTTGTTTATGAAAATTATCATGAGAATAACACATATAATTATTTAAAACGGCTTTACACTTGCGGGTTAAGATGTCGAAATTACTCCGACACGTTTCGGTTCGGACATCTTAACCCGTGAGTGTAAAGCCGTTCTAAATAATTAAGTATATGTTGAAAGTCTTGATTGAATAACCAATATGAGTTCATATTTAACTCAATCTTCAGTATACGCAGAACAGATAAAGCTTTATGTTTCTTTGAAGTGTCTCACACTTTATATTTTTGTAAATTGTTAAACACAATCCAAAATTTCATCGTACCGACGGGACTCGAACCCGCACCCCCGGATTACACGTCCAGGTGCTCTGCCAATTAAGCCACGGTTCGATACATCGATACGACGAAATTAGTGGATTGCATTTGTTAACCCAATTATGCATTGGTGGCGCCATCTATGACTACTTATTACGTAAGTTAATCATTCGGAAGAAATCATTACAGTTTTCAAATCCGACGAGAGATGTTGCACTGCGTAAATCAAATATTATGTTTCTTTGAAGTGTCTCACACTTTATATTTTTGTAAATTGTTAAACACAATCCAAAATTTCATCGTACCGACGGGACTCGAACCCGCACCCCCGGATTACACGTCCAGGTGCTCTGCCAATTAAGCCACGGTTCGATACATCGATACGACGAAATTAGTGGATTGCATTTGTTAACCCAATTATGCATTGGTGGCGCCATCTATGACTACTTATTACGTAAGTTAATCATTCGGAAGAAATCATTACAGTTTTCAGATAAAGCTTTATTGTGACATAATACCTCACGCGTAGCTTTAATGTTTTCTTCGTAATACCAGAATAATGTCATCATTTTCTTTCTCAACACGGCTTCCCACTTCTCGGCTAAATCAAGACCCACAATACATTACCTGTCCTTTATTTTATCTACCGTACATTTTTTCAATTACGTAAAAGCTCATGCGAAACCCCGCAAATGTACTCATTCCAAGAATGAATGACTGATACAAAAGCAATCTTCAAATAATTCCGTGTATAAGTCGACAACGGAGAATTATTTTCTTTTATAGGGCTGCTGCTTACATTATTATCAGATGCACCTATTGGACTGTTATGGACTGTTATTTCCTACATTACAGTGTCGGTTTTATGTGGTCCAAACAAAAACCTTCGACGCAGGAGTCGATGGGCTCCCAAAGGACCATGTGAGTTCAGCGAAATGTTACAGTTTTTTGAGACAATTGCATTCTTCTTTTTTATCTTTTTCCTGACGTAGGACAAAGAAGCGTCTTCGCCCCGTCGCACCAAGTTTCGCGATGCAAAACATACCTATAAAAAGCATACCTATATAATGTTTTGTTGCATCGAGACCTCTGATTTTGGTTGTGAATGTGAACAATTTATAAGTTTTTCAAAGTAATTTATAGTTTCTATCTCGCTCTGACTCGGTACGTTCTAAAGAAAATAAAATGTGTGGACTTCTATCTGTAAAGGCGTGGTAAAAACGATCCACATCCATGCAACACTTATTAATTCTTGGAACCAATGCCAGCCCTACCCTACCTACGAAACAATATGATTTCCCTCGTAGACAGTAACGAGATGATGTCATTGCTGTTACTACCTTGCTCGCTTACTCACGCATACATAACAAACTTGCGGAAACAATTAACGATCAATGTATCGACATCATGTATGCCGTTTGTACGGTTTGTATACATTTTTTGCAGCAGTACCTATTAAATAGTAGTTTTTGTATGATAGTTTAACAGGATAGATATAGTAACAAGATGATGTGATTGTAGTACCTTGCTCGCTTGATGTCTAAAGGTTAAGGCTAATTATACTCACCCAGCACCCGACCCGCACCGCCTTGTCGTTTAGTGTTCACTCGTTGTCGACAAGTGGTCCACGGGTGGACGCCGCGTGGTCAACCAGTAAACGACGTGCTATCATGCATCGCAAGATTGGCATCCGCATTCCGCACTCCCCCGGATAGCGCGAGTCCAACCGGGTTTACACCGGGTGGTTTACTTCACTCGCCGTTCGTGCGTAAACAGCTTGCGAACGTGGCGATCCGAGTGCCTAGTGCGAGTTTTTTAAATTGGCTCACTCATTGGATCACGTTTACGTAAACGCAAATTTGTATGAAATTAAAAAGTGCCATCTAGTGTGCATTATTGGCAACATTTTATTTTCATACTAATCTGAGTATACGTAAACGTGATCAAGCAAGGAAATAAATCTAAAGAAACTCGCACTAGGCCCTCCGGTGACGTTACGGAGATGGTGTAGTGAGCGCAAAGTTAATGTAAAGACTGAATAGGTAATCCTTTTCCCTCCCTCTTAGGGGGGTGTGATCAACACACTCGGGGTAGATGCCATTTAAAGAATACTGACCGCACGAGGCGATGCGATGCGGGTCTGGTGCCGGGTTGGCATTGGCACAGAATAAACAATAGTACACATTGGTAACTGTAACCTATGTAGTACGGTTACTCCGTACTATAAAGGTCTGCATTTTTTTAACATTACATTAAGTATTTACATATGAACCTCACGTTATTTAAGCTCAAAAAATCCTAACTAAGTTTTTAACCGACTTCTAAAAAAGGAGGAGGTTTCTCAATTCGACCGTATATATATATATTTTTTTTTTTTTTTTTTTTTTATGTTTGTTCGCGGATAACTTCGTCGTTTATGAACCGATTTCGATTATTCTTTTTTTGTTCGAAAGGAGATATCCCAAGTGTGGTACCATGGTAATTTTATCGAGGTATGATAAGTATCTCCAGAGATATTGAGATAAACATCTCAAAATTGGTACTGAAAATGAATAGCGCGGCATTGAAGTCGGTTGTTTTTTAGTTTTTAAACGATATTATTCGGAAGAGCCGTTATCAATTTTATCGACGATCAGTATGTCGACATCGTATAACGCGATTATTTTTTCAAAAGATAACGAAGTTCTCAATTTGACTGTATATAGTTAGTTACCTCAGAACTCCATCATTTATATATACCTACTCCATTATCTAACGATTAGGAAAACTATTTTTTTTGTTTTGAAATAGTAGGCAAACTTCTCGTTTGGTCCAATTGTAATTTCATCGAGATCCAATGAGTATTTCCAAAGATATGGAGGTTAACAACTCAAACTTGGTACTGAAAATTACTAACATTGTTTGTAGTTGTGCAATTTGAAGTCGCTTTTTAGGGTTCCATACCCAAAGGGTAAAACGGGACCCTATTACTAAGACTCCGCTGTCCGTCTGTCTGTCTGTCTGTCTGTCTGTCACCAGGCTGTATCTCATGAACCGTGATAGTTAGACAGTTGAAATTTTCACAGATGATGTATTTCTGTTGCCGCTATAACAACAAATACCGTTACAATATATCGTTTAAAAACTAAAAAACAACTGACTTCAATGCCGCGCTATTCATTTTCAGTACCAATTTTGAGATGTTTATCTCAATATCTCTGGAGATACTTATCATACCTCGATAAAATTACCATGGTACCACACTTGGGATATCTCCTTTCGAACAAAAAAAAATAAATCGAAATCGGTTCATAAACGACGAAGTTATCCGCGAACAAACATAAAAAAAAAAAAAAATATATACGGTCGAATTGAGAAACCTCCTCCTTTTTTTGAAGTCGGTTAAAAAACAGAATAAAGTTAAAAATAATAGAGGGTCCCCATACAAGAAACGTGTTTTATCGGCATTTCACGCCATCTATGAACGCTTAGTTAGGTAAACGTCCCATAGATGGCGTTATATTGAAATGTCGATCTCTAACTCCTTTGTTAGACGTTAGATGGCGTTATAAGAAATAAAATGTTTATTAATTATTATTTTTTGCTGGCGAAAAATGATAGTGGTATTTTTTGCTCGATCTTATAAAATACTGTAGTGTGGTACGGAACCCTACTAGTGCGAGTCCGACTTGCACTTGGCCAGTTTATTTCATTTTGTAGACGACCTTAAAGCAGTTTATGGCATTTTTTTAATGATATGAGGCAACAGCACTGATTTAGATATATGTTACATATATATAGCATATATAGTATAGGTAATTAGGTATGCTGTTACGTAGGATTTCTTTTTTTTTATGGATTAATTTTTTAAATTTCTCTTATCCTCTAATCAATCATGTTACCAGGAACATAGTCAATCACAAAGTGAGTGAACAGTGAAAGTGAGACTTAAAAAAGTGAAAAACAATCAGAAGAACACTATCGAAAAACTTGACATTTAATATTAAAATAAAATGCCTGGAGGTTAAACGACATTAAGCCAAATATTGCCAACGCTGGTGGTAAAATATTTAGAATGTGGACGCCTAACTCTGTGGAGAAACGCGTGGTAGTCGGCAGAGTTCGTCCTACGTGGGCACGGAACCTTCCAGATGCAAGAGAAGATGAGGACAAGAACGACCAAGAAGGTGTAATGCCACATAGTGAACCCCCTTCACCTACGGAACACTGGGAACAGTCGAAGAAGGAGGATAAATATGATGTTTTTGGGAAGGTAAGTACCTTTCCTACCAATTTACTTATACTTTATTGTATGATCACTTAGGTATTATGTAGTTACGACACATGCACATGTTTAGGGCGTAGCTGTTCGCACGTGCCATAACCGGAAAAAGCATAATAACACTATCAATTAAGTATAGTTTTATAGCATTAACATTAAATTTATTATTTTCCCCGCCCTATGCTTCTTGCCCAGACTTCTGCAGGTAAGGACACCCGCAGCGTCCTGCGTGCGCAATCTAGGCGGTGATCAGATAGCGCAGTAGTATTTGTACCGACTGGTTCACACCAAACGCGATCAGAAAACAATTAAAAAGTACTGAGATCGCGCCCGCAGATCGCAGGACGCAGCGGTGTGGCCGTACCTTTCCTCTAATATGAGACAATAGCAGGAGTAGCAGGCTAGATTAGGACTGTAGCATGATGCCAAAAAATTGCTACTGCTGATCACTTATATTGGTACATAAGTAATAAATTATTTATCAACCTAATACAAAGCCAAGTAAAAGCACCGATTGCGTTTGTCCAAAATATCGAGATACTTACTTATTTACAATTTATCATAAAATACAAAGACAAGATGTCTCTAAAAATAAAACTTCATTTTCTGATGCCGGCTCAAGCACGTTGTTAATAAAAACGGCAGGTATAATATTTATGATGAAAATCTCAATAAGCCAGCGATATTAAAATGAGTGGTAAAGCCCTCAAAGGCTGCATTAAGTCTCTCTGTCTCTCTCTGTCGCTTGCTCTAATTGGTGCCTATCTTGCCATGAATATCAAATTACATTTTAGGTAGGTACTAAGTGAATTTGTGGTGTGATTTTTTCTGGATAAGTAGGTGATGGTGTCGAATGATGATAAGGAGTAAAATTTTGTATTTCACTTCACTTGGGTTACTTGGGTATAATCGATTTGTTATTGGGTTGAATTGATTTATCTTCACAGCACAGCAGGACAGCTATGTTCTACCTTGTACCTAAGCTCTAGATAAGATAAGTTTAAAGCTTTATGGTAGGTACTTAACTCTACCTTCCACAGACCTCACATTACGTACTAGTACTACTAAGTTGTAATCCCAGGTCTATGGTCAATACAGAAACATTTTTGACCGGCTTCCTTAGAACTACTTTCTCTGCTACACATAATTAGTGATCTGTGGAACCCTGACATTCGTTGCCGCACGTGGGAAAACGGGGAAACACCCCAAAATTGCAACTAAAAATGGCATTTTGATTTATTAAACTAAGTTCTACTAAAACGTGTTCAAGCGTCGATGTTGATCATGGTTTACGCGTACTTGATTTCACCACCTCACATCAGGTTCCATTTGATTGTGTTTACCAAAACCAAGATTTTATGCTAAGTACAATGGAACGTAAATGTCGTCATAGAGCTGTCGTATTAGATTGTTTTGGCATTATCGAACTGACATATTCATATTAACAAATTCGTTTCCGTGTCCGCGCATGGTATTATTTTTAATTCATTCCAGAATCGTGAATTTCGTATTTTAAAATGTAGCCCAAGGAATTAAAATATTTATAATTTTAATAACGTAATAACAAGACGTCTCGTCTTGTTATGCCTTGCACGGACACGGAAACGAACGCGCAATATACGAGTGACAGTGGCTGTAAACAGTGTAAGTACCTAAACGAGATCAAGAGCGATAAACGCCCAAACGCAGTAGTTCAGAATTAGAACTCGTTTTAACTGTAACCACGTTCAGTTTGTGGTGGCGAAATGCAAAATGCTGGTTTATTCTCAGTTAAAACACGTAAAGCAAGTTCAAGTCTACCTGATTGCGTTTATTTTCACTGGTGAAATGGGCCCTAAGAAGCGCTCTCCTATAACATAATTTCTATAGAGCTCATTGTTTTAATTTCCAGGTGATGCTGCTCGGTGACAGTGGCGTAGGGAAGACGTGCATGCTCGTCCGTTTCCGCGACGGCACTTTCTTGGCGGGAAACTACATATCGACCGTCGGCATCGACTTCCGGGTACACGGATGTCCTTTCCCTCGAATAAACTCCTTTGTGAAAGAAACTCTTTGTTCTGTGTTCCATATCTTTGTTAAAAAAAGTTTTAATAAAACATTTTGACCTCATGATTTTATGATGGTGACTGAAAGCAAAGGCCGATAAAAGTTCAGGGGGAAAACAGTGTCTTAGTTCGGAATTACCTACTCACTAAAGTTACAAAAGTTGATGCTAGAATTATTTTGTTTGGGTAATCTAAAGACACATTCTACCTACATACAACATGTTCCAAACATTGCCTTCCTTAGGTATTAAATGTATTAGGTAGATTTTTGGGACTCAAGCCGATAAGCCGATTTATCAACAAAAAATATTATATCTTCCGAACATAAAATAATTTGTTAATGCTTTGGAAGAATGATGGCTCGTTAATATGTCAATATTATTTAAATTCCGCAAAAAGGGTAATTAATGACCGTCAAGGGTTCAAGTTCAAATGGGCCAGTCAGCTCAAGTGATTATATTCTCTTTGAGTCAGCTGGCCGCGAGCGGTTGGGCCGCGCCGCGCTATTGGTGTTCGAAGCTTGCCGCGCTTTTTCCGTTCCCGCCCCCTTTATAACATGACAGCTGTGATTGAATCGGTTCCTCGAGTGAGTGATTTATTGTTTTTTTTTGTTTGTTGTTGCAAAGGCCCTCGTTTTTTTTTGTTTGCCAAGTTTTTGCACTTTGATTTATGGTAGCTGTCACTGGGTGGGAGTCATTCTGGATCACATTGTTCATTAACGAGTTGTGGAATAGGTAGGTACTCGTAAATGGGGTTGTAAAACATTTGTATGTTCTTACTGTTATACCTACCTACCCTACCTGGTGGATTGTTTTCCTTGTTAGTAGCACTGTGTGTGCCGAAATAGGCGCATACTTATAGTCCTACTAACATTAGACCATAACTTTCTGTTACCATAGAATATGGTTCTGCTTTAAGTTCATAGAGAAAGTATATTTAATACTCCATCCACGTTTAACTTATAATAAAATTCCTTAGGTACTTATATTTTATTGTATTGCTTGGTTTAGAAATAAACCGTATTTGTATCAAAATCCAATAAATTCAGATTTAAATTCTAAACTAAAAATTGTAAAGGCATTTAGATAAACACTGCGTTTGATGTTTGCGATTGCCCCATTTTTAGTATCATATAAAAAGTACTTCAGAAAACTTGTCATTTTTAATACAACTAGCGCCATCTGTCCACAGAATAAGGTGGTAACAGTAGACGGCATCAAGGTGAAGCTTCAGATTTGGGACACGGCAGGTCAAGAGCGCTTTCGTAGCGTAACACATGCTTACTACAGAGACGCACATGGTACGTTATTGTATTATTCCTACTTGTTAATCTTTGGTTAGTTTTCGTTACTAATTACTAATATTATTTACAAAGCATGCTGTTTACATATCGTAATTTTGAACAAACTAGGTAGGTAACTTGTTATAAAGCAAGAAGACAGGCTGCGCCATCTATGGTTTACACCTGGAACTCAAACTGATAGTATGTTGATAAGCAGCTTGAGTGCCGCAGTCGAAATGACATAAAACGTAAAATGGTCCAGCCAAAGAATTCCAATTTGTCATCTCTGTCGTGGAAAAAAACTTCATTTCCAATTGTCACCATCTGCACTACGAGAGAAGTGACTGACGAGAAAATATAATAGGTGTTAGTTTTATTTTATATTCTGGTAGGTATGTTAGGTACCTAATTTTGACCAGTTAGATAAGTAAAGACAACAAAATTGACAACAAAATCGGCATATCAAACTTTTTAATGTAGGTTAGTTTTGTAATTAACTACTTGGGTACAAATATGAATCTTGGATAGGTGGTCACATTGACTTATATAGAAAGGTCTACTTTTTTAAATTGGCTTTACTGTTAAAAGGATGTTTAAATGTCTAAATTCTAATTAGGTAGCTTTATCATCATTACCTATTCTATTGACTAGGACGGATCCGTGATGGAAGCCATGCTCCACCACGAGGCGGCTTGAATCGAGACAGCGGCCTCGACCCGTTTCCTCACATCGACAGACCATGTCTGTCGTCTAACCGGATCACGCACACACGCCTATCACATTCACATGTGGAACTCGAGTTAGCTCGATCACACGACCACACTCGACTTCTCTCACAGATTATACAATAATCTGTACGTGCTTCAGTGCCGTGTACTCAAGAACTGCTTACATTTCATTCTGCCCTGGTACTTTTGTCTCATTGACCGTAAAAGATATCGTCTTTCTACAAAAAATGTGAGCGGCTGAGCGTGACTGAGGCTAGTTGGGTCGAGCATGACACAAAATGATTGGTCTCTCCTGATGAAGCACCTCAAAAATTACCAGTTTTTTAAAAGATAGTCTATGATATAATAAAGTGATCAGCCTGGAATAAGCGTAAGCACACTCAGTTGTTCTTTATTATATAGCACAGTGTGACCTAAACCCGCACTTTACGCACGCTTTTCCGTGACATAGTCGATTATTACACGCCGTTTAGCAAACGATTTATTGTATGAGCCCATCATATATTCACAGTAGGAATAGATATTGATACTCGAGCATATTTTACATCAGCTACTATAATTATTATTGCACGCCGTTTAGCAAACCGTTAACTTCGCGCCGTGCAATAATCGACTATTTGACGGAAAAGCGTAGCGTAAAGTGCGGGTTTATGTCACACTGCTATGCTATCTAAAAATAATATACGATACTCGTGACTTAAGTTGTCGTATTATTGCACGGCGTAGCACCCTCGCTGCGCTCGGTTGCTAACTTCACGCCATGAAATAATCGACTACTTAAGTCACACAAAATTGTACATGTAAACAGACAGAAAAAAACTGTTTCTCAAATTTATAATAATTTGAAAAAAAAAATGTCTCTGGCTTCCGTATTTTATTATCCAGTCAGCTTATATTTATTTATTTATTTATTTGGCCAACCAATAATAGTTACATTCTTACATTGTTATAAAACTAGCGTAACACAATATTTATGCACTATTTGTTAAGGTAAGCATCATATGCTTTAACAAAATATATTATTAGTAATTATGTAGTAACATGCAAAATTTAAAAAAAAAAAAAAAAATTAGAGTAAAAGTTGTTGCTGTCTCAAAGTGTTTTTGAAAGTGTGGAGTGTATCCCCAAAAACATCAATAAATTTACATTTCTCATTAATTGGGTTACACATTCTAGCTACAGGAGAGTTCGAACCTAGTTACTGTCCTACGAAATGGAGGAGCAAACGGAGTAAGTTGTTTTTCGAGGGTACCTATAAGGTACTTTTAATTTGAACTTAGATATCAGAACATTCGATGTCAAAATTAAAAATTTAAAAATTATATTGACTAAATATTAAAATGAAGGTCCAAATAATTATAGGTAATGAGTTAGTTATTACTTGATATTCACATAATGATGTAAATATGATGTCCGCGTCTGTCCATACTTTATACCTACACTTGTTTTTTATTTTAGGAATCGCTAAAGGTAGTAAGTCAATGATTTTATAGTTGTGTTATCTATCATGTGGCCCACCAACATGACGAAAAAAGTCTATAAATATATAAAGTCTATAAAAAAGGATTCTGCGACCAAATAACTCACTAGAATGAATTTAAAATTAGTCTTTCGGATACAATTAATGTATGTTATAATACTAGCGCATATAGACACCTGCCCCCTGATTTTCAATCATTCGAAAGTCAATTCGGATTCGGAAGCGTAATTTTGAATTTCGAATACTATTTATTATTCCGTGAGCTATTTAGTAGCGGAAACCTTTCCGACTAGAATTACAGATTTTTTCGTATTAAAATATCAAAAGTTATGGATTAGAACATTGTAAATTGCAAAGATCTGAGTAGAAGGAAACGCAGTTTCCGAATCCGGATTTGCTTTTGAATGATTGAAAATCAGGGGGCTGCAATACCAGAGGCATGCCGGGACGTTGCCTGTTCTTTCGAAAGAGGAATCTGTTAGCTATATGGAAATACCATATTGACTCAAATCAATGTTCGTTACAGCACTCCTCTTGCTATACGACGTGACAAACAAAATCAGCTTCGACAACATCCGAGCGTGGCTGGGAGAGATTCGGGAATACGCGCAAGATGATGTTGTTATTATGCTTTTAGGTAAGTCCACAGAGGTTATTAATTATGAACTTCAAAGAAATGAAGTTAATATAATCATTTATTACTAACAACATTTTGTCGATTTTAAAATAAGAAGACATTGATGCTTAATAAATATATGAATCAGGGTCAGTGAGCTAAACTGACATTGTGAAACCATAGACCGTATCAAAACCGAATCAACGGACGACCTCACTCACCAAGATAATATTTTGTCGATGAGTAAGTATCGTCGAATTGCAACGTCACTCAGAGTTGTATTATGAAATATTTATATAGAGGCAACTCACCTTCAAATACGCCGTCGCATTTCAATATATACCAATATAATATATATAATATATATATATAATAATATACCAATGCACAAAACAAATTGGTTTATCTGAGGAACGGAAACGAAAAGATAGACGAGTTTTTATTGATAAAGTGGTAACGCAGTGAGATGTCTTTATAGGTTGAACTGATCCTTAGCCATCGATATGAATATACTTTAATAATAATTTGTAATCCAGAGACCCTTCACCAATAAATTACACAATATGTTAACTTTGTTACTCCAGTTGTATCACTACAATTCATTATATTAAGTACCTACTATGAATTTATATAGAAACACCACTGACCACATTAATTAAATTTTTTAACAGCAGTAGATATTAATAGTACAGTAAAATCACATACATACAATATACTTATGTATATTATGATACAGGAACAAATTTAATAGGTAGGTAGGTAACATAATTTAACAAAAGAACTAGGTACGAAGATAATAGTGGCAGAAATAAAGTTCGAAGAGTAACGAAATGAAGATTATATGTCGTAATTATTCATAAACCACATGCGAAAATATTCATTCATGTAATGCCTTTGATATTTTTAGACAGAATGCAGTTTTCAGAAATAAAAACAAGCGTATTAAAATTTTTCCTTTTCCTGGAAAAGAAGAGCCGAAGATCGGGCTCAGTGGTGCATCTTGGGAGAGGCTTACGTCCAGCAGTGGACTGACACAGGCTGGTGATGATGATGTATTAAAATATTAACGAAGGGTGGTGAACCTTCCTTACATAAGCTTCTGACTGGCATAAGATAAAAATTATATCTGAAATAAACGTGCGTTGGGGTTAAATTTCCATCATCAGACTTCTACAAATTCATCAACCTGCTCTTAAAAACATAGTGATATTGGGTAGCCAATAAATGTAAAAGTATACTAGCAACTTTTAGACAAGTATCACAAAGGAGCATGGTTCAGACTCGCCTTAAAATTAACACCATCGCCATAGTTATGCCGACTCAAATCCGAAAAGTGATAGTAGTATTCCATTCACAGGCAACAAATCCGATAGCGGCCTAGAACGCGCAGTGAGGAGGGAGGAAGGGCAACGTCTCGCAAGAGAGTACCAAGTCGCGTTTATGGAGACGTCAGCTAAAACCGGACTGAATGTGGAAGCTGCCTTTGCTCATGTGGCTCGTTCACTTGTGGCGAAAGCAAATCCCGTCGACCACACGAGGCTTGCGGTGCGCGCACAGCCTTCTCAGGAACATCGATCGTCGTGTCCGCCATGTTCTACGTAGATTCTAAATTCTAAATTGACGCCAATTTTGTTGGCTTTTCATGAAAGTCTCGCGAGTCCATGTGGTGTTTGGCGCTTCGAGCATTTTCCTAAATTGCAATTACCTTGGTAAATGCTCGAAGGTTTGGCGCTATATTTGCACAATAAAAGCAAATCGAAAACAGATTTGTTATACATTTCTATTACACAATCGACCACTTGGGTATTTTCTTAATTCATAATTACTTATTTGCATTAATAACTACTCATGTTCTTAAGTTGCAAAGATGTGTTGTAGAACACAACAAAAACTTACGTCACCTAAGTATCTAAACAACCTACCTATTTAGGCGCCAAAATGCAAATATTCACCAAATCGTCAAATTAAATTACATTTTGTAGCCCCATGTGTTCTCATTAAAACCATAAATGTAGGTATTATATCCCTTGGATATACCTCGAAATTATGTAATGTCAAAAAATCTATCGCCAATGATTGTAACTTTTTTAAATGTATACCGATTCTTAAACTTTGGACATAGTTTTATAAGATTTTTACAGGTATCACGAAGATCTTAGGTTTTTAATGGAAATACTTACGTGAACAAGTCAACAATCAATTTTGAAAATAGAATGCGCTTTGGACCAATGGAGTGGTAGCGAACAGTAAATTGTTTCATATGGATGAAAATCGATAGTGGTGCGCTTAGTGCGCTTATAATGAACTAAAGTGATAAATAAAAATTAATTAATAAAGTGTATAGTTTCATGTAATGATATTGTAACCCATTGTAATCTTTTAGAAAGTAAGATCAAAACTTATTAATAAGTAATTGTGAATGTATAATGTGCTCCTATGTTAGAATAAATCTTTTGTAGTTGTACTAAATTAAAAACATACCTATATTTTTTGTAAATGAACATCAGCATGGATATACTCATGGCTGGCCGCATATCATAAGTTTTTTTTCGTCAGAAAAATCCTGTCGCTCGCCTTCAGGTGTTGTTTTGGCCTAGACCCCGCATACTATCAGAATTCTGACGTGTCTGACGTCCGCTTCTGATGAGTCCCTAATGCCACCGATCAGAAGTCAAATTATTTCTGATCAAAACCTCGGAGCACGCGCTCTCTTCTTGTACCAGAAGAACTCGCAAACTTATCACAAATTCTAACCTAACCTAACGGCCATCGGCAAACTAAACTCAAACTCGCCGTAGACACAGAATAATGAATAGTACAAGTACCCGTTGAGAAGTTTCTGATAGACCGTATGATGCGTGTTGTGGTACCGGCGGACGTCAGAAATATCCTGACAGAAAAATCTTATATTGAACCTAATTATATATTTATATGCTTATAAATGGATAGATTTGTGTTAGTATATACAGTACCTTCTTATAAAATAAAATAAAAACTAAACAACAATATAACTAAAAAAATAAAATGATTTATTTTTGGAGAATTTTATGCTGGCCTGTTTCAATTAGCAACATTCGAATTCGGAAGCGTCACTTTAAATTTAAAAATATTTGAGTAATCCGTCAGCTATTTCTTCGCGGAAACTTTTCCGATTTGAATTTTTGAATTGAAATAAATCAAAAATAACTCACAATACCTACCTACTCCGATATCTAAGTCGAAGGAGAGGCAGTTTCTGAATTCAATTTGTTTCGAGTCCGATTCGATTTGTTTTCGAATGATTATGAATAGCTCTGCAGATCTATAATACAAGCATTGAATAAGGATCTGACCAAGAGAACATTTCACTTATAAATAAATGGGGCATGAGATCACTAGGATCGAGGGGTCCATTTATAGGTACTAGACGGAAAAAAAACATTATGAGAAATCATCGATCGATCCGAAGAGCTCTTACCACCTCTTTGCTCTACCGTAGTAGTCTAAAACTACTACGGTAGAGCAAAGAGGGCAATAAGTTGGTACCATAGCAGTTATACCGACAGGCTGGGCCCCTAGACAAGATCCTATTTCCTGTTTCCATTCACGCTGACGCAAGTTCAAAATGTTTGGGAATGACATCTTTGTTGCGGAAACTTAAATGACATTCCATACATTTTGAATTTCCATTAGCGTGAATGGAAATAGGAAATTGAATTTTGTCTAGGGGCCCTGATCCATAAGCGCATTTCAGACTACGCTATACCTACTATTCTGCTAATTTTGCTACATAGTATAGCATGGCAAGCAAGTTACAAGGAAACAAGGGCCTTATTCAGTATGACTAATGAGATAACGCGTTATTTAACGCGCCACGTCACGTTATTGAAAAATTGTATTCTGTATGCCACACGATAGGTAAATTATACAAAACGCGCGCGTTACACGTCCTCATATGTCACGATATTTTGACAGCTCAAAACGCGCTCATAACCTTACCCTTCCGCGTTTTAATTGGCATAGATAATACCATAACGCGGAGATAACGTAACACGGCACGGTAAGACTTTAAAATGGCCATACTGAATAAGGCCCCAGGTGAATATTATACAGTACCTATAGTATAGCTAAGTGTGAACGTGTTCTAGATAAATATATTATTGTGAGCGATATGGTTGTGTTATAAACTTTTTGCTATCATCTCTGAAATCTGCCCAGTTTGAAATGCGCTTAACGATAGCAATTTGATATGTCTATTCAGAATACAAGTCAGATAAATCTACTTTTAATAGACGAGTTCAAACCTTTACTAAATGGATATTCTGACATTTTTGCTAACACAATAAGGGGTTATCCATTAAAATAATTACGTAAACACAGAATGAGGGTGACGGGAGAGATAAATAAAATGTCATTATATAATTCTAAAGGTCCAGGAAGGTTAGGGTGGTGTGGTCAACTTTTTATTTCAATGAAAAGAATTTCAATGTTGGCTCTACTTTTTACGTCTCATTTTTCTCGCAAAAAACGTCATGACTAGGTGCATATGTTTTAAATTAACCTAATTAACTTATTTTAAAAGTAAAGGTAGTAAATCTCACGTAAGAAGGATAAGGCTCCACCAAATTCCACCACATTTCACCTAATACCACCTAGAAGTAGGGGTCAAAAGGTTAAATGTAAAGAAAAACAGATCACATAATCGACCATCACGTATCATAGTCTAAATTTTACTTAATTGATTGTCACAGATACAGACCTACGTTTAAATCATAATTTTTAATATTTGAGTGGGTAGCTCAAATACTGTAGATACCTATAGGTAATGTAATTATGAATTATAGTAAAATCTAAAATCTACCTTAACTTGTCTTGAACCTACTATAACTTTTTACATTACAAATTATAACAATGTACCCATAAGTATTTTTATATAAGATATCAATAGATGTATCGATGTTAAACAATATCAAAATAAAATACCTATAATAGATTTTGTTTAAATGTTGTATGATGCCGTTGATGTTGCTTGTGCAAAAATATATATATGATAAAATAAAATGTATTGGAACTATCAGAACTTATATTATGCTTTCGTTTTAATAAACAACCCAAACCCTGTGAATAGAAAGTTCAAAAATGTTTTAAGATCAACTAGTAAGTAAGCAAAAGGCTCCAAATCCATATGAGCATCATCAAAGTCATGTCGCCATTCTATCTGTATTCTATCCATAGAGTTAAATCAAAATAAAGAGGTTATAGGTCTATGATTCTATCAGATTCTTTTCGGAAAGTGTGCCGCTGATCTGGGGGATGATTCTCAATCATTCAAAACCTATTCAGATTCAGAAGCTTCATTTTTAATTATTAATATTGATAAATCCGTGAGCTTTTTTGTCGCGGTACTTTTTAACTTTCCCATTAGAATCACTGATATTTTCTAATTAAAATATTAATAGTAACCGTTCGGAGCATTGTGAACTGCAAAGATAAAAACAAATTATTATTATTCGAAGTAAAGGCAGTTTGCGAATCCGAAATTGCTTTCGAATGATTGAGAATAGCCCTGCTGCACAATTTAATGCCGCCCGCTATCCGCATTATGTGTTCGGACAACCAGAAGTATGGTTGTTCAGAATGCAAAATAATAAGTACATATTGCATTGAGGTATATTTACAAGAAGAACGATGCAAAATGCTTCAGCGCCATCTAGATACTTTTTAACCGATTTCAAAAAAAGGAGGATGTATCTCAATTCGACTGTACATTTATTTTTTTAATGTTTGTTCGCGGATAACTTCGTCATTTATGAACCGATTTTGATTATTATTTTTTTGTTTGAATGGAGATATCTCAAGTGTAGTACCATGGTAATTTGATTGAGGTCTGATAAGTATCTCGAGAGATATAGAGATAAACACTTCAAAATTGGTACTGAAAATTAATAGCGTGGCATTGAAGTCGGTTCTTTTTAGTTTTTTAAACGATCTTATATACTACTTGTTCTATAAGAGCAGTAGACTTCACGGGCCCCTAAAACAGTTTTGGACATGCAATAACCGATACTTTCCACTGGTCTATGTATGTAGACTTTTGCGCGAAATAGGGGTATTTAAGAAGTTTTAGCGATTACTCTCGTTCCCTTGGTCCTAAAGGCGCTCGAATCTAGTGCTGTTTACGGTTTCGTTTATTGAAGGCGAAGAGGACTGCGTAGTTTGCTTGGCATGGGTAGGTACAAATTTCCCGAAAAAAATTGAAATTCGTCCATATAGGTATAACGCTACAGCAAACTTCCCCCCTTTTCCCCCTTTGGAATATTTCTTCATCTTGTTTAGAATTAAATTCTTAGTGTGCCTCTTGAATTTAACGGAAATACGTCGATAAATAACGCTACAGCAACTGGCCCCGTTATCCCCCCAATCAAAAATCGGGATCGACCAAGATTTTTAAATAAATTAAGAAATTTGTGTGCCATTTTTCGTCATAATCGGTTGAAAAATGCGACCTGTAGCGAGAACAGCCAGAGGTACACAATTCTTGGCCTCTTTTGTAAGGCCTAAGGACTAAGACACTTCGCTCGCTCGGTCTGAATGATGGACTTTTGTTACTCTTTCACGCTAAAACGACAGATGCATGCGTAGAGATATCGGGTCTCTATGTATCTTCTACCGCATTTATAACGCGGAGTGTTCTGAAGAATTATTCAATTTAATCTCGGCGTCCCGATTTTACCATCGCACTTCTCGCCATAGACAACACGCTCATCCACACATTATCGAGACTTGGACTTCGCACACATCTCGATTCAAGCGGTCATTTCTCCCGTACACTTGTAAATTGTGGAACGAGCTGCCATCCGCTGTTTTCCCGCAGAGCTACAACATGAAGTCCTTCAAAAGGGGCTTTAAAATAATCTTGACAGGTCGGCAACGCATGAGTGACACCTCTAGTTTTGCAAGCAAGTGTTCATAAGCAACGGTGACCACTCTCCATCAGGTGGGCCGTCTGCTTGTTTGCTACCTATATCATAAATAAACTGGCCAATTGCAAGTCGGACTCGCACTCGTAGGGTTCCGTACCGCACTACAGTATTTTATAAGATCGAGCAAAAAATACCACTATCATTTTTCTGCAGCAAAAAATAATAATTAATAAACATTTTATTTCTTATAAAGCCAATCTAATAACGTCTAACAAAGGTGTTAAGGATTCAAAAAAGAACATTTGGATAAAATTTATTACCGGTTTTTAGGGTTCCGTACCCAAAGGGTAAAACGGGACCCTATTACTAAGACTCTGCTGTCCGTCTGTCTGTCTGTCTGTCTGTCTGTCTGTCTGTCCGTCTGTCACCAGGCTGTATCTCATGAACCGTGATAGTTAGACAGTTGAAATTTTCACAGATGATGTATTTCTGTTGCCGCTATAACAACAAATACTGAAAACAGAATAAAGTTAAAATTAATAGAGGGTCCCCATACAAGAAACGTGTTTTTTTCGGCATTTCACGCCATCTACGACCACTTAGTTGGGTAAACGTCCCATAGATGGCGTTATATTGAAATGTCGATCCCTAACACCTTTGTTAGACGTTAGGTGGCGTTGTAAGAAATAAAATGTTTATTAATTATTATTTTTTGCTGGCGAAAAATGATAATGGTATTTTTTGCTCGATCTTTTAAAATACTGTAGTGTGGTACGGAACCCTACTAGCGAGAGTCCGACTTGCACTTGGCCAGTTTATTTTTTTAGGGAAAGTATACCTACTTCCCATTTGGTCCCATTGCAATTTTATCGAAATCTGATAAGTATCTCCAGATATATGGAGATAAACACCAACAAATTTAGTATTAAAAATCAAAATATGGCATTTGAAGTCAGTTTTTTCGTTTCGTAAATGATCTTCAACGTACCTAACAAAAAAGTATGTGCCTTTCGTAAATTTGTGAATCTATGTACTAATAAATGTAATGCTTTTTGACCTGACTTATCCTGTACTTTACATAGATAAAATCACTTCAATCACTTTTATCTATGGTACTTTAGGATCAAAATATTATTGTAGGGTATTATGACAGGGTATCTTCCTATCTTTAGCCTGATCTGTCCCCCTAGCTAGGGTTACAGACAGAAACAAAAGTTCGATCTAGCCCACTAGTCGTAGCAGGGAGGGACAGTTAGAACTTTTTGGTATCTCCGAAGAAGCGTGAAATGTAGGTACAACTAATTAATTGGCTAAGTGCGAGTTAGACTTGCTTCCGTACCATAGTAGGTACAATAAAAATCGTCAAAAAACATGTTTCCTTGTCTGGAGAATCCTTCTATTCTTAGTACTTACTTATTTTTTGCTAAAGCGGCCATATATTTGTTTTTAAGTGTATCATATTGTTTTTTTTTTTTAATTTATTTGGGGTTTTGTCCCTGAGCGAGCACATCGCCTTATCATATTGGTAGGCTAGCGTTTGACCACTAACTCACCTGTTGGTAGTGACGATGCGGTCGAGGATGTTAACACGCTAAGCCTAGTAGTTAATAAGTAAGTAATAAAATAGCTACTTACCTATTTCGTGATTTTGTCTAGTGTCTACCTAATTATTACGATTTAGAAGATACTTACAGCCGTAGCTTAACTAGCCCTACGGCTCTAACTGACGTCCGACAGATAGCGGAGTAGCTTCAGATTGCCTCAGTAATAAGATCCAGTCCAGTTGCTTCCCTTTGGGTACGAAACCATCCTAATAAAACACATGTTTTCATTCATTTATCTCTCCCCACCTCTAAAACCTATTTTGAATGAACTTCATCATCAGTAAAAGTTTTCTAACTTTTGTTGTGGTTCCGGTTTCATTATGTTGGCAATACAACTATAGTATCTAGTACATATTCTTATTTATTTTTAATTTACTGTTCGAAAGGACTATTGCAAATAGTATATTTATATATTTTATATTATTATCTAATATCTTTGAATAATACAAAACTAATCACATATTAAAGTTTACTTTATAATAATTATAAACACGTGTCGTTAAAACAAATTTGTAATATCCCGCTTCTTTTGAAAGCCGCGAAGTTACACGAAGTTTGAATTTCGCGCTCTATTGTGACCGGTTTAGAAAGAGATGGCACGATGTTACGAAGAAACTGCAGGGGTATCACACCTATCTATTACTTTGAATGTGTGAAAAATTCAGAAGGTTACTGGAGTCAAGTAGCTACAAAGACAGAACCGTCGTGGCGTTACGATAAACTAACATTCAAAGGTAAAGAAAGAAGGTATATACACTATATACCTACCTAGTAGCACAAGATAACTATAAGAGTGGGTACCTACCAAGTATTAAAAAAATTTAATCGTACTAGTAATGACAGCAGTGTTGTCAACAAAAACAGTAAATTGAAACTGACGTGACCTCAATTTCTACGACGGTTCTTTTTTTGTACAGACTCTATTGAAGCAATTATGCTGTAGTATGAATAAGGCCTATAGCGTACTAGCGGTTGGTCGTGATGCGGCATGCCGTTGCGGCAGGCTGCACTTCAATTTTTACATCAAACCACACGATATCAACGCATTGACTTAAGCCAACCGTCAACCGCTCCGGTTGTCTTGAAGCTGTGGTGGACGGCAATAGAACCGAGACGATAATTATGGTTAGCTTAACTTAGTTCTACTCCAATGCATTTTAGGGGTGGGAGGTGGGGGGAACGGTAGAGCCTCCCCCTTGAAGGAAAAGTTGTGGAGACCCCCCCTTTCGGAGATATGATTTTTTTTGTTTTGAACATTTAACAATGAAATCATCTAAATAAGTGAAAAATCGGTAGGAATGTTACAGTAACTGTCATAAAAAAAAAGAATTTTAGGGGGAAAAGGAGGCGGGGGGATGGGTAGAGCCACCCACTGAAGGGGAAGTTGCAGAAACCCCCCATTTCAGAGATAAGATTTTTTTTGTTTTCTAACCATACTTATAAAATCAACTGGTGTAAGATATGGAAAGGGTGGGTTGATGGGCTCATACAGTAAAGGTCATTTACGCATTATATCAAACACTTAAAATAACTATTTCCCCCATACCCTCGCCTCCCTCCCACCCCTAAAATCGATTGGAGTAGAACTACAGTCGTACCTGTATTTCGATTGCATCATCACTTAAAAACAGGTAAGATTGTTATTGACCGCTTGGCTACCTGCCAAAAAAAAATCACTAATGCGTGAAACGTAACGTAAAACGTTATGAGATTTAGCAGTGTTATGATATGCATGCATATAATACATACTATATTTCAATTAATTTCAATTAAGTCCATAAATAAGTGAATCAATTAATAATAACAATATGTAAGTACAATTCTTTTAATTATTTCAATTAGTAATAATGTTTTTATAAAATATTTTGAGCCAACCTTTGACCACTATCTCGCCTGGTGGTAAGCGGCGATCTGGGTCTGCTGCGCCATGTTAGCGTGTTTTGCTAACCAAACCATGTTATTATAACCAATGTTTTGTTATTTTAGGGAGTGGTCCAACTGTTTTATTCGAAAATCTATTCTCAATAATCGCAGTAAACGGCCTGTTTGCAAAACATGTTATACTAACATGTTAGCATAACAATATTTTGTACGTAACGTGGTGAAGCAGACCCGGCTTTAGCCATTTTTCAAATATGTTAATGTTTAGTTCTCTAAAGTGTTTGCGACCCCTGACGAAAACTTTATTTTGCGTTCGTAATGTTGCCTGACTTGATCCCATTTTACGCGCACATGCGCAGAACGACAGGTGGTCGCCGACTCGACCCAGCCGTCCCGTCCGAACCTATCGACTTCTCGTGCTCATCATCAGGCGCTTTCGTGCTCTAGCCAGAACGATGTGCAGTGCTTTGTATTGAAGTGCTCGTGGTGACATGGCGTCCCTTTTTTAAACGGTGTGAATAGTGTATTCTTGTTTATTTACCATGAATGTGAACTGTGATCGTGTTTGTAGACTATGCTTGTCATCTCGAGGCGAATTACTGCCGATTTTTCCTACCACCAGTTCGGATGACTCGGAACCTCCCGTCCTCGTCTCGAAAATCAAGGATTGCGTGTCAGTTCAGGTATGATATGCATAAAATAAGCGATAGGACCATGTTTCAAGTGAAAGTAGACCCTCGGCAAGCGCGAGAACCCGTCATCCGCCTGAGATCGTGCGATGACAGGCAGCGCTTGCTAAGGTGGAGATGTCGTAAGATCGTCCACCATTTTGTAATGCTCCACGGCTATCGGTCGGATCGCGGGCGCGTCGCGTCGCATTCCATGCTGCCGGCTGGGTACGGCGCGCATCATGAGGGTCGGGTTTGGCATTATTCCCGGGGGTCAGGCCGGGAGGGGGCTGCGGCTAGCGATAGCGGCCGCGTTGCTCGTATTGATTTATCGGACGAGACCAGCCTGCAGCTCGTCCTCGAGCGGCGAGCGTCAGTGTCGGCGCGCGCTGTGCCTGTGTGCGTATATCGAGCGGTAACCCTCGAGGGGCTCACGACGGCACGGCCTGCCACTCGACTCGCTTCTACTTATTCGGTCGAGGAGCAGCCGTGAGCCGCCGCGCGATATACCTACGCCTACCTACCGAGTTTCTCCTATCTATCTATACTCGAGCGCGTTTCGCCTCGCCCGTTCTGATGAAACGCTCTCGCCGCGCGGCGAAGTGTGCCCATTTTCGCTCCATAAAATGATTACGTATGATTGTTTTTCCAGATAAACGAAAATGACGAACTGCCGACAAATGTCTGCAGGAAATGCATGGACAATGTCAACAACTGGCATATATTCAAGGCTGTGGTTGAAAAGACTCAAAACAAACTAGAGTCTCTGATTAAAAAGGATGGCAGCCTACTAGAAGAGGTGGGTTATTTCTGGATGTTTCAGCTTTGAGTTGTCATTTGTTCTTGAGTTGTGTTATTTACATGATGTATCATGTATTTTCAGGTGAAAATAAAGAGTGAACCATATTCTGATGAGACTTATGATGAAGGAGTGGTTATTGATGGATCTTATCCAATCATTGAGGTATGTATGAGTCAATTACTGATAAGTTCCTAAGTACTTGTTTATCAGTGAACTCTTCTTAACATGTAGCTGTAGAAGTACCTAAAGTGATTGGTCCACATAATATAGCTTGCTACTTTCTCATAAGCAGACATTTGGTGTCAAGGACATGTGTCCAGTTGCAAAGTATTGAGTCATTCACAGTGAAGCTTGTTTGAAACATTATGGCTGGAATGAAGCTGTGGTATTATTTAAAGTAGTTAATTTTCCTGTAGTTCCATTTAAGAGAAGGATCAGTTTGCTTGCATGTGTCACAGCTACTGTTACACATGAGGTGTGGTTTAACCAAGTGAATTAAATTATTATATTCTCGATTTGAATGTTTATGTTTTGTTTTGTATGTTTGGGCATAACTCCGTCAAAAATATAGACAGATTTCCAAAAAATGTTTTTTGTTCCGAAGATTGCTGGTATGTTTTATTTTGAAATGGTCCCACTTAAATTTCGTAAAGATCTGATGAGTATCTCCAGAGATAGGCAGATAAACACCTCATACTTTGTACTGAATGTTACTAGCGCAGCATTTGAAGTAATATTTTTTAGTCCTTTTAAACAATCTTTAATTATTGTCATTAAAATATGCCATGAAAACCCTTAGCACAACCACATAAGAGTGCCTTTAGTTGTCAAAGAACTCTTAACTATTGATAAACAATATTAGTTCGAGTTTGTTATTTGATCAAAGGCTTACTCGCAGAACTTTTTATTGAGTCTGCAATCCAAGAGAAACTTTTTGTACTCTTACTTTTAAATATTTAAACCGACTTCAAAAAAAGGAGAAGGTTTCTCAATTCGACCGTGAATATAATTTTTTTTAATGTTTGTTTGTGGATAACTTTGTCGTTTTATGAACAGATTTTGAATAGAAAGGAGATATTCTAAGTGTGTTACCATGGTAATTTCATTGAGGTCTGATAAGTATCTCCAGAAATATTCCTCCTCCAACTTGGTACTGAAAATTAATAGCGTGGCATTTGAAGTCGGGTCCCTGTTTTAGTTTTTAAAAATCTTATATTTTATCTATTTTATATATATATGTAATATTGAATCTTTTATATTGTGTTAGAACTACGAACATTTCCAAGTTCCAGCAGTGGATAGAATATTTACCTTGTGTTTTTTGCATCATCAATCCATATAAATCGAATATATTTTGGTAAAATTGCAAGTGTACCAATAAAGGATGATAATTGTTAATTTAAAGACTGATATTCTCTATTAGTTATTAGACAAATATAAACAGTAAATAAAACAAGCTGGCTACAGCTGTTCGAGACGAAGAACTTAAGATCGAGCTCAGTGGTGTGCCATAGTTGAGGCCTATATCCAGCAGTGGACAGAGATAGGCTGATGATTATGATGATGAAACAGTAAATATTCTTTTTTTAGTATTAATAATTTATGATCATACAAAACATAAAATCCGACTTCACATGCCACGATAGTCAATAAAATAACATAAAAAACTGGCCAAGTGCGAGTCAGCATCGCGTCTCTTATTGCACACTTAGGGAGGGTTCCGTACAATACGAAACATAACAGTTTCAACCTCATATATTTGATTAATTGATATTACCAAGAATATTTGATTTGGTCGCGATCTAGAAAGACGGGGCTCATTTACTAGCGCCATCTATGTCATTTTGCCGAAACTAATTAGATAGATGGCATTTAAAAACACGTTTTTTGTATGAGGACCCCCTTTAATTTTTAACTTTATTTTGTTTTTAGTATTTGTTGTTCTAGCGGCAACAGAAATACACCATCTGTAAAAAATTCAACTGTCTAACTATCACGGTTAATGAGCTATAGCCTGGTGACAGACGGACAGACAGACAGACAGACAGACAGACAGACGGACAGCGGAGTCTTAGTAATAGGGTCCCGTTTTACCCTTTGGGTACGGAATCCTAATAAAAGGATGAAATATAAAAGGCTATATATCGATGCACATAGTTTTAAGCTTTAAACTCAGCCTGCAACGATGGCTAATTGAGCTTATTTTTTTTCAAATAGGTTAAAATTTGACAGTTCTAAGGTAAAAAACATTTAAAAAAAACTTTGAATTGAGAACTTCCTCCTTTTTTGTGAAGTCTATCAAAATAGTTTAAAATCACATGCAGCCCAAGGAGTAATCGCTTGCGCTGCATGTGATTTTAAATCTGTTCCCTGTTCTTTGTTGTGGTGTTTCACTTAATATCATGAAGATTCCTATAGGATCTTGATAAAATGTATATTGCCGGCCATCCTGCAAGTAACATACTTTTAGACTCTAAAAAATTATTATCCTAATGGGGAACTATGGATGCTGGTGATCTGAGGAACAGTATTCACATGAATTGAACAACTTATCCCTATCTGAAGTCGATCAAAAAATTTTATTTAGGAAGGACCACGAAATTCTTATAGATCATCAATTGGTCAACAGCACTTGTGGTGTTGCAAATATTCATAATTGATGGTGACCATAAGGCTCCTCCTCCTCATTTGCCTAACTTTACATAAAAAACGGGGGGGGGGGACGCCCTACTGGAACAAAAATTTGCACTTTAAAGTTTAATATTTCGTAAAAGGAGCATTCATTCGAAAAATGATATGAGTAACCCTTAAGTCATTTCAAAAGACCTTTTCAACGATACCCCACACGATGGTAGACGGGATGAGTAGACGACGAAAAAAAATTCATCCCCACTTCTTATGTAGAGGAGCTACCCTAAAAAAAAATATATTTCAAAATTTTATTTCACCACTTTGTCGGCGTTATTTATATACATACCCCTACAAAATTACAATTTTCTAGTATTAACAGTCTCTTAGCAAAATCTCGGACAGACAGACAGATGGACATGACGAAACTAAGGGTTCCTTGTCAGGACTACGGAGCCCTAAAAAAGCAAAATTATATTGATCATGTGTGTAGTGTTCATAACAAAACTGAATACAAATGGTTGTAATAATAATAATGATGATAGTATGGATTGATTTTGATTATGTTCAATCCCTCTAATTTTAGCATCATATAATTTCAGAATGTGGCCTCTACAAGCAAACTTCAGCCCGAAGGTCCACCTATATTGGCGTCCTTGGGCCTCACGCCTAGGAGTGATAAGGTAAGGGCTTCCACATATCTTTATCTCACTATCACAACAAACACTACATAAAGCTGGAAAAGTAGGTACAAATGTACTACGAAAATGTATTTCTATATTTTGTTGATGTGAATATTTTAACTTTATTTGTTCAGAAAGATGTTATTTATTCTATGTGGCATGGTTTTTAATTATCATTGATGCAATTAATAAATTGTCATGACTGTTTTAATTGAATTTACAAGTAAGGTTTATAAATTATTATAAGTGTGCGGTGAAGATTTAATATTAAGTATCATCTGACAATCTGAAAAGAACAACAAGACCTTCGTCAATTAACACATTGTCTTTGTTTTGATTTCTATTATTATGAAGAACTAAACTGACTAGTGCCTGTGCGAGAATGGTTCAATTGGATTAATTTCATCCACAGACCAATGTGGATCCTCGAATGGACTGGCATCGGGTCCATGCCATACTGAACATGGTGGAAGAAAACAATATCATTGATACACTCCAATCCACAGAAGAGACCGATATCCTTCATCATTCCGACCACGATTCGGAGTCTGAAGGAGAACTCCAATCAGACCTGAATGACACTTACATCCACTGCAGAGAAGGCTACAGGTGCCGAGACCAAAGCGTCTTATCAAAGAACCCTCGCATTTCGGAAAAGGCTAGCGACGCTCGCATAAACGAGGCCAATAAACTGAGAAAACGTAAAGTCGTTGCAACGAAGCATTGTCCTCGACCTAAAAACGCGTGGCAGCTACTGTTCACAGACGATCTACTCGAGCTCATTGTAACGTCGACCAATGAGAAAATTATGAGACACGGCAAAGCTTACTCCAAGGTCACCAACGCGGATGAAATAAGGACTCTGATTGGAGTTTTATATCTACACGGAATAATGAGATCGATCTATGAGAATCACGTTGACCTTTGGGACGGACAGTGCGGTCTCCAGTGTGTTAAGAAAGCTATCACTTACGACCGCTTCACCTTCCTCCTTCGATACTTGAGTTTCGATACCGAAAATGATGACAATCTCATCCGCTTCGACAGTATGGGGCGCATAAGAAAAGTCTTCGAGATTTTCGCTCTGAATTGCAGGACGGCCTTCGAAATGGAAACCGTCGCGGTCGTGGACGAGATCATTGTGCCAGTTTACGGACCTTGCCCTTTCCGATACGACATCGATAAGAAATCGCTGAAACGTGGCATCAAAATGGTGATGCTGGTTGATCCGACAAATTTCTATGTGGGGAATATAGATGTCGTGACGGACCCTTACTTCGGTGCCGAGGAGATAGTCAAAAAGATGACTCATCATCTATTCGGGTCAGGAAGAACCATCGTAATGGACAGCTGGTATTTTTCGAAGCGACTCATGTACTCGCTGAAGGCGTACGATCTGTATACGGTGGCAGCGTTGAATCCACAAGATGAAAAAATACCGCCGCTATTTCTGTCCAAATATAGAAAAACCCGCACGTTCATGTCGGGATTCCTAGATGAAGAAGTGTCACTGACATCATATGTGGATTCAAAGTCGAAGTCTATAAACGTGATTACGAACGAGCCGAAGTTCTATAGAAGAGGGTCGAACATCAATCACGTGACTGCAGTGTCAGTTTACAAGAAAAACCAGTCAGCGGTGGAAGTGCTTGATGTTCTCATGCATTACTACACGACGATGCAGCACACAAACGACTGGACTGTTTCTTTGTTCTGCACGTTGTTGAATATAGCTTCAGTCAATGCCCAGGTTATATGGGTTTCGAGGAACACAAATGTGATAAAACGTCGGATGTTTATAAAAGATTTGGCGCTGGCTCTGTTTCAGTCTGATAATTTTTCTCTGTCACCCCTTCCAGAGAACAGGATGCGAGATTCTAGCCAGCTATTGATTGTGAAGCCTTCTTATAATAATAGGAAGAGGTGCAAGATATGTGTGCAGACAACGAAACGTGACCGCAGAACCAGGGAATACTGTCTGAAGTGTGGACAGTTCATTTGTAGGGAACACAGCATCCCAGTTTGTACTTGGTGTGCAAGTAATCACTGAAAATATTTGCTTAGACAAACATATCTAACTCTGCTAGATATAAAATAAATAAGGCAATATTTTTTGTTTTAAATCTATATTGCTAAGTTGAATTATTTCCCTTATTTGAGTTTATAATATATTTTGATTTTTATGTAAATTCAGATAAATAAACAATTAAGGCTGAGTTGCACCATCTTACTTTAACCGTAACTATAACTATAACCGGTGTGTTTGTATGCAGTTTGACTGATTTTTGAAGTTTGTTATAGTTAAAGTATGATGGTGCAACTGAGCAGTGTACTGTTAAAATAATTAAGAAAAGTTAATGTTTTAAGTAGATATTGTTGTTTATTATAATTATGTGTTACTTAATTTTAATTACTTAATATGATTATTGCAATAAAAGTTATTTATCAAACGGACTTCTATTATTATTTCAGATATATATGTCAGAAAGAAAATGAAACAATTCAAAATTACAGCTTTACTTTAATCTATAATTTATCCCAAAGCTTTTAACATTTTTTAAACAAATATATTCAGTCATCGTCATCATCAGCCATACAAGTCCACTGCTGGACAAAATCAATTATATTCAATACTATATTTTAATTTATAGCATCTGGTGAGATTGTAGCTGTATGCTTCAAGCAAAACACATGCTCTTATGGAATTAGAACATTTATGAAAGGTTACGTGATGTTTCAGGGGGTGGAGAGTGAAAATAATGAAGAAGACTTCGAGGAAGAAATGAACGGGCTTCCAAAACCAGTCAAAGTGCCCAACATGCCTGAAGTGTCCATAACTGTGATGCGACCCACCGGTGAGACCCTTCACGCTCGGCAAGGTATCCAACAACTCGCGTCCAAAGACTGCCTCATCTGCGGACGTTCCTACAGATATTCTCACAATGCCCGTAGGCATGAACTCGCGTCTCACAGCTTCGACCGCTACACCAACAAATTGACAAACAAAAAGGCTCCCAAACTTAGACCGAACCCATTCAATCCCAAAGCGCGACTGATGCCCAATCCCATCAGCCACAAACTGCAATTCATGCCCAAAAATATACCCGCCAAAATTGTACCACAGAAAGTTATCCTCCCACCAAAACCGATACCCATCAAAACTCCTAAAGTACATAATAACTTACCGTATCCTCTCCGCATTAAGGCGCTCAAAGACTTACAGATAAAGAAAAAAGAACCGCAAATTTTGAAAACTCTGCTCACTTCGAAACCCGAAGTTTTAGTTTCCGAACCGGAGATTATGAACTCTGGCCCAGAGAGTCCTGAAACGTTGATATCAGAGCCTGAAATCGCGTCCTTCCAAGTGGAGACCATTTTATCTGAAGACCCGATCGAATACGACCAACATCAAGAGGAGCAAGGCGAGGAACATAATCCATCGACAAATTACGATACAGTGGATATGGAATCTGAACACGAAATCGAGATTGCTCGGCAGCAGGGACACGAAGCTGAAATAGAGGAAATTACTGACGGAAACGAGCTTCAACAAGATAATAATTTGGACGATGGTGACAAACATGAGAGTGAAAACGAAGGAGATCACGATACTGTAGACAGTCAGGAAAATATTGAAATAGATAGCCAAGGGCAGTTGGATATCGACGAGGGTGCAGAAGCTCTCGGCGGCAAAGAGGGTGACGAGAATGTGAAAAATGAAGATCAAGATCATGTGGTCAACCCCGACGCGGAGGAAAACGATGACGACGATATGCCGACGGCTCCTACCGCTGAACTGAACGAAGAAATACAAAACAACTCCTCCAGCGAAATGAACGAGGAAGACGAAGAACTGGATGACACCGCCGGCGGTTTGGACCAAACCGTTGAACCAACTAAAGAACTCAACCCCGACAAAATGTACATCAGTAAAACCCAACGAGATTTCATCATCAGATACCGTGATGTCATCCAGCAAATTAACACTAAGAAATGTCTCTGTTGCGATAAAACTTACCCAAGAAGAAAGGCCGTGGTTCAGCATTTACAGAAAAACGGTCATAAAGTTCCTAAACACACGTGCTACAACTGCGTGACAACGTTCACTCATATCGGCGCCCTGTTGAGTCACATGAGAGCTAACGCTTGCACGGATCTCTGGAAGATCATATACGATGACAACGCTATTCCTGTAGTGGAGGGCGAGCCAAAAGTTAAGGTGCAGTCGAAGGATATTTTCAACGCACGGTCGTACGCGTGCAGATTTTGTCCCGCCAGATTCCAATTGAAACAGTCTATAATGAAACATATTTCAGACGTACATGAGGATGGGCAGTCCTCAGTTCCACTCACTTGCTTGCACTGTCAAATAAAGTTCAAAGACAAATCTCTGCTCAAAAAACACATTCGCGTTGGCGAGTGTACGGTATACATACACTGTGATTTATGCACAGAACAGTTTTCCAACATGCAAGATTTCAGTGACCACGCTCTATCGGTTCACGCAGACCACTTCGAGAATTCGGAAAATCTCAACAAATGTATCGACGGGCGCGTCACCGACTGTTCGATCTGTGGGAAGAAACATAGTAACTACCTGACTCTAGTGAAACATTTGAAGGTGGTTCACAACGAGGATCGGCCGCATTACTGTCAGAATTGTGACGCGAAGTTCGAGCAAGCCGCCGACCTGAACAAGCACATATACGTGGAACATTCGGACCAGGCTCTAGGCCTGCAGCCGCTCGAGCCGGACATGTCTCTCGTCAAAGAAGAAGCCGAAGAGTACCACTACTCGTGCACGGAATGTAACGCCATCTTCGAGACGGTGGATGCGTGGACAGATCACCAGGTGGCGGAGCACAACCAAGTCGCTCATCACTGCGATCAATGCGAAAAGAAGTTCCTAAGGCCGTCGGAACTAGCGGAACACAAAAATACTCACTTGAGGGTTAAGTTTTATCCTTGCAGCGTGTGTGCGAACTCTTACAGCACACCTCAGAAGCTGTCCGACCACGTCCAACAGTGCCACCCAGGAGCGGGCAATACCGCCGGCTCGGAATCAGATTTCTTCTGCGACACCTGTATCAGATCCTTCAAGAGTCGACAAGCCTTCTCCAATCACATGCGCATCCACGCTAAAGTACCCACCACTAACAGAAAGCCGGGTGAGATGAAAGGCTTCGACCCGCGCATCATCGGCAAGCCGATTAAACAGTTTACGATGGTCCAGCCCGGCTTCGTCAATTTCAAACCGAACACGAACGTTCCAAACGCGCCTTACTCCTGCGATATATGTGGCAAGGGCTTCATGCACAAGAAAAATATATGGAAACACAAGAAAGTGTTACATGCAGATATCATTACCGACAGAAACGACAGCGAGGAGAACACGATGCACGCGTCCACCGAAGACGATGACTACAATCCCGACGAAAATGGGGCTCTTTCGACTCCACAGTTCAACAGTTTCAATTTCTCCAACTTCGGCAATAGCACGCCGCTCGCGCAACCCGACCCTATGCCCTACTCCTGTGAACTGTGCCACAAGCGATTCCCGCTCAGAACCAGTCTGTGGAGACACAAACGCGCCAAACACGGCATCGTGAACCCCGGCGCGAACGACAGTACTGCGCAAACGTCAGGCGATGGTGGACGCTCCAGCTGCACTATCTGTAAGATAACTTTCGCGGATAAGAAATCCTACTATCGCCACAGGAAGAATGTTCACAAGAACGCCACGCAAATGTGCAAGATTTGCGGTAAACCTCTCAACTCTACTTTGGAACTGTACGAGCATTTGAAAGCAGCGCACGCCCGCGAGTTGCTAGGGTTCAATGCGAACCAGGGCTCTAGTAAATCACAGGAAGTTACTCAAGATTTGGAACCTGAATACGATCCGGAACCGGAGCCGGTCGACCCCAACATAGATTACCAGGCTCGGTATCCGTGCGACACGTGCGGCAAGCAGTTCGTCGGCTTGCTCGCGTTACAGAACCATCAATGTATAAACCAGCTCCCGACGCAGCCGCAGACTTTCGACTGTGAAATCTGTCATAAAAGTTACACGTCCATAGCTGCGTTGAAGAGCCACCGCGGGTGGCATCTGCGCTCGCCCGACGGCAAAGCGGCGGCCAACAACAGTGGGCTCTGGATGCCACAGCATAAAGTCACCAGCAAAGTGAGCAAGCACGAAGTCGTCGAAGCGGCTGCGGCCGCGCGTCCCGTACTCGCGACTCCCGCTGTTCCCGTAAGCGCTAAACGGAGATTGCCACCTGAGGTCGAAGTGACCGTCGTCAATCCGAACAAAAAGCTGCGATCCGACGACTCCGTAGAAATGGAACTCAACACCGACGGTGTAGAAGGAAGGTACTGCACTATCTGCGACAAGGAATTCACGAAACGCGCCGCGTACCAACGTCACATGGACGAGGTTCACCAGCCTAACTCCGTGTTTTGTCCGGTTTGTGACAAGAGTTTCACGCGGAAGTCGACGCTTCTCGTTCACATGAAGAAGCATTATGAGACCGGAGAGGGTAGTACTTCGGCCAGCGGGCAGATGGAGATCGAAGATGATGGTTACCCTTGCGACGTGTGCGGGGCTTCTTACGATACGGAGAAAGCGTTGAGAGGCCACAAGGCGAGAGCTCACGCGGACGATTCCGCTGAATCGGAAGATGACGGTGCCGTGCAGACGATTCAACCGGGAGAATTCACGTGCGGCCAATGCGGAGACGGAGTTGCCAGTCCACGCGACTTGATCGCTCATCGCTCCATGCACACCACTCCTACCAAATTCTTTTGCAATATCTGCAAGGTTTATTTTGCACGAGCGTTGGACCTCTCCTCCCACACGCGCGCGCGACACTCGGATAATGAAAAAGTGTTCTTTCCCTGTGCCATGTGCGACCGATTCTATATGAACAAGAAGAGTTTACAGCGCCACATTGAGATGGCGCATTGATAATCGATTTCGCAATCGACTGCCGCCGATTGAACTTTGCATTGCAATGACATTGCATTTTTAATAGTTTTCGAGTGCGGTCGATTAGTATTGTACATAATTTCTCTACGGTCCTAGATGATAATTCGAAAATAATATTTTCGTTATCGTGTAGCCATTCCTTGAACATATTTTTATTATCATTTTTAAACGCGTATTTTTTATTTGTCTGTAAGGCCTTGCTCACGTATTGTGTTATTTATTTTTACCGATGTTCTATCTATAGGTTTGTAAAGACTGTTACAAATATTCAAAATAATGTAATGGTGTCATCGAACTCACTGCGAGTGTAATATTTTGTAAATGTAAGTACTTATCATGATTTACGAAATAAATTATGGTGACGTAGAATTTAAGTTACGTTTAAGAATTTAGGTGACTATTTTTAATATTGGATAATTGGAATCACGGGCCAAAATTTTGAATTGTAGTCAAAAATGTTCAGTCATAACATAACCAGTTATATCATGTAAGATATGATTTTCAATAACAATAATTTGATAAACAAAGAATTATAGAATAATACGGTACCTAAATGGTATATCGAGGGGTCGAATTGATCGAGTGTGAATTAAGTTACGTTCTATTTTAAGTTGTAAATATTTTTAGTTATTTCAATCCGCGGGCATAGATGAGTTGTGTTGATGCGAGGAAAGGTTTGCGTTTTATTAAAATGTACTGATTATTTTTAATTTAAAATATATAATTACGTAAATTAACCACCAAAGGCAATCTCCTCATCTGTGGGGACTATAGAATCATTCATCTTTTTTTTATTACTACATGCAAAAGCTTATGAAATACTTATAAAGTTATATTAGACATAGAAGGTTTTAGTATATGGGTATAATTTATACTTTTATAAATGAATCAAATTATAAAGACAATGTATGGTTTTATCCGATGTTGACTTAAACAGTGCCAAAAACAATTTAGTTGCCCTATGAAAAGTTATAATGATAAGTTACGATAGGAAATAATTCGAAACATTGTTCCTGTATAATAAATATTTTGTAGTATATCTATGAATCCTAAGCAATATAGTTGCATGCATTTAAGTAATCAGAGAGTTTTATAACATAAGTCATTCAAAAAGATTAGCTTTACAAATCGAATATTGTGAATCGATTGGTGTCTCCGTCAAAAAAAGAGTATGATAAGATTGATAAGACTAGGTCTAGTGATCCACCGACAATGCGCTTGCTGGTCGAACAGTTAAAAATGTTTTGATGCTAACGAAAGTTTGAAAAGTTTTGTTCGCATCAGAACGATTGAATAAATCTTTAGATGGCCACTCACTTATTATTCAAATTCATGTTTCATTATAATGAACGTAACCTATAGGTTACACAACATAAATATATACTTATTCTTATTCTTAACCTTCACAACGTTCACAGAATAAATATAGTACAAGCAGATTTTGCTACATTTCGTACTAAGGAAAACCTATGGACTATTGCAATTATAGGTTTATAATGTGGTACTTATCAAATAAGTAACCATCACCATTTCTTACACAGAAATATTCCTTAAATATTCCATACAGAGATATTATAAATGCCTATAAATATATATTTATTCTATTTCATGTCCGTTAAACATTATCAGTAAATAAATCAGTAAATATAAAAATATATTTGCATTGCAGGATGTGATATTGTTAGCTTATTGTGATGCCTGTATTTAAACAAAGAGTAGTCCTATATCTTCACGTTTTCGCTGTCGGTCGAGAACTAAACCTAATCTTAATTACTAAAAAATATCGTTCTATTTTCCTGTAATTTCTGACACTAATAAATAATGAACGCTGCCATTGAATAAGTTGATAGTGCGATAGAGAGGGATACATCAAAATGTAATATCGCTCTCCCTCTCTCTCACCCATGTTGTACAATACTGCTGATATGTGAAGGTCATAGTTGCAAGATAAAGATGTTCTCATAAATAAATACATAGTATAAAAGGTTTGTCCCCGTAATTCGAATAAAATGTAAAATACGTTTCTAAATTATTTGATTGCGGGTTACTACTTTACATTAAGTATATGATCATTGTTCTAACCAAAAATGTGTATGTTTGTACCTCAAGAGTGTCTAAATAATTGAAAATACATAATTAACAGTGATTACATACTCAGTAAAATTATATTTCTTGAGATTTCTTTACGATGTAAATTTGAGATTGCTTAATAGCTTACCCCCTATGAATGATTAACGAACATCATGTTTTTCTTAACTAAGCGAAATCAATTGTCCATTATTCTAAATACCTAATTCATCAATATCTTATATTTTTTTAAATGTACAAATCTTGATTTTACTTCGTTCTATTAGCTCTTCCCATAGATGAGGTATAATTTTGTCATTTTCGTGGTTTAAATAAATAAAGTGACTTAATAAGTATAAATAAAATATCTTTTATTTATTAACTTAAGTAGTACCTAATTGAACCTCGCAGCTTCGTCCGAAGCTTCGTGCTCCGTCTCGCAGCTTCGTCCGCTTTGACCGTTGAATAGTATCCCTGTGCAAAATTTTAGCGAAATCGGTCCAACTGTTTTAGAGGCCCAATGGCGCAGTGGGAGAATTGCCTGCTTTGTCGCAAGAGGTAGCGGATTCCAATCCCGGCCGTGCACCAATGGATTTTCTATCGAAACGTTTATGTAAGAATTTCACAATGGCCTTCCGGTGAAGGGAAACCCACACCCCCAGAATGGTGGTAGGACCACTATCTAGTGTCCGCCTGGCTAGCTACCAACCTCAAATGAAAATCTGTTGCCAAGTTATCTTTGTTCCGGCAGCTGTCCTTGAGAGCCAATTTCCAGTCTAGGCCTAACGTGCTACCATCCTTGACCGCATCATCACTTACCAACAGGTGAGATAGTGGTCAAACGCTAACCTATACGATATTAAAAGAGCCATCGAACCCATAATAAGGTTACAGAGAGAGTTACTTTCGTACTTAGTATAGAATCTAGATTCCATAGAGATATCATCAGCCGGTGTCAGTCCACTGCTGGACGTAGGCCTCTTCCAAGATGCGCCACTGAGCCCGATCTTCGGCTCTTATTTTCCAGTCACTGCCCACCGCTTTGGGCCACTCTAGGACAAGTCTACCCCCAACGGCTATCAGTCCTGCGGCAGATATGACCAGCCCACTGCCACTTCAGTTTATTCACTTTATTTATTCCGTAGAGATAATTGTGATAGGAAGCATAGTCTCATGTACCTATATCTAAATCTTTAATTATTTCAAAATTTGTAGGGTACCTACGTCTGCAAGATAGTCCGATTGTTATTTCATCGAAAATGCATTTGAAGTCAGTTTTTTTCTTTTTATAAACGATCTATATTCTAATACATTATACAGTTAGTTCTGACGATGAAATAAAATAATTTAGTGCGCAATTTTACTGATCAATAGGTACCTACATAGTTGGCTGCATGTATCTATGCACCAAATATAAATAATAGGTAATAATCTAATACCTTTAAACGAGCAATTCTTGTATATATATATATATAACGAAATGAAATAAATATAAGCTCCAACGAATTTTATAAAATGTAGTATACAGGGGATTTCGGGGGCGATAAATAAATCTAGCTAGGATTCATTCTCAGAAAATGTTGTTTTATTCGTGTTTTTAGGCCTTGAAAAACTGCTACAATACAAAGGGAAATTTCGACTCATTTGACAACGTTATGATAGCTCGGTGGAAGATCGATTGGATGGCGTTCGGGCTGGTTCGAGACCAGGTGAGATGACTATGTTTCCCTTTTTTGTTTTCTATTTATTTATTTATTTATTTCCTTCTTTTGTGAGTAAAACTATTAATGGGAGCCAAAAGAAATCCAAAAAACTCGACTCGAAAAATATATACATACAAACCGAGCAAAGCTCGGTATACCAGATATTATTATATTAAATACATTCAGAAGGCCTAATACAGGCAAAGTGGATGAAACTTCAGCCTTCTTACGCTCTTACGACCACTTGTTTGGGACTTTCTGCAGTAAAAATAGGTAATGCAGCTGTACAAATATTCAGTTGTTTGCATAGCTAGGTATATCTCACTTACCTACTCCGGTAACTTCGTAGCAATCGTCATAATGCTCCAAACACCTATGAAATTATAACATACGCAAAACGGTAGGAAGTGACTGGAAAAGAAGAGCGAAGATCGGGCTCACAGGCGTGTCTTTAGAGAGGCCTACGTCCAGCTGTGGACTGACACCAGCTGATTATGATGATGTGTCGTTCGTCCCATCATCTCCTTAGTAGGTATACGGTTTTATGAATAAAGCCTGTATTTATTTTATTAATTAGAGTAGTGATAGACCTCTTATTCCAAGGCGCTATATCCTAGGTAGGAGTGGTTTTTTTAAAATATCTTATAGGCTAGGTAGCGTTTGACCACTATCTCACTTGTTGGTAAGAGATGATGCGGTCGAAGATGGTAAGCACTCTAGGCCTAGAATGGGAACTGCTCTGCTGGCTATCAAGGATAGCTGCCGGAACACATTAGATGTTTGGAATGGAAAGGGTGTCGAATGTCATGGCAATCGATTTATTAACACAATCAGGAATGTTAAGTAATAGCTATCTAATCCCTTGCCGGTGTCTGTGCTTCCTTATAACCACTACCCGGGAGTCTTTAAAATCGCTTGCAAACAGGTAGGTCTTTTAAGGTCATCTTCCAGTTAAGCGTGCTATATCGTCACTCGACATCAGGTGAGATAGTGGTCAAAAGCAGAAAAGCTTACCTATCACTTACACAAAAACGTAACGACAGCATCAGCTGATGCTGTGAACCTAAGATAGATAAATCTAAGATCTATTTTGTCTGAGATTAGATTGTACCTACCTACCTACATATTAATATTTTAGTTAGAGTAAGGCGTTATATTGGCCGTATAATATAATTAAGATTAATAATATGTAAATTACTTTAAGGATATGAAATAAATTAACACACATTGTGATAGATTGCACAAAACATTTTAATATAAACTTAAAAAGTCGTACAACAATATGAAAAATTATTGACTAATTATATTGGCGGACTTGGAGAGCCGCTTTTACTATATTATGCAAATATTATATTATCTTTAACACTTCCATCGAATATATCTTACAAAAGAAAGAAAAATAAAAAGTATTTTATAATAAAAAATCTCATTACACTAATTTATATTATTTAAACTTACATCATAGATTTTATCTACAATACTGAAGCGTTACGGTCAGTTTTCCAATCGAGATGACTCGATTATTACGCGTAATTTAATAATAGGGTATCATAAAGTACGTTAAGGTATTGAAATCATACAACTAGACTTAATTCTAAATCAAAAATATAAAAATAGTAAAAAATAGTTGTACATTTTCATTTAGTACAACTTGTGAGTGTTGTGCTTTGAATTTAGAGAAATAGACTTGCGCTAAGAGCGCCACAGACGGTCCGACCGAGCGCCCGACCGAGTGTGGGATCCAGCGAGGTCGGGTCGCGTGTCCGGCCCGCGCCTAGCCATTCGCAACACAACAACAAGCTGTCGACTACCGCGTACCCTACCGCCGCGCCTACTCTACCCACTCGTCGTCCAGCTCCATTGAAAAACTGAGCCGGATGCTCGAGTGAAACATAAAAAAGATAAATAACACATACATAGTACTTTTTTCCATAAACTTGCATGCACCCGTTAGAATCGAGAATTTTCCTATCATTTTATCCCATATTCATGTCTTTTAACAATAAATAGTATATGATACATTCTAGAACCGGCAGCCACGCTTCGGCGGACGACCGGTAATGTACACGAGGACTAATATCTTCTTAAAAAAATACTGTTAGATTGAAAGCTAAACCTATAGTATGATGTATGTATATTATAATGTTATCATTACAAGGGTACAATCGTACAGTGATGATTAACTCTATGTGAGATCTCCGACGCCCGGCGCCGCCGTCCGACCGCGTCCCATCGGATATGCAAACATTAATTACACGTACAAGTACAATACATACCGGTAGTAATACTAGAGTAAGAGTAAACTATGAGTTATTCATTTCATTATTAAAAATACGTAATTTTTTCTATTTGCTATTCATTTCCACATGAAAAATTAGACGAATATCGCGTACGAATATATATAATTATGTGTACATATTTATATTATAAAGAATTCTCTTATAGTTTGGAGGACGAATGTATGTTACATAGACTCGCTCTAGAAGGTACGTCGTAAGCGCACGCGGCCGTGGGGCCTGCTCCCTTACACCCTACGTATTATACCGAACGAAGACATCAAAAATCGACTGGCATTAAATATTACGAAAATAAATCGCCGGCGATCCCGGCAGATTATTGCTCCTATCGATAAATTTACACATCGACATAACGAATACAAAATGGAAAATCGTACGGATATCACAAGCGGCGGGCGGCGCGGGACGCCCCCGCAGAAAATAAAAAAATAAATCGCGGCGCGCGTCTCTCGTACAAAAGTAAAGACTCTGTGAGCGCGCGGAGCGTCTAGCGCTCGTGCAGGGCTCAGTTGGCGAGCAGGAGATGCGCGGGCGCAGGGGGGTACGGCGGCGCGGAGGAGGGGGTGGGCTCGCGCCGCGCCACGAAGTACGCCGCAGGGTCTGTGGCGGGGGACAGCGCGCGCGACGCGAGCTGCTGCTGTACCGCACGCTGCTTGATGTAGTTGCTGAACTCCGTGGGGGACATGCGGTTGGCGCGTTTGCTGCTCGTCTTGAGCTTGGTGCTGCCGAACTTGGTCTGCGCGAAGGTAGCAGTGGTGAAAGTGAGCGGCTGCGCGCGGAACGGCGGCGCGGGGGAGAAGGCTGCGGGCGCGGGAGGGGAGGGAGCCGCCGCCGGCTCCACCGGTCGGAAGCACTGCGCTTCGGGGTTGAACGCGCGGGTCACCTGCAACAATGGAAACATTACTTTAGTTATAACGTCGAGATTTTTAACTGTGCTGTTCTTTCTGCAGGATGTGTTTATATATGGCATTAGGTACTTTTAAGTTAGACTATAGAGTAAGGTACCGCAGCGTAATCCTAGGTTTGCGAGTCAGACCCATACCTAATCCATATACACATGCCAAAATACACACCCACAAAAATAAAAAGTAATATTCTTTTTGACTATTGCTTTTTAGGGTTCCGTACCCAAAGGGTAAAACGGGACCCTATTACTAAGACTCCGCTGTCCGTCTGTCTGTCTGTCTGTCTGTCCGTCTGTCACCAGGCTATAGCTCATTAACCGTGATAGTTACACAGTTTAAATTTTCACAAATGGTGTATTTCTGTTGCCGCTAGAACAACAAATACTAAAAACAAAATAAAGTTAAAAATTAAAGGGGGTCCCCATACAAAAAACGTGTTTTTAAACTCCATCTATCTAATTAGTTTCGGCAAAAAGGCACCAAGGCAATATTGATAAATTAGGTTGCGTCGGCGACCACCTGATGGTTTTATTGCCAAAACATTACGCCAGACGGAGAGGATTGATGTGGGTAATCTCTTCACGCCGCTATTAATCAGTTATATTAGTCTCTCTATTTATTAGTCTAACCATTATTAAAGTTGTCATCTTTTAGGTCTAAAAAGCTTAACTTTAAAGATACGATAGGTAGGCCATGCATGGGCCTATTCGATCGAAATGAACAAAATAGAGATGGATACTGTGCCATTCGGTGATTCGCTAGCATTTTAAAAGCATCGTAAGGCCGCTTACCTATGGCATAGCGTGCTTGACATAATTACCGCAATACCGATGCACAAAGTTATATTATAATTTAAAAATATGTTGTCTGCGAAAAGCATGCTGTGCTTGCTTTTTACCTGTGTACAGGTGAATATATAAAAAGCAAGAAACAAAAAATATATATGTATAAGAGCAGCATCTGCAGTCTGCATACAATGATTATTAAAAAAAATGACTTCAGTAAGTGGATATATAGCCGTGGAAGTCTCTACATTGGCTGCGATGCGTCTTGTCATCGCTAACGTCTTATAGAAGGAGATGCAACTAGACAGTTTTCATTTGCATCTCTTTTCTTATCGACGATTATCGCTCGAAATTCATCGCTATTCATGTAGAGACTACCGCCCCTGGTCACAGTTACTTCGATCTTTTCCGAATCGCATGCATCTTTCGCCTAAAGTTAATTATAGGTACTTAGTTTGCTGACCGTCTGTTTAACACATAGGTTTAGGACGTCCTAAATGTAAGCCTAGGTCTGTTTAACATGTCTGCCCTACATTATTGTCTGTTTCAACTAAAAGCCAAACGATGACCTATTGTACTATTAATTATTCTGTGCTAGCGTAAACAAAGGCGTAAAATAAAGTCAAAGTCAAAGTCAAAGCATTTATTCAGTATATGGGCAAATTAAAAATTAGCACTTACACACGTCAAATAACATTAAATAGATCATATTCAACAAAAAATATAGATATAACAGAAACATAACGCTTTGAATTTACAAAAAAAAAAACAAAGGTATTGAGCCATTCAGCTTTCATCTAGACGTTGAACGTCACACTTAAAACACATGTTTAATTCCCCTTATTAATGTAGGGTTGCCAACCGTACCATTACGTGCACCCGCAACCCAGTGCATGTTTCAGTACTTCAGACAATTTTTATCCAAAAAATTGTGAAATAATGAAACATAATAGATAAATAAAACGCAGACTAATTGCAGTACAAATCATGTTCCGAATGGAACTGATTGTCCGACTATCAGCCGCATAATACCGTCGTAACAGGCAACCCTAGATCAGCAAACAAAAGATGAAAACTGATTGACTGTTGAATCTACTGGTGTAAATAAATGTAACTTTGCGTAATTCAACTAACGTTTTGTTATGTCAAGGAATAAACGGCATGGTCATAAACAATTAACATTAGTTATCACTTACTTGCCTTGAAGCTGAAATCACTAAATCACACTTCCATAACTACACGGTAGATACAGAATGCTGTACTTACCTACTTTTACAATCGTTACTTCAATAGCTAGAGTCAGATACAGAAAGCTGTAACTACTTTTACAATCGTTACATCAATAGCTAGAGTCAGTCAGTGCTTGTACTCTAGAGTTCTAGACGCATGCTATTTGATCTCACTCAGAGTAAGAGAAGCTTCTTTTAGGATCGGTGTAGGAATATGCAAATCACATTTTCTGCTTGCAGATTGTGGTTAAGGAAGAGAGAGAGAGAGAGAGAGATAGAGAGAGAGAGAGAGAGAGAGAGAAAATACAAATATAAATATTAGCAAGAATGACGTCACTTTAGAGTAAAAATAACCAAATTACTCGAACGTGACGTCATCGGCAACGCCAGACACTTTAAAGCGTTTTAGCGTAATTCTTAATTTAGGTTAAAGTAAATTATGATATATTAAATCTTTAGTTTTAGCTAAAATATGATATTCGTTGTATTTAATACCTATATCATCTATATTTCAGAACATTTTAAGTTTAGTTTTTTTATTCTATTTGTCATCATGCCTATTGACTAGCCGTTACCTACGTTCTTGTTTCTATTTTCGAAATCCACACAATCTTCTTAAAAGGGAAATTCGCGGCTGATATCAGAATAGGCTTTAGGTATTTACCTTGACCCACCTATAAACCTACAACTACTAAAGTTGCTTAAATGGCTATAGTCTATTCAGAAGAACACAATACCAACTTATCAAGTTGCTCCAGTTTCGGTTTCTTTGCCATTTGGGCTATTGCCAGACAACTTGACAATCTATAAAATATTGTCGAAAGACTTGGCTTCAATACAGTACAGTATACCTATTATGTGCCTGCCATAAACATTTTGCTAAAGTGTAACGATAATAGAATCGAGAGCTAATTTTCTGATCGCTACCAAACAGCCTTAAGGACAAAATTCATGTGTCAATAGTTATTAATTTTATTATTATTTGAACCAACCACCGAACAAAGATTCAACAATCGGTTTGCCGAGTTTCAGCATGATGTTCGTTGACAGCCAGTCGGAAGACGGTTGAAATAATATAATGATACAAATTTAGACCGCATCTTTATTGACCATCAGGCGGGAGGGTCGTCAGCATGTTTGCCAACTATTACATTTTACTGTATTACTGTGGAACCATCGCTTAGTATATGTCACAGAAGTCTAAATAATAAGGCATTTATTTAAACTTCTGTGGTAAATAATTATGATGTTAACGAGATTAAATTAAGCTGGATGTAGCGTTTGTCCGAACGATCTCCTATTATTGTGAGGGTAATTTGAGATACGGCTAGAAATACCGAAAATAAAAACAATTTTCTGTGGTTAGAAACATACCTACGAGTAAGTAACCATACATAAGTATTTACAAATGAGAATTAAATGAATGAATCTCAAATACATGAGATTCCAAAAAAATTAATAGACGCATATTATTTTCGTATTTTCTAACTTTATCTACGTTCATTGTTCTTCCAAGAAATGCCAGTCTCTGAATTATCTTATTTCTGTACGATCAATAAGATACCAACAAATAGGGAATGTAAAAGCTACAGACAGTACAAATAAAACATACATATAATATAATAATATGAGTGTTATGGTTTGAAATCGGCATTTGAACATTACTGAAGCGCAAGGCACATATGAGCGAAGCGAAACGAAAATAAATTCGTTTCGTTTCGAAGTAAGAAACAATTGCGAATGCCTCTCCATTTGAATTTTGAATACCTATTGATTAATCCGTTAGCTATTTAGTCGCGAAAATCTTTCTGATTAGAATCACAATTTTTTTAATTTAATTTTTTTATCGATCGGAGCATTGTGAATATTTCAAATATCCGAGCCAAAACAGATGCAGTTTTCTGAATCCGAATTTGCTTTCGAATGATTATATAATCTTTCGAATAATAGCCCTGCAAGTCTTATAGTGCGCAGTGGGAACCCAGGTACGAAAAGACACGTTAGCAAGATAAGCGAAGTGGAAACGAACTTATCTGTGTTTCACTTTGCTCCTAACGTGGCCTGCGTTTAATGCGATATTAATATACTAAATGTGCTTCAATTGTACAGTGTTCACACAGTATTGGAGCCAAAACAACCAAAGATAATTATAGAACTAGAAGGATATAGAAGTGGCTACATACAGGCGTGCTCACCTCTCGGTCGGTCCTCTCGTCCGCTGCTCTCTCGTCGCTGCTGAAAAGCACCTTCACAGCACCCTTCTCGCCGATACGGTATGACACTTCGCCTGGAATTAAAAGAAGTTGTTTTATTAGACAAGAAGTTTTATCGATATTTGAAAGGGTTGCGTACTTCTTATCATCATCATCATGACCGGCTGATGATGATGATGTCATCATCAACTCGGTCGAATCGGTATCAGTCCACTGCTGGACGTAGGCCTCTCCCAAGATGCGCCACTGAGCCCGATCTTCGGCTGTTCTTTTGACTTTCCATTATTGGGAGGGATATGCCCTAATCGCCACGCTGGTCAGGCGGGTTGGCGATCGCAGGACGTAGCTTCTCGCACCGGTGATGCTGCTGCCCGTCACCGGCCTGTAGTATTTAGCTACGCCATAATTTGAAATGGTTAAACCACCATTTGTCGGTCGCCAGAGCCTCGTATGTTGGTCAGCAGGATACACCACGGGCAGGTGAGGTTCGCTGGGAGCACTGAGGTGGTATTTGTACTCCCTTACATCCCTGTACTCCCTTACATCCCTAACTTCTTATAAACTCAACGTATTTACCTACATATTGAGCGTAAATTCATATTATCTTTAGATCAATCAGAGTAAATTACCCCATAAGGCTCTTCTATGGTTTAACGAATGATGTTATTGTCAAGTTCACTAGTTGTACCTTACTTCGATAACTAAAGAAATTTATATTGTATGTTTTGTATGTAGTTTTACAAACTGGTAAAGTATGTCGAGAGCCAGTTTCCATTCATGCCCTATCGTGCTATGGCTACGTACCTACCTACCATCCTCGACCACATCAGCACTGACCAACAGGTGACATAGTGGTGCTTCAAACACTAGTCCATTATATGCTTTAAACATGTAGCTTTGGATTTTTACAAAGTATGAAACTAAATACCTATAATATAAAAATACCTATAGTATGTAAAGTATTACAGTATGAAAATTCACTTGTTACGTTAAAGAAGATGTGCCCAACTGATAAGCCTTGAATAAGAAGATTATACTCAAGCTTCGACAGTCACAATTTTACGGTTCACCATTATCATCGCTTACCACTAGGCGAGATAGTGCTCCAACGCCAGCTTATCACATTAAAAAAAATCTATCACTAGTCACTACCCAACACACAGTTTTCAACTCTCTACTGGAGTCTCGAGTATAACACCAAAGTATAATAAAATAAAGTATAGTAAAGTACTATAACAACAAAGTATTTTAGCTATTACCCTTAAGTGCATCCTCATAGAATCAGAACAAGGTCTGGAATGAATTGCTCCAGTGTCTGCTAGGTTGTACCAGTAAGTATTATATAGCTCTGAGTGCGAACTGGGGTTAGCAGTCACTATATTATGTGTTGCCAGCTTAGCTTTTTGCTATATATATATATCAATTTTGTCTCCAGCCTAAAATATAGCTTCAAATGAATTGCCAAAATAGTCTGTCTTTCTATCCGAACATAGTTTATATTTTATTAAACTAAAACACGTAGATACATTAAGGTTAGGCACATGTCACATTTTTAATACTAAACAAGGCTGGATTTCCTAAGGCCAAGTCTAGTTCTTTCGTCGATTCGATTTAGCTCTCAAACCTAAAACGTAGTGGGCAATATATCATCATACTACTCTACTCATTATGATTGCCGATTTTTGACCTCTGTTATGTCATTTTTCACACCTTTGCTATTCATAAAGAAGAAAAATTAATGAAGAAAGAATATTATAGTACGACTATTATGAGTACGTTCGCGTGTGGATATAGTTTCGTGGGTTTTGTTTCAGATCTTGTTTCAATTTTTTTAAATCATTCAAGGAAGGTGCATTAAAGCTACATGAGAGCTACTTTATGTGGCAGGTAGTATGCACAAAATAAAATAAACTATGATAGTACATAAACGTTAGCATCATGAGCGAAGCGGAAACGAACTTATCTGTGTTTGTTGATTTTTTGGCGAAGTCTAGTTCTTTCTTAGATAAGTACGATTTAGATCTGAAACCTAAAACGTAGTGGGCAACACTGGTGACAATCATACTACTCTACTCATATGATTGCCGATTGTTGACCTCTGTTATGTCATTTGGTTCCTAGTAGGTATTTGCTGAGGTTATGACACCTTTGCTGTTCCTCCAGAAAGAACATTTAATGATATTATTGTAGTACGGCTAGGTTCGCGGTTTTTGTTTCAGATCTAGTTTCAATATTTTTTTATCATTAAAGGAAGGTGCAACAGGTTATAATTAAAGGATTTCATCCTCATCATAAAATAAGACGTTTAGTAATAATTATAACACATTATAGACATCTCACCTGGATCAACCCAAACAGCCAGATCTCTCGGCAAATGCTCCAGCACGTCTCTGACTGGAACGCCGGATTCCCTCGCAGCCCGCTCCAGCACTGGGTCTAAAGGTCCTCCAGTCTTCAGGCATCGGAAGGCTGACCCTCTGCACGGCCGGTCGGGGTACCAGTGACCCCTGAACTTGTCTTTCAACGCCTTCTCCAGCTCCTCGCCGAAGATATTCACTCGCCGCCTAGGCAGTTTGTTGTACAGGTAAGATATGACGAAGTTAAGGGCGACTTGCACTTCAATATGCATTATGGTCTGTCTGTGGACAAGAGAAAAGGGTATTTTAGTATTTTTAATCGACTTACAATAATATCGTTTAAAAACTAAAAAACAACCGACTTCAATGCCGCGCTATTCATTTTCAGTACCAATTTTGAGATGTTTATCTCAATATCTCTGGAGATACTAATCATACCTCGATAAAATTACCATGGTACCACACTTGGGATATCTCCTTTCGAACAAAAAAAGAATAATCGAAATCGGTTCATAAACGACGAAGTTATCCGCGAACAAACATAAAAAAAAAAAATATATATATATACGGTCGAATTGAGAAACCTCCTCCTTTTTTTGAAGTCGGTTAAAAAGGAGGAGGTTCTCAATTGTTTTGTAGTTTTTAGGATGCCGTACCCAAAGGGTACCAATGAAACCCTATTATTGAGACTTCGCTGTCTGTCCGTCCGTCTGTCTGTCTGCATTTCACAGGGTTGTATCCCCTTAACCGTGAAAGGTAGGTACTTGACATTTTTACAAAGTATGTATAATATGGGGGATTTAAGTTAACAATACTAAAAACATACAAGAAACACAAGAAGAATGCAATAAACGTGTTTTTTGCTTGAACTTATGAACCATATTAGATAGAGATTGGAAATTTTCTCAAATGATGTGTTATTGCTATAGCCGCTATAATAACAAATAGTAACAGCAGCATAAAGTTAAAAATAAAAAGGGGTCCCCAGACAAGAAACGTGTTCTTGGTCAGTTTATTTTATGTTTGTTACCGATTTGAAAAAATATTTGTTTTATTTGACAGAGTATGCTTTCCATTTGAATTTTATCAAGATCTGATGAGTATCTTCAGAGATATGGAGATAAACACCTAAAACTTGATACTGAAAATGACAAACGTGGCATTTGAAATCGTTTTTTTTTAGTTTTATTACCGATCCTATTTTATAAGTCATATAGATTTCCCATAAGTAAATACTTATATAAGACCAATAGATGTGCTTTCGTATCTACCATAAGATCGGGCTCAGTGGCGCACCTTGGAAGAGGCCTACGTCCAGCAGTGGACGAACAACGGCTGTTAATGGTGATGATGATCTACCATAAGAGCCGTCTTCATTTTAATAGTTTGATACCAGCAAAATCGTAATATAGGTAATAAACTTTGGTGAAATACATATTTTTTTATATAATGTTTCTTTGAAGTGTTACACACTTTATATTTTTGTAAATTGTTAAACACAATCCACTGAACATTTTATTCAGGAGGTTGCGGGTTCAAGTCCCGTCGGTACGATGAAATTTTGGATTGTGTTTAACAATTTATCTTTATTTTTATATCTTATATGTATAGCGGTTGACCACCATTTCGATAGAGACTAAAGAACTTAAAAAAAACAATCAAGTAGGATCTCTTATTTCCGAACACAACACACAACAAGGAAGCGAAAGCACATGAGGAAATTTTTACGTAAGCTTGAGTGGATGTGAGTGGATGGATGTCCATAAATTTCTCGAAGAATATACTGGGATAGGCGTTTCATCTTGCTTGCCTCTTTTATAGAGCCTCCGGGAGCCATATGCTTATATTGATCCATTTACTTTAGGAATATGTTGTGTTTCTCAAATATATAGTATTCGCGAAGGTAAACGTAACACGAGCAAGGAGACAGATAGGAAAAACTAGGGGAAAAGAAAGAACTTTTTTGTTTGTCGTCCTAGAGTTACAATAGATCGAGATACTGTAACCCCCTTAAAAAAGTGAACACTAAAATACAATATATTATAATACAATAAAAAACTCTATTGAATACCAATAACGTTTAAAAACTAAAAAAGAACCGACTTCAATGCCGCGCTAATCATTTTCAGTACCAATTTTGAGGTGTTTATCTCAATATCTCTGGAGATACTTATCAAAACTCGATAAAATTACCATGGTACCACACTTGGGATATCTCCTTTCCAACAAAATAAGAATAATCAAAATCGGTTCATAAACGACGAAGTTATCCGCGAACAAACATAAAAAAAATATATATATATATACGGTCGAATTGAAAAACCTCCTCCTTTTTTGAAGTCGGTTAAAAAACAAAATAAAAATGCATAATAGCTTTATTAATAAAAATAACATGGTACAACAAAAGGCGGTCTTATCGCTTAAAGACTTTTCAATACAATATTCGTAGGATAAATGCACACCTAATGGCGGAGGGATTTAGTTAATCAAAGGATTTACTTGTAAAATAAATAATATAATTCGTATTAACTACCAGTTGCTATCATCGAAATCGGTCCGGACGAAATCATCATAATCAGTGGCCAAAAATGTATATAATTTTTAAAACGAAACTTATCAACGGATATGAATGAAAACAACCAGAATTGGTAATTATTTAGTACTACCCTGTGATTACGAGTCCTCTCTTTTATAGTCGTTAATGTTGTCATCTATAAAATACTTATAATTCGACCTACAATCTACCATTTTCAAGATTATAGCACTCAGCTCATTGTCTTAACAATTAAAAAGATTGTCTTAACATTTAATCTCTTGCTTTCCCAACAGTCTGTAAATAAACAATCGATCATCAATTTAATTATTTTTAAGATAAATAGCATTGACTAGCAAATAAAGGCGCTATAAGTGGGCAACCATCTTATTGAATCCCTTTATATCGGCCGTGGCAATGGAACCGTAGGTAAATATTTCCGTAATCAAGTGAATCTAGTTTTTGATGAATGAAATGCAATTAATGAAATTGAAACGTAGGTATAATTTTTTTTTTTTTTAATATCTTATAGGCTAGCGTTTTGACCACTATCTCAACTGTTGGTAAGTGATGATGCGGTCGAAGATGGTTAGCACGCTAGGCTTGTACTATTCATTATTCTGTGGCTAGGCCTAGAATGGGAACTGGCTCTCAAGGATAGCTGCCGGAACACATTAGATGTTTGGAGACAGATTATCTAACTTGACGGTGGTTCACTGGAGGGCCACTGTGAGAAGCGCACATACATTTTTCGTTAGATTTTTAAATAGAGTTTTTCTTATTTGTATCTTATCCTACACGAGTGTTTTAATTCTTATATCTATTCATATTATCTTATAATTATGTATATAACAGAATCGATAATCTTTCTATCAGTAAGTTAGTAAATATTTCTTTTCAAATTCTGTAAATTCGGTCTTAAAAAATTCTGTATTTCCTGCCCTTACAGTCCTAACTAAGCAATTCAGTCTGTGCAAGTACACAGGGTTGAGGTACCAAAAAAAAACACGATTGCTATAGGTGGTAGAATTTATGTCTTACGTATTAACGTAGAATGTTATACAACAGAATCGATAAAGAATTCGATAGTTAAACTCCCGGAATAGACATCCACAGGTGAATTGAATATTCAAAACGCAATTGCTTCCTTTGAAGTCGATTCTTAGAATTTAATCGATATTTCGCATATGGACACACTGTTGGACACATGGGGACACTGTTATATTCCTACGACTTCCTATTATACAATATGATACATAACTATTATACAATATGTATTAAGTATGTTTATATATTTATCAAGCCTAGTAGCTAGTAAAGCCTTGCTCATTACGCATTTAAAAAGTAGATTATACTAGCTGTACTTCATGGCATCGCCCGCGTTAAAAAGTATCCTATAGTTTGACTGTTAAGAAGTCATAAACAAACAAATAAACAAACTGACTTTCGCATTTATAATATTGGTGTTAATAACTGATATTACTGGAAATCCTACTAATAATTATAAAGGTGAATGTTTGTTTGTATGTTTGTTACTACTTTACGATAAAACTACTGAACCGATTGAGATGAAATTTTGTAGGTATATAGATATCCTGGAATTACAAATAGGATACTTTTTATCCCGGTTTACCAACGGGGACGATGTCTACGCGGGTAAAACCGCGGGGCACAGCTAATCTAATTATATTTTTAAAGTATCTTCTAGGCAAGCGTGTGTAATGCTAAAATTTGCTACATCTGAGATCACCTCGCCACTTAAGATCAGCTAAGATTGTGGTCAGACGCTTACTTATCGATATGTACTTATGTATAATAATACTAAACTACAAGTAGGGTCAAATAAAAATAATAGCCAAACCTAATAGCCGGACAGACCAGCCAGTTTGGCCGGACATTTGGGAATAAAAGCCGGACACCTTATATTATTGAGGATTTTGTGTCTCAGTATTAATAGGTAAAAAAATGTATGTATAATAAATATACTAATTGTAAGTAATATAAAAGTCAAGCTTTTTTTGATTATTACCATAAATCTTGTATCATATGTAATTGTAATTAAACTTTATATCATTAATTTAATTTGTATAAAATCGAATGCCAAATCAGTCTAAGTAGGTACTGCGGACTGCGGGAGCTACCGACAGTCGACTCGCCTGCGCAGTGCGCTCGGCCACCTCGGCCTTCGCTCGTTTGCGAAGTGTAAAAAGCCTAAGAAAAGCCGGACAAGCCGAACACCGTTTATTTTGTCCTGACACGCAATCAAAAAGCCTATGTCCGGCTTTATCCGGACGCCTGGCAATCCTAACTACAAGTAAATTTTGTATGTACGCTAAAAGTCGGTTTACGCATTTGTAAAACCAAATTATCCATCAGTTTTGAAACGTTCAATACGTTACTTCAGTAACTTACCCTAACATCTCTATCTAGTTTCTTTCTCAGAAAGTTGTATACAACTAAATCAACGTAAGTAAGAGTGTACGACTTCTCAACCCTAAAGCAATAAAATCATTTCTACTTATTCCTAAGCCCTATGTATTTTCGCTACGTAACTCCCGTGGCTTTCTCAGGGTCGGCTCGGATCGTTGGTCGTCGCTCCCGACGACTCACTCACTAGTGACGACACGACGTTAGCCAATTCTGTTTCCGCACTAAATTAACTTTGGCCTTCCGACATTGCGAGTGGGTGATGCGCTTGCGAGTTTCAAAGAATGGATGTGGCGATTTAGATTTTTCTTAAGACAAAGTGTTTTGCCCATTAATATTTGTAGTTTCATATCCAGAGGACCAAAAAACTTTTTTGTTCCTGGAGATTTAACGAATGGCTTTCAAAATGAACGCAATGGCCTGACAATGTCATACTGGATAAATCTGACGAATCGCAAGTTTTATTTTCATTCTTTTTCGATTTCGATTGATGTTTCTACGCTTTAATTACATATATTTCTAACATTTACAAATATCGACAACCCTTGCTTAAGTATATAATAAATATTTTATTTTATTATTTTTTATAATTATTTAATTAACTTTTATTACTATTGAATCAAGTCGATACTAAATAATCTAACTGGAATCAAATATGAAAAATCTATTTATTTGAGTGTGTAAACAGCCAAAAGCATACTCATCGAAAAGATGGTAACTGAACTAAATCTACCAAGTCTAAATATACCTTAACCCTATATAACATTAAATAAACAGATTTGCATAAGGTTAATTGCAATGACGTCACGAAATCCATCAACTTGTTTAATTATTCGTGTAATTACAAATGCATGTTTGTTTGTTTAAAACATACGCATGCGGAAATGAAATGACCAAGGATTTTTAATTAGTTTTTATTCAATTAAGTTAATTAAGTCAATTAAGTAAAATTAATTGATTAAATATTAGATTTGTTTAAAAGCGTACTAGCAATAATTTGTAATGCACATTACTAGTAGTCTTGTTAAACCCTCCAACTAAGCTAAAATGCTTGTGTCTAGAGTGGGTTCACGTCAATAGTTCAGTTTTTTTTAATGATTATGGATATTACGCCTCAAGGTTATAGGATAGACTCAAGGATTGATTGAAAATATGTCTTTGTTTCGTGGGAAGTGCAATATAGGTACGATCACATCAGTCAAACTCTTTTAACAACAACATTAACAGAAAGCGGTAATATATTTTTCTGAAGAAAAATTAAAGTAGATAATCCGATACCTAAGCAATATTTCTAGGATAGAGTAGGAAAATAACGCATCGATTTTGCAATTTGTATTCGCAACTCGATGTTAGGGGAGATCCCGTGCGGTCCAGTCACGTGCCGCCCAGTACCCGGTTTTTTCCTACTGAAATATATTTCTTGGTTTCTGCTAGAAATAATCGGGTTATGTAAGTGGCTGAAAATAACTACCGACCTGAGGGAAGGTCATAGAGAAATTAGTGGCGGAGATTGTGTTTTGTTTTTAGCGAAAGCTTGTTTATTTTTCTTCTTTCTTTTTTTCTAGTGATGATTGACTCACATTTTTTTTATATAAATGTGATGAATCGATTCGTTGAGTTCCAAAATAATAATAATGTAAGTGTACCCGGTTTACAAAAGGAAATAATTATGTAAAATATCATAGAATCAATAGAATCCCGCCGGTACGATGAAATTTTAGATTGTGTGTAACAATATGAAATATCTGTAAAGATATCATAAGTTTAGTGTGACAAAAAATACTGTTTGTCTAGGATATCAATTTACTTAACCCAAAATCTTAGATCTAAATTACAAAGAAAATAATGCGCCACAGAAACTTTGTATTTCTTTTGATATATTGTCTATTTTTGGTCAATAATTTTATTACTAAATCTAAACCTTTCAGTATAACATGTCTTATAAATTTTAATTTTAATGCTATTTTATCAAGCAAGTTTTTATTTACTGCACAGATACACTTATTCCAGTGACATTTTTCAGTTTATTGCTGGGTGCTGTAAAAGTATTTTCTTTGAGTTGTAGAGATATATCGCAGGCGTGACCGCCGTGCAAAGTAGATGAAAGATCATAGTGCCAAGTACATGTTGCACATACTAAACAGCTTTGTACTGAACTCTTATGAAATGTGTTTAAAATAATTCACTAAGGCAAACTTAGAAATATAATATTTCAATTTTAAGAATTTATTTATTTTTAATTAAATAATATATTTATACACTATTATATTGTCAATGTTCTGTATCGCAAGGGTAACTCTGATACAAATAAAAAATAAATTGAGGGTAGTTTCCCACGAACTCTGCTGACACTCACAACATTCAGTCGTTTCGTGACCACAATCAATGCAACTTGGTCGAAACGTCGATTTCAATAAAATGAATATTTTAAGCGCGATAAGTCCCGTATTTTAATATTTATAACTAATATATAATATAAAAGATCGTTTAAAAAAGGAAGAAATATATATATATATATATATATATATATTTATATAGTATAAAAAAATCTTCTTGGACCTAATCTAAGAAATAGCTTATCAAATATTTTTTTTACGTTGTTTATCATTAATGCGTACCCACACACTAGGTATTATAATACAGGTATAAAATATTAAACAAAAACACTGAAACTCATTTTAGATTATTTTTTAGACTAGGGTTAGCTTACCTATTTTTTAGCTTCATGAAATACAACCTAGGCCGAAAATAGAATAAATAACGCAATAATATTTTTTTAGGTAAACAGGCGGCGTCGCAAATATTTTCCTACCAAGATCGACGCTGGGAATGAAAACACAAATATTTTCTGCTGATGTATAATATTATCTAGAGAACCGAGAAAAGTTTTATTTTATGATTGTTATTTAGTTTTAGGTTGTATGGAAATATGTATGGTATGAAAGAAGGAGGAATGTTTCATATTGGTAAAAATATACTTCCACTTAACCAACGATATTTTCATCGTAGCTATACTAACATCGTTTGTGATCATTATCAACCGTCAGTTTAAATCTAGAAACTTACAAGATTTTTTTATCCCACCTATTCGGCTAAAAAGCGGTGATTGATTCTTCGATAAATGCGCGCAAAATAGGTATTTTCTCTTCAAGTCTTATGAGCAGGCGGTAAATAGTAGATTGTATACCAAAGGTGCAATATAGTACGTTTCTGCGAGGCCAGTTTTTTTAATCCAGAGCGAAGCGAAGGATTCTAGAGTAGAATCCCGAGCGTAGCGAGGCATTCTAAAGTAGAATCCTGAGCGTAGCAAGGGATTTTAAGTACGTCGGCCGAGAGAAAATAATATTGCAGCCGAGTTTTACACTCTGCTTTTCATCCCCCTCTATGAGATACAAAATTGCTTTATTTCAAAGAGATTGTTTTAACAAAGTATTTGTACCCTGCCTTCTGCTTTAGTCGTTTTGACTGTGTTGCAGAAAGCAGTGTCTTATTAATACACAGTGATCAAGAAACACATAACCCTCCCGACTGCTTCTTTGCGACGCCGTGGGGTAAAAATTAGTTTTTTTGACTTCGGCGGGTTATATCTCGCCAACGCTACGCCCTACAAAAATATGATGTATTAAACCCTATCTTCATTATAAAATCCCTATTCATCATTACCACACACGACGGGGTGGGGTTAGATTTTTTTAGTTCTGGACTTCGTCCCCTCTAGGGGGCGCCACATTCAATTTGTTGTGACGTCACATAGCCTATAACCAGCAGACAAATAAAACGCGTCCAACGACACCTCATTTGTTAAATTATGATAAGTAGTTTAGAAGTTATGAGGGGACAGATGAACATACATACAAACATACATACATACATACATACTTACATACTTACATACATACATACTTACGTACATACATACCCACATACCGGTCAAAAACATAACTCTCCTTTGTGCTTCGCCGTAATCGGGTAAAAAGGGATAGATAAAAGGCTATAAAATAGCAATTCAACAGCATAATATTGTAAAACACGCTGACTAACATAAACAAGCGTAATAAACCAATAAATACATACAGTTTCCGAAAAAAAACGTCGCACCTTTTGCAGTTTTCACCCGATAAACATTTTACCCTTAACTCATTCACATATTATGTATAAGGACATGAAATACCTAAAAAAAAAGGTGCATAACTAAACCTAAAACGTATGCCATTAATTGTCCATTGGTCCATTGCTAGAATTGTGTCAATCAAGGTCATCAATGGACCAATGGACAATCAATGGCAGTCATTTTATGGTCCATTATTACAAGCAAATGTATCGCGGCACCTCCATGTCTATATGTATTTCCTACACCATGGTTAAATGTGTTATTAGTCTGTGACCATAGACTAAAATGCCAATAATTCTAGCGCCTTTTTTTGCTTCTTGGCCACCACAAGATATGTGTAATGTGCCACTTTGCGCGCTTAATTTTTTTTTTAATTTGTTTCCCCGTCTATATGATGTTGCGGCATTTTTTTTTAACTTAATTAACACCACGCGCTATCTATTTAATAGGACAGTAACATATCCCGTACAATATTATTATTGAACCTCCTTAGACATGGCACTATAAAAGAACAGTCATAAGCCAAAAAATTAAAAATTACTCTCCCGCCCTAGGGCGGAAAAGACGTATTTTGCGCGCACTTATCGAGGAACAAACCATCACTTTTCGAATAGATGGGATGAAAATTATTTTTTTAAATTGTAGTTTGATTTTCTATAGTGCCCCGTCTAAGGAGGTTCGATAATAATATTGTATGGAAATGTTATACAATATACAATTTTTTGCCAAAAATGGCAAAAAATTTAAACAAAAAAATATTTTATCTCAATTGGTCTAGGCGTAGTACCTATTTGGGAAACATAGCCATAAAATAATTAAAGACTCCGACGAATTGAAACCTCCTCTTTTTTGAAATCGGTTAAATATCCATCATATAGTACAATTTTACACTTCTGTTAGAAATAAAAACCTGCGCTGAATCTACATCTCGCTTAGTTTAGCGTAAGTACTCCTCACGCCCGATCGCGCGCCGCTCCGCAAGTCAGTTTATGGTGGGCGCCTCTGGTTTACATGTACCTCAATGGTCTTATAATAATATATAATGTTTTTTTAAGGTATCTGAATTAAAGATTTATTATTATTACGACGAACAAAGGAAAAATACTTTTGCATACATCATTGCGCAAACCTATCTACCTATTCTAGATACAACAAGAAGGTATTATCTTATCACCGACAGAGATTCTCGGGAACAAGAGCGAGAGATCCATTTCCCCTTGACCCACACTCATTTTCAGAGAATGATAACGAAGACTAAAGTAAATGACGGTCTTGGAACCCTTTGAAGGGTCCTAACTAAGATAAGTTTGTTTTGAGCGACATTTGTCTGTGAAACTTCGACCGAGATAAAATTAAATTAAAAAGTTATTTTGGGTTACAAAGGGAAGCTAGGATTTAATACAGAAATTTGCTCATAGTGTGTATTATAATAGTTGCTATAACATCAAATAATAAAAACAAAATTAAATTGAAAATTAAGATCGTTTAAAAAACTGAAATAACCGACTTCAAATGGCGCGGTATTTATTTTCAGTACCAAGTTTAAAGTTTTTATCTCCATATCTCTGAAGAAACATATCAGATCTCGATGAAATTACTATGGTACCACCACTGGAATATCTCCTTTCCAACAAAAAAATAAACTGGCCAAGTGCAAGTCGGACTCGCACTCGTAGGGTTCCGTAACACCGTTAAGTATTCCATAACTATGATTTTTCGCAACTACAAAATTAACTTTGTTTTTATAGTGTTTGTATGAAAAACAAAGTTATCTTTGCGGTCGCCATATCTCTAAAACTACTGACTGTATCTCGTTCAAACCAATTTTCGTTGTTAGTTTTTATTGAGATCTACAGCATATATTTTTTTTAGATTTTTTACTCCCATACTTTAAAAGTTAGAGGGGGGAAGGGGGGGACACACATTTTACCACTTTATACGCGCCTATCTTTCAAATGATTGACTTTGAGAAAAAATGATTTTAGAAACCTCAATGTCATTTTTGAAGACCTATCCATAGATACCCCACGCGTATAGGTTTGAAGATTTTTTTTTTTTGTTTTATTTCCATTTATGGGATGCCTCCCCTTAAACTTTTATATATTTTTTTTGTATAAAAATCGTAAAGCGGTTTACAGAATACATCTACCTACCAAGTTTCAATTTTGTAGTCCTAACAGTTTCGGAATAAAATGGCTGTGACATACGTACGGAGAGACAGACAGACAGACAGACAGACATGACGAATCTATAAGGGTTCCGTTTTTTGCCATTCGGCTACGGAACCCTAAAAATCGATTCATATACGTCGAAGTTATCCACGAACAAACATAAAAAAATGTATACGGTCGAATTGAGTAACCTCATTTTCTGGAAGTCGGTTAACCCCCATACAAAAAACTTATTTTTTCGGCAAACTTTGTTCAATTAGAACCCTATGTGTGCGAGTCTGACTCGCACTTGGCCAGTTTGTTTTAATTATTAAAAGTTAGTTTATACTCAAAATCACGCAATTCAGATCAATTTACTCGAACAAGAAGTAATAAATATTGATAACTGGTTATCATCATCATCATATTATCATCAGCCGTGTCAGTCTACTGCTGGACGTAGGCCTCTCCCAAGATACGTTATAGTGAACACAATTTTATTGCCTATTTTATTCATATCATTCATTATACTATGTCATTCAACCTTCTTTTCAAGAGATATTTATTACCGCACTTTAGATTTAGATGGTAGGAAGGATGCACCGAGGCTGCGTAAGACAATTTAACACGCACATTAAGTAACAAACACGTAATAGTGTATAGAAATATGTATGTATGTGTAACGATGTGTTTTATCGCTCAGCGTGATCTGAACTAAATTAATTAACCTTAGAAGAACACTGCTATTTTTATGCCTTCCAAAAAGTCTGGTGTTGACTTTACACATAGCCATATTATCTTTTCTATAACATAGCTACGTTTTGTTGAAAAGTATGCCTTATATATATAATCTAAAAAATAATCATAGACTTGAGAGTTATGATGGTCTACGGCTCGTTTACAAACTTTTAGTTCTTAACCGACTTCACAAAAAGGAGGTTCTAGATTCGTCGGAATCTTTTTTTTACGTATGTTCACCGATTACTCGAAGATGACTGAACCGATTTGGAAAAATCTTTTTTTTTTGTTTCAAGGTGTATACTTTCCATGTAGTCCCATTTAAAGTTTCATCGACATATGTTCTGTACGTCCAGGGATACGGAGATAAACACCACAAACATGGTACTGAAACTGACTAGCGCAACATTTGAGGTCAGTTCTTTTAGCTTTAGACAATCTTAAATTATACTTGTAGATAAGTAAGTTTAATCTTAGACCAAATTGACTGTATGAAAAATCTCTAGATTTTTCTATTAAAACTTTCTAATAAACCTTTTCACCTTTCAGTTTATTTTCAACACATGTGTCGTGTAATTTGAAAATTGTGTTACAATCAGCTGAAAGCAGTATTCAGCTGGAAAGTCACAAGCACACGTCCCGTGATTAATGGTAGGTATATTAATTACAGCGACCTTGGTACTTCACCGCACATGTTTAGGTAAACTGCCAGCGGCCTGGGAAAACGCTGCGCGTGGACAAGGCATAAGCTCTCGCTGGCGTTAAAGATGTGATTTTAACAGACATGTGCGAAGTAGATTCTTAGCTTCTTCTTGCAAAGATCTTCTTTTGTGAGAAGACAAGCTACCAATAGTATTACTTTGTTGGAGTTCTAGGAATATGCAGTAATACTATAGACAGATTTCATGAAATGCAGTTTTCGAAACGCAGCATTTAAAAGCTTTACTGCAGGCGATCTGAAGATCCACTGAATAGCAGAATCAAAGCCTCTGAACTCTATCACTAATTACTGATCAAAATACCGGTGTGAAGGGATGCGTTTAAAGATATCTCTATAAAAACCTATATTTTCAACCGACTTCCAAAAAGGAGGATGTTCTCAATTCGTCTGTATGTTTTTTTGTATGTATGTTACGTGATTACTCCGTAAATAATGAACTAATTCGATTGATTCATTTTTTAATTGGTAGGGTACATTTTCAAAGTGGTCTCATAGTAGTTTCATCGAGATCTGACAAGTATCTCCAGAGATATGACGTCTACAACTTGCAACTGAAACTAACTCGCGCGGCATGGAAGTCGGTTGTTTTAGTGTTTAAACTATCTTAATTCTATGCTATACAAATTATAAAATATTAAAGCGAAATCTAAAAAGCAAGTTTTGCAACACATAAAAAAGCCATGACTCTGTTATAGGTATCCACTATTCTTTCACGCCTAAAAGTTACATTTCTACAAGTCATTAAAAAAAATTAACCCGGCCCGCTTCAGTCCCTGACCGGTGCCACGCTCGAATTCCGCCATTTCTCATCATGACCTTTCTCGTGACAAGGGTGGCTTTGTTCAGAATAATGGTGGGAACCGCTTACCTGTAAAATGTACCTGCTTCCTTACTTACGTTATATTTTGCCAAGTTTGACCTTAAAGAAGTTCATGTGACCGGCATAACGAATAGGTAACAGATAATGATGTAAGGTTTTGTTGGTGTCAATAGCTAATAACTGTAAGAGAGGCACAAATAATAAACATTGTCAGAAATCTGCCGTTCAAACTTGACGTATGAATAGTCACTTGTTTTGATTCTTATCAGAGAAAAAAATCTGCGGAAGACCTTCGAACAGTTTTAACTTTAAACATAAGAAAGTGTGAGTTGGCCTCGCATGGACAGGTACAGACATCTAAAGGTGCTAAAGATTTTCTTGAATTTCTTGAAATTCGAACTTCAACAAAGTTCGAATCGATACCAGTGATCAACAAACAAGATAAAACAAAATGTGAAAATCATTTGAATCACTAAACTCTAACGCATAAGCGCATAAGACACTGTACGATAATCAATTATGAATAACCGAATCACCACCTTCACTACTGGATACATGCGTTATGCCAGCAACCTAAAGCCATATAATATAAACCGCTTCGTCAGTGATTACTTTGGTAGACGCTGGCAGGAGGAAATGTACAATACAACCTTAGCTGAATGTCAGTGCAGCTCTCCCCTCCTACCTATTAGAATTAGAGGTTAGGATTTACGTTTTTAATGTTCATAACCTTGCCTGAGAGCGTGGCCTGAAACTTTCCATTTTTTAAATATTTTATAGCTAACGTTTGACCACTTTCTCGCCTGGTGATAAACTATAATGTGGTCGAAGATGATGAACACACTAGGCCTCGAATACTCTGACTCTCAAGGACTGTGTGCTGCCGGAAGGCCTGGTTTTTACCTTGCGGTTTCGTCCGGGGCCTGGCGGATGGCGCCGGCCCCAGGTAATGGCGGCAGATTTTCTCCTTTTGGTTAGCTACTTTTTGGTAGCAAGTCAGGCTCTATCACATGTGTAGTGTGAACCAACTTATTCGATTACACGCTCCGAAGAACTTTTTAAATTGTTAAACACAATCCAAAATTTCATCGTACCAACGGAACTTGAACCCGCAACCTCCGGAATAACATGTTCCGGTGCTTTGCCAATTAAGCCATGGTGCGAAGTAACGTTACGACGAAATTAGTGGATTGCATTTGTTAACCCAATTATGCATTGGTGGCGACATCTATGACTACTTATTACGTAAGTTAATCATTCGGAAGAAATCATTACAGTTTTCAAATCCGACGAGAGATGTTGCACTGCGTAAATCAAATATTATGTTTCTTTGAAGTGTTACACACTTAATATTTTTGTAAATTGTTAAACACAATCCAAAATTTCATCGTACCAACGGGACTTGAACCCGCAACCTCCGGAATAACATGTTCCGGTGCTTTGCCAATTAAGCCATGGTGCGAAGTAACGTTACGACGAAATTAGTGGATTGCATTTGTTAACCCAATTATGCATTGGTGGCGACATCTACGACTACTTATTACGTAAGTTAATCATTCGGAAGAAATCATTACAGTTTTCAAATCCGACGAGAGATGTTGCACTGCGTAAATCAAATATTATGTTTCTTTGAAGTGTTACACACTTAATATTTTTGTAAATTGTTAAACACAATCCAAAATTTCATCGTACCAACGGGACTTGAACCCGCAACCTCCGGAATAACATGTTCCGGTGCTTTGCCAATTAAGCCATGGTGCGAAGTAACGTTACCACGAAATTAGTGGATTGCATTTGTTAACCCAATTATGCATTGGTGGCGACAACAATTAACAATTTACAAAAATATTAAGTGTGTAACACTTCAAAGAAACATAATATTTGATTTACGCAGTGCAACATCTCTCGTCGGATTTGAAAACTGTAATGATTTCTTCCGAATGATTAACTTACGTAATACGTACTTAACAATTTACAAAAATATTAAGTGTGTAAACACTTCAAAGAAACATAATATTTAACTTTTTAAATCTTTCATCAACTATTCATATAAGTATAAACGCTCTCTATAAGTACTTAGAACACAGACTACATCTACTTTTAAGAAAGATCTTCACATCCATCATATTACCCGTACACTTATATTATCTCAATACAGTATCATACCTTACGTGACCTAGGTAGACTAAATGAGTGGGCGTAAACCTTCCATGTATTATGTTATAACTTGTGTTGTTATAAAACGGGACGTCTAAGGTCAGCCATGTTAGTCTGTGTTATTGATGTTATTGTCAGTCATAAGGCTTAAAATGATTAAAGACTGTAAACACATTTTTGTAGTTCAAAATGTTCGGTTGATATTTAGTGAGATATTGTATTTATATGCATCGTAATTTCAACGGTAATTGATGTAAACTCCTAATAGACAAAAGAGTGGAAGAAAATGTAAGATATCGTAAAAATAATTACATAATATAACATGATTATTGTCAATCAGACATACAGATTAAATTTGTAAACATCCTATTTCCACGGAAATTTTGCTTTCTCTGTCATTATCCGGCATCGGAATAATCTGAGACTTAAAATGCACATAATTTTAGTGTGTAATCCGCAAGTACAATGTGAAAATGATCTAATCACTACTAAAACTTCAGAATACATCTTAGAACTAAAACGTTTGACTATCATAAAAATAAATGCCCCATACTTCCGAGAAAATATAGAGCTGATACCAAACCCAGAGCGAAAATCAAATGAGACCTTTTAAAAGAAAATTCTTGAGAAAACTCCGCCAGAAAATGTCTCACATACTTGCAGCATCCGCATCGATCCACAACGAAACCGAGCGTACTGGGCCGTCCTTAACTTCTCTACTCCTGCCCTATTTATATCTGTAACCCCTATCGATCCGGCGCCCCACTGCCCGAGCCACCACCCTGCAAACCAAACCAAAACTTACCACCCACGACATAAAGCCCATATTCCTTTTAAATAAAATCAGTTTTAAATAGTACAATCGAACCTCGCTATTTGTATGAATTGCTTTTCAGTGTATTTTTGCGGAAAGTTAGCTTTTTATAGTTACTTTATTAATGGATACTAGATAGAAGTTATTTGTTGATTTAGTTACATAAGAAGGATACTTTAGGTTGTTTATTATTATCTATATTGAGTAGTTTTAATATTGAATGTATAACGGCAGGCTTGTTATGTAAAAACATTGCGTTTTCCGTTACCAGCATGTTTCGATGAATACATAATATATTTATGGCGCGATTAATGTAAACATATTTAAATCCAGTACTACTGACACATTGAAAGTGTACAGGTACTGCATGTGACCTATAAGGTACATAAAACATTTTATAAAAGCTACTAGAAGATCAGCTACCATGACTTGTAATTTAGTTACCATTAGGTCAGCCGGCAACAACCCGATTTTAACGATCCGTGGATAAGCCATTGGAGTGAAAGTAATCAGTTTATACTCTTTGTAGAGCTTCACACTTCTAACCCAAATCTGATTTTGATAGTATACCAGTTTGGCTTTTCATTGATACTCACGACCCGATCGATAAAATCGATCCGATACGATTAAACTAGGGTAAATCTGTTTGGAATGCATCTTGAGGGTTAATGTGCCAAAAATTCAGGCTCTAACCTAGTAACTCAGGTGAACACTTTGTAGAATTTGATTTATTGGTACAATTACAATCCATCATATATCACGGAGTACCTATAGCTAGAAACTACAGTCGCGATGAAGAAAGTAACTAATAATTTAAACCAAATAATGACTTTTACAAATCGTCTGTTTACGTAAAATATATTCTTTTAGTAAGAGCTCGTTGAAATACAATCATACGTCGTGAATACTTAGTTCTATTTGATTTTAATATATGAAATGTACATTAAGGACATCAAATAATTAATTATACAAGATAAAATGTGTCCTAATTCAGACCCAATTCTAAACCAACGAGCGTGTGGAAGTTTATACCTATCAATATTTACGGCGGCAATTTAGCTTCCAATCACGTCGAAATTTGAATCATTCAAATTCGAGTAACACTGGCAAATAATGTGCTTTATATATAATAGCCTAAATATTTAGTATATACCTATAGTATTTCTATGCATCTATATTTTCATATAGGTTTATATAATACTTGCTATTTATTAAGTGGCTCAATGGCGTATCTTGGAGGAGGCTTACGTCCAGCAGTGGACTGAATCGGCTGATAATGATGATTTATAAAGTTGTCTGTAGGTTATTTTGTGTGTTGTTGTTATTTTTTTCTCGTCATCGAACACATGTCTGACGTCTTAGCCGTTATGAACTTTTTTATTTTATTCAACCACTTATATTATTATTACAGAATATAAATAAAAAACCGAATGAACTGTCTGTTGGTAGGTACTCAAAAAGCTGGCGACACTCTTACCTGTTTGAATGCCAAGACTATTTCATTACCCGAGGTAAGCGCCAGCTCTTTGATCGTGGGAGACATCTATCAGGCGTCTGGATAGCTACTTAAGAAAACTGGTGACCCCACAGGTCCATGGTCTCGGACCCAAACAGAAGAAAGGCGTATTTCTCTCCGATGCTTTCATATTTCCTCCGCTTGAGGTCATCTGCCGCGTTTGCTGCTGCTCCTACTGCCTGTAAGGTATTGCCAACGTATCGAAGCATGTTGCATCCCGCACTAGCGGCTGCCCACGACATGACACAAAGGACTCATTATCTTTTAATTATGAATATATTTCAATATTTATTTTCTAAGCGGCAATAGTCCATAGCTAACGGTATCGGCCTGGCGACTTAGAGGTCGTGAGCTCGACCCCTATCCCTTTTCACTATTGACAGCAAAGTAGAAAAATATATTTCAATGTTAATTAAGTAACAAGACTACTCCAGTCAGTAACCACAGTAGACCTAAGATGGCTTGTAATTAAAACTGCCGTCACAAATAGCAGGATCTCTTGTAATTAGGACTATAATTACAAATAGCAATTCCAAAGGTATACTAACAATATAACTTGTAGTACAAGCTATTTCCAAAGTAAACCCTGTTACCTATATACACAAGTTCTAATTAACACTAATTAGAAGCCTACCTGACATCGTCAGACTAATGTGTGTGAACAGAGGTAAATAATAGATCTATAGGTATATCTATGTAGATATACTAAATACGTATACATAAATACACATCGAGGTACCTAACTATTATGTAAGACAACGTAATCAGTTAACCAAATGTCGAACAACAAACAATTAATATAGTGACAGATAATTTATTGTATTTGTTGCCGTATAGTATAGTGTACCTAGCTCAGTGGTGGCTTTATCATCATCATATCCAGCAATTAACTAGTAATTGATCATGATGATGACTTCTTTGAGTCTTTTCATGTCATATTTTTTGAGTTCATGTTTTATAAAGGTAGATATATTTATGTGATACTCAACAATATTACATTTACCATCTGATAAATGTCTCCCAGGAACTTGTTTTTTTTTTTAAATTTATTATAGGTTTGATCACTATCTCATCTGTTGGTAAGCGATGATGTGGTCGAAGATGGTGAACACACTGGGCCTAGAATTCTCTAACTCTCAAGGGCTGTGAACTGCCGTAACACCGTAGATTATGGCGGAAGATAATTCTTGTACCGAACACCCGTGCTAGGATTTGAACCGGCAAACCCTCGCTTAGAAAATATGTATGTCAAGCCATCTGTCCTTTACGCCAACGGGGCTCTCAAAAACCTAAAAACCTAGGTTTTTAATCACAAATAAAACATATGTAATTCAAGATCGTTTACAAAACGAATAATACCGACTTCAAATGCCGTGCTAGTAATTTTCAGATAACGTAAACGATTGGATGACAGCTGAATGGTTCATTACTTTTGTTTTTTTTTCTAATTCAAAGCGTTAAAATTCTGCTTTTGCTATGTTTACTTGAAATTGGGTATGATTTATGATTTTGACGTGTATATGTGCGTATATTAATACTACCTACATATTGAATAAATGCTTTGATTCTTGATTCTATATACAACAAAAAATAATAATTTAAAAGTCTTTTAAACATATAATTTGGTTACTTATTTCCAACTAGTCTTCTATCTTATACCACAGAAAAGATAATGGTCCTCTTATACTAGCTAATACAAGCACTCAGTAAGTACCCTTTCCTATGAGATAAAACAAGGGTAATTCATTATTGCATGAGTGTAGATAAAGTAGTGTATGAAACTGCACATAACTAGGCATTAAAACTCTCGTGTGATACTATTAAAAACCTCGCCTTATAAACTACTTTTATTTAACTTAGAAACATGAAAGGCACATTTCACGCTATAAATAACTACAAAGTATACCTATAAATAACCGTATAACATTATAACCAATAAACCACCCTTCAAGACCATCAAAGCTTGAGACATATTATTCAAATTTTACGACAAGAAATATCTGTCGAGTCATTGAATTACTATTCATTCGAAAGAACATTATTTATTTAATAGAAGTCGCCGTAAATATTTCACAGTTCGAGCATCTCAAATTGAATTTTATATCCGCCAGACGTTCTCTAGCATCTTTAGTATCAGGAGTAGAATTCTGAAATAAAGCAGGCTATACACTGGAGGTACCTGCAGTGAAGTATTGTTGTTATCTTCTGGATGGGATAGTCTGACTGTGGCTGTATTAAAGGGATGGTCTAATGCAAAAGCGAAAGCGTTTTTGTAAGATAATGTTATTGTTTCTGACTTTTTGCTTGATGCTGAATTACGTATTTGATATTGTAGTTTTGAATTGAAAATATTTAAAATATAAAAAAATGTGTTGTGCGAAATATGATTATGTTCAATATTGTGTGTCCTAGAGAAAGGAATAAGTTTAAATTGGATTTCGATTTTATTTTCATTACGACCATCGAGAGCTATCGTTTCATAATGGACCGCATCATCACATAAGATCAGGTGGTCGATGGTAGAGTGGTCAAAAGCTACCTATTATTATATAATATTATATATTACTTATTATATTTAACCTGTCGATATTGAAATAATAAAAATATAAATAATACCGTGTTCCAGCGGTTAGAAAGCACAATACCACCGTCTAACGGATGAAAGCTCTAAAACGCGACTCTCTCAAAACTTGTACCTCAACCTAACAAATAGCCTGCATCCATCTATGTTGCAGGTTCTCACCATCTAATGGTCTGATGTATTGTTATAGCTTAATAATCTTTTCCACCTACGTATAATGTAAGGCTTCATATAGACAAAGTACCTGGTGAGACTATTGATATATACTGACAGGTCAATAGATGAGACGTTGTAAAGGAGTTTGTTGAATGGGGACATCTTTCGAAGGCTTTCGTGAATTACCCATCTGGTTTAGCAACTTTACAATCATTATGCTATATTACATAAAGTTGGTACATAATCCAAATCATAGTAATGTTTATGTGTATTATTTAAAATGTTATGTTTACTAATATTTTAGTTCTATTTAATAAACTTTATAAGTACATGAAAATCAAATAATATCAAAAATAATTATTTCACCATTGTATTGAAAAGTTATAAAAATACTTAACACATCCAGAGGCAAGCTCTGACGTAAATTCGTAACTTAATTTTTAAAAGCTTAAAAGGTACGTAATTTCAAATTCTGTATATTTTCGTTCCCGTTTTATTAGGTTAATCTTTTGTAAAAACAAGAATTAGCATTGAAGCAGAAGAAGAGATAAAATTACAATTTAGCTCGGTATTTACACCTCTCATTTAAAAAACCTTCCCTTTTCAGCTCTCTCTAAGCTTTTAAATATATTTTACGCTCCAATAGATGGTATGGATGGTAAATTTAAATTCAGGGCCGAGTATTGATTGCTTACCTATTGAATAAATGTATAAGAGATCCGACGATGTTAGATGTAGGGCATTGAGTTAGTGAAACAATTATAATAGAAGTGACTTCGATAGTGACTGGGTGGGTCCAAGATGTGAAGTCTTTGTGTGAGTTGAGTGTATAAGTAAGATTGTCACTATTACATGCTAGATGCGTACTAAGGTAAAATTGATAAGCAAGCCGTAGACAGCATATAACAATAAATAATTGGAATAAACACGAAATATTATTACGATTTTAGGTTATAAAAACACTAATAAAAAAAATACTGCAATTATTTTCTTACATAATTATGTCCAATATGTTTTGATACATTTATGACGTTCAGTTCAGAACATAATACACACTAAAACCAAATTAGCACGATAAAAATCTTTTTTATATACTTCTATTAGCTATGCCCCGCGGCTTCGCCCGTTAAAAAGTATCCTATAGCCTAATCCATTATACTGGCTATCTCTGTGCACCTTTTCAGCTAAATCGGTTCAGCCGTTTGACGGTGAAGAAGTCCCAAACAAACAAATATACAAACTGATTTTCGGATTTATAATATTGGTGATGATTCTATTCATAAAGCTCTGTTTAATAAATATGTTTTTAAATTTTTATCTGCCAACGTTGATGTAACCTTCCTGACTAAATAACACAAGTGGTGCTTCTAGTAGAAGGCTTTTTTAACTCAGTGGCCCTATGAGTTGATGTATGATCAGAATTTCGATGCGAAAATTGGTTCAGCTATAACTTTTGATTGGTTGTGAATTTTCTCCTAATACCCATGTTATCCCTAGATTAACAGTTTGACTAGACCTATCCTAAATTAAGGCTTATCATCAATCTTATCGACTTTTATAGGCAATTAAGAAAACCTCTACATTTGAATAGAGATTAGATGGTTCTATTAATTTCAGAATAGCTAACATTGCTGGAAAATATTTTATTTAGGAAGGACTATTGAACTACATATAATTAAGATAGTTTAAAAACTAAAACAACCGACTTCCATGCCCCGCGAGTCAATTTCAGTACCAAGTTTGAGACGTTTATCGTCATATCTCTGGAGATACTTATCAAATCTCGATAAAATTACAATGGAATCACTTCGAAAACATACCCTGCCGATTAAAAAAAGAATCATTCAAATCAGTTTACAATTGACGGAGTAATCGCGTAACACACACACAAAAAAAAACACACAGTCGAATTGAGAACCTCTTTCTTTTTGGAAGTGGGTTAAAAAACGTTTGTAACTCTGCCACTCTGTCTGTTAACTAATCATGTCTACACGGACGATCCGATCTTACTGAAATGTAACAAGGAGATACTTTATACAATGATGATATTATACTTTTATATTATTATTATTATTTATATTTATACATAGGCTACTAAATTCTTGATGTACGTGAACGAAGTCGCGGGTATCAAATAGTAAGTTATAAACTAAACTTCCTAGTCGTAATATTTGTAATTTGAGGCGCTGAAACATGCCACACACAGCACAAATGCCTAGTTTTCCTGGATCATGGATCCCAAAACCTATTTTAGTAGATTTATTTCGTGTAACCTTGTGATATGTTAAGTGACGCGAATTATTATTGCTTACGTAGTAACTCACACATTTTCATGACAAATTCATTTGCACCCAGTTAATAACCCGTATTAGTGTCTTACTTGAAAAGAGCCTCCAAACACGAGTGCTGTTATTTAAAACTGAATACATTATAAAAACATACGAATTTTGAACACATTTCCTTATTTCTTAGGTAGTATTGGAACTAAACATATATTTGTACTCCAATAAGCATTGGTCACCCAAATTATAGTATTTCTTTCTATATAATCTGACAGCTTTTCTGTCCTTTGTGTATTAACTCATTTTAGATGAAACACAGGTGATAGGAAAATGATATCGATGTACCGCCTGCGAGGCACCAAAATGGTGGCAGATTTTCTCCTTGAGTAAGCTAACGACCACATTATCGCTTACCACCAGCCGAGATAATGATCAAACGCTAGCCGATCCGATATAAATAAGGCCAACGTTAACTTGAAAAAAAAAAAAACAGACTTACAACATGTACTCCAAGTCACTGTTATACAAGTTAGCGTGAGTTCGCCATTGTTAACATAAATAGGCTTAGTATACGACTTACTATTATTATATTGAGTGGCATAACATGACCTAAAACTTTGTAGGTAGATTAAACTGGTTCAAGTTGTAATGTAAAACTTAGATTAGTATGACTTGCCAAAGATTGTACAGTATTATAGTATAATAAGATAGTTTAAAAACTAATAGAACCGACTTCCATGTCGCGCGAGTCAGTTTCAGTAGCAAGTTTGAGACGTTTATCGGTATATCTCTGGAGATACTTATCAAATCTCGATTAAATTATAATGGGTCCATCTCGAAAATGTAACCCTACCGATAAAAAAAGAATGATTCAAATCGGTTCACAATTGACGGAGTAATCGCGTAAAATACATACAAATAATATTTTTAAAAAATATACAGACGAATTGAAAACCTCCTCCTTTTTGGAAATCGGTTGAAAAGTATTGTATTCACTGATTATTCAAAATTACGCTACGCTAACATATTCTTTTTCTATGTCAGACAGTCAAGAACTTTTCTATGTATGTATGTTTGTTAAGCGATTACCCTGACAGTTGTGAATCGATTTGAATAATATTTTTTTTTGATGGATAGAGTACATCTCCACGGTTCCATTATACGATTCATTGAGGTCTGATGAGTATCTCTAGAGATATGGAGATAAACATCTCAAACTTGTTGCTAAATCTAACTCGAGGGATGTGAAGCCGGTTTTTTAGTTTTTAAACTATCTTAAGTAATAATAGTACACTACGTATTCACGTTCATTAACTTGATCAATGGTTAGCGACTGGTTATTTTTTTTATTATATATTTTTTTAGCCTGAGCGGACGACCGAAGATTGTATGAGAGCTGAATGGCTCATTACTTCTGTATTTATTTAAAGTGATAAGGTATGCTTTTATTTAAAATATTCATTGATCTATTTAATGTTATTAGACGTCTGTAAGTGCAGATTTTTAATGTGCTAATTTACTTAATAAATGCTTGGAACTTGGAATTATTTAAACACATCATGAGTTGCTTTACATACTTTGTTTTTCTAGGTGGCATATAAAATATTAAAGATTAATTCAATATCTTGCACACAATAGTTTTTTTTTTCATGAATAAATATATCATCTGTTATGAATGCTAGGTATACTAGAATAACTTAAAATATCTAGTTCTTGCATTTAAGAGCTTAGACAACATGATTTGTTACAGTAACGTTGGTGTTTCATAATATACAGTATTTAAGTATCAAATTATAAAGATTTTTTTAAAACCGTTTCTTTCTATTTTAGTATCACCTAAGCATGCCTTCATTCACGTTTTTTATTTCTTTTAAGCTCTTTACGCGTCAAGGGGATAAGCCAAGCTATTCGTACGATCTTAAAATGTCGACACAACTTTGAAGTTCGTACTCTCATACATAATATGCAAGTGCTCTGTTAATCAAGGCTGAACATGAGTTTAGGATGATCATGTTCGGCCGTGTTCTGTTTGACAATAGGACATCACGTAGAAGACAATTGGGAGTCAAGGTCCATGTCGCAATGAACCCTGGCCGGTGTTGGTTGCCGTAGATGTCGATGTCTTTGTTATCTTGATTGGTTACCATTTGGTGATATGTGAGGTTGAATTTATCGAGGCCGCTTGATAACAAAATATAGCAATCGGATAATGTTTACTAATTGTTTTGTTTCTATTGGTGCTGAGAGCAAAGCGTATATATTTAATATACTGTGGCAAACAGGCATGAGGTCCAAATCTTAATTTTAGTTTTTTTAGTAGTCGCATATTGACATTTAATTTGTGGCAATTGATAGGTACTTGCTCTTTGGGAAAATATATGTGTTAACTCTTCTTCTGAAGCAACTTATATCAATATCCAACGGGAAAACTACAGGTTATTACCAGCTTATTCCACATCTAGCAGGTTCATGTGAACAATTTTTATTGATCCGGTGCTTTGCCAATTAAGCCACGGTGTGAAGTATCGTTACGGCGAAATTAGTGGATTGCATTTGTTAACCCAATTATGCATTGGTGGCGCCATCTATGACTACTTATTACGTAAGTTAATCATTCGGAAGAAATCATTACAGTTCTCAAATCCGACGAGAGATGTTGCACTGCGTAAATCAAATATTATGTTTTTTTATAGTGTTTCACACTGTATATTTTTGTTTGTTGTTAAACATAATCCAAAATTTCATCGTACCGACGGGATATATACGATGAAATTTTGGATTGTGTTTAACTATTTACAAAAATACAAAGTGTAAAACACTTCAAAGAAACATAAAAATTTTATTGAATCGGTAATGTCCACATATTGAAGACTAGATTGTAACTCTCTCTATGCCTGTTTGTTACCAGTTTACAAATACAATAACTGCAGCAACTTGGACGTATTATTGATACATTTAGGTACTTAGCCTATTGCATGGAATAGTGCACGTATCGTATAAATTAAACGCGAGAAGAGTAACGGGGAAAAGCTGATAGGTATATAAATGTTAAAAGTTCATTGATCCATTTGCAACGTCAGTCTTCCTCACTCGACCCCACTTTATGTACTTAAAGCCATTTAAAATACATTGATACATTGACATCGGTTCAAAGTTCATTTACCTTAACTACACTCTACCTTAAACGTCAGTATAATAATAGGTACAACTAGATTCAGTTAATATTTCCTAAACAAATAATTTGTTCTGAACTTTAATGCTATGATAGGATAAACTGACTTCAAAGGGACTGTTTCATAATTTTACGTAAAAATTGATTTTATCGACAGCGAAAAATAATTTAGGTTTTTAATGACGGACAAACTTGATATTATCAAGTATGGCGGCCCGTTGGCGTAAGGGATAGATTCCTTAACTAGTAAGCGGTAGGTTTCCGGTTCAAATCCTAGTACAGGTACAACATTCATAGGTGGCAGGGGAATTATATCGAAGTTACGCCTGACTTGAAAAAAGTAGCTTACCTTACCACCATCAAAGAGAAAGTCTGCCGCCATAACTTTACAGTGTAGCACACAACCCATGGAGAGTCTGAGTATTCTAAGCCCGGCGTGCTCACCACCTTCGGCACGTCATCGCTTACCACCAGGCGTGATAGTGGTCAAACTCTAGCCTATCAGACAAAAAAGAGGGAGCGTAGAAAGCCACGCGTCAGAAATAAAACTTCCAAGTTCATTCAATTTATTTCTCAACATCACTAATTATTTTTTGTACAACTCCATCTGTTGAACTTTAGCGAATACGTCTTCGTAGTTACCCTATTCTTAAATAGATGGCGTTTGTAAATATAAAATATAACATGGCGTTTACGTTACTTCCGCTGCCTTCGGACCGTGACGCTACGTCATTCCCGTGACATTTTACCCCCGTAAGCCTAAAGAACTTTCACTTCAATAAAAAAGTACCTACTTGAAACCTATCAAAACGAATTCATTCAAAGCTTTTGCTATACAATAGCGATGAATTACCACTAGATGCTTACTTATGCGTGGGTTAGAGGAAACGTATGTAGTCACTTATTGTTAGAACTACGCCAATTATGATGTTATCTACGATTGAGGTTATCGGCTATGTAAATGTCACCTACATTTTGAAACGTGTACTAGAACGAAGACGAAAATACACCAGGAGCATAGTCAATTAGCCTGAATTTCGAAGCTTCGAAAAACTTTCTTTAAAATGTTAGTGAAACAAAAACTTGTTTTCTAAACTAGAACAGCTCATTAAACCTATTTGTATCTATACTTTGTTACGCAGTATTGTTAAGTATTTTGCGAATTTGTAAAGATTTTTAAAGTCTTCTTCGTATTCTTCTTCTGATTCTTATAATTTATTTAGTTTTGAATCTGCGAAATTGAAAACAGTAAAACTGCTACGGATGCCGAGTTTATTTTTTCGTGTAATAAATTATACGTAGTAGTGTATGTAATCCGAGGTCTGTGGTAATTATGTATAATATATATATTTTTAAGTATTTAAGGTAGTTTGATATATAAAATAGCAATCACTTCCAGACGAAGAAATTGCTGTAAGTGATTGCTATAATTGCTATATGTCAACATAATAACTATTTATTACATGTTAAATTATATAATTTGTTAAATATTATGTTTCTTTGAAGTGTCTCACACTTTTATATTTTTGTAAATTGTTAAACACAATCCAAAATTTCATCGTACCGACGGGACTCGAACCCGTACCCCCCGGATTACACGTCCAGGTACTCTGCCAATTAAGCCACGGTTCGATACATCGATACGACGAAATTAGTGGATTGCATTTTGTTAACCCAATCATGCATTGGTGGCGCCATCTATGACTACTTATTACGTAAGTTAATCATTCGGAAGAAATCATTACAGTTTCCAAATCCGACGAGAGATGTTGCACTGCGTAAATCAAATATTATGTTTCTTTGAAGTGTCTCACACTTTTATATTTTTGTAAGTTGTTAAACACAATCCAAAATTTTGGATATAATTTGTGTTCAATAAAGATTTTTTTAATTATACTTACCTAGTCTTCATTCTGTAAGATTTGTTTAATTGTTGTTTGCAATTTGCGGTGAAAAATGACAATCTCACAATGTAGTAGTAATGTAAAGTTAAAGCGGTGATTAATTTTACATCATGGTAGCTTAATCCTTTTTAAGTGTATACCAGTAGGGACTGGACAATGATTAACACACAATCAATTATTTCTTGATTGTAATAAAATAATAAACTGGCAAGTGCAAGTCGGACTCGCACTAGTAGGGTTCCGTACCTTACTACAGTATTTTATAAGATCGAGCAAAAAATACCACTATCATTTTTCGCCAGCAAAAAATAATAATTAATAAACATTTTATTTCTTATAACGCCATCTAACGTCTAACAAAGGTGTTAGGGATCGACATTTCAATATAACGCCATCTATGGGACGTTTACCTAACTAAGCGTTCATAGATGGCGTTGGAAATGCCGAAAAAAACACGTTTCTTGTTTGGGGACCCTCTATTATTTTTAACTTTATTCTGTTTTTAGTATTTGTTGTGTTATAGCGGCAATAGAAATACATCATCTGTGAAAATTTCAACTGTTTAACTATCACGGTTCATAAGATACAGCCTGGTGACAGAAGGACAGACAGACAGACAGACAGACAGACAGACGGACAGCGGAGTCTTAGTAATAGGGTCCCGTTTTACCCTTTGGGTGCGGAACCCTAAAAAACCATTTCTATGAAAAATATCTATAACAAGAAATAACTATACAGACACATAGAGTTAAAGTTAAGCGTTTCATTATTTAGTAGACTATCTAGTACCAGCTAACGTGTTTAGATGCAGTAAAATTCAAAACAGTTCATGCCATAACATACATTATCACTATGCAAATTTTACCTAGTTTGTCGCTTTCACACGTTTTGGGATGATAGCGATATAGAACTGGGTTATCTCTGTTTAGCAACAGTGTACACACCCGTATGCTGTTCGAAATGTCATGGTGTTTTAGTGTGCTAATTAGGTCTGGGATGCTAATTAATGCATTGTTTGTTTCGATTTTAATTTAAAGGGAATTTTAAAGAGAGCTCTGTTTTACTATTTGGCGGCCATTTTTTGTGAAACTATGTTTGTCAAATTTTACAGAAATATATTTTTGATGTTTTAAAAGCCGTATAGAATCTTGGACTTAGGTGTATAGAAAACATACAAATATTTTTGAACATTACTAAAATAGCTAAAAAATTCTGTCTGAAAGAGTAATTTCGACTAGCACGCCCTAAAATGTTCCCCACCGCTGCTGGATGACTGGTAGAAAATGCTTTTAGCATTAAGACCTCCTTTTGTACTCAATTTTGTGCAATAAAGAATGTACAAACAAACAAATAAATATATTTCTGATAATTTTCGTTCCCACCTACAAGCTGAGAATAGAAATCTATTTGGTCATTTTTTTATCTAAGAAAAACCTTATTCTGCGAAGTCAACCTATATTTCAATTATATCGTACAAATATTTACTTGATCCCATTCGTCCAAGGTCGTACAGTATTTATCTATTGAATAAATAAACTCTCTTTAATTTGAAATCACAAATTACTTTGAGAGAATTGGTTTTCAAATTACTCAATTACGCGTAATTTATTAGTCTGTGGGCGCCATTAGGTACTTACGTTACAATTAACACATAAAATTCAGAATCATTATAGGTTGAGTAAATAAATTAGTCATAATTTTATCCATACTTATATTGTAAATGCGAAGGTAACTCTGTCTGTCTGTTACCTTTTCACCGCTGAACCGATTTCGATAAAATTTGGTACGGATATAGTTTGAGACCCCGGTAAGAACAGAATAGTTTTTATCCCAGAAATCATTCCTTAAGGTACAGAGAAGGGAGTAGAAGTTTGTATTGCAAATAAGTCATTTATCAAGTAAGGGATATTACATTTATTTTTAACTTTTGTGAGAAATAAAGATTGAATGTTTCTGCGTTTTTGACCAATCAAGTTAATTCGGAGATAATTTCAATAATTTTTCAAACTACAAATTGTTTGTCTGCCCGGCATAAAAATTATAACATTATTATTTTACTAGCTGATCTCATAGTAAACTTACGGAACAGCTAGTTTTAACTGTTCTACCCTAGATTTTTTTTCTGGACCAATCACACGTTGCTATTATCTAATACAATCCGAACTGCGCAATTGCCTATTTTTCAAATAACAATCCCATTACGACCTCGCATCACGGCCAGTCGTCGGGGGAAATAAAATAATACATATTGCAGACCTGTGGTATTGATTGTTCTATACATCTTGTTCGTTCTACTTACGCGGCAGTTCTTCTGAGAATTGAAAGAAAGAAAGGTATTTCATTAAGTTCGGTAATTTGTTCTTGGATACAATAATAAGTTGTAAAAAACAGATTGTTGGGATGAGATTAACACAGGTTTATCTCTATTTCTATTTCTAATAGGATAGATTAAATTTTTAATAGTTTGTACTTCGGAAGTAAGTGTGTTTTATCGAAATAAATTAAATTATAGTACGTACACTTGTATAATCTGTTCATTAAGCTCAAAGTTTTATTCGATCTTTCGATTAAGTTACCTAATGTAGATTGAACTGATCAGTCAATGCAATTAACCCGCTTCGAGACAGTACCGACATCTACTTCAAAACAAGAACAGCACAATTGATCAAGTGCAATTATCTATCTGCTATATAAAATAAGTAGGGCCAGTTTCACCGGTTCCTGATATTGCGTCAGATAGTTATCTGACACATGGCCCAATATAAAAGCTGTCAACAATCTGTCAGATTTCTTAATCTAAGCACTACCAGGAACCCGTGAAACTGATCCTTAAGGTACGGCCACACCCGGGCGTCCTGCGAACTGCGGGCGCGATCTCAGTACTTTTCAATTGTTTTCTGATCGCGTTTGGTGTGAACCAGTCGAAACAAATACTACTGCGCTATCTGATCGCCGCCTAGATCGCGCACGTAGGTGCGCTGCGGTGTGTCCGACCTTTAGAGCCTTAAAACCGATTTCACATGTTGCACGAGTCAGTTTTAGTAGCAAGTTTGAGACGATTGTCTAATACTCTTACTCTAACGTACCCAATTATGTTGAGCGCATTCAAAAAGAGAATGTTTTATTTGTTCGCAAACCGTTCATGCTAGAACCGACCTTAAAGCAATAAACAAAGATTTTTCCATATTTCTGAAGATACTAATCAGATCTTGATAACATTTACTAAAGGTAGGGCCACACCGCAGCGTCCTGCGTGCGCGATCTAGGCAGCGATCAGATAACGATTGAAAATCGGATCGGGAAAGCGCACGCAGACTTTCTTACGTAAGGTACGACCACCGCGGCGAAGACGCCGCGGTGTGGTCTGAGTTAATCTGAGTTATTTTTACCTCAAGATACCTTCCGAAAACACAGGACAACATCTGTTGCGTCCGGTTGTTTTCCATAAATAGTTAATGGACTATATATACCATGATAAATAAAATTAAAAGCCTCCTTTCAAAGACTTAATTATAGATCCACACATGTGTTTTTAAATAAAACGAAGTTGTGTCAGCATGTGTATTACGGTAGACATAGGTGACTATTACGTGTAGACTATCTGCAATGGCGGTAATTTTAACCAAGGCCGTGTGTAATAGCAGCGTAGTACTGAATCTACACGTGACACTGAAACAGTCTAGTAAGGTTAGTAAAAAAAACCATAAGTAAGTCAGAACAGTATGTAATAACTTCACTATTTCACTTTTTTATTTTTTTTATATAAAAATTGTCTGAAGTACTGAAACACACACTTACATGTATGGTTGGTTTTAACCTACTTTAATTTTTTTTAAATATTCTGACGTAAACGATTGGATGACAGCTGAATGGTTCATTACTTTTTTTTTCTAATTCAAAGCGTTAAATTCTGCTTTTGCTATGTTTACTTGATAATTGGTTATGATTTATTTTATGATTTATGATTTTGACGTGTATATGTGCGTATATTTATACTGCCTACATACTGAATAAATGCTTTGATTCTTCTTTGAATAATAGTTAAATTTGAAATTTAAATCCACCCTGACCGTTTCATGTCTAGGTAATCTGTTTATTTTGAGACCCTTTGAATGAGCCCAAATATAAAACGATATTACTGCTTTAAGCCACATATGTACACAAACATCACAGATCAGACAGATATACACGTCAAACTTATAACACCCCTCTTTTAGTGTCGGGAGTTAATTAATTGATTGGATTGGCTAAGATCGCGCTTGGACGGAAAATGCAATGGATTCATATTCAAAAGGATTTATAATATTCAAGTGATTATAAAGAAGACAAAACTGCGCTTTTATTTATAAAGAAAGTTAGTAAGAATTGAATAACATATTTATCAACCGACTTCCAAAAAGGAGGTTCTCAATTCGTCTGTACGTTTTTTTTGTGTATGTTATGCGACTACTCCGTCAATTGTCAACCGATTCGAAGGATTCTTTTTGTAATCGGTAGGGTGCGTTTTCGAGGTGGTCCCATTGTAATTTCATCAATATTTGATAAGTATCTCCACAGATATGACGATGAACGACTCAAACTTGCTACTGAAATTGACTCGCGGGGCATGAAAGTCGGTTGTTTTAGTTTTTTAACTATCTTAATTATATAATATTGTGTCTGTGACTATTAAACTCTCCTTGACAGTTTGCAAAGCATTGCAAATTGTTGCCAGCAATGTTGCCCGCTACAATATTATAAAATGGTTTTGCCTGCCTGACAACAGTATTCAAAAAACTAACACCATGATTTATGTAGATGCAGCTACATAAATTTTCTAACTATTGCTATTCTTATGTCAGGCTTAGCCTACGCAAAAGCTACGTAGAAAATTCAGCAATGACGCGAATCCTTATCAGCCAATTACTCAATAACGTCACAATACTGAAACATTTACACCTACACGATAACAGCAAACTGCGTAAACTTACATGACTAGCCACTCACGAAATAGTATTATCACCCCGAGTTCTACGTCAACTTGAGTTTCTATGAGTATCCATTATAGGCTATCATTAAGTTATATGGTTATTGCACGCCTTTTGATATGAGTGACGTCACTAATTCCATTGCAAACCTTGGATAATACCTACTTACTAATTTAAACCGACTTCCAAAAAGGAGGAGGTTCTAAATTCATATTTTTTTAATAAATATTTGTTACGTGATTACTCCTCCAATAGTGAGTCAATTCGAATGGTTTATATTTTACCCTACCTCTACTGGGGACATCTCCATGGTGGTCCCATTATATTAATTAAGATCTGATGTACTCATACCTGTAGAGTAGGGTTTGGGTCCCGGGACGTCTCGTGTCTCGATGTCCCGGGAATTTTCATGATTTTAGCTGTCTCGAGTCCCGGGACTTTTAAGTCGAAACTCGAGACGAGACAAGACTGTAAAAATTTTTATGTCATCATTTTTATTTTCAAATAGTTGAAGGCCTAGCGTCTTCTGTTAGTTTAATGAATAATTACTTGGTCTACTATGTAACTACTGAGTAGACAGTACAACAAATGCGTTTGCCGCGCCGCCATATTGGTTTTTCTGTCACGTTTGTATTATGATTGTGTCTGTGTCAGTTGTCAGTCAGTCAGTCGTCAATTTCATTTATGGTGTGACTGTGGTTTCGTGTGACGCTTTTGTATAATCGACGATGTCCATAAATTTATTGCGAGTTTAATAGGTCATGTTTATAAATGATGTTTCCAAAGAACACCTTATTATTATAATTTGGTCGCGTTAAAACTCGCAATTCTGGGAATTCCCAGGACTTCGAGAGTTTAAGTTTTTATTATGTCCAAATAAATTTTATATGTTTATTCGGTGAGTGAGTATCACTTTAGTATCTTTTTTTATAAGAAATCATTAAATAATACACGATAGTAGAGTGCTCATACTGAATTTTTGCGGAAAAAAAAAACGCAATTTGCGAGTTTTAACGCGACCAAATTATAATAATAAGGTGTTCTTTGGAAACATCATTTATAAACATGACCTATTAAACTCGCAATAAATTTATGGACATCGTCGATTATACAAAAGCGTCACACGAAACCACAGTCACACCATAAATGAAATTGACGACTGACTGACTGACAACTGACACAGACACAATCATAATACAAACGTGACAGAAAAACCAATATGGCGGCGCGGCAAACGCATTTGTTGTACTGTCTACTCAGTAGTTACATAGTAGACCAAGTAATTATTCATTAAACTAACAGAAGACGCTAGGCCTTCAACTATTTGAAAATAAAAATGATGACATAAAAATTTTTACAGTCTTGTCTCGTCTCGAGTTTCGACTCAAAAGTCCCGGGACTCGAGACAGCTAAAATCATGAAAATTCCCGGGACATCGAGACACGAGACGTCCCGGGACCCAAACCCTACTCTACAGGTATGAGTACATCAGATCTTAATTAATATAATGGGACCACCATGGAGATGTCCCCAGTAGAGGTAGGGTAAAATATAAACCATTCGAATTGACTCACTATTGGAGGAGTAATCACGTAACAAATATTTATTAAAAAAATATGAATTTAGAACCTCCTCCTTTTTGGAAGTCGGTTTAAATTAGTAAGTAGGTATTATCCAAGGTTTGCAATGGAATTAGTGACGTCACTCATATCAAAAGGCGTGCAATAACCATATAACTTAATGATAGCCTATAATGGATACTCATAGAAACTCAAGTTGACGTAGAACTCGGGGTGATAATACTATTTCGTGAGTGGCTAGTCATGTAAGTTTACGCAGTTTGCTGTTATCGTGTAGGTGTAAATGTTTCAGTATTGTGACGTTATTGAGTAATTGGCTGATAAGGATTCGCGTCATTGCTGAATTTTCTACGTAGCTTTTGCGTAGGCTAAGCCTGACATAAGAATAGCAATAGTTAGAAAATTTATGTAGCTGCATCTACATAAATCATGGTGTTAGTTTTTTGAATACTGTTGTCAGGCAGGCAAAACCATTTTATAATATTGTAGCGGGCAACATTGCTGGCAACAATTTGCAATGCTTTGCAAACTGTCAAGGAGAGTTTAATAGTCACAGACACAATATTATATAATTAAGATAGTTAAAAAACTAAAACAACCGACTTTCATGCCCCGCGAGTCAATTTCAGTAGCAAGTTTGAGTCGTTCATCGTCATATCTGTGGAGATACTTATCAAATATTGATGAAATTACAATGGGACCACCTCGAAAACGCACCCTACCGATTACAAAAAGAATCCTTCGAATCGGTTGACAATTGACGGAGTAGTCGCATAACATACACAAAAAAAACGTACAGACGAATTGAGAACCTCCTTTTTGGAAGTCGGTTGATAAATATGTTATTCAATTCTTACTAACTTTCTTTATAAATAAAAGCGCAGTTTTGTCTTCTTTATAATCACTTGAATATTATAAATCCTTTTGAATATGAATCCATTGCATTTTCCGTCCAAGCGCGATCTTAGCCAATCCAATCAATTAATTAACTCCCGACACTAAAAGAGGGGTGTTATAAGTTTGACGTGTATATCTGTCTGATCTGTGATGTTTGTGTACATATGTGGCTTAAAGCAGTAATATCGTTTTATATTTGGGCTCATTCAAAGGGTCTCAAAATAAACAGATTACCTAGACATGAAACGGTCAGGGTGGATTTAAATTTCAAATTTAACTATTATTCAAAGAAGAATCAAAGCATTTATTCAGTATGTAGGCAGTATAAATATACGCACATATACACGTCAAAATCATAAATCATAAAATAAATCATAACCAATTATCAAGTAAACATAGCAAAAGCAGAATTTAACGCTTTGAATTAGAAAAAAAAAGTAATGAACCATTCAGCTGTCATCCAATCGTTTACGTCAGAATATTTAAAAAAAATTAAAGTAGGTTAAAACCAACCATACATGTAAGTGTGTGTTTCAGTACTTCAGACAATTTTTATATAAAAAAAATAAAAAAGTGAAATAGTGAAGTTATTACATACTGTTCTGACTTACTTATGGTTTTTTTTACTAACCTTACTAGACTGTTTCAGTGTCACGTGTAGATTCAGTACTACGCTGCTATTACACACGGCCTTGGTTAAAATTACCGCCATTGCAGATAGTCTACACGTAATAGTCACCTATGTCTACCGTAATACACATGCTGACACAACTTCGTTTTATTTAAAAACACATGTGTGGATCTATAATTAAGTCTTTGAAAGGAGGCTTTTAATTTTATTTATCATGGTATATATAGTCCATTAACTATTTATGGAAAACAACCGGACGCAACAGATGTTGTCCTGTGTTTTCGGAAGGTATCTTGAGGTAAAAATAACTCAGATTTTCGGGATTTTTCGGAGAATTTTCCAATTGTTTCTTTTACCTAAAAACGTTACTCTATCTGTTACCAACATTACTAATCATCGTTCCAACCGTTCTCAAGTGATGTATTAACCAACGAACAAAATGTAACAAAAAAATTGTATTTATATTGATTAATACCATAGTTCTTTTTTTAAAGGCTTACTAGCAATGTGGGTTGCACATTACTAGTAGTCTCGTTAACCCCTTCAACTAAGTTAAATATGTTTGTGTCTGGAGCTTCGAGCATTTACCACATTTGGTAAATGCTCGAAGGTCTGGAGTGAGTTCACGTCAATAGTGCAATGGGTGGGGATCGGACTCAACACCTCTCGATCGCCAGGCCGATGCCTTAGCCATTGGGCTATTGCCGCTTGTACTTGTACATTAACTTATGTATTGTAGTTTGCTTTTTTCATTTTTAACCGACTTCACAAAAAATGAGGAGGTTCTCAATTCGTCGGAATCTTTTTTTTATGTTTGTCCACCGATTACACGAAGATGTCAGAACCGATTTGGAAAAATCTTTTTTTGTTTCAGTTTTTTTCAAGGATACCCTTTCCAGGTAGTCCTAATTAAATTTTAACGAAATCGGCCGATAACTACTGGCACGGATAATATAATAGTTACTATGTCTACTAGCTACTTTAACTAGCGCGACGTTTAAAGTCGGTTCTTTTAGTTTTTTAAACGATCTTAAATTGTAAAAAAATCAGTGGATACTTTCCTTATACGATTCTGTAAAGTTTCTGTTTAGCTTTATGTGAACTAAATTATATAATTGTATGCATGTACAGAACCCCAAACAGTAACTTCAACTTATTTTTACAATATTTAGAGTCGTTATTACATAAACTTACCACTAGACTCCGAGCTACAAATAATAAGGTTATAATACTGGGAGATTTCAATATAAACTTACTACAAAAGAATAAAAAAAGTGAATTGTTTATTAATACTCTTAAAGCGTTCAATTTTAACCCAACCATTTCGGATGCTACTAGGTATACTCAACGTTCCCAAACTTGTATAGATAACATACTGACTAATTTCAAGCAACATAAAACCGAAATTTTAAATTTAGGCATATCTGACCACACTGCACAAGTTATTAGATTAACAACAAATTTTAGTTATCATGAAAAATACTGGTTTAAATTAACTCGAAATGTTGATAAATATATAGAAGTATTTAGTAAATATATTCAACAAATTACATTTAATAACGTTTACGAGTGTAATGAAGTAAATATAGCATATAAATCTTTTATTGAAATATATGAACTTATATTCAATCTATGTATTCCTGTGGAAAAATGTAAAGTTACATACAAAAAAAAGCAGAACTGGATAAGTAAAGGTATAAAAATGTCAAGTGCTACTAAAAGAAATAACTACGTAAAATACCAAAAACACACAACTAGACAAAATAAAGATAGGCATAGACAATATTGCAAAATTCTCAAAAGAGTAGTTCGCACTTCTAAGAAAATATCTAACATGAAGTACATAAACCAGAGTACCAATAAAACGAAAGCTACATGGGGCCTCATCAAGCAAAGCACATCACAGACAAACATCATAAAAACAACAATTGAGTATTTACACGTAGACAGCAAAGAAATTAACGAGCCACAATCCATTGCCGAATCATTAAATGACTATTATATAAATAACTCTAAAGTTGATCCCAAAATAAATGCACAAAAGCCTAAAGTGTTTAACCAAAACTGCAACACTATTTTTCTTGGACCTGTAACCACACAAGAAATAGTAAATATTGTTAAAGAACTAAAAAATAAAAAGAGTGCCGGGTATGATCATATATCGACTCAAGTCATAAAGAGTACTATAAATTACATCGCAGAGCCACTAGTTTATATAATTAATCTATCAATCGAAACTGGTTCTTTCCCAGATGACCTAAAAAAAGCAATTATTAAACCGATTTACAAGAAAAAAGGCTCAAAAAGTGACATGGTAAATTATCGTCCTATAGCTTTGTTGCCAAGTTTTTCTAAGATATTTGAAAAAGTTATCCACAACAAATTAACGTCGTTTCTTAATCGTAATAAAATATTAGACGAAAATCAATTTGGATTCCAAAAAGGAAAAAGCACATCTTTAGCTATATTTAAAATCTTGCAACAGGTGTATGATAATCTAAATACAAAGAAAACAGGCATCACTATCCTTCTTGACTTAACCAAAGCTTTTGACTGTGTTGTGCATAAAATTCTGCTTCATAAACTTGAGTCAATTGGTATTAGAGGAAACGCCTTCAATTTACTTCATTCATATTTAGAAAATAGAATTCAATCTGTTATTATTGAAACTTATAATAAAAAAACAAAAACCATAGAAAAAACTTTATCAAAATTTAAAAGCATTTCTGTAGGAGTTCCACAAGGAAGTGTCCTTGGCCCATTGCTTTTTTTAATTTATGTGAATGAATTACCTATTGTAGCCAAACACCCGTGTGTGATGTTCGCAGACGACGCTACAATCTATATTCCACAAGAAAACTATACCCGTTGTGAATTCGAAGAAGAGGTCAATACAACTCTCGAAACTGTGACAAATTGGTTAGATTTAATTAATTTGAAAGTTAATGTCACAAAAACTCATTCTTTACAATTCCGGAATTATAAAATGACACCATTAAACTTAAAAAATATCAATATCAAAGGCAACTCGATAAATGAAGTAGATACGACCAAGTTTCTAGGACTAAGTATAGACTCAAATTTAAATTGGAAACATCACGTCTGTTATATAAATAATAAAATTTCACAATTTTCTTACGCATTATCAGTGTTAACGAATATATCAAATAAGGCAACTGCACTCAGTGCATATTTTGGTTACATTTATCCCCATTTGAGCTACGGAATCATATTTTGGGGTAATTCTGTCGATGTTCAGTTAGCTTTTCTTCTACAAAAACGATGTTTGCGCACTATATTCAATTTACATAGCACCCAGTCACTTCGCAATATTTTTAAAGAATATAACCTACTGACCATTACTGGTATATATATTCTGGAAATATGTGTTTTTATTAAAAGTCATAAAAAATATTTCTTTAATGTAGAGTCTGCTCGCGCTGCGAGTCAACGTAGTAGATATAAACATAATATTTGTATCCCACAAAGTAACAATTCGATGTACCACAGAAGCCCATTTATAAGTGCTATTAATATTTACAATCATCTTCCCTTACAAATAAAATTATTAGACGGGAAGAAGTTTAAAATATCTCTCAGAAACTGGGTTGTAAATAACGTATTTTATAATATAACAGAATATTACGATCTTAAAACAGATTAGGTAGATATCATTTATATAGTGTAAATACTAAGTAGCAGTTCTAGTTCATATAAGATGTATGTAAACATATATGTTTAAAATAATTAGTTACTAGAGCAAGTAATATTAATTAAGTTCATAAGTAATTCGTTATTTAGAATATTATTTTTAGAAACTATTTTATATTATTATAATTTTACATTGCACGCCCGAAATGGGATAACTGTTGATTCACGTTACAACACATAAGACCTTGTACCCATGTACTTTCTTCACAGTTAATGCAATAAAGAACATTCTTATTCTTATTCTTATTCTTATTCTTGAAATAACAAATACCAACCGTATTTGATTGATGGATAGTTGATACTTTCTTGTTGGCTCTGCTTTGCAACATTTAAGAATCGCTAAGTGGAAGTGACTTACTTCTATAAAGTTAACTTCGAAGGAGAGACATGATTTCAGCTTACCTGAAAAAGAAAAAAAAGGTTATTAATATAAGGTTTCCAAGGAACAACAAAACTTTTTACGCGACTACGATACAGACTGGAGATGATACTGTATGTATAAAGAGAAGCAGGGAAAGATTATCCTGAACTTTTTGGGCTGAGTATTACCAAAGATCGTTAGAATGTAGTCAGTAAGAAATTTACTAAATAAGAAAAAAAGGGTAGGTATATTTGCGCAATTTTTGTGTAATAATAGAACAAAGTTATCTTAATAAGTTTCTAATATTATTTTATCGGTCCTAATAAAAATGGACACTGCATTTGGAAAAAATAATCTAACATTAAAAATTTACATTTTTACAATTTTTCATGTCTAGATATTGTACATTGTGTAAGCCTATAATATAATTTCAAAACGTGCCTGCAATAAAAGTTTCTTTAAAGATATAAAACTTTGAAATTGTTATTGGTGTGGCAATCTCACGGGAAATACGTTATATCACAAGCGATATTGTATAAAGGTATAGCTTTTACGATCAAATAAAAAATAGAAACAGAAATATAAATCACTCTACACAACAGTAAAAACCTAGTGTTGTATGAAAAAAAAAGACCTTTTAGTCATTTTGACGTAAAAACAGAATTAGATAAATTCTTTCTTATTGATTATTTAAAAAAAACTTCATTGACTTCTCATTGTTATCACTATTAAATTCTGTCACAAATTCCAATAATTTCATAAAAAAATTGTGAGTTATTTGTAAGTCATCCATCAGAGAACCAAAGTTATCGATATATCTCTAAGGATTAGCAAGCACGAGTGGCAGGGGGCTGGTCAAATCTGTCGTAGAACCGACACGATAACCGTTAGGGTAGGCGTGTTCTTAAGTGGAGACTACGGCTCGATAAGCGAAGTGTAGGGCGCCCTCAAGCTAGGTTGAGCGATGATATACGCAAGCTGGCTGGCAGCAGTTAGAAACATAGAGCTGAAGATCGAGCTCAGTGGCGTGGGCGTGGTGAGGCCTGTGTCCAGTTGTGGACAAAACTGCTGATGGTGATGTATGTACTATATAGATGTAGATCGGGGTCGGTATTTCTGAATGAGAGTATCCTCAAAATAATGTAGATATAAATATTTTTAGAATGGCATTTAGCTATTTGCATTTTGGCCATAGCGTTCACATCTTAAAATGATTGATGAGTATACGCAGAGCTGCAGACAAAGATTAAATGCGGAGATAGGTAATGTTACTTGAAGACGTATTTATAACCTATATGATTGATGCGATGTCAGCCAAGACATGAATCGTTGTGTAAATTTCAATGTTTGTTTAACATAATGTTTGATAAGAGATATAGTGTTATTGATCTGTTTGTTACAGACCTCACAAGAAAATGTTGTGATATAATTTACTATTATTTACTTAATAGGCTTCGGGTAAAGTGGTTAGCGGCGCCGCGGCTGGTGGTTAGAAACGAAGAGCTGAGATATCAAGGCTTAGTGGTGTTATATTCTGTGTGTGAAATATAAATAAGATCGTTTAAAATACTTAAAGAACCGACTTCAAATGCCGCGCTATTAATTTTCAGTACCAAGTTTGAGGTGTTTATCTCCAATCTATGGAGATACTTATCAGATCTCGATAAAATATAATTATTGGGATTTCTTCTTTCCAACAAAAGATAAGAAGAAAAAAGATTCATCAAAATCGGTTCATAAACGACGAAAATATCCGCGAACACACATAACATAATTAAATATATATATATACGGTCGAATTGAGAAACCTCCTCCTTTTTTTGAAGTCGGTTAATTAGATTTAAGGAACAGATTATTGATACCGAAAAATGAACGTCGATTCGAAACGTCATAGATAGCCCCGTGATAGTTCGAACCGCAAATACAATATTGTACCAATAAAAATACAAAACTTTTATCATAAAAATCTCTTATTGTCTTAAAAGCTTTCAGATCGCATACATTTAAAAATTTAAACATCACCGTGAAACTCAAACTGGGGAAAATGGTACCAAACATGATTGCACATAAAGTTTTATCTGCTTAAAATATACTTGAAACCTTTTAAAATAAAAAGTTTCAAGCTCAACGAGCTAATACAATATAAAAGAGATAGTCAGTCCCAATCGACTGAAAAAAGGCTTCTGATTGAGCAGAAGCTATAATGGATCTTTCAACGAGACTGCAATTTGGGGGCGAATTTTCGAAATTGCTTTTCTTCGACGCATCGTTTATTTTACAGTTTTTTCTAAAGGCTAAAAAAGCTAAAGGTACGGCCACACCGTGGCGTCCTGCGATCTGCGGGCGCAATCTCAGTACATTTCAATGGTTTTCTGATCGCGTTTGGTGTGAACCAGTCGGTACAAATACTACTGCGCTATCTGATCGCCGCCTAGATGGCACACGCAGTACGCTGCGGTATGTCCGTACCTTAAAAGAAGAAGCAGGTAAAGGAATTGTAAAATTAACAAGCGTAGTGGGATAGCGTATGATAATTTAGATGAATGTTTATAAAGCAAATGAGGATGAGAGATATGCAAATGTTTGAAAGCGTTGAAGCTTTGTTGTCATGGGGCAGATGGCGGAGAAGTTATATGCTAGAGGAAACAAGTTTTGAGTTTTAGCAGCTGGAACTCGCGTAAATTTTTCTACTGACTTCCGAAAAGAAGTATGTTCTTAATTCATCTGTAAGTTTTTTTTAATGTGTTTTTTACGCGATTACTTCGCCAATTGTGATCGCCGCTTCGAACTGATACGAATTATTTTTTTTTGTTTGGTAGGTTGAAGTCGGTTTTTAGGATTCCGAGCCCAAAGAGTACCAACGGAACCCTATTACTGAGACTCCGCTGTCCGTCTGTCTGTCCGTCTGTCACCAGGCTGTATCTCATGAACCATGATAGTTAGACGGTTGAAATTTTCACAGATGATGTATTTCTGTTGCCGCTATAACAACAAATACTAAAAACAGAAAAAATAAAAAAGGGGGTTGCCATACAAAAACGTATTTTTACTATAGCGCCATCTATGAATGATTGTTTTAACCTTATTAATAAATAATATTAATTACCTACCTTTGTTTTAACGTTCACTTAGTTGGTGTTAGAAGTTCGTTAGATATTCGTTAGATGGCGTTGTAGTTAATAAGTATGTTAGGTATTGCCACGGTAATATAATATAATATTATACTAGAAGGCATATATATCATAAATAATGACTTAAGACGAGAAAAATATATAATACCTGCGCAAAACCTTGGGCAATCATTTACATATTATCAATCATCAGTTCATCATCGCATTTTCAATAAGACTATTTTAGATTACAGCATGTAGCCGCAAGGTAATATCAACAATAGCGTATTTATCGTCAATAGCTCATTACTTTAATAGCATTTATTTTATTTAGGCGGTAATAGCCCAATAGATAGGATGTCGCACTAGCGATCGAGAGGTCGTGAGTTCGATCCTCAACCCATTGCACCATTGACGTGAACCGACTCCAGACACAATCATACTTAGCTTAGTTGAAGGGGTAACAAGAATACTAGTAATGTGCAACCCACATTGCGAGTAATCTTTTTAAAAAAAAAAGATTTCAGTTCATAGGATATCTTTCCATACAAATCAACCTCATAGAATTACTTTCATGTCTACACATGTTTACACAATTTCATTTTACGTCGTTAAACACTTTCAAGTTTCGCTTACTGCTTCAATTAGCGGCCATAAAATCATATTGTTCCAAATATATTTTATAATACATGCGATAACAGGGCGCTATTAACTTTACGTTATACATAAATACTATAGCATAACAGGTTAGCATTCACGTTTTATTATAACCACCATTGTAACGCGAATTGAAAATGTCGTGTCACGTCACCGAACGACGTAAATTATAGTAAACAATACAATGCTGTGCTAGTATGACAATGGGGCTATAAGCCGTGAATTGACCGCGCAAACATGTCAAGGTATTTCCCTATTACAGTTTTGACACGGTAGAAACCAATGGGCGATTGACCTAAATGGGTCACTAAAGAGTATTATGTTATAAAGGCAAATTTTATACGGTAAAGGACTTCGTTAGTGCTATGTTGTGATTAAAATAACGTCTATAGAAGTAGGTAATTATGGCTGGTTTAAGATCGATATGTAAGTCAATAAGACAGTAGATTATGTATTCTTAAGCTAGTATAATGCAGGACTTTTTAAATATTTTCACCCGACTTCCAAAAAGGAGGAGGTTCTCGATTTATTCGTCTGTATGTTAATTATGTATGTTAGGTTGGTTCGCGATTACTCCGCCAATTGTGAACTGATTTGAATGTTTATTTTCTTAATAGGTAGGGTTCATTTTCTAGGTGGTTCCGTTTAAATTTTATTAAGATCTGATAAGTAACTTGAGAGATATGGCGATAAATATCTGAAACTTTCAACTGTAACTGACTCGTGCGGCAGCGAAGTCGGTTTTTTAAATTTTAATTTGTTTCAATTATATTATACAACGTTTCGACCAAGCTACATTAAAATAACCGATGCTTTTGAAAGATAAATTCAGAGTGAGATTTTTTCTTAAACCGCGTATTATACTTTGCTTCTTCTTGGTTCATATACATTTTGCAATGTTCTCTGAGAGAACTTTATTTTCTTGATTTATAATAGGTACCTCCCTCTGGCGTTTCATTTTCATGATCTTTTTATTACTACTAGTATTGGCACATGCTATTGGTTACTATGTAAACATACGTATTTACTTTTCGTCATGCTAAGTGATTCAAATAAGTTAAGAGTTCCAATCCCACGATACGATACGAATAAAACGAATTATGTCAACTGCAAACTCGTTAAATCACGAATCACGTTCTCCTTAGCCTAACTTTATCTAAAAACATATTGTTTTTGGGAGTTTGAAGCATGATTATAATAATACCAACTTTAATCCTATTTTCTACTTGACCTGCTGAATATTATCAATGCGAATTGTTATATTACAGTTCAAATATTAAGTTGTTTGGTGGCAAAGCAAATGCATTTGGTTCTAACATCGCGGAAAATATCGTTTGCGCGATACCAGGATCTCATACATTGAGGCAATGCTTACAAGGAGAACTGCACAACCTTCTCCAGCGCCATTAAGATGCTTTTACTTTAATTTTATGTTAACTTGGTGAGATTAGATGTATGAATGGATATTTGTTACGCTTTCACGCAACAGCGCCTTTGAGAACGGCTTTGAGTACAAATTGGTATATAGATACTTTATAACCTGGATTGACATATAAGCAGATAAGCATAGGATACTTTATGACGCGGGTGCAGCCGCCGGGCGCAACTAGTACCTAATTTAAAACTGAGCAAGATTGCGACGACTTCGGATCGTCATCGACAGTAGTCGACACAAAATCACTAGATTTCGTACATGTCCGAGCAAGCATTATCGAGTTCCCTCTAACTCCTAAATATTATTATCCAAATCGTAATAGTAGGATGGTCTTCTGAAAATCTTATCTCTGCATATCCTCACTTCCTTTTTCACCCAACCAAAACAAATATTTCCTTGAAACATAAACAATAACATGATTAACCAACACGTGTTAACCGCAGTTTAAACGAACGATTAATGTGCCTGACGTCAAAGTTTTCGCATTAGGAAGAAATCCATGGAAATGGGTCTCGGTCGTGAGCTACTACACTCAAAAAGAGGTCTTTAAAGGTAAGTAATAGGGGTGATAGTTGCTTATACGTTCCCACCGTAACTCCCACCTTAGTGACGTAATACTGAACTACTGTAAAATTGCCCCTTCTATGTAGAACAGAGTATCTGTATGTAACGTAAACTGGGCCCGTGTAAACACGCCTCCTGTTTGACTAAACTGCTTTGTATATGTGCTTGAGAGAGCACAGTAGGTGTTAGAGCAAATACTAGTTTAGGATTGTTAGATTAGTTTGAAGGTAGGAAAGGGTTCATTGGACCGTAGTCAGATTCACAGGTTTATTTGATTTAAGAGCTTTTATCCTACGTTTTAAGTGCACTCCGTAACATAAAATACTTATGTGCAAAAAAATCTTGCTTCTATTAGACAAAGGCTTAAAAATAGCGTTGAATTTTTCAAATCATGGTATTATAGTTAACAGGACAAGTGAACAAGACGCTTGCCTGATGGTAGATAGTGACGTCTGCTAGTAATAGATTAGCAAGAAAGTTGCATGTACAATACTTTTTTTTAGGCAAACAAGAAAACGGCTTAGCTGATGAGAAGTGGTCGGTCACCGTCGCCTATGAACATTTGTAACACTAGGGGTGTCACTCATACGTGGAAAACTGGAAACGCATGCATCTGTCAAGATACAGAATAAATAATAGTACCTACGTCAAGATTCTTTTAACGCCCATTTTGAAGGACTCCATATTATACGGGCTCTACGCGAAAAATGCAGACGGGAGCTAGTTTCATATTTAACAAATGTAAGGAAGAAAATACTGCTTGAATCGAAATGCTTTATATTTTTTAACATACAACTTCCTTAAGATACAGTGACACGCAATGCCTTGATTTCCATATTTTTCATTGTTATACAGGATTCATACATGTTTTCTAAATTTCACTAGAACTTTGATCTTCTCCCTTTCTTCTTTGGACACTTTTATTTCGTCGATTTACTGGTAAAACGCTTGTACCACTAAAACTAGCAGAAATCCTAACACAACTCACATCAGCCAGTAAGTGATTAGTACGTTAGTGGATTTCCAAAAGTAAGTAAACAAAACCATACAGGTATGTTCCATCATGAAAATATGGCGCAATAGCACTAGAGTCGTAAACGTAAATATACGTCCCTGTTACAGCGATAAATAATTGCGTTTTAGGAAAATGCGCAATAAAAGCAAATTGCGTACATTTTAAAAAGCTTTGAAATAAATATAGTGGCGTCATATTGATCATATCAAAGAGTTTTGTATTTTATTGTCATGGTAGCACTAGCTTTTTTTATTTGAAGACAGATAAGCACTTGATCAACTTAACTTACCCGAAATTAGTGACGATGCAGTCAGAGACGGCATAGAGATGCAAAGCTAGACGGCTGATTTTATAGCTAGTCTGTAAGGTATTTATGAATAATATGGGTCTTAGTATAACATTTCATGTTTACATAAGTTACCTGAAATAAAGATTTATTTATTTATTTATAGCGTAACTATCGCTTTATACTAAAACCCGTCGTATAATACATCCATCGTAATAGGTACACATTAGCAGCACACAACATTCTGAGGATTCCGGATGAAGCCGAAACATAACGTTATAAGAGTAGAGTCTATTCTCCGTGGTTATGTCCACGGATAAAGACAGAGAGTAGAGTCTATTCTCCGTGGTTATGTCCACGGATAAAGACAGAGAGTAGAGTCTATTCTCCGTGGTTATGTCCACGGATAAAGACAGAGAGTAGAGTCTATTCTCCGTGGTTATGTCCACGGATAAAGACAGAGAGTAGAGTCTATTCTCCGTGGTTATGTCCACGGATAAAGACAGAGAGTAGAGTCTATTCTCCGTGGTTATGTCCACGGATAAAGACAGAGAGTAAAGTCTATTCTCCGTGGTTATGTCGACCGCTACATTGACATTGCGTAAGTTACGTAAAATTCCCGTTGTCTAACATAGTAAATCATTTTAAAATGAACGTGAGTTTTAATATTATAATTGTTTTTTTATTTTATTTGGGGCTTTGTCGCTGAGCGATCACATCGCCACACTATGGGAAACGAATTAAAATTAAATTAATTTCAGTTAATTTTAAATATAACTAATTGTTATAATTGTTATATTATAATATATTGTTTACTATTATTATTATTCCATTTACATCACGGGTCGTAAATTGCTCGGTTCTTTGGAAGGCATTGACGGTGCCGAAGACAACGTCAAGAGGCCCTTTACAATATTAACTTAAATTATATGAATTGTGGATGGAGAGATGAAAAACTATAAAAAGATGGTACATTAATTTATTATGGCTATGAATGTGTGCTGCTTGATGTCTGTTTTCTGGTCTATGGGATGAGGTACGGCACCCGCCAATTATGCCTCATTTCAAAATATTAAGGCGGGTGGTGACTCGCTATACACTGAATGGCCCCCCCATAAAGGCGGACCGTTATGTCGGCGCCGAGGGGCAACATTGGCGTGGATAGCTAAGGGTGTTGAGAGGTGTGCTGCACTTTCACTAAACGCTACTAACGGTTTTATGCCTTTAATACTTTCACCCTGGAGCTTAGGTCTTAGCTCTTGCGATTCCCACCACCGGCCGGCCGGTAAGGCAAGCCGGTGGTAAGAGGGTCTGATTTAGCCCTCATAGGATAGGGGTACGCGGTTATTATAATTATTATTTTTTACAGTCAATGGCGTTTAATCTAACTCACAGATCATCAGTCAAGTACTATCCCGTAACTTTTCTCGACTTGACCTAGTCGGTTCAACTATTATAGACTAACGTTAAGTAAATAAAACCTTACTACAAAGGAAGGTTACGTTATCTGTAGAGTGAACATAAATCTTATTTAGTACTTTATAAGTAATGTGAGAACCTCGTAAGTACCTACTTCCGTTCCACACTTTAAATACAGCTCTTAGTTCTTTCGTATTACTCGACCGACTTGACAAAAGGGGGAAGTACTTTATTAGCATGAATATTCATTGTTTTTATTTTCATAATAGAACGTAAGTAGATAAAAAAAACACTTTATTGATTACCACATAAAAACAGTCGTATTCTACTACTAGTATTTTACCTCAGAAGTTTGGCATTCGTGGGTAAATTTGAAAAAAAAATTAACCAACTTCAAAAAAAAGGAGGAGATTCTCATTACGCCTGTTTTTTATGTTTGTTACCTCAGAGCTCCTTAATTTAATAACCGATTTGGAAAGTTCTTTTTTTGTTTAAGGGTATATGCTTTCTGTTTGGGTCCATTGTAATTTTATCGAGATCTGGCAAGTATCTCCAGAGATTTGGAGATAAACCCCTTAATCTTAGTACTGAAAATGACTGTAGCGATCTTAATTTCATTTGTTATAACGAGTAAATAGTCATATTTTAGGTTTATATTTATAAGTTAAAATTTGAAATTCATTATGTACGGGAGGGACGACACCCTTAACTAAATGGATTTATATACCACATCATTTCATTCATCATTTTTTTTAAAGGAATGTGGATTTGACATTTCTAGTTTTCTAGCTAACCGCTCCAACTAAGCTAAATATGCTTATGTCTGGAGTGAGTTCACGTCGATAGTGCAATGGGTGGGGATCGAACTTATGACCTCTCGATCGTCAGGCCGACGCCTTAACTATTAGGCTATAGCCGCTTATGTTTTATATTATCCAAATTGAGAATAAGTATAAGTAAAATATTAGGCAAAATACATATCGAAAGGTATAAAAATGCCTAAGATTTCGTTTAAAGTTAACATCATCTGGAGCACAGAAAGCGCCAAAATTACAATCAAAACTTTCTGAAGCATAAATAAGTACTAATTCCAACACTTTTTCGAATTAGCAAAGTTTTACTTGTTTCTGGCTCCTTTCCCTGTTTTCTTGGTAATCTATTCTTCATTCTAAGTTATTTGGGTAACATCGAAAATGTTGGGTTTATTTTCTAAATGGTTTCGAGTTGTTTTAATGAAGCAATTAACTACGTTTTTCTTCGCTGATATGTTTAGATACAAAGTAAATGTGAAAAGGTAAACAGGAATAAAATACTCTTACTTACATAAGTGCTTTTGATTTGAAGGGTAAATATCCAGTGAAAAAACAAGGCATGTAATATTAAGGCCCAGCTTCACCAGATCCTGATAAAGTTTCAAATAGATATATCTGACAGATGACGCCGTATTAAAGTTGTCAAAAATCTGTCAGAAAAGTTCCTAATAGGGCCTATTCCAATTCCTATATCAAGAACCAGTGAAACTGGCCACATGTACACTCATATCATAATTTCATATTATAAAAAAAAGTACTATAATGACTTTATGCATGAACAACTGAAATAAAATTAAAAAGTTTTATTATGATTGACATTGCTTGACAAAATAATGCTATAAAATAACTTTTTTCTATTAGTACACTTTGGATCGTCAAGGAGTTTTCAGTTCGAATTTTATTATTGTTTACGTATACCGCGCTAGGGTGCATGCGCGGTTGACCGATGTGCACTCCGTAACCATTGTAACGTAATCCACGTTACTATGGTTACGGAGCCATTGTTGTTTGTTTAGTTCTTGCTAACTTTTTTTTTTAAATATAAATAGGTAATTTATTATTGTATATGTGTAGATAAAGTAGTGTATGAAACTACACATAACTTGAAATGTTAAACCATTTTACCGAACTGTTTTCTTCAATCAAGATTTTAATTTCACTAAAAGTAGCCTATGTTCATCCTCAAACTATAAATTATTTCCCTGTTAGTAGTGTATAGTCTGTTTAGGCGTGATTAGGAAATAAACAGACAATGACAGAGTTACAAACGTTTGTATAATATTAGTCTGGATGTTACGTCAAAGGCAATACCGGAAATTATCCGCGAAACCTCTCAAAAAGAATCTGACTTCAAAGACATTCTTCACTGCTCAAGGGTTTTCCCATCAAAGGAGTGTAAATGACTTCAAAAAGTAAAACAGAAACAAAACGAGGGGGACTGCTTCCTAAAATAGATCATTATGTACACAACCTTCTACAAGCTCTAATAAATCATGACCTACATAGCTTTTTTAAGTGCCCTAATAAGCAGTTTAACAGTAACAAGGTTTATTTTGTTAATATAGCATTTTTTTTTATTGATAACTGGCCTGATGGAAACTGAGATGCTTGTATATTAAGTTAAATAAACAGATATTATCATAATTATTAACAGACCCATGTAACAAATTATCATGTTAAATTATTTTCAACCTACTTTAAAAAATGACGACTATGAGGACGTTCTTAATTGGTCAGTATGTTTTAATTTAGCTAAGTGTAATCCGAGGTAACTACTCAGAACCACACGAAAAGAATAACAATTATAAATATAAATATTTGCTAAAAATAAAAAGACGGCCAATGAAGCTTGAAGTAGCTAAGAAATGCTGCCTCCTGCCGAGTTTATACCAACTTTTACAAAGTCATCTACCACTAGTTCTACTTATTTTATCTCTTGCGCTTAAGCTAAGAGAGCTAAGTTTATTTAGTTTACTTTAAACTTTCAATAACAATTCAATTAGAAATTGCTTAAATACTTTAATTGGATTAACTTGAGTAAGTTTTACTATGCTATCGGAATTTTCATCATGTTTTTCATTATCTATGAATTGAGGTAATATATTATGTTTTTTGAAGTGTTACACACTTTATATTTTTGTACATTGTTACACACAATCTAAAATTTCATCGTACATACGGGATTCGAACCCACACCTATCGCTTACCACCAGGTGAGATAATGGTCAAATTATATCAAACATTAGCCTCTAAGACATAAAAAAAAATCCGTCTCAAAAATCTAACACGTATACATTGTCCTAGAAAGCTTACAGACATAACATGTTATATGTGTCCTCATAATACCCAACCCTTATATAAATCTAGAATTCATTGACCCACATATAGATGGAGCTAGCTCCATAAAAACAAATCATCCCCATTCTATCAGCGTATACTTTATCATATAACATAGAATGAATGGGGACAGATATCCTCCGAGATAAAAGACGCCGTGTCCTAAAAGAAACCGGGAACATCGTCCATCTATAATGATTTATGTTACCCATTTATTTCTTTGGGAAAGAAAAAGTTGATTGATGTGAGATAGTCACTTTCAGGGAAATATTTGGGGATATTTTCAGGGGAAATTCAGTATTTGGGGCACTGAAGTGACCCCTCTTATGATGTGATTATGTGAGTTTAATAAAAGGCTCTCAGCTATAAAGACATACGATAGTCTATGAAATAAATTTCTTTATGACAACATAAAACATAATGGTATTAGATTACATTTGCTACACTTTTTGTCTTTGATTTTATGTCTGCAATATTTTACCCCCCCAGGCTTTTTATAACCATCTCAAAGTATTTGGAACAAAAAGACTTTTCGTGAGGAAAGATAACACTGTATACAATGTTTTATGTCTTTAGGAGATTGACGCGTACCAAGGCTGAAAATTTGAATGTTTACAGAATGAAAATTCGTGAAGAAATGCCGCGTCGAGAAATTTCGATAGCGAAATTCAAGTCGTAAACTAAAATGGAAATGTTATACTTGACTAAAATATGTTGTTGGCGAATTTGCATAGTGCGACTTATACTTTTTCATTGCCAAAAAATCTGCTTCTCAATTTAAAGCATAATAAATTTATTTTTTATACGCTATGCGTATACTTATACTATATTGTGCATTTTAGGTTTTTTTGGTACGGAACCTTAAAAAAATCTAAGGTGCTACGCGACATACATAGCGCCATTATAATTTTCCCCTTATTCTTTTCAAGTTTATACTAGTCAACCAACGATCCAATCGCACTATATACCTAATAAAAAATATTATCATTAACATAATGATGAATTGCCAATGCAAAAACCGCTCAAACCTAAAATAAATTGACCTTAGCACTATACAATTTTCGCCATAAAATCAATACTATGATGTCAAAAGCAAGGTTAATTCCTAATGTTCAAGGCAAGGTCAAAGATCAACCTAGTCTGATATTATCCAATACGTGCCAAAACTCTAGCCGATAGGTCAATTTACTAAAAGCATTGGTGTTTATTATCTTTTTATAGCATAAGAAAATGGCGAAACCGCTTTCGTGCCACTTTATGTCACAGTTGACAAATTCAAGCTGTACTACTGTAAGCTGTACACATAATAAATTATTATTAGAATAAATAAAACTGGCCAAGTGCGAGTCAGCATCGCGTCTCTTATCGCACACTTAGGGAGGGTTCCGTACAATACGAAACATAACAGAGTTTCAACCTCATATATTTGATTAATTGATATTACCAAGAATATTTGGTTTGGTCGCGATCTAGAAAGACGGGGCTCGTTTACTAGCGCCATCTATGTCATTTCGCCGAAACGAATTAGATAGATGGCGTTTAAAAACACGTTTTTTGTATGGGGCCTTTAATTTTTAACTTTATTTTGTTTTTAGTATTTGTTGTTCTAGCGGCAACAGAAATACACCATCTGTGATAATTTCAACAGTCTAACTATCACGGTTAATGAGCTATAGCCTGGTGACAGACGGACAGACAGACAGACAGACAGACGGACAGCGGAGTCTTAGTAATAGGGTCCCTTTTTCCGTACCCTTTGGGTACGGAACCCTAAAAATTATGTTATTATCAAATGCAAACACAATTATACACGGCACGTTTATTACGATTCCTACGCTAGGGCATGCCTGTACCCAGGTAATGAATCAAAATATGTAGTTTATTACGAAATATAATAGTCAAAAGAATAAATAAATAGTAGTATGTTATGTATACTATGTATGTTAACATAATCCAACTTTAATATTAAAAGACATATCGTACGTCGTCTTACACTCAAACGACATCAAAAATGTCCAAAACCAGACGGAGCAATTTCCATAGTTTAACACATCGATGTAAAACCGTTTTAAAAATTAAAGAAAAATCAGTTACAAGGATATGACAACACTTTTATATAGCACGAATGTTTACCCTAGTTTTGACGTAACCCTCCAAGGTAATAGCAGTGTATATAGAATACGCTCATTAATGAGTCAACAAAATTTGGAAAGTGATTAATTTGGGTCTGTATCCAAGCGTTGCTTTGAATCTATTTTGGGAGGGTGATGACGAGTGAAAATGTATTGATTTTAATATTAACTGAGTAAATATAAAGTTTATTTTGCTTCATCCAAATTTAGTAAACATTTGCGACGATGAATACCATCTACTCCAAATACTATTTAGATAGTTACGAATGAAAATTATTAATGTATATTTGACTAACATACCTAATTACAGTTTCCTTTTTAAAACAAGTTAGTATCATTGAAATCAAAACCATCACGGATTCAATATAACAGCGGGAAAAACTCGTAAACCCACTGATCGATATCAAATGACAATACATAATCGATGATGAAAAAACGGTAATGGCAGGCTTCATCAGTGGAGCGAACAATGTTCATCGCCCGTGACATTCACGAGGTTACCACCAGACTATAGTTAAGCTACTGATGTTTACTGATGTTAATCTGTGACCAGAAGACATTACGAACCAACTCACGCATGCACTGTGGCTTGATGACACGCAATGTGACGTCAGAAGGTCGATACAATGCCGATGAGTAAAATTCGTTAAGTAGTTGCATTGTCCTGTGTGGTGATAGCGAGATAAGGTTAAAGTATGATTACAATACTCAAAGCAGATAATCACTACTAAACTTTTATTGTCATGAATACAGGCCTAATAATTATAATTACGCAGTCTTAACTTGATCGAAACATATAGGTAAATAAAATGAGCATTAAGTCCAATATTACAAAATAAAAAACATAACATAGCATCATCGTATAGGCCAAATAGTGGTCAAATGCTACCCTATAAGATATATAAATACGCCGTGGTCATTGTTAAGGTACGATCACAGCACGGCGTACTGCATCCGCGTGCGCGTTCGCGATCTGATATTCAATAGTTTTCTGATCGCCGTAGATCGCGTTCGGTGTGTACCAGTCAGTACAAATACGCGCTATCTGATCGCCGCCTAGATCGCGCCCGCAGGACGCCGCGGTGTGGTAGTATTCAAGAATCAAAGCATTTAAGCATTTATTCAGTATGTAGGCAGTATGAATATACGCACATATACACGTCAAAATCATAAATCATAAAATAAATCATAACCAATTATCAAGTAAACATAGCAAAAGCAGAATTTAACGCTTTGAATTAGAAAAAAAAAGTAATGAACCATTCAGCTGTCATCCAATCGTTTACGTCAGAATATTTAAAAAAATTAAAGTTGGTTAAAACCAACCATACATGTAAGTGTGTGTTTCAGTACTTCAGACAATTTTTATATAAAAAAAATAAAAAAGTGAAATAGTGAAACACAACATAGAGAAACGCATACCGATCACAGTACATATCATGATCCAAATGGAACTGATAGTCCGTCTGTCAGCTGCATAATATTGTTTAAATAAAAATAAAAATGGCAAGCCTAGAAAGAAAATCTGCGGACAAAAGGGGAAAACTGAATGGCTGTTGAATCTACCGGTGTTTCGGAAATACTCCCATCAGAGAAGAAACACCAAGAAACTCTATGGGGCTTGTCTTGTCATTTTATCTTTTTTTTTAAAATTAATTGTACATGTCAGCTTTAATATTTTAACAATATATTATTAATTATAATACAATTTATATTTGTTCTTGGAACTTGGGGCATTCAGGCCATGCATTTTTGTCATCCATATAGTCACCTATTGTATAGTATGATTTTTTCATCAAATTGGATTTTACATAGATTTTAAATTTTCTCATAGGCAATTGATCAATATCTTTAGGTAGCTTATTGTAAAAGCGTACACAGTTCCCCATGAATGAACCACTAACTTTCTGCAGTCTGAAATTAGGTATAATTAATCTATTTTTATGTCTTGTATTAAAATTATGTACATCAGACCTTTTCTTATAATCATTTATATTCTTGCGTATGAACAAAATATTTTCATAAATGTATTGACATGCCACTGTTAGAATTTTAATTTCCTTAAATTTTTCACGAAGTGAATCTCGCGACCTCATACTATATATAGAGCGAATAGCTCGTTTCTGCAAAACAAATATTGATTGGATTTCAGCGGCTTTCCCCCACAATAAAATGCCATAAGACATTATACTGTGGAAGTAGCTGAAATAGACCAATCTTGCAGTGGCTTCGTCCGTTAAAAATCTAATTTTACGTACTGCGTATGCAGCGGAGCTTAACCTACCTGCTAGAACCGATATTTGAGAACCCCATTGAAGCTTTGAATCCAGGGTGATGCCCAAGAATGTTGTGGATTCAACAAGTTCTAATGGTTCATCATTTATTAATATACTTCTATTTAGGATACCCTTTTTTACATTTGGTAGAGAGAAATTAATACATTTAGTTTTTTTTTGCGTTTAACAATAAGTTATTGGTTGTAAACCAATTCAGAACCTGTGTTATTGATTTGTTTACATCGTCAAAGTTAGGTGTAGTCCTATCTATTTTGAATATCAAGGAAGTATCATCTGCGAACAAAACAATATCACATAGGTTCTGTACGAATGACGGTAAATCATTGATATAAACTAGAAATAAAAAAGGTCCTAGGATCGATCCCTGCGGGACTCCCATTTTTATGAGGGATCCAGATGACCTGACGCCATTGACTTCAACCATCTGTGTTCTGTTACAGAGGTATGATGATACCAGATCAAGTGCCTTACCTTCAACACCGTAGTATTTTAATTTGTAAATTAGTGTTTCATGACAGACACAATCAAATGCTTTTGATAGGTCACAGAACACGCCAATAGCATCTTGTGCTTTCTATTGTGCTCTCTATTAGTAGTATAGTATTCCAATTTTCCACCGGTTTTCCCGTTAATATTTTTTTATCTTACTTTATATACACCTGCTTTTGCCGTTGTAAAAAGTATCCTCATCCTACAATAACGGCTATCCCGTCACATCTCTCAGTTTCAGCCAAATCGGTCTAGCGAGGGGTAACAGACCGAGTTATTGTTAGTTTGTTTATAATTTTAGTGTTCAGTGAAAGAGTAAATAACCTTTCGTAATCGTAATACCGCGTAACGCGTTCCAGCGTTTAACCCTCAATGATCTAATGTAAGGTGGCCACGGGAATACGGAAGACATACAGCTAGCGGGAGTTCAATGAAAACACACAACTTGTCATATTGACTACTAATACATTTAAGAAATAATTATGTTAAATGCAGAAAAGACAATGTACGTAAAACGCTATGTTAACAATATACCTAATACCTACATACATCTACACAGCACAATAATGTTTAGCTATACTAGTTTTAATATAAAAATAGCTTTGTTATATTATCACCCTCAAACAGCTGAAAGCTTCCTACTACCCACATTCTACGATCTACTATAAACGCAGCCCAATTTCCCAAAGTACTTGATTACGGTAGCTGGTAAAACATTCCCCGACCTTTAGCGAAGGTCAGCGTAAGGTCGGCCCTGATTAGAACAGGGGGGTATAATCACACGCTGTTATCATATTTTTATGTTACGATCGCTTGAAACAGAGGGGAGTTTTATCTATACGTAGGTACTTATAAGGTGAAATACTACTGTTTATTAGATAATATCGTTAACTTTAAGCCCATTTATCTGAAATGTTTAATGTTGAACTGAATCTTATGACAATATCGATAAAAAACCTAAAAAAGGCGGACTTCGACAAAAATGGATTCAGCTGACTGATGTAGGGTTTGTACTATTCATTATTCTGTGGTAGGGTAGCCGACCGTACTCTTATACTATACAGAAACATGTGATGGGGGTGCGTGCCCCATTACATGTTTCAGTATTTAAAACAATTTATGTCAAAATAAATTATTTTTCAAAAAAATAAAATCGACTTCATAACCACAAACAGGCACTCAAAAGCGAAAAATAAATTACTTAATATAATTATTATAAGCGCTACCCACTTATCTATTTAAAGTCGGTGCCAGCCAAGTCTATTGGATCATCATCATCATCATCATCAGCCTGTTTCAGTCCACTGCTGGACGCAGGCCTCTCCTAAGATGCGCCATTGAGTCTATTGGATAGTAGATAGATACTATGTATGTAGTAGTAGCAGTAGTAAGTAGGTAGACACATGTAGGTAGCATCTATCTACTACCTATTAGACTTGGCTGGCACCGAATTCAAATAGATAAGTGGGTAGCGCTTATAATAATTATATTAAGTAATTTATTTTTCGCTTCTGAGTGCCTGTTTGTTGTTATGAAGTCGGTTTTATTTTTTTTGAAACATAATTTATTTTCCCCTTTTTAGTGCAAAACAAGTTTTAATTAAATTACATGTATCTATAAAATTTCGTGTCTGGGCCGTTACACACTGACGCATATATACTTTGTGAAAATTTCAAGTATGTATGTACCTATTATGGTTAAGAAGATACAGATCTGTAAAGTGCGCACATATAGACACACGGACGGACGGACGAATTGACTTCAAATGCCGCGCTAGTGAAAATATTCACTAGTCATAATGATGTCATCAAGGTATCGAAGAACAATGTCCAAAATGGCCCTGTGCAATAAAAGCATCTGACACACACGATAATTAATTGTCTATTTTATTACAATAATTCCAAATACTTTTATAACACGGACTAGATGTATTCCAAAATGAATATTAAAAAGTATAATTTGCGATTATTAACATTAATTGCCGCCATATATGGCCGACAGATACTACTGAATCACTCTACTACGTTATAAGAGTTGGCACTTCCCTACATTGTTTATACCTACCCAAATTATGAAAGCACTGTGTAGCCAACCTAACAACGGAAAGTATTTTTTACTAAGTAACTATTATATAATCTGTGGTATTATGCGTATAATTTTATTTTTTTGCTGTGTTGGTCGGTACAAAGTACGGTCATAATTCTGAGTTATTTAATTATGTATGCAGTGTCGCGGGACTGATATGACCGCCATCTTTGCCAAACGTCCTGTCATGTCAAAAAATACTAACTAACTTTGCACCCTAACAAAACTTTGCTCGGTAGAACATTCCTGTGAAGACAAATTAAATCTCCCCACCTTTGTTTCTATCTCGCTCACAGTTACCGTAAGAATATCTGTCAATAACCAAAATCAACGTGAAGAAAGATGTAAAAACATTATTCAAGGTTATATTTTTAGGGTTCCGTACCTCAAAAGTTAAAAAAGGAACACTTATAAGATCACTTTCTTATCCGTCTGTCTGTCTGTCTGTCAGGCTGTCCTTGTGTCACCACCTATTTTCTCAGAAACGGGTGGACTTAGCAAGTTGAAATTTATACCAGATACAGCAGTCTATAATCCCAGCCCCCCTATTAGGTGTATAAAAATCCCTGATTCGGTCCTGAGTCAACACGATAAAAAGATATGGGCAAATTTAGATTTTCGCGAAAACTTGTAAGTACCAAAATTTACCTTAATTTTCAACTTTTTTTATTTTTTGGAATTTGTTTTTGTGCTGTAAGACCTTGCTTTTGACCAAAATTGACAATTCTAAGTCAACCGGAAGTACCCTATAGGTATTGGGTAGCAAAACCTATAAGGTACTTCCCGTTGACATAGAATCATGAAATTTGGCAAGAAGCAAGTTCTTATAGCACAAATAAAGAAAAATTCCAAAAAATAAAAAATGTTGTCAATTAAAGGGTATCCCCATACATGGTTAACGCCAATCAAGGTAGACCTCTGAGTTATATGGGCGCACATACAATTTAGAGGTCTAGCCTAATTGGTAACAACCAACATTGGTACGGAAGCCTCGGTGGGCGAGTCCAACTCGACTTTGCATGTCTTTATTTAGTCTTCAAAAGTATATGCAATAGCAACCTCCATTGTGTATAATCTTCTTGGGACTCTTCTTCTAAAACCAGTACATTCTCCTATGTTTGAGGTATTTATCTCCATATCTCTGGAGACACTAATCAGATCTCGATAAAATTAAAATGGGACCACCTCGGAAACGTACCCTACCTATTGAAAAAATAATAATTTGAATCCGTTTACAATTGACGGAGTAATCGCGTAACATAAACACAAAAAAAAAAATACATACAGACGAATTGAGAACCTCCTCTTTTTTGTGAAGTCGGTTAAAAATGTGAAATAATAAAACACAATAATAAATTAATAAAACGCATACTGATCGCAGTAAAAATCTTATTCGAAATGGGTTTTTTTATACCGAACTGGGTAGCACTTGATCAATATCTCACCTGATGTTAAGTGATGTTGCGATCGATGATGGAGCGTGCTTACCCAGAAGATACCTATTCACTCGCAATTTGAAGACCCCCATATTGTACTTAAGCGGAAACACAGACTCAGGCAGGGTATCAGGGTTCAAATGGAAAACTGGTCGTCTACCTTTCATTTGCATTCGCGCGTGAGAACACAACGCACGGTTATTCGTATAAATATGAATACGCCAGCGCGACTAAGATATTTAACATTTAACTACGTTTGAGATTTTATAATTTCTCAAAGTATTTTTTGAATCAAGAAGCAGCCTATGCGGTATGTGGAAGATGAAATATTCTAGGAAATGGAAGAATTTAGTTAATAGGTTGTGGAATTCTAGCTTAAGTCCAACACATAATTTTCCTATAGGGTTACGCCATAAGTTTAATTATTTGTCTTTATTACTGTTTACAAGAGATAACTTGCCCTTAGTTGATTGGCGATATCTTTGACCGGATCTTTTTTGTGTGCTTCCTTTTAACGGCTAATTGAAAGCAATTTCTTTTTACCGGAAAAATGTATTAAGCTTTTTATAGTTTTCATTTATAAATGCCAGATAAAAAAATACTCATAGTCTCAAAACGGCTGAATAGGTTCCATAAATCAAAGCTAAACTAACACTCTCGATTATATCACCTATCAAACAAAACTAAATCGAAATCGGTTCATCTGTAAATAGGCGCTACGATGCGTAGTGTAGTATTATTACTAGTACGTAGTATTAATATCTGTTCTGTGATCATGCAATAGACAGACACAGACAGATACACACGTCGAACTTATAACACCCCTTCTATTTGCGTCGGGGGTTAAAAATAGTAGAATCATTTGTTCCCAAGTCAGCTGATTCTTTCATTCATGATTGTACAATAGGTACGTTGTATACGGTTCCGTTAGGTCACGATTGCACGCCACAATGTCACGGGGTCTATTCATTGCATTCAGTGATAAATCACGCACCGGTAACGGAGCGTAACATTCAATATAATCTTATGTTTTTATGTTCTGAAATCTCACGTACATTTATAAACGTGTTCAAATTTTTACAGAGCATATATTGTACTATCATTTATGCTGTGGTACTTATAACTACTTGTCTGCGATCTTACCTGATCGTTTGCAAAACAAAAAAACACTTCAAATGTGAAATGCCGTGCTAATCATATTCAGTACCAAGTTTTACGCATTTATTTCTATTTCTCTGGAGTTTTATTCCATACTCATCAAATCTCGATGAAACTACAATGGGACTAAGTTGGAAGTAACTCTCATAAACAAAAAAAAATTCAAAATCATGTTAATAAATGACGTTCTGAGGTAACAAACACAAAACAAAAACATTCAAATATAGAGATTCCTCTATTCTTGAAGGTTGAAATGTAATGTTGATCTTTGGATGGATTATTGCTTGTCTGATATTAAAAGACGGTAGTTAGATGAGGCACTCGCGCTGGATGGCTCCAAGCAAACATCACCCGTTTTCTAAACTAACTAGGTCAAACCAAGACAAGTTTATAATCTAAGCTTCAAGGCTACCACTTGACTATTAATTTTATAAAATTTAGTATATCACTGTACGTTTAATCCAGTCATAATTATTGTGTCGTCGCAGATTAGCCCTTGAAAAACAAAAAAACACCTGAAATACGGAATGCACGCGGCAATGTCACGGAGGCCACTAATTGACGAATATCACGCTGCTCACCGAACCATGACGCTTTGGTTTAATCACAGATGAATAACTATCTACTACGTAATTATAATCAAACTACCTACCGTTTATATTTATCAGTATAATAGGAGTTTAACGCTACATTAACCTTACGAGCTATTTACATTTTGATCGGGTTATTTATAGCCAAACGCTTTGATAATTCTAGTATTGTAACGAGTTTATTGTAACTTTTACGTGATCAACTTAATGGGATCTTCTGGTATTGTCAGAACGATTTGATCGATCTTGCCTTTTACAAAAAGTTATCGAATTTTGGTAGTTTTCTGCCTGTTTTCACACGTTTAGTTACATAATATAAAACATGGATTTTGATGCTATCTGTAAAGCTTGAACCTAAGGTAACTGCAAGTTTTCTTTACGACGTTTCGACTAGCTCTATCAATATTCATTTTTTGAGAATGCTTTTAGTACCTATTACATTTTTGAAACAATCTAACGCTATGACGGTTAACCGTTTAGTCTAACGCTATAAAGCTTTCATTAAAAAACCCTACTATTAAATAGGTTTCATCAGCGATCGCTTGAGTTTCTTGAATTTTATTCAATCTTAGTGCAGATGCTAACGCCAAATTGTCATGTGACCTAGGAATCATAGGTTGGCAAAGATCACGCACTGCCATCGAAGCGTGACGTGGTATATTTTTACCTACTGTTATTTTATTCCCACGCTGTGACCGCATATGTTAGATGTGACTATTTTACCGGATATATGAGTAATTGTTATTATATTATTGTAATAATGGAAGGTCTTGATGGTTTACTAGTTACATAAAGTAAATTAAGTGCATACATGTGATGAAGAAGTACTTACTGCGTCTTAATATAACATTGTGATTCTGTATCTCTATGCTCGCAATATAAATACGTTAAAGTCAATTTGTTCATGTTTGTCCTCTTCTGAATAGTACTTTTTAAACCTTTACAAGCTCATGTGACTATCACTTTGCTAATCTAGATGGCTTTTTGTATTAAACACTCAAGCTATAAGTCTTAATGGATTTAATTGTTTTGATTTAACTTTCAATAAAAATACATTAAAGTAATTTGCTATTATATATATCTACTAGTGTAGTATTGAGCGCCGGAGAGAAAGAGGGAGGGAGAGAGAGAGAGAGAGAGAGAGAGAGAGAGAGAGAGAGAGAGAAAGAGAGTCAGATAGAAATAAAGTACCAAGTAGTCAAAACAAGCTTGTTCTAATTTCAACAAAATGAGGGGAATATGCTCACAATGATGGCTGCATTGCCACCGCTGGATGGCAATGCAGCCATCATTGTGAGCATATTCCCCTCCACCAGGGGTGACCACCTAGATTAGCTGTTTACAAGCGGGGTCATGTTTATTTCTATTCATTTTTAAATGTATCCTACTTTATATTATAAAGTTTATGTAAGTGTGCAAGTTATGTTTGTTACTTCTTCACGCTAAAACTACTCAACTGATTGAGCTGAAATTTGGTATGCAGGTAGCCTAAACCCTGGAATAACACATGGGGTATCTTTTTTATCCCGATATTCCACGGGAACGATTTCAGGTAAAACCGCGGGGCACTGCTAATTCTACTATAAACTGTTTATATCTCTGCACCAATAAAACTAACTCCATAATCTATTGGACATCGTAGTAAACCCCTTGTATAAACATTCTTCGTTAAATATTACACCTTGTGGAAGGCCAGTTACCAAGGGCCGTTCCACAAGTAGTGTGTAGTTAGTAGTAAGTAGTGTAATACTAATAAATACCTACATGGGTAAGTGCAAAAAACACGCCACGAGCTGCATTTGTCGACATGAGGATATGAGGATATTGGATGATGAGGCCGAACGGTGGCCTTATTGCATCCGTTATTTAATTTATTGACAAGGTTCCTGGTACAAAGCAGAGCTTCACTTTGTTAGTCCGTTGAGTAAGGGATACATTTATAAAGGCCGCATAGGTTTAGCGCTTCCGTAAGTTTCAACTCACGGAAATACACCTAAAAAATGAAATTATCCGTCAGAGAACCAAAGTTCACCAAACCAATAGACAAAGATAGGCTGATGATGATTTTGATTGGCTTATAGAGATGTCATTCCCGATTATATATTTTTTCCTGTGCTAGCTCAAAACCAATTTCGTTTGATATTATTTTATGGTTAATTGGCTTAACCGATTTGGTCAACATTCTGTTCTGTGGATAATGTGAAAGTTAATATTTTGAACCGAGATGTTACATCGTTTTTACGCTGAAAAAATCCATCCAGAACCCTGGGAATGTGATTTAGATTTTCTAATACTATAAGTCTAATATTGAGGATTCGAGAAACATTTATCTGAAAATCAACGGTAAAATAAAGTACTATGTCACTTTATGTTAAAGACAATTCAAGGGATACGTCAAATCTTAAAATAATATTTTAACCTGTGCTTAACAGACGTCAAACTTCAAACTTACATTATCACATTAACACATCAATCCCATATCTAAAAGTATTTATTTACCAAAACATATTAAAGACCCCATTCAACGCAAAAACACTCACAAAAACAACAAGCAAATTAGCAGAGCAGCATCAAAACAACAATTAACAGAAAGTTACTTCCATTTAATTGTATCAAACCCATTTAAAAAGCAACGCTGCTGTTTACATCGTGGAACAAAATGGGCCTATTAAATGCAACCATTTGAGTTCTAAGCTACAAGAATCAAGCGATATGATGTTCAACAAAAACAATTAAAAAATTATGTTACAAAATATATATGTATTTACGATATCAGATAGAAGATACGACTTAAAATCATTTATTCACTATTGGAGTTAATTAAACACTAGAAGTGCCCGCCGCTTCGCCCGCGTTTAAAATTCTTTCATTTACTTAAAACTTTTGTTTTAAAAAAACCTTTCTATCAAAAAACATATCTAAAAAGTATTAGCCAAATCGGTCCACCCATTTTCAAGTTATCGCATGACTAAAGGGAAATAGCGATTCATTTTTATAAAACCCAAAAAACCATATTCATCTTCAGACTTTGTTGCACCATTTCACCCTCTTAGGTGTGGAATTTCAAAAAATTATGAAACATATATTTACTTATTTATTACAGAAATACTTATGTAAAGTTTCTAATAAAAAAACGATCTAATCTCGTTTCTCTAGAAATCAAAATAAAACAATTGCATTTACACTAAGTAAATGCAATTGTTTTATTTTGATTCGATTTTAGAAAAGCAATTCTGGTGTTTCGAGCATAGACAATCCTCGCTGTTTTTAGGGCATGCCATAATATTACATGTTTAGACATGTGTTCCTTACGCGATTACTTCGTTAATTGTGAATCGTTTTGTTTTTTTTTTCCATGGGTAGAATGCATTTGCTAGCCTGACAACATAGGAATATATATAGGCTCTGAAGACAGTCAAAATAAAAATGTGAAGATTGCCGTTGTGGTCTGTTTTGATAATTTTTCTCACTGAATAATCTCATTTTCCCGAAAAATACCAAAAAATTAAAATTACAACTAAAAGACATTCCTAAATCTATGGACGTAATTATGGCGATAAAATCGGAAAATATATGTATAAAACTAAATTCTTGTATTGTCTACTAGAGTAGTTTGTAGTTCCTACTGATATTATTTTATTATATTATTATTTATAACTAGTTATTTATAAATGTAGCGTCATAACTACATATACCTACGCACACACCTTAAGAGGATGAAACGGGGTTTCAAAGTTTGTATGGAGAAACAAGAATACATAGTTTTTTAATCAAAATTCACACAAATACTAGTAAATAAATACGTGTTTAAGGCTTTTTCAAAATCCCACCCTTAAAGAATGTGAAGGGGGTAACAAAGTCTGAAAATCAACATTGTTTCGGATTGCGCTAAAATTTGGCATGCAGATAGTTATCACGACGTAGGTATCCGCTAAGAGAGGATTTTCCAAAATTCACCCTTTAAGGACATGGAACGGGGGTTCAAAGTTTGAATGGAGAAACGAGATTAGATCGTTTTTTTTATTAGACACTTTACATAAGTATTTCTGTAATAAATAAGTAAATATATGTTTCAGATTTTTTTGAAATTCCACACCTAAGAGGGTGAAATGGTGCAACAAAGTCTGAAGATGAATATGGTTTTTTGCGTTTTATAAAAATGAATCGCTATTTCCCTTATATATTTTTATTATTTTCTTTAATTGCACGTCATAAAGCATGATCCTCGGCTACGCAAATCTAGCTCTTGCCTGTTATTTTACGAATATCATAGCTCCACCTTAATCTAGTTAATATCTTATTAGTTAATTATCTCTAGTTTCTATTTTACGCTACTTTTAAAACGGCAACAGTATAATTAAAATGTATGTACACATCCTACACTTATATAAGAAGATACTTACACCTCTTTTCTTAACACTCAGGGCCAGGGGCCTTATTCAGTATGGCCAATGAGATAACGCGTTCCTTAACGCGTCACGTTACGTTATTGAAAATTTGTATTTTGTATGCCACACGATAGATAAATTATACAAAACGCGCGCGTTACACGTCCTCATATGTCACGATATTTTGACAGCTCAAAACGCGCTCATAACCGTACCCTACCGCATTTTAATTGGCATAGAGAATACCATAACGCGGAGATAACGTAACACGGCACGGTAAGACTTTAAAATGGTCATACTGAATAAGGCCCCAGTTTAATTGATCCGTGGTGCATTTGTTCTATTTTGTAATTAACTAAGTACGCACACTTAGTAGAAATCAAAATAAAACAATTGCATTTACACTAAACAATGTTTTCGTCAAGAAAAGCCAAAGCCCGAATGAAAACCTGAATCATCAGGTCACCTCGTGAAGGAATCAAGTGTAAAATACACATTGTATACACACACATAGTAATATGCCAAAAGCTTATTTTAAAGTCTTGGCCACATGTCCAGGTATCAAATAACCGTAATTGTGATCTGTGTTTAACTTGTTAATTACAAGTTTAAATTTGGAATATGTCATTTTATATATAAATTACAAATTTGAAAACACAGGTGGTAGGAACATATTATATCAATGTTCCTCCTGACTTGCTAGCAAAAAGTATCCTAACACGATCAGAAGAAAATCTGCCCACAGAATCTTACGGTGTTCCGCAGCAAGGGCTGTCCCTTGAGAGTCAGATTATTCTGGTCCTAGCGTGTTCACCATCTTCGAACATAACATCGCTTACTACCAGCCGTTATTCTTGTCAAACGCTAACCTATAGAGCGTAGTTCTTAGTAGGATTCCGTGATATCACTCAGGGTTCCAACGGAAGACCAGCGTTGGTCATGCCCAGCATGAGCAACATAATGCTGAGTTGGGTCCTGTTTTGGAACAATGCTGTGTCATTTTCTCACTATGTTACATTTTAATTTTATGTTTCATATTTAAATAAGTGAAATGTTAAGTACTGTTGTAGACAACAACAGTACTGTTACAATATAAATGATTTTTCTTTCTTTCTTTCTTATAAAATATTGAACGAAAAACTTCAAATCTGACCATCTGGCACGGTACTGGCGGTTTTACTTGTCTTGTTACGTAATGATTATTAAAATGTCCGTTACACATAAAGTATATAACGGCTATTAACTCACATAAACATTTACTGAAACTTTCCCCGACCAGTTTTGGGGGTTCGTGAAGGCAATTAGTACCTCAGACGAAGTACTTCAGGAACCCCCGAAACTGGTCGGAGAAAATTTGTGCTTAATTTAAAAAACGGTTTAGTTAATAGCCGTAATATTACATATAATAATTGTTATCTAATGTTATAGAAAAATATAAAAACAATTCTGCCTAGAGTTTTTATCGTTCTCCCGCGAGATAAACAAAAAACGCAATATACCAAAGCATCATAACTGTACAATTTATGATTAATATGCATTTATTGTTGAATATTCAATATGCAAATCTACAAATAAATATTAGCGGTGTGAGAGTCAACAAAGGACTTGATGAGTTTGCCAACAGCTATACATTTAGATAGGTATGAAAATATTAACTGAACTAAATTGCTTGAATGTTTTTCCAAATCTAGTGTCAGGGCTTTGCTATTTCTTTGATTGAAGTCACGTACCTTATAGAATGAACTGAAGTAAACGTTTCGCACATAACTTATCAGCCTATTTAACGCAATACTATAAAGACTTTATCGCCCGTTTGAATAAAATTTTACGGAAAATTTGGATCCCGCATTTATAATTTTAAATGATATTTTGATAAGCTAAAGCGATTCCTAAGCTTAGTGCGCATGGGCACAAGACATACCATCGGTGCTACGGTGCTACATGGTGGGAACAAGGAAAATATTTTTGGAGTTGGCTCTCAAAGATGTCGTAGACGCTAGAGCGTCGTAGCAAACCGTAGTATGTACAATAAGGATAAAGGGTTAAATAAATAACAAAAATCCCCACCAGAGGGCGACTCCGGTGGGAGCAATAGGAATTTATTTAAATAAAGTCGTATGTGTCGTATGTATGTATATTATAACCTATGGAATCCAAAAAGGCTAGAGCGATTTTGATGATATTTTAAGGTAATCTTCAGATATCCTGTGAAGTAAGGTGGCGATAGGATCAATTGAACCGCGCAAAGCTAGGGCGGGTCGCTATTATACCATACTCATAAAATAATGGATAGGTAGTTTAGTGTTATCGTTAAATATAGAACACGAGTGAAGCGTCAGGGTACAACTAGCAACCTTATCAAAGTTTATAATGTTTCTATTTACTTTATTTTAGGTAACCTGGGACTCAAATACCTCAGTAAATACCTAACGAAGGGCAAGTTAGGTCGTTATAAATGCACATAAATTTTGCGTCAGTTACAGCTATGATTTACGACTAATAATTTTGAGCCTGCCTCCGTAATATTTTCTTTGTATGTAATAATAAATGGCTTAGTTTTCACCCATATCTACTGAAATACTAAGGTAAGTTTTTGTAAACTTGTACAATATTAATGCTGTGTAGTTGCGTGATATTTTTTTCTCTCTAATAATTTAAGATTGTTTACAAAACGATAAAACCGACTCCAAATGCCGCGCTAGTCATTTTCAGTAACTAGTTTAAGGTGTTTATCTCTGAAGATATTCATTAGATTTCGATAATATTACAATGGAACCACTTTGGAGAACTATTACTAGCCTTACTAATTTGAAACATATTATTTGAATCAGGTTACAATTAGAGGAGTAATCGCGCAAGTAAAAACATACAGACGAATTGAGAACCTCCTCCATTTTTGGAATTCGGTTAAAAAGATGGAGGTTCTAACCTGCGAACATTGTTTTTAGGGTTCCGTAGCCGAATGGCAAAAAACGGAAACCTTATAGATTCGTCATGTCTGTCTGTCTGTCTGTCTGTCCGTCCGTATGTCACAGGCATTTTATTCCGAAACTGTCAGGACTACAGAATTGAAACTTGGTAGATAGATGTATTCTGTAAACCGCTTTCCGATTTTTATACAAAAATAAAAAACAAAGTATAAAATGGGGCATCCCATACATGGAACTGAAAGAAAAAAAAAATTCTTCAAACCTATACGTGTGGGATGTTTATGGATAGGTCTTTAAAAATGACGTTGAGGTTCCTAAAATCATTTTTTCTCAAAGTCAAACATTTTAAAGATAGGCGCATTTAAAGTGGTAAAATGTGTGTCCCCCCCCCCCACTCTAACTTTTAAAATATGGGAGTGAAAAATATAAAAAATATATATGCTGTAGATCTCAATAAAAATGATTGTTGATGAATGAATGATTGTTGAATTTGTTGAAAATCAATGGTCCGGGCCGCAAAATTAATAGCTGGAAGGCTCGTGTTTCTGGTCCATGAATTGACTTTTACTCGCCTTCGAGCAATACCGTGAGTGAGTACGTAGCTTTACGTCTTAAATAATTAATTGTTACCTAGCGGTTGGTTATATTTGGCAGTGCCAACGTCTCTGCGTGATAATGACAGAATATCAGACGAGTACTCAGCTGATATTATGTGTATGACAGACTTGGCTCATTCTCGACAAGTACTCATTTAGTTGGAAATAGCCCACTTTAACGAAATTAATTTGAGAAAATTGTTTTAGTCGTAGATATACTCGTATAACTCGTTTATTTTAAGAAGTACTAGTACTATTTAGTTATCAACAGGTGGCGGTAATTACTTAATATTAGGTTGGTAGATTAATGTTATAATGCTCTTTATTGAAGTATGAAACGAGAAGTATTTATTTTTACTGAATTGACAAAAAAGGAAGAGGTTCTCTCTCCACCTGTATTTTTTTAAGTTTGTTACCTCAGAACTCCGTTATTTATAAAACAATAAAAAAAATATATATTGAGAGAGTATGCTTCCCGTTTATAATCATAAATAACTCATGAGACGAATTAAGGACCTCCTATTGTTTTGGAAGTGGGTTGAAAATAAAACCCGTTAACTAATTATTAGATAGCTACAGCTGTTTTAATCGCACACAAATAGGTTGCGCATTATTCACAAATAAGTGATCAATACACGCATGAGTCAAAACATGTCTGTAAAATAAACTGGCCAAGTGCAAGTCGGACTCGCACTCGTAGGGTTCCGTACCACACTACAATATTTTATAAGATCGAGCAAAAAATACCTCTATCATTTTTCGCCAGCAAAAAATAATAATTAATAAACATTTTATTTTTTATAACGCCATCTAACGTCTAACAAAGGCGTTAGGGATCGACATTTCAATATAACGCCATCTATGGGACGTTTACCTAACTAAGCGTTCATAGATGGCGTGAAATGGCGAAAAAACACGTTTCTTTTATGGGGATCCTCTATTATTTTTAATTTTATTCTGTTTTTAGTATTTGTTGCTATAGCGGCAACAGAAAAACATCATCTGTGAAAATTTCAACTGTCTAACTATCACGGTTCATGAGATACAGCCCGGTGACAGACGGACAGACAGACAGACAGACAGACAGACAGACAGACAAACAGACGGACGGAGCCAGCGGAGTCTTAGTAATAGGGTCCCGTTTTACCCTTTGGGTACGGAACCTTAAAAATGAAATTCCGTCTGAAACTATGTAGTGTAGTCTCGTTTTCCAACAGACGCCGAGATAAAAATAATATGTATTACCTAAACATAAATTCATTGAGCAAATAGTGCTATTGCGTGCTTATCACACGATCTCATATAGTACGTGTGTTTTTTTATACTCCAACAATGATATTTTGGTCACGCAACTTTTCGTCATAATCAAAAAACAATTTCTTTGTAGGAAAGGGCCATAGTAATTTACGTAAAAGGTTACTTTTCAAACGGTAAATTACAGTTATTTCCTTTATTAAATTCGTTTTAGTAGTAACACTTGCTAACGGTTGGTATATAATGTTTTGTTTTAGTTATGAAAATGGTGTGTATAAATAATATATGAATATGTATCGAATAATCAATAACCGCATGATTTGAATAATTATTATAGTTTAAAAACTAAAATAACCGACTTCAATGCCCCGCAAGTCTCAATTTCAGTAGCAAGTTTGAGACGTTTATCGTCATATCTCTGGAGATAGTTAACAGATCTCAATGAAATTACAATGGGACCACCTCGAAAACGTATCCTATCGACTACAAAAATAAACATACGAATCAGTTTACAATTGACGGAGTAATTGCGTAAAATACAGACAAAAAAAAAGAAAAAAAAAACATACGGACGAATTGAGAACCTCCTTCTTGTAAGTCAGTTGAAAAGATTCTGGGTTGCGTTGAGTGTGTGCAAATTCCAACTCGTAATTGATGAAAGTCGGGTATTTTTGGACTCTTTATTGTTCTTAATAGTATTAAAAAGTAAAATTACATATATCATAAAAAATTTTCTGCCTTGTTCTGTTTAACTTTTAACCTGACATTGAAAGCACATTCATATACATTTTGTTTAGCTCGTAAACCTATGTTTACTCTCACAATTATTTAAATAAGTGTTTTAATTATATAGGTATGTACCTATCCATTGTATAGTTTATTATAGTATTATGTACGTTTTTTAAAATACCTATTGTATTATTATTTGGTTAATCCACAGGTTTATCTGAAAATCAGCGTTCAGATGAATACATGGAAATGTCACGCTGAGTTCGCTGATTTAGAACTGTTTAATTTTATAATTATACTTTTTTTATATTAAATTTGTTTTTTACTCGCGTTAGAAAGTAATCTATGGCATAATACTGGCTATACCTTCGAAAAATGTCAGATAAATCGGCCCAGCCGTTTAACCTTGAAGAAGTCCCAAACAAACAAATATACAAACTGACTTGTTCATGTATAATATTGGTGTTGATTGGCTATATAATAATGTATTTTCTATCTTTCATACGTCATAATAGTTGCAAATCACAATCGCAGCACTTTCCTAGGAACCGTCACCCTACTATAAAAAGTTCGGCAGCGCCATTACGAAGGGTTCACGTGACACGCACATAACTTTTCTGTTCGACATATCCATTCACCCCGACCTTGAAAGAGTTTAATATTGCCTTTGATGACACGCTTCTTTCTGACAGCGGAGCTGGTTTAATTTATACAGCTCTACCTTCGCTTTTACCTTGCTGTGTCACGCAATGTTTATCGGAGGTTTTTTCCTCTAGACGACTTTTCCCTTTAGGTAAAAATATTCATGTGAAGTGGCCTTTAGTATGTGATAATTGCTTGTTTGTTTTATCTACTACGATATAAGGTCCCGTAGCTACTAACAGTCATCACAACATCAGTCATCTTTGAAGAAAATAGAATCATCACTCACAATGATTTTGGCTCTGATTTTTTGTAAGGACTTAGTACAAAATACTATTTTACACATACAGATGGTATATTTTTAACTGACTTCAAAAAAAGAGGAGGTTTCTCAATTCGACCGTATATAATATATTTTTTATTTTTTATTACAAACTATTTTTTATATCTTTTATATCTTGCCATGATAGTATGTATGTATGTTTGTGTGGATCAAATCTTGGAAGGTAAACTAGATCAACACCCCGACGTTCCATTAGACTTAAATTTGGTAAACTTGCATATCTTCGGTGACTATGGAATAATATATGGTACCATCAAGCTGGCCTGACGATTGAGCCGGGCTGTCACTGAAACTCCGTCATGACAAATGGTAGAACCGTCGAGTGTGCATTGTTATCATTAGTATAATACTTTTCATTACACATGATTACGTCTTTACAAAATGCTTAAGTTTAGAAGAGATTTTAACTTATAATTATTACTTACAAAAAATTTAAAATTATTAGGGCCAGTTTTACAGGTTCCTGATAAAGTGGCGCCATATAAAAGCTGTCTAAAATCTGTCAGATTTCTTCATATTAGCGCTATCAGGAATCCGTGATGAACCGTGATGACCGTGATGAAACGGTGATTCACCGGTTCTTGATAGATCTATTAGGAACTTATTTGACAGATTTTATATGGCGTCATCTATCAGATAACTATCTGACACATTATCAGGAAACGGTGAAACTGGCCCTTTTTTATATCTTGTAGGCTAGCGTTAGACCACTATCTAACCTGTTGGTATGTTATGATGCGGTCGAAGATGGTAAGCACGCTAGGCCTAGAATGGGAACTGGCTCTCAAGGATAGCTGCCGGAACACATTAGATGTTTGGTGACAGATTTTCTAACTTGAAGGTCTACTATCTAGTGTCCTGCCACCATGGGGGGGGGGGGGGGAGGTTGTTGGTTTCTTAACGATGTTTTCCTTCACCGGAGGGCCACTCTGAAAAGCGCAGATAAATTTTTTTAGTCTTAAAAACCTCCATGATACGTACTGATTTCACACCGCAATACTTACTTACTAAAATGTTTGAATGCGGAATCTTAGGCGTGAGTTGGAGAAGTAAGATTAGTTTGTTGGAAACTAAGATAATAATGAGATAGGTGAACTTTTATGTGTTATTCGTGCTACTTTGGGAAGTTTGGCTAAGCTTTCGGTGTCGAGAAAGTATCACTGCCGTAATCCTTGAAGATCGATAATAAATCTAAAGGGAAATTGACTGGAGAAATACGCTAGTAGTAGATGAGGTTCTGGCAAAGATTAAAAAAAATACTTTTAAATAAAATTTTACCAACGCAATGGTTTATAAAAATATTACTTACGCGATGTAGTGTTCTTTACTGTGGGATTTTATTTCTACAAAAAACAACATGACTAGTCAAATTAATTCTAAAGGTTTATTTTTATTATATTCGACTAATTATCATAAGTAAGCAATGTAATGGTAGCAGGCCAAAGAGGCGGTTCAGGGTAATTTTGATTTGGTTTACTGACCCTGTATGTGTTGCATTTTCATAAGTTTTACCAAGTTTCATTGTAGCAATAGAAATGTCAGTTTTCACTTTACTCTATAATTACATTTTAACTATGCCAAATCTTACGCAGAAATCCGAAAATTACCCTTCACGTATTAATTTTGTTTTGTGTTTCTTAGAATAATGTGTAATAATTTATTAATATCTGTATTCTAAGCAATATTCAGTTTCAAAGTACATACCTAAGGAGGTCGCGACTTTACAGAAATTTATTCACATTAATTTTGGACTCTATGAATACTGTGAACATTAAAGTTTTTCAATTAACATAACTTGGTGGTTTGGATTTGGCAGTATTAAGGTTGAATTTAAAGCATTAGAATTTGAAATTAAATCGACGGTCTTAATAAATTCAGCTGTAGTCGTCGAAATAAATTAGCTATCTTTGTGTGGTGAAAATGCTATTTATTTACAATGACGGCAAAGGAAGTGAGTTATGTATGATTAAAAGCTTAGAGGTTAAATATATGGAGGTGAAATGGTAAAGAGAGATCGTATATATTACCTTCCACCGTCCAAATTTCATAAAGAATTTTTTTAAATTCAAATAATTTTATGCCTAACAATGTAATTGAAGTAGTTAATTTATTTTTAAGATAAGAAATGTATTCACTATACCTTTGTTATATAAAATCGAGTTAATAAGACCCAAAAACCTCAAGTAGTTTCAAAGTATAATAATAGCCTGCGTAGTCTCCAAAAGCCCAAGAAATATCACATTTTATAGTCCTGAGTCCTATTGCCACCAAAATATTCCGTCTCACCTCTACATATCCTAACGACGTCATTATGTAAATTTCGTCCTATATTTTCACCCTATATCAAACGCAAAAGGGCGTATTCAAAACCATCTCAAATCTTACTGGCAGGGTTGTCGACAGATGATTCTAGTGTTATTTTTATTCCCCGACACAAAAAGAGGGGTGTTATAAGTTTCATCGTCATCATCATAATTAGCCGGTATCAGTCCAGTGCTGGACATAGGCCTCTCCCAAGTCACGCCACTGAGCCCGATCTTCGTCTCTTTGTTTCCAGTCACCCCACCGACAGCCCACCGCTTTGCGAATGTTTTCGCTCCACCAGTTATAAGTTTGACGTGTGTGTATACGAGTATGTGTGTCTGTCTGTGGCATCGTAATAGTAGTAATAGTACAATAGACAGAGTGATTTATGAGGAAGGTTTAGATGTATAATTCGTTACTGTTTTGTATAAATGGGTTGAAGTATGACAATGATTGTTGAATATTTATTTATTTATATTCCATACATAACACCATAACAGCTGCTTAGCCAAACCGATGCTATTGGTACTCTTAACTGTAACATCAAATTATTATTTTTACGCTAAACTTAATAACTCACAAATTTTCAATGCATACATAAGTCGCTTCTACGAACTTCGGCAAGCTACAGTGAAATATATCAATATATTTCGCAGATATGTTAATTAATATATGTTTATGTTATGTATAATATGTTAATTAATATACTCAAAGTAATAAAATAATTTAAAAAAATTAGGCATACATACATATATATACTAAAGGAGGCCAAAACCCAAAAGAGGTGGGCCAAGGCAACAAGGCAAGCTGGTGTAACAGGAAATTCCATCGAATGCTATTCCTAAAATCTATCTAATTGGCAAAATTGTATTCAAGCAGCAGCCCTATTAGCCTTCATTAAATTCTACACAATGAGAACAGTTACTGGGAAAGGCATAAAAGGCAACAAGAGATTTTATAATTGCAAAGAGAATCTGTATTCATGAGTTAGGTACTTAAGTATTTGGAATTCTTAATGTTCCACCCAGTTTAGGGCTTCTTATTATAAAAGTAGGTTTTAAAATGGACTAAGTAAAGAATTGCTTTAATGTTGTTCATTAATTTTTAATGGGTTTTGTTCTTTCATTGCTAAGATAATTTTTTATTTCAAGTTTTAGGTAATTTAAATTACGTAGCTCTATGTGTTTTCAAATAAAGTGTAGTTTATACTACTATGCTGGTACTATTTTAACTGAGATTAAAATGTAGAAAACTGTAAAATATTGAAAATTGTTTATTTTGCTAAGTCATCTCCCATTCTCGGAAGCTCCGTGTCGCGGGGGTTTTTAGCAACATAGAAACCACGAACACAATTACGCCCAAACTCGGGACAATTCTTAGTGTCTTAAAAATCCTGAAAATGGTCCTGTGTGGGAATCGGACCCACGACCTTCAGTTTCGACTTACTAACCAATAGACTAGACAAAATGACTAAAATAAATACAACTAAAATGATTTGCGCGGCATGTACAATCAGTTAAACTTTAAATTGTTTATACTACATACATATATCTGTAAATGGTCAAGTTGATGTCATTCGATATGCATAAGTCGAATCTTTTAGTCAAGTCAGAGTCACGCCATAACAGAGCTGACATTGTAATATTACTTACTATAGGTACATACTACTGCTCATAGAATCAAAGAGAATCAAGAATCAAAGCATTTATTTAGTATGTAGGCAGTATTAATATACGCACATATACACGTCAAAATCATAAATCATAACCAATTATCAAGTAAACATAGCAAAAGTAGAATTTTAACGCTTTGAATTAGAAAAAAAAAACAAAAGTAATGAACCATTCAGCTGTCATCCAATGGTTTACGACAGAATATTAAAAAAAAATATGTTAAAGTAGCTTAAAACCAGCCATACATGTAACCATACTGTGTGTTTCAGTACTTCAGACAATTTTTATATAAAATTATTAAATTTATATATATAGTTACATAGTTATATAATTATTAAAATACGGGCTTATCGCGCTAAAACATAAATTTTATTTTACCTCAACGTTTCGACCAAGTAGCATTGATCGTGATCACGAGAAGACAAGAGAGTCTACTCGTGACTCTCGATTGAAGTTTACAACTAAAAAGTCACTTAAAAAGTAACTGTTTGTTCATATGCTATACTTAAGCTGTCAATGTGAAGGTTATGTTACATCCACTATTTCGTCACAAGTGTAAATTAATTCATCTATTATTAGGTAAATAACTCAAAAACTTTAGGGCTAAAAATAAGTTAAACCATTGAAATTTAAGATACTTCTCAAGATTTATTTTGTATAGAGCAAGAGTTTTTCTCGTCGAGTAGAAATCGAGTTTATAAAATGCCTATTTTTTTGAGGAGCCAACACTATTTATGTATTATGGTTATGTTTTTGAACAGTAAAAGTTTAAAATATTATCTGACTTATGAGAAACAGTAGTGTCTACTGACAAACACCGATTGATAGAGACATCCAAAAAAACAGATTTAAGTCATGCAAAATTAAGCCTCGTCTTTGCCAATATTATTCTTAGATACATTTCTTAAAATATTTCTATGGACTTAGTGAATTTTAAGCAGACTGAATCATTATCGCATTGAATTTTCTTGAAGCGTGAGTGGTAAGCGTTACTGATGGCCCATGAAAGACAAATTTGTAATGGTTATCAAGAACCAGTTGCGTCTTTCATTTTAAAGAAATAAAAGATGTAATATTGGTCTATACATAATTAAGCTAGTTAAACTTACTAAAGTTTGAGAATAATTTTGGCTATTTGAGAAGATCGTGAATTTAAATATCAGGAGATATTCATTAGATGTCAATGTATGTAAAATAGAACTACACAGACAGTTATATTCTTTCTAATAAAAACAGAGTTTTTAAGTTTTGAGAGGTTTTTAGAGTTTTAAGGTAACACAGATGAAAAAATACAGTTATATTGAGAATCGACCCCTTTTTCTAAGTCGCTTAAAAAGACGTGGTTTTTAGGCTTTAGAGCTCGCGGCAAAGTTTTCAAATGAATAATTAAATACAAACTGTAAATAAAAATACTCTTAAAATTAATTGAACATTACCCATTGTAACAAATAGGAAAAGCAACGCTTCATTTCTCAGCGTAATCAAAAAGAATAGCTGTAACGATAATAGAAAGCATCCCCTAGAAATCTCACCCTTGGGACAGGGGTAGATTGCGGCAATTATTAACCAAGTAAAATGAGCAGCTAGTTTTCTTGGTCAGAAGCAGCTCGGTGGATAATGTTTTGTGTGGAGTTATATAATAATCTTAGCTTTATATATAGAATCAGCCTCAGTGCCGTAAGTGCCGGTTACAGACTCAATAAGTCATGGTTCATTTGCCGATTTGTCATGCTTTGTTTTTATGAAGTTAAAGTAAACGTGCCTTGTTAAGGTTTAAATTGACAACCTGATAACCGTTTCTATTATACACCAGAGTAAAATATTAGCTACTCCATTATGTGAATAATTTTATCGTAATAGTTTGTTCTCGATTATACAAAAAAAAACATATTAAATACAAAGTTAGGTCGAAATCAGAAAGTACAATTTTACTTTAAAGAAACCATTTTAAACGTTAACATTGCATGTATTTTAGTGGTGAAGTTGGAATATTTACGATTTTTTAATTTGCTAACAACCACAATTTGTATATATGTTTTTATTTTTAACAGAGTATTCCATAAGATACGTCCTATATTATGTATAATTAAATAAGATCAGTTCATCATCATCGTCAGGCCATCTTCGTTAAGTTCAGTTATCTCATATAACTGAACTTAACGTAATAATGTTAACCCCTCATGTTTTTTTATGAAAACGAGTTAACATTTATACGAGTATATACTATACGTAAATTCGATCACGTTACTTGGCCTGTGATAAGAAACCTATAACAGTTTTATTGCTATTACGAAAACTCGCAGATTATGAAAAAAAATTTTGAAATGTCTTAAATTTCAGGAATGAAAAGCAATTTAGATACGAATTTGGTTTACGTTTTTCTGATTAAAAGTGATGTTTCTAATAACGAGTTTATGTTTATGTGTTAGTTTAATTTAACTTGAGTATAAATACATATAGTATAATTTATGTTTTGATAAACTGCCTTATAAAATTATCATTATCTTTTTTTATGCAATAGTTGGCAAACAAGCCGAGACGGCCCGTCTGATATTAAGAGGTCACCGTCGCCTATGAATTTCTGCAACTCCGAGGGTTCTGATGATGCGTTGTCGACTTATATATGGAATTTCTGTATACCCTTTTAAAAGCCTTTATTCTATAGCTCAAAGAAAAGATCGTGTTGTGGCGTTTAATTGGTTACTAATTATGTTAAGTACCTCTTTAATAAAGAAATATGTACGATTTTTGTGGGTCCGTATTTTGCATTAAAGAAAATTGGTTTATTTATGATTTAAGGGTAAAAATTAAAGGAAATTTTTCAGTAACAAAAACTAGCGAAAATAGGTCTAATCTTACTTATTTAAATACCCATTTTCCCGTAACATAAAACCTCACTCAATTTTATAGGAGTAGATTACACATTGAAAGGAAATGAAAACTTTCAATTGCATTTCATTCAAATTTTAACTAGCTTGATATATTTCAACCTAGACATAAATAATGTGTGATGATAGCATCAGCCAAGATGATGCCATTAAATCATGTAACGTACACAAACATTCTTAAGCTTGAATGAACCGATGTCTGAACCTTTGCCAAAACTCTTGTCATTTTGTCAGAATTAGAACTAGGCCTCGTAGGTCATGATCATCTTCATTACCACTCAGCACACCTGGCCACTTTACGCATGACCCCATATTACCAAAACAACATACTCAATGTCACCTTCATGATTTTATTCAAATTTTCAGCTCATGCCAATCAAAAATATCAGCGTCGAACCTCGGTTAGTGGCGTGTTATCACTCACGAGTAATTTATTCTGAGCACGATCCAAAGATCGCAGAGCTGTGAAAACGATTCGTTTTCCTACCGTGCGATGCGTGACATACAGATTACGAAGCATATCACTGAACAATCGAGATACATAACCATCTCCGTACGTACGCGGACGCAAACAAACGCGGCCTTGAACGCTAAGCAGATCGCCTGAAATACACGCCGCGTGGAAATAGCCGCGGTGAAACCAGCACGTGATTACGTACCTCGCGTACGCTATGGAGAAAATCGATGGTGCTTGCCACTCGGCGACCGGCGGCTGACTGAGCCACTGTGTCAGCGGAACGCGCCCCACCCGAGCCTCTGCCCGCCTGTTGTTATCACAATTTAAAAAAATAGTTTCACACAGATTATCACTTTTTGTAAAATACGGATATTTACACTAATATTTTTTATTGAGGCGGCGTCTGTGAGGTCGCGTTCGCGATGTGTTGAAAGAGGTCACGACGCGTGGTGTCGGGTCGGAGCGGGGCCGCGGACTGGCAGCTCCGAGCGAGCCGGCGAGGTGCCTCCCTGCCCCGCCGTGACGTCGGCCGTCGCTGGAAATTAGCAGCTTCCCGAGCGAGGGTCGGTGGATGTAGGTCACGGGGACTGGCCTGCACTTGCCCACTCCGCTGCGATACACTTGACAAGTTTAAGGACATAACTCGTGATTAGTGCACCAAGCATGCTACGCCGTAGCAGAGTTTCTTTCGTAGTCGTAGCCGTCGTTGCATTTCACGTAACGAAGAGGTCCGAGGCCCATAATTTCATCGCATACGGACGATAATTGGAAAAAAAATCAGAGAACTGTTTAAGTAACACGAATAATACAGCTGATTACATTTATTTTAAGAAATTGAAAATTAAATAAAATCAAGATTACTACCTTCATAATTGACTAGCTGTACCCCGTTAAGAAGTATCTTAAATGCATAGTAATTGCTATCCCATTACAACATTTCAGCTAAATCAGCCGTATGCAGTGAAAGCATATAGCCGTATGACCGCGAAGAAGTAAACAAACTGACGTTTGCATTTATTAAATTGGTGTTGATTAAGTTACTTTTAAGTTAGTACGCTTAATTTGTGAGTTCAAACATTTGTATTAAAAAAATTGCTAATACACAATCAACTCACAAAATGCAAATTGTGAACTAACAGCATTGCGCTGTTGGCGTCACTATTGATTTCTCTACATTGGGATTCAATTTTATATACGTCAGGATCTGACGAAATCCCGTTTGAGTCTTGAAAGGTGTAACGACGTCCCAGATTTATTCAATTTATCAGTAGTTTGAGGGTTATAGCTACATTATGAAATAAACAACACTATATTTTCGATACATTAAGTAAGGTAAGGAATGATGATAAATAAAGCAATCCCTCCTACTCTACCTAGTACTAAAATCTTCAATGTAGACAAATTCTAATTTAGACTACTTTAAGTTTTCATTGTAAATAGATCATTATTAAGAAGTTTATGAACTTACCTACTATTAATATTATCAAATTCTTTCACTTAATTACCTTTAGAGTTAGTTCCCTAAATAGAAATACCTAGGGCTGAGATCTTGACCCCAATTTTGTAAACTAGCTGTAATATAAGCCTATTGGCAAGAAATTGGCTTATAATAGGCGTGACGAAAGATATTGAAATCTTCTTCCGTAATGTGGGAACAAATTTACTATTTACGAAAAAACCTATATTTCGGTAATTAACTTAAGTTTAACGAAGTTTAAAGCAATTTTTCTAATATTTTTTCAATAGTGCGCAAAAACAGCTCACATGTGTCATGGCGTCGGCTGTGACGTCACGCATATGGTTAATGACATACCTAACTCAGTAACTATTATATAATCTGTGACAATGCATACACATGGATTGTCCAAAATTTAATAACATTTTTAAGAAAACCTCATAAGAGGACACAGGCGGGACGTCATGCGCTGTGATTGGTGTTTCAATCAAAATGGCCGATTGCAGTATTTTAATGTTTTATTTTATTGAAAATCTTAATAATCTCAGTTTTTTATACAAAACTAAACTAGTGTTTTAATATGTATTTTCCCCTAAAATCATCAAATCTTCGATTTTTAGATACTGTCGTCATGCCTATTATGATGATGTCAATAATGTATTGGTTTGAATGACCCTAACCAGAATTGTAGCCTTAGAAAACACCCTCAGCCTTTAAAGGCTAGTAAAGACTAATATAGGTAATAATTTCGTTCAAAAAAGTAAATATATGCCTATTATTATATTTAATATCATTAGTACAAAACACTTAATTATGACAAGGCAATACATTGCAATATAATAAATGCTACATGGCAATATAATATTTGAATTAGTTATTTTGAACAAATATCGATTCTAATTTTGAATGGAGATACAAATATGAACAATGAGAGGTAATGCCAGAAACAAAGAAATAATTTTAAAAATCCAGAATGTCAAAGCCGCAGGCAGACGCAACTAACAAAAATATATATACAAACTGATTTAATCATATCTTATCCCTTTTGTGGGTACTTGAGAAATGATATTCTGAAAAATATTCTGCTCTGGGTTGTATTTCCGGAAAACTTGCTGGCATAATCAAAAGGACTTTTATACTTTCTTGCACGTTTCTAGAATTTTATCTCAATCAAGTGAGAAAGAAACTTTATATAAAAAGTATTTCGTATTTTATCAGGAAAACATGCTTCTCTTAAGATCGTCATGTGATAAACTATAGAAGAGTGTTTTATAAAATAACCAGTACTACTCTTACCTTGTCTGTATTTTTAAGTAATTGTAAAATTTCAACCCCCGACTTAATAATATCGTTTAAAAACTAAAAAAGAACCGACTTCAATGTTCATTTTCAGTACCAATTTTGAGATGTATATCTCAATATCTCTGGAGATACTTATCAGACCTCGATAAAATTACCATGGTACCACACTTGGGATATCTCCTTTCCAACAAAAAAGAATAATCAAAATCGGTGCATAAACGACGAAGTTATCCCCGAACAAACATATATATATATATATATATATATATATATATATATATATATATATATATATATATATATATACGGTCGAATTGAGAAACCTCCTCCTTTTTTTGAAGTCGGGTAAAAATAGGGTAGTTATAAGTTTTATATAGTTGTGTATTGTGATGTGTGTGTCTGTCTGTGGCATCTGAGCTCCTATATGGATAAACTAATTTTGTTTTTTTTTTGTTTGTTTGTTGTTTTGCTGACAATTACAAACCCAACAAATAAAGAATCAGCCAAATCGGTCCAGCTATTCTGAAGTGATGCGCTTACATTCAGCAATTGATAGATATATATTGTCTGGTATTTGCATTTCCACGTAATATAATCGACAATAGAATAAAACTACATATTTTATTTTAATACGTTAAAATGCAAAAAACATGCAAAGAAATTAAAAAAAAAATTAATTGAGTTGAAAATAAAAAAAGAATCAAAGAGAAATAAAAAAAAATATTCAACTCAGATTGTTAAAAAAGGCCAAGTGCCAAGACATAGCATGTTTGCCCACCCTGTTAATAATTACTTTACTAATTAAACCAGAAACAACAGCCTAAGAGAAGACTTATGTGGATAAGGTACCTAAGTCAATATAAGTAAATTTAATTAATAAAAACCAAGACAATGATATAATAGTCCTAGATTGTTTTGATGTTAAGTATGCTTATATCTATAATTTCAATTGACACGACTTTGATATGAATTTGATTTTCCTTTATTATACCACAGAATAACTAATAGTATACTAAACTAATTTATTGTTTAACTATGACATGTTTAATTTAATCTTGATTTGATTTGATTTGATGCAATAACTTTTTGAATGTTATTAGTTAAATATTGATCGAGATAAATCAATTCTAAGTCAATTTAAAAAACGCAACGGCAATGAGTAAAGTTTTTTTTTTAACTAAAATAAACAAAATTTATATTACTATAAGGGCATATTAGAATTCAAAATTCGAGTAAAGTGCAAACATTTTTTTTAATGTAATAATTTGTTTTAATAATTCTACCGATCCAGAATTAAACATGCCACACTGTCTGCAACGGGTAAATGTTATTAGCTTTTATCTACTTATTATATTAAATATACAATAACTAGCTGTACCCGCGACTTCGTCCGCCTGGAATAGTGTCTTTGGGTAGCATTTTTACTTATTTAGGCTAATTATTTTACAAATAAGACACATGTGTATCCCACCTACACCGCACCGTACCACACCACGGTAATCCCTCCTTCCCCCTCTCCCTACCCCTTACCCCTCCCCTCCTCTTCTCCTCACTCCCCTCCCCCTAACTTCCCTCTCCCCTCCCCTTACCCCCACTTCCCTCTCCCCTCCAAGGGGAAAGGGGATCCTCTTCCACTTCCCTTCACTTCCTCCTCCCCTCCCCTCCCTCCCCCTTCCCCCTCCCCCTTGCCCCTTCACAAACTTTGAATGTCATATTTATTTATATCGATACAACAGCCTAAACAATAAGTTTCAAGCTACTAGATTTTAAAATGACGATACTTCCATATAACTTTTCATCCCCCCTTTCAACCCCTTACAACCCTTTCTTTACATTAAAAAGTTACCTATGTCCTTTCTCAGGCTCTAGATTATCTGTGTACCAAATTTCATTTAAATCCGTTCAGAAGAACATTCACATAAACCTTAATATTTCCATACAAACTTTTATCCCCTAGTCCCTATCGTTATTTTACACCCTTGAGGGTAAAACTTTTACAAACTTTGAATGTATTTATTTATATCGAATCAACAGCCTAAAAAATAAGTTTCAAGCTTCTAGCTCTAAAAATTACGATACTACATATGCAACATTTCATCCCCCCTTTCAACCCCTTACAAGTAGCCTATGTCCTTTCTCAGGCTCTAGACTATATGTGTACCAAATTTCATTTAAATCGGTTCAGTGGTTTTGGCGTGAAAGTGACACAGACAGACAGACAGAGTTACTTTCGCATTTATAATATTAGTTAGGATTAGGATTACATAATTCATGTTGTATTTAACGGAAGTGAATAACATGTTTCTTGTTTGCTTAATGTTAACTATAGTAATATTTCTTTTTCCATTCATGCAAGTATTGCTTCATATTCCCAGACATATTTTATTGAGAAAATTTGTCATTTGTAAAGTTTGTTTAGTGTACATAAGTCCTAAAAGCTGAGAGCAACATACTCTTGTGTCTAAGCATTGTGGTACCTTAACATAATTAAAAAAGAATACAGTTTCTTTGTAAAGTCTAGACTGTATAGGGTTTTTTTACTTTGACAAGATGCTTATATGGTAGTTTTAGGTATTTTCTTTTACCGGTACTCATATGGACGCTGGTCTGGGTTTAATTTAAAAGTTTTCGCGTGGTTCAGTCACTTTATGTGAAATTTTTTTAATATAGACAGACAGTCAAAGGGAACATCTTGAGGTAAAAGCACAGAACATCAAATACTTGTAGGTATTTATGTTCTGTGGATAAAAGTGACATGTGACTCTCATGGTCAACGTTTTTTCGAAGAAAGTGTTTAATAGAGGAGTTTTCGTGGGAATGTGAAAAAATGTTTGTACCATACCAAAATTTAAAAAATGTGGTGTGGTTTTATGAAGCCACGATGCAATTTCAATTTTATGTTTATGTGAAGCTATGGTAGCTAGCTACTATGACATGACACATTAGCATGTATACAAATATGGCTGCGGAAGAGAATCCGACTAGACCTAAATGTCATACATCTAATCCATCAATGAAGCTAAAGCACCGGCGACATGCGACATAGACAATTTGCAGCGATGTAATAAAAGTGTTAATGTATGTTCATACACTATGTCCGTTCATACACGATGTGGACGAAAATTGGCTGATTATGATGATGATGATGATGATGAATAAAAGTTTTACTTTATAAAATATCTTTAGAAGTTATACATACGCCAAAAGATTGGCGCGATAGAGAAAAATGATGAGAGTGAATTTTTACGATGCGCGCGCACACCGACACCTAAATTTAACATCGTGAAGTTAGTTCTAGGTGGCATGACTATGTTCAAGTTGTATATATCATATTTAACGTCATATTTTTACGTTAATAAAACCTTTTTTGTTTAAATAAAATCTTTTTGATTATTTTTAATATTTATCGTTAATAACTACTGCATTTTAGTTATTTTTTTTCCATACGCCACAGAAGTATAACTTCTAACGCGTGTACATAAGTACACACACTCTTTTTTTTTTGTTTATTTTACAGACATTTAGTTACTTACATAACACCCGTGGATTTCCAAAAAAGGAGGAGGCTCACTGATCCGTCTGTATGTTTTTTTGTGTCATAGGTGTCAAAGAAGCATTAAAATTTGAATAATTTTGTTCATGAGTAGGGTATACGAGATTTCTGCTGTGGTCCCATTATACAAATCATCGAGATTTGATGAGCATCTCTAGAGATAATAATATGGAGATAAGCACCTCAAACTGGTCACTGAAAAGAACCAATTTTAATCCTTTGTAAGTAGGTATAGTCATTTAGTAAATCTTATTACGGTCTGATGAGTATGTCCAGAGATTTGGAGATACACCTCAAACAAGATCGACCCGCGCGGCATCAGAAGTAGCTTTTTAGTTTTTAAAAGATATTTTTGATTCATTGCAATTATTGAGTTTCGAATAGTCGATGTGCAAAAGGCTTTAACAGTCTGTAATTTTGTTTAGATCTTGTATTTGCATTATTGTTATATATGTTTCATCATCGAACGTTTGAAATATATTGCAAATTCCCCACATGTTTCCCTGTGAAATCTGACATTTTATTATTTTGATATAAGTTTGTTATTTTTCTATTTGCAATGTGTCAAGTGAGATCATAGTTACGTGCATAAACTGTAGACTGTACAACAACTTCGACCGGATGATCGATGTGTTTTAGAAGGTTTTGGATAATCTAATCATTGAATATGGATAAGTGTATATCAGATAATGTTGACATGTCATTCTGATCTCTCAAGTTAAATGTACTTACGATATCTCTTTGGGATATGGTTTAATATTATTAGGTTTGATTTAAAGTTTTATATTAACTTACTTTGAAATGGGTTACGTTCGGCGATAGGTTAGTAACTCTTGAATCAGTAGATTTTATTATAAAATTATAACTAAAAAATATGTATTTTAGCATTACAATAGGGTTTGTCTGTCTGTCTGTCTGTCTATCTGTCCGTCTGTCACCAGGCTTATAGCTCATTAACCGTGATAGTTAGACAGTTGAAAATTTCACAGATGGTGTATTTCTGTTGCCGCTAGAACAACTAATACTAAAAACAAAATAAAGTTAAAAATTAAAAGGGGTCCCCATACAAAAAACGTGTTTTTAAACGCCATTTATATAATTAGTTTCGGCAAAATGACATAGATGGCGCTAGTAAACGAGCCCCGTCTTTCTAGATCGCGACCAAACCAAATATTCTTGGTAATATCAATTAATCAAATATATGAGGTTGAAACTCTGTTATGTTTCGTATTGTACGGAACCCTCCCTAAGTGTGCGATAAGAGACGCGATGCTAACACACTTGGCCAGTTTTATTACAATCTGTACTGATCACAGAAATAGGAATAACTACCTTATTATTTCTATTTCTGTGGTACTGATTTATGTCCAAAACCTGTCTAACCACCCAAAGGAAAGAACACAGAAAGAAAAGAAGTCAATCGTCGATACTTACATACAGTACTACGCTTAATGTCTCTTTTAGCTACGCCATGTATATTTAGTACACATAATTTACATGAGCGTACATACACCAAAAAAGTAAATCCATGCTACTACCAAATAATCTATAGAAAAGCAAAACATATTCCTATTTGGCCCACACCTAAACAACTGTTATATTAATAAAACGTTACTTTCACGTATACTTTTACTAGAAAAAACTTCATAGTAACAGTAACAGCGGCAGCACAACAAATTGTCCAATTACTGAATGCAAGATCTCGTAAAGTCCATTTTACGGTAGAAATAATACACAAATTGGACAAAATGACTGATGATTTGGTGCTTGCGCACTGTTTGTCATGCAGTCAATGTCATGTGACCAAGCTGAGAATCTAATGGATAAATCATCATCTTCTTACCCGTTTAATAAAAATAAGTGGATCAATAAAAAAAAAAAAAATGTTTTAAGATGCAGCGCTTGTCATTTTCTGGAGCAAATTTGAGGAATTTGTCTTCATATCTTAGGAGATACTCATCAGATCTTGATGATTGTACGAAGGGACCAAACGGGTGATATACCATCTGAACATAAAAGGAATTATCCATAGAGTCGGAGGTAAAAACAAAAACACAGTAAAGGTACGGTCACACCGTGGCGTCCTGCGATCTGCGGGCGCGATCTCAGTACATTTCAATTGTTTTCTGATCGCGTTTGGTGTGAATCAGTCGGTACAAATGTACTGCGTTATCTGATCGCCACCTAGATTGCGCGCGCACGCAGGACGCTGCGGTGTTTCCGTACCTTAAATTGATTAAAAAGAAAAATACAAGCTATAATACAACTTAAAAATTACATATTTTAGCTAATTTTAAATTCTATTTTCTAATTCATAATTACGCTTTTCGAAGACTAGGTGAGATTGTGATCAAACCAAATCAGATAATAAAAAAGTTCTGCTACAAAATGTTTAGGTATTATAGTGCGCTAACCGCTTCGTCTGAGTTTCTAACAGACTTGTGCCTCCACGCATACTTCTAAAGGTTCGACCACACCGCAGCGTCCTGCGTGCGCGATCTAGGCAGCAATCAGATAGCGCAGTAGTATTTGTACCGACTGGTTCACACCAAACGCGATCTACGGCGATCAGAAAACGATTGAAAATCAATCGCGAACGCGCACGCGGATGCAGGACGCCGCAGTGTGGTCGTACCTTAACTAAGCAGTCAGCGAAATTTTCTGAATCTCGCGAATCAATTTTGTAGTGGTAGGACTTCTGCTGGGGCGGTACCACCACTTTGCTAATTAATTTTCGGCCGTGATATAAGTATGTTTTTCGGTTGAACTGGCAAAGTGTCCAGTGAAATTACAGGGCATGTGAGACTCAACATCTTTATGTCTCAAGGTAACAGTCGCAGTGCAGTGGCATGCTAAATTTTGGCAGTCTAGAATTTTGCATGCCGCTGTATCTCTAATAGGTAGACCTCATTGCTTACCATCAGGCGAACGTCGTGCTTGTCCTGTTACATTATATCATAAAAAAAAAAATCAAGTGATCTATTGGCAGAGTTTTTAACGCTCATCATTTCACTTATCTGCCTCGCACATCTCTGATTTTCTGCCAGCCATAAATAAGCAAATTCTGATTAAAACATGAGTTGCATTGTCTTAAGTCTAAAATTCTCCATTCTGTTCACCTGCAAATATTCCCTATATTCACATAAGCTAAGCCAAAACGCTTCGTAGAAAGATTGTATGGAATTAACACAACACAATAAGAGGATTAGCCGCGAGTAGACAGACTTGTATTTAATTAATTCACTTCACATATTCCACTTTTGTAAATACCATCATTGTGTTTAGATTAAAACCTAGAGAGGTTATTAATGTTTTCATATATATGTAAATATTCGGTTATCCGAAGGGAATTTGGATCGTATCCCGAATCAATTCTAGGTTTTTATACGAAACCAAACAAAGGTGGCCGTGCCTATGTATTTTATGAATATAATTTGTTATATTTTCAGTTTGTGGCCGGTAATTGGCTTTTTTTTACATCTTATAGGCTAGCGTTTGACCACCACCTGTTGGTAAGTGATGATGCGGTCAAAGATGGTAAGCACGCTAGGCCTAGAATGGGAACTGGCTCTCAAGGATAGCTGCTGGAACACATTATATGTTTTGGCGACAGATTTTCTAACTTGAGGGTAGTAGCTGGCCAGGCGGACACTAGACAGTGTCCTACCACCATGCGGGGTCTGTTGGTTTCTTAACGATGTTTTGCCTTCACCGGAGGGCCACTGTGAAAAGCGCACATACATTTTTCGATAGAAAAATCCATTGGTGCACGGCGGGGATTGAACTCGGTACCTCTGGCATCACAGCCGACCGTTTTCCCGATTACGCCGCCGGCACCTCAAAAAATATAGTCTGATTATGATGATGATGAATTTGATCAACACCGTTGTAATTATTTATACTCTGTAATGAACAAATATGTATTAACTGAATAAGTTGGTAGAAAAACCGAAAATTAAGTGTTGATTTGAAATTCAGATCTAATGTTTAAAGTTTACAATCGTAAAAGAAAACCGTTTAAAACCATCTTTATAAGTTGAGGAGGTTTGCTCAGTTTGGCTGTATGTATATTAATTTTTTTATAATGTATGTAATGATTTTTAAAACTATTTTTTATATGATAGAGTATATTCTTGAGATGGTCTCATTTCGAATTTGTCAAGACCTGATGAATACCTCCACAGATATGCGACTTAAACACCTCAAACTTGCTATTGAAAATGACTAGTGCGGCATTCGAAGTAGATTTTGTTCGATTTTTAAACGATCTTAAAACTCGAATTGCAATATGGACTAGCCTATTCACGTTCTAAATACGGCACATTCTCTGAATCGAATGCAGGATATCGATTAACTATCGGTAGGGCAGGAGAACCGGCAGCGGCCGTCTTCATGATAAATTACCACGTCGTGACGTACTCGGAATCAGGGCGAATACGGATCGGTAATTTTGGATGTAAGTGATTGTGTTTTTGTTTGAGGGTTACGTTGTTAGCATGTTTTGGGGTTTCTTGTAAGGTGTAGGGATGGGATAGTGATAAGTAGTAGTAGTAGTAGATTGCGATAAGTCTATTATACATTTATTAAAGTAATGGATTTAGAAATGCTCGGTATATAATCATTGACAGACAGATAGACAGACAGACAGATAGACACAGACAGATAGACAGACAGATAGACAGACAGATAGACAGACAGATAGACAGACAGATAGACAGACAGATAGACAGACAGATAGACAGACAGATAGACAGACAGATAGACAGACAGATAGACAGACAGATAGACAGACAGATAGACAGACAGATAGACAGACAGATAGACAGACAGATAGACAGACAGATAGACAGACAGATAGACAGACAGATAGACAGACAGATAGACAGACAGATAGACAGACAGATAGACAGACAGATAGACAGACAGATAGACAGACAGATAGACAGACAGATAGACAGACAGATAGACAGACAGATAGACAGACAGATAGACAGACAGATAGACAGACAGATAGACAGACAGATAGACAGACAGATAGACAGACAGATAGACAGACAGATAGACAGACAGATAGACAGACAGATAGACAGACAGATAGACAGACAGATAGACAGACAGATAGACAGACAGACAGACAGACAGACAGACAGACAGACAGACAGACAGACAGATAGACAGACAGATAGACAGACAGATAGACAGACAGATAGACAGACAGATAGACAGACAGATAGACAGACAGATAGACAGACAGATAGACAGACAGATAGACAGACAGATAGACAGACAGATAGACAGACAGATAGACAGACAGATAGACAGACAGATAGACAGACAGATAGACAGACAGATAGACAGACAGATAGACAGACAGATAGACAGACAGATAGACAGACAGATAGACAGACAGATAGACAGACAGATAGACAGACAGATAGACAGACAGATAGACAGACAGATAGACAGACAGATAGACAGACAGATAGACAGACAGATAGACAGACAGATAGACAGACAGATAGACAGACAGATAGACAGACAGATAGACAGACAGATAGACAGACAGATAGACAGACAGATAGACAGACAGATAGACAGACAGATAGACAGACAGATAGACAGACAGATAGACAGACAGATAGACAGACAGATAGACAGACAGATAGACAGACAGATAGACAGACAGATAGACAGACAGATAGACAGACAGATAGACAGACAGATAGACAGACAGATAGACAGACAGATAGACAGACAGATAGACAGACAGATAGACAGACAGATAGACAGACAGATAGACAGACAGATAGACAGACAGATAGACAGACAGATAGACAGACAGACAGATAGACAGACAGACAGATAGACAGACAGATAGACAGACAGATAGACAGACAGATAGACAGACAGATAGACAGACAGATAGACAGACAGATAGACAGACAGATAGACAGACAGATAGACAGACAGATAGACAGACAGATAGACAGACAGATAGACAGACAGATAGACAGACAGATAGACAGACAGATAGACAGACAGATAGAAAGACAGATAGACAGACAGATAGACAGACAGATAGACAGACAGATAGACAGACAGATAGACAGACAGATAGACAGACAGATAGACAGACAGATAGACAGACAGATAGACAGACAGATAGACAGACAGATAGACAGACAGATAGACAGACAGATAGACAGACAGATATACAGACAGATAGACGGACAACAAAGTGATCCTATAAGGATTCCTCTTTTCCTATGAAAGTACGGAAACCTAAAAATTAAGTTGTTATTTGGTTAGTAGAGTCCCAAGAGATGCAACTGAGCTAGATCTTCGGCTGTTCAGCTTTGCAAGTCACTGCCCACCGCTCTTACATTTAGCTGTCATCGCTCCAATAGGTCACAGGGCGTCTAACATACATAACATAGTTTTAAAGTAGTTTTCATGGGTAACTACTAGAATAAAAAAATAAACTGGCCAAGTGCAAGTCGGACTCGCACTAGTAGGGTTCCGTACCACACTACAGTATTTTATAAGATCGAGCAAAAAATACCACTATCATTTTTCGCCAGCATAAAATAATAATTAATAAACATTTTATTTCTTATAACGCCATCTAACGTCTAACAAAGTAGTTAGGGATCGACATTTCAATATAACGCCATCTATGGGACGTTTACCTAACTAAGCGTTCATAGATGGCGTGAAATGCCGAAAAAAACACGTTTCTTGTATGGGGAGATGACCTATTATTTTAAACTTTATTGTGTTTTTAGTATTTGTTGTTATAGCGGCAACAGAAATACATCATCTGTGAAAATTTCAACTGTCTAACTATCACGGTTCATGAGATACAGCCTGGTGACAGACGGACAGACAGACAGACAGACAGACAGACAGACAGACAGACAGACGGACAGCGGAGTCTTAGTAATAGGGTCCCGTTTTACCCTTTGGGTACGGAACCCTAAAAACGAAAGTGTCTCTAGTACTGCATTATTAACGTAAGAGCTATTTGATGGATAACAGGAACAGGAAATCTTCTAAAAGCGAAAGGAAAGTCCGTTTAGTACTGTATGATCAGTTTGATGTTAATACGCTCGCTGTTAATGCCAACAAAGTACGAGCTTTATAAATATTAAAATTCCCTTGACATGACCTTCAGTTCCCTTGATTCCCTAAGATGAGATTAAACCTGTAGCGAGGCTTTATGTTTGAGGTTTTTGTACACGGGCTACTTTTTTACCAAGTATGTGACAAAATTGGTAGCAAAATTATATGTATTATACTAAAAAGCAATTTCATTAATGTATGTCAGCTTATGTTAAAATGTGGTTAGATTTAATACATTAAAATGTTATCTAATACTATAAGAATCTTTGTCCTGACATACTGACTGACTGACTGACTGACTGACTCACTGACAGACAACGCACAGCCTAAACCGCTGGTCTTAGAGACTTGAAATTTGGAGGGTATATTTGTCTTAGTACGAAGGGGTGTACTAAGAAAGGATTTTTCAAAATTCACCCCTTAAGGGGATGAAATGGGGGTTCAAAGTTTGTATGGAGAAACAAGATTAGATAGTCTTTTCTACCCGAAACTTCACACAAGTGCTTTAATACAAAAATAAGTAAATACGTGTTTCAGGTTTTTTGAAATTCCACCCCTAAGAGGGTGAAATGGGGTAACAAAGTGTGAAAATCAATATTTTTTCGGATTGCGCTAAAACTTGGCATGCAGATAATTATTACAACGTTAGTTACCTCTGAGAAAGGATTTTTCAAATTTCACCCCTGAAGGGGATGACACGGGGGTTCAAAGTTTCTATGGAAAAACAAAGTTAGATAGTCTTTTCTATCCGAATCTTCACATAAGTGCTTCAGTAAAAAAATAAATAAATACGTGTTTCAGGTTTTTTTGAAATTCCACTCCAAAGAGGGTGCAATGGGGTAACAAAGTGTGAAAATCAATATTGTTTCGGATTGCGCTGAAATTTGGCATGCAGATAGTTATTACAAGGATTTTCCGAAATTCACCCCTGAAGGGGATAAAACGGGGGTTCAAAGTTTGTATGGAAAAACAAGATCAGATAGTCTTTTCTATTCGAAACTTCACATAAGTGCTTCAGTAAAAAAATAACTAAACATATGTTTCAGGTTTTTTTTTTAAATTCCCCCCCTAAGAGGGTGCAATGGGGCATGCAGATAGCTATTACGATGATAGTTCCCTCTGAGAAAGGATTTTCCGAAATTCACCCCTGAAGGGGATGAAACGGGGGTTCAAAGTTTGTATGGAAAAACAAGATTAGATAGTATTTTCTATTCGACACTTCATACAAGTGCTCCAGTAAAAAAAAAAGTAAATGTGTTTCATGTTTTTTTGAAATTCCACCCCTAAGAGGGTGAAATGGGATAACAAAGTGTGAAAATCAATATTGTTTCGGATTGCGCTGAAATTTGGCATGCAGATAGTTATTACGATGATAGTTCTCTCTGAGGAAGGATTTTTCAAAATTCACCCCTGAAGGGGATGAAACGGGGGTTCAAAGTTTGTATGGAAAAACAAGATTAGATAGTATTTTCTATTCGAAACTTCATCAAAGTGCTCCAGTAAAAAAATAAGTAAATACGTGTTGCAGGTTTTTTTAATTCCACCCTTTCTTAGGGGTGAAATTGGGTAACAAAGTGTGAAAATCAATATTATTCGGTTTGTGCTGAAATTCGGCATGCAGATAGATAGTCATTACGACATTAGTTCCCTTTGAGAAAGGATTTTCCGAAATTCACCCCTGGGATTCAGGGGATGAAACGGGGGTTCAAAGTTTGTATGGAGAAACAAGATTAGATAGTCTTTTCTATTCGAAACTTTACACAAGTACATAAATAAATAAATAATAAAATACATGTTTTAGATTTTTTCGAAATTCCACCTCAAAGAGAGTATTGTTTCGGATTGCACTGAAATTTGGCATGCAGATAGTTATTTTGACGTAGGTATCCGCGCTAAGAAAGAAAAGATTTAGATTAAGAAAGGATTTTTCAAAATTCACTTTTCAAAGGGACGAAGCGGGGGTTCAAAGTTTGAATAGTCATTTTATTCGACATTTCACACAAGTACTTCTGTATATAAATAAGTAAATACGAGTTACAGACTTTTTCAAAATGCCACCCTAAGAGGGTCAACTGGGGTAACAAAGTCTTAAAATCTATATTTTTTCGGATTGCTGAAATTTAGAATGCAGATAGTTATTGTGACGTAGGTAACCGATAAGAAAGGATTTTCCAAATTAACTTCTTATGGAGACGGAACGGGGATACAAAGTTGAATGTTGATGAGATAGTCTGTTTCATTCGAAACTTTACTTAAGTACTTCTGGAAATAAATAAGTAAATACGTGTTGTAAGATTTTTCAAAATGGGGTAGGTAACAAAGTATGAAAATTTGGGTTTTTCGGGTTTTATAATTATGAATACCGATTTGCCTTATTTACGTGATAACATGCAAACGGGTGATCCGATTTGGCTAATTCATATTTAATGTCTTTATTTATATTATAATATTATATATTTATTTTATATTATTTCTTTTATAGAAAAATTTTTCACAAGAAAAGTTTTAAGTAAAGGAGTTTTTAACGCGGGCGAAGCACAGAAGGGACACTTCTAGTATAATAATAATATTAAGAATGTACATTATTGCGCTATAGGCAACCTTACATTTCTACCAGCCCTAATGTCTGAAATAATAAATAATGAAAAAAAAGTTGCAGATTTGAATTATAAATAGTTAACAACTCAAAAAACTGGCCAAGTGCAAGTCGGACTCGCACTAGTAGGGTTCCCTACCACACTACAGTATTTTATAAGATCGAGCAAAAAATACCACTATCATTTTTCGCCAGCAAAAAATAACATTTTATTTCTTATAACGCCATCTACGTTTAACAAAGGTGTTAGGGATCGACATTTCAATATAACACCATCTATGGGACGTTTACCTAACGAAGTGTTCATAGATGGCGTGAAAAGCCGAAAAAACACGTTTCTTGTATGGGGAACCTCTATTATTTTTAACTTTATTCTGTTTTTAGTATTTGTTGTTATAGCGGCAACAGAAATACATCATCTGTGAAAATTTAAACTGTCTAACCATCACGGTTCATGAGATACAGCCTGGTGACAGATGGACAGACAGACAGACAGACAGACAGATAGACAGACAGCCAGACAGACAGACAGACAGACATACAGACGGACAGCGGAGTCTTAGTAATAGCCTATTACCCAAGAGGTAAAACGGGACCCTATTACTAATAGGGTCCCGTTTTACCCTTTGTGTACGGAACCCTAATAAAAAAGAATACATAATGCTAGTCATGGTTGTCCGTTAGGAAACCAACATTTGTATCCTAGCTCAGTAAGAGTTAAAAGACTACGCGGTCCAATATTATTATTTTTGTTAAAAAGCGCATACCTCCGCTTTTCAACCGACTTCCAAAAAGAAGGAGGTTCTCAATTCTGTATGTTTGTTTTTGTATGTATGTTACACGATTACTCCGTCAATTGTGAACCGATTTGAATTATTCTTTTTTTGTTTGGTAGGGTACATTTCGAAGGTAGTCCCATTGTTTTAATCGATAAATTATAAGTATTTCTAGATAAATGGAGATAAAAACCTCAAACTCAGTACTAAAAATGACTAGCGTGGCATTTGAAGTCGGCTTTTTTCGTTTTGTAAACGATTTTAAATTATAAACATTACATCCACTCGAACATACCCCAAATACCATCATGCGATTTAAAACATTGTTTTATTACTTTTATAAGTCGATTCAGTTGAATACTAAAACTAGTAGTGTAGGCACATATAAGATAATAATTCTACCTGTAGGACACCCTGCGACCAGGTCGAGCGACGACATTCGCAAAGCGGTGGGCAGTTACTGCAAAAGAACAGCCGAAGATCGGTCTCAGTGGCGTGTCTTAGGAGAAGCCTATGACTAGCAGTGGACTGGTACCGGCTGATCATGATGATGACTAAGTACTAAAACTACATAAAAATCGTAAAAATATATGTTCAGTGCACACACACATATATCTCCAGACTACATAATTAATGAACACAAAATTCAAATTATGAGCCTATCGGACTAGCGGACTACAAATAAATCCGTCCACTCTTAAATAAATTTCGCCACTTTTGGCGAAATGTGACCTTTTGGATCGCCCGTCTGAACAAACCAACATCCGCTTCATATATATTTCAAATGTACGAATACCTTTTGTTATTTCTCCTTTGTTTTTCTTGGAAAACTGCGTTATTGTAAGCCTTTATGAAACACGCGTGGGAAAGAAATGGGAATTGACATTTTGGGAAAGATCCTTTCATTGAAATTGGGTTATACGAGTATATTCATTGTGACATGTGTACTAAGTAATGAATAATGTAAGCATGGTATATCTTGTATATCTTCGGCGCGTAGGCAACATTATTGAAGATATTATGTTATAGCTATGTATAGTTTTTTCATAAGAATTGTACTGAATTTGTCTGATATGAACGATAATTTTCATCCCATATTTAACCCTCTGCAGTTGCCTCTGCTTGCTGTTAAAAAAATAATTATAGCTTTAGGCATTTTAAGCACTCACCAGTGGTCTTATCACGAAGTGATTAAAATAAACAAAATGACAGAGATGAAGCTTTACAGCCTGTATAGCTGCGTCCCTTTCATTTAGTTTATATAGTGATCAACTATCAACGTTCCTGATGAGGGCGCAATTTCGTAATAATATAATTTTATAAGATAAATACAATTTAGGGGTCTTCAAGTCGCGAATTATAAAGAGCGAGCCCAGGAGTCGCAAAAAAAACCTTGATTTATTTCACTTAGTTTAATTATAAAGATATTAAAATAAAAATAAAAAATAAAATATGTTTATTTCAAGTGACCAAGACTCATATGGAATTACAATATAAAGAAATTAAAATTATTTGAGACATACACACACTAAATGACAAAACAATACAATAATAAATGACAAATTACACAACTTAATTAGCAAAAAATAACACAAATGTAAATAATAATTTAAAATAAATAATAAATAATTGAGCACACAATAAAATCTAAATTTAATTCAATTTAATTTCTACCCCGAAATGATGAGGGTATGTACGGAGCATGTCTGTCAGCGCAGTGTCTCAAGAATGGGCAATCTACCCTCTCCGCAATCATCGCTAGGACGACGTTGCCACTGGCCCTCACTCTACGCATCAGAGATGAGGCACGCTTACGCATGGTCGTATGGAAACAATCCACCCGCGCCTGCGCAAACATGCCCGATGCGCTGCAGTATCTGGGCAATCCCATCATCGCCCTAAACGCGTTGTTAAATTGGACGCGAAGAGCATTGTACGCCGCCCGAGCATAACTCGCCCATAAGCTGCACGTATATAGAGAAGTGCAGTATGCTCGAAAGAGCGTTACTTTCACTTCTCCTGAACTACGTGAGAACCTGCGAGCCAACATGCCCGCCCTAACGGCCAAGGCTCTTCGTTCCCGCTCAATGTCCGCATCATCTCTGAGGCCAGTAGTAACGATGTGTCCCAGATACTTGAATTGGTCCACCCTTTCCAGGGGGACACCATACAGAGACACTGGTGGATAATTTTGTATCGGACGTTTCATTCTAGCCTCAAAAACCATGCATACACTTTTAGTGGCATTATATTTTAGCCCGTGTCCTAAAGCATACTCTTCACAGGTCTGCACTAATTTTCTCAAACCACAAACCGACGCGCTCAGCAACACCATATCATCTGCATAGCTTAGGTTATTAACACATACTCCATTAATATGACATCCTATATGCTGGTTGCTGAGCGCGACGATTAAGGCATTTATGTACATGTTAAACAGTGAGGGAGAAGTCAACCCTCTCTGCCTCACCCCACACTCCAGCCTGTACGGGTCTGACATCGTACCTGCCCATTTGACGCTATTGACTTGGTTCTTATACCAGTATTTAAAAATACTGGTCAGTTCTGTTGGTAGGTTGATGCTTCGAAGCTTATCCCACAGGATATCATAAGAAACCAAGTCAAATGCTTTGGATAGGTCAAGGAAGCAGGCGTGCACGGGAGTGCTTCTATCTGTATAGTGCCTGACGACATGCTTGAACTATTACAAATATTACAAATTGAAATATTACAAAGTTAATATAAAGTACAATTAAAGACGTGTCGACTGGTCAATGTGAGAACCAGAAGTGTCGAATAAAGTTCCGATGCCGCGATGGTCTCAGGCTCGCAGGTGGTCGATGCAGTTGCAGGAATGCTGCGTCGGCTATACCGTGGAACGGTACCGTGGGACTTGAATATAGAATACATGGCATCAGCGGTATCCGTGGTGTGCAAGTGTGTGACACCTCCCCCCCGAAGCTCAGCGACTATTCCTAGATACTGGATAGAGTCGATGAAATTTTGTCATGGTCCACTCTTATCTCGCGGGGATGACATCTGGATTCTAGTGATGCTGATTGTTTTGCTGGGTTACTCTTAATTTTCCGATATAATATATATGTAGATAGGGCGGCTGCGGTCAACAGAATTAGATAAAATGGAATCGTAGTATGATAAAAGCTTCTTGTTGAATTGTGTTCTAGCTGTAGCGGTTTCTGCAGTGATATCTTCTCATTGATGGCGTGAAGGTTTTCAAGGTTAATGGAATTCAGAATCGAAGATAACTTCTCGGTGCCTGCTTGTTGAGTGCTATTATAAGTAGGTAGTTCTATAATTTTCAGCGGGTGGCCTTTGATGTGGTCGTTCGTATTTGAAATGGTGTAGAACGGTGTCTTGAAATAGCAATTTAGCGGGATAACGATGAGGTAGCTGCCATACAGGACTCTATGTTGCTCCTGTCCGCAGGACGTCTGGATCTTACTGTGGTTAGGGAAACTCGCGGTGTAGTGCTTGTCATCTAGGTGTTCAATGGCTGCTCGTGTCAAGGTTACAGAGGTAAGTTGGCAAGACGGCAGGAGTTCTTGTTTGGTGATCAGCTGGTGGATGCAGTCAGGATTTTGCTGTGGCTTATAGTTGGATGTCCGTGCACAGATATACCACTCATTCACCTTCGGGCATTCTGCCTCCATGTACTGAGAATCATCTCTAGAAATTGCTATAAATGGAAGGGTAGGCAGGAGGATTTGGTGGTTTCTATTGGGAACAAGGGATAACCTGTAAAGGTCATAGGTTATAGGAAAGGCAATCGGTATCTTATAAACTAATACTATTTTGCTATCAATATAAAAATAGCCTAGTTTTATCATATCGTAAAAATACCTAATATCTACGTTAAGGATCTCGTCCTTAGAGTACATAGTAACTAACTTACTTAACATCATCTTCAAATCTGCTATATTTAATATTGAATGAGGAGCACCCGACACTCTAATGAAGGCTAAGGTATTTTCTAACCTATAAATCTCTTCAGACAATCTATCGACATTATCGCCCAATATTAATACATGTTGTGCTAAATGCGCGTATTTTATTAACTCAGTTTCCTTAGTACTATCGCTATTTATGATGAGGTTGAGAACTTTAACAATTTTATCCTGATTTAACGTTATATTTTTTAATATTTTAGTGTTGCATAATATCCATTCTTTGTTTAAACTTATGTGACGTTTTATTTCGGATTCAAGTTTTTGGTTATTATTCTCAAGCACTTTGATGGCATTATTGTATTTCATTGCATCTGTATAGTCAAGATTACCGGATATACTTTTAATAACCGAACCAAGTCCGTCAATTAGTCCCCTTTTCTTGCGGCTAGGTTCAAAAGTCTGCAATTGCTCAGATATGCGCTCTAGTTTTAGATTTAAATACTCGATATGTGGATCGTACAAAGATAGGGTTTTATTATTAAGCCTAGGTTTAAGTTTAGATAGCTGAAATTTAACTCGTTTTATCTGACCGTGAATATCAGCAAGATTTATATTATTTAGAAAAGAATGATAGTGGGACACGATTTTTGTTTGTCCTAATTTAAATGGGAGTATGCCTGGTCCGTCTTGTAGAGAGTCAATCGTTACGTCATCTTGTCCTTGAGTCAGAGGTGTCAGCAATAGCGTCAGTAGTAGTATCCTGCAACAATACAGGATTTTTAGAACTGCGTTTTAGGCGTGATTTAGCGACTGGGCCGCGATTCTTTTTAGTGTATATGTGAATCGGGAGATCTGCTAGGACTGTGTCCTGCGTAAACCGTGGAGCGAGCTTCTGTCTAGAAGCTTTAGGATTCCTAACGATTACCTGCTGCTCAGGGATGTATTCCATTTCAGGTTCGCGATCTCTGTTCCTATATTCAGTCAATTCTGTTCGGTTATGTAAAGACTACTCGTTAATTAAATCATATACTTTACTCATACGTTGTTTATGATCCTGCATGTATTGTTGAAGTAAATGTCCGGTTATGTCAATGTCAACTGGGTCACGTGGATCAAAATGTCCAGTGATGAGGTCAATGGGTCTGCATTTTGTGAAACTGTGTATGGAGCTATTATAGGCCAATACTGCGTAAGGCATAAGATTTATAGCCGGTTCGTTTGCTTTTTCTAGTTTTAGGATTCTGAGATGTTCTAGGACAGTTGAATGAAAGCGTTCAGTTATTCCGTTGTCATTGGGTGAATGAGCTAAAGTTTTATGGTGTTGGATTTTGTGTAGTCGTGTAAATTCAGAAAATAGCGAGTTGGTGAATTCTGGTCCTTAGTCAGTTACTACAGTTAGAGGGACGCCATGGTGCGTACAGAATTTTAGAAAAGCTTGAATTACCCTCAAAGCAGTACCATCTCTGAGATGGTAGGCTTGGGCGTATTTTGAAAAAGCATCTACTAGTGTTAGATACTTTTCATTCTGAGCTGTGAAAAGGTCGAGATGAAGAATTTCGAAAGGTTTAGTAGGTGGTGGTACTATTGAAAACCGCTGCCTTACTGGGTGTCTGTCATATTTGGCTTGACCACAGATGTAGCATTCGTTTATGTAGTTTGTTACGGACTCTCTCATCTTAGGCCAGTAATACCTACGAGACAGAGCTAAGAAACATTCAGAAATACCACGGTGGTTGGTTTTTCCCTCGTGATATTTTTTTATGATGTCTTGTTGTTGAAGGTACTCCTTAACATTCTCAAGTTCGGTTTTGGTTAAAATTAGTTTCATAGCAGAGCTTTTAAATTTGTCTTGAATTATCGGGATAATTTTGTACATGGCCAAGGGAGGATTAATTATTATTCCGGTTTTTATTTTGGGTTTTACGAATTCTCTAACTGCATTTATAACGTCATTCTCCAAGTTTGATTCAGATAGTTGAATAGTTATTCTGGTATGGGTTTCAAATGGTTTTGTCACAGTCGGTCGTTTTTTGATGTCTCCTACTATCACAAAGCATATTTGCCTACTGAATTTATTTAGCGGGTCGTATGAAATAGGGATCTCTAAGATAGGATTCTCTTCGCTTGTGTGAACTGTGGCAGTGGCGGAACTACCTCGGCTATTATCAGCCGAAAGGGTTACGGAACTGTCATCTACACTCATGTGCGCGGAAAGTGTTGTAGAACTGGCCACTGAGGGTGGTTGTCCAGTTTCAGATAGATTAACTGCGATGGAGCTGGTATCCTCATTATTAATCTCGATTCTAGAGAGAGCATCGGCATTGGTGTTGAGTTTGCCTTGCTTGTAAATTGGAGTGAAATTATACTCGCTTAGTTTCAGTCTCCATCGTGTTAACCTTGAACCTGGCTCCTTCAGGTTCATAACCCATTGTAGGGGTTTATGATCGGTTACGACTTTAAATTTTCGTCCGAACAAATAGGGGCGGAAATATTTCGTTCCCCATACTATAGCTAACAACTCTTTCTCTATAGTACTGTAATTTATCTCGCTGGTATTTAAAGTTCTAGAGGCATAAGCTATTGGCCTATTGCTATCTATTGGGCCTTGTGATAGAACAGCGCCAATTGCAAAGTTGGATGCATCGGTTGTCAATACGAATTCCTTTTCAAAGTCTGGGTATTGTAGAATGGGGTCGTTGGTCAATAAAGTCTTACACTTCTCAAAGCAGGCAATATAGCCAGGTTCGTCACAGGTGATTTTGGACCCCTTCTTGAGACATTGCGTCATAGGCTTCGTTACACGGGCAAAATCTGGTATGAATTTTCGGTAGTACCCTAGCAACCCGAGAAATCGTTTTATCTCGGTGGTTGTTTTGGGTATTGGGAAATTTTCGACGGCTTTGATTTTGTCGGGATTTGGTTTAATACCGTCTTTACTTATAATGTGACCGAGGTAAGCGGTCTCTAGTTTCAAGAATTCGGATTTATCCATTTAGATTTTGAAGTTGGATTCCCTGAGTCTGTGAAATACCTTTTCAAGGTTGACCATATGCTCCTGCAACGAAACGCTAAAAACGATGATGTCATCAAGATACACGAGACACACCACGTTTTGGAGGTCCCTGAGGACATTATCCATTACGCGTTGAAAAGTTGATGGAGAATTTTTGAGGCCCATTGGCATCCTCAAATATTCAAAGTGTCCGTACTCTACATTGAATGCCGTCTTTGGGATGTCGTCAGGGTTCATTTCTACTTGGTAGAAGCCACTGGCGAGATCCAACGTCGTAAAATATTGGCAGTTGCCTAATTTGTCGAGTACGTCAGTTATATTTGGGATAGGGTATTTGTCGTCTATGGTCTTTTCATTCAACTTCCTAAAATCCACCACTAGACGCCATTTAGTTTTCCCAGACCCATCTGCCTTTTTGGGAACAACCCAGATAGGTGAGTTCCATGCCGACTGAGAGGGGCGGATTTTACCCTGCTCTAACATTTTTGAAATTTGGTCTTGTACTTCTTGCCTGTGAATGTACGGGTATCTATAAGATTTTGTATGTACCGGTACTTCATCTGTTGTCCGAATGCTGTGCTTAATTTTATTCGTGAAAGTGAGTGACTCGCCGTCTATGTAAAAGACGTCAGCATAGCGAGAACAAAGTGTCTCTAAGTTAATCCGTTCCGCTGGGTTCAAGTGATTTGTGCGTAATCGCGATAACACCTCACTAACACGATCCGGTGGTTGTTCACTAGACCGTTCGCATTGCATGTTAAATAGTTCTGCACTAACAGGGCGGTCCATTGAAAATACTATATCATGCCGTGACGGGTTGCATATCTCTATGATACCACGACTGTTTTTAATTGTAGTTATGCAATCACCTATAACGCAATTAGATATTGATTGCTCTGGGATATATGTTTCGCCGTCATGAAAGTTAATCGGGACTTTAACTAACTTGGAAGTATTGGCTGGTATAATTTCTTCATACAAGTTGCAGTTACGTGAATCGTACATTTTCAGTTGGTAAGTCGATTGTCTCGTCACTAAAGATTTAGTTTTTAGGTCAATGTTTGATTCCCATTTTTCAAGTAAATCTAGCCCAATCAAACCGTCAAAATAGTCATGAAATTTATAAATGAACAGCGTTATTTCGTCTTGTTCATTTATCTCCTGAAAACACGGTATTGTAATTGAATAATCATTCCGAGTGGTGGCGTGAATATTTGTGACTTCAAATGGGTCATAGTTGCATTGCACATGCTGGTAAAATTGAGCAACTGCTTCAGAGCTAATAAATGATTGGTTCGCACCTGTATCAATTAATAACTTAAGAGGAGGATCATGTATCTGAATGTATGGTAATTGTCTTTGTGTCTGTAAATTAAGTTCTATTTTAACTTGTCTGACGTCTGAGGTTTGGAAAAATCCTCATTATCAGGTGTAGGGACATCTTCCTGTGTTGCTTCTACACAGTACGAGTAACTATCGGAGTACCCGGGGTGTTGGTCTTGCGAGTACAAGTAGGTAGAGTCGGGATGTTCGTAATAGTCTTGGTAATAGTCACAGTCATCGGGCTGGTAATAGTCTTGTGCGTCATTGTAAAATTGCTGATCATAAAACTCATTAAAATTCATTTCTCTAGCCTTAAAATAATTTGAAGGAGGAGGATTACCGAATTTGCTCCAATCGTGAGGTTGACGTGCAGGCGCGGGGAATGGTTTCGTTACATAGTGGCTAACGCCACTCATAGGCTGCGGGTAAGTTGTATTACGTGGAGGTAATTTAAATAAGTTACTCTGGGGTCTGTAGTTCGGCGGCTGTGCGGAAACATCTGCTGGGTTCGTGTCGGTTCTCGGAACTGAGGTAGCCACCTACCAGGTGGCCTCCAGATAGGTAAAGTTCTCTGAGGCTGGGCGAACATGGGCCGCGATGGTCCAGGCAGGTCTTGGAGGCTGTGGTGCAAACGATCTCGGCAGAATAGCGGCAGGGGGTGGAACATAGCCATAGTTATATTTAGGTTGACTTACCTGAGGAAGCATGTTCATCTTCCTATCGGGAAGATGCTCGTTGCGCTGCTGCAGGTACAGGGTGTTCACCTCCTCGTGCACGTACTCTAGCGCTTTCTTTATTGTATCAGGCCGCATGCAACGGAGACCCCGTAAGAACGATTGCAGGGTTAACTTTTTATACAAAATTCGCTTAGCTTCAATCGTACTCAGGACTGTTTCATGCAGGCTTATATATGTTATAATAGTGCTTAACAAGTTTTGACATTTGTCATAAAATTCCTGTGGGGTAGAGCCTTGGTTCAGTAGCGCGAGGTCATTTTATAACGATGTTTCGTCGCGCTGATCCGAAAAGTTATTCACGAGAGCACAACGAATGCCATCCCAGGACTCGGGAATTCCGTTGGAATTTATAAGGCGGGCGGCTGGTCCTACAACCTTGTTTAAAATACCATTTAACAATGATAAGTTGCTTAATGTATATTCGGGTTCTATTCTCATGAACTGTACTACTAGCTGGTCACATAGCCTAATAAACCGCGTTAAAACATTCGGGTTTCCGTCGAATTCAGGCAAAAGCCGGAGCGCCTTGTAAATTTGGTCAATTAGTGAGTCCGACATATTTTCACGATGATCTGCTAAGATATTATTATCACTAGAATTATTATAACTAAAATTATTTTCTTCTGCAATATACTCTAAAACTCTTCTATTTGCGTCCTGCAAATTTTGACGATTACTACTAATTAACCTACGGTTCCGAATTTGCCTTAAATGGAAAATTTTGGAAAATTAAGGATACACTTATGGGATAGAAAAGGAAGCAATTCTAGATAGAAACTAGCACTTACATCAGCATCTTGGTGTCTGCGCGATCGATTTTTGGATCACTCCCGGACTATCACTCGCGTAGATTCTATTAATTCTCGAAATTCCACTGAATTTACTTTTAAATTATCCGTGAGACTGCGCCAATTATAAAGAGCGAGCCCAGGAGTCGCAAAAAAAAACCTTGATTTATTTCACTTAGTTTAATTATAAAGATATTACAAAGTTAATATAAAGTACAATTAAAGACGTGTCGACTGGTCAATGTGAGAACCAGAAGTGTCGAATAAAGTTCCGATGCCGCGATGGTCTCAGGCTCGCAGGTGGTCGATGCAGTTGTAGGAATGCTGCGTCGGCTATACCATGGGACGGTACCGTGGGACTTGAATATAGAATACGTGGCATCAGCGGTATCCGTGGTGTGCAAGTGTGTAACACGCGGGCAAATAGGTCTCTTTAAGGTAAGCGCGGTACTTCACCAACCGCATCATCATTTAACATCAGGTAAGATAGTGGTCAAGCGCTACCCATTTCTGTATAAAAAAAACTTGGACTGCAACCACAGAGCGATAGAGATGTCACAGTCCTAGACTCGTGACAGTATTTTGGCAACATTATCATCAGACAGTGATGGAGAGAGAAACATAAAGAAGGAAGCTATTATACGCCATGACGAAAAAATTGTATGGGTCATGACACATGGAATTGACGCCACGGTAACACCAATATAACAAATGAAGAGTCAGCTTATATATATTTACTAGCTGTGCCCCCCTTACCTTTGCCCGTGTTACAACGTATCTTATAGCCTAATCTATAGTACTGGCTATTCATGTGCAAGATTTCAGCTAAATCGGTCCAGCCGTTTGACTATGAAGAGGTTCCAAACCACAGAAATTCTTAATATTAATATTTCTGTGTTCCAAACAAATAAATAAACAAACTGACTTTCGCACTTGTAATATTGGTGTTGATTTTAATGTTCAACTGGACCGATCCAGCTAAAATTTTGTACAGACACAGCCAACAGCATTTCTATGCTATGACAGGAACTTTCAAAGCGGGCAAAGCTGCGAAGCGTAGCTCGTTACTAAATATATAAAAAAGAGAAAGAAAGGAAATAACAATACTCATTCTACTTAGTGTAATATTCGGAGAAAGTATACTCGTATTCCAAATAATAATTTTGGCGAGGAAAATTAGACCTCCTGCGAAGAATTTTATTTATACTCCTTACCCAAATAATCAAATCAGTTCCCTATTCCCACATTCCACAATTTAATATAAGACACGTGTATAAATAAGAACGAACAAAATTAAATGAAATTATGTAAATATTCTTCGTTCACACTGCTCTATGGCCATATTTATGAAGATTTTTGAGGGGTCCGGTGGCGTAATCGAGATAACGGTCGGCTTTGATTCCAGAGGTAGTTCAATTCCCGCCGTTCTATAATGGATTTTTCTATGGAAAAATGTATGTGTGCTTTTCACAGTGGCCCTCCGCTGAAGGAAAAACATCGTTAAGAAACTAACAACCCCCGCATTGTGGTAGGACACTATCTAGTGTCCGCCTGGCCAGCTACTACCCTTAAGTTAGAAAATCTGTCGCCAAACATCTAATGTATTTCGGCAGCTATCCTGAGAGCCAGTTCCCATTCTAGGCATAACCTGCTTACCATCTTCGAGCGCATCATTACTTACCAACAGGTGAGATGGTGGTCAAACGCTAGCCTATAAGATCTAAAAAAATGTAAACTTTAAACTTTCGCGATTTGAACATATAGTTATAAATATGAAAATACGGGACTTATCGCGCCTAAAACATTAATTTTATTTAACTCGACGTTTCGACCAAGTTGCATTGATCGTGGTCACGAGACGACTCAATAGTAGATTTTAAATAGTCTGTATTATAGTTTTAGGAGTAGTTCATATTGTTGGTATAGTTTTAAATTAATTTTAATCATATTGATATATTTTAAGTTTTTAAAATGAGTAAAATTTAATCTATACTAATATTATAAAAAGAGAACATTTGTATTTTTAACCGACTTCAAAAAAAGGAGGAGGTTTCTCAATTTGACCGTATATATATATATATATATATACATATATATATATATTTTTTTATGTTTGTTCGCGGATAACTTCGTCGTTTATGAACCGATTTCGATTATTCTTTTTTGTTCGAAAGGAGATATCGCAAGTGTGGTACCATGGTAATTTTATCGAGGTATGATAAGTATCTCCAGAGATATTGAGATAAACATCTCAAAATTGGTACTGAAAATGAATAGCGCGGCATTGAAGTCGGTTGTTTTTTAGTTTTTAAACGATATTATTGTATTTTTGTATGTTTGTAATGATTAAGCTCAAAAAGTACTGAAACGATTTAAAAAATTCTTTCACTAATACATAGAATGGACTTTCGGAATGAAAATAGGCTATATATTATTCCGTTTAAATCAAAGGTACATTCGTGGAGACCTAATTTGCAACCTAAGTCGGCAAAAAAACGGCCGAAAAAACACGTTTCTTACGAACGCTGCTTAATTGAAAATAGATAGAAGAATATTTTGTATGCAAGAGTTGTACAACTTAATAAGACCTACAAAAAAGTCCGCGAAAGCATATGTCTATCTCTTAAGGTTGACTCACAGTAACCATTTTAATCTTAAAATGTTTGTTAAAAAATATTACATAATTTCCAAGGCTATTTTCAAGTATATAGTATTAATACTTATCCAAATAATTACGTTAATTAGCTTGGCCACATATTATAGATTAAAATTGTCCTTTACAGTATATAATTCAAATGAAAACTCTAGAAGATATCACGAATTTCACATACACGCGTCGCAATATTAATAAAATATTTGCAGTGAAACCACAGATTAGGTCATAGTTACTGTGAAAATGTTATTATAAGCTTAGCTATGCTGTAGATCCCCACCGATCACAATCAATTTGAAGTCAATATAGTATAATAATATGATCTATTGTATAAAATAATATTAATCTTTATATATAATAATATAATATTTTAAACCACCCCGACTGATCTATGTATAAAACACGACGTTTAAAATCTGAGCTGTAAGTTGGTGAGGATTTGAGTATTCTGTAGAGTCCAGGAGATGTCCCATCATCATCATCATAATCATCCGGTATCAGTCCACTGCTGGACATAGGCCTCTCCCAAGTCATGCCACTGAGCCCGATCTTCGGCTCTTTGTTTCCAGTCACTGCCCACCGCTTTACGAATGTCGTCGCTCCACCTGGTAACAGGGCGTCCTACGCTACGTTTACCGATTCGCGGTCTCCACTCTAGAACCAGTCTATCCCAACGGTTATCGATCCTACGGCAGATATGACCAGCCCACTGCCACTTCAGCTTGCTAATCCGATGAGCTATGTCGATCACTTTAGTTCTCTGGCGAATTACTTCGTTCCGGATTCGATCCCGCAGAGAAACACCGAGCATAGCTCTTTCCATTGCTCGCTGAGCGACTTTAAATTGGTGGACCAGTCGAACCGTGAGTGTCCACGTCTCGGCTCCGTATGTCAAGACGGGTAGGATGCACTGATTAAAGACTTTTGTCTTTAGGCACTGTGGTATATGCGACGAGAAGACTCGACGGAGTTTTCCAAATGCTGCCCAGCCCAGCTGAATTCTTCTCTGGATTTCCTTTTCGAAGTTATGTTTGCCTAGTTGGAGCGTCTGCCCTAGGTAAACATACTTAGTGACAACTTCGAGTGGGATTCCATCTACGGCAATCGGTTCCGGAACAACGTGCTCGTTGTACATGACTTTGGTTTTATCCAAATTCATCCGGAGACCGATGCGACGAGAAGAATCAGCTAGGCCATTCAACATCCTCTGTAAGTCCTGCAGCGTCTCTGCCATAATGACGATGTCATCTGCAAATCGTAAGTGAGATATGTACCTGCCGTTGATGTTGATGCCACAATCTTTCCAGTCCAGCGTCTTAAACATATCCTCCAAGGCATTAGTGAACAGTTTCGGGGATATGACGTCCCCCTGTCTCACTTCTCGACGCAGGTGGATATGATTAGTACGCTGGTTCTGTACTTGTACACTCATCGTTGCGGCATTATACAGACATCTCATCACTTCGATATATCGCCAGTCGACTTGGCAACGCTGCAAGGACTCCAAAACAGACCAGTTTTCGATTAAGTCGAAGGCCTTCTCATAGTCCACAAACGCTAAGCACAGGGGCCGATTGTACTCTTCGATCTTCTGTACAATCTGCCGCACTGTGTGGATGTGGTCCATGGTGCTGTAACCGCTTCGAAATCCAGCCTGTTCCGGAGGTTGGAACTCGTCGAGTCTTCGCGCAAGACGGTTCGCGATGACCCTTGAAAACAGTTTGTAGACATGGCTCAGAAGCGAAATCGGGCGGTAGTTTTTCAAGAGGGTTTTGTCTCCTTTTTTGAAAAACAAAACCACCATGCTCCTGTTCCATGCCTGTGGAGTTCTCCCAGTGAAGAGAACAGAATTGAAGAGCTGTTGCAGCTGGCTTACAGCTGGGGCTCCTCCAGCTTTTAGAAGCTCCGTTGTGATTCCGTCTTCACCTGGGGCCTTTCCATTTTTGAGCTGTTTAAGGGCCATCACGATCTCATCTCGGCTGACTTCCGGCAAGTCTTCTGTGAAGTGGCGGGTCAAGGTGGCTCTACAATCCTCAGTATCGGGTACGGGCCTTGAAGCATGCGATGCGTAGGGCTTGCCGTAGAGGTATTCAACTTCCGACAGAATCTTCGGCTTGGATGCGACGACGTTCCCCGTTGACGTTGTCAGCTTTGTGAGGTGGCTTCTACCCAGAGGCTGGGTGAACACTTTCGACCCCCGATTCTGCTCAATTGATTCTTTAATCAAGAGCGTGTTAGAGGATCGGAGGTATTGTCGTACCAGCTTCTTAATGGTTTTGTTGCGCACCTGATTAATTGACAAAGCTGACAAAGGGTCTGTTCGTCTCTCTTCCATTAGTCGAAGTGTTTCTGCCGAAAGTTTGGACTTTTTGCCCGTACGCTTGCTCTCGCAAAACTTCGTCCCTTCATCCCTGAGGATTTCCACCACTTCTTCGAGTTTCTGGTCTACGTCATTTGTGGTTTCCAAGGCAGCGAATCGATTTTCCAATTTTAATTGGAATGTTTCAGACCCAACAACGGTTTGGAGTAGGTTTGATCGGAGTGTGGACTTCATCAATCGGAATCTCTCGGCTTTGAAGTCGATATCCAGAGTGCCTAGTACAAGTCGGTGATCACTTCCAGTGTTGAACCTACTGATCACTGAGACGTCTCTGAATATGCGTCGTTTGTCCGTAATGATGAAGTCGATCTCATTTTTAGTCACAGTGTCGGGGCTTTGCCACGTCCACTTCCTTTGGAGCTGTTTCTTGAAGAACGAGTTCATAAAGAAAAGCCCCTCTTTCTCGAGAAAGTTGACAAGCATTTGCCCCCTGTGATTCCTACTGCCAAATCCGTGTGGTCCTATTGTCGATTCACTGCAGGTCTGTACTCCCACTTTGGCGTTAAAGTCTCCCATGACAACGTTGTAGTGAGCCTTAGAGGTGGTATGTAAAGCTCTAGAGATGTCTTCATACATGCTCTCCACCTCTTTGTCCAAGTGTGCCGAGGTCGGTGCGTAAACCTGGATAACCTTGAGGCTGTACCTCTTGGTTAACCTAATTATGAGGTACGCTACCCTGGTCGACACACTGGAGATTTCTACGACGTTGTCACTGAGAACCTTGTTGACCAGAAACCCGACGCCGCCTTGGGGTTGGGATGGCTGGTCTCCTTCTCTGTAATACATAAGATGGCCCGATTCTAGAGTTATGGTGTCCTCTCCCTGTCTTCGGACTTCACATAACCCCAGAATGTGCCATCTTATGTGTCCCAGCTCCTCCTCCAGCTGCGCCAGATGATCATCCAGCCGAATCGTGAGTCCATTATATGTTGCGAGGGTCAGTTTGTTTTGGCGGCCTACCGTAGCCCGGAGATTCTTAGCACCCCCTGCCCTGCCGTTACCGTGACCGCCGCCGTGGTCAGGAATAGCAGGGCGGCCGGGAACTGGGGGCCGCGGCATATTGTGACTTTTCATCCTTCTTTCATCCCTTGGGAGGGATATGCCCTAATCGCCATGCTGGGCAGGCGTGTTGGCGATCGCAGGACGTAGTTTCTCGCACCGGTGACGCTGCTGCCCGTCCCATGGAGATGTCCCAGCATCAGGTCAATGCTTCCATGTTCTTACAATATCGTTGAAGAAGAAGATTTTCGAATTGATCAGACCTATGAAAATTGATTTCATAGCGCAATTAAACGATCTTAATTTATTTTACTAGATTTTATTGTCTTGCCGTTTTAGTTTAGTATGTTTTTTCGGGTCAAATCTTGGAAGCTAATTAGAACCACTTCTTTACGTTCGGTTAGAACCAAATTTGGTAAAATTGAATTTATTATAGAAAATAGAATTATTTAACTTATCTACAGCGACGATGAAATAATATGGTTCAATCTATCTAACATAGATAATGGAACCGGGCTGTAGGGACTGGATTTCTATGGCACAAAGCAAGACAGTAAAATTTGTAATATCGTTAAATTGAGTACTTTTCATTATACATGATAAAGTCTGTCCAAAAAGATTGTCCTTAAAAAATATATACTATATATATATACTAAATATATACTATATACTATATAATATATATAATAATACTATACTATATATACTATATATAACTTTTAATTTATTCCTGTCTCTGTCGACCACTTTGTGGATGTCATCGCGTGCTACAATACGTTTTCCAATCCACGGTCTTCGATGCAACGAATAACCTATAATAATTTTATTCTATTTACCAAATAATAAGTCAATAACTCAGACTCGAGGGCCCAGTGGTGTAGTGGGAGAATGGTCGGCTTTGACACCAGAGGTACCAAAATCAATACCCGCCGTGCACCAATAGATTTTTCCATCAAAAACTGAATGTGCGTTTTTTGCAGCTCTCTGGTGAAGGGAAAACATCGTTAAGAAACCCACAACCCGGCATGATAGTAGGACGCTATCTAGTGTCCGCCTAGCCAGCTAACATCCTCAAGTTAGAAAATCTGTCGCCAAACATCTAATGTGTTCCGGCAGCTACTCTTGACAGCCAGTCTAGGCCTAGCGTGCTACCATCCTCGACCGCATCATCATTTACCAACAGGTGAGATAGTGGTCAAACGCTAGCCTTTATGATATAAAAAAACTGATGTGACAAAGTTAATTTCAAATATGTTTATTTCATTTCCATGATTTGTATATTTTTCAACCGACTTCCAGAAAAAAGAAGGTTCTCAATTAGTCTGTTTGTTTTTTTGTTTTTTCTTTGTTTTTGTACAAACAAATGTTACGCGATTACTCCGTCAATTGTTAACCGATTCGAATGATTATTTTTGTAATCGGTAGATATCTTATCGCAAGCGTTTGACCACTATTTTTCCTAGCGGTGAGCGATGTGATTAAACACGCTAGGCCTAGAAAACTCTGACTCTCAAGGGCTTTGTGCTGCCGGAAGTGCCAGAACACCGTAAGGTGGCAGATTTTCTCCTTGATGGTGGTAAGCTAGTTTTTGGTAGCAAGTCAGATAGAACGGTATATGCTCATCTACTAATTGTGGATGGAATGTGAATGTGAATATTATTCTGTATATTGTGTGTGTTTTGGTTCTATGCAAACGATCTTCAAATACACACACAACAAATCTTTCAGTGCAACGTTTTCAGGCAAACGGTATATTACTCCAATAAAACAATCAAATCGTAACTGTTCAAATCATTGTTTGCACAAAAAATTTAGCAACAACGTTAAAAAAGGCTATGTTACGTAAAACTGATAAGACGTTGCACAACACATAACTACCTACTTGATAACGAATGAGAAAATATAAACGGGTTGTAGCTGTGTAGAAGTGAGAATGTGAAAAGGGATGTTGCTATTTTGACTGCACTCACTGAAATCTTATCATACTTATCGATCGCCGAGTTACGTCAAACCAGGAAAACATTATATCTTGACTATATATATATTTTTTATCCTATAGGCTAGCGTTTGACCACTATCTCACCTGTTGGTAAGTGACGATGCAGTCGACAAATGGTAGCACGCTAGTCTAGAACCATGGACCTGCAACGACGATGTTTTCCATTAACTGGGGGGCTGTGAAAATGTACACATAATATTTTTAAATAGAAAAATCTATTAGTCGACTGCGGGGATTTGAAATGTCATGCTCTAGTTGTCGTCTCTCCGTCTACTATTATTCACATGCAAATTAATTTAAAAGTAAAAAAACTTTTTTAGACAAGCTTTTTGTAGACATTATCTATATTATTTTGAAGTGTAATGAAACGTACTAATAAAATGACGTAGGATAAAAACGCGGGGCGTGCGGCGGAGCGCCAACAGCATGATGGCCGCGCTCGCGACAAGACTAGATAGCCCCTACATAAATCACTGTTGTAGTTTATATATTGTGCACAGTGCCTGAGCGATACACTAGGTCTTAATTTAGTAAAATTAGATGAACTTGTAATATAATAAAATGTCTTATTATTTTGTAATTTTAATTTTATGAATTGACATACTTCATTTTATAATTAATAACAGGATTTGAGTTAATATGACTGTTAGTGGTTTGTTTTTGTACGTAAATAGTCCAAGTTACTTGAAAAGTAAATGATAATCTGATAATCAATCTGATAAAAATGATAATGATAATGATAATTAATATAATAACGATAACAATACATACTAGCCCAAATTCGACTGTCCTGCCATTACGCAGTTCCAGTCCCAATAGCCCGGCTTCATCATTAGGTCAACTCGGTGGTAGGTACCATATTATTGCATTGTCACCGAAGAAGTACACCAAATTTGTGTCCAATTTAACGTCACAAGTGTTTCTAATTTAGCTTCCAAGATTTGCCCCACACAAACATTATAGATTCATACACACAACCACAGAAAAAGCTTGTAAATAACTTACATTTTAGTAATTGGCGGCAATACGGATAGCCCATGAACAAAATAAAAGGAACTCAGGCAGCAGGAAATAAAGCTGATTTCACATTCTTCTGCAACACTGATAGGAAAATTTCATACACGGGAGGATGGATAATACGAACGAATGGATGATGGATGGCCGTAACTTTCCTATAAATAAAATTTGCTTGTAACACGAGGTCGGAATGTTTGGATTCCACATGATAAATTTGGACAACTTTTATTAACTTAAGCTGGAAGTTACGCCTGTAAGCCGATGGGTATTGAAAATTATGCCTCGTTTTTACATGATATACGAGAGCTATCCAAGTTATTTTTAACCGACTTCAAAAAAGAAGGAGATCCTCAAATCTTCTATTTTTTTAATGTACATGTTCTCCGATTACTCAATGACGCCTAGACCGATTCAAAATTTCTTTTTTTAAAAAGGAATATTCTTTCCAAGTGATTCCATTTAAATTTCATTGATATGATCAGTATCTCCAGAGATATGGAGATGAACACCTCAAACTTGAAAATGACAAGCGTGGCATTTGAAGTCGGCTTTTTAAGTTTTTTTAAACGATTTTAAATTGTTTATAATAAATACATAAATCAATTGTACTTATATTATGTTTCTTTGAAGTGTTACACACTTTATATTTTTGTAAATTGTTAAACACAATCCAAAATTTCATCGTACCGACGGGACTTGAACCCGTAACCTCCTGAATAATATATCCAGGTGCTCTGCCAATTAAGCCACAGTTCGATCGATACGACGAAATAAGTAGATTGCATTTTTTAACCCAATTATGCATTGGTGGCAATTATGCATTAAATTGTACTTAATTCAATTGTACTATACTGTATATGTATGATTTTTAATTTAGAAGAATTTGAAGAATTGACACCAATATTATAAATGTGAAAGTCAGTTTGTACATTTGTTTGTTTGGGACTTCTTCACGGTCAAACGGCAGGACAGATTTTGCTGTAATTTTGCGGGGTGTAGCTAGTATGTTATATACGAGCTATTTCCAATCGCTGTTTTTCATTAATTCACTCAAATAAATAAAACTCTCACAAGCAAACATACCTCAAAACTAAATAATATAATTATACACTCTGCTTAATTACCATACCACTGTAATAAATAAAATAAAATTACATACCACCTGCACTAAAGCAGAAGACAAAGACCTCAAGACGAGATGTGCGATGAAGTTGCTCATAAAAATTAACTCAGTTAATGTCGCAAACAACGATGAATATTTTGCAGGTAGCACCCAAAGGAACGTTTCTCACTTGAAATTAGTTTAGAAATGAATACCTCGAGTCATTTGTTTTAATTAACTCATGAATATGAATGAGCCGCGCAAATGACATAGGTAAGGTCCTGTAATTTAGTTTATATCGGGCTACCTGTAGTAGTCACTGAAATCTGAGAATTGATTTTAATTTTGTGTTATTAAGTTCATACAAAAAAATACGGTTTTATTTTGAATTTTATAAAGACTAAATTATAAAATTATCATTTAACGTGGTGCAAGACGCCCTCCAGCTACAGGAGGGATACGAGGTAAGTTTGCTAGGAGAGGTGGGATGTTCCGTCTCAGTTACTACCAAAAAGTAGGTTGCCACCATCGAGGAGGAAATCTGCCGCAATACACATACATTTACGGTGTTCCGGCAGCACACGGCCCTGGAGAATCAAGAAGAGAGAGGTTGTATATTCCACTGTATGAATTTTATACAACTTACGTTTTTGAACGTTTTGTTACAGTTGCAGTTTTTGAACGTTTTGTTACTGATTATTAATTGTTCAATGCTAGAACACATATTTATTTAGGCAAATAACATGTTTATCCCTACACGCAGAAACTCAAATATTAGTTTATTTTTATCATATCTTACGATAGATGATAAATGTAAACTCTGACAGATATTGATAAATGACTATAGATAGCTCACGAGACGAAGATACCATGATAAGAAAACCAGCTCAGCTGACGACAGTATGTACGAGCTAAAATTGTAAATCACCAAATAACATTTTAGGGGTTCAGAAATTTATAACTTTATACAGTAGCCAATGTCACCCACGCATATAATATGACCGTAGGTCTTCTACTTCAATTCTATTGTGGATGACCACAGGATATCATTCCATTAAATATCCTGTGGTAGTGGTTGTGCTTCAGCCGTGACTCAAACCAGACCTGTAGGGCTATCCTGTAAGCTATCTCGACAGCAGAATCCGCGGTGAGATTCAAATTTCGTACTACGAAATTCAATCGTATCACGATCGTAATACGGTTGAATTTCGTAGTACGTAATTTGAATCTCACCGCGGATTCCGCTGTCGAGATAGCTTACAGAATAGCCTAGCTGTAGGGCTATCCTGTAAGCTATCTCGACAGCGGAATCCGCGGTGAGATTCAAATTACGTACTACGAAATTCAATCGTATTACGTTGGTACACGGTTGAATTTCGTAATACGTAATTTGAATCTCACCGCGGATTCCGCTGTCGAGATAGCTTACAGAATAGCCTAGCTGTTGTCAGTAATTTTGTCGAATTACGGTATGTATTACTATCGGTGTAAGCCAACTCATTAGACGGAGATGCGTGGGTCATGTGGATTGATCTTACATCGCGCATCACTGCCGTCTTATTCATAACATGCTAGATGCCATAAGCGAGATAAGAAGCATAAAACTTCTTCTATTTTATTTTGACCGACTTCTTCACAACATGCTAGATGCCATCAAGACAAAAAACTTCTATCTATCTTGTTTAAGCGTATACTCTTCTATTTTTAACCGACTTCGCGAAAAAGGAGGAGATTTTCAATTCATCTTAATAGTTTTTTTTTGTGTATATGTTTCGCGATTACTACGTCAATTCTAAACCGATACGAATCATTATTTTTGTAATCGGGGTAGGGTACGTTTTCGAGGTGATCCCATTGTAATTTAATCGAGATCTGATAAGTATCTCCAAAGATATGACGAAAAACGTCTCAAACTTGCTACTGAAATTGACTCGCGGGGCATTGAAGTTGGTTGTTTTAGTTTTTAAACTATCTTAATTATTATGTTTTGACTGATTGAAATAGTTGCTCTTTGTGATTTATTGGACTAAAACCAGGTTGTCCTGCGCTTGTTCTCCATTTTCAGACAAACACAATTCTCTCACTCCGTCTCAGACTCATCTTAGACCACATCGTCACTTAATATCATGTGAGATGGTGATTCTTATCACCGCGAAGCAAGAGCTTGTCTGTCCGGATTCAATACAAAATATTAAAAAATAAAATCTCGTTTAAGTTCAATGACCACGCATTTTACCTAGTTACCTACTAATCTTTACAGAAATCCGAGAGCAAACAAAATGAATAAGAGAGGTATTAAATAAAACGCCCTTATTTGTTCGTAGCCGGAAATGATTTTCATGTATTTTTTCTTCTTTTCCTAATTTTTAGGTTGTTATTCGCGTGGATGACTTCAAAGCCCTTCGATTTCTTTTATGTATTTGTCAACAACTTTTTCAGCACGGAACTCAATTTTGGAGGGGGAAGTGCATTCGGCCATTCAGCCTTGATGCAATGATTTGCGGTTAGAACCTTTACCGTTACATGTTCCGTGATTGTCTGAACATTCTGGACTAATCAAATTATTTGTTAGTCATTCCTAGCAGTTAAAATTACTTTTTTTTTAATTTGATGCTAAAAATGAAAGACTTATATCAAAAAGAGCCACACTTTTTTAGGGTTCCGTAGTCCTGACAAGGAACCCTTATAGTTTCGTCATGTCCGTCTGTCTGTCTGTCTGTCCGAGGTTTTTCTAAGAAACCGTTATTACTAAAAAGCTGTAATTTTGTAGGAATATGTAGATAAATTACGCCGACAAAGAGGTGAAATAAAATTTTGAAAAGTATTTTTTTTTAGGGTAGCTCCCCTACATTAGAAGTGGGGATGATTTTTTTTTCGTCGTCTACCCCATCATGTGGGGTATTGTTGAATAGGTCTTTTAAAATGACTTAAGGGTTGCTAATACCATTTTTCGATTGAATGCTCCATTTACGAAATATTTAACTTTAAAGTGCAAATTTTTGATCCAGTAGGGCGTCCCCCCCCTCTAAAAGCTAAACTACCGTCTTGAAAAAGCTGGGAAAATTCGTGATAATAGTGCATTTCATGAACTAGGAAAATTATAGCGTTTAAGATAACTTTATCAGTTTAGCAGTGATAGTCGTTGAACTTGGGTGTTGGTTAATTTTCTACCAAATACAAAATCATTAGTATAAATCCTTTAAAGTGACAAAGACGAAGTACCTAGCAGGTTTATAACGGGTAAAGACTTGCATTGAATAATGGGCTACTACGGAACCCTACACTGCGCGTAGCCCGACACGCACTTGGCCGGTTATTTATATCTTATATGCCAGCGTTTGACCACTAGCACGCCTGCTGGTAAGCGATGATGATGATGTGGTCGAAGATGGTAAACACGGTAGGCGTAAAGAACTCTGACTCTCAAGGACTGTGTGATTCCAGAACACCGTGAGGTTATGGCGGCAGATTTTCTCCTTGATCGTGGTAAGCTACTTTTGGCAGCAAGTCAGGCGAAACACCGATATAATTATGTTCCTACCACCTGTGAATATAAACTACTGGTGCTGTTACTTATGTAGGTTGCTATAATATTTAAAAGAGTTTTTTTTTTTTTTAATAAAAGATTACTCGCAATGTGGGTTGCACATTACTATTTTTCTTGTTAACCCCTCCAACTAAGCTAAATATGCTTGTGTCTGGAGTGGGTTCACGTCAATAGTGCAATGGGTGGGGTGGGATTCGAACTCACGACCTCTCGATTGCCAGTCCGACACCCTATCCATTGGGCTATTGCCGCTGAAATTGCTGCTGAATTGCTTGCTTGAAATTATTGTTTCTTTTTTTTTTACATAGAACTGGGTAGCACTTGATCACTATCTCACCTGATGTAAAGTGATGATGCGGTAGGTGATGGTCGCTTACCCACAAGATACATATTCACTCGCGTTTTGAAGACCCCCATATGGTATTTAGCCGGAAACACAGACTCAGGCAGGGCATTCTATTCCCTGGCGGTTCGCATGATGAACGAAGATGCTATGTTATCTCCTTCTGTTATCTTTCATAGAAATCTGTCAGTGGTAGTAGGAGCATATGATATCGATGTATTACTTGACTTGCTACCAAAAAAACGTAACTTACCAATATCAAGAAAAAAAATTTACACCATAACCTTGCAGTGTTCTGCACACAGCCCTTGAGAATCAAGAGTATTCTAGGCCTAGCGTGTTTACCATCTTCGACCACATCATCTCTTACTACCAGACGAGATGTTAAACGTACACTTTTTCATTCGATACTTATTTAATTCTTACTATATATTATACTAACATTCGAAGAGGAAACGAATCCGGGTGCGGTAAAATGATTCCGAGACTGATTAAACTATTTATTCGAAACAACGAAAAACTGAATTGAAGATTTCCAGGTACCAAGGCTCGAGGCCGAGCGTACGCGTGTTTTACCAAAAAAATGTCCTTTGATATTATTTACTTTGGAGATGAAAAACGTGTTTACGGATATAAAAGAAAAAACACCTAACCACAAAGGGCTTTCATGAATATAGGGCTTTAGACAAAAAAGTAATGAAGGCTTCGCAATAGAGCTTGTCTGCAGTAAAACGTGGCACCAGGCTAACCTCATAGTGCTAAACTATTTTAGCCTCTCTTCCGTATTGGATATCAAGAAGATCATTTTGAAGCCTAGTGACGAAGTGGGAGAATGGTCGGCTTGATGCAAGAGGCAGTGTGTTCAAATCCTCAGCGTGCAGCAATAGGTTTTTCCAGCGAAAAATATATGTGCGCACTTCACAGAGGCCTTCCGGTGAAGGACCTACGGATTGTACAACTGTGGCCCTACTATCATACAGAGAGACGTTACTAGATTGATATAAGTTTGCCCAGCACCTGTTAAGCTGGCAGGATATAGGTGCTGGACAAGATGGGGGGAGGACAATAAGATGGGGGGTTTCTTCGCGATGTTTTCCTTCATCAGAGAGCAATTGTGATATAAACTTGTTACTGAAAATGACTCACGTGACTTGTGAAGACGGTTTTTTCTAATGTTATAAATTACTAGCAGCCCGCTCCGGCTTCCCACGGGTAGAACATATATGCCTATAACATTTGCATCAGTTTGTTGCATCGAATATAAAATATGAACATATTTAACAATCATCGTCATATTTCATCCAATTTACACAAAACCTTAACGAATTATGCACCTTCCTCATAAACACTCTGGCTATTGGTGAAAACCGCATGATAATCCGTTCAGTAGCTATTGAGATTATTGCAAACAGACAGACAGACGCAGTGCTGGACTTTGTTTTATAATACTTACGTAGTGATATTGGACGGCCCTTTGGCGACGGTCGTTGGTTCTAATCCTAGCTATATACCTACCAATGAAAGTTTTATGTGCATTCATGAATCATGAGTTTTCGTACAGTGGTAATGGGATCATTAAATCTACCAAAAAGTAGCTTACCACCAAGGAGAACATCTGCCGCCGTAACCTTACGGCGTTCCCCGACGCAAAATGTAGCGGTAATATACGTTTAACGTGTGTATCTGTGTGTCTGTCTAGCATCTTAGCACCTAACCGGATGAAATCTGAAAAATTCATAGCCAAAATTTGTGATGTGACTTTTTTACCGCTAGAATTTATTTAAATACACCATCCGAAAGAGTAGAAAAAAATAAGAAAACGAATTTTCTAATTGACTTGCAACCAACAAAGGTTTTTTTCTTCTTCAATATCAACATGGCCATAAACAAACTACAGCGATTGCATATTTAGCGCCTTATAAATATTGTACATTCTTCGCAGCGACGTTGCTATTGAAATCTATTTACAGGCGAATTAATTATTAACACACACTGAAAGAAAATTCTTGATTAATTACATAAATTAACTATACTTATTGAATTCACCACATTTTAATATAATAAAGCAAGAAATAATAAAAAGTTGAACTAAAACAACGGGCGGAATAACACAAAGCTGAAGTGACAATGGGTCACATTATTACGATATAATGACCGTCGCTGGACTATCCAAGCAACAAGATGGAAGGGTCCACAAGGGAAGATAATGGTAGGCAGGAGAAAAAAGCAATAGGGTGATTCGTTGAAAAAGCAGGAATTCTGGAAGTGGTATTCACGTAAGGAGGGGTCCATGTCCCGCAACTTAGTGATAACAACTAACAACGAACTAACAATGAGTGATAAGGAAAAAAACTAACAAGAATGTATACTGAGAATAGGTATATTTTGTAATGTAACATTAATAGTAATCGGCATAGCATAACCCCAAAAAGAATACTAATATTTATATAAAATTAAAGCAAAATCCTAACTATCACTAAAATGTTATCTAGGAGCGTAAACAATTAAATATCAATAGTTCAAAAAGGCTTTTACCAAATATTAGTTCAAAATTGTTTAGACCATAATTGTGTAGACCAGGCACCAGCGTATATAGAAAAATAATAAACGTTTTTTTGATTTATTTGCAATCATTATTTCTTTACTTTTGTCGACCTTTCATTTATCTCTCAAGTCATAAACAACAATTATCACACTAAAACCTAGACACCTATAAATAAATTGCAGTTACAAAACGAATTAAATAACTCGTCCGAACAAAGTAAAACAAAATGGCTTCACATCAAATAATTGAAACGGCTGGAACTTTTACTAATGAAAAGAAATGTTTTCATCGCCCAGTGAATCAGCCCATAGATAATAATAATTACGAAAGCTAAGGCCCATTTAGCTAAACAAAAGTAGTTTATCAATTTATTTGTTATAGTTGGATCATTTTATTGAAAATTCTTGTATATATTTACTGCCAAGGAAGGGAATTCCTTGCCTGAGTCTGTGTTTCTCGATAACTACCATCTGGGGGTTTCAAGTCGCGAGTGAGTAGTTCTATCTTCTACGAAGCTACATCTTGGACCACATCGTCATTTAACATCTGTTGAGATAGAGGTCAATCGCTTGCCTATTGTGCATTACAATATTATTTACTTTATACAATGAAATAGCGGATAGTAGGTACAATATGTAGGTATGTGTTCCGGCAGCTATCCTTGAGAGACAGTTTTCATTCTAGGCCTAGCATGCTTACCATCTTCGACCACATCATCACTTACCAAGAAGTGAGATAGTGGTCAAACGCTAGCCTATATGATAAATATTACAAAAAAAAAATTAAGATGAAGCCTGTTCGGCTACCAAGTACGTGTCCAGACAAATCCAACGAGCCTAGACACGAAGGGTTTATCATAATGTAGTTTAGACTTATAAACTACATTATGATGAACCCGTCTCGTTGATGAAGCCGGATGGTGGCCATAGGAATTTATCAGATGAGCTCGATTGTACCATAACATTGCATTGTCATCCGATTCATATAATGTATGCAAAATTTTTGTTCAATCAAACACCGGGAAGGCAATATTTGATTACAGACACCAGGTCAGGTGAAACTAAATAAAAGCTTGTAATCCAGGTGGCGATAATGACGAAGTGATAATAGGAATCATTATCATTATAGGTATAATGAGATTACTAGTTTCGAATCCGTAGCACGTTTGCCCTTCATTCTCGAATCCGACTGTAGTACTCATCTCACAGAATTATTAATGACAAAGCGAATTTTGCCGACCTTGCCTGGTATTCATTAGTGCGTGAATAATTAAGCAGCTCTTTATGTACTGCTGTGATTATTCCGTAAGCAAGGGTATTTTGTCAGAGGGATGTCGACGCCCGGATTAAACTGAGACGAATGTAAATACCGCATTTGAATATCTTCAGAACTAACATTTATTGAAGTTAGGTTGTTAAAGTAAGTTAACTTAAAACTTCGAAAAAAAAAGAATATTCAAAATCGATTCATAAACGACGAAGTTATCCGCGAACAAACACAAAAATATATATTTTTTTATATATATATATATATTATATATATATTTTTATATATATATATATTATATATATATATATATATATATATATATATTTTTGTGTTTGTTCGCGGATAACTTCGTCGTTTATGAATCGATTTTGAATATTCTTTTTTTGTTGGACAGGAGATATCTCAACTGTGGTACCATGGTAGGTTTATCAAGGTCTGATTAATATCTCCAGAGATATGGAGATAAACGACTCAAAATTGGTACTGAAAATTAATAGCGTGGCATTGAAGTCGGTTCTTTTTTAGTTTTTTAAACGATCTTATTGATCATTAGCATCATTATGATACGTAATTTAAGAGGCCCGTTGGCGTAATAGATAGATTCCTTGACTTCTAAGCTAGATGTTGCCTGTTCGATTGCTAGCACGGGTGTTCGTCCACAGGTCGTATGAATATATTATTATTATGTTGACGTTCCGCCTGACTTGCGACCAAAAAGTAGTTTATCACCATCAATGAAAAAAAATATCGCCGTAACTTTATGGTGAACCGGCAAATAACAGCCCTTGAAAGTCAGAGTATTCTAGGCCTAGCGTGTTCACCATCTTCGATCACATCATCTCTTGCCACAGGTAAGAAGGTGATCTAACCCTAGCCTATATGATATAAAAAAGTTAAGGAGATCCTAAAGTTTAGAGTGAACGGGCGTAAGTCACTCTCCTAAGAATAATTAATCATAAATTAATTAATAGACTTATTCATTCATAATTATTTAACCAAAAACCAAAGCAAAATCAAAAGGACCGGTAGCACGTAGGTGCTACTTTAATTAATATTTGTAATGGCCACCTTTTCACCCTCCAACCTGAAAACCTATCTCTCTCTAGTCTGTATATATTTCCAAACTTCTGCGTTTAATAATAAGGTTAAAATTTGTGTAGAAGAGGTTAGCAGTTAAGAGGATAATTTGTAGTCCATTTTACTCGGAATTTGTGTTGGGACCAATGATTTCCAAATCTAGTTTGTTAGTTTAGGACTTAAGATATTGGACCAAAGTTCCCTGAAGTTTGTCTTAACGCGACATACTGTGTTTATCTTTGAACAAGACGGTTGGAAAAGTAAAGTTGCTAGGCATAAACATGTTTGGAACAACCTTGTTTTCAATTTACAAGGTTTGTGAAACTAATACATTGTTACTTTAACACTATTTTGTTATGTTACATATACAACATAAATGTTTTGCGTGCAGAATAGTTATGATATACTGATGTATTCTGATGAGCGATTTGACGCTTGATGCTTTTTGAATCTTTTTGGCTAACTAAACTAGTAACCATACCAGCTATTCCTGGGTAATTTTTTTGCAGAATCCTTACGTTGTTACAAGATTACAGATTTGCGTACTTTCGCATTTATAATACTAAAGTATGTATTTTTATCATCATCATTATCAGCCGGTGTCAGTCCACTGCTCGACGTAGGCCTCTCCCAAGATGCGCCACTGAGCCCGATCATCGGCTTTTCTTCATACTTTTTTTGTATTTTTATAAATTTACATAATAACTAATGGCATACTAATATAATATTCACTACCCGCAATAACCTGATTACTGAAATAAACGCCCTGCAAAATCTGTACGTAATAGATGTTTACCCACAAATATTTGTCGGGCTCCTAGACTAAACAATCTAAAGCTAGAAATAAAAAGGCTGGGTCGCAAAGCAATTTTTAGCATAACCAAAATAAATTCATACATTTTCCCCAACCCAGATTCCTCATTCATCTCTTTGTTAGCTAGCCTACAGGTACGAACTGTTTGGCCTAGATAGTAAACCGTAGCTGTAATATTAGGTCCCGTTGCCCGGGCGAAATGCTCTATCGATTTGTTGCTCCGACAGCCTGTAATCTGCACTTCCTAGTTTTCAATATGAATGGCTTTTACACATAACAGCGGATTTGATGGTTACTAGTTTAGTTACAACTGATAATTTACAAATATATTTATTCAACTCGGTAATTTAATCTTTTAATTTTATTCACTACTTGTGATGTTTGATAGGTCAATTTCAGCACAGATATCTAGGATTCCATCTGGTTTAGGCCTAGTTTTCAGACGGATATTAACTTGATTTATGCAAAAAAAATTAACACAAGTGAGTTCCTTTATTCATAAGCTCACAATATTTAATTACATAATGCTTACATATATATAATGAGTAAAAGAAGAGTCTAGACGAATTCTTGATGGTATTGTCTCGCGGCAATCTTTGATTGATCCTGGCGGCTCAAATCATTTTGGAATCGCATGAAGCAAGATTTGCCAAAAAAATCAAACGGCAAGCTACGAAGAAATATTATTATCTTCACAGCCTATTACTGTGTTTATTAGAACCTTTTATGGCTTCAAGTAGATTACGCTCATTGCTCACGTTACAGTGTTCAACTTTCCAGACAAGTATACTCTGCCAGATCGCATAATCACTTTTCAACAATTCAAATTTAGTAAGGCCTCTGACATATATCCAAGAAATACGCGGAATCCGGACAGACTGGTTTATGATATTGATATACGGCCAAAGACTGCTCTTTACCAAAAACAAAGTCATGCCATGTGTATCAAAGTATTTAATGCTCTACCGAAATACATGAAAACCTTGAGTACAAAGCTTTTCAAAAAAGAACTGCTGTGTTAGCTAAGGAGAAAAAACTTCTATGATATTAATGAATTATTTGTTAAAGTATAAGGATACATTTTATTGATAGTTTAATGGTATCATGTAATGCATATTTGTTATAATGAGGATTGATGATGATTTTGACATTTAATTTAATGATCAATGTATTTATAAAGTAATTCAATATATTTTTTGTGAATTTTACTTAAGTACCTAAAGTATATTTCATATGTCATTGTATTATGTCAAAATAGGCGGACTAACCAAAAATGTTTAACATCTCAATTGTACACTATTTTGAATGAAATAAATTATTCTATTCTATTCCAACTTATTGGCAACAAGCAAACCCCCTCGCACTTTCGACCGCGGAATATGGCCCATGCTACTCGCTGATAAATGATTAATTTAATGTAACTTTTGATAGGTGAACGAATTTTTAAATTTAGTTTATCTCCATTATTACTAAATATACAAAAAAAAACTTTTTTTTTTTAATTACAAGCACTTGCCTCGTTAGTATGAATGTAGGTAATATTGTATGGGTTAAATTTAACAGGCTATATAAATGAGAATCACTTCGTGACGTTCGTTTGAATTTAAATTTGATATACTTGCGTATCTGATAATGCAATAATATGGTACCATCGACCTGACCTGATGACCTAATGATAGAACAGGGCTGTAGGAAACGGAACTCTGTAATGACAAATGGTAGGACAGTAGAATTTGAACTAGTATGTATTCTTATACTTATAACTTTTATTACACTTGATAAAGACTTTACAAAAAATTGTGTTTAATAGTAGATTGTATAACAAGGGTGCAATATAGTACGTTTCTGCGAGGCTGCTATTTTGAATCCAGAACGAAGCGAACTACTTTAGAAGCCTGAGCGTAGCGTACTTTAGTAATTTAAAGTACGTCGGCCGAGAAACAATAATATTGCAGCCGAGTTTTACACTCTGCTTTTCATCCCATCTATTCGAAAAGTAATGGTTTGTTCCTCGATAAGTGCGCGCAAAATAGGCCTTTTCCGCCCTTATTTTTAATTTATAATATTAGCTTAGGCAAACAAAATCGAGGTTTGGTCTATCAAGTCAATAAGTATCATTGAAAGCATAAAGAAGTTATTCCTAGGTATATTCATCATCATATGTAGATAAAACATATCAGAAACTGCAAAGCAGCTTAATCACATGTCATTATGAATACGAAGGTCATACGCAATACGTCTCATCATTTCGCAAATAACAACTGACGGACTTATTTCGCCATCAGATAAACTTGATACGTAACCACAGAATAAATAGTAGTACCACAGGTAGTACTAGCTACGTAACGTAGTTCATTCAACCGTCCAGTTCTCCGGATGTAATAATTGCGTTACTCTATCCATACAAAATGCACGGACCGTTTGACCGGATGCCCGGCAAGCCAGCAATATTGATGTAAACGGCTTGACGTGTATTTTCTACCTGAAGCTGCAATCTGATCTGTTTATTTTTGAAATATTTACCAGATTTATTTTCCTGTACTCGAGTTGCGTTGAGAAGTTTGGTCAGCCGAAATTATGGAAAACGAAATTTAGGAATTCGTCAAATCAAGTCAAATTAAGACCAAACTACTTTATTATGGAGTGTGGACCTGTTGGCAGTAAACTAAACTGAGCAGATCTAGCAAAAAGAGTTTTTAAGCTATTGCATAGTTTCTATCGCGGGCCTTGAGCGTGGAGACCGAATCCAGAAATTCCGTAACGAAAATAATCTAACACCCCAAATAATTAAATAGCATTATCCAGTAACATTTCACTACTATTGATGAAACCAAAGACGACCTTATCTTTACTACGCTAAGGCTTAAAAAATGAGGTTCGTTAGATCGAACTGTCATGGACAGTTGTTTTTTGCAGTTGCACAGATTTTATCTTCTCGTTCCTTTTTCAAATATAAATTCCGAATTCTATTTTCAAACTATGTCAAGGGTGAACAAGTCCTCGAAACTTTACATAATTCCTCCTTGTTAAACACTCACTGTCTTCATACATGTAGCCGTGACACAGATAGGTGTATAGGTATTTATCATCTATGTACAACAGTGAACATTTGTACTCGTATAATTTGTGTACAAGGTGTTTTAAATATAATTAAACAAAGTGCATTTATTAATGAAGAAAGTCACGAAAAAAATAGTGAAAGAAAATGAGTGAGTACTCTATATACATTACATTTTATTATATCTACTATATACATTTTATTATTATTATCACAAATGCAGTATTATTTTTTGTTTTGTTAATTTATATATAATACTGCTATAAAGATAACCAAATTTTTTGTTATTAAAATGAGCGACATTAAAAGTAGCTCACTACTCATTTATTTATTTATAATAAAAAAAAAATAAAAAAATCAGCCGAAAAACATTCCTATTTCACGGCTGAAAATTAATTGGCAAAGTAGTGGTACTGCCCCAGGCGGACTAGCAGAAGTCCTACCACTACAATTATTAACCAAAGATTAACCGTAGATATTAATTGACGTCACTGACAGGTTCTATACTTTGTTTCAATAAAACACGTGTTTGGCCTTTGAGCGGACTGCAGCAAACACCAACCTTTTATAATGGATCTGCTTTTTTATTTTTTTAATAATTATAATTTTTAATTTGACACTTTTTTATATGAGCTTATATTTCCTGTTTATGCCAAAATACTGAATAGAAAAAAAAATTAGGGAAAGTCTATGCGTTCGTCTCAAAAATAAAATCGCTCAAGTGTGAGTTGGACTCGCGCACCGAGAGTACCGTACAACTACCGTACCTTGTCAAACTAGGTTAAAGGACAACTTAACTTTGCAGTTCGATCCCTACACCGATGCTTAGATACGAATAATGCAGCACTCGCAAATAATAAGTTTGTTTTAGTAAATTAAAATCTTTTTAATTAAAATACATATTTAGGGTTTCCAGATTTTTTTGATCTTTTCATTCCACATTCCACAGCCTAATGAGACCCATCCACTCATCGACGTCATAGCAATAATTTATATAACGTCGATGTATTCACTAGTCCGACAGCTCAAAACAAGCCGAAAGGTTTTCGCCACTGATTGATGCAATGGAAAGCGATACTATCTTAGTTTTTCGGCGCTAACAAAATAAAATAAAATAATATATAATATAAAATACGAGAAGCTATGTATGAGATTCTCTTGCGATTTGAAACAGAGTATACCTTTTTTAGGTACACCAGTTAGTTACTTAAAGTAGTTACTTAAACATTACAGCATTTACAGCCGATAAATTAGATTATTTCTCGGCTGTAATGTTTAAGTAACCTTTTTACGGTACTTAAACGAAATGTGTAAGTCGCAATTACGCGTTCGAATCTCATCGGGCGGAAATTCATGTTTTTTTTTTAAATATCTTATAGGCTAGCGTTTGACCACTTTCTCACCTATTGGTAAGTGTTGATACGGTTGAAGATGGTAAGGACGCTAGGCCTAGAATGGGAACTGGCTCTCAAGGATAGCTGCCGGAACACATTAGATGTTTGGCGACAGATTTTTCTAACTTGAGGGTGGTTGCAGGCCAGGCGGACACTATAAATTTTCGATCGAAAAATCCATCAGTGTACGGCGAGAATTGAACTCGGTACCTCTGGCATCAAAGCCGACCGTTCTCCCGATTACGCCACCTGGCCCTCGATGTGTGCGTATTTTTTAGACTACTTATACTACGTAGTCGTTCCGAGCTAAACCGCACTTCGCCAGCATTATTTACATAAATCGTTTAACTTGATAAGCTTCAAAAAATACCATTCCAATTATTTCTAAAATTTCCAAAGGATAGCCGTTCGTGACGTGTTATAATATAACAATGCATAATTTAATTTCGCGCAAGAGGTATTTTGTATTACAAAACAAAAAAATAAAGTCCGCAAATGTTCAAATTTTTAATTATAATTAAAAAGTCAATTAACAAAATTAACGGTGACATTGCTCTGAAAATATTTCAAAACATAATCTAATTTTAGTTTGAAGTTAAACGACTTGTATTAAGCTTTACGTTGATGAATTCGCCTTAATATCAAAGTTTACAAAATATTATTAACTTTAACTATGACGCATAACTTTGATGACTTAAAAGGCTTTCTCGTATCTTATAAATTATGAGGCGGCCAGGTAAATGGAAAATGCTTTGAGTGATAGTTATAATTTATTAACCGTTAGTATTATTTATTTTAACATTATGAGCAAGCTAAAGCAGTGTATTCAACTATAGCTAATAGTATGCCACATACATACAGCTTTATGTCTCGATCGAGGGTGACAAGCGCTGTGCAGAGACATGCGAAATTCTGGCTATTCTGGCTATCCAGAACCTGTAATAGTAGGCTTACCATCAGGCGAGCGTCGTGCTTGTCCTGTTAACGTATATCACAAAAAAACAAAAAAAAAGTTTTTTTTTTCCATTTCCCATGTTTTTTTATACCACGTTCGGACCTGTATTCACTTTTTTTTACTTATTAGACTTACAAACATAAACGTTATGGATTTTAAACTGTCGCACAAAAATCTTAAGATTGCTTGAATTTTGTTCTTATTATACTATATGTATATTTATTAAAATAATCTCTTAATTAGTACCTACTTTCATTAAACCAGAGAAGTTAGATACAAATTACACTAGAACTAATTTTACAAACTTCGCTATGACGTCACTGTGTAGATTAGAATCCAGATAATTAAAGGGACCAAATTGAAGGACCAAGGAGAGGTCAAAGTTTAGATAAGTTTCTTGTTTGAGTGAAACGGCTTATAGCAACTAGTTTAAGCTGAGTATAAGAACAGACGCGTTATAAAATTAAAATTATTTTATTTTATTACTGCAACGACTACTAACTGAAATTTACATCATATTATGGCAAAAGGCTTGTCTGCAAAATGCATATTTCCATGTTTAGATACCACAGTCAAAAGGGAACTCATATAGATTCGCCCTGTCCACACGTTCGGTCCGTCTGTTTAGCTCAGTCAGAGTCAATTGGTATTAAAAACTTGTAATTTGGCATGGATACATATGTGTATATCAATCACACCGACCAAGCGGTAAAACAAACTCTTGAAGAAATACGGTTACCTCCACAGGCGCATGAAAATGTTTTCGCTAATCTATCCCATGGTGTGGGGGTGTTATATTTAAAAATAATAAATTATCGAATTGTAAATAAGTAGCAATTTTGCGCCCAAAAGGGTATAAATAAGAGGATCTAATAATATATGTATTTTATTACCCTTGTTACCTTATGTTAATTCCAAATAATTTGTGTGTGAGATCATTTTTCGATTCATGGGGATTCGTTTGCAAATTAAATAAAATTAAGCCTTAAATTACTATATTTATTTGAGTTTTGCTTTTTTAAACTATGAATATTACCTAAATTACTTGTAACTATGATGCATCTTACTCGTACCTAAATATCTGAAACCTTTATTACAAAATTACAAACTTATAAAAGCATTTCTTCTGTTTTAAACATAATATCAAAGACTCTCAAATCTCAACAGACAATATTTTACTGAATTATTTTTAAAAGTACCAAAACTGATCGAAAAAATTTTATTTCAAAAGACGATACCCTTAAGACTAGACAAAATATACGAGAATAAAATATACGAGAGTTTGGTGCTCTATAAATCTTTGGCTTTCACAAACTGGGTAAATGTGAAATCTCAAAGTTCTACAACATTAAAACAAAGGAAACACTCTAGATTTTCAGTGACCAGGTAAATAAGCTTAGGATATTCTGTCAACGTGCATTCTCGAACACGGCGGAAGGTAGCTTAATGTCTGCGTCGAATTTTATCCTCAAAGGGTACAGTCCTTTATTCAATGACATCTGAAATTTACTTTTTTTTTTTTGGTGGAAACTTACCCTTAAATCCTTCAATAGGCCTATAAAGTTTGACAGCATACTAACTTTTTACTTAGTTAATAATGTGATGTTATAAGTACTCTTTTGATAATATTACGGTAAGTAATCACAACTCTCCGTTACTGAAAAAAAAAATTACTTATTATTATTTAATTACTTTTAATTATTAAAAACTAACCAATACTTTACAATAATAGTAAAAAATATCTTTAAACTTTACAGTTTAAAATGTGCAATATTTTTATTATTGGCATGTTTCGGCACTGCATTAGGCGCAAGATCACAGACTATAAATTAAATTCGAAACTATTATATTTGAATACAAAGGTAATTAGCCCGATAAAAGTTCTTCTAGTCATAACATTAGTCCCCATTAACATAACAAAAATATATATAACATATAATATCGTTTAAAAACTAAAAAACAACCGACTTCAATGCCGCGCTATTCATTTTCAGTACCAATTTTGAGATGTTTATCTCAATATCTCTGGAGATACTTATCATACCTCAAAAAAATTACCATGATACCACACTTGAGATATCTGCTTTCGAACAAAAAAAGAATAATCGAAATCGGTTCATAAACGACGAAGTTATCCGCGAACAAACATAAAAAAAAAAAAAAAAAAAAAATATATACGGTCGAATTGAGAAACCTCCTCCTTTTTTGAAGTCGGTTAAAAATCACTAAATCTGAATATATATAAAAGAATAGAATTCTATTATCTGACAAATGTTATTACAAAATAAGTTACTTCCTGACGGATAAATTATGATTGTTTTTTAGTTATAGGTATGATTTGAAAAATAATATTTGTTTGTGACGTAATAATACATTAATATTAATAATTGTAAATTGACATGCTGGTTCAAATGTTTTTTGTTTAAGTAATATGTTTTTTCTAAGTTAAAACTTCTTTAGCGGCGTTGTGAACGTTTTGGAATGGGTAATAAAAGTAAACTCGCGTCAGGACACGTGGACCTGACCGATAACTCGTAAGACGGAGGGAGAGTAGAAACATTTTTTGAGATGGGTAAAAAATGTTGAACTCGCGCCAGGACACGTGATTTGATCGAAAATTCGTAAGACGGAGGGAGAGTAGACTAAATGCACAACGTTAATGTTAAAGTTTTCACTTCTGCCGGCACTCCCGGAGTGCAACCCGTTGTTTTATTTTATTATTATATGCACGGAAATATAAATATACCTTATTATTCATATTTCTGTGATTATATGTAATCTCTCGGGTCGCGCCTATACGCCTGGACCTTTGGAAAGCATTGACGGAGCCGAAGCCAACGTCAAGAGGCCCTTTACAATATATTACTTAATTATAAATTATTGTACATGGATTTACGTATTTACGTCAAAAGATTATTATTATTATTCGTTTATTCAAATTTTCATCGCGGGTCTTACACGCCCGGCCTTTTGGAGGGCATTGATGTAGCCGAAGCCAACATCAAGAGGCCCATTACAATTTTAACATAGGTATCAGAAACTATATTATAAAAAGAAGGTACATTATATAATATAATATTATGAGACTATTGGGTGAGCTGATTAATTTCGGATTACTGGTCTATGGGATGAGGTACTGCACCCGCCAATTATGCCTCATTACAAGATATTTAGGCGGGTGGTGACTTGCCAACCACTGAATGGGCCCCCAATAAAGGCGGGCCGTTATATTGGCGCTGAGGGGCAACATAGGCGTGGATAGCTAAGGGTGTTGAGAGGTGTGCTGCACTTTCACTAAACGCTACTAGCGGCTTTATGCCTTTAACACTTCCACCCTGGAGCTTAGGTCTTAGCTCTTGCGATTCCCACCACCGGCTGGCCGTTCAAGGCAAGCCGGGGTCAGAGGGTCTCATTTAGCCCTCACGGGATAGAGGTACTCGGTGTCGCCACTCACCGTCGGCTCGCCACAAAGCCGCCCCTGCGCGTATTATTTATTTTTATTAGATAATTAAATTTAATATATGCGTTTAAGGTTATTGGTATAAAAGAAATGTATTATTATATGTTAAATTCGTTGTTAAACTAAAATTTGTACGCCTATGTGGCTCAAGCATGTATGTTTCTCAAATATTTTTTTACCGACTTCAAAAAAAGGAGGTTTCTCAATTCGACCGTTTTTTTTTTTTAAATATTTGTTCGCTGATAACTTCGTCGTTTATGAACCGATTTTGATTATTCTTTTTTTGTTCGAAAGAAGATGTTCCAAGTGTGGTACCATGGTAATTTTATCGAGGTGTGATACGTATCTCCAGAGATATTGAGATAAACATCTCAAAATTGGTACTGAAAATGAATAGCGCGGCATTGAAGTCGGTTCTTTTTTAGTTTTTAAACGATATTATTGTCTACTCAATTGCATGCATAATCTAAATTTTTTGTGCATACTCATGTAAAAATAAACGTTCTTTATCTTTATAAAACAACTATATTTTAGGGTTCCGTATCTCAAAAGGTAAAAAAAGGAACCTCTATAAGATCACTTTCTTGTCCGTCCGTCTGTCTGTCTGTCCGTGTGTCACCACCGATTTTCTTAGGAACGGGTGGACCTAGCAAGTTGAAATGTATACCAGATACTGAGGTCTATAGTCCCTATTAGGTGTAAAAATCAAGGTCCTGAGTCAATACGATAAAAAGATATGGGCAAATTTAGATTTTCGCGAAAACTTGTAAGTACCAAAATTTACCTTAATTATCAACATTTTTTATTTTTCGGATTTTTTCCTTTATTTGTGCTGTAAGACCTTGCTTTTAACCGAAATTGACAATTCTAGATCAACCGGAAGTACCCTATAGGTTTTGGGTCGAAAACCTATAGGATACTTCCTGTTGACCTAGAATCATGAAATTTGGCAAGAAGCACAAATATAGAAAAAACAGGTGATTTTTAAGGGGGGATTTTAATTTTAATTAATGGCGGAATTTTTTTAGCGTTGAATTTTAATTTTATACATACATAGTTTACGCCAAGTAAGATAGGCCTCTAAGTAATATCGAAGCGCTCATACAATTTAGAGTTCTAACTTAATTAGTCCTACTCGACTTCGCCGGTTTTTATTTATTTAATATATGTTAGGCTAGACCACTATCTCGCCTTGTGCTAAGCGATGATGTGGTCGAAGATGGTGAACACGCTAGGTCTAGAATGGTTTGACTCGCCGGAAAACCGTAACTGTAAGGTTATGGTGGCAGATTTTCTCCTTGATGGTGGATATGCTACTTTTTGGTAGCAAGTCAGGTGGATCTTCCATATAATGCTTCTGCCACCTCTGGAAACTTTACATGCAATAGAGCTTCGAAAATTATCGGCTTAACATGAATTCTCTCAACCGGATACAATAGTTTGAAAAACCATCCCAAAACTCCATTACGGTTCAACAAAAGACCACCCCGTATAAAGCAAACTCGTTTTAGGTGACTATCGATAACCCTAATCCCTACATTACGGGGAATTTGTGTACTAATAAATTTAAGGGGATTATATGGGTCTCGCAGACCCTTTGGTATCGACACGTTCTTAGTGTCAGCGATTTTGTGCCATTTTTCGTAATAGCTAGTCTAATGTAAAAAACGTATTAAAATAATGTGTCCTAAAGATGATATCAATATTATTACTAATTGTGTTAGTATTAGGGTTTCTGAATTTTTGACAAAATGTATATCCTGAACTGAGAATTCTGTACCATAATTTCCCGGGAATTCACGTGTAGTCAATAAATTATTTAACTATGAAACAGCACCCATAAAATAGTTTTTTATTATTTTTTGCATGGCTACAAAATGGTTTTTATAATATCACGAGGATCGTCAAATTACCCGGGCATTCTTGCTTCGAGAAATTTCGTCCATAAATTTTAGTGAGTATAATAAGTCTATACAGATAATTCCTTAATACGACGTACGTGTAAGTTGTAATATAAGGTCATGGACACAACGCAGCGTCCTGCGTGCGCGACCTAGGCGGCGATGAGATAGCGCAGTAGTATCTGTACCGACTGGTTCACACCAAACGCGATCAGCAAACAATTAAAAAGTATGGAGATCGCGCCCGCAGATCGTAGGACGCCGCGGTGTGGCCGTACCTTTAGCCTTTCAACAAATCACGCTTCATAGAACTTTCTACCCAAGCATTCTTACTTTTACTATACATTTTAAACACCTAAACAATGACTAGAAAACTATTTATATTCTACTAACATCCACATTACTTCAAGGCTCTACAGAGTAAAGTAAAAAAGCCATGAGCGGAAAGCTTCCTGCCTTTCCTTGATGCAAATTAGCTCTACTGCGTGAAATAAATAAGTTTTAGTATCGTATATCTACAGTGGAAGATGGAACGTCTCAATGTTACATTCTCGGTTCCAGGCTAAATTTAAATCTGAAAAGGGTCGAGCAACTTACAGCAAATTACAGACTAGCTACGGTTGGCTCACCTTTAATGAAAATTATAAATTGCGAAGTAGAATCATCCTTGTATGTAGACAAATTAGGATCATGTCATCGAAAATCTATTAACGTTTTTGTACTATAAGTAGAAATAAATGTTTGTTTCATCATTGTGACAAGGTTGGTAGTTGTAAGCGTATTTTTGTTCTTAACTGTAGAAGACCAGTGTTTTCTCCTTTGCGGTGAAGCTCATTGTTGTATTAAGCTGCGGTGGAAAGTTCTCGACCGTGTCGGTGAATTTAAGTGGATTATTTCTAAGTTAACGTCGGTTGAGTCTTCAAGTGATTATGGTATTTTGTTTTGGTTTTGCGGCTTTGTGAGGTAGTTTGATTTTGTTAGTCTCATGAGTTATAATGCTGGAAAGATAATACTTATTTATTCGATACATGGGTAAGTCTAAGATCTTTAGTTCTTCATATGGTATCTTACTATTTATATAGTCGCTTCGATTTTTTTCACCATAACATGTCAATTATATACTTACATATAAAAAATAATTGGATATCTGACATCAATTAACTTACGTTAGAAAAGGATGGAAGTTTTCTATTTTTACCCACGACGGAACGGAGACGGTATTTGCGTTTGGGATGAGAGGAGTGTTGTGTGTGCAAATCCATGTTGCCATTTTTCTCCAAAACTACTAGTCCGATTTTAATGCAATTTACAATTATGGGTTTGGGTTTGATTGGTGCATGTTCTTAGATAGGTGTTACGATGTCAACTCACCAGGAGGCGCTGCAGCAAACATTGTCTGTACAAATACATGTTGCCATTTTTCTCCAAAAAGACTAGTCCGATTTTGATGCAGTTTTCAGTTACAGGTTCGGATTTGATTGGTGCATGTTCTTAGATAGGTGTTACGGTGATAACTCACCAGGGGGCGCTGCAGCAAACATTGTGCAAATTCATGTTGCCATTTTTCTCCAAAACTACTAGTTCGATTTTGTCTTTAAACGGTTCGTTAGGTTCTTAGATGTTAGAAAGTTAACGTTAAACTTTCTAAAGGATGCTCTCGTGGGTGTTTTATTCAAAATTTTAATTTTGTTACTCGTATTATATTTTTCATGATATAAGGTAACAGGACAAGCAAGACGCTCGCCTGATGGTAAGCAATCTACCTACCTACCTAATACGTCTACCTATTACATTACCTATACCAGTATACTTAGTATGAGTTTTCATCGTAAACGCTTTTGACTTATTCTGGCTCCCTGATTGGTCTAAATTTAGTAAATTGTAGTAACCACTGCTTGTTTGTTTGCTTGTATTGGATTGATTGTAGTGCTGTACTATTTTTCATCCAAAATTTGTTCGATATACGATATCGAGTTTGGTATGAAAGACTAAGACTAAGGGATACAGAAAAAGTTAAAAACAAATTATAAATAAAAAATATTTTTAAAAACAAGCTTTTATCTGGGACAATGAACTAAAATGTTAAAAATAAATTCTAGTAAGTATTTGGCGTGTAGGTACTTACCTATATTTTTAAAAGCTTGAGTCGCTAAATATCATCTAGGTGTAAAGTTCTCTTCAAGACGAATCAATCGAGACCAAACTCGGTAAAGTTACGTTGATTTATCACAGAGATGCTGTGGCCACCTTCCAGCTTCATCATCAGACCCTAGATATCATCTAGGTGAAAAGTTCTCTTCAAGACGAATCAATTGAGCCCAAACTCGGTAGGGTTATGTTGATTTATCACAGAGATGCCGTGGCCACCTTCCATCCATCCTATATATATATATTTATATACTATATACTATATATAAATATATATATATATATATATTCCAGCCATCTTCATCATCAGACCCTAGATATCATCTAGGTGAAAAGTTCTCTTCAACGAGAATCAATCGAGCCCAAATTCGGTCCGGTTATTTTGATTTATCACAGAGATGCCGTGGCCACCTTGCAGCTTCATCATCAGACCCTGGATATCATTTAGGCGTAAAGTTCTCTTCAAGACAAATCAATCGAGCCCAAATTCGGTGGGGTTATGTTGTTTTATCACAGAGATACCGTGGCCACCTTCCGTCTCCATCATCAGACCAGCTCCATGGTACCATATCATTGTATTGTCACCAAAGATACATAAGTACACCAAATTTGAGTCTAATCGGACATCGGGAAGTGGGTCTAATTTAGCTTCCAAGATTCCACCCGAACATACATAGTTACATACATACATACATTGCAAGTTAAATAAAAGCTTGTAAAAATCAAAGGTCTCCAATATGAACAAAATGTACTTGTTATCAACTCTTGCGCAACGAGAGAAATGCCTCACGTGTTTAATTGAAAGGAGCATGTGACGTAATCTTAGAACCAATTAATCCGGGACCCATTGGCGTGGTTCAATTGTTCGTTATCGAGGCAAGGCTACTGCAGCCGCGACATTGATGGATGTCGGCCTGATGAATTGCCTGTGGGCTTATCCGTGGAACGGTTTAATAACTCGGTTTAGTAACTATATCGAAACGATAGTAAAACGGTTTCAAATTTTTTAATCCGAATTACAAACAAATGTCCAATTTGCTATAATAGATATTTTATCATCAGAGATGACTTTTAGATGAAAGAAGAATACATAGTATGATAAAATAGAATATTAATTGAGTATGTAAGTATGTATATTATTCCGATCCAATAAGGTTGATGCAGATTAGATTTATCTATCTTTTTTCTCTTTGTTGAATAGGTAAAACTTACAAAAAAATAGTAAGAAATGTTCACTAACAGCGGCTAATATTAATAATACCTTATAAAAAATAACCTTCTTGGTTATATTTCCAAATCATAATTCATGTTGTGTTATAGCAGTGGCTTTTGTAAATATTTTTAGACTGATATTATATAAGTCTTCAATACGCTAATTCAATGTGCGAAGGTTTGAAGTTCATGAGTGAGAAGAAAATAATATTTTCGTCTTTTTCTCGGTCATTCGAATAGGCCCACTAAAGAACGTCCAATAAATCCGCTGTGATCGAAGATGAACTCGCGCTTATCGCGGAAACGTCGAGTCGAGATTGTAGAGATTGATGCGATAGCACTTTTAGTTCAAGGGAGTTTTTATTTTACACTTTCACGGTCTTACAAAAATATGGTTTCATTTGAGACACAGTCGTATAACGCTTCTACTTTTGTCTTCATCTTTCTGTGACATCATTTGGGGTCTCGATTCGGGGTTGTCATGTCTAAAGGTACGGCCACACCGCGGCGTCCTGCGATCTGCGGGCGCGATCTCAGTACTTTTTTTCAATTGTTTTCTGATCGCGTTTGGTGTGAACCAGTAGGTACAAATACTACTGCGCTATCTGATCGCCGCCTAGATCGCGCACCTAGATCGCGCACGCAGGTCACTGTGGTGTGTACCTTAACTAAACATCCTATACCTGATACCTGGGTGACAACTGCTGGTAAGCATGGGTCGTGGCTCAAATCAACCACTGAACAATGTAGCGACGTGCAAAATTCTGGCTTTTCAAAATGTATCTGCCGCTGTATCTGTAATAGGTAGACGTTATCGCTTGCCATCAGGCGAGTGTCGCGCTTGTCCCGTTATCTTATGGTATACAAATAATAATGTCTTGCGTATACAACTTGCTATGCTCCTTTGCTACGACTGTACGAGTGTAATGAGAGCAATTTTTGGTGCTGTTCCATATATTGTGCGGAGTATTTAGCATGCGGTTTGCTTTTACGGTGGTCGAACTTTTGGTAAGGTTCTTGTCTCCTATTATTTCAAATTCGTACACGCTTTATTTGACTAATCTCCTCCATTCTAGACGTGTAGCAAACGAGGATCTCTAAATGCGATCGCTTTATTTAAATGTCAATTTCTTTAGTGACAGTGGTCAAGTGCTATTCTGTCAGTTAAATAACCTTTTGGGCCGATTTCTCATTCCTCAGTTACACGATCAGATAGGGTTTATACCAATGATAGCATATTTTCGCATTTTTCAATAGACAGATAGAGGTAATCCAGGTAACAAATTCCTTACCAGAGGAGTTAATTTATCTGGCTCTTTGTGCCTCAGATAGCTGACTATTCTGTGGTATAAATTAAGTTTGTGACAAGTTTTGACGTCAAGTCTTGACGTTATGTCATTTTTTTTTTATTTCATTACGGCTACACTCAATTGGCCAGAAACTGGCTAAATACACTAATTGTGCGGAGCCATAATAAAACAAAAAAAATATTTAAAAAATCGTGCTTAGCAGAATTAAAAATCAAATTTAGAATCTCCTTGAGTTAAAATTTCAAATGGTTGTAAATCTTCGCTCTCGCTCTGACATCAATAGCACTGCGTAAGATTATCTCTTTCCCACACTATTGGCGTGAAGATAGCTACAAAAAGACTACATATATCTAACTGACTGATAAAAGCACATTGACAAATCGAAAGTTTTATAGGGTAGTTTATATGGGCAGATAAATATATTGCATTGGTAACTATCTGACCGTTCTTCTAAGAATTGAAAAATCGGCCCAAATCAATAAAATTTATAGGATGTATATAGTATACCTACATTTTCCGATTGCGATATTGATGGTTACAAACAGTACAAAAACAATTTCGTTGCCAAAAGAAAATATTGTATACAGACGTTTTCTAAAATAAAAGACACTTATAAATGAATACAAACAGAAAGTAATTAATTAGCCTAGTGACATTTACAAAATACAAATCGTTCTTTAAGAGATAAACAATGTTATTTCTATTATTGTCTTTATATCTTACTTAAACACCTAGAAAGAAAGAGATTTCCATTGAAATGAATACTTAAGTTTTCAATTCTTAAACGAGCTTTGTTTAAATGTTTGTAAATTCTGGTATCGTAAGTTTAGTTTTTAAATGTATTGAAGAGTTAAATTTTTAAAACTTTCAGGAACAAAACTAATTTGAGCATCAATCGCTTATGTTATAATTAATATAGCTTAAAAACTAAAACAACCGACTTCAATGCCCCGCGAGTCAATTTCAGTAGCAAGTTTGAGTCGTTTATCATCATATCTCTGTAGATACTTATCAGATCTCGATGAAATTACAATGGAACCACCTCGGAAACGTACCCTACCGATTACAAAAATAATCATTAGAATCGGTTCGCAATTGACGGAGTAACAGCGTAACATACACACAAAAAAACATACAGACGAATTGAGAACCTCCTTCTTTTTGGAAGTCAGTTGAAAGCTTAGTGAAATTAAGTAGAACCGTCATAAATCGGTGCGTATAGTAATCTCATAATTAGGTAGGATAGTTTAAAAACTAAAAGAACCGATTTCCATGCCCCGCGAGTCAATCTCAGTAGCAAGTTTGAGAGGTTTATCGTCATATCACCGCTACCATCTCGGAAACCTACTCTACCGATTAAAAAAAGAACCATTCAATCGGTTCACAACTACCGGAGTAATAGCGTAACATACATACATACATACAAATAAGATCGTTTAAAAAACTAAAAAGAATCCGACTTCAATGCCGCGCTATTAATTTTCAGTACCAATTTTGAGGTGTTTATCTCCATATCTCTGGAGATACTTATCAAACCTCGATAAAATTAACATGGTACCACACTTGGGATATATTCTTTTCAACAAAAAAATAATAATCAAAATCGGTTCATAAACGACGAAGTTATCCGCGAACAAACATAAAAAAAAAACATATATACGGTCGAATTGAGAAACCGCCTCCTTTTTTAAAGTCGTTTAAAAACACATACAGAAGTATCGAGAACCTCCTTTTTTTTGGAAGTCGGTTGAAAATGCTGGCTGTATTGCGTCATCATCATCATTATCAGATAATTTCCGTCCAGTGCTAGACAGGCCAGGCAGTGCAGGCCTCGCTGAAGAGAGCTCGATCGTCAGCTATTCATTTACCACCGGAATCGGATGACAATGAAATGTTATGGTACCATCGAGTTGGTCTGATGATGGAGCCGGATGGTGGCCAATGGAACTCCTAAACTGCACTGTCACAAAACGTTAATTTGCAAATTAAAACACTACGGCGTTAACGGAAAAGCACTTGATCTGGTCTCATCCTACCTCTGTAATAGAATACAGATGGTTGAGGTCAATGGCATCAGGTCATCTGGATCCCTCATAAAAATGGGAGTTCCGCAGGGATCGATCTTAGGACCATTTTTATTTCTAGTTTATATTAATGACTTGCCGTCTTTCGTGCAAAACTTTTGTGACATTGTTTTGTTCGCGGATGATACATCCTTAATATTCAAAATAGATAGGATTGCGCCTAAATTTGACGATGTTAACAAATCAATCACACAGGTTTTGAATTGGTTTACAACCAATAACTTATTACTGAACGCCAAAAAAACTAAATGTATTAAATTCTCGCTGCCAAATGTAAGAAAGGGTGTCATTAATAGCAGGATATTAATAAACGATGTACTACTAGAATTTGTTTAATCCGCTACATTCTTGGGAATCACCCTGGATTCAAAGCTACAATGGGGTTCTCAAATATCGGCTCTAGCAGGTAGATTGAGCTCCGCTGCATACGCAGTACGTAAAATTAGAAACTTGACTGACGAATCCACTGCTAGATTGGTTTACTTTAGCTACTCCCACAGTATAATGTCCTATGGCATTTTATTGTGGGGGAAAGCCGCCGAAATCCAATCTATATTTGTTTTAAAAAAAAGAGCTATTCGATCTATATATACCATGAAGTCGCGAGACTCACTTCGTGAAAAATTTAAGGAGATTAAAATTCTCACAGTGGCATGTCAATATATATATGAAAATATTATGTATGTACGCAAAAATTTGAATGATTATGATAAGAGGTCCGATGTTCAGGACATAAATGAGTACACAAGTGTTTTAGGTTTTTTCGAAATTCCACTCCTAAAGGTAGCATTCTACTACTTCATAGCTACCTACGAATCTACGCGACACGAGTCGTGCGACCCATACGAAACTCAGTATGCTTGCAGAAAACATGGCCATTTTGCATCTGTCGCGCCACGGCACTGCCTTGTGAGCGACCGAGTCGCACGACGCAAGTCGCCGGCAGGCCACGCCCACACGTCGCGCGACTCGGTCGCTTGCATCCGTCAGCACTTCCTATTAATTCATATAAAGCAGTGGGTCGCGGTCGCCGGTCGCGGTCTCGAGTCGCGGTCTCGCGTCGCGGTCGTCTTGATCCGAATGCGAATGTAACAAAGTCTGTAAATCAATATTATTTTGGATTGCGCTGAAATTTGGCATACAGGTGGTTATTATGACGTTAGTATCAGCTAAGAAAGGATTTTCTAAAATTCACCCCGTGAAGGGATGAAACGGGATTTCAAAGTTTGTATGGAAAAACAAGATTACATAGTATTTTCTATTCGAAACTTCAAACAAGTGCTCCAGTAAAAAATAAGTAAATACGTGTTTCATGTTTTTTCGAAATTCCACCCCTCAGAGGGTAAAATGGGGTAACAAAGTGTGAAAATCAATATTGTTTCGGATTCCGCTGAAATTTGGCATCCAGATAGTTATTACGACGTTAGTTTCCTCTGAGAAAGGATTTTCCAAAATTCACCCCTGAAGGGGATGAAACGGGGGTTCAAAGTTTGTATGGAAAAACAATATTAGATAGTCTTTTATATTCGAAATTTAACACATGTATTTAAGTAAGTAAATATGTGTTTCAGGCTTTTTCGAAATTCCACCCCTAAAAGGGTGAAGTGGGGTAACAAAGTCTGAAATCAATAATGTTTCGGATTGCGCTGTAATTTGGCATGCAGATAGTTATTTTGACTTAGGTATCCGCTAAGAAAGAATTTTTCATATTACATTCTTTAAGGGGATGAAGCGGCGGTTCAAAGTTTGGATAGTCGTTTTATTCGACATTTCACACAAGTACTTCTGTAAATAAATAAGTAAATACGAGTTTCAGACTTTTTCAAAATGCCACCCTAAGAGGATAAACTGGGGTAACAAAGTCAAAAAATCAATATTGTTTCTGATTGCGCTGAAATTCAGAATGCAGATAGTTATTATGACGTAGGTATCCGCTCAGAAATCATTTTCTGAAAATTCCTCCCGGATACGGAACGGGGATTCAAAGTTTGTATGGCGAAACAAGATGGAATAAAGTACGTGTTGTAGGATTTTTTGAAATGGGGTAGGTAACAAAGTCTGTAAATTTAGGTTTTTAGGGTTTTATAAATATGAATCCTGAATTGCCTTAGTCACGCAATAACATGAAAACGGGTGAATCGATTTGGCTAATTCTTATTTGATGTGTTTAATGATAGAATCGTTTTTACAAAAGAAAAGTTTTAAGTAAATAAAAGAAGGTTGTAACGCGGGCGAAGCCGCGGGACACTTCTAGTTTTAAATAAAATTCTGCTTGCAAGCTCTTCATAAGTAGGCATTGTTCTTTAGTCAAAGATCGACAAGCCTTTTAGAAATCGAAAACATATTTGTCCAGGCTAAAATTTTCGTATTAACAATGTCGTACAAGAATCCCCACCAGTGGGGCAAAGCCATCGGGGATAGTGGGAATTCACCATAAATATTTCCTTATCTATCGCTTCATACAATTTAATATCTCTTACTACATCACAAAGGCATAATTCTGAATTAAGACACATTGCTGTTAATACTTCCAGTAATAGGCTTTATTAATTTAATTGAACATATACGAGCTTTATGTCTATAGAAATACACGTATAGTATATAATTCAATACAGGTTTCAAAGGTAAGCTCATAAATAAGGCAACAGCAATCCAATTAGCTTTACAATTTACCACATACGAGTATATAACATCTTCTATCCGTGTTATATTCACAAGAATATTCATCTCATTTCCCTTGGGTATATTAAAGAAAATTATTTTCCATTTCGACTCTCCTTACACTTGGGAGAGCTAACAATCTACATAAATTAGGAAACTCTTCACCTCATAAACTGAAATTCGGATAACGTCAAGTGAGAATTTATTAAAAAATCCAGAATTAGATGAAATCTCGTTTGTTTGATGGATTCTAATAAATCGATATCTCTTAGTAAAATTGATGTTGTTTAATGACGTCATTACATATGTTTGAAGCGTTTGATCCTTATTAATATTCAATGTCAAGTTTTCACTTAGGATAGATTTTACCAACTATTTAACTGACAATTTTAACTTAAACTGCATACTTTAGTAAATCGTATAGCGTTTTGAGCCCCAATTCTCGTAGTTAGAGAGTTATCAGTTATTACTCTGTCTAAAAGTTATTAGTTAAACTTCGTTATCAGACAGAGATCTTCAGGAGACAGAGAATAAGGATGAGTGACTGTTAAAAGATTGCTAGGACGTCGATGGTTAAACGGTATTTAAGTTTTTTTAGTAGGCAGGTATTTATGGTTCTTAATACATACGACTTTACATTTCAGTCCGAGTCAAGCATTTAATGTTTTTTTGAGCAACTTACTTGAGAACTGTCACAAGGAAACATTTTTCATACTACACTCAAAATAACAAATACCATAACCACCCACAGGATAGGTAAGTCTGCGATATCATATCAAGCGTATCTTATTATTATTATGCTTGCTCGTTCAATATCATTTTGATTGACATATCTTGTTACGTCGTACGTCAGAAAAATACCCCTTTCATCACACAAACGTATTGAACATAAATATCAATCGTATGAATGTATTGATGTATTTACCGGGATAGATATATTATTATAATGTTTAGGTTTGACAAAGGGGGTACCTTCAGGTGTGGCATAACTTTTTCATGTGATCTAGATATTGTTTAGCCAGTGTAGGTACTTAAAAAGAGGGCCATGTTATTTGAGTGAAAATGTGTATCTATGTCACAACCTTAACAACGACCTAAGATCGATTGTAAAGACGCTAGGCTCGTTTTTACCGACTTCAAAAAGGTTTTCAGTTCGTCTATATGTATTTTATTATTGTTCTTATGTACTTCACCGATTTATCGGTCAATTTGTAAAGATGAGATGGGATCTTACATAGAGATACGGTGATAAACACCTCAAACTTGCTACTGAAATTACTGTTTTTTTTTATCTAGCCTTCTTAGCTACTTATTATATATATTTTAAAACGCATACAATAAAATCCTTGAGTAAATTAATAGCTATATGTATCTTGCTTTGTTCTCTTTCTAAACTTTTTACCTGAACTTTTTAATAACTTATTTCATAACGATCGAAACAAATATTAATTCTTTACAAATTCAAAATAGCCAGCGACCTTTAAAAGTATCTTCTAGCGCCAAATCTTTGTATTTATAGCCTTTAAATTTGCCAGTTTTCTCATCGTAGCAGCCATTGCCGAATCAAGGTGCGCCTCTGAAATATTAATTTGCGCCTCAGAAGTAGGAAACAATAGGCTGTATACGGTGAGATGTTCCAAATGGCTTTGTTACTGAATTTTCATTTCATTTTTCATTATTACATACAAATGTAAAAATGTAATAATAATTTGTTTCAAATGTGAGAACGTTTTATTTGAAAACATGATGATATTATATTAATAATATTATGTTATTAAATTAATAACGAAAATGCGGGGCACTCACCGACGCCTCCTGCTTGGCACGTCCTGTCGAGCGCCCCACACTCGAGATCCTGAGGACGGCTGGCATCTGGACAAAGCCAAAAAACTGGCGACAAAATAAATTAATTAAGTTTGACACCAAACAGCATCTCATTTTTTTTTTTTTTTTCAATTTAGGTTCACCAAACTGGGCTTAACACAAAATATTCTTAAGTATTATAAATGTAAAATTAAAATAACAAATTGCAAGCCTTTCTAGAGGCGAACACAGCATGCTTTTAAGGTTTTGTGTGTTTGTACACTATCACAACAAAGTTAAGTGAGAATTAAGGATCTAAGTATATTAAGTTATTACAAAGCCAAAAATAAAGTTCAAAATGTTAAATATTTAGAGATTGATTTGAGAAAAAAAATAGTGAAATCTTTTTAACGGAAGAGGTCGAAGAACCAAAAATGTCTAAGTCTTGACAGATTTTGTTGTAGGTAAAGCATAGGCGATTTAAGGGTGCATGTTTTCCGTAGTTTGTGCGATGAAAGCAGAGGTTGAACGTTTTTCTGTTTTGAAGACGGCTAAACGAGGTACGTGAACGTCAAGTCTACTAAGTAGATCAGGACTGTCGATTTTACCGTTTATAATTTTGTGCAAAAATACGATGTCTGTCATACTTCGTCTGTATTCGAGCGGGACCATGTGGAAATAAGCAAGTCTAGCGTCATAAGATGTTAGATTGCGGCATTGATTCAAGGCGTATGTTAGGTGGTATAAGAATTTCTTCTGTAGGCCTTCCAGGCGATTTATATGAGTTGCATAGGAAGGACTCCAGATAACACTGCAATATTCTAAGTTTGACCTAACATATGAGTTAAAAAGAATTATTGGAAATTCGTAGTCTTTGAAAAATTTTGTTTGCCTAATGACAAAGCCAGCCAAACGTGAGGCTTTTTTTGATATTGCAGCGATATGCTCTCGGAAATCGAGCTTAGCGTCGATTATAACACCCAAATCGCGCATACTGGAGACTTCCGAAATGGGAATATTATTTATACAATATGAGGCCGGAGTAGGATTTTGCTTTCTGGTGAATTTTAAATGAAAGCATTTGGATGTGTTCAAAGTCATAAGGTCCCTAGAGCACCAGTTGTTTATAGTATCTAGGTTGATCTGCAGAGAAGCTACGTCACTTGGATTGTTAATTACCTTATAAAGTTTGAGGTCATCAGCAAACATTTGGTATTCGGAAGTTATACCGTGACACAAATCATTCACAAAAGTTAAGAAAAATAGTGGCCCAAGATGTGAGCCCTGGGGCACGCCAGAGGGTACGGTTTTTGCGATGGATTTGTAACCATGGACTGTCACAAGCTGGGATCGATTTCTCAAGTAAGATTTGCACCATCTAAGCAAAGAACCGCAGATACCTGCATGTCCCAGTTTTTGTATAAGTAAGGTATGGTCAACCACATCAAATGCCTTTGAAAAGTCGGTGTAGATAGCGTGTACTTCCTGTTTATCTTCTAATGCATCGTTTATGTCACTGACGTAACCTAACAGAATTGATGTAGTTGATCTACCGGGCAAGAATCCGTGTTGGTGTTCCGTAAAGAGAGGTTTTAAATGATAAAGTAGCTCTTTTTGTACGATGGATTCGAATAGCTTGCCTATTGCTGACAGGATTGAAATCGGTCGGTAATTAGTAATGTCACTGAGATCGTCCTTTTTGTAAATTGGGGTAATGTGAGCAATTTTCCATTTTGTTGGGAACGTTCCGCAAGTAAGAGATTTGTTAAATATTAGGTGTAGTGGCTTAACAAGTTCTGATGAGCATGTTTTTAAGAACAACGGATGAATAGAGTCAGGACCAGGGCTTTTGTTTGTATCAAGCAACTGAAGTGACTTGAATATCTCAGATTCTGATATATAGCATTTACTCAGATGTCTATTCATTATATAGGGCTTACCCATAACAAGATTTGACGATGTTGACTGTGCTGCCTTATAGGTCGAATGAAAGTATTCCGAAAAGAGGTCACTTATTTTTTGACCACCTTGGACTTTGTGAGTTTTGAGAAACATTTCATCTGGAATCTCATTACTGTTACATTTTAGGGATTTAGGGATTGATGAATGTCCAAAAGAATTTAAGATCTTTCTTTATAAGACTTTTGGCTTCGGTTCGTAAGTATTTTTGACACGCATGGATCATTTTATCGCATCGATCACGTAGCATTTGGTAGGTTAGACGGTCTAATGGATTTTGATATTTTTTGTATTTTTGATGAAATTTTGCTTTTTCTTTCAGAGCTTTGAGAAGAGGGCGACTAAGCCAGAAGGGGTAGTTATTAGAACCTTTGCGGCGAGTCGGGGTATTTTTTGAAATTATTGTGTTGATTGCCGAGTAGAAAGTGTCAACCATTTCGTCTAATGTTTGTTGAGGATCGAAAACATTGTCCCAATTAATATTCTGCAATTCATTTTTGATTTCTGTGTAGTCTGCTTTAAAATAATTCAATGATTCTGACTGTTTAATTTTTGGAGGTTTGCTAGATGTTAGTTTTGCTGAGATGTACAATGCAGGATGGTGGGAGTCTTCGTTCACTAAGGGACAGTTACATTTAGACACCGTAAAGAATTTAGTATCGTTGGTGAATATTAAATCTAATATACGTTTATTTACGTTGATGATGTTGTTAATTTGATGGAGGTCATTAAATGTAGCTGTGTCAGTGAGTACATTTTCTGTTGGGCTTAATGTACATATTGGGAGCCACGAGTTAAGATTAGGATTTAGTTGCCACTGCAAGCCAGGTAAGTTGAAATCTCCTGCCAGCAGTATCAATGAATTTTTGGGGATTTTGTGCTGAATGACATCTATTAATGTGCTCATCACATTATCCAATTGTGAGTGCATAACTGGAGGGGGCAGATATAGTGTACAAATGCATAGTGGAATAACTCTATTGTTCTGTTTGAGTTTCAAGACAGTCCACAAATCTTCGCCAGTGGATTCCCATTTCAGCTTGCGTATGGGTTCATACCTTTTTTTTATTGCGATAAGAACTCCTCCGCCCTCGCTTTTGACAGAAGAAGTTGAGCAACGGTCACGTTTAAAAATAGCATATCTACTGTCGATTATTTCATGATCAAATACAGAGTCATTTAACCAAGTCTCCGTTAAGAGAATGACGTACAAATCCTGCTTAAGTGCGTTTGATAGCACAGTACTAGTTTTAGTTCTAAGACCTCTAACGTTTTGATACAAGATACTTATACTAGTGCAATGGCGGCTATTATTAGAGAGTTGGTACATGAATACAGTTCAAGACTTTATAAAGAGTTCAAAAAGTCAAGGTCTTTGACTAGATGGCTTTTCGAGTGGATGTCTCTTCTTAAATAAATACGACCGTTCCGCGCCCACACGAACTGAATGTTTTTTTCTTTAGCCGTTTTTCGAGCAGCTGCATGAAGTTGTTTGTTAACCGGGGATAAATGTTCGCTAACGTAGACTGGTTTCTTCTCTCCGCTGACGCCTAGGTGCGTTGAGTTCAGTTTGTCGTTCTGATGGGTTCTATTGAAGGTCTTTACCGCGGCTAATACTTGGTCTCGAACCAGGGGACTGGACAGCTTTACAACTATTGAACGTGGCCTATGAGAGTCCTGGTTGACGTTGGCCACACGATGGTAATTCAGCAACTCGTGTTTATCTATGTAATGCCCGACTGTTGTAACAAGTGCTTGAATGATTGTGTTTAGATTCTCAGATTTGTGTTCAGGAACACACTGAATTTCTAAATTGGAATCTCGAGAGTTATCATCATGCGATTTAAAGTGAAAAAAACCGAATTATCTTAGGACTCGAATACCTTGATTAAAGAGATTGCTTTTAATTAACCTGTAAATTTACCTCTCTCAAAACCGCAACTAGGGTTTTGGATAACCTTTAGGCACTTATATAAGATCGTTAAAACAGTAATAGTACGAAGTCTCACTTTATATCCATACCTACCCACTATTCTTACTTAATATTAATATATACCTACCCATTAAAGACACTCCTATCTTCAGAACTTTCACAAGGATCTGAAAGTTCTTGCCGTATCTGAGTTCAACTCAAAGTTTCGTCGATCTGTGACTGAACGGTCGTTCACTCTCAGACTAAATCATAGCTATCTTTATTTAATTCAGTATTGTTTGTTTCTAACGTTTTGAAACGTTTTTCTAACTTTTACCGGTTGAAGATTTTTGCTTTATTTTTAATTATTAATGTTTATAGTCTTATTTTTATTGAATTTGCTAGAATTTCTATTAGTATATAGATAGTAAAATATGTCTACTTATTTAATATTCATGCGAGAAATTGGATTGTTATACTTTCTGTTGATATTTTACATATCGAAACAAAAGTGGAGACCGCGAATCGCCAACCGTAGCGTAGGACGTCCTGTGACCAGGTGGAGTGATGACATACGCACAGCGGTGGGCAGTAACTGGAAAGGAAGAGCCGAAGATCAGGCTCAGTGACGCATCTTGGGAGAGGTCTACGTCCAGCAGTGGACTGACACAGGCACTGACATTCATCATTCATCCAAAGAAATCAAGATAGACGCTTTTTAAAATGCATCGTATTCCTTAATTAGCCATCAATCAATGAATATAAATATGTATGGTTTTCTATTTCATATTTATTTTCAGCACAATATTCTCTATTTCGTATATGTTCGCCATATTTCAAACATATCGCGGATGTGTAAAAAGAGTTATAGTGTGACTATAAATTGGGCTGTATCGACGTGTCGCCCTAAAACCCCGATACAGGGTTTGCGCTCACACGAAACTTGGTCAGCGATTGGTAACTTCATTTAGAAACAGAAGACATGTCAGTAAATATTTGTGGAAAATCAGTAAAATTGGTTTAGTTCTATTTGGGAAAAGTTGTGTTGTGTCATATAGGTTGATCAAATACGACGCACGGATTCGTGACTTGTTACATAGTATGATGCTTTGTTAACCGACTTCACAAGAAAGGCGGAGGTTCTCAATTCGTCGGAATCTTTTTTTTATGTATGTTCACCGATTACTCAAAAATGCCTGAACCGAGTTTTGAAAAATATTTTTTTGTTACAAAACGACCCTTCCCAGATCTTCCCATTTAAGAGAAGTACCGAGCGAACACTGTTTCGCGTTTAAGGTATTTGGCAAAATTATTGCTGTCTCTACGTTCCCCGCAGCCACGTCACAGAATCAGTAGTAGTTCTAAGCCGTGAACTTCGTTGTATACGTCTCCGCACGCACACATCTAAACTTGGTCGCAACTCACCGTGCCCCCGCAATATTTTTAACCGACTTTACAAAAAGGAGGAGTTTCTCAATTCGGCGGTTTTTTTAGAGTTCCATAGCCGAGTGGCAAAATACGGAACCCTTATAGATTCGTCATTTCTGTCTGTCTGTCCGTTCGTATTTCGCAGCCACTTTATTCCGAAACTATTCGGACTACACAGTTGAAACTTGGTAGGTAGATGTATTCTGTGAACCGCTTTACGATTTTTATACAAAAATAAAAAAAATAAAGTAGGGGTATGAATGAAGGGCTTTGGGCATCCCGTACATAGAACTGAAACAAAAAAATTATAAGATCGTTTAAAAAACTAAAAAATAACCGACTTCAATGCCGCGCTATTAATTTCCAGTACCATTTTGAGGTGTTTATCTTCATCTCTGTGGAGATACTAATCAGACCTCAATAAAAATACCATGGTACCACACTTGGAATGTCTCCTTTCTAACAAAAAAAATTAATCAAACTCGGTTCATAAACGACGAAGTTCTCCGCGAACAAACATTTAAAAATATAACATATATATACGGTCGAAATGAGAAACCTCATCCTTTTTTGAAGTCGGTAAATATTCATGTAACCCATACGTGCAGGAAGTCTATATATAGATAGAGGTGTTTAAAAATTATATCGAGGTTCCTAAAACTATTTGTTCTCAACGCATGATTTTAAATGGCATAAAAGTACTAAAGTATAATTTTTTACCGACTTCCAAACAAAAAGGAGGATTACGCTGCTCGTCGCGATCTCGCAGCGTAAACTCCCGAGGAAGTGCATCGGACATGCACGAAACCTAGGTCGAGACATTCAACATCAAATCTTAGTGAGTATAATAGTCGGTATTTTATAATCATGATTCAAACTCACTATAACTATAAATCTAAAACATTGTTTTTCATACAAACACTATGAAAAACAAAGTTAATTTTGTAGTTGTGAATAATCATAGTTATGGAATACTTTACTGTGTTACGGAACCCTACGAGTGCGAGTCCGACTTGCACTTGGCCAGTTTATTTTATATATGTTCATCGATATTTTCGCTAATTATAAACCGATTTATTATTGTTTTTATTTGAAAGAGTATACTCCCGATGTGGTCCTATTATCATCAAGTCAAGATCTGGTGATGCAATCTCAAGGAAATCGAGGAAGAAGAATATCTTAGAAGTCAATTTTGACCCACTTCCCGATTTTCGATTGAGCCGAAATTTTGCACACTTATGTAAATTTAGTAACAATGCAATAATCTGGTACTATTGAGCTGATCTGATGATGCAGTCAGGAGGTGGATAGTGAAACTCCTCAACGGTGAACAGCAAAGACATGAAAGAAAGAACATATGTAAATGGATTTAACTGTAATTTAATTTAACTGTATTATTTTATTTAACTGTAATTTGTTCTAAATCCATCATGACATGGCTGCTGCACCGAGGATTAACTTCCGGCGAGGGAACTTCCTAGTATATAGTAGAATAGTAGAGACACAAAATGTTGTAAATGGATGTAACCATAATCCCCTGTTCTAAATTCCATAATGACATGGCTGCTGCACCCAGGGTTGACTTCAGGCGAGGGAACTCCTCAATGGTCAATAGTACAGACATAACATTTTGTAAATGGATTTAAACATAAAAGCTTGTTCTAAACTCCTTAATGCTGACCAGTCTCTCCACACACGAAATTTTATTTTAATGAAAACTTGTATTGCACTAAAATGGGTTAAAAAAATTAAGCTGACTTCAAAACAAAAAAAAACCGACTACAAATAGGCACTCAAAAGCGAAAAAAATATTATAATTAAGCGCTACCCACTCATCTATTTGAAGTCGGTTTCAGCCAAGTCTAGTGATGATGATGATGATGATGATGTCGTCCGCGTCGTGTCCGACGATGTTGACCCTGGTCTATCTTGTGGCAGCTAAATACCAGCTGGAGGCGTTGGAAGTTCTTGAGAGGAGAGCCAAGAAACTCATAAACGACAAAAATCTTGTAAGCGAAAGGCTTCAGAGCCTAGAGCATCGCCGCAAAGTCGCCAGTTTATCGGTCTTTTATCGAATACATTTCGTGGAGTGTGCCTTCCAACTTCACATATTAATTTCACCGTCCCCCTTGTACCATCGTACTACCAGACGCACAGATATACGCCATCGACACATGGTTGATATTCTATTCTGTCGCATAAAGCGCTTTGCATCAACATTTATCATACGCACTACAAAGGAATGGAATTCCCTGCCAGAGTCTGTGTTTCCTGTGAAGTACAATCCGGGGGTCTTCAAATCGCGAGTGAACAGGTATCTTCTAGGCAAGCGTGCTACATCGTCGATCATATCTTCACTTAACATCGGGTGAGATAATGGTCAAATGCTTGCTTATCTACAATTAAAAAAGTCTACAGTCATCCATTCGCTGAACGTGGCCGCACCCACGCAGCTGACTCATCATCAGTAAGGCCTTTATTCCATGAAGAAAAGAACCTCTGCATTCGTTACGCGATCTTGCCATTTAATACGGAGAATGGAGCGCAGACATTTTATGTAAAAGGTATCCAGCTTTTTAAGTTTTTTAAGAGCTGTGATGAACTTATCGACAGAAGGTAAATCGCCCAGGTACATCAGGAACAGTATCGATATACGCAAGATCAGCACTTTGTGTGTCAGGGTCAAGGACCTCATTGAAGTGCTCTGCACATCTTTTTAGTATATCGGCGTGATTAGTAAGCTGGCGTTGTTTACCTTGAGAGTAGATTGCTATCTTTCTCATTTTTGGATCACATGCTGCCTGTATATTCTTAAAGAACTTGCCTGTTTGGTTAGAGTCTGCGAAGCTTTGTATTTCTTTGGCTTTTTCGACCCACCATTTATCTTTGAGCTCTCTTCTGACCTTTGCCTTTAGTGTCCGTTGTGCTACTCATCTATCAGAAACATCAGACTGACGACTTAGGGTACGTCTATGGTTCTCTACTAGCCTACTCCATGTCTGAGGCATCAAACCAGTCTTGGTTTTTCTTACACGGTCTATCAATAACTTGTAAAGCACATGCATGGAGATTTTCGGCGTATTCATTCCATCTTTCATCAATAGAAGTTTCTATAGAAGTAGATGGAACCGCACCAAAAGCGTCATCAAATGTTTTCTGTAGTTCTTTAGAAGTCTTTTCTAAGTTTTCCAACGTCTAGTTTTGCTAGGATCTTGTGACAGGATCTACGTTCTGTCTTTAATGTAATTCGTGCTTCGATCTTATAAGTGTATGATCTGTCTAACCCTGTGCTCATAGCTGTTAAGGCGACAGATTTTCTAACTTGAGGGTGATAGCTGGCCTAGCGGACACTAGATAGTATCCCACCATGCGGGGGTTGTTGGTTTCTTAACGATGTTTTCCTTCACCGGACACTGTGAGAAGCGCACATAAATTTTTCGATAGAAAAATGCATTGGTGCACGGCGGTTTGAACTCGGTACCACGGCATCAAAACCGACCGTTCTCCCGATTACGCCACCGGGCCCTCGGGCCTATATTATAAAAGCATTTATCTAATTACTATTTAAATAATATTTACAAGTTTAGTCTGCTTTATATCTGGCGGGAGATGGGTAAATGTTCTGACAGATATTCTAAGGACACTTTTACACTAAATGCCAACTTAAAAATAGGTTTTGCGGTATTGTATTTAAAACGTTCATTTAATGGCTGACTGCAGGCTTCCAGTTTGTCCACAAAGTAGTTTGTATGAGTTTTATAAATAGGTACGCAAATTGCATAAATATAATAGTCAACAAAATGGCATAATATTAGGTGCTTGAACAAATTAATAGTTATACCAATAATAATTCGAAGATTTGGTAAATAATATCGATAACGATATTGTTTACTATCCCATCTCTAGTGTCGATATAATCGTGAGTATCCCTATTGCGTGTATGTTGAGAGAGTTGCTGCTCAGGAGATTTATAGGTACATTTTTTGATAAAATTTACCTTTCGGGTAAAAGCTTTTTTCACCCCCAAAATTGTAACAAAATGTTTTTTTATTGATGTCAATCTATTCTAGACTTCTATGTTTTATTATTCTCAAAATAAAATTGGTTTCTGGAAAGTATTAACTTAAAATAGTCATAGTTTAAGCGTAAAAACATGGCTGATACAATACAATACAATACAATACAAAAACTCGTTATTGATCACCAAAGAAATTACAAATTGTATATACTATGTGATGAAAGACAGTAGAATAATAAGGCAATACAATCGGCGGTCTTATTGCATAAAGCAATTTCTTCCAGACAACCTTGGCATGGAAAAGAAGAATACAAACAAAAATTGGGGGTAGCGTACAATACAAATTAATGATGTCAGAAAAAAAATAATAATAATAATAATACACAAAATAGACTACTAAAATTATAGTATATTAAGATATAATACATAAAAATACCCTACATATATATAATAATGTTCCCAAATATATTAATATAAATACATATATATGTATATATAATATTAAATACACATATACATAACCATATATATTAAATCACAGTAGTGTTGCAGTTTTAACATGTTTGGAACAAGTAATGGGCTTTTACCATGGATTTAAAGATAGCCAGAGATTTGGCATGTCTAATCTACACTGGTAGCGCGTTCCATAAATGGACCGCTTGCACAGTAAAAGATTTTTCATAAGCAAGTGAGGAATGGATAGGGGTTAAAAGTTGTAGAGTTTCAGCGGATCTCAAGGAAAACGGATTTTAAAGGTCAAGAAACGTGAAACGTTCCTTAAGGTAGGAAGGGGTAGACGGGATAAATAGAATAGAGTATAGAAGAGAAAGGACGTGACTATTCCGGCGAAGACGAATAGGTAACCATTTCAGCTTTTTACGGAATTCTGAAATGTGTTCATACTTGCGTAATCCAAATATGAACCGTATACAAAGGTTCTGCAGTCTCTCAAGCTTACTAAGCTGTTCCTCAGTTAAATCCAAATAGCAGGTGTCAGCATAATCTAGTATAGGAAGCAAAAGGGATTGCGCAAGCGCAGTTTTGGTGGAAATTGGAAGAAGATTACGTAATCGTCGTAACAAACCTGTAGATGCGAAAATCTTACGACTAACTTCAGCTATTTGGGGTGCCCAAGAAAATGTCCTATCAAAGAGTATCCCAAGGTTTTTGACTGTATCGCTGATAAGTACATGTGTTCCGTCGAATATTACCTGAGGAAGGCGGAACCAGTCAATCTTGGATATCATCCTGGAACCGCCGATGACTATCAATTGTGTTTTCACCGGATTCACACTTATGCCGTACCATTTACTCCATTTGAGAACACAATCTAGGTCAGAATTTGTCTGTGTGATGGCATCTGATAGCTGAGAGAGTGGTACTTGTCTGTAAATTTGCAAATCATCTGCATAAAGGTGGTAGGAAGTAGAAAGCTGTTGAGAGATAGAGTTTATGAAAATAGCGAAAAGAAGAGGAGATAGAACGCCGCCCTGAGGGACACCCGCAGTCGTGTCACACCAAGATGAAAAGGAATCATCAATGCGGACACGCTGCCGACGTCCATACAGGTAAGTACGAAACCAGTCAATTACTGAAGGAGATATGTTAAGAGAGCGGAGAATTGCCAGTAAAATGTCGAAGTCGACATTATTAAAGGCATTGCTAAAATCGAGTAACGACAGCACTGTTACATGCCCTCTTTCAATGCCATATCGAATATCATCAGTGATCTTCACCAGTGCCGAAACAGTGCTATGGCCTGGACGAAAACCGGATTGAAAAGGATTCAATAGATTGTTTCTGTTAACGAAGACGGAAAGTTGTTGATGAATTAGGCGTTCTAGGACTTTGGAAAGAAAAGGTAAAATAGAAATAGGACGAAAATCAGAGAAGGACAAAGGAGTGGATTTTTTAGGAAGCGGTATAATCTGATCTTCTTTCCAAAGCGATGGAAAAGACGCAGAGGTAACAGATTCGTTTAGGATATGTAGGATTATGGGAAGGATTTCGCCCAGGAGTAGCTCAATCATGTTACGACTGATACTGTCGCTACCGATAGCATTTGAGGCAATGGCAGAGATGCTACTCTTAACATCACTAGCAGTAAATTGACGGAAGACAAAAGACGAGTAGTCGGGAGTCGGAATAGAGGAAAGATGATCCAAAGTAGCCACTTTTGTGGATGCATGGAAATTACTAGAAGAAGAAAAATGTTGATTTAATGAATTGAGATCAAGATTTTTATGTAAAGGATTTTGACGCTGTTTACCAACTGATGGCTGATTTAGATGCTTACAACTTTAAAGCTATTAAAACAACTGAAAAAATAAGACGTTTAATCCTAATAAATAGTGTGATAATTACAATTAAGTACATGGGAAAAATAATCATCGAAATCGGATAATATTAAGAGATAGAAAAGAGCTTTTTCTATTTGTATGGACACGCACATGCTCTATAATCCTCTTAAAGAACGAAATCGGTCGAGCGGTTTTTAATATATCAATATTTGTATTACGATGCATTTATATACCTCGATGATATACTAGCTAATGGCTAATTTGACTAGCGCAACGTTTGAAATCGGTTCTTTTAGTTATTTAAACGGTCTTAATTTATTTTATCAAGGAATTTGACTTAAGATGTACTAATATACATTTTTTAGGTTCCCTATTGTTTCGCATAACATATTTTGTCATATATTTTGTCACTTTAGCATAATGTTGTTTCTCCTAAGTATATTTAAGCATACATTAATTTGGCATAAAGTAATTAGGCATATTTTCTTGATAACTCTTCATAATTACTGTTAGCATAATAATGCCACAAGGCATAATATTCTAAAGAATAATATTATAAACGCATAACTATCATTCGGCATAATTGTTTAGGAATAATTTTTTTTGTCATATTATTATAGCATAATTATACAAATACAAATACAAATGACTCTATTGACTTAATTTTAGTGCACAATATATATTAATTATAAAATTATTATAAAATAGTAATTAATTATAAAATAGTACTTTTTAAATTGTTATCTCTTCACAACTAATCTAGCTACTAGACCGATTTTGTTTAAATATTGATTTGGTAGGTATACACACACCTAATATAATGGAATAGGATATATAATACTTTTTATCACAGATGAAGTTACGAGGCTCAAATCTACAAGATTTACGAAAAAATACTATAAAATTAATAAAAAGTTTGTTAGATGTGTTAAGTACGTCAAGATTCGCATAATAAGTGTAAATATTGACATAATCATGAGCTGATATCTAATCAAGTGCAGAACCAAAACCGTGAGATAAATGCACTTCGAAAAAAGGTAAGTTATGTTAATTTAATGTTTGCGCTAGGTCAAATAACTTTCAGTTCTAAAATACAAATAATCGCCGCGTAGAGGTGGCTCCAGAGCCACCCCCACCGAACTTGAACCTACTGTCCACAGTCTAGTACCAAAATGTTGTTGGTATTAATAACTTTAAATTACTTTATTTAATAAATTTAATTTGGGTACGGACTTGAAGTTTTCATATTGTAATAAGTATATAATAATACGTTTTTTTAAGCCAAACAACTCTCAACTAAACATGACACGTAGTCTTACCTTAATTCTGACTTTGGAAGTGTTAAATTATTTTTTTATGTACTTTTTCAATACTATACTCGTTTTTTTAGAAATTAATAAATGTTTAATGAAGTTAACTTTGTTTATTTTAATTGGAATAATTCAGCATAAAATATGTGTATAAATTCAATTATGACTTCATTTCATATTATGTCTAAAACTATTAGGCCAATAAAAATATGCCCTATAACCTTAAGCGAATCAAAATTAGGCCAAAACAATATAGCCTAAATGAAAGATATGCATGTTTATACAATATGCCAAAAGAAATTAAGCGATAGTAATATTCTGCCATTTAAAATTATGCGTAACCCTTTATGCTTAAGTAAATTAGAAATAAAAAATATGCGAAACAAAGGGATCCCTATTTTTTATTTGGGCTTAGCGCCGATCAATTTAAATTGTCAATAATTAGCTAAAGACCGATCAAAAAAGCAACGGGAAAATGTCTACTTCAGCATCATAATATTTTTTCAAGATAGATGGATAAAAATGTCGGCTTCTTTAGCGAAATGGTTTTGGTATTTTAAAACCTTTAGTTTACAAAATTTAACGGGCTACCTTCTAATTTCAATGAAAAGTTTCTGTAAAACTTTTCTCCAATTAGCTTTTAATTTAAAGTCCAATTTTCAAAGCCGCGTCGGGTATAAAAGGCACGTGGATGGCTCTTCAGACTTACCTGACAAAATAAACGATTCCTTTATTATCCACCCACATTTAATTTTAACTCCCACGGGCTGAAATGAAAGGAAATTATTGAATTTTTTTGCTCCGAAAAATCCCTATTCATTGCCGAAAATTCTTTATCTACAGAAAATAGGGTCACCGGTCGTGAGGGACAATAAAAACGTCTATGTTACGTTAGGTATCGGGGTGGGTGACCTCAAGAGCGTGCCACGAATTCTGGCAATTCTGTGCTGTAATAACTTATCGTATCAAGGACAGAGTAACTTTGATGACAGCGATCGTATTTCTCCCCGGAAATTAATTTGTATACGCTAGCAAAGTTTTAAACGTTTTCGCCAAGTCGTGAATAACAAATTTGGAAAACGGGGACCTTTGAATAATACCCGTTAGCTAAGGTTTCCTCATCAAATACTACTGCTGGTATTTTCAATTAATAAATTGATTGCTTGTCCGATTACCTGATTTATTAAAGTTTGCAAAAGTTGAAATACCTACTGAAATCTACATAGATTAAATATTTACCATACCTACATAGTACCTTTGGATTAGTGATATGATTTTGACTAAGTATATTATGTATATCGCGTATCTCGCCGGTAGGGCCGGTATTAAACGAACTGATCTCAATACGTCTTTGATCTGTGAGAAATGTGAGCCCGGGTAAAAGCCTACCATAAGACCAGGGATAACACTAAAGGTACGGCCACACCGTGGCGTCCTGCGATCTGCGGGCGTGATCTCAGTACTTTTCAATTATTTTCTGATCGCGTTTGGTGTGAACCAGTCGGTACAAATACTACTGCGCTGTCTGATCGCCGCCTAGGTCGCGCACGCAGGATGATGCGGTGTATCCGTACCTTAAGAGTAATTATTTAAAATTTTACCGAATTAAAATTTTACCGAAAAAAGTTGCTGCCACAATGTTGCTTTGGATTTGTTACGCTGGCGCAAGCAGATACAGAGAGTTGAATTTAGTTTAATTTAATGCCAGCGCCTGAATTTCCTTAGCTGTTCCCTTAGAGATAAACCTACCCACGCAAGTGACAATTGATAATAATGTACCTATAATAGCTATCTGAGGGAAGCCTTGTCCATTCAATCATCTGGTTCTAATTATTGGGTACAGCTTGCCACTTGCCAGTAATTAAATCGCCGACATATAACGATCGGGCTTAGCCGGCAGGATCTGAATAGATGGTGATTTGTGTTTATAGAACCCTAGGGACGCAGGGTATTCTAGTTATAACGCGTGTTCGAAGTCTATGACGTCATAAACTAGCTAGCTATAGAGTAGAATATTAGAGTACGTATAACTTTTTTGCAGTATCGCATATAAGTTTTGAATGAAATTTGAACACAAGTTTTTACATAACATAGGACCAGAGTAAGTCAAGACAAAGTCAAGACAAATCCAACGAGTCCAAACACGATGGGTATAACATATGTAGTTTAGGAGTTTCTTTGGCCACTTTCCAGCTCCATCATCAGATCAACACCATGTCACTATTATATTGCACTGTCACGCGATTTACACATGTATGCAAAATTTCAGCTCAATTGGTAACCAGAAAGTGGATCAAATTTTATTTGCAAGATTTGATGACAGACAGGGACAGGTGAAACTAAATAAAAGCTTGTAATAAAAATGACAGACTTTACATGTTGCGCCGCGAGTGATTTGTTTGGCGTTTATATGATATGATATCGAAGACGTGTATATTGTTTCTTTCTGCAGGGCCTTAGAGTGCAGAGCCGGTAGTCTACATGAATAGCAATAGTAGCAATATTTCGACCGATAATGGTCGATAAGAAAAAGGATGCAGATAACAACTGTGTAGCTGCATCTCCTTCTACTAGACGTTTGCGATGACAGGACGCATCGCTATCAATGTGGAGACTTCCACCCTAGGTACTTTTAAAAAAAATTATAATTATACAACAAAAACAATTAGTCAACGGAATGAGGCATAATGCCTATAATCACGGTAATAATCTTACCGTGCTATATCATCTTAAATAAATTACAACGAAAAAAAATATTTAGGGCGTTTTTGTTTGATGTAATTCAAACAAAAATGTATAGAGAAATAGAAAACTCACGAGTCCACGTGTACAAATAGCATTATAAATTACGCAAAAAATTAGTATTGTGCAAGGCCTCTTACCTATAATCTATACACCAATCAGATGCACGCTTTAATGTCTGCTTTTAAAAAAATAAGTTCGCATAATAATTACTAATCATTGTGGTTGCTATATTTCAAAGGTTAACATAGCACCACAAAGAGACTTCATCTCATGTGCGACAAAACAGACGCCGTAGCTGGTGAAAAATGTAAAACAAAAATATATACATACAATTCCTTTCCCAAGATTTTTCTGCACACTATAATATTATTTGGATCTCGTCTTTCCTTATCAACAGCGGTTCCCTTTTATGTTGAAACAAAAGAGTCTCCAATCAATATGAATTCGGCTTTGAAGCCGTCCTCGGCAGCGGCCGTTTTTTTCTTGCCCCATTGATTTTTCTGCTCACTGAATAGAGATTTTATGCTCCAAAGAGTACCACGAAAAGGCCGACGGTTGAAATAGTGATTTTATGTATCTACTCAGATTTGTAGGTCTAAATCTCGTGCCATGTGCAGAATGCGTTTTGTGAACATATTCGCGCATCGATTTATCCTCTTGCCTATATACCGTATTACTTTTCAATACTTTTCCTATTTGTATTCGTCAGGCGATTCCCACGTCGTCCCAATGTAGCGAGTAACATTCTAAACACACATATAGTATTCGAATGTTTTTATATATCTGTTATAATGTCCAATATATGTCACATATATACATATTGCTACTGAGTTCGCAGGTATACAACTACAATATTCTGTTACTGCTTCAAAGTAGGAATCACTTATTAGAGAATAACAGAATAATTACTGATAGTTAATATTTAGGCCTGAAAATGCTATTTTCACTATTTATTACGCGGTTAATTGGCAGAGCTTTTTAAACAGATATCATTATTTTCGTCAGACATAATGATCAAAAGGCTTACTTGTTAATAAATTTACATTCTCTCTATTGATGCTCAGAGTAAAAATACTCACACTGCTATAATGAGGATCCACAAAACAAGGTACAAACGAATCTTTAGGCCATTACTATTTCACGATTTCTGTCCAAATCCTGGCGCGGCTCTGAATTACAGCTCCGGTGGGATCAAATCTACTCGCTAACTTATATATTATTCAGTCTTTCCTCAGTTACGAATGTTTATTAGTCGGAAAATAAATACCTCTCTTCACAAATTAACAGTTGTGTAACCTCGTACCGTTTATAGGAATCAACGGTAACTACTTGTGGGGATAGGAATTGTCTTTCCACAATGCCCTTTTTAACCTCCGACGCAAAAAGAAGGGGTGTTAGAAGTTTGACGTGTGTATCTATGTATGTGTGTGTCTGTCTGTTGCCTTTTAAACGAATGAACCGGTTTGATTTAGTTTTGTTTTTATAGACGACTTAATCGAAAGTATTTTAGGGTTGATTAATGAAAATCCGTTCAGCCTTATTAAAACTATTAGCTTTTTCTAGATGATGTCATGACTATGACATTAATTTTTATGTGTCTGATTAATTCGAAATTCGGTATCAAATTGCTTCAACGATGTTGTAAGAAAATGGTAGCATTGACCTGATGCTAGAACATCTCCTCGAATCTGCAGAATACCCAACTCCTCACCAACTTACAGCAGAGGTGTGAAGTTTGGGCTCATTGGAATGGTCTCAATGAATAGATTATACATAGATCAGTCGGGCGTGGTCTTCACTTCTGAATTTAAGTAGATATTATTACAAATCTTTTCTTAGTGATTTACTGGCAAAATATTTTTGTAGTTTCTGTAGGTACTACTTTTCTTTTAGATCATATTTAAGTTAATCTTTTTCCTGACTGTGGCTGTCTTGTTTGCTTTTAGCCTAGAACCAGCGGCTTGCGATTCCGATGTGCGTCAGTCAGTGCGTATTTGATTAGTGAGATTTCAATTCCGCAATATACACATTATTATCTGAATTACAATTAGTTTAACAAAAATCTTTGTTTGTGTCACGTGGCTTTATCGAATGTTAAGCAATATTTGAGACTATTCGCCTAATATCAAATAATCAATACATAATTAGTAGAATATTTCGAAATGAACAGTAAAACGTAGTTAGGAGATCATATATTTTCACCAAAGTTTTAGCTACGTTCACTGATTCCAAACAAGCAGCAAGTAAAAATACACAATAAAATCGAAAACTTGTGCCGATCGATTCTCTATCCAATAACAATTAAAAACACTCAATGAACAACGGCGGTACATGAAATGTCTGTAATCGCAAGTCCCTTATGAAATGAGAATTCAAAATACCTAGGTAACATCTGATTAATTTATTTACATTACTATTTTCTAAGACGAATTTAATATCTGAAGGATGATTGAAAACGGATAACGATTTCAATCATCCGTAAAAGTAGTTATTTTAAAGGTATAGGTAGGCTTTGAAAGCAGTCTACTATTCAAATCTGTTTCGTTTCTCGCTCTTCTCATCGTCTGAACATAATCTGACTAAAATTAAACAAAACAAACAAGCCAACGTTGATCTTGCTCAGTTGCACAAAAGTATTAAAGTTGAATGCACCCAAGATCTCATAATAAGATGCAACCGCCAGCGCGGTGTGCCGCAAGGAGCGAGCGTGTCATTGGCCCTGAACTCTTCTTACGTCACGCCCACGGACTACAATTTTAGGTGTACACAAAACGATTGCTAGAACTGTTTTTTTTAATCTAAATTAGTTTGAGCACTATCTCACTTGTTGGTAAGTATGCTTTTAACTACTTGCTTTACATACAAATCATAGTAAAAGTTGTTGTTATTTTACATCTGACAGACAAACACTTGGCCGCTATCTCACCTGTTGTTTAGTCTGATTAAGATGCTGTCTAAAATGGAATCGTGCTGACTATCATGACAACTGACTTTAGTTTAATCCACAGAGCACACAACTCTCCCAACACATCTCCTATGCATACTCTTGTTTTTAAAATGCAGTTATATGTGTTGTTATAGGATCCCATCGGAGATTACTTAAATATTGTTTCCGGATCAATTTTAAACGGATAATATGTAGTTGTAAAACGGTCCTTGGTAAAAATAACCGGCCAAGTGCGTGTCGGGCCACGCGCAATGTAGGGTTCCGTAGTAGCCCGTTATTAAATGCAAGTCTTTACCCGTTATAAACAAGCAACTAGGTACTTCGTCTTTGTCACTTTAATGGATTTATTCTAAGTATTTTGTATTTAGTACAAAATTATCCAACACCCAAGTTCAACTACTATTACTGCTAAACTAATAAAGTTATCTCAACCGCTATAATTTTCCTTTAAAGTTCATGAAATGCGCTATTATCACGAATTTTTCCAGATTTTTCAAGCCAGCAGTTTAGCTTTTAGAGTGGGGGACGCCCTACTGGAACAAAAATTTGCACTTTAAAGTTTAATATTTCGTAAATGGAGTATTCAATCGAAAAATGATATTAGCAACCCTTAAGTAATTTTAAAAGACCTATTCAACGATACCCCACACGATGGGGTAGATAATGAAAAAAAAATTATCTCCCCATTCTCATATAGGGGAGCTACCCTAAAAAAAATATTTTTCACAATTTTATTTCAGCACTTTGTCGGCGTAATATATATACATACCCACACAAAATTACAGTTTTCTAGTATTAACGGTGTCTTAGCAAAACCTCGGACAGACAGATAGACGGACATGACGAAACTATAAGGGTTCCTTGTCAGGACTACGGAACCCTAAAAAAAAGATGTAAATACTAACGTATTACTATTTAATTGATTATCGATTTTAGTAATATAATATCATATGATATTTATATTTTTTCTTTACAAACAATCTTTTAGTTATTTAATTAAACCATCCATGTCCTTCAGTCTCACCACTAATCTTCATTGGGACTGCTAAGTTTTTACTGCAATTAAATTGTTAAAGTAACTACGTGACTGGCTTAACCTGACTGTTTGTTTTTATTCGCTGCTATTTTCTTACAACATTTGACGTTTTTATTAAGCGCAAAAAATTGGATACAATTACATACACTCTGTTTGTCTACAAAAGAAAAACTGTTACAGTTGCTCTAGGTATTATGAATATAGCGGCAGGCTTTCCGATTAGACTGAGTTGGGAATTTATCTAGCCCAAGTATACATTATTTTCATCAACATTCGTTGACATTATTTAATAATTGCCCGTTTACACACAGCATTTTGTGCTGTTCATCATTAGATCATAATGAGTTTCTCGCTGCTACTTTCATTCCTATTTTATAATCTAGCTGTAAGTCCCCCAAATATAATAAAATAAAATAAAAATAAATTATTCGTGAATAGCTAAGGGGGATGCACATCACAGACAGATTAATTTAAAAGACTGAGCCACTTATTCTCCTCTATCTTGAAGTATTCATACAATCTTAGGTCTGAGGCGGCAATAGCCCAATGGATAGGGTGGCGGACTGGCGATGGAGAGGTCGTGAGTTCGATCCCCACTACACCCATTGCACTATTGACGTGAACCCACTCCAGACACAAGCATATTTAGCTTAGTTGGAGGGGTTAACAAGAATACTAGTAATGTGCAACCCACAATGCGAGTAATATTTTCAAATAAAAAAAAGAAAACATTAAAAAAAAATCTTAAAGGTCGTTTAATTTTCCTGTAGTTTAAGGCACTTAAGGATCTATATAATAGCTAAACTTACAAAAATACTTGAATATAATAGTCGATACTGGTTATAATGTAACATAGCAACGATTATCAACTAAGTATACAAACATCGCATAAAAGCTTACAGCTTTGCTGCTTAATGCAAGTATTCAACTTACACGTTCAAAATTATCCTACAACAGTGGAAATTTCCAGAGAATACTTTAAAACAATTCACATTTAAAATTATCATATTCAACTGCACTTGCATAACTTCTCAAAGAATAGACAAGCATAGAACCCACAGAAAGTCAGTGCGATGGGTCACCGTACTCTAGAACGAAGACCCTTACGTCAGTAGTATGCATGCACTTTTGTATTATAAAACTGCACCGTTATAATGAAAATACACGTTCCTTTGAAACACAAGCAGTGAGCGCAGGTGAAAGTATTTTAAAACAAGTATTTGAATAGTTTTAGTGAGTTGCAGAGATGTGGAATAGTTGAGCATGAAAATGAAAGCCTGAACGTTTGCATTTATTAGTTTGGTCTTGTATTATAATATTACTTTCACCACAGTAATATAATAGTATATTGCGTGTATTATTTTTACTATTGCCACTCGAAAAGAGCACTTTATTCATCGATATCAGTGAATAAAACACTCTCTTACTCACTCACTGAATAAAAATATTTTGAATTTGGAACAGGCACGAAATACGAATTATGTACAAAAAATTAATAAATCTTGCTGAAAGTGCTGGCTAAATGGAGGTATACCATAGAAGCTATAAATTAAATAAAAATAAAAATCCCGCCAATTTTGGTTAAAATCTTTTTTTGTTTTCATTATGGCTCCACACCATTAGTGTATTCAGAGTTAAGTTTTTGTGGATTCAAGTCATAAAGTCGAGTCAAGGTCACATTTCTGATCAAGTTGAAGTCACAGTCTAGTCCAAGTCATACCCTTAGTAAAGACTTAGGGTATGTATATATACTTGATACTGTGAACTTTACTGATGATTTTCAGTGGGATATTGGTGAGAACGCAAATAGCATAATCACAATCATTTATAATAATTGATTTCATTCCACAAATAGTAATGTAAATACAAAATAATTTGGCATACAAATTCAAAATAAAATAAGAGTTTTTCTAGATTGTGCCGTTTCCTACACTCGCACCCATTTACCGGCACTGAATGGTTAATAATCAAACACATTTATAATAAAATATGATAAATATAAATACAATAAGTAGGTACTACTATTTATTTTCTTGCAGTCAATGGTAAAAAGAAGATTACACGACTCGTGAATAAAAAAAAAATCTCGATCCTTGTATCCCTCGAATTACATTGCCTTTTTATTCACTTGTTGTATAATCTACTATTATAGCTGTCAGTGTGACATAAACCCGCACTTTACGCTTGCTACGCTTTTAAGTCACATAGAAGATCTTTGCACGGCGTGAAGTTACAAGCATAGTAGAAGGGCTACTCATCGCTGCGGTGGCTCTCATATCCTTGGCCGTGGTTTTTAACATCATCAAAAAGTGCCACAACCACGCCGTACATACCTTTGAGGCGTGAACTCAACGCCGCCTCAATCGACAACCTCGCCCATCGGGCCAACGAGACGACGAGTGTATAAATCAAGCGACGGAGCGGTGTCCGGGGAAATCCCAGCCCACGTAGTCCAGGGTATAGCCCGTCGTGCCATAATCGACTATTTAAGTCACGGAAAAGCGTGCGTAAAGTGCGGGTTTAGGTCACACTGTGCTATAATCTATACTAATATTATAAAGAGATAACATTTGTATTTTTGTATTTTTGTATGTTTGTAATGATTTGGCTCAAAAACTACTGAACCGATTTAAAAAATTCTTTCACTAATACGTAGAATGAACTTTCGGAATGAAAATAGACTATATATTATCCCGTTTAAATCAAATGTACATTCATGGAGACCTAATTTGCAACCTCAGTCGACTAAAAAACGGTCGAAAAAACACGTTTCTTACGAACGCTGCTCAATTGAAAATAGATAGAAGAATATTTTCTATGCAAGAGTTGTACAACTTAATAAGACCTACAAAAATGTCCGCGACAGCATATGTCTATCTCTTAAGGTTGACTCACAGTAACCATTTTAATCTTAAAATTTTTGTTAAAAAATATTACATAACTTCCAAGGCTATTTTCAAGTATATAGTATTAATCCTTATCCAAATAATTACATTAATTAGCTTGGCCACATATTATAGATTAAAATTGTCCTTTACAGTATATAATTAATAATAGAAAACTCTAGAAGATATCACGAATTTCACATACACGCATCGCAAAATTAATAAAATATTTGCAGTGAAACCACAGATTAGGTCATAGTTACTACGAAAATATTATTATAGGCTTAGCTATGCTGTAGATCCCCACCGATCACAATCAATTTGAAGTCAAATAGTATAATAATATGATCTATTATATAAAATAATATTCATCTATATATATAATAATATAATATTTTAAACAACCCCGACTGATCTATGTATAATCTTTTCATTATAATATCGTTTAAAAACTAAAAAAGAACCGACTTCAATGTTCATTTTCAGTACCAATTTTGAGATGTTTATCTCAATATCTCTGGAGATACTTATCAGACCTCGATAAAATTACCATGGTACCACACTTGAGATATCTCCTTTCGAACAAAAAAAGAATAATCAAAATCGGTGCATAAATGACGAAGTTATCACCGAACAAACATAAAAAAAAAAAAAAAAAAAAACCATATTCTTACAATATCGTTGAAGAAGAAGATTTTCGAATTGATCAGACCTATGAAAGTTGATTTCATAGCGCAATTAACTAGAAAAAAGCTCATAGTTTTATAACGATTGAACGAATTTTCATGAATCAAAGCTAAGAAACCTCTCGATGAAGACATCTATCAAACAAAAAAAAAACTATCAATAATGAAAACAAAATTGGTTCATCTGGTTAGGTGCTAAGATGCTACAGACAGACACACAGATGCACACGTTAAACGTATATTACCCCTACATTTTGCGTCGGGGAACGCGTAAGGTTGCGGCGGCAGATGTCCACATTTTTTTTTTAAATATCTTATAGGCTAGCGTTTGACCACTATCGCACCTGTTGGTAAGTGATGATGCGGTCGAAGATGGTAAGCACGCTAGGCCTAGACTGGGGAACTGGCTCTCAAGGATAGCTGCCGGAACACATTAGATGTTTTTGGCGACAGATTTTCTAACTTGAGGGTGGTAGCTGGCCAGGCGGACACTAGATAGTGTCCTACCACCATGCGGGGGTTGTTGGTTTCTTAACGATGTTTTCCTTCACCGGAGGGCCACTGTGAGAAGCGCACATAAATTTTTCGATGGAAAAATCCATTGGTGCACGGTAAGGTTTGAACTCGGTACCACGGCATCAAAGCCGACCGTTCTCCCGATTACGCCACCGGGCCCGGGCTCCTTGGTGGTAAGCTACTTTTTGGTAGATTTAATGATCCCACTATCACTGTACGAAAACTCATGATTCATGAATGCACATAAAACTTTCATTGGTAGGTATATAGCTAGGATTAGAACCAACGACCGTCGGGTCAGAATCAGGGTAACTATCCTTTACGCTAAAGGGCCGTCCAATATCACTACGTAAGTATTATAAAACAAAGTCCATCACTGCGTCTGTCTGTCTGTTCGCAATAATCTCAATAGCTACTGAACGGATTATCATGCGGTTTTCACCAATAGCCAGAGTGTTTATGAGGAAGCTTTAGGTGCATAATTCGTTAAGGTTTTGTGTAAATTGGATGAAATATGACGATGGTTGTTAAATATGTTCATATTTTATATTCGATGCAACAAACTGATGCAAATTTTGTAGGCATATATGTTCTACCCGTGCGAAGCCGGGGCGGGCTGCTAGTAATATATATTATCGTGCTTTCACCGATCCATAGAGCCGTCGCTAGGTAACTTCTTCAATTTATTTCTGTGACAAGTACAGTAGTAGAGTAGAACTAAGTGTCAATGAGTTGATGAACGTTTTTATTAGATTTTAAGCTAATAATATTTTAAGACGAATAGGCGATAATGATATTGGTGATCATACCAATTTATTTTCGTGTTTAAATCAGTTAACACAAGCTTCAAATTAGCACAGAACAGTCATACCCATCCTTAATCCAATGCCTTACTATAAGCCACAAGATCCCGCCAAACGGTTTTCTCCACTTTCATGATTGAATCACATTCGCCAGAATTCATGAGACACTGCATTGTATACATAAATACTCGACATGTTTCTAATTTAAGTGCAAAAAGTCAACCCTATAGTCCGTCGTCCCTGAATTTCACTATCGGTCAAATCTTGGTCCCGCCCGTACCGCGAGCTGTAAGGGTGAACATTCGTTTAACTGACCTATAAGAAGTAAAGCAGACGGGATACAATTTTTTCTATTGAGTTTGATCATTAAAACTATTGTTGAATACGTTTAAGAACCATTGAAGCTCAAAGATGAAGACATTTAACTTTTGTCGTATATATTGCAAATTGAGATAGAAAAATCTATAACAAGTCTGTTAAAAAGATTGTTTGATAAAGTTACGATAATTATTTTTTTTAAAAGCTTACTAGCACTTTGGGTTGCACATTACTAGTAGTTTTGTTACCCCTCCAGCTAATTATGCTTGTGTCTGGAATGGATTTACGTCAATAGTGCAATGGGTGAACTTTACCGCAGATCCATAAGCTTCGTGATTCAAGCGACAACAGTTCAGCCTTTGCATGTAACAATATCATAAAGAGCACCCATTTGCTCAAATTTTAATAACACTATCGTAATATTAGGTAACTACATCAAGGTGGATTGAAATTAGATGACGAGGCTGAATAGCCATAGTCCTGACCTTTCTCATCAACATTTTAGAAAACTTCCCCATCTATTACTTAACTCACTGGATAGTTAGTGGTTCCCATTTTTGTGTAGAAAAAACACCCAAGAGTAAAATCACAAATCGTATCTCGTCTGCCTAGCCCAGCTGTAGTGTCAACGTAGGAGGGCGGTATCGCTGCATCTACGATCTGGTGAATGCATTTCTCGTGCCGATGCTTTATGCTGCATTTTTGTACAGAGGTTGATGTACGAACAAGCACACTGTTTAGATTGATGCTTGAAAAGAATAGCTTTCTTGATGAATTTGTTGTTTTGACGCAAAAAGACTAAAAGAGGAAAATGTTTGTGGTAATTTATAAGCATAAAATGTATTTAAACATATAAAATAGCTGCAAGAGTTGCAATTTTGATTTAGCTACCTACAAATCTTAATGTCATTCTAAGATAAATTCTTTCAGCAAAACAAATTTTGATAACTTATTAATAAAATTTTGAACAAAAATAGGCACTGCTACAAAAACTACAAATTATTTTTTTCTTAAGTATAATATATTATACTATATAGTGCCTTTGTAAAATCTAAGTATTATTATAGTTTTAATGTCGCGATCAAAAACATTTCCTTTTACGAAAAGCACTGGCTACAAAGAACGACTACAAAGTCCTATTACCTATTTGCAATTTGGCCTGATATTTAAAATTAAGTAAGTATAACTTGATTTTTTAATCAAGAGCGTGTCAAAAGATCGGAGGTCGCGTCGCATCAGCTTCTTTATGCTTCTATTGCGCACCTGGTTAGTCGACAAAGCTGACAAAAGGTCTATTCGTCTCTTTTCCATTAGCGGAAGTGTTTCTGTAGAATGTTTGGACTTTTTGCCCGTACGCTTGCTCTTGCAAAACTTCGTCCCTCCATCCCTGAGGATTTCCACCACTTCTTCGGGTTCTACGTCATCTGTGGTTTCCAAGGCAGCGAATCGATTTTCCAATTTTAATTGGAATGTTTCGGACCCAACAACGGTTTGGAGTAGGTTAGGTCGGAGCGTGGACTTCATCAATCGGAATCTCTCGGCTTTGAAGTCAATATCCAAAGAGCCTCGTACAAGTCGGTGATCACTTCCAGTATTAAACCTAGTGTTCACTGAGACGTCTCTAAATATGCGCCGTTTGTCCGTTATGATGAAGTCAATCTCGTTTTTAGTCACAGTGTCGGGGCTTTGCCAAGTCCACTTCCTTTGGGGCTGTTTCTTGAAAAACGAGTTCATCAAGAAAAGCCCTTCTTTCTCTAGGAAATTGACGAGCATTTGCCCCCTGTGATTCCTACTACCAAATCCGTGTGGTCCTATTGTCGATTCACTGCAAGTCTGTACTCCCACTTTTTTTTTTTATTTTTTTATACAGAACTGGGTAGCACTTGATCACTATCTCACCTGATGTTAAGTGATGATGCGATCGATGATGGAGCGTGCTTACCCAGAAGATACCTATTCACTCGCGATATGAAGACCCCCATATTGTACTTAACCGGAAACACAGACTCAGGCAGAGTATTCCATTCTTTGGCGGTTCGTATGATGAACGAAGAAGCAAATCGCTTCGTTCGGGTAGATGGTATATCCACCATAAATCGGTGGCGCCTTTTAGTGTCTCTGGATGTCCGATTATAAAATGGGGATGGTGGAATCAAATCATGCAGTTCCATTGCACACTCTCCGAAATGTATTCGATAGAAAACCGATAAGCAAGCGACTTTGCGGCGATGCGCGAGACTCTGGAGTCTCTGGCTTACTAGTAGGTCGTCACTTATGAGTTTCTTTGCTCTCCTCTCAATAGCTTCCAGTGTCTCCAGCTGGTATTTGGCAGAGCCATCCCAAAGGTGAGAACAGTACTCCATACACGACCGGACTTGTGCTTGGCAAAGATTAAGCAACTGTCCCGGTGTGAAGTACCGTCTCACCTTAGCCAAAATGCTAAGCTTTTTTGAGGCTAGCTGGGCTCTAGACTCAATATAAGAGCCGAAATTGAGAGTTGGTGTCAAAGAGATGCCAAGAAGCTCGAGATTGTTACTTATCGGAACGGACACATCCCGGAAAGTAGGAGCCAGTAGAAATGGGCTCCGTTTAGCGGAGATGAGACACGCCTGGGTTTTAGCAGCATTGAACTTGACCAGATTGGCATCGCCCCAATCGGAGACTGCCTTCAAAGAATAGTTCAAGCGCTCGACCATCGCTTCTCTATGAGACTGGATTTGTAATGCACTAGTTCGTGCGTTGGATGCATAGCTCTCTACAACAGTGCTGTCATCTGCGTACCCAAAGATACCGGGTTTAAGCAGGTCATTAATATGCAGCAGAAAAAGTGTTGCAGAGAGTACTGATCCTTGAGGGACTCCGGCATTTATGGCCAATTGGTCGGAAGCAGCCATCGATGACTACTCGAATCGACCGATCCCTCAAGAAATCTGCTATCCAAACACATAAACCAGTGGGAAGGCCGTATGAAGGAAGCTTGCTAATAAGGCTATCGTGCCAGACCCTGTCGAAAGCCTTCGAGATGTCAAGAGAGACGGCCAGCGCCTCGCCGTGGTTCTCGATGGCCTCGCTCCAGATGTGAGTGGCATACACTAGAAGATCCCCAGTAGACCGGTTTCGGCGAAACCCGTATTGTCGGTCACTGAGGAGATCGTTCACTTCTAGGTATGCCAGGAGCCTGTGGTTCAGTACACGTTCCATAGTCTTACAGAGTATGGAAGTGACTGAGATAGGCCTGTAATTGGCAGGGTCTGCGCGACTACCCTTTTTGGGCACAGGTTGCACGTTAGCTTGCTTCCAGGACTTAGGCACTTTACCAGTCGTCATAGACAAGCGAAAGAGGCGTGTCAAAATAGGAGCCAACTCAGGCGCACACGTCCTCAAGACTACAGCTGGTATACCGTCTGGACCACTAGCTTTGTTCACGTCTAGATTGCGCAACGCTTTGCGTACTTCAGTCTGACGAATGCGGATTTCCGACATAATCGTCCCGCAAGTCGGCAGACTAGAAGGTACAGCATTGCCAGCATCTAAACGTGAAGACTCCGCAAACAGAGTAGCAAATAGATTTGCTTTCTCTTCAGCAGTGTGCGCTAGTGACCCGTCGGGTTTCAGCAGTGGAGGCAGTGAGGGACGGCAGAAGTTCTCTTCGATCGACTTCGCCAGGGACCAGAACGCTTTGCTACCAGAGGGGTAAGAAGCAAGTTTGTTCCCTGTTCGGCGTATGTGATCGAAGCGAGCCTTCTTGAGAGCCTTTTTGCAAGACTTGGCGGCTAAGTTAAAGGCTTTCTTCTTTTCGCGTACATCTCTAGTCTCGCGGGTTCGAGCATCAGCCCAGGCTAAGTAAGCTTCATGTTTTGATGCTTCTGCATCTCTACATTTGGCATTAAACCATGGACGAGCTTTGCTTGACATCGGAACGTCAGAAAATGGTATGAAATATTCCATACCCTGACGTAACACTTCTGTCACAGCATCCGCGCAGGCTGAGGGATCGCTCGAAGAAAAACATACCTGCTGCCAGGGATAAGACGCGAAAAAATAACGCATCTCATCCCAATCTGCTGACCTGTATCGCCACACCCGCCGGGTGCCTTTTTGGCTGGGATCGGGCGGGGAGTAGACGGAGACAGACTTCACCAGACAGTGGTCGGAGCTACCTAAGGGTGATGAAACCAACACCGAGTAGCGGTCTGGTTCTGTTGTCAGCAGAAGGTCCAAGCAATTGGCTGTATGGCCATCAACGTCCGGTATCCTTGTTGCTCCCTGGACCAACTGAGTGAGGTCTAGCGTTAAAGCAAGCTTTCGCATCTCTCGACCAGCGTGGTCTGTGTTCTGGTATGGGTACAGCCAGTCTTGATGATGGGCGTTGAAATCCCCCAGAAGCACTAATTGAGCAGAAGGATACCTCTGTTGGGCTACATCAGCCGCCTCACTGAGGTGGTTTGTGAGCCTGTTTGTCTCTTCATCTCCGCTGTGCGAACGGTAGACACTAGCATAAAGAATTTTCTCCATGCCAGTGTCCACCAAAATCCACATGACGGATAGTTGAGGGTCTTCAAGGTTGCGGAGACGCCGATAGCAAATGTCATCGCGGGCATACATACAAACTCCCGCCCTCGGCTAAACTTATGTTCTAGAACATAGCCTGGGTAGGCAAGGTACGCCGCGTCGGCTGGACATTTGATCTGCGTCTCCGTGAGGAACAGAATATGCGGTTTTTCGATCTCAAGATGGTGGTGGACCGAGAGGATATTGGAGTGCAAGCCTCGAATGTTTGAGAGGTGCACTTGAAGAGAGAGGACGTGCTTCCGCTGTTCAACCTCTATTCTGTTTCTGCCTTTCATTTTGTGGGGAGTGAAGTTAGGTAAGGGAAACGGAAGTGGAAACGAGGCGCTAATTACCAACCCGTGATACATATTAGGTCTTTTCACCTATTGGGAACCAATCCTGGAGACCGCGGGGACGCCCGAACCCCAGAGGTGTCCATCGGGTCCTCTCGTCCGGTCGCCAACCGGCACGATGGCGCATCTCCGGGATTTTTCGCGAGATGGCGGGGCAGCCTTTCATGAGTGGCTGGCTCACTACTTGGGCCCCCAACTATCTGCGGTCGGCCAGCGGAGAACCGTGCCTCGGATCCCGCTGCTCTCCAAGATTGGCTGCCAGGTAAATTGACCTTCAATGTATCACGACCAGCTATAGTAATCAACGCAACTGTTTCCGACCCGTTCCCCATAATGGCTTCACCAAACATTCATACCGTAAAGCGACCGCTTGGCGGCATGGCTTTGTCTGGTGGGTGGTAACACGCCGCGGCCTAAGCCTACCACCTGAAACGTACTGCTCTTTTGGCGCCACCCAGGGGACACGTGTAGGACATCGAGGGCTAAATCCTACGGACGCGAGCAGTAATAGCCCCCCAAAACTTTGGCGTTAAAGTCTCCCATGACGACGTTGTAGTGAGCTTTAGAGGTGATGTGTAAAGCTCTGGAGATATCTTCATACATGCTCTCCACCTCATCATCCAAGTGTGCCAAGGTCGGTGCGTAAACCTGGATAACCTTGAGGCTGTACCTCTTGGTTAACTTAATTATGAGATACGCTACCCACATATTGAAGATTTCTACAACTCGAGCAGAATCGGGGGTCGAACGTGTTCACGCAGCCTCTGGGTAGCAGCCATCTTACAAAGCTGACAATATCAAGTAGACTAGTCGTCGCATCCAAGCCGGAGATCCTGTCGGAAGTTGAAGACTTCTACGGCAAGCTCTACGCATCGCATGCTTCAAGGCCCGTACCCGATACTGAGGATTCTAGAGCCACCTTAACCCGCCACTTCACAGAAGATCTGCCCGAAATTAGCTGAGACGAGATCGTGATAGCCCTTACACAGCTCAAAAATGGAAAAACCCCAGAAGAAGACGGAATCACAACAGAGCTTTTGAAAACTGAAGGAGCTCCAGCAGTTCAACAGGTTCAGCAGCTATTTAATTCCGTTCTTTTCACTGGGATAACTCCAGAGGCATGGAATAGAAGCATGGTGGTTTTTGTTTTTCAAAAAAGGAGACAAACCTTCTTGAAAAACTACCGCCCGATTTCGCTTCTGAGCCATGTCTACAAGCTGTTTTCAAGGGTCATCACGAACCGTCTTGCGCGAAGACTCGACGAGTTTTAACCTCCGGAACAGGCCGGATTTCGAAGCGGTTACGGCACCATAGACCACATTTACACGCTGCGGCAGATTATACAGAAGACCGAAGAGTACAATCGGCCCCTGTGCTTAGCATTTGTAGACTATAAGAAGGCCTTCGACTCAATCGAAACCTGTTCCTTCGTCCGTCCGTTCAGGAGTCCTTGCAGCGTTGCCAAGTCGACTGGCGATACATCGAAGTGATGAGATGTCTGTTCAATGCCGCAACGCTGAATGTACAAGTACAGAACCAGCAATCTAAACATGCCCACCTGCGTCGAGGAGTGAGACAGGGGGACGTCATATCCCCGAAACTGTTCACTAACGCCTTGAAGGATATGTTTAAAACGCTGGACTGGAAAGATCGTGGCATTAACATCAACGGCATTACGTCTCTCACTTACGATTCGCAGATGACATCGTCATTATGGCACAGACGCTGCAGGATCTACAAAAGATGTTGAATGGCCTAGCTGATTCTTCTCGTCGCATCGGTCTTCGGATGAATTTGGATAAAACCATAGTCATGTACAACGAGCACGTTTTTCCAGAACCGATTGCCGTGGATGGAATCCCATTCGAAGTTGTCACTAAGTATGTTTACCTAGGGCAGACGCTCCAACTAGGCAAACACAACTTCGAGAAGGAAATCCAGAGAAGAATTTAACTGGGCTGGGCAGCATTCAGAAAACTCCGTCGAGTCTTCTCGTCGCCTATACCACAGTGTCTAACGACAAAAGTCTTTAACCAGTGCGTCCTACCTGTGATGACATACGAAGCTGAGACGTGGACACTCACAATTCGACTAGTCCACCAGTTTAAAGTCGCTCAGTGAGCTATGGAGAGAGCTATGCTCGGTATTTCTCTGCGGGATCGAATACGGAGCGAAGTAATTCGCCAGAGAACTAAAGTTATCGACATAGCTCAACGGATTAGTAAACTGAAGTGGCAGTGGGCTGGTCATTATCTGCCGCAGGACTGATAACCGTTGGGGTAGACTTGTCTTAGAGTGGAGACCGCGAATCGGCAAACGTAGCGTAGGACGTCCTGTGACCAGGTGGAGCGACGACATACGCAAAGCGGTGGGCAGTGGCTGGAAAAGAAGAGCCGAAGATCGGGCCTACGTCCAGCAGTGGACTAACACCGGCTGATGATGATGATGATGAAGTATAACTTTAACTTGGTTGGTAAAATTCTAGTATTTTGGATCACAATATTTCAACATTGTTGCAGCATGGTCGCAGTAAAGGGGCAGAATATTAATACGGGGGTTATAGTCTTTCTACGGGTTAGATATGATGCATGTGCCCGTAAAAGCTGACTTTCAGATATTGTGTTGGTTAGAAAAGCCTTCAAATTGTTGACAAACATGTCTTATGTGCATATATGCGGAATACACGTAATATATCACTTGCATTGCAAATTTATATAAAGACTAGACTGTTCACAAACAATGCGATGAGACCTTCAGGCAGCCAACATACTGACAACAGGGCTAGCTTATACGAAACGCACGCACGCACTATGAGGTCTCATAGTGGTGTATAGGACCATGGATCACAACATGATGTCATTCAAACCAATACATTATTGACATTACCTGTGTAAAATCATCGCTATGCGTTCGTCAAATCATCAGGAATACGAACTATTGGTGAAACCAAAAAAAAATTTACGGCAATGCTTATCCAAATTAAATAATAAGCTAGTTTCCATCTGACTTTGTGAACGTTGCTTCTCGCCACAAAAACCGGCACAATCTATGAGAGAGCCCTGTATTTCAGAGCATTCCAGGTGGGTCGCTGTTTGTTTGTGACCCGACAAAACGTGCGCCCCATACAAAGAAGCACAACACCAAAAAATGTCCCCCCGTTGCTTTTCACGGTAAAACCCTTTGTCAAAGTGTGAAGGTATTTTTCGCAGGGCATAATAATATTTTTACACGACAAGGAAGCAATGAATAAGAGGATGATTTAAGTGGCATTTTTTATTCATTCCTGCTTAGGGATATTGTGAGTAGTATTATTAGGGCGCTCCTAACTTTGTTATTATTTGTTGAATGAATAGAATAAACAGTTAAACACAATCCAAAATTTCATCGTACCGACGGGACTTGAACCCGCAACCTCCGAAATAACATGTTCCGGTGCTTTGCCAATTATGCATAATTGGGTTAACAAATGCAATCCACAAATTTTCGTCGTAACGATTCTTCGCACCGTTGCTTAATCGGTATGACGTTGGTGCCATGGTGTCGAGCTTCCTCGACACCATAGCACCATGGTCTTCACCATTGGTGTGGGACGCCACATGTGCTGACACATTAGCGGCGTCCCATATATGCGGGAACTCACGGTCAGCGGGCGCGGCAGCAGATGCTGCAGAAAACCTCAAACGGAGGAAATATGCTACCATTGGTGATGGATACATATTTCTTCCGTTTGCGGTCGAAACAATGGGCCCATGGGGTCGAGATGCCCGAGGTTTTGTTAAGGAGTTGTCCAGACGCCTAATTGATATCACCCGTGACCAAAGAGCTGGCGTTTACCTCGGCCAACGTATTAGCCTAGCTATACAACGAGGTAACGTCGCTAGCTTTTTGGGAACATTACCGGCAGGTAGCGACCTAGGTTCTGTCTTTTATTTATAGTATAGATATTATTATTGTAGTTTATATAATCTTGATATTGTCATTAGGTAATTATTTTTAAGTTGTTAAAATAAACATTTTATTTCTTATAAAAAAAAAAGGTTATAAGTTGATAGTTAAAAATTATAAGGAAAAAAATATTTTCTTCTTTTTAGACCGTTTAAATAAAAGCTTTTTTTAAAGTAAAAAAAAAATACTTCAAAAGAAACATAATAGTTGAATAGAATAAACGTTATAAGACCTTAAGGAAGATATTGGTAGAGTCTATTATAACATTCATCCGAGGTATTTATTTATGAAATTATTTATTTTTACATGTATAAAAATATTGCTTTACTTAATTGCCTTAGATATTTCCCAGCATCAAAAAAACCTATACGGCGAGGCAGTATTTGTTACATGTACATGTACATGTAGGTAGTACATGTAGGTAGTATCTATCTAATACCTATTAATTAGACTTGGCTGGCACCGACTTCAAATAGATAAGTGGGTAGCACTTATAAAAATTATATTAAATAATTTATTTTTCGCTTTTGAGTGCCTGCTTGTGATCATGAGTCGGTTTTATTATTTTTTTTAAATATAATTTATTATTAAACTTATAATAAAAATGAATGATGAAAATATGTAGGCATCTCCGGCGAGGGAGACAATGTAAGGGGGAGACTCCACCCATCTCCCCACCCGCTCCTTCCTCTTACGAGGGCGACTTCATATAAGATCTTTACCACTAGTAGTAGTGTAGTAGTAGTTTTATACATCAGGACTCGGCTGAAACAGCTACTCTATCATCATGATCATAATCAGCCTGTGTCAGTCCACTGCTGGACGTAGGCCTCTCCCAAGATACGCCACTGAGCCCGATCTACGGCTGATTGGGAAGGATATGCCCTTATCGCCACGCTGGATAGGCGGGTTGGCGATCGCAGGACGTAGCTCCTTGCACCGGTGACGCTGCTGCCCATCACCGGCCTGTAGTATTTAGCTACGCCATAATTTGAAATGGTTACACCGCCATTTATCGGTCGCTAGAGCCTCGTTAGTTACTCAGCAGGATGCACCACGGGCAGGTGAGGTTGGCTGGGAGCACTGAGGTGGTATTTCTGCTCTCTCGCATCCCATGCCATGCCTGCTAGCCTATATGATATAAATAAACTGGCCAAGTGCGAGTCGGACCCCCACAAGTAGGGTTCCGATTAAACAAAATTTGCCGGAAATATAAAGTACAAAGTACATCGATAATATAAATACCGTGTCAATACTAAACATGCTTATTTACTACAACACAATCTAACGAATGTCTAACGAACTTCTAACGCCAACTAAGTGAACGTTAACACTAGAGATGCGCCGTATAGTTGTTTCACCGAATTACGGAATACCGAATATTATTCGGTTTAACCTTTACCGAACCGGCTGAATTATTCGGTTTACCATTACATTGTTTTGCCCCGTAAATAAGTTCTAACCTTTGCGCTACGTGCCTTGCTGGTTAGATGAGGAACGAGACGTGGATTTAATTGAGGTTTATAAAAATGTTGATTTTAAGTTTAGAAATAAATGTTGATTTAAAGTTCAAAAATAAATATTGTTGTGAGATTTAAATTAAATGTTGATTTTAAGGTTTACAGTAAATGTTGACTATACCTACTAACTATAGGTTAAGAAGTAAATAGGTTTTCTTTGACTCATAATATAACATGAATCTTATATAAGAAGTTTTGTCTTTTAGTTCTACACCTTGGCTACATGAGCCATGAAAATAGAAATTATTATTATGTTTTTTATTTACGGACAACAAACAGATCCATTTTTGTTACTAACATACTTCTAGAAAATACAATAAAATAAGGTTAGTACTTATCTATAGAAAAATAAATTTAAAATTTTAATGTGTCATGTATATCGGAGGCATCTTCTGCGAAATCATAGTTCGCACAAGATGCCTGAATACAGGTGCATGCGGGTCATCCGCTAAGACTTTCAGGATGCTATTGTCACTCCCCCGAAGCCTTCTCACCAGAGAAGCTACCTTTTTTCTGATGATGGCATGGAACCCATCAGTGTGATTTTCGGCAAACATACCAGAGGCACTGCAAAATCGGGGGAGTTTCAACATCATCCTGAACACTTTATTGTATTGTACGCGCAGAGTATCCAGTGACTTCTGGGAACAGCTGAACCACAGACTACCCGTGTACATGCCCTGACAATACGCTTTGAATAAAGTAATCTTGACCTGGTCTGTACAACAGGCAAATCTGCGGGCCAGCATATTCCCTCGCGCCGCCAGTGCTCTGTGCTCCCTCTCCACATCTTCATCGTCTTTAAGGTCGTCGGTAAGGAGGTGTCCTAGATATTTAAACCGAGTTACTCGGTTCATGCTCATTCCGTTAAGGGTAATTTTAGGAATAGTATCTGGACACCTACCGGCGGCCCTAAAGACCATGAACTAACTTTTTTTGACATTATACATCAGACCATTTATTGCGGCGTAGTTCTCACAAACTCGTAACATGTTTCCGATAGATTTCGCTGTCGGGCCCAGCAGCACCATATCATCCACGTAACTGATGTTGTTTACACAAACACCTCCCACGCGGCACCCGACACGCATGCTGCTGAGCTCAACCAGGAGATCGTTTACGTACAGGTTGAAAATCTTCGGAGACGACAAACCCCCTTGTCTCACGCCGCATTCCAACCTGTACGAGTCGGAGAGGCTATTTGCCCACTTTACATTATTGATCTGATGACCGTTCCAATACTGGAACAATCTGAGCAGTCTCACCGGCATGCCCCTGTCCTCCATCTTTCTCCAAAGCACGTCATAGGAAACGAGATCGAAGGCTTTGGAGAGGTCCAGAAAACAGGTCTACACCGGAGTTTTCCTCTCAGTATAATATTAGACAGTATGCTTGAGAGCTAGGATTGCGCTTTCTGTGGAAAGTCCAGCACGAAAACCAAACTGCGCGTCGTGAATGTTTAAATAGTTATCCAGAGTAATTTCAAGCATACTATCCAATATCTTGGCCACAGTAGTCGCAAGAGAGATAGGTCGGTAGTTGCTCCTGTCCGAGATATCTCCTGTCTTGTGCTTCACTATGCGCACCACTGTTGTTCTCATTAAGTCATCAGGTAAGTAGGAGTGACTAATACACAAATTGAAAAACATGGACAGGACCCTCGGCAAGTGCACCCCCGCATATTTTAAGTGTTCTATACTGAGCCCGTCATGTCCAGGAGATTTACCTCTACGCATTCTGCTTATGACTTTCCTTACTTGTTTAGCAGAGAAATTAATCAGAGGTTCCTCCCCAGACACGTCGGGCTCACCATCGAGCACAGCAGTGGAAGGACCAAGCGGAGATTGAACTTTAAAATGAGCCATGAATATGTTGGCTATCTCCTTAGGATCACTCTTGCCATCAACGTTCGCCGGGAGGCCAGGCCTACCGTCTAGCTTACCCGTAGATTTCCAAAATTTACCAAAGTCTTTGTCAGCTCTTTGCTTAGCAATCAGGTCCATTTTAAGCTGCTCTTAATCATAATCATAATCAATCATTTATTCGTCAATCACATATTACATTAATAATTAGTTCCGGATCTTATGAAACAGTTTGTCAATGTGTTCGGCCTGCAAGCAGACGTACAAATATTTATATGCATTATCTATGCTTAGGTATATAGGTATTAACATAATAATTTTTATTTTGATTTATTATCTACATATTTTTTTATGCTATAAAAACATTTGTCCAGCAGCCATTCAGTTATCTTAGTCTTAAAACCCTTGCCACTTAGTGTCTTTATCTCATCTGGCAGTTTATTATAAACTGTGATGCACATATTATACATGTTACGCTTGTTTGAATATAATAAATTTGTGTACTGCGCTCTTTTTTGTCGTGTCATTACCTCACTGCGTTCTTGGAAATAACTTGGATTTCTTTTCACGAAACAACACAATGTTTCTTGTGTCTTGGTGTTTTTGGCACCACTTAAGCCGACCTTTAAAGAGATTACGCGACTTGCACATTTCGTCATAAGCAGCGCCAGACCTTGGCAAACCCTGAGATATCCACTCCTGATACTTAAGCCTGGCGTACCGATGCGACTCTCGCACATGCTCATTCCAGCCGCAAACTCTATCTTTTCCCTCCCGCTTTACATCAGTTCTCTGCTTCTGGGTCCGAACTGCCGCATCACTCATGACATTAATTATATTAGCATATAGCTTATCTAAGACTAATTTATGTTCTGATATTACGCATGATCCAAAGCTACAAGCTTCAAATTCTGGAGGGAAGACCACGTAACGTAACCCTTCCTCACACAGTTCTTGGTATTTACTTGTTTGCGATTTATCTCGTTCCCCCCAGATTACAGCGTTACGAGGTACATTAGGTGACACGAGCATAGGACCCAGATTACCTAGGTTGCATTCAATATATAATGGCAGGTGATCAGATACAAATATGTCCTGTACTATTCCCACACTCACAACAGTTTGCCAGGCTGCTTGCGAGACAATACAATGGTCTAACCAACTCCCCGTACCATGAAATGTGTCAAAATATGTAAACGAGTTTGAGTCGATACCTAAAAATTCTACATCCGCGCATAACCAAGACCTGTCCTCACAGAAGTTGCTAAGCTCACTATAGAAGAGCTTACCAGGATGAGCATTCATGTCACCAAGTATAAAAACGGTTTGAACATGATTACTTTCCACCACTGCATTAGCTTCACTTAGAACCTCTGCGAAAACAGGCAAGTTTTGTCGGGATAGAACAGGCATATATACACAGAAAACTAATATAGAGCGACCACCCATTGATACTTTGATAGCCAGTAATCTCGAGCTAGAACATTCAATCACTGTTATGCTATCAAATATTCCTTTCCTCCATAAGATAGCCAGGCCTCCGTATGGCCTTCCTACCAACAGTTCACCGCTGTCTATTAAGCTCTTACCAACATATTCAAAGTCGGGAGATACGGTACCTATTAAAGGGAGGTCGTGATTGAATAACCATGTCTCCTGAAGACAAATTAAATTCGCAGACTTACAAAGCTTACTAACGTCATCAAAAGAAGAAGAAGTTTACTTGAACCGAATATATTTGGCAACAAAACCGAATAATTTGGCCGAAGACAAATAATGGAAAAGATACCGAATATGCTGAATACCGAATGCCAAACGAATATTCGGCGCATCTCTAGTTAACACAAAGGGTAGGGTAAAACAGTGTTTTTCAACGTGTGGCTCGCGAGACACTTGCGACCTCCTGGGGGGGTCGTGAAGCCTCTATAAGCGGGTCACGGGGGGTCGCGAAGCCTCAGTGAAAGAAAAAACAAAGTTTGAAAACATACTTTTAAAGAAAATATTAATTAAAGAGCATTTGTAGGTGTTTTGACTGAGAGTCCTTATAATATTTGTTTCAAAAGAAAAATATGTAATTTGTTTCCTGTAGGCCACACGAACGAAGCCGCAGGTAGAAGCTAGAAATATAACAAAATAAAGATTATAAACAGTGCAAGTAGGTCGATTTTTTTTTTCATACTAAGGGGGTCGCGTCGCGTCATGAAAAAGGTTGAAAAACACTGGTAAACAATCTTTTATAGATGGCACTATAGTAAAAACACGTTTTTTGTATGGGGACCCCCTGATAAGAATTAATCTTAACTTTGTTCTGTTTTTAGTATTTGTTGTTATAGCGGAAAATTTCAACCGTCTAACTATCACGGTTCATGAGACACAGCCTGGTGACAGTCGGACAGACAGACAGACAGACAGACAGACAGACGGACAGCGGAGTCTCAGTAATATGGTTCCGTTGGTACCCTTTGGGTTCGGAACCCTAAAAAGAAATCTTACGCAGATATGACGATCCGGTTCACTCGGTACCATAGAAATCAATACAAAGTAACAAATTATTTTGCTCCGTACGCTCCGATTCCGACCCAGTGGACGCGTAGCTTTAGGTGGGGAAATCAACATAATAAACATAAACACAAAAAAAAAACCCAAACACGAATTCATAACCTCCTTTACTTTTTGTGTAATTTTCTCTTTACTTGTGTAAGCCGAGGAATGTTACTACAAAAATAAATTATAAGTAAATGATATGAAATTTATTGCATGCATTCTTTTTGGTGATTTATTTGACAGGAAAATTTCAAACCACAGATTGACGATATAACAAGTTTGCTTACATCTGTCATTCTGTTACAGGACCTTGAAAACCGAGTTTAGTTAAACATTTTAATATTTTAATAACTAAAGCAGCAAAAATGTCCGGGCCAATAAGGGAGACTAAGAGTAAGGTATCGATGATGGTAAGTAAAAGCCACTCCACTGTAGCCAACATAGGCCAGAAGTCAATGAGTAGGATGAAAATAAGGAAGCAATCCTATGGTTTTTCTGGAGTGCCAGGGATCAAAAACGCTGAAAGATCTTCTCAGGTTAGTTGACTAAAAATATCTATTAACTTTTCAAGTTTTCACGTGTGTTCATACTTCGTAGTTCTAAAAGATTCTAATAGAAACAATTTATAAGCTGACCGTGACCCAAACGTCTTCAGCGGAATGTTGTGGCCAAGCGGAGTTCTCTATATTTTTTGAAATCTCCCCATACTACGTACATCACGGGGACTTTGCAAACAACGGACACAATTACAGACTTGGAACAATCTATATTTGAATCATACAAAGAATTAGCCCGTGTGTGAATCGAATCCACGACCTTCGGTTTCGCGGCTAATGTCAATAACCACTAGCCCCATTTAAGACCAATTGAGAGCCGACAACTATCTATACGGTTTGAGTGGCAATATCCTGTTCAGATCCTATTAATCCTAGTAATATTGTAACTTGCACACAATTACACCAAATTGCTAGAATTATTTAAAATAAAACCGTGAAACCGCAGTGTGCAACTAGAACAATAAAATGTGATTTTAGGTTGCATTTGAATTCAAAAGGCCGCCAGTGATTTACTTAAACACGTATCAGTTAGACCCCCATGAGCCTTGGAATGTTACTCTGGTCACCGAAGCTGCTGAAGATATTGTAGACGATATGTTCACTGGACATAAATATAATACTGAGGTATGCTTCTTGGATTTTGAATTAACTTGACGAAAAGAGGAGGTGAATATTGCTTTTTGCATATGTTTCTACAAAACTCCGGCACCCGTAAAGATTAGATTATTAGAGGCTGAGAACAAATCATTGGTTCACTATTGTTTCGCGTAATTTTTTTTACATAATTTACATATATTAGAATTTTGTTTCTTCTAATTATAGTTCATCATATTATCATTATAGTTCATGGTTTGGTATGAAGTAATTAGGCATATTTTATTGATACAATAATAACATTATTAGACAAACGGGTCGACCGATTTTGTTGAAATTTAGCACAGTAACACCCAATGTGATTCGAGTAGTTCATAAAATACTTTTTAACGCAAGCGAAGCTGTGAGGTGAGATGTTTGTTACTCTTATTTAGTCCCATTGTAGGTTTATCGAACTCATGGATATAAAATCCTTAAATTTGCTACTGAAAATGATTAACGTAACGACATTTTGAAGTTGATTTTTTTTTTGTCAACGATTTTAAATTGTTTTCTCAGAGCTCTCCAAGCCTCGCAATAAGACTGGCCGGTGACATAATGCGCAGAGTGAAGGCAATGAACTTCAACCGCTACAGAGTCATCGTCGTGGTCACCATATTTCAGAAAAGAGCACAGAGCTACAACAATGCTATAGCCTTCCTATGGGACTATGAACGGGACAACTATGTTGACTTGCAGAGAGAAGAATCTACAGCTTCTCTTCAAGTTACTATTTTTGGTATTTATTTGGATTAAACATGTATAGTTTTTGTATGTACCAATGTAGGTACCAATTTCTTGAAGATTTATAGTTTGCATATCACCATCGAAGACTTCGCGAACACTATATTTGTCTTTATGAATCAAGATGTTAACTTTATACAGATAAGTTGGTGGTCCAACTTATCTCTTGTATAGTTATTATATGCCTTAACACTCGTTAACGAAACTTTTGAATATGAGGCATCAGTCTTTATTCGATGTGTAATGCAAACCAAAAACGAAGCAAAGATGAATTATGTTAAAATGTATAAAAGATTTTTTATTTTGCTTTTCAGACAACAATGAATTATGTTATAATTACAATTTTATTAAATATCAAAAACAACAAATATTTTGGGCATCAATTAAATTAATAATGCCCTTTGTTATTTAAAACTTTGAGTTATGTATTAATTTAAGATTCCTGCAACTATGATTACATTGTTTTGATGAGTAATCATTGGTTAATTTTAATGTTACATTTAATAAATAATGTCAATGCTATATCCAGATTAACACTGTTCTTAATTTATCGGTAATAGAAACAAAACATTCATTGCTAAGTAGTTTCAAAAACAACATAACTCTGTATAAAAAGTTAAAAGTCGTAGCCGCTACGAACGCGAGCCAAAGCTGCTACGCAGCTCTATTTCAGCAATAAGTTACCACTATTATATAATTTGTCTTTAAACACGCGTAGCTCTCCGTTACGTAGATATAAAATAAAAAAAAATAAACAAAAGATAACAACTTGTATCACAGTCATATGGTATATTAGAAGTACATTATTTGAGATGAATACCATAATATCAAAAGGACCAGAACAAATGCTGAGAAATGTAAAAACAGCGCCAATATTCAAATTTCTTTAACAAATATTAGATTTGTGAAAAAGAAACTTACTAGTCCGTTATAAAATATGCATATCGAGTTTGGAATACCAGTTGGAACAGGTTTGCCATGTAATCTCTCGCTCCGGATAAGCCGGCAACAAGTGAATCCAACACTCCTTTGCTTTCTAAAATCTATTTGAACAACTCTATATGCCGAGAAACAAAACAACGCCTTATGAAAGCCTATCAGTATACTCGAAATAACGCTCTACTTCTCTCATAGTGAGGATCATGTAAAGGGTAAATTGAAATTTACGCCTTCACGCTCTTGTTATAAATTCTAATTTAAGAAAATCAATAGAAATTTGTAGACGCATATTGCGATGTGAAAATTGCTGTAATATTCTTTGCATATGAATCTTAGCCTCTATTTTTAAAATATATATATTTTTAGTACTATTTAGTTTAGTATTTAGAAATTTTTTTTTCTTTGACGCACTACTTTGGGGATATAAGCGAAAATTAAGACCTTTTGCCATGTTTTCGCACCCGCCTCATGGACGATTCGGGACTAAATTACGAAGAACTGATTACAGCATAACACCACAATCTATTTGCATACAAACTAGTTTACTTCTTGTGAGGTCTAAGATAGATTAATGTTTATCTGGCAGTAGATGACGAGGCACTGTAGCACTGGACAACTGACTCTAATCTATCTCACATAATACTTTGATCCCAAACCTTCTTCAGAACTTTAAATTAATTTTCTGATTCTAGATTTTTTTTAAAAATTTCTTATAGGCAAGCATTTAACCACTATCTCACCTGTTGGTAAATGATGATGCAGTCGAAGATGGTAAGCATGCTGGGCCTAGAATGGGAACTGGCTCTCAAGGATAGCTGCCGATAGATAGATAGATAGATAGATTGTTCTAATTTACATTGGTTGTATGGTATATAATACGTCATAGTTAGCAGAACTAGGCTGTGAGTGGGGTCGCTGGGCAGGCGGCTATATTGGATTTATCACACGTAGTTTTGGTGCAGTAGGGCTATTCTGTAAGCAAATTTCGGAAGCGAACTTCGCAGTGAGATTTGAATTTCGTGTTACGAAATGCAACCGTATTGCAATCGCTTTACGATTTGAACTTCGTAGTACGACTCACCGCGAATTCCGCTTGCGAGATGCGTAAACTAGCTTACAGAATAGCCTGGCAGATTTCCTGAACCCACGATCACCATAACGAAGTTGCGTAATGGTGATGTTGGCATTTTATGCGAATGTACATTGAATAGTTAAAATGAAAGATACTTTCCACTTTCTTGACAAGTTACAAGTATAGGTTCTTTACTTATCTAGCCAATCTTTTTATTTGTTGGTTTGGATTGTATCTGCTATTCAACTTGCCTTTGAATATATCCGTGTTCCGAGTCCAGTACTGCTCATAGTATTATCATTTATTATCAAGAAAGATCATAAAAAGGCCTTTGCCTAAACTGAATAAAAAACTGGCCAAGTGCAAGTCGGACTCGCACTCGTAGGGTTCCGTAACACAGTTAAGTATTCCATAACTATGATTTTTTGCAACTACAAAATTAACTTTGTTTTTCATAGTGTTTGTATGAAAAACAAAGTTATCTCTAAAACTGCTGACTATATCTCGTTCAAACCAATTTTCGTTGTAAGTTTTTATTGAGATCTACAGCATATATATTTTTTAGATTTTTCACTCCCATTCTTTAAAAGTTAGAGGGGGGGGACACACATTTTACCACTTTAGACGCGCCTATCTTTCAAATGATTGACTTTGAGAAAAACAGACAGACAGACAGACATGACGAATCTATAAGGGTTCCGTTTTTTGCCATTTGGCTACATAACCCTAAAAAAGGACACTAAGATCTAATTTAATAAAATAAAAATATTGTATAGCTGAGTTTAACCTCAAAATGTATCTAAAGCGAAGCCAAAGAACATGCATGTCCTATATCATCGACATTGGGGCATATCACTTTACTTTTCATAGCCAACGACAAAGTACATTATGGCTTAACGTTTCGCTATTTCTGCAGTAGTTATAAAACTTTTATTGGCTCTCAGATGATTGGTCACATATAGACTATCGGTAGAGTAGACAAATGGTTAGAGTGGACATATTAAAATTATATTAAGTTTTAGCAAAAATGAAATCGTAGTGAGCGCCCACCTTTTAACCCACATCAGCCTGGTCAGAAGCTAAAGAACGCATGATTTTTTTAGTAGGTATTACCAAACATTGGTAGAAATATCCACTCGAAAAATGTAGCATATATGAATACTATATACGATGATACAACAACACTGTCAGCGGCAGCGATTCTCACTAATTATTGTTGCATCTTGTTAGGGGTGAAATTTCATAGCTGATGTAGGTACACAAGGCATTTTTTTGAAACTTTGCCACGAAATGTATTATAACGTACTTTAAATTTTAGCCTTAGTTATAAACGTTTTGTGTTGTTGGAATAAAAAACCATTCATTCATATACCCTCGGACACTAGGCTAACTACCTATACCTATGTTAGTTGTAACATGTACATTATACTCTTCTGGTGTACCTATTCTACACGTTTTAATACTTAGATATGCACCGTCACGTTGCTCACGAGCGACGCTTAATATTTTTACGGTCTTTGCCGATGTTAATATTCGATTCATATCGACCGCTTAAATTAAAAGCAAACATGAAAGGCAGTCTTTCGATTCAGCTGTGTTTAGCTGATGTGGCCTAATAGGTAATATTGACAATTTGGAGGCGTTTTAAGAAAATTGCACGAATGCAATCTTGTGTCACTTGCTGGGCTAACATACTTAAGATTATCTTTTTACTTCGTTTTACATCTTTTAAGCTACAGAGGTTATCTTCCATTTCCGTTATCTTTCTTCCATATTCAATTATTCATATCTTCCATTCACACTTCCATAGACACCATGATATATATTCTTGTTGTCGCTTTGCTCGTCGAGGTAGATATATCTATATATCACGACATACATGCTAGCTCAACTGGTAGAAAAAAATATAAGTCCATAGCTTTTAATGTAGAAACATAATAAAGAAAGTGATTATTATAGTGGATACTCCATCAACCTCATAACTATATAAATACGTACCTACTTTGTCATTTAAAATATCTACACAAAATCTCACAATTTCAAAGTTCTACGACATTTTTAAACGGTTTTAATCAGTATCCAAATCCTGTTTTTGATTTCGGGCTCCCGTCGATGGCCAATAAACTAAAACGAAAATATGGAAAGCTAGACTATCGATTCAAGTCGGATATCGAGTTGAATTTACATGAAAATATGAAACAATACAGACTGCGAACAGACTGAATAATAAACAGCTGTTCTAATAACAATAAATAAACATGCTTGATTAAAAACTTCACAAACCTCGGGCAAGAACCCTTAATGAACTGCATGATGAGTGCATTAAACTTCTGTGTTAGAGTTTATATTCATAAAGTTGCAGTGTAATGTGATAACTGCTTTAATAATAGCAATGTCACAAAGTTGTTTTCAACTCTAATAATTATAAATAAATAAATAAATAACAAGTTTATTAGCATAACGGCACGTTAAGACGCAAGACTATGGGCATGCCCGGAGTTAGCATATCTTCGTGCAGCACGTGTGAATTGTTATGCAGGGGCAGCCGCAGCCACAGCAGCCTCCGCAACATCCAATAATTACTCGAATATTAAGTAAAACCTACTTAATAAATATGGTTTTAAATCCATCATTCATCATGAAAGTGGAAGAAGCGAAAGAGGTATGTCAGGATCATAGCATGGAGAAAGAAGTAGTCTCTGCCTACCCCAACGGGAAAAAGGCCTAATTTTATTAGGGTTCCGTACCCAAAGGGTAAAACGGGACCCTATTACTAAGACTCCGCTGTCCGTCTGTCTGTCTGTCTGTCTGTCTGTCTGTCTGTCTGTCTGTCTGTCTGTCTGTCTGTCTGTCTGTCTATCTGTCTGTCTGTCTGTCCGTCTGTCACCAGGCTGTATCTCATGAACTGTGATAGTTAGACAGTTGAAATGTTCACAGATGATGTATTTCTGTTGCCGCTATAACAATAAATACTAAAAACAGAATGAAGTTAAAAATAATAAAGGGGCCCCATACAATAAACTTGTTTTTTTTCGGCATTTCACGCCATCTATGAAAGCTTAGTTAGGTAAACGTCCAATAGATGGCGTTATATTGAAATGTCGATCCCTAACACCTTTGTCAGACGTTAGATGGCGTTATAAGAAATAAAATGTTTATTAATTATTATTTTTTGCTGGCGAAAAATGATAGTGGTATTTTTTGCTCGATCTTATAAAATACAAGTAGTGTGGTACGGAACCCTACGAGTGCGAGTCCGACTTGCACTTGGCCAGTTTATTTATGTATGTTACACCCATCTGCGCTCTGAATGCGTACCGCGTTCATTTATAAGTAGATACTATTTTTTCAATGAGATACCTAAACTAGCGTTTTTCTAGTCTTTCTATACTATATAATAATTCAATTGTATAATAGGCGTGTAAGAGATACAAACATTTTTTTTTTAAATATCTTATTGCCTAGCGTTTGACCACTATCTCACCTGTTGGTAAGTGATGATACGGTCAAAGATGGTAAGCACGCTAGGACTAGAATGGGAACTGGCTCTCAAGGATAGCTGCCGGAACACATTAGATGTTTGGCGACAGATTTTCTAACTTGAGGGTGGCAGCTGGCCAGGCGGACACTAGATAGTGTCCTGCCACCATTCGGGGGTTGTTGGTTTCTTAACGATGTTTTGCCTTGACCGGAGGGCCACTGTAAAAAGCGCATATACATTTTTCGACGAAAAATCCATTGCATCCATGCACGGCGGTTTGAACTCGGTACCTCTGGCATCAAAGCCAACCGTTCTCCCGATTACGCCACCAGGCCCTCAAAAATAAATATAATAAACGAATCTACGAGCAACGAAATATTTATCTTCAAGTGTAATTTATGTATCGAATCTGAATAGCGTGGTTTTAGATCTGATATTAATGCAAGGCCACCAATCTACGATAGAAACTGTATATGCTTGTAAACACGTTTCAATATTTGCAAGCCTAATAAATGAATTGGTAACAAAAAGTATAAAGTGTCTTCAATTAGAATTTTTAAAAAACCTTATTTTATGGATGGAATGACATAGGTATTAATATAATAGGACAGGTCTGCGACATAAAACATGATTAATTATTTTTTTTATTGATTTGACATTATTTTATTTTAGTAACACGTTATGGGCGCCCCACATTCTCGCGAGAATCTCGAGAGAACAAGAGAAAACCTTGAGAAGCATGTGTGTGGAGCTGATTCTCATATTCTTCACGTGTTCTCGTCTTGTTCTCCGATTGTTGTCGTTTTTTTACGCGAGACTAAGGAGCGCGAGAACGTGAGAACAGGCGAGAATGTGTGTATTGACACCACACTCGCATGTGAACATATATAGCATGAGAACTATAGTGAGAACTATTTGAGAACTTTGTGAGTGTGTACCCAAAAGAAGTTCTCACTACAGTTGTCGAGAAAATCTCCTGAGATTCTCGCGTGAATATCTCGCGAGAATGTGGAGCGCTCTTTAAATTTACCAGATTTAGGAGAAATTGTGTTGACATACTTATTATTATAATTTCAGTTCAGAAAATTATTTTACGATAGATATTTTCCAAAGTTTTATTGAATAAAACAAAATACTAGGTAACGCAACTGGTTGTACCACCACTGGTGTCCGGTTGGTCTAGTAGTGAGACGGCACTGTAATAAAAGGATAAAGGAGCACCAAACTTAACACACGTACAATGTAACAAAAAAAAAAAACTTAATGAGGAACACAGACAATCATGGCTTTTACTTTTCTTTAGACAACATATTACGCATACTAACATTAACTACTGTCGCAACTATATCGCAAATTGAGTAAATAGTAATTGAATCCCACTTGAATCTCTAAACTTATGTTTACCCACCTGACACCAAATGGCGTAGGAAACAGGACCTCAACCAAAAACTAAGCTCCTAAACGAAGCCATAATGGTAGGGCTGGACCATCCCACGTCCAAATGTGGGCATTCTCACCGAAGTAGTGTAATATGAACAAGTATAAGCTTTCATTGCTCTAGGCATTGCAAGAGGCACAGATTATCCTCTAATGGATACCATATATATATACATATATATACGGTATACGGTGCGATTTCGTTCTTTGAATTGTAAATAACTTATTCGCACTGTTTTTTTATATCGTATAAGCTAGCGTTTGACTATTATCTCACCTGTCGGATTGTGATAATTCGAGTGAGTAGCACGCTAGGCTTAGAATGGGAACTAGCCTTCAAGGATTGCTGCCCGAAGAAATTAGGGGTTTGGTGACAGATATCCTAACTTGAGGAACACTGTGAAATGCGCACAAAATATTATTTTCGATAAAACATCAATACGTGCATGTTTGTCGTGCGGTTTCGAATACCCACGTATTTGAAACCGCTGCCTCTCTGGTGTTAAAGCCCCAATGCGCCACTGGACCCTCACTGTATATTGGTACAAATGCTTTTTATATGTTGTCGTTAAAGCTGCGGCATTTATATAGTACAAATCTTTTTTTAAAAACGGTGACAGGATGCTAGCTTTATGTAACTACAAAAGAAACTGTGGCACACACCTCTTTAGATACTTATCTAGATGTTGAGCCTCACATGTCCCGTAATTACACTGATAATTTTGTTCTAAAAACCTTTTGAAGAATGTTTGTAAGAGAAGTTGTAGAAGATTGTTGTGTAACAAATTAATAACTGACTAAGTGGAGTATCGCTCGACGGACTCGCAAAAATTGTACTACTAGACTTGTAATTGCACATTACGTGTTTTATTTTATTGTTCTGCATGAGGTATCAATTAAAGGTAATTTGTGGCAAGGAGGTCACAGGAAATGAACAGAGGCAAATTTCGTGGTAATAGCGATACAAGAATAATTTGTGTAAATGGTAATAGTTTGAAGGGTTAACATAAATTGAACCTTCCCAACTAGCAAAATCGTCTTACGTTTCTTACTTTATAAGAGTTCTGAGCTTATAGTGGTCTCTTATCTGTTTTCGTCATTTCTATCGCTTCTATATTAGTCTCTGACAAGCCTTTACAGGCTCTAATACGCTTGATATTCATACCTTGTCTTAATTATGCATATAAGTTTAAATTTACAGTGCCGTTGTAAGCCACACTCTCCTAAAAAAGCATTTATTAAGACTTATCACACTTGAGATAAGTTAGCTCTCATATCCACATTTTCTAAGCTCATTTAATTTTATTACATATTTTCTAAATGCTATTGTAAGAATGTTAGACTAATATCAGCATTTAATTAGAGTACTTAAAACATGTAAATATTGATCTTATTCAATACTATTATAAGATCAACAGCAGTGGATAAGCACAGTATTAGAGTGATATTGAATCATCATACTTACAATAGAGAAAATGAGTCTAATTTAAGAAAGTTTGATCTTAAATCGAATTTGTGACTAAAATTGTATTTGATGTTGACTATTATATTTCTGCAAAAGTATTTTAGTGCGGTCACATAAAATACCATTTCACATCCCAAACGTTCACTCATAATTGTTTTAAGTCAATTCAAGGATCTCTAAGTATTCCAACATGGAGTCATGTTGGAATGATCTAAATGATCTTAAAATAGTCTTATAGTGATTCTAATAAATGCAATACTAATGGTGTCGCTTTTAATACAAATTAACAAATAAAATAATTAAACAAGAATACCAACTACTATACATTGATGAGGCGCACGAGTTGTGAAGCGTAAACTAGGGTCTACTTTACAGTAAATAATATTTTCCAATACTAATACTTATCGAAAAGCATAAAACGAAACACTTATTAATAATGGTACGGTTATTACAATATAATTATTAAATACCTTTATCCTTACTGTTTTCGATTTCTTTTTTATTACTTGTAACTTTCAATCAAACACTGTACCAATTTTTTTTACGATTGTGTTTGATCTTATGTAAAATCAAAATAAACTTTGTTACGCTCACAGGACTCTAACGTCAAAACAATGTAAGCCTATGTACGCTTAAATTAGTTTTGGTAAGAATAATTTAAGTGAAAACAACATTCAATAAGACTGATATTAGAAAGATATAAACAAATTACGCTTATAAATGGTGCCCAAATCCAGACTTATACGATGATATAAGAATGGTATAAGAGCAAGAAAACAGTGGTCTAGAGATTATTTTAAGTGTAGTTTTTGCTGGTTGGGTTGTATGTACCAAATTATATTCACTTATGAAAAGGGGATATTTGAGTTTTATACAAAAATAATTTTATGTCTATTAAAAATGTCTTTATTAGCTATTCGTTTATAGGAAGATTTAGATAAATATGGTGGTAAACTGAAATGCTTTGAGTATACAGCCAGCTGTAATAATGCTTTGAGTATACACTCAAAGCTGAAATGTCATTCTAATTATACCAGTGTAGCTTTTTATATGTGTAGGTACTTTATTTATACATATATATTGATTTATTGTGATGATGATATATGTAACGATGCATTTAAATGCCTTACAGAAATAGAAGACAGTAACTAAATACTAACTTTGGTCACAGAATAAATAATAGTACAAAGTTTTATAACTGGTCTCTGTTGTTCTGAGTTATAGTCTTGTTAACTACCCAACACTGCACTACAGCAGCCTACCTTGAGACATAAAGAAGAGAAGAAGTTAAGTCTCACAAGCCCTGTAATTTCACTGCACACTTTGCCACTCAAACCGAAAAACATTCCTATTTCACGGCCGAATAGTGGCACACAAAGTGGTGGTACCGCCCCAAGCGTACTAGCAGAAGTCCTACCACTAATTAAAATGTCATGATCAAATGTTATGTACATTACTTATATTATCTTCACTGCTTGGGTTAAGCCGTGAAAAGAAAACAAATAGTGTTTTGAACGTAATTATTGGTTTTTATATACATATAATACTACTTGCGCCCTGCGGCTTCATCTCCCCTGAAAAGTATATCATGTTCTTTTCTACCATATTGGGCCATCCATCAGTGCATAATTAAAGTTAAATTGATCCAGCCGTTTGACCGTGAAAAGGACAGGACATAAAGAAACAAACATTATCAATCAAACATTATTAGAGACTGAACCTATTTCGGCCCCAGGTACTGTACACTTCAGCAAAATGAACTCTTTCTTTGTAGCACACATACTTGGACGATCTCATAATTTTTTCATAGGATTACATTGCTTATTTTGTAATATTATGTTTTAATTTTGTATTTTTTATTTGTTATTTTGCTGTACCCATTGTAATGTTGTGTACAGGATATTGTGTTGTCGAAATAAACGTTTTTTAGGGTTCCGTACCCAAAAAGTAAAACGGGACCCTATTACTAAGACTTCGCTGTCCGTCTGTCTGTCTGTCTGTCTATCTGTCTGTCTGTCTGTCTGTCCGTCTGTCACCAGGCTATAGCTCATTAACCGTGATAGTTAGACAGTTGAAATTTACACAGATGGTGTATTTCTGGTGCCGCTAGAACAACAAATACTAAAAACAAAATAAAGTTAAAAATTAAAGGGGGTCCCCATACAAAAAACATGTTTTTAGATTTGTAGATGGCGCTAGTAAACGAGCCCCGTCTTTCTAGATCGCGACCAAACCAAATATTCTTGGTAATATCAGTTAATCAAATATATGGGGTTGAAACTCTGTTATGTTTCGTATTGTACGGAACCCTCCCTAAGTGTGCGATAAGAGACGCGATGCTGACTCGCACTTGGCCAGTTTTATTTTTCTTTCTTTTCTTTCTTTCTTTATTATACAAACTAACTTTCGCATTAATAATATTGGTGTTAATTATATTCCGCTCTGTGGAACGTGCACCGCAACTTGGACGTTATAAGCGTGTTTTTTCTAGGAAAGATACACTACACGATTATTAGTCTAATTTTAATAAAATTTTGCGCGTTACCGCACCACACCTGTGATCAAGAGACATCTAGTCTTATGCCCTGTAAAATTGGTTACATGCTCTTTTTGTTGGGCGATATTAATAAGATATCTTCCCTGATAAGATATCTTCAGATATCGTCGCCTGACTTGCTGCATTTTTATTTCTAGTTTATATTAATGACTTGCCGTCTTTCGTGCAAAACTTATGTGACATTGTTTTGTTCGCGGATGATACATCCTTAATATTCAAAATAGATAGGATCGCGCCTGGATTTGACGATGTTAACAAATCAATCGCACAGGTTTTGAATTGGTTTACAACCAATAACTTATTACTGAACGCCAAAAAAACTAAATGTATTAAATTCTCGCTGCCAAATGTAAGAAAGGGTGTCATTAATAGCAGGATATTAATAAACGATGTACCGATAGAATTTGTTGAATCCGCTACATTCTTGGGCATCACCCTGGATTCAAAACCACAATGGGGTTCTCAAATATCGGCTCTGGCAGGTAGATTGAGCTCCGCTGCATACGCAGTACGTAAAATCAGAAACTTGACTGACGAATCCACTGCTAGATTGGTTTACTTTAGCTACTTCCATAGTATAATATCCTATGGCATTTTATTGTGGGGGAAAGCCGCCGAAATCCAATCTATATTTGTTTTACAAAAAAGAGCTATTCGATCTATATATACCATGAAGTCGCGAGACTCACTTCGTGAAAAATTTAAGGAGATTAAAATTCTCACAGTGGCATGTCAATATATATATGAAAATATTATGTATGTACGCAAAAATTTGAATGAGTATGATAAGAGGTCCGATGTACATAATTTCAATACAAGACACAAAAATAGATTAATTCTACCTCAATTCAGGTTGTGGAAAGTTAGTGGTTCTTTTCTGGGGAACTGTATACGATTTTATAATAAACTTCCTAAAGATATTGATCAACTGGCTATAAGCAGATTTAAAACCTTTGTAAAATCCAATTTAATGAAGAAATCGTACTATACAATAAATGACTATATGAATGACAAAAATGCTTGGCCTGAATGCCCCAAGCTACAAGATATAATATAAATTGTATGATAATAGAATTACTTATTGTACATTAAACATTTATTTAATATGAATTAAAAAAAATGAATTAAAATAAGTGACAAGCCCCATAGAGTTTCTTGGTGTTTCTTCTCTGATGGGAGTACTTCCGAAACACCAGTAGATTCAACAGTCAATCAGTTTTCATCTTTTGTTTGCAGATCTAGGGTTGCCTGTTACGACAGTATTATGCGGCTGATAGTCGGACAATCAGTTCCATTCGGAACATGATTTGTACTGCAATTAGTCTGCGTTTTATTTATCTATTATGTTTCATTATTTCACAATTTTTTGGATAAAAATTGTCTGAAGTACTGAAACATGCACTGGGTTGCGGGTGCACGTAATGGTACGGTTGGCAACCCTTCATTAATAAGGGGAATTAAACATGTGTTTTAAGTGTGACGTTCGACGTCTAGATGAAAGCTGAATGGCTCAATACCTTTGTTTTTTTTTTTGTAAATTCAAAGCGTTATGTTTCTGTTATATCTATATTTTTTGTTGAATATGATCTATTTAATGTTATTTGACGTGTGTAAGTACTAATTTTTAATTTGCCCATATACTGAATAAATGCTTTGACTTTGACTTTGACTTTTGCACCAAAAAGAGGCTTACCACAATCAAGGAGAAAATCTGCCGCCATAACCTTACGGTGTTCCGACAGTACACAGCCTTTGTGGGTCAGAGTATTCTAGGTCTAGCGTGTTCACCATCTTCGACCATAATTATCTTCGCTTACTACCAGGGGAATTAGTGGTCAAACGCTAGCCTATAAGATAGTTATAAATAAAATATCTAACTGGAATATTTAACTGTAATATCTAACTGAAACACTCAACTGAAATATTTAACTAAAACATTCAAAATAAATATCTAACTGAAATATTAAACTGAAACGAGTTGGGAGCGACGGAGCCGGCAGTCGCAGCGTCGTCGAGTGAAGGCAGCGACGCAGCTAGTCGGCGCGTGCACCAGGGACAACGACCTGCGATGCTCTGCCACCCACTGCACCCGCACGCACCACGAGCTCCACTCCCAGCCACCTGAAACACTTAACCGAACATTTAACCGAAACTAACTAAACCGAAAAAACTGAAACTTTCAGCTGAAATATTTAACTGAAATATTTAACCGAAAATTTTTAACTGAAACTTTTTAACTGAAACTTTTTAACTGAAATATTCAACTGAAATATTTAACCGAAATATTTAACTGAAATATTTAACCGAAATATTTAACTGAAATATTTAACCGAAATATTTAACTGAAATATCTAACTGAAACATTTAACCGAAATATCTAACCGAAATATCTAACTGAATTATCCAACCGAAAAATTTAACTAAAATACTTAACCGAATATTTAACTGAAATATTTAACTGAAATGTTTAACTGAAATGTTTACCTGAAATGTTTAACCGAAATGTTTTAACTGAAATATCCAACTGAATATTTAACCGAAATATTAAACCGAAATATCCAGTTATAAATATTTAAATACGGGACTTATCGCGCCTATAACATAAATCTTATCTACTCGACGTTTCGACCAAGTTGCATTGATCGTGGTCACGAGACGACTGAACAGTCTACCGAAACTGCAGTACAAAAAAAAAGATCTATGAAAACTAATGAAAAGGGGGGCGCGTCCGATGGAAGTCTATATTCGTCTCACTCACTATTTCTTACTTTGACGTCGTTACTTCTCGTTTTGACATTTCGCTATTTGGTCAGTTTGCTCTATGGGAGTCCCGACTCTTCTTAACGTAGTGGTTATATTCTCTTTGCTCACAACATTCAGTCGCAAAGAGAATATAACCACTACGTTAAGAAGAGTCGGGACTCCCATAGAGCAAACTGACCAAATAGCGAAATGTCAAAACGAGAAGTAACGACGTCAAAGTAAGAAATAGTGAGTGAGACGAATATAGACTTCCATCGGACGCGCCCCCCTTTTCATTAGTTTTCATAGATCTTTTTTTTGTACTGCAGTTTCGGTAGACTGGTTGTGAGTGTCCGCACCGCTATTTATAGGAGAGATCGTTGGAAACTACCCTCAATAAATTTAATTTTTAATTTTTATCAGAGTTGCCATTGCGACACATAACACTGACAATATCGGCAGATTTTTGCTGCTTTGATCTTTGATTCGAACACTTGCTAATCACAGGGTTCCATGTTGTGGCCAACCTAAATCCATCCTCCCGGTTGAAATTGGGATGCTTCTTTATTTCTACCGCTTCACGCACAATACGGGAGTAATAGTAGCGGTCGGTCGAGAGGATCTTAGGGTCATGAAGTTCGATCCAGTGATTAGGTCCGGATTCCAGTAAGTGCTCGGCGATAGCAGATTTATTGACCTGGCAGTTTTTCACAGCTGCGATGTGTTCTTTGACCCTTTCTGCAATAGTACGCTTGGTCTGTCCGATGTACGATTTACCGCAGCTGCAATCGATTTTGTACACACCAGGTATCTGAAAAGGAATCACATCCTTCGGCGAACTGACCTGCGTTGATATCTTCGTTAGGGGAGTGAATACTGTCTTGATAGAGTATTTACGTAGTACAGTACCGATCTTGTCCGTCACTCCCTTCACGTATGGCATGAACGCTGCCTGCCGTTCAACGTCAGTGGTCCTCTCCTTATATCTGCGTCTAGAATGACCTGAATGGCTGGGAGTGGAGCTCGTGGTGCGTGCGGGTGCAGTGGGTGGCAGAGCATCGCAGGTCGTTGTCCCTGGTGCACGCGCCGACTTGCTGCGTCGCTGCCTTCACTCGACGACGCTGCGACTGCCGGCTCCGTCGCTCCCAACTCGTTTCAGTTTAATATTTCAGTTAGATATTTATTTTGAATGTTTTAGTTAAATATTTCAGTTGAGTGTTTCAGTTAGATATTACAGTTAAATATTCCAGTTAGATATTTTATTTATAACTATGTGTTCAAATCGCGAAAGTTTAAAGTTTACAAGCCTATAAGATGTATAAAAAAATACTCTATCGTCCTAGGAGATACTCCATAGAAACACAGAGTAAGACAAAGACTTTCTGCACATAAAACTACGTTTTTCAGTTACAAAAGTATCGGATTCCGTAGCCGTAGACAAAACAATTGCTTTATTGGCTTTTATCAATAATAAAAGTGTCTCATTTCGACCTTGATTTATAATATCGTTTGATATATAAATTGAATTTCTGACAAGGGCTCGAATTCAGAAAGCCGTCGATATAAACTATAAACTTTATTAGGAGTTAAAGTCCCTGGGTGTTATCAATTATTCTGCTCCTCTTTCGTTTTCGAGTACTATATTAGGTAGATATCTGAGTATGCAAGTCTTCGAGCATTTACCAAAGGAGATGTTATCGCAAGGCGTACCCCTCTGCTGGCCATATAGCCATTTTTGGCAATATGAGCGTGCGTAACTACGCTGTATTTTTAATACTGTGTGCGTGTTTCAAGCTAGTGTGCGGGATCGTTAAAGTGAGTGATTTGTTTGTGTGCAATGCGTGTTTACCTCGTCCCCCGTAAGTATCGGCAGAAAAAAATGTTTGCGGATTACAACGTTAACATCTCCATTGATAAATGCTCGAAGATGCAAGTGGGTGAAGCAGCGTTAGTAAGATTGACGAAGATTACTATTATGACATTTTATATCTGATAGGCTAGCGTTTGCCTATTGACTGGTCGTAAGCGATGAAGTGTTCAAAGATGGTAAACACGCTAGGCCTTTTAAAAGTCCGACTCTCAGGGGCTGTTTTACGCTATAAAGCTAAAACACTACAAGGTTTTGTAGTGTTTTAGCTTATTATGGCGGCAGATTTTTTCCTTCATGGAAGTAAGCAACTCTTTGGTAGCAAGTAAGCAGAATATTGATATAATGCTCCTACTATCTGTGGAAAAACACGCATGCATTCATGGTAAAAATTCAAATAGAAAAATCCATTGGTGCACGGCTAGGCTTTGAACTGGCGCGCTCCCCGTTCAAAAGCATACTTTACGCCTACGGACCGTCAAAATCTTGATGCCATTCTCGGTGCTACAAACTCTTTACGTTTTTCGTCTGAGTTTTACCTACAATCTTGACTATATCGTAGATCCACGCTACTTAACGAAGAACACTATTTAGTCCTTGGCCATATCACAGCGTTGTATACCGACTGTCGTCACTGCGTCTCTTCAATAAAGATTCAAAAAAAATTAACGATCTCTTCTTCTCTGTTTCGCCACCTATGGGTTCAGCGCCTTATTTATATCTTCGCTAAAGAAACAAAGAATTATTCAGGGAGATGAAGCAAGACTGCTGTATAGCTACATTACCTATTCGACGTTTGCTGACAACGTAAGCATCGCGCTATCAATAGGTCTTTCTGATAATCTCTGTAATTAATTAAACAAAAAACAAATGTATATGATACTTATTGATTTGCGTAATAGTTCACAATTCTGCCTAAATAGGTTTATTTCGGTAAATGAATCTCTCTAAGCAAACGGCTCATCAGAAGGTCGCTCGATAACGAGTGCTTGGCCAACAGAACGTGACAAGTTCAATGCTAGTCGGTGACCTAAATTAAAAACTAAACAGCGGTAGTCACGAACACTGGAAATATGGGCCGGTAAGATTATAGAAGTTGGGGAGTTTGCATATTGAACGAAATTAGTTTTGCTGGTTTGCTGGTCGGGCAGCTGTTTGCGGTTCACTGGCGTAGACTCAGATTAGAAAACCTAATATGTTTGCATATCAGAAAGCTGAAATGGAAATAGTTTCACTATGTTTTCATACTATAAAGGCAGCATTCGATCACTATCAAATCTGCTGTTTAGTATAAATACTGCGCAGGATATCCCAAGCTTTTTTTATTGCACACAAAGAAATATTTACCACTATCTTACCCTATGTCATATATATGCTTGTGTCTAACGTATCGTGTGCTTGTTTGTAAATAACCGGTAATGAGATGCGGCGTACACAGAGTGCTATTATCCAATCCGTCTGCCATCAACCATCATACCAGAACTTGAAGAACCGTTTGGCAACATAAACGCATAGTGGTAGGACACTATCACACTATGTAGTGTCCGCCTGGCCAGCTACCACCCTCAAGATAGAAAATCTGTCGCCAAAACATCGAATGTGTTCCGGCAGCTATCCTTGAGAGCCAGTTCCCATTCTAGGCCTAGCGTGCTTACCATCTTCGACCGCATCATCACTTACCAACAGGTGAGATAGTGGTCAAACGCTAGCCTATAAGATATTAAAAAAAAACATGTATTATGCTGGTGTTCGAGCCACGGCTGAAGCCAGTGGTCACCTATTTGACACCACTCAGGGATCACGTTTAAGGTAGATTAATTACCTTCCCGTTGACTACAATGGCCCTCGTTTATAATTTAGAGCCAGAATACGAACAGTGGGCAGTAACTAAATACAGGGCTGTACGAACAAAAATATCCAGTTACACTAAGAGGCTAACCAATACAGATTGCATTTACACCGTAAGTCCCTCACCTTTAATCCAAGTCAGTGGTTTCATACAGGATTCAGTCTCCGTAATGGACCGCTATCAATAATTAAATCGTGCACTGTGGCCTGAGCACCTGGGTATTCCGTACCAGTGACAATGGACACCTTATTGCTAGAACCTGCACGTGAAGATAGCTTGCCCGTGGGGGTAATTGAAAGCTTTATGGGTGCTTACATTTCTCACCAGGAGTATACTATTTTTATTTTCAACCGACATCCAAAAACAAAAGAGGTTCTCAATTCGTCTGTATGTTTTTTTTTTAATTTTTTATGTTACGCGATTACTGCGTCAATTCTGAACCGATTCGAATGATTATTTTTGGTATCGGTAGGGCACGTTTCCCATTGTAATTCCATCGAGACCTGATAAGTATCTTCAGATATGACGATAAACGTCTCAAACTTGCTACTGAAATTGACTCACGGGGCATTGAAGTCGGTTGTTTTATTTTTTTAAATAGCTTAATTATTATTTAGAGCTCAAAAACAATGTGGCCTGCATATAACTAGTTGTCTTGTTAACCCCTCTAACTAAAATAAATATGCTTATGTCTGGAGTGGGTTCACGTCAATAGTGCAATGGGTGGGGAATGAACTTACGACCTCTCAATCGCCAGGCCGACACCTTAGCCAATAAGCTATTGCTGCTTTGTCTTTTAATAGCCTGCAGTTTTCTTACTTTAACGAATTGTAGTGAATGTTGTATGTGCTGTGTGCACCTATATGCCGGATAAACATAAAGTGTAATACACAACGTTTTAATAATAAAAAACACTAGATTCAGTCGCTTCGTGAAAGAAAAATAAACTGGCCAAGTGCAAGTCGGACTCGCACTAGTAGGGTTCCGTACCACAGTACAGTATTTTATAAGATCGAGCAAAAAATACCACTATCATTTTTCGCCAGCAAAAAATAATAATTAATAAACATTTTATTTCTTATAACGCTATCTAACGTCTAACAAAGGTGTTAGGGATCGACATTTCAATATAACGCCATCTATGGGACGTTTACCTAACTAAGCGTTCATAGATGGCGTGAAATGCCAAAAAAACTCGTTTCTTGTATGGGGACCCTCTATTATTTTTAATTTTATTCTGTTTTTAGTATTTGTTGTTATAGCGGCAACAGAAATACATAATCTGTGGAAATTTCAACTGTCTAACTTTCACGGTTCATGAGATACAGCCTGGTGACAGACGGACAAACAGACAGACAGACAGACAGACAGACAGACAGACGGACAGCGGAGTCTTAGTAATAGGGTCCCGTTTTACCCTTTGGGTACCCTAACAAGCCAACAAATACACTGCCATGAGTATTGTAATACTTACTGCGACAGATTATCTAACTTGAAGGTGGTAGCTGACCAGGCGGACATTAGATAGAGTCCTACCACCATACGGGCATTGTTGGTTTCTTATAGATGTTTTTCCATCACCGGAAATCCATCATCCATCCATCGAAAAATCCATTGGTGCACGGCGGTTTGAACTCGGTACCTCTGGCATCAAAGCCAACAGTTCTCCCGATTACGCCACCCGATTAATATCAGTTAATATTAATGATAATCTGTTATCATAAATACAGAATGTATGTAGTAGAGAGTAAGATTACTCGCAATGTTGGTTTGCACTTGCACATTATACTAGTATTATTGTTAACCTATCCAACAAAGCTAAATATGCTTGTGTCCGGAGTGGGTTCACGTCAATAGTGCAATGGGTGGAGTGGGGATCGAACTCACAACCTCTCGATCGCCAGTCCGACACCCTATCCATTGGGCTATTGCCGCCTCAATATATACCTATATATACCTCAATATATAACTACCTATGTTTTTTCATTGGTTTCTATAAAGTATAGTGAAAAGCTGTCGCTATTCTGGTATAAATCCGACAGACCAGACGTTGATTAGGCTCCTAGGAATCACCCAGACACATTTCAGATACCGAAAGGGTTGGATCCGTTTTATTTGTTTGCAAAATTGGAATACGGGGCGTTGGGAATACTCATATCCTTTCGTACTCTGTATCGATACCGTACAGAGTTAGTTATCTCAGCGTGAGATTTCCATGTGTGAATTTTTATCTTAGGTAATATAATATTTTTATATGTAGTGCCAAAAATCTACGAATATATCATAAGTCAGGAACTCTAATTCAGAACAAATTCCACACAAAAAGTGGCCCTCCTTGAAACCAAAACGACGTAGATTCAAAATAAGAATCACTTTCGAAGTTACAAATGATTGGCTTGGAGATTGATTAAATTAGGAACAAAAGCAGGGATTGGTGCGAGCATGTGCTGCAATGTCTGTTATTACAGTTGACTCAAAGAAGACAAATGTCCACTCTAATGACGCGCTGGACACGACATTTAACCCCGCCTGCTTAGACAACTTTTGTTGTGTAATTTTTATAACGCAGATACTTTTCCTGACTTATGATTTTTTCGTAGTCTAAAATGTAAATATCTCCGACATAATAATATGCATTCCGTGCGAGTGAGTGGAGTTAGGGTTCTGAGGTGTTCCGGATAATCAATCAGGTGCGATTGGTAGTGGTAATAATAGTCGAGTGCTTGTTTTATATAATTTAAGTTCGTTTACTATATATACCGCGCTATTAATTTTCAGTACCAAAATTGAGGTGTTTATCTCCATATCTCTGGAGATACTGAACATATCTCGGTGAAATTTAAATGGAAACACCTATGAAGTATATATACCTTTTCAAGAAAAAATAAGAATTTTCCGAATCGGTTCACGCGTCTTCAAATAAACGGGGAATCTACATAAAAATAAATATTCTGACGAATTGAGAACTTCCTCCTTTTTCTGTGAAGTCGGTTCAAAATGAAACGGATCTTATTCTTGAGGTACCATGGAGTCTATCGTTAGAATCATCATGACTTGATGCTGCAGCTCGGAACAAGGATCTCGTAGTCCGCCTGAACCAGGATCTCAGATTTTTTACCATGATACACGCCTCCTTTCATGTTTAGGACGTATACAGTATGAATTTAATGATATGCCTAATACATAATTATTAATATTTAAAACTAAAACATCCGACTTTCATGACGCGCGAGTCAGTTTCAGTAGCAAGTTTGAGACGTTTATCGTCATATCTCTGAAGATACTTATCAAATCTCGATGAAATTACAATAAGACCATCTCGAAATTTTATCATACTGATTAAAAAAAGAATTATTCAAATCGGTTCACAATTGACGGAGTAATCGCGTAACATACACACAACAAAAAAAAAACATACAGACGAATTGAGCACCTCCTCCTTTTTGGGAGTCGGTTGAAAATGGGTATAACACCATTACGCCATCTCGTCAAAAAAATCACTGTCGTATTCTATCCTATTTAGCCACGTGCGTGCAAAGTTTCAGCTGAAATCGATTGGGTGGTTTGACTGTGAAGAACGAACAAGTAATATTCTAAAAAACCTTTTTAAACACAAGCTTTTACCTAACCTAGACCAAAGTAAGTAAAGACAAATCCAACGAGCCCAAACACGACGGCTATAATGTGTGTAGTTTAGGAGTTCCTTTGGCCACCTTCCAGCTCCATCATCAGATCAGCACCATGTGATATATCATAATATTGCACTGTCACGCGATACACATGTATGCAAAATTTCAGCTCAATCGGTAACCGGGAAGTCGCTCTAAAATCAATCGCAAGATTTGTGCCGGACAAATAAATTCGCCGTGAAGTAGAGATAAATCTTGTAAAAAACAAACAAATATACAAACTGACTTTCGCATGTATACTATTTGTGTTGATATAGATAAAGCTAGCAGTAACAAATTTGTTTTGAAGTCGATTTATGTATCAATCAATAAAACCATGTCGTTATTATAGAAATGATCCTAAGTTGTAATTTGAAAAGTTATTCGATATCTTACTGAGACCACATTTAACTACTGCCATATATCATCTCCATGCATTCATGAAAAAAACATAGTCGTAAAATATCGCCACTAAGCTTAATGCTATTGAAGAACTCCTATAAACCTTTAAAAAATTATTGAGATGCGGTTATTGAGCTGGGTTTATAGATATGCCTGTTAAAATGAAAATAGAAACATTTTATTACACCTACCTAAATATATTCAAAGCTCTATTTGAGGGTTCCGTAGTACTACAAGGAATCCATAGTTCTAAGTTCGTTTTGTTATTGATTCTATTTTAGTTGTTCAAGTTCTTATTTTCTAAATTTTAGGTATATATTTAGAGTTCCGTAATATCTCAAAATTTGACATAAAATAACTTGCGTGAAATGTGAAGTCTAAAAGGTATACGATAGAAGCGATACACAATAATTTCCAATCTATTTCGTTAAAATAACAAACAAAAAAAATCGAAATTCTATTTCACGTTTGTTCGTCTAATGATTCTCATTTTTATTTCTATCTACAACAAAAAAGATCTTTTTATCGAGGAGGGTAAGTAATAAATCCTTAGGTATTTTATTAGATCCATTATAACAAGTATAATAAATTATATTGTAAGACAAATCTCTGTACAAAATTCACGTTTTGTTTTCATTATACCTACTAGACATGTGTACATTAAATCTAAGTGATATTTATAGTTTCGTTTTAGCTAAAATAGAGCTACCATGTACAATGTTTGCATGCCCATAAAAGTCAATATAAATAATTTTGACAAAGCGAGGCGATGCAATGCGTACTTTTCATCCAATTTGTTCGAGAAACGCTGATTGGTTCTCGATAAATACGCGGATTTTTTTTTTATCTTCAAGCATTCTAAGCGGGCAGTAAAGTGTTCTACATCATCATCTTTGCCAACAAACTAGACAGAAAGTCTAGGGGCAGAGTTGAGTGAGGTTTCTTTTCGATCTTTTTCTGTCCGTCATGTCTTTCATTATTTTTTAGATACCTATACCTGATTTTGTTTTTTTAATATTGCCGTAGCAAAGCACGCCTACGGATATAAAGAAAATAAAAAGAGTCTCGGTGATTAAATATGTGGCGCTTAGTTAGGTAGAAGGATGTCGTAAAACATAAAGTAGACCAAACATGTCAGCCATAAAAACGGAAAAAAACATCTTAGTAAATTATCTTATGGAAGTTCTTATTAGGCCTTGTATGTTGTTAGTAGCTTTGGGTTTATATTTATTAGTCTGCGAGATAGTAATGGCGAAGGACGTTGTAAGGACTTATTAGGAGGTAGTACCTACAATTATTTTATTTTTACGTCAAACGTCCATTCATTGTTAACGGTACCGCCAACATTGCTTTTGTTGGCAAGAAATAGTTACACTTTGTAAAGAAAAGTTTTGTAACTATTAGGCTCGATAGTCCGTCGTCTTGTAGAGGCTCTGGTCAAAGGAGACTTGAGTTCAACTTTTTACATTTTTTAAGATAAGACCATGTTTTTATAATAAATTTCTAGCTTTAGTTCAGAAAAAATCGAATAAGCTTCAATCTCAAGAGACTCAAGACCATTCGTTGTAAACTAATGGATTTCCCAAGAAAATAAGATTATAAAGAATGTTAAGCCAGCGTGTCCAACGTTCGATGCTCAAATAATTTCAATTTGAATGCGCTAGTATGCGCGAAGAATTTTTAATTTCCTCTAGAGTGAAAATATATAAAGACCACTGCATACTTGAGCCTTCCACTGTGTAAATGGTATATTATTCAGTGGAACATCCTCAGCTGTGACCAGTTGAGGCGCAGTATAAAATCAGTTAGACAGAAATATGAAAGAAATAAAAATCTGTAGTGTACTCTGTAGATACTTAGCTCAACGAAACATTGCAATAGAAGAATTATTACTAGTAATTGGAATCATAACTAGACGAACACAAATTTCCAATTGGTTTGCTGATTTCTGTCGTGATTTTTGGTATTAATAATCACTCTTTATTATTAATATAATTAATTGATCTAATTATCATTTGGTAGTGATGAGTTACACTCTGCTCACACTTATGTTACCTCTAGCCGTAATGTTGGTAAAACCTGTTCTCCGTGCTGCAACGTCACGTGACTTATGGTGACAAACCGTTTGCAAACATTCAGCATTTAATGCCAACATAGTAGAAAATGCAATTGATAGCTGTCAGAGGTAATAATATTGAAAGCACTTAATATTATTGAAGTACAGAAAATTAATAATAAGGTAGTTATTAATATTTCTGTGATTGTAAACAATTAGAGTAATAGCGTGGGCAAAAGAGAGTAACATAATGTATACTGCGTGGGCGCCATGGTTGCCGATTTTTCGCAAGATGTGAATAGCCTACTACTTTTTAGGGTTCCGAACCCAAAGGGTACCAACGGAACCCTATTACTGAGACTCCGCTGTCCGTCTGTCTGTCTGTCTGTCTGTCAGTCTGTCCGTCTGTCACCAGGCTGTATCTCATGAACCGTGATAGTTAGACGGTTGAAATTTTCACAGATGATGTATTTCTTTTGCCGCTATAACAACAAATACTAAGAACAGAACAAAGTTAAAAATTAAAGAAAAGTTAAAAAAAAGTTTTTTACGATAGCGCAGCGCCATCTAGCTAGCATCAAAGATGGCGCTATCGTCTTTACCTTAATCTGACTTTTGGAAGCGGCTCCAACGATTAAATAAAATTTAGTATACCTACAGGGGATTTTGGGGGCGATAAATCGATCTAGCTAGGAGTCATTTTCAGAAAATGTTGTTTTATTCGTGTTCAATAATCAAATTTTTTGATAATCAACTTAAAATATGACTCTTCCCGACATCTATTGGCGAGTAGAAATACTGTGTCGGTAAAGCAGTTAGTTGCTCTCAATTAAAAAAAATAGTATTATTATTCGTCAATAGATGTCGGGAAGAGTCATATTTGTCTGTTTAAGTCGCAAAAAATACCGAACAAAGCTCGGTCAACCAGATATATAATAATATTAATTACTACAATGACTATTACTATGACTACTATATAATACTATTCTACCTTTGTGTTAACGTTTACTTCGTTGGTGTTAGAAGTTCGTTAGAAAATCGATGGATGGCGTTCGGAACCCTCCGTGTGCGGGACAAAAGTCTGACTCGCACTTGGCCAGTTTTATTACTATAAGCCTAGAGTATTATTTAGCGAGAGCCTATTTATAGAGATAATAATATGATGTCAGTGACTCTGTAAATTATATTTCGTTATATAATAACATAGTTGATTTTGCACCAATTTTGATTACTGATTATTAACACTACTTATAGAAATATTTACTTCATTCAATAAGCTCTAAACAAATTTCTCCAGTAGCCCCACTGCTTATAATTTGCTGTAAGCTCTCAGTGGTGAGATATAAAATGTAATTCTACTTTATTACGCCATTAAAGTTCATTGTTGTCGCCATTGTTTAATGTAGCAACAGTTAGACCTTTGAGGTCTGTAGGTGACCTATTTTATTACCCAGCTTCGAGGGTAATTATCTGCAGTAAGATAATACGTATTCAGTTTGATTTATGAGTGAAAATGGAGGACTAATTATGAGATTTTGTGGATATAAAATTAAATGGAATTATTTGAAGGTGAGATTTTTTTTTAAATTTGTATTTTTTCATAATATGTTTTTCATTATAATATATTATTGTTTATTAATTAAACATTGGACCTTGATTGGATTCTTTGTTATCAATTTCTTTGTCTAAAATCGTATTACGTGTAATACATTGATTTTTAATGATAAATAATAATTACTTAAAACTTGAACTATGGAACTCTTACTTAAAGATGTTGATAAATACTGCAATTAATAAAATTAAAAAAATAATACTTAAATGCAAAATTTAAAACCACCCCCGACCGTTATATTCATAATCTGTTTCTTAAGACCATGCCGATGAGCCCAAACTCGATATCTCTGCTTGAAGTTGGTGAGGAGTGTAGTATTCTGCTGATTCGGACCTACGGTAAGTAAGTGTGAGTGGGATATATTTTTTTATATCTTATAGGCTAACGCATGACCACTATCTCACCTGCTGGTAAGTGATGATGCGGTCGAAGGTGGTAAGCACGCTAGGCCTAATAATTAATGAGAACTGGCTCTCAAAAATAGCTGCCGGAACACATTACATTTTTGACGACATATTTTCTAACTTGAGGGTGGTAGCTGGCCACGCGGACACTAGATAGTGTTCTACCACCATGCCACTAAACTATATATAAAAGGATGGAAACTAAACCAGGGTGAATAAAGTTGCATTCACAGCAATGTTTCAAGCTCCAGTTAGAGTTTACTCCTATTGCCTTATGCCTATTATTAAGTACCAATTATTAATTTAAAAACAACGTTGAGAATATTTTATTTACACAAAATCCGGCTCTTTTTAGTGTTTTATAGCAAAGATATATTTATTTACAATGTAAAAGGTCCTTAATATTTTTGCTGATTGAGGGATTCTAGCAATTCTTTTATGTGATTTGAATTGTTTAATGTTATTGCAGTCTTGTTGAGATTGCATCTGCACAAAGGATGGAATTGATTCTAATGAAATCCAATAGAAAAAGTAGTACAAAATAATATAATCGTGTTTTTCGAAACGGAAATTTTGTTTAGGTAGTGTTATTAATCGATTTTAGTAGAAATATTGAATCGAAGTAAGGCGAATAAAATTTCGTTTGGAAAATAATTACAAAACTCAAATTCTCTGAATAGTATATAATAACCAATGATACCCTACGAGTAATTTTCTTTTGCTGGTTTTTGTTTCATATCTTTGAAAACGGGATTTAATTTTGATAAAAGGACAAATATGTAGCTGCTATAATTTTGAGCAGTAGAACTAAATTGTTCGACGCGTTCCAGAGTATAATATAATCGATATTTATAAGTCCAATATTTCTATCAAAACTGCTCCAAATATCGTGATCACGTACAAAAATGAATGACAATAACTTTATACAGCTATACGAGTAAATTGACCTTAAATGTAATTGCTACAAATACTTGTAGCCCTATAAAGTTATCGTAATTCATTTCTTTTTATATATATAATTACTTGCGTTATGTGTGCGTCATCACGTTATATGTACATATTAAACCAAGGGAAATCGAAACGCTTCCAAAGACACCTGACTTGTTAAACTATGTATAAGCAGTTAAAACGTTATAAGGAAACAGAATCATGGTGAACATACATACCGCTAAACATTATAACACTCCTGTAGTCTGGTAAAAACAAACTGTTTGCAGAAACATGACAGGGTTCTTGTGGCCATCATCCTTCTTGATTATCAGACTACCTCGATAGGATCAAAATATTCCATTGCTATCGGAGTGACATATTCTATGCAAAATTTCAGCTCAATAGAACGCCGGGTATCGAGTCAAATTTACTTCGTCAGGTAACATTTGTAAGTCATGGAGATTGATAAAACTAAATCATCATTATCAGCCGATTTCCGTCCACTGCTGGACATAATCATAACTAAATAACAGCATATTGTCTACTAGTAGTTCTGTGAGAACAGTAGACCTCGCGTGTCTTTATAAAAATTTAAATTCCGTCCATATATAACGCTACAGCAAACTTTACCCCCTTTCTCCCCTCCACTACCGCTTTTTGGAAACTTTTTTGCAACATCTTATGTAGAATGAAGTCTTTAGTGTGCTTTTCCACTTTGACTGAAACCCGTTGATAAATAATTCTACAGCCAACTTCTCCTCTTTCCCCCCTTATTTTACCCCCAACTAAAAAACGAGATTGACAAAAATTCTAAATAAATCAAGGAGCTCTTGTGCCAATTTTCGTCAAAATCGGTATAAAAATGCAACCTGTAGGCGAGAACAGACAGACAGACAAACATCCGGACAAAAGCATTTGGCCTAGTCGAAACTGAGACGCTACGCTCGCTCGGTCAATTAACATTAGACAATTAAACAAAAATTTCACTAAATACCACCTTTAATTTTTCCTAAACTATCCTCGCCGTATCGCAATCACTGCAAATCAGCCGAACAAAGGGCAGCGAGGCCGTGACGTCAGAGCTCGGCATGACGTCAGAGGCTGCGTGCATGTGGGTCAATAGAACGCGCAGCCCGGTACCTAAAATAGGTCACAGCTAAAAATACAACCAGGATGCAACGGAGCCTTGAAATTGAGCTCTCTTTAACTTTAAGTGAAACAGGGCATGAGAGGGCAAGGTAATTGAATAGTAAAGCCTTCTAAGGCTGGAAGTAGTGTGGTTACACAGCTGCACAGTTAGTAGTGTTTTAGAGTTTACAAGCTCATAATTTTCGATTTTTTTTAATACTATTCGTGACTACGCCTATATTTGTTCGTGTAGTTTATAGATATAATTATATATAATTATATATATAATAGTGATTTATAAATCACTACCTACTGAATTACTTTTTTGTATTATTATATTTCTATTACTATATAAAAACGTTGGCTATACGAGTATATGGCTAAGGCAAAACACGATTTCCTATACGTCTTGTTTAGTTTAGCCAGTTATAAAATTATGTGATTTTCTCGTATTAAATCTATAATTACAATAAAGATTTCGAAATGAAGATTAGTCATTCGTTAGTTCTTAGTTTTATAATTAACCTAATTACTAGAAAAACATTTACATGGCACGTTAATTAAAGTACCCATTTTTTAAGTAATAATGTTATAGAATATCTTACCAAAATACAAAAAAAAATAACTTTCCACACAAAACGTAACCCCCTTATTTTATTACACGCAAGTATAAGATAACAATGAAGCAGGCTCAACATAAAATTTTGCAATAAGAATGGTTTATCTTATACTTATCGCTTGTATCCCTCGAAACAAAGGATTCTGGCGCAATATATTTTATGTGAAATTGTTTTTTTCCTGATACGAAGCTATGAGAACACGATAAAGATGTAGGGAGATAAAGTGGCTGTTTACTGAGGAGTTGTATTTGGGTTACGTTTGAAGCTATACATGTATATATTTATGTTTGTTACGTCAGTGGAGGTTAACGGGACAACGTCATAACTTATAATGCCCGGGATACATGAAGCTGGTATTTCAAGTTGGGATAGGAAAATAGGTTTCATTTAGGTTTAAGAGGGTCCGCGGGGTGCACTTATCCATACTATATATTCCCCCGTTTCCACCCTGGAAAATGCTTCTAAAGCAAAATTTGTTTCTACAAAAAATCAAGGTCTGCTGTAGCTAAGCCCCTATCATTTGCTTTTTTTGACCAACCAATTGCAAAAAGAAATATAAGAATTCTAATCTCCTCTTTCAGATTTTTGGAGGGTCATATTTCTATTTGCAATTGGTTGGTCAATTTCAGGTTTCATTTCCTTTCATTTTTCATAACGTTCTGTGCTGGACCATTTACAGTCCATAATGTTAAGAAATTTCATTGCAGTTACCATGATACGTTCAAATAGAACAATGTACTACACCAGCCGATCTAAAAATAGTTTTTCCGGCCACACATTCCAAACTCACAACCCTTTGAAAGGCTAGGCTACTAGCTTTCTCGATAGCCTAAAAATGTAGCTAATTCTAGGTTTAGCACCTTAGTTTACTATGGTTAGGTAGTTATCCTTGCTTAAAATACTATCTTCTTGTATCTCGGGCATAAAGTTCGATAAGGAACGTCGAAATCGTTTTGTAAGAGCTTTCGGAAGTTAAAGTGATTTGTAAGTTTCGTAATTTGTTGAAATTTTTGCAAACAAATTTAACAGAGCTATTATAACTTCATGTTTAGTTTCAAATTTTTTACGTAAGAAAGCAAAAAATGTGCAGTCAACTTACACAATCTTCAGCGCATTTTGGCCACATTCTGGTTCACAGTTTCCGGAGTTATTGCTCTACATTGCAGACATATCAATCAACTGGTCAGAATTGGCTTTGTTGAAAAAAATGTCTGTACCGGTCCAAAAAAATAAATTATTTCTTCAACAATAGAAATTCATAGCCTACAGTAAATAGACCCCACCCCATCAATTCCTATCACTAAACCCCAACTCGAATTCAAACATTCCAATTCCCATTCTGAATACTCAAATTAGTTTCTGTAGTCGGTTCCCTGTTCCCAGAATATATAGTGACCTGAATTATGCCTAGTCTGATAGATTGTTATGTGGGTCAACCCTCATTGTAAGCTTGATTGATCTTTGCCAGAACAAAGGGATTCCATTAATAATAGTTTGGTTAAAATAGTAGTAGGTACGCTTTATAAATTTACGTTTTACTATTGTTTGAAAACAGTTCATAATAGAGACTTAAAAATATACAATTAACAGCTCCGGGGCATACTACGGATCCAGAAGAACAATTGACTCTCTAATCCAGATGTAACGGGTTCAAACCTAAAGTGCACCAATTGATTTTTTTAACGAAAATAATTGATGTACGCATTCCATTTTCCATTCGCTCTCTGCGGAACTAAAACATCATGAGTAAAACCCCGGATCGGTAATCTGGCAGGATACAAGTACTGGGCAAGCTTGTATCAATCTAATAACAATCTGCATGGTGGTAAGATACTGTCTACTGGTTATTGTCCATCTGACTCGCTACCACCATAAAATTAGATACTTCTAAAAAATATTATAAGCATGATACAAATAATACAATAATACAATACTGTATTAAGATGAGTTTCAGAATGGCAATTAGGACTTCTGCTAGTATGTCCGAGCTAGTTTGAATAAAATGGTAGTGTGCTTTATAAATTGATATTAGATATGATCCACAACCAGGTGTCTGTAGATGTCCGAATGTAACAAAGGTTTCACAGTAACATTCAAACTCTGGCAAGCCAGAGTTTTACAAGCCACAGAATCTGTTGTAGGCAAAGGTCGTCTCTTATCATGCATCATGTTCATTCACACACACGGACAAACAAGCCGTGTGCTTGTGTATACACGCACATACACACGAACACTACGCTTTCCAGTGGAATGCAATATTATAATTTAATACTAAAGAGCTACGAGTGTCGATAGTGTTGCAATATTATCCGTAGGTAACCGCGTAGCACACGTAGACGTGCGTCGTAGCCTGGCTACGACGCAACTTCCATGCAGCGTTGGTTAGAATGCTGAAACATAAAACTAAATTAAACATAAATATCCCAGCCCACCAACCAGTCCGGTATCCTTGGAAAAAATTATAGCAATAAACTAAATGAATGATCTCAAGCCGGCCATAATAATGATGTCTAAGCATGAATTTGGCGATATTTAAATCTTTACAAACTTTAGAATTCTAAAATCGATTTTTCTGAGATTCAGAAAATTTTAGTAGTAATTTACATAATACTTCAAATCTATGCAAAGCGTACTATCTAGGTCAATCCCTTTCCTAAAGTTTGATTAATCCTTCATCCTCGTCAATACTGATCGGGGATTTGGATCCGTTTTGAAGTGTCCTTACAATCACTTAGTGAATTAAATCTTTGATTCATGGAGCTGAGGGAGTATTGGACCCTTTTGTTAATTAAACTTTCGTCCATAAATACACTAATGATAACGTATGAAAAACCGGCCCAGTGCTAGACGGACTCGCTTAAGAGGGTTCCATATACAAAACAGATGAAGTAGAGGGTTCCATAACATGCCGCAAAATGTTAAATATTTGTTCGAAGAAACCTTGGTGCGCAATTCTTGCTTTCAATTTAGCTGAGGTTTCACTCATACAAAAATCGAACTGTAATATAATCTAGTTCTATTTTTACCGGGTTTTGGGGATATAACTCTAAGAATATTACGCAAATGAGAGTGTAGCGTAGATACGGTAGATATGTAATACACACGTTTTACGCTGGCAGATACTCACGTAAGCGACTATCGCGCCTCTGGGGGTCTATCACATGTTCTTAAACATTCTTATTTACTTAAATAATTGCTCTTATGTTATTGTTGTTATTGTTATTACAATGGATAGAAAAATGGTGCACTCTGCCGTTTTAAATTTAAGCAAGCTTGCTATAGACCTTTTGTCGAGCCTCTGGGTCACGTTTCAATATTATACACAGATTATAAATACCCTCGCTCTCATTTGTGTAAACAGATCAGTTCGCTCCTACTACGTTTACTGATAACTCAAGTCACGTGCGGTGCATCGTTGCGTAAGGTGTACTCGTGCGATGCAAGGAGACACAAGAACAGAAAATACTACGTTATAAGCTCCGGAGCCTTCCATAAACCTATATTGAGTTCGACTTATGAACGATCGAGGAAGTATACTTGCGTACCGTGGCATCATACGTGTACAAAAGTATCATATTCATATGTTCTATTCGGTCGTAGTCAAATACATATATAGGCCGCAACTTTACCTATTTGAAAAAGCTATTTTATTTTGTTTTCTATCTATGCGCAAATATTATGGCATATTGATGGAGGCGTTTGACCCTGAAGAGGGTTACCTCTGTAACAAATATAAAAAATTGACATCCACAATTATAATAAGAAGTAAATTTTAGAAAACTTTATTATAAACAAAGTATTTTGATTTTAAAATTATCGTGAATTTGTAACATTATTATTGTTATATACCGGCTGTAATTCAGTGAACATCGCGATCTCACCGCGTGACCTCACTCCTGAGGAAGAGCGACTGACTCGCTCGAAACCTAGGTCGAGAAAATTCGACTAAAGGTACGTGAATTACAGCCGGTATATAACAATAATAATAAACAAAGTACATAATCTACGATTCTGCGACAAGTAAATGCAAATTTTCAGCTCAATCAAACACCGGTAAGTGGGTCAAATTTATCTTGTAAAAATTGATAACATGCATCCCATCAGACATCGGGACTGATGAAAACTATAATAATATAATAATAATAAATTCTTTATTTATGTCTACAAATTGGTGTTGGTACATAGCGATTGTTACAGTACAGATTATAATTTCAGTGCAGTATGGATAGTACCTTAGCTGACCTCTGTACCCAGCACTAGGTCTCCTATGAGCCTGTATCGCGGGTTACAGCGACCTTCTCTGGTCCATAACCATTTGACAAACTCATGCTATAATAAGTAGATAGTAAGCAACTTTGAAGTGTTATTTATTTTTTATGTACTCTTTTATATAATAAATTGAATAAGTGAAAATATCAGAATAAACATAATTTACAAATATGTTGTTATTCTCTTATACAAACAATTATTTATTGTGCCGTTTACTAAAACAATATTTTTTGTTTCCAAAATAAATACTTAACCTAATTGGAAAAAAAAAAACAAACAGATTTCTATCAAAAATGTGTTTTTTGATTGTGTGTGAGCGTGTGTAGTGTGTATATATGTGATGTAACCTACTTTAATGGTGCTATGAAATTATCTGTGGCCATATGATCAAGTGTATAATAGAAAAGTAATCGCTTTATTGCAATTATACCTTTTTGTACGAACTATGTTTACGTGTCTACTTACGCGAATAACTAAATTAAAGATTGTAAAATTAATGTTAATTCGGTACTTTATTTATAAATAAAACTGGCCAAGTGCGAGTCAGCATCGCGTCTCTTATCGCACACTTAAGGAGGGTTCCGTACAATACGAAACATAACAGAGTTTCAACCTCATATATTTAATTAATTGATATTACCAAGAATATTTGGTTTGGTCGCGATCTAGAAAGACGGGGCTCGTTTACTAGCGCCATCTATGTCATTTTGCCGAAACTAATTAGATAGATGGCGTTTAAAAACACGTTTTTGGTATGGGGACCCCCTTTAATTTTTAACTTTATTTTATTTTTAGTCTTTGTTGTTCTAGCGGCATCAGAAATACACCATCTGTGAAAATTTCAACTGTCTTACTATCACGGTTAATGAGCTATAGCCTGATGACAGACGGACAGACAGACAGACAGACAGACAGACAGACAGACAGACAGACCGACAGCGGAGTCTTAGTAATAGGGTCCCGTTTTACCCTTTGGGTATGGAACCCTAAAAAGCATTTCAAATATGACTGCAATAACAAACCAAGATTTTATTTTATAACAAAAGTGTTGCAATTTATGTCAGTATATTTATAAGGTTACGCATATTTAATAAGCTGGCCAAGTGCAAGTCGGACTCGCACTAGTAGGGTATCGTACCACACTACAGTATTTTATAAGATCGAGCAAAAATTACCACTATCATTTTTCGCCAGCAAAACATAATAATTCATTAACATGTTATGTCTTGTAATGCCATCTAACGTCTAACAAAGGAGTTAGGGATCGACATTTCAATATAACGCCACCTATGGGACGTTTACCTAACTAAGAGTTCATAGATGGCGTGAAATGCCGAAAAAAACACGTTTCTTGTATGGGGACCCTCTATTATTTTTAACTTTATTCTGTTTTTAGTATTTGTTGTTATAGCGGCAACAGAAATACATCATCTGTGAAAATTTCAACTGTCTAACTATCACGGTTCATGAGATACAGCCTGGTGACAGACGGACAGACAGACAGACAGACAGACAGACATACAGACAGACAGACAGACAGACAGACAGATAGACAGACAGACAGACAGACAGACAGACAGACAGACAGACATACAGACAGGCAGACAGACAGACAGACGGACAGCGGACTCTTAGTAATAGGGTCCCGTTTTACCCTTTGGGTACGGAACCCTAAAAACTATAACTTGCATCACGAAGTAAATAGCTAAATTAAAATACTCTCCAAGATAAACCGTTCAGCTTACAGCTTAGCGTTAACACCTGTAACTATTTAAGTGAGTTAAGCACTTAATTATCCGAGTGCACCATTCGCCGAGTTATTACGTAAAGTTAGTATTAAGTTAAGTTAAAGGTTAGCTGAGAACTTAATGCAATTTAAGGACACCTGAAGAGTGCTACTTAACACTTTTGTAATGGGTGTAACTTTGACGCAGATAATATAATGGTGCCCGATTTGAAATAATCTTCAAAAACAATCTACGACTCGAACTGCCAATTTATAAGACTAGAATGCCAATTTTCTCCGTCTCGAGCACCGGGCGTTGTTACAAACAACAGGCTGAGGATTGGATTCAAGTCCAGCGACTCAACTTACTTCTATCTTTCACTCACAAGCAAAGTTAGCAACCGTTTCCGCATTAGACCATACATCAAGTTAAAAAATGGTCGACCGCAGTCCGATGTAAGTACTTCCCTATCATCAATCAAAAATAAAGTCTAGCCATTAACTAGATATCATCAGGGGTAGATAGAGGTAACTAAAATACTCGATATGCTATAGGGTACTATGTCGAGTACGATTATCAGTACTTCATCAGTTCCAAATTCTGCGGTCCTTGCGTATCACTCCACTTATCTGTATGACGTACTTACAATTTGTCGAGTCGTGTTCTCCCCGTTCTATAACACATATAGCTATATAGATATGTTAAAAACTTGGCACGATGAAATGACAGTAATATTTAGGTACTTTAATTTAAATTTTAAATTTTAATACCACCGTTATATTTTTTGGGTTCCACTGACTAATAATTATCTCTGTAACAATTCATTTTGTACGGGGCACTCAACACATAAATGTAGATTGGCCAAATTTCATAATTCTAGATCAACGGGAAGTACCCTATAGGTTTTCGACCCAAAACTTCCGGTTGACCTAGAATTGTCAATTTTGGTTAAAAGCACATGTAAAGGAAAAATTCCGAAACATAAAAAAGTTGAAAATTAATAATAATAAATTAATAGTTGTAAATTTTGATACTTACAAGTCGATTCACGAAAATCTAAATTGCCCATATCTTTTTATCATGTTGACTCAGGACCTTAATTTTAATACACCTAATAGGGACTATAGACCTCAGAATCTGATATAAATTTCAACTTGCTAGGTCCACCCGTTCCTGAGAAAATCAGTGGTAACACACGGACATACAGACAGATAGACAGACAGACAGACGGACAGACAGACAGACAGACAAACGGACAAGAAAGTTATCTTATAAGCGTTCTTTTTTTTACCTTTTGAGATACGGAACCCTAAAAATACTAATACTACATACTTACTGTCTGTATTCTCAACAAATCACAAACTGCTTTGTATTACTAAGTAAGACTTATAAATTTGAAACGTAAAGTTAGAACCCTGTAGAACCGTTGCAGGTAGAACGCACTTAGGCGTTCCTTTTAAACAGCGCAATGAGCAAGGAAGCGACAGGACAAAGTATTTCAAAGAAGTTTTTATCTAAAGTTTTTATCTAAAAGTATAACAATAAATTCAAGACAAATATCACGCTCTAATTTAAGTTATTATTACCAACTATCGTGTACATGCAAGCAAAGCTGCGAGCAACAACTAACAATATATATTTTTTTTAATGTGCTAATTCATTCATTTGATACACGGCATCTTACATTTTTTTGGTAATGATTTTACATCTTTAAGAGGGCGCCATATTCAATTGAATATGACCATCACATAGTCTATAACCCAGCAGACAATCAAGACGCTTCCAACAATACCTCATTTGTTAAATTATGATGAGGAGTTAAGAAGTTACAAGGAAACACAAGTACCGTCAATACATACGTACCGATCATAATCATAACTCTCTTATTTGATTTGCCGTAGTTGGGTGAAAATAGAATAAAATTATTTTAATAATACTTTAAGAATTATGATTTCAAGGCTAAAACACAGCAGGGTTATTGCTAAACAAAGTGCTTGTCCCAGATGTGGAACAAAACAGGGACACGTAACTTCCAAAAACAAAAACGCAAGGAGCGTTTCAGCAATACCATAAATCACTAGCACAATGCCTACTCGTTACTAAGTAACGTTGAAAGCGCCATTAGCATCCGAAGTCACTTCGGTAAATGGTGAATTAAGCAATTTCGGTAAATAGTCCCTTTTGGGAGTCTCGACGAGACGACGACTCTACGAGATAAGAGCAGTAACTAACATTTTCATAATATAAGATAAATATAACATACTTAAAAAAAATGCCGAGCTAGTCATTTTAAGAAATAAGATTGAGGTGTGTTTATCTTCATATTTCTGGATATACCTATTCATCAAATATCGATAAATCGGTCGACAATTGACAGATAAATCGGTGAACATACATCAAAAAATTACCATTACAAACCAATTGAGAATTTCTCAATTGGTCTGTAACTCTCCTTTTTGGAAGTCGGTTAAAAATTTAAAAAAAAGGTGTACATTAAGCTGCTAAACTTGCGCCAATAGTATCAACATTGGAAGGTAATGCCATACTAAACGGAATCCAGCTATACATTTTATGCCTTGGTAGCTGCATCTCTGTTTTGCAATGACGATAAGCCTAGGTTGGCAAACAGATAAATATGTAGAGACTGTATAGATAAATTCTATAAACATCACTTCAATATCTTGTTTGAAGTGGTTCAATTATTGTTACAATTTTCAGAGCATAGCAAACGAGCCGTTAGCGGACACTAAAATGTACGATGATATTTTATATGCATAGTCGCTTGCTTAGGCTCCTCAGTTATCTAAATAATTGTTATGTTAAACGCAGTTACGTTTGAGCGCAACATTACTCACGAAGTTGCAGTAAAATGATGTTATACTTCTAAACATCATAATCATTTGCAGCCCAAATTATCAGTCCATCTCTGAAAATATACCTCTAATAGGCTCCGGCCACGGCTCGAACTACGTACCAAACATATTGCATTTAATAGTATGTTCTTTTTATAGTCTGCTCTTACTGATGATACCATTGCGATACGCATGGCGACAGCCTCGTTGCTAGTTTGTTATTGGCCCCTTTCGGAATCGAGAGCTTCTAGCTCCACTTTATCGTTCCTTTGCCCCGTAACTAACAGATAGAAAGTCCCTCTTTAAATTGTTTTAGTAAAATTATAACCCAATGTTTTTTTTTAATTTACTACCATTTTTTATTTGTTATATTCATAAGTAGCTGCGCCCCTCGGCTATGCCCACGTTTAATCCTGGTTATAAACTTTCCTCTTGAATCACTCGATCTATTGATGAAAACCGCATTAAAATCGGAAGATCTAAGCATACAGACGGTGGGAAGTGCCTTTTTACCCGACTGCGCGACGCAAAGGAGAGGTAATGTGTTTATCAGTCTATATATGTATGTATGTATGTTTGTTCCTTTGTGGCACACTAGAGACCAAACGCGTTAGCCGATTTTGATAATTGGCACGTCAATAGATTCGCCATGCTAGCGCGAGTGTCAACGAAGACATAAAACATTGAAAAATTCAAAATGGCGGATTTCAGACGCCAAAATTTGGGGTTAAAAAAATTTTTTTTTTTTCAAAACCTTTCGAGTGGGGTATCGAATTAAAGGTCTTAAAATGGAGATTCAAAATATATTTATAACAAATAATTTATGATGTACAAATCGAAAAAAAAACGATTTTACATGCCGCGTTAGTCACTTTCAGTAACAAGTTTGCGGTGCTTATCTCTGAAGTTACTTATCAGATCTCAATAAAATTACAATGAGACCAAACGAAAATCATATTAACTCAAACAAAAAAAGCATTTTCCAAATCGGTTAAGAATTGATGGAGTTCTGAGGTAACAAACAACCTCTTCCTTTTGGTATAGTCGTTTAATAGTACAACTGTAAAGTAAGTAAGCTTAAAAAGCAATACCCTATCTATTTCACGCATTTCGGTTTTTTGTTCTTTTTTCCATAATTGTAATAACGGTCATAGTTATACATATTTTGTGAAGATTTCAAGTCTCTATCTATTATTAGTTTACTAGTTCAAGCACAAAACGCCGAAAAATACACGTTACTTGTATGTAGACACACTGTGATATCAAAAAATCCCCATTCGTTAAGCCATTAAGGTGTCCCGACTGTTAAAGTCTCTACATTCCATATAACAAAGTATAATTTATTTTATGAGTGTATCGACCGAGAAAGAATTTAAACGGTGTAGTTTTTTGATATCCCTAAACAGAAGTCTAAACTACTAGACTTACTTGTTTTTTTCTTTTCAGTTCGTTTTTTAACACTTCACTTTTTGCGCAGTCGGGTGTTTTGATTTTTTAATTTAATGTTTTTTTATACTACTACTGTAAGTAAAGCAGTCTCGTAGAGTCGTCGTCACCCATACAAAAAACTACTCACGGCTTAGCTGATTTGGATTACATTATTCGCAGTATCTTATTTGTTTTACAGATTAGTAGTAGGCACACTTAGGATACTCAGAATATTCTAGGCCTAGCGCGTACAACTTTGACCACAACATCACTTATCACCAGCGTGTCAATCTGTGTTGAGGCAACGAGGAAATATTGATCATCTCTATATTTACCTTTATAGATATTGTACTTTCAGACAAACACGCTCCATTGCATTTTGATAAGATTGCTGGAGAGCTCGACTGATTCTTTTTCAAAGAAAAGTATTGGAAAACTAAATATTTCGTACTATTTAGTTTTCAATTACTCGTGTACATTGCATTCCTTTAATACGGTAGGTAACACAAATCCAACATCCTTCCTTAGCCTGCCTATCTTTACTTATACACCTTTTAGGGTAATTCATTCCAATTCCGTATGTCGTTCCAACGCGGCAACGTCCCGAATACACAGTTGGATCGAACTGGGTTGCCTTTTATCCTCTTTTGATCCTTGACCCATTTCCGACCCATGAGATGGATTAGCAATCTTTGGTAGAGACATTTTGATTTATATGTGCAGATCTAATGGGCCTGAAAGCTTCCGGGACTTTTTGTTGGATAAACGATGATTTTTTTTGAGTGGTTTGCTGAAGATTAATACAAAAAGTATTTATGTCGTATACTATTTCTCATATAAGCTTCATCTTAATATACCTAACGACTAAAGATCTGAGATAGCTCACCTCTATTCTAATGAATTTATAGCAACTTATTGATGGTTACTTTTAGAGTAGCTTGTTATCTTTTATTGTATACTAGCAGCCCGCCCCGGCTTCGCACGGGTAGAACATATATGCCTACAAAATTTGCATCAGTTTGTTGCATCGAATATAAAATATGAACATATTTAACAATCATCGTCATATTTCATCCAATTTACACAAAACCTTAACGAATTATGCACCTAAACCTTCCTCATAAACATTAAGGCTATTGGTGAAAACCGCATGATAATCCGTTCAGTAGCTATTGAGATTATTGCGAACAGACAGACAGACGCAGTCATGGACTTCGTTTTATAATACTTACGTAGTTATATTGGCCCTTTAGCGTAAAGGATAGTTACCCTGATTCTGACCCGACGGTCGTTGGTTCTAATCCTAGCTATATACCTACCAATGAAAGTTTTATGTGCATTCATGAATCATGAGTTTTCGCACAGTGGTAGTGGGATCATTAAATCTACCAAAAAGTAGCTTACCCAGGAGCCCGGGCCCGGTGGCGTAATCGGGAGAACGGTCGGCTTTGATGCCGTGGTACCGACTTCAAACCTTACCGTGCACCAATGGATTTTTCTATCTAAACATTTATGTACGCTTCTCACAGTGGCCCTCCGGTGAAGGAAAACATCGTTAAGAAACCAACAACCCCCGCATGGTGGTAGGACACTATCTAGTGTCCGCCTGGCCAGCTACCACCCTCAAGTTAGAAAATCTGTCACCAAAAACATTTAATGTGTTCCGGCAGCTATCCTTGAGAGCCAGTTCCCCAGTCTAGGCCTAGCGTGCTTACCATCTTCGACCGCATCATCACTTACCAACAGGTGAGATAGTGGTAAAACGCTAGCCTATAAGATATTAAAAAAAAAAGGTGAACATCTGCCGCCGTAACCTTACGCGTTCCCCGACGCAAAATGTAGGGGTAATATACGTTTAACGTGTGCATCTGTGTGTCTGTCTGTAGCATCTTAGCACCTAACCGGATGAACCGATTTTGTTTTTATTATTGATAGTTTTTTTTGTTTGATAGATGTCTTCATCGAGAGGTTTCTTAGCTTTGATTCATGAAAATTCATTGTTCAATCGTTATAAAACTATGAGCTTTTTTCTAGTTAATTGCGCTATGAAATCAACTTTCATAGTTCTGATTAATTCGAAAATCTTCTTCTTCAACGATATTGTAAGAACATGGAAGCATTGACCTGATGCTGGGACATCTCCTAGACTCTACAGAATACTCAAATCCTCACCAACTTACAGCTCAGATTTTAAATGTCGTGTTTAGAGTCATTGAAATGCATTTAATGAAAAGATTATACATAGATCAGTCGGGGTTGTTTAAAATATTATATTATTACATATATAGATGAATATTATTTTATAGAATAGATCATAGGGGATCTACAGCATAGCTAAGCTTATAATGATATTTTCGTAGTAACTATGACCTAATCTATGATTTCACTGCAAATATTTTATTAATTTTGCGATGCGTGTATGTTAAATTCGTGATATCTTCTAGAGTTTTCATTTGAATTATATACTGTAAAGGACAATTTTAATCTATAACATGTGGCCAAGCTAATTAACGTAATTATTTGGATAAGGATTAATACTATATACTTGAAAGTAGCCTTGGAAGTTATGTAATATTTTTTAACAAAAGTTTTAACATTAATATGGTTACTGTGAGTCAACCTTAAGAGATAGACATATGCTGTCGGGATTTTTTTGTAGGTCTTATCAAGTTGCACAACTCTTGCATAGAAAATATTCTTCTATCTATTTTCTATTAAGCAGCGTTCGTAAGAAACGTGTTTTTTCGACCGTTTTTTGCCGACTTAGGTTGCAAATTAGGTCTCCACGAATGTACCTTTTATTTAAACGTGATAATATATAGCCTATTTTCATTCCGAAAGTCCATTCTATGTATTATAGTGAAATAATTTTTTAAATCGGTTTCGTAGTTTTTGAGCCAAATCATTACAAACATACAAAAATACAAATGTTCTCTCTTTATAATATTAGTATAGATAATTAGGCATTATAATTAAGTAAAAATACTGACTTCACATGCCACGCGAGTCAGTTTCAATAGCAAGCTTAAGATATTTATCGACATATGTCTGGTTTCGAGACATTCATGGCAAAAATAATCATTCCAATCGGTTTTAAATTGGTGGAATAATCGTGTACCAAACATACAAATGAATTGAATTCCTCCTCCGTTTCGAAATTCGGCTGAAACTATGTATGAGTAGCCCTCCAAGTATTAGAAGCGATCATATTCGCAAAGTGCTAACTGACGTCTGTGACTAACGTCATAATTTTAAAATGCTCGTACTTAGTTAAATAGTTCACCCAATTGTAAAATATCTTAGGATGGGCTATTCCCAACATCAATGTCAACACAGTGGCCATTGCATGCGACTTAAAATGCATTCTCATTCATGCCATGTTTGTGCCTGCTAAAATCGACTTATTTATTTGTTAAGTTACGAAGTGAAAAGTTTGTTATAACTAAATGCATTTTAACTGACTAAATAATCACTGTTTTGACCGTTATGTATAACCACAGAACAGTTAATATTTCTCCTATTTGAATGTTTAACGTAAACGTTTAACGTGAACGTAACGTTGAAATTTACCTAAATCTTATGTTTTCTGAGGATTTTATAAGTAAGTACTTACCTATACAGAATACTGTAAGATAAGATACATTTTTCTCTGCAAACGATGCGTGGGCGTAGGCAGATATCCGGCTTTTGCCCTTTGCCTGACTTTAATCTTATGTCGGGACAAATACGAATGGGTGAACTTATCTGATTGGATATTTCTTATGTTTGTTTCTTCGGAAATGGATCGGAAATAAGAGAAGATTATAGTAGCTTATTGCTTCTATAAGGTTACAGAGTTCATTTAGGGGGCATGCCCTAGGGGCCTAGGTGCATTAATAATTAGTAATTGTATAGGAACAGTAATAAATAAATTTCAAGTTAATACATTAACTCTAGCTACCGGTGACGCGGTGGTGAAGTTTACAGCGAGAGTTACCTCCTGACAATGCTTGTCGTGTCAAAGAATACCACCACTACTGTATCTAGCCTTTGATATATACTTACCTGTGTATTCATCTAGCGAAATTCTATTAAGATATTAGTGGAGACTCTTCACTATAAGGCGTTTTGTATAAACAACTATCGCGCTATTTGATGATCGAATTACTTAACATCTCACACGTCCACACTTACTTACCAAACGGTATTTAAGCTATTTTAGAGCAATAATAATAATAATATAAACAGAAACTTTCTCACTTTGGCTTCTCTACATTAATCTTGATGAGAAATCTGCCAGCGAAACAAAGTGGAACGTATAAAACCCAATCTCAACGAAGTATCCGCGATAAAAACAGGGGAACTGTCCGAAGATTTGAATAAGACGTCCTCGGCATATCTCACATTAAGAAAACTTCCAGATGTTCTACTTTTGTTCTGTGTTAACTGTTATTACAAAACTTTAGATAGGGCTGCCCTGGCTACAAAATTTATTTAACTATAAGAATATCATTAGCAGTAAGTACAAAGGCGCGTAAGTTTCGACTTCGCTTGGAGATAATGCTTCTTGATATAGCAAGTCGTTGTAGCAAATCTTTAAAACATAATAGCATAAATGGTTAAGTATTTGCGATAGTAAAATACCGAGTGCTCTACAGAATTCCTAACAAATCAAGTAAAAGTTGTTTACTAAAAAATTGGTTCATATATAATTTAAGTCATTTAATATTGAATGGAATTCAAATGTTGTATCACCTTGTTTTCCATATATTATTCATAACGAGATTTTTTCTTAGAGTTTTGCGATTTTAAACATAGTTTTTGTGAGAAGGATAGGATATTGATATGTAAAATCCATCCCACCAGCCTCAAATAACGGGACAATAATGCCAAACCACTTTCAAGTTTCAACAAAACGAGCAACAAACTTTAAATAGAAAAACCTAAATCCGCTACCTTAAATAAGACTTGATGAATAGAGCCCCATCAAGTTTGAAAAGACTTTTGTTTCGGTGGCAGCCCTGTCTCACAATAGCTCGCGTTTTATTTAGTAAGCCGTCTTTATGAATCGCAGCAGAGGCAGCCCCGGAAAAGTTTGCTTATATGGGGCGGGATTGTCGGGGAACTCGGGTAGCAAGTCTTGAGAACTTGAGGGACATTTGGGATTTCGGGAATCTTGCCTTTGATGTGTTGAGAGATAGAATTTGAGATAAATGTACGACTTTGAGCATGAGGTTTTTGCCTTTTATTGAAGTGAAGAAATGTGAGCTTATGGTAGATATATTATTTGTAAGGTAAATTTTGAATAAGTAGTGGTTCACGTCACTGGTGATGTCAAAATAAGATGTTTTTTGCATATACGCGTATGTATATATTAATTTGGAATGATAACGCCGACTTAAATTCGTATTTAATTGAATTTGTTTGCTACACAAAGTTGTTTCATTAACACAAAATCAAACAGCTGCTTAATTTGATAACAACTTTGCTTTTAACCACTGAATGCAGAAACAGCGAATTTCAGCTTGCTTATGTACATTTCGCTAAGCACACAGCTAAAGCAAACGAAATCAACATTTAATTTACCCCAACTGACTTAAAAGCTGTAACTCAATTTAGCGTCACAACTCGATTTCCATTGATCGAACCCGGATTCCCCCTTATTCAACTTTCTCTAAGCCTTACCTTGACCTACATCTACCCTAATTTAACATCTCCTACCGTAAATATTCGTTATTGCAGAGCCAAAACAGGGGACTGTAAGCTCTATTAATAATACGTGAAAACCTAAAATTAGTTTTAGGTATCACATTATAATATACAGGCTACGTATGGCTATGAAAATGGCTTTGTCAAGTGTTTTGATGAGGTTTAATCAAGTAAGAAGATAATGGGACGATAAGGCTTTTAATTTTGAAAACCAGACCGTCGTGGTGAGGTAAAGGTCACACGATACCCGAATATCTTGAAGTTAGACCTAACTTTAGTGGCCTTTATTACGGGTGAAATAAGCCTAGTTTGGAATGAACAACGTGGTTATTATAGGTATTTTCTTCCTCATAAGAATATTATTTTCTGCTTGCCATAAGTAATCCTTACTTTGTCTGTTTCGCTTTCACGCCTAAACTACTAAACCGATTTAAATGACATTTGTAAACAGATAGTCTAGAGCCTGAGAAAGGACATAGGCTACTTTTTAATGCGAAACAAGGGTTTGCGAAACAAAGGTTAAAACAACATTTCGAAGTATCGTCATTTTTAGAGCTATAAGCTTGAAACTTATTTTTTGGGCTGTTAATTCGATATAAAAAATATGAAGTTCAAAGCTTGTAAAAGTTTTACCCTCAAGGGTGTATTATAACAATAGGGGATGAAAGTTGTATGGAAATATGTATGGTTTATGTGAATGTTCTACTGAAGCTATTTAAATGAAATGTAGTTCACAGATAGTCTAGAGCCTGAGAAAGGATAGTCTACTTTTTAATGCGAAAAAAGGGTTGTAAGGGGTTGAAAAGAGGGATGAAAAGTTGTATGGAAGTATCGTCATTTTTAGAGCTAGAAGCTTAAAACATACTATTTAGGCTGTTGATTAATAAATAAATATGACATTCAACGTTTGTAAAAGTTTTACCTTCAAGGGTGTAAAATAACAAAAGGGAATAGGGGATGAAAGTTTGTGTGGAAATATTTAAGGTTTATGTAAATGTTTTATCCGTTAGCGACAAGAGACAAAATATTAGAACTATCCTGATGTAACATTTACGGAGTCAATACAAGATGTGAAAGTGAAGTTAACTTGAGGAAGAGCGCCGTACCGTGCCCCCGGGCACGGTAGCCATGCTGCCATGAGCCATGCGGAGCTTGGGCTCTTGGGAGCTAAATTTGACACCTTTGACATAACATTCACAGATTTTGCAAATGGACGACGTAGTGAAGTTAAATTCGTACCGATAAATGATTATCGATATTTTGTTTTTTCATAATGGACCACATTAATCAAGGCGAGATGGTCAAGCGCTAGCCTATCAGATATAAAAAACAGGAACCTATTACATTAATAGGTTTATTTATACTTAAGCTTACTAAAGTATACAACCCCTGATTATTACTGTAACGAATCTCTCGACAAGTCGTGCGACGAAATTGACTTCATCTATACGACAGTTATCAACTTCGTAATGTGCGACAGAACGTGAAATAGTCACGACCCAATTACGTACAGTTATAAATTACCAATTGACCCAAAATTCGCAGCTGGTATTTATCATCAGGACCACAAGTGGGCCTCCAGTGGGCAACAGTCGTAAAACCTGAGACCGCACACATAACGGTTATAACTTACGCTTAACTGGGTTATGTATGGTCACGTTTTGCCTGGGCTGTCTGTAATTTATATTATACTGTGCTGAATAGCTTGTTTCAGTGTGTATTGTTGTCTTTCTTGTCTTAGTGTGTAGATAATCAGCTTGTGCATCAAACTTGGCTTGCGTTTTTTGTGACTTGAAATTGTTTGCTGTAACCTCTGAAACACGGAATGTTTTATTTATTTTATTGAATTTCTATAGCTTAATGCAGAACCATTATGATATAGATTTTTTATCGTTTATAATGAAACACAAGATACCGTTACAGTTTAATAATTAGGGTTCCAAACGTCGGCAGAGTAAAATAATAAATAATAAAATTCTTTGCAACTATATAAAACAGAGGGTGCGTAGAACGCGTTAGAAGTGAAATTCCAAATTCATTCAATATACTTAATTATTTTTCGTACAACTAAATCTGTTGAACTTTAGCGAATACGTCTTCGTAGTTACGCCATTCTACAATAGAGGGCGTTATGAATATAAAATATAACATGACGCTTACGTCACTTCCACTATCTTATCTAGGACCGTGGCACTACATCATTTCTGTCAAATTTTACCCCAGAGCGCCTAAACAAGTTTAAAGGCAAAATAGGCAAAATATTACAAAATTGTTAAATAAACACCTGGCTCTCGAACTAGGCTCTAAGTCCGTGACTTGGTACCGGGACTCTGTGTCCCGAAAGAAAATACATGAACCCTTAAATTATCATATCATTTCCACCTGTCCGTCTGTCGAGACCCTTTTTCTTGAAACGCGTGGTCTCTTGGAGTTGTCATAAGAAACAATCACTATAGAACTACAGACATAAATGCCGCATATTTTAACACACAAATAAATATAATCAAGTTTCATCGCGAACTTCACATCCCTAAGTAGGTACAAGAGTAATTCCAATCCAGACCCAATTTACGTTAACGACATCTACTCTCCCAATAATTTAAGATTTCATCTATCTACGAGTATATACCTTCCCTTCAAACCTCTTATAAATGAACAGACTCACACAGCGACGGATTTAATCCTACTCCGACTGAGAGATTACCCATATGACTGATCACGAATAAGAAATATTTGACGTGTCTTGGGACTTATCCCAAGTGCTTGGACATTTTTCGTAATAGAAATAGCTAAGAACATCTCAAGTTAGCGAAAGTTAGATTTACGATCTGTCGAAGTTCTGCTAAGGAATTAGTGGAATTTCTGCTGTCGTGAGTTATGTAATGGTGCCGTTTAATTAATTAATTTTCGCTTACGATTGTTTTCGTTGATTACAAAATATATTTATTTACATTATATAATGTTATATCTAGTCGTACTTACTTCAAGATTAAAACAAGGAAGTATAATTTACTTTGATTCTTTTGTTAACTGACTTCCAAAAAGGAGATTTAGCAGAAAAGGTTATCAATTCGTCTGTGTGTTTGTCTTGTGCTTAGTATAACTAAGTATCGCTGCCATTAGTCAACCGATTCAATCTTTTTTTCGTGTTATTTATAAGCTTTACAAAACATACTGAAGGCCCAGTAGGGCAGTGGAAGAATGGTCGGCTTTGACGCCAGAGGTAGTGGGTTCAAATCTCCGCACTGTGCTAATGGACTTTTCCATCGAAAAGATTATGTGCGCATTTCACAGTGGCCCTCTGGTGAAGGACATCGTTAAGAAACCGGCAACTGTTGCCTATTATTATCTAGTGTCAACCTACCTGTCTACGATATACTAGTGGCTATTGACCACACTTGAGTTGAAAAATCTATCACCAATACATCTAATAAAACGTCCTACGTCCAGCAGTGGACTGACACCGGCTAATTATAATGGCGATGATGATTATACTGACACTATGTTTAAGCTTTATTTGAATAATATAATCCACAATTTAAGAACGTTTAAAAAACTAGAAGAACCGATTTCAAACGTCGCGCTAGTCAAAGTAACCAGTAGTTAGTAGCATGTCATCGAGGTATACAAATGAATTGTAATACAAATTTTGATATATTAAAAACTGCTCGATCTATTTCGTCAACATTGATATGAGACCACCTGGGAAATATAATTTTCCACATTGGTTCAGGCATCTTCAAGTAATTGGTGAACATATATTTACACACCACACATACAAAAACTACACACTACTTACTCATTATTCTTTTAAAAGTACTCCCCCTCCTAAACAAAGCCCTATACCACTATACTTCAAACACACTGACATTATCTAATATTATATTACTACATAAGCATAAAATAAGTGCCCGTGGCTCCAGTTACGTAACTGGACGCATCCATCGAACCCGTCCAGTTGCAAAACGTTCACCGTGTTACTCATACACAATAATAACTAATGTCATGATCTGCATAGCTCCTCACGCCCGTCAAGTTGGGCTTTTCTCTAAAAGCGACATATCTATTATTCCTCATCTCAGTTGTCAATGCACTAAAATAAGAAATAAATATATGTACATTATATGCGCAGACATTTCTGCGTGCATCTTTGATTTTGTATAAAATCACAATGAATCACAACAAAGAACTTATAGAATGTATTGACAACACTAATTTAATAGACAGTTTTAGAGTTTCCTTACCAGAAGAATGCAGGTCTAAATTAGGTAATGTTCAGCTCCAAACCACAATAATCACCCAAAATATTAGAAGTATTAAAAAAAACTTTAATCAATTTATAGTGTTTCTAAACCGCCTTAATTTTTGTCCAGACGTTATTCTACTAACTGAATGCTGGATAGACAGCGATTTCCAACAAATCAATCTCCCTAACTACAACTGCCATTTGTCTACCCTATTTAGAAACCAAAATGACGGCATCGTAATATTTACAAAATGTAACCTACATGTCGAAATACACGAGCCTCTATTCAACGACGCTAACTGCCTTATTATAAAAATTGAATCGGATATAACTATCGTAACAATATATAGGTCACCTTCGATTAGAGATGTAACAAATTTTTTAAAATCCCTAGAAGAAACGATTATGTGCATCTCTACTGACACCTGTATCATTACTGGTGACATCAATATTGACATCAAGCCAGGCACTAGTGATCCCAAATATCTTGATTACATTGAGCTGACTTCCTACCACGGATTCACCCCGGGTCACGTCCTACCTACGAGAGGACCAAATTGTTTAGATCACGCCATTATTAGAACCAAAAGGATTAGCCGTGTAGTAGTATGCGATTCAGATATTTCTGATCATGACACAGTAATAACTGGAATTGACAACACCATAATGAAGAGCGCCTTTAATTCTAAATTTCGGACCAAAGTTAATCTTCCTGGTATTATCGGATCTCTCGAAAAAATTAACTGGAGTAATCTGTATCTTGAAACCGACGTTAATATTGCTACCCAAACACTGTTAGATCAGTTAAGTAGGATAATCATAGACAACACCAAGCAAATTCAGGTCCGAAGTGCTGATGTAATTATGAAACCATGGATGACGAAGAAACTAGTAAAACAAATCAGACACAGAGACTTGCTACACCTCAAGGCTAAGAAACACCCAAAAAACATGCAACTTCAAACGAAATATAAGAAACTCCGCAACCATTGTGACTTACTTCTTCAGGGCCAAAAGACAAAACATGAGTCTGAACGTATAGCGGCTAACAAAAACAACAGCAGACAGTTATGGAAAACTGTCAAAGACATTTGTAATATAAATCAAATTAAATCTACTACAAATGATCTTCTCTCGACGAAGCTCTCTCATATAGAATCACTAAATGAAGCTAACAAATTCTTCTCATCCGTTGGTTCCAATCTAGCGAATGACATTTTACGAAAACTGACGAAAACAGAGACGGAGCTTGCCAGCTCTATTCGGACGCAATGCTCACAAGCAAAATCATTATTTATAGCACCAACTGATGCACTTGAAATAAGTAAAATAATTTCTGATCTCAAAACAGCTTCAGCCCCCGGTAGTGACCTCATTAGTAACGAGATACTCAAACAGGCCCGGCATACCTTGTCCGCTCCAATTGCCCATTTATGTAACCTGAGTTTTCAGAATGGGGTAGTTCCAGAAAGTCTAAAAATTGCTGATATTTGTCCGATATTTAAATCTGGCTGCACCAAAACAATATCACACTACAGACCTATATCTTTGCTACCATCGATATCCAAAATATTGGAAAAGGTTATGAACAAAAGATTACTGGGATTCCTCGAAAAGCATAACCTTCTCTCTCCTAACCAATTTGGATTCAGAGCCAAAAAGTCTACAGAGGATGCTGTTGTGTCTTTAGTAGATAGAATATCAGAAAGGCTTGATGCGGGTAAGAAATGTGTCGGTGTTTTTTTAGATCTCGCAAAAGCATTCGACACCGTTTCGTGGCCAATTCTTCTAAATAAGTTAGAACATCTTGGGGTACGTGGAACAGCATTAAGTTGGTTCCAATCATACTTAAATTGTAGGAAGCAAAGAGTCCGCATAGGAAATGAATATAACGACTACGCTAACATCGCTTATGGCATTCCTCAAGGCAGCGTGCTTGGTCCCACGCTTTTCATTACTTATATTAATGACCTGTGCCAATTCCAGATGAGTAACTTGGACATCTTTACATTTGCTGACGATACTGCGCTTGTCTTTTATGGAGATAGCTGGGATGCCGTTATCGATACTGCACAGCGAGGAATATCGCAAGTTGCACAGTGGCTTCAACACAATTTACTCACTCTGAATGCAACTAAAACAAAATATGTAACTTTTCACATTTCTAAACGAACAGAACCAAAGAACGTTGAGTTAAGAATTCACACATGTGGCTCCCATGTAGACCAAACATGCGCCTGTCCAAAACTTCAACGAGTAGATCATATAAAATATTTAGGGGTAACTATCGATGAGAAACTTAACTGGCATAATCAAATAGGAGCACTTTCTGGTCGCTTGAGAAAGATGATCTTTATATTTAAACGCCTCAGGTCAATAGCCGACCCAGACACACTGAGACTAGTGTACCAAGCACTTTGCCAATCAATATTAACTTACTGCATAGTATCCTGGGGTTCCGCAAACAAAACTCTAATGATAAAAATCGAAAGAGCACAAAGAGCTCTCTTAAAAGTTGCTTACAACAAACCTTTCAGGTACTCAACTGACCAACTCTATAAGGACACGAATTTTTTACGGGTCAGGCAACTGTATATCCTCTCAGCAACGATGCGGTTTCATAAAAAATCTCAAAATGCAGTAACTACAAATAGACGCACGTTAAAACATTCATGGGAGACTCCTCGGCGAAAGACATTACTAGGCCAACGAGCTTACAGTTACAAGGGTCCTTACTTATACCAGCGCTTAGACAGAAGTCTCAATATAATCAATGTAACACGCTTTTTATGCAAACGTAAAATTATTGCCTGGCTGTCTTCTACTGATTACTTGGAGACTGAAAACTTAATTAAAGCCAATATATGACACTAAGGGGCCTGCTCCTCCACCAGTGGATAGCTCTCCGTCACACATGAGAGCTCCAGACCAAAACACTCTTGATACCCAATTTCAGCAATATCTCTGGATTCAAGCCAATGCGTGGTGAATCAGGCCCCCTAATCACTAATATGTAAATAATGTAAATGACATTTATTACGCAAAACGACGCACAACGACACAAATATGACATTTTAAAACTTACATTTAAACAATAATACAGCTCACTTTCGTGCACACTCACACACTTCTTACTCCCATAACCACACACACAAACCCATAAATTAAATAATTCATATTCAGATACAAGCAAGTACCTATATAATATACCACACATACCCCTCACCCTGTTATGTGTGCAATGTACACACGCATCCAGGCACGCAAACACACACACACACACATACACACACTCGCATGCATTTTTCTCAGCCACATAAAATACATGCCACCCACATACTCATATACAATCAAATCATCAATTAAAAGCTTGGGAATATTATATAATATATCTTAAATTTTAAGTTATCATTACTCTCAGTTGCAACTAGTTGTGTAGGTATATTATTATTAGCCTGACTATATTTTATTTTTTAACTTGTGCTTCTTTCAGTAACACTACCATAGCACAGAATAATGAATAGTCCATAGTAATACTAATAGTAATACTAACGTGTAAGTGTATGTATACATTGTTATTATTACTCTGGCTCCAATTTCTTTTTAATATTACCTATCTATATCGAGCATACTTGCCGTTACCTGTTACACTTGTACAATAAGCACATATTTATTTATATATAAATAACAGGACGAGACTAAATTCCACGACACAGGGTATCCTAGTGTGGAATTTCAGGGCTTCACTCCAAAAATTCATATAGGATGTTCACATATTTAAGTTATCAATGTAAATAGCATAAGATTTGATTACCTAATAAATTCATTCAAATTCAAATTCAAAAAATATACGGTCGAATTGAGAAACCTCCTCCTTTTTTGAAGTCGGTTAAAAATAACAATCAAATGCGGGCATTTGGTTCTAAGGAATTAATGTTTTGTCTAAATGTTATCTTTAACCTAGTTAAGGCACGCACAATAATTGTTAGTACATAAGTATATTGAAATAGTTTTAATAAATTTGTAGATTTCTATTAAATATTTAAAAAACAGATTCTGACGAATTGAGAAGTTTCTCCTTTTTTTGGGAAGTCGGTTAAAAATAGAAAAACAATTTGTACGAATTTATTCTTGTTAAAAAATTATCTCTAGTATCCGTATCCTTTTTTTTTCATCCAAAATTTTATCAATATTCTTCATTTTAGATCTCTCGTGATTTCCATTACATCTGTAATAAATATATATGAAACTATTTTGTGGATATCTATACCTTTTTGACCGAAACTTTTTTTAAATATGGTGAAAACATTTTAATTTATAAAAATATATTAAAATTTTACCTATGCTCAGCTCCTGTTTAAAGTTTTACAACAAATAACGACAAATACGGAACGAAATACCAAAACGGAAAAGCTTAACAAATTTGCTTTTACTTCAGTTAACATTGAAATTTATTGGTCCTTGAAACAAACCGTAATGAGGCGGTATTACCTGAAGTAGAATAATTATTCAGCGTTCACGTGATCTCGTGTTTTGTTTTTCCTTTAATTTAGGCTATATTCACATTGAACTCATATATCACAGCTACTTTTTCAGTGCCGTCCTGCATTGTATTTCTATGTTTCCCGATTTAAAACTTAAGTTTTTCAAGTCACCAGTGAATAGGTTCGATCGAGCTGCATCGAAGACTTATTTAACATCAGATAATATTGAGATCAAACACTTGTTTATTTAAGTGCTGCTATAAAAATAACGTGATACCACCGTCGCTTATTGTTCTAAGCATAGGGTGTAGCGTAGTGAAGCATTATCCTATGATGTCCAGTGGATTTACAGGTTAAGTAATAGGGTGCTTACTCGCATAATATTGGCAATCTTAAACGTGCCTTTAAAAGTTTACGTGCCACGCCGAGTTTTGCGCCTTTAAAGCGGTGAATTTGGACAACTGACTTCCAATCGAAATAGCGCAATAGTTCTTCGTACCGGATGGCATTGAACATCGTACTGCAACTTGACAAATCGATCAGGCTACCAACCAACCATCGAAAGAAGACTCTTTGGCTTCTTTCTTCTTTGGCTGAAAAATTCTATTTAACATAGAGCATCATAGAGCACTAAACTACACATAGCACTACATCATCACTACATGGGTTATGTGTAGAATTGAAGTTTTAGCTTAAGAACGCCGTTGTGGAACTATGCTTTCGTGGGTGACATAGCGATAGTTTATGAGCAGCCTGCTAATTTGCAGCAGCATTTTGTTTTGTACCGCACTGACATGAATTGATGTCTATGCTATGTATGTATGATCAGCAACGATGCAGTCTAAAAAAAAATCGTGATTTTATGGAAATGGAATACAGAAGTAGAACGAGGCGCTAGGAAGCTGTCCTTAATGTAAATAATATTATATATAACCCGAGTTATATATCAACCTGGCTTGTACCGAATATTATCTTAATTGGTAGAGTCGATGAATACAAGAATATTTATACATAGGCCTGTATGAAAATAACTTTAGCTTGCGTATCCTGGCTCTAATTTATACAATAAATTAAAAATTATCAAAACAAACGGGCCATTTGTCAAGAGGAATTGGGTCATAAATATTTTTGAGCGGTGCTTAATAAAGTGATGGTTTTACGTAGGAGGCGATTTTCTCGCAAACAAAGAGGTGTAAGAAGATTGTGGATTCTTTGTAAAAATATCTCATTTTTACTGTATTTAATATTTATTAAATACAGCTAAAAATGAGATAGGCTTTTTGTTACTACCTGCCTCGTTGTTCGTTGCTTACTAAAAGAACAGAATAATTATAAAAATGTAAGAATCCTTTTGAAATACAAAGTTTTTTTTTATATCTTACAGGCTAGCGTTTAACCACTATCTCACCTGTTGTAAAGTGACGATGTGGTCAAAGATGGTAAGGACGCTAGGCCTAGAATGGGAACTGGCTCTCAAGGTTAGCTGCCGGAACAAATTAGATGTTTGATGACAGATTTTTCTAACTTGAGGGTGGTAGCTGGCCAGGCGGACACTAGATAGTGTCCTACCACCATGCGGGGGTTGTTGGTTTCTTAACGATGTTTTACCTTCACCTGAGGGTCACTGTGATTTTTCACAGTGGCCCTCAGGTGGTCCGGCGCACATACATTTTCCGATAGAAAAATCCATTGGTGCACGGCGGGGTTTGAACGCGGTACCTCTGGCATCAAATCCGACCGTCCTCCAGATTACGCCACCAGACCTTCAAATTATTATTACATATATTGTAGAGACGTTATCATTTGTAATGAAAATACTAATGATGATAATACACACTAGCCTATATTCGATTTTCCTACCATTTGCCACCTATAAATTCTAGCAACTTGTACGTAAACGCATTCATTGTAGTACAAAAATAAAAGGAACTTAACATCATAAGAGATTGTGGTCATGAGCCTGTCTGAGCGACTTAAAGAAAAAACTTTAATATCAAATAAATTAAGCCAAGTAACGTGCAATCTAACTTAAAAAATAAACTGCTTACTTACTTTATCATGCCGTAAGTAAAACTCAAAGCTTCACTAAAGTAAAATTTAAGGTCTTTACTTAGACTTTAGTTAAAACAAATCTACTTGTATGTTGGGTATTCCACCGCCTCTATACTGTCGACTTGTTTACTAAAATGGGTGATGTGTGTTCTAGAAAAGTCTATCTTCATCAATAGTAAGTAAGACAAATAAAGGCGTCACGTTTCATGACAATATTTGTGGCACATTTAATTTTGTACTTTTTAGATGTAAGTATCTATTTTTGGATTTTTTAGTTACGGTCATTTTCTAAATTGATTGCCGATCAACATCGTCAATCGCGAAAGTCACGTTAATTTCCTGTTTAGTAAATCTAAAAGTTGCAACTGAAAAAAGTACTCTCATTTTCCCTTTAGCTGTGCCGTAGTACTATTCTTTCCAATAGGGAAGAGTAGTACCACGGCACAGCTAAAGGGTACTAAATAGGTATTAAAATATTTGATTGTATTACTATTTTCCGTGACAAAATATTGCTTGTTGAATCAATCTAGGATTCTTCAAAATTTAATTTAACATTGATAAATTTAGTTTGTGAGCCTCGTCTGGATCATTTGGCTGCCTCTAATAAACTTTATATATCAAGGACTCAATTATAGAACTGTTAGGCTTTCCTTAACCAAGACCTTCGATGTGTCATTAACAATGCCATGCAGTACACAAGCGACCTTTTAGTCTAGACGGAATGGCTAACAAAAGTAATCAATTATTTATTCATGCTATGCCTTGATGCTAAGTGACATTACGGTAGGCATCGCTTTTGATGTCCTTTGTGTCTTATCTTGTTTATAGCAAAAGAAAAGTCGTTAATAGCATAACAAATATGATGAAAGTTACCAAATAATCTTGTATGATAATGGATGGTAGGTTCCGTTTGTGATAGTTGTTACTAATCTAGTAATTTGGGTTGCCTTGGCAAAAACATCAACGAAAGATATTATAATGTCGTTCGTATAAGTACCTTTTGATCAGTCAAAATAGGTCCGTAATTGTCCGTTGCAAAGAAAAATGTGTTAATATTTTTTTTAGAGTCATTATGCACTCCACACAATTAGTGATTTAGCCAGTGTCAAGTATTAAAAATCTTCAAGTTTTTGTGAATTCAAGTCATAAAGATGGATCAAAGTCACATTTCAGATCAAGTAGAAGTCATAGTCTAGTCCAAGTCATACCCTCAGTAAAGATGTGGACTTTACTCAAGATTCTCAGTGGAGAAAAAAAAAATCAACTTTTACTTAGCGGATTTTGGTTCAATACAGCTATGACAGCACCGTATTAAATCACAGAGAAGAAACAAATTACCTTACAGATAAATGCTCATCAACCAGCCTGTGCACATATAGTGTGTGCACATAGAGCATTGTGCTGCTTCTTTACACTCGCACACATTCACTGACACTTAGTAGTTAATATCCACATTTATGACACATAAACTCGCGGAAGAACATATTTAGGAAGAAATACAATGAGAGCACACACACATTTTCATGTTCCCGCCAAAACTCATATTGAGATTTTATTCAAAGTCATGTTATAAGTACTGGTTGGTCAGTCAAAATAGGTCCGTAAAGAAAAGCTTGTAAATATCAATATAGTAATATTGATATTTTATTTAAAGGCATGTCATCGATTTTAGAGTAGGTACAGAAAAATTGAACTGCTACAAAACTCGATCCCGCTTCTCTTCTCTGCCTCCTGCTGGCCATTTTAATAGATTATACCTACTATATAATAATAAGTAACGATATTTTAATGAATTTACACAAGGGTTACACGGGTTGAAGGCATAAAAGTTTGGCTCAACTAGTAAGTTGAGTAACATTATTTACGTAAGATAAAACAAAACGAAAGAATGCGTTGTTACTGATGATAAAGTATAACTTGCTAAGATAAGAGCTATGCTCAGCCCCCTCTTGTTTGTATAGATAGACAACACCTGTCTAACAAAACTCCAGTGTTTACCTATAAAACGACTTGACCTATTAAGTAACAAAACAGCAAGATGATACTGCGACAAAGTACTAAAACTGGCTCCTTATTCTTGTGACACGCGCGTCTAGCACGGTCACGGCTTAATTTAAAATATAATATTCAAACCGTAATTTTACCTAAAATTTATCTTATACTAATTTATTTAATAAATTTATTAATTATAATATATACAGAACACTCAATACCGCTACGGATCCCTAGGCGCTGGCGCTGCGCACCGAACGTAATTTCTATGACTACTATGTCATAATCTGCGACACGCGCCTGGAAGGGACGAGTAAACCTCAGTCGGCCGGCAGCAGTCAGCTAGCGTCTTCGATCTACTGAACCTGCGCTTGACTGCTCCATCTATATACATTTTTTACGTATACTACAGTTTTTAGGGTTCCGTAGCCGAATGGCAAAAAACGGAACCCTTATAGGTTCGTCATGTCTGTCTGTCTGTTTGTCTGTCTGTCTGTCTGTCCGTCCGTATGTCACAGCCATTTTATTCCGTAACTGTTAGGACTACAGAATTGAAACTTGGTAAGTAGATGTATTCTGTGAACCGCTTTCCGATTTTTATACAAAAATAAAATATATAAAAGTTTAAGGGGGGGCATCCCATACATGGAACTGAAACAAAAAAAAATCTTCAAACCTACACGTGTAGGGTGTCTATGGATAGGTCTTCAAAAATGACATTGAGGTTCCTAAAATAATTTTTTTTCAAAGTCAATCATTTGAAAGATAGGCGCGTCTATAGTGGTAAAATGTGTGTCCCCCCCCTCCCCCCCCTCTAACTTTGAAAGTATGTGAGTGAAAAATCTAAAAAAAATATATGCTGTAGATCTCAATAAAAACTAACAACGAAAATTAGTTTGAACGAGATAAAGTCAGCAGTTTTAGAGATATGGCGACCGAAAAGATAGCTTTGTTTTTCATACAAACACTATGAAAAACAAAGTTAATTTTGTAGTTGCGAAAAATCATAGTTATGGAATACTTAACTGTGTTACGGAACCCTACGAGTGCGAGTCCGACTTGCACTTGGCCAGTTTATTATTTGTTATTATCACGACATACTGTGCTTTGCCTACTTAATATACTCGTAAGTAACGAGAACCCCCAACTCGGGTGAGTGTCGTAAGACTTTTTATTAGATTTTAAGTACCTAGTGTAATTTTATTGTAACGGTTTTTAATGTACAAGCAAACACACATTGTTACATTATAAACTACTTTGTTAGTTGCAGGATTGCATACCCTATCTTAAAGTGTGTACCTACGTGGTATATTGAAGCTGCTTGGTGTTCTTTTAAATGATTTTATTGCATTATTTTTAAATAGTAGGTACCTTCTGTGTCCGTTCATGTTGTAGATCTGAGCTATCACAACCTATCTATGCTTTAATGTAAATTTTGCCTGGACTGCCTCATCTCGATCGCTGCTATTTTCTACTTCCTGTGCTTAATGATGTCGTACGCGATGGATGTTGCAGTTGGGCATAAGAGTTGGCCTATAATGGAGAGACCGGTTGTATATTCCAGGGTTCTTGTACTGTGCTGAATCAGCACAACCGCCCGACTACCGGGACGGTTGTTGAGAAGACCTGCCCCCTGCTAGAGGACCAAACGTTCCCGTCGCTGCCTACTCCCTGGAGCCTGCTCATCACCTACGTACTACGCATCACTTGCCAGGATAGTACAATGATTTTGTGTGCTGGAATCACGTTCAGTGTGTGAACCCCCCTTTGCTCTGCCCTTCTTATAGTTCAATAAACACTTGTTATAACTGTAACATTCTGTGTAGTCATTTCTGTTTTGTTACGTCTACCCGTCACATTCTATTGCAAGTCAAGGACCTTAACTTGAGGTACTAAGACGTTGGATGATTTCAATACATTTTGCTCAACAAAACCATTGTTAATTAGGTTTAAACGTAAGACAATAGGTACGACTTGTATTACTTCTTTGGTATTTGAAGAAAACAACTTTGCTAGAGGACTTTCATAGAGTATTTATCAGGAGCAATTAAATAGGTAGCTACTGGATAGGTAGTTATTATTTTTTATATATTAGCGTAATAAAAAACGTAATTTTTATCCAAAATGTAATTAACATAGCATAGCAATATCTATGTAAAAATATATTATACGAGTTATTTTCACGATAATTACCATAAACAAATTTGATGATTGCAAGGATATTGTCACAGTATTAAGGCTGATTGCGGTAAATTTGCGGGTAGAGCTACTGGATATATAACTAGAAGGGCATTAAAATAAAGTTGTTTTGGACAGTCGCCTATTTTACCAGAATCAGCTCCCTCAGTTATGTAGTGTGTACTCTGTACAGCTGCCTACATTTCACGGTTCCACTCTGAACTCCCGAAATTGATGGTAGGCACTTTACGGCGGTCGTAAAACTTCGCGCTCCAAGGCTTTCCCGTTTGTATTAATCTAAGGAATTTGGGACAAGCTTTTACACCTTGGCACTTGGGAAAAAAGGGAAGAGTTAAAAATAAACATTTACGATGTACTTATAACAAAAAAAAACTGACAAACGAACATTCGTCTGCTTCTTTCATACGTTTGGGTCATTGTAACATAAATTCTGTCGATATTTGAAATGATATATTTAAGGTGAACATTTACTTTTTCTGCTTTTTTGACCTCACTTGCAAATGTTAATTATTAATAAAATTTACTTGTCTTATTTGATGTCTGCGGTATCAAAAACCGCTGGGCTGAACAAGTTCTTGAGTGGAAGTCGGAAAGTGACAAAGAGGGCGTAGGGTGTCCTCAAACTAGGTTTTGTGATGACATCCTCAAAGTGGCAGACGTTCATCAGAGCACTTATTTGAATTGACGATGAAAACGACTCAGGAAAGTTATTTAAGGTAGCTTGGTTTTTGCAGTGGTGTTTCTAAGAGCATCAAATTCTTATTTTTTCTTATTTTTAGTTTTAGTCACCAAGACCTACGAGAAAATGTGGTAAAGCATAGGGAATTTGAAATTTTGTGAAATTTATATTAGTGGGTTACAAAACCTCCAAATGAAGTTTTTTATCACACTTTATTAGTTCACTCTGATGTCTGATGTAAAGTGCCTAACTAAAGGTATGACCACACTGCGGCGTCCTTCAGGCGACGATCATATAGCGCAGTAGTATTTGTACCGACTCGTTCACACCAAACGCTATCTACGGCTATCAGAAAACGATTGAAAATTAGATCGCAAACACGGTGTGGTCGTACCTTAAGAAAAGCAACCTCGTAGGTGTCAGGGCTTTGAAGATAAATAATATAAATCAAATATCATCAGGTGAAATAGTGGTCAAGCGCTTACCTATCTAGTATAAAATATTAATCTATATATTTACTCAGTGTGCTATTTCAATCAAATACATTCCATGAGCGTCAATTCTAACAATTTTAGGACTAGCGTGTACACACCATCGCATACCTTCAGGCGAAATAGTGTTCATACTCTTATAGCCTATCAGATTTGATATAAAGAAGATGTCAACAAAAATATTTTCAAAAAAAATTGGTTTGAGGCAGTCGGTGTATTACAATATATTAGCCATATCTTTGAATAACTTTCTGATTTTATTGCAAAAGTAATTAATATCCAACAAAAACGCAATATTACAATAAAAAGATGTGTAAGGCTTCAGTGATAAAATATGTGTCGCCAGACTTGTGTTTAGTTTATTCAACGTTTTTATCTCTCCCCAAGGATAACGTTCGAGGCAACTGTGGGAACTGAACCACGAAATTGGCAACATTTTCCTGTTACTATGATTTTACATACGACCATTGCAACACTGATCAGGTACTTTGTAACGTGAACATTCAAGACTTAGTGGAAAAGGCTGATATTCAAAAACTACTTTGCATGCAATGAACACAAAAACTTTATTGTCAAACCACTCTTTACTCATGTGGTCACACCTCATATCTATACTCTATACTAATATTATAAAGAGAGAACATTTGTATTTTTGTATGTGTGTAATGATTTGGCTCAAAAACTACTGAACCGATTTAAAAAAGTCTTTCGTTAATAGACAGAATGGACTTTCGGAATGAAAATAGGTTATATATTATCCCGTTTAAATCAATGGTACACTCGTGGAGACCTAATTTGCAACCTAAGTCGGCAAAAAAACGGTCGAAATAACACGTTTCTTACGAACGCTGCTTAATTGAAAATAGATAGAAGAATATTTTTTACGCAAGAGTTGTACAACTTAATAAGACCTACAAAAAAGTCCGCGACAGCATATGTCTATATCTTAAGGTTGACTCACAGTAACCATTTTAATCTTAAAATGTTTGTTAAAAAATGTTACATAACTTCCAAGGCTATTTTCAAGTATATAGTATTAATCCTTATCCAAATAATTACATTTATTAGCTTAGCCACATATTATAGATTAAAGTTGTCCTTTACAGTATATAATTCAAATGAAAACTATAGAAGATATCACGGGTTTTACATACACGCATCGCAAAATTAATAAAATATCTGCAGTGAAACCACAGATTAGGTCATAGTTAGTACGAAAATATTATTATAAGCTTAGCTATGCTGTAGATCCCCACCGATCACAATCAGTTTGAAGTCAATTTAGTATAATAATATATTTTTACTGTATAAAATTCTATTGTATAATATAGTTATGATCTATATATCAACCACCCCGACTGATCTATGTATAATCTTTTCAATAAAAGCATTCCAATTACTCTAAACACGACATTTAAAATCTTAGCTGTAAGTTGGTGTGGATTTGAGTATTCTGTAGAATACAGGAGATGTCCCAGCATCAGGTCAATGCTTCCATGTTCTTACAATATCGTTGAAGAAGAAGATTTTCGAATTGATCAGACCTATTAAAGTTGATTTCATAGCGCAATTAACTAGAAAAAAGCTCATAGTTTTATAACGATTAAACGAATTTTCATGAATCAAAGCCAAGAACACTCTCGATGAAGACATCTATCAAACAAAAAAAATATCAATAATAAAATCAAAATCGGTTCATCCGGTTGAGTGCTAAGATGCTACAGACACAGATACACACGTTAAACGTGTAATACCCCATCTTTGATCCCATGATTTGATTGATTTTGATTCAATGATCCCACTACCTCTGTACGAAAACCCATGATTCATGAATGCACATAAAACTTTCATTGGTAGGTATATAGCTAGGATTAGAACCAACGACCGTCGGGTCAGAATCAGGGTAACTATCCTTTACGCCAAAGGGCCGTCCAATATCACTACGTAAGTATTATAAAATAAAGTCCATCACTGCGTCTGTCTGTCTGTTCGCAATAATCTCAATAGCTACTGAACGGATTATCATGCAGTTTTCACCAATAGCCAGAGTGTTTATGAGGAAGGTTTAGGTGCATAATTCGTTAAGGTTTTGTGTAAATTGGTTGAAATATGACGATGATTGTTAAATATGTTAATATTTTATATTTGATGCAACATTTTGTAGCCATGTTCTACCCGTGCGAAGCCGGGGCGGGCTGCTAGTCTTACAATAAAAGCGTTCTGATTGGCTAAGAGAGAGTGATTTCTCTTTGGCGAGACGACATAGTGGTCGGAGGCTTTTCTGTAGCTCAAAATATCCTTTGTCATTGTTTACCCACGGTGAGTGCTGAATCACTCTACTACGTTATAAGAGTAGGCACTTCCCTACATTGTTGACAACCTAACAACGGAAAGTATTATGCTTATAAATTTAATAGAAAAGTCTTTGGTTGGTACAAAGTACGTTCATAATTATGAGTTATTTAAGTATGCAGTGTCACGGGACTGAGTATAATCTTACCAAACTACCCAAAAATAGGATATTAACATATAATCTAATAATCATCGTTATTTGTATTGAAATATGTACAAACTCATAAAAATGCCATGAAATGTGCAAAGCAATGTCAGTTATACTGAATACAGGAAGCATTTGAATACGAAAGTACGGCTATTGTGAAGTAATCAATTGCGAATTACATACCACGGGAATGCCGGGTCATTCATGCTTTGTTTGTATTACTGTCACGAAACTTGAATGGGAGTTTTGCACGAACGTTTTATGTTATTTTCATGGGAAGTATCAACGATAGAAAGATTTCAGAGGGTATGCCGAAAAATCGAATCAATGTACATAGTTTAATAATGTTGCACGTAAGCATAAATTGTCGTTGAGTTTGACTTGATTAAGACACAATACCCATAGTTTACATTGTAAGTAATTCCTGTAGTGGTAGGCTTCAGATAGTCCGCCTGGGGCAGTACCATCACTTTGCTAAATAATTTTCAACCGTGAAATAGGAATGTTTTTCGGTCGAATTGACAAAATGTCAGTGAAATTACAAGGCATCTGAGACTTAACATCTTTATGTCTCATGGTAACAGGCGCAGTGCAGTGACATGCAAAATTCTGGCAGTTTAGAATATTGCATGCCGCTGTAACTGTTATCTTGTAGGTAGACGTCATCGCTTACTATCAGGCGAGCGACGTGCTTGTCCTGTTACCTTTTACCATAAATAAAGGACACGGCGTTATATAGTATACGATACATAGGAGGATATAATCCACGGGAGGGCACTGGTGACCAGGTATGTATTAAAGATTTTCCGAAAACTATAATTCTGATACTAGTACTCTACAATGATAGGTTACTGTTTAATAAATAATTGTTGAGCTCCTCAATATTGTAATACAATATATCTTTTAAACCTATTTGTTAATGAAATTAATATTATTAATAGTTAATTGTAGTAGTAGTATATTTTTAACCCGCTACAAAAAGTGGGGTGTTATAAGTTTCACGTTTGTATCTGCGATGTGTGTCTCTCTCTATCATAGCATCGTAACGCCCACACGACTGAAATGATTTTGATTTAGTTTCTATTGTTCGATAGGTGACATTATCGAGACTGTTCATAACTTTTATTTATGAAAATCCGTTCAGTTTCAGTTCAGTTCAGTTATAACACCCCTTTTAGAGTCGGCGGTCAATTGCTCTCTACGGCAGTGTCTCGGTAGTGGATTTCCTTGGACCACTTGTAAATCTGCAAATGTCACTATACTACTATACTATACTAAACTGTACTGTACTGTAGACAAATTTAATTAAAATAAAATAAAAAACACCCTGCAGTGAACCAAACGCGTGTGCCAATTATCAGCCAGATAGCTTCAATAGAAGTGGGTGAAATATTAATTGCAAACCTTCAGGTCATACATTTTTGGGGGAGGCCTTCGTCCAGCAGTGGACTGATACTGGCTGATTATGAGGATATACATACAAGTAAAGTTAAATAAAAGCTTTTAAAATTGGCTTTACCTTATCTTTTAAAGTTTTAGATATCGTCATTAATGGATGGGTATTAATTATTTACAAATACTAACATGCTTGAATGTGAGGAAAATTATTTTGTTGCTATGACTTTGCAACAAAAATACTTTATTACACGTATGTAATGTTACGTATACCTGATAACTATATAGTTTATTATTATATAGTATTACTTATTTAGTATATTTCCGTTTATTAAAGATTAATACAACTGTATTTGTTGTATTAATGTAGCTTCAACTAATAAATACATTAATAATAAATACCGGACAATAAAGTTATCACAACAAATATACCACTAATTTGCGTCCGCTTATGAAAACTTATTTAAAACCACATATTTAATCAATTTTCCACCACCGCCACTTCTCATTTATTATTTCGTTTGAAAGCCGAACGAACACGGTTATTATTAAACCACGGCAACATTTTCATTTGTAATTTTGTATTCGGGCGCATCTCACGGCGAATATCGATCTGAATGAGTTCAGCAACAGGTCGACTGAATGTAGGGGCACTAAGTTTCCTTTGAATGTAGCTGAATTTACAAGAGCTGAGCTTCACAGTGAGAATAAGAAGATAGTAAGAATTACCTACTTTGTCATTTAATTTACCTCTTTTAAACCGACTTCACAAAAAAGGAATCTTATTTTTAATTTTTATTAAGTTTGTTCACCGATTACTCGAAAATGCCTGAACCGATTTGGAACGTTATTTTTTGTTTCAAAGGGTACCCTTCTTAGGTGGTCCCATTTAAATTTTAACGAAATCGGTCGAGCGGTTTGATATTTATCAACAATTATATTACGATGCATTTATATACCCCATTGACATGCTACTTACTGCTGGCTACTTTAACTAGCGCGACGATTGAAGTCGGTTCTTTTAGTTTTTTTTTCTTTTAGTTTTAAACGATCTTAAATTATATTATTACCAGCCTTTTCAGTTATAACTCGCGAGGGTAATAGCTCTTATTAACCAACTTCAAAAAAGAAGGTGGTTCTTAATTACGTTTGTATGTATTTTTATGTTTGTTACTTTAGAACCCTCTCATTTCAATTTATTAACCGATTCGGAAAATTCCTTATTTATTTGAGGGGTTATACTTTTCTTGCATGTTGCTAAATTTGTGTATGTCTCCTGAAAACTCCCGCCGGGGCGATTTGTATGGCTTTTTTGTTCAATGCGTGCAGGTATACTAAGTCTAAAGAGTTAAGACTTGCAACAGTAATATAGAAAGGCGGGGTATAAACGGAAATGCTCTTGAATTTAATCCATATGGTACAACAATCTCGACTTGCCTGCCGACATCTTCCTCGAACTTCAAGCTGCGTGCGTCTTTGTCGCATAATAAAGTTAACACCCGCAATGAAAGCATTAATTCTTAATGTATTCATCCCCACCCCATATCACAGTTACACGGTAACATGAAACAGCGACCAATTCAAACCGCTACTGATGAATTAGCAAATCCAGCGCTACATTCAAAACCACCACAAATCCTTCTGCGTACATTATTACCCTATACCATCCGGGTTTGGAGAGCTTGTAGTCCTTTGCGCTTCCAATTTATTATAGTAGCAATAAAGTTGAAGATCGATTGCGCCAGTTTCACAGGCTATGCTCAGGTCGTATGGTACATATCTAGGCTTCCCCGGGACCTGACGGAAAGAGACGGATAGCTCGATACTTGATACATGGAAGAGAAGCAAGCTTTCTGCAAATTGTTACGCCTTCGGGACGCACTTTGACCTTTTGTTCGATTTAAATACGGATTTGCGATATTGGTAATATTCAAGTTACCTTTTCGAGGTGATGACAAAGGAAATTGATATAACGTTAGCTTTAATCCCCATTGGTGTGTTTATTTTGCGACAGGGTTTTAGCAGATTTGAATTTCAGTAAAGAAATTGTTAAACACAATCCAAAATTTCATCGTACCGACGGGACTTGAACCCGCAGAGTGCAACATCTCTCGTCGGATTTGAAAACTGTAATGTATTCTTCCGAATGATTAAACTTACGTAATAAGTAGTCATAGATGGCGCCACCAATGCATAATTGGGTTAACAAAATGCAATCCACTAATTTCGTCGTAACGATACTTCGCACCGTTGCTTAATTGGCAAAGCACCGGAACATGTTATTCCGGAGGTTGCGGGTTCAAGTCCCGTCGGTACGATGAAATTTTGGATTGTGTTTAACAATTTACAAAAATATAAAGTGTGAAACACTTCAAAGAAACATAATATTCAGTAAAGAAATCAGTTTGTCTGCAAAATTGTTTTATAATGTTATTCGAGATTGTTTCACTTATAAGATCAAAGATTAAAATTGAAACCCTTATAGAATCACTCTGAACTTCGTATAGGGGCAGTAATACAGACATTTTTACCCGACTGCGAAAGAAGGAGGGTTATGTTTTTCGAGTGTATGTATGTATGTATGGATGTAAGTATGTATGTATGTATGTATATTTCTTTGGCATGCCCTAGAGCCTAAACGGCTCGTCGTATTTTTATGTGAGTGTTGTCAATAGATTCACCTTAGTTAGAGTGTCGTGAGAGTGACACTGGATACACCAAAGTTAAAAAAAAATATTAAGGATTTAAATTAAGGATAAAAAAAAGTAATCTAAAAAAAATAATGATTGCAAAATACATCTAGTGTGGTATCAAAATAAATAATTTTTAAGGGTGATTGCAAATATATATATAAGTATATAAAACTTATATGTTTTATTGGAGTTTGGAATGAGAAATACTAATAAATCTTTTTTTCACGCAGTCGGGTTTTTATACTTTTCAATAATTCACTTGTTAAAAGCATAAATTGCTTATTATAAGATTTTACTCAAGGTTTTATGATGGAGCTGGAAGGTGGCCAAAGGAACTCCTAAACTACATATGTTATACCCGTCGTGTTTGTGCTTGTTGGGTTTGTCTTGACTTACTCTGGTCCTAGGTTATGCAAAAGCTTGTGTTTAAAAAGGTTTTTTTTTATAAAATATGACTTGTTATTTTTAGATATTTTTGGTGTTTCTGCATGCCAATTTGGCCAGTAAAGATTGAAGGCCAAATTGGCAGGAACATAAATTTCAATACCAAACAAAACTAATATTCACATGAATTGCGAACCTAATTTTTACATCAGCTAAAAGTGAAACTTAAATAAAATCAGGAACTATTTATTCGTTGGACAAAGTTGTACGTACTTACAAGCCTGGGCGAGATATAAATAGACTCAGGGGCTGCAGTTACCTTTGCACTTTGAGCCACCTCGAGCCCGGGAATCCCCTACTATAGAACCTTCCCTCCTAACTACATTTACTTACTCTTGCTATAGGTGTGCAGATGTTTTAATATTTAAAATTTATTATAAATGCAAATATTTTGATTCAGTAGGCGAGTTTGCATATGCTTACTGCATGTGCAAGCTCGCGTACTTAGAGATTCTCGGTCTATGTAAAGAAAATGTGTAGGTTGGTAGTATGTTGTCAATACGATCTTCTCATTGTATTGAATACCTACTAGGTAGTAGGTATTACATAGTTTCACTATATTTGCCCTGCGTACTCTGCGTGCATCCTCGGTATGCGTGGACTAAATCGAATTGTTATTTGTGTTTAAAAGGGTAAAGTATAAGGGTGATATCTAAAAAAATAATCAAGGTCTTTGTGATAATTGAGCAAAACATCTCGCATTTGTCATCATACAACATCTCACATCACTCAGAAACATCACACATCACCTGATGTTTAATGACAATGCGGTCTAACATGGAATCGTGCTTGTTTGGAAATGGATGACAGCAATAACACGTGACGCAGGTTAATAAGGGCTATCGCATATAGCCTATGTCTTTTCTCAGGCGACTATCTGTGTATCAAATTTCATTTAAATCGGTTCAGTAGTTTTGGCGTGAAAGTGACACAGACAGACAGACAGAGTTACTTACGCATTTATAATATTAATATATATATATATATATATATTAATATTATAAATGCGTAAGTAGTGTAATATATATATATATATATATATATAGTTAGGAAGTTAGGATTGTGTAGCTTGGCAGCTGTTATCCCTATTAGACAATTCACCCAATGACGCCACCTAGTGAGTGGTGTTTTCTTTATGTTTGTTTCCTCAAACTTTCGTAATTTATTAACCGATTTGAATTTTTTTTTGTTTAAGCGTCTGATTCCATTGTAATTTTATCCAGATCTGCCCCGTGATTCTCAATCATTAAAAATCTATTCGGATTCGGAAGCTTCCTTTTTAGGGTTCCGTAGCCGAATGGAAAAAAACGAAACCCTTATAGATTCGTCATGTCTGTCTGTCTGTCTGTCCGTCCGTATGTCACAGCCATTTTATTCCGAAACTGTTAGGACTACAGAATTGAAACTTGGTAGATACATGTATTCTGTAAACCGCTTTCCGATTTTTATATAAAAATTAAAAATATAAAAGTTTAAGTTTATACTGTTACGTGCGGGGTGGTATTAAAATGCCAATCCGATGAGATGAACGTTTATTTCCACTGATCACTAGGTTAGCACAATGTTCCACAGTAGTTGTCCAAATCGTCTTGCACAATTATCAAAAGTCCGTTAACACACACTGAGGTCGTTAGTTCACAATCACTGATTTCACTGTTCACAGTTCACAACACGAGTTCACTGATAACACTTAACGATCACTTGGTCGCTATCCGCGCTTAGATAGTTCACTGTCGCTTCCAAAGAAATGACTGGCTCAAGCCGCGGTTTCAACGTCTTATATAGGACGAGAATATTTCTACAGAACTTTCCAGTATTGACTCGAAACAATAGACAAAAGACGTTCAAAACAAAGCAATAACAATCACAAACAAAAGGGGTGGCTTTCCTTTGAGCATCTGATGTAAACAACTTTACCATACATGCTAATTTGATCTCTAACTACTTATGAATAAGGTTCAATCTTAACTACAAAACTAGGTACATTGACTAGGGTCTGAATTCCTGGAAGGTTACTTTTATGACGGTCGGGTCGGGTGTTTATAGCCCCTAATTAGTCTATTCTTTCCCACGGTATTTTTGTTCGAGAAGCTTGGCGAAACATCGCGACTCGACGACGCGATGTAACATTATCCCCTTCTTAGTTATGATCGTCCCGATCATCATTTGTTCCATGGTATCGTGTAAGTCGATCGATGTGTACTACCCTCGGCTTTCCTCTCTGGCCTCGTTTAATGCGGTAGGTAACGTCGTTTATCTTCGTGATAATCTAGTATGGTCCTTCCCAAGATCGGCGTTTCACACAGTCGCTGCTTAAGATTGTTGAAGGTGGATTCACACTCTAAGTCCCATACAAATGTGCGCTTTTCTTTCGTCAGTCGATGTAAGGGTTTGGCAATTCCAGAAAAGTTCTTGACGAACCGCCGATAGTAAGCGCATAGTCCCAAAAACGACCTTACATCCGTTTTATTCTTCGGGGTAGGCCAAGTTTGAACAGCCTTGATTTTGTCAGGATCAGTTTGTACCCCGTTCTCCGAAATGATGTGTCCAAGGTAGCTGACTTTGGATTTAAAGAAGTCACACTTTTTGGCACTCTGCTTCAGGTTTGCTTCACGTAGACGGTTCAAAACCTTCTCCAGATTCTGCAGATGTTCAGTAAAATCACGGCCCAAAATGATGACGTCATCCAGGTACACCAAGCATACGTCTCCCAGTAATTCAACCATTACTCTGTCCATGAGACGTTCGAACGTTGCTGGAGCATTACACAGTCCAAATGGCATGACGTTGAATTGCCAGAGTCCATTTCCAATGCCCGTACTGAATGCTGTCTTCTCTTTGTCCTCTGGACTGATTTCTACCTGCCAGTAGCCACTTTTCAGGTCAACCGTTGAAAACCACTTCATTCCACTGAGCATGTCCAGTGTATCGTCTATTCGAGGCAAGGGGTAGCTGTCCTTCTTTGTGACTTCATTAAGCATTCTGTAATCTACGCAGAATCTGGTGGACCCATCTTTCTTTTTCACCAGAACCACTGGCGATGACCAAGGACTTGTAGATGGTTCGATGACTTTTTCTTTGGCCATGTCTCGTATCATGTCTGCAACTTCAGCTTCTTTCGCCCATGGAATCCTTCGTGGCCTCTGTCGTATAGGTCTTGCGTCGCCAGTGTCAATTTTGTGTTTAACAAGTCCGGTACGTCCACAGTTGTTTCCAGCGGCGAAGACGTCTTTAAACCGCATCAACAGACGTTTTGCTTGTGACAGCTGAGCGAACGTTAAGTTGTCTTTGGATGATTCCAGCAGCTGTGATATTTGGTCTTCCGAGCTTGGTTCCGTAGAAGTAATATCCGTTCGTCGCAGGTACTTCACTTCTTGACATTTTCCAATTATGCTGTTTTTCTTCACATGAACTTCTTCATTGCCAAGGTTGAGAATTCGCACACTGGCCGTTCTGTTTGTCATGAGCAATGTTCTTGCAGTAATCCAGGTCGGATGTGTGCCCTCATCTTCGGCAACTACACATAGTCCACTCTTGACTGTATTTGGAAATTTCTCTCGAACAATATTTTGCGATTTTAGAGCCAACACGACGTCCTTGAGACAGTAAAGCTTACACGGTGCCGTTCCTTCGAAGAACACTTCTTGCTCGGGAAACCGGAGAACACCACGGGCCACATCCAATATGCAATGCTGCTTCTCCAAAAAGTCCAATCCCAGAATGCAATCATCAGTTATGTTGGCAATCAGTACAGGATGAATGTATGAGTGCTCACCGATGACTATCTCCACATCTGTATCGCCAAGGACAGGTACTGACTGGCCGGTTGCTGTCCGTAGTGAGCATGCTGCAGATCGATGTTTCCGTGATATAAATCGTTGCAGGAATTCAGGCTTCACAATTGTGCGCGATGCTCCTGTGTCCACTGTGAACTTGCAGGTCTTGTTGTTCAAGGTGCCCTCGACGATTAAGCTGTTCCCGTTGCACACTTGTGTCACAGTGATGGCGGGGGCTCTCTCTCGATCAGACGGCGCCCGTCCCGCAGCTATGACGACGTTTCTTCTGCCACTTGGGTCCTGTTTCTTCGTCTTCGGGCAATCAATCCGAATATGCCCCTTTTCTCCACACCCGTAACATGTCGGTCCATAACGGGGCTTCCTGGGTTCAGTAACCAGTTCTTGAACCCTATACGGTTTGGTGTCTCGTCGCACAGTTTCCACTTCCAAAGCATGAACCAGGGCGTTCTTGAGTGTCTGATGATGTCCCAGTCGTACAGCAGCGCGTACTTCGCCATCCCTGATTCCATCCACAAAGTGCTGCAGTGATGTAACCTCGATGACTGATGGTGTTGACACGTAGGCTCGTCGGACCAACCTCTCGATTTCATCTGCCCACTGTTGCAATGTCTCTGTGGGCTTCTGGGTGCGCTCACGTAGTTGTGCCCTGTACGCATGCTCCATGTGCTTGTCTCCATAGCGCATTTCGAGGGCTTCCAGCAGGGTCTTCAGCGTCCTTTCCTCTTCAGGTATGCGTTCCAGGATAAGCTGAGCGTCTCCTTTCAGCGCTAATGTGAGCGCTGTATTTGCGTGCTCATCTGTCCAATCACAGCTTTTGGACAGCGTCGTAAACTGAAATTTATATGCTGCCCATGAAGATGTTCCGTCGAAGTGTGGCAGATCCAGTTTGAAGGGCGAGGTCGTAGCGGGAACCTGGCTTATCTGTCCAACTCCTCGTAACTCCAGTTTCTGGACCTTATTAGACAGGTCATGCATGGTTTTCTCGTGTACTTCAAGCCGCCCTTCCAAACAGTCGGTTTTCATAGCGACTTCCTTGACACCGGCTTCCACCTTTTTGATCTTTTCTCCCATGCTGGCAAGCCCGCTCTGCAGCTGACGTTCAATTGTCTCTTCCAGTTTACGGCTAGCTTCTTCCTGTTTACGGCTAGCTTCTTCCTGTTTACGGCTAGCTTCTTGTTGTGCCACCTGTACAGCCTGTAGTGCAGCCTGTTGTTCCTGGCGTGCAGTTAATTGTCCAGCTAGGATAGCGGCTAGCATGGCCTCCAGGCCTCCATCCGTAGTTCGACTCGCCGGCGCTGCTGCAGGTGGCGCTGCCATGGTGGGTGCCATTGGTGTTGCTGCTGGCTCTTCCAATGTGGATGTTCCTCCTCCCGACGCTTCGAGCTCCTTCTGCCGGGTTGCATCCATTTCCGCCTGGCGCCTGGTGCGTGGAGTACGCGTATCTTCCCTCGGAGTGATTGGCATTCCGCTTCTGACACCAATTGTTACGTGCGGGGTGGTATTAAAATGCCAATCCGATGAGATGAACGTTTATTTCCACTGATCACTAGGTTAGCACAATGTTCCACAGTAGTTGTCCAAATCGTCTTGCACAATTATCAAAAGTCCGTTAACACACACTGAGGTCGTTAGTTCACAATCACTGATTTCACTGTTCACAGTTCACAACACGAGTTCACTGATAACACTTAACGATCACTTGGTCGCTATCCGCGCTTAGATAGTTCACTGTCGCTTCCAAAGAAATGACTGGCTCAAGCCGCGGTTTCAACGTCTTATATAGGACGAGAATATTTCTACAGAACTTTCCAGTATTGACTCGAAACAATAGACAAAGGACGTTCAAAACAAAGCAATATCAATCACAAACAAAAGGGGTGGCTTTCCTTTGAGCGTCTGATGTAAACAACTTTACCATACATGCTAATTTGATCTCTAACGACTTATGAATAAGGTTCAATCTTAACTACAAAACTAGGTACATTGACTAGGGTCTGAATTCCTGGAAGGTTACTTTTATGACGGTCGGGTCGGGTGTGTATAGCCCCTAATTAGTCTATTCTTTCCCACGGTATTTTTGTTCGAGAAGCTTGGCGAAACATCGCGACTCGACGACGCGATGTAACAATACCATACATGGAACTGAAACAAAAAAAAAGTTCTTCAAACCTATACGTGTGAGGTGTCTATGGATAGGTCTTTAAAAACGACATTGAGGTTTCTAAAATCACTCTCCCCCTCTCTAACTTCTAAAGTATGCGAGTGCAAAATCTTAAAAAAAATATATGCTGTAGATCTCAATAAAAACTAACAAAGAAAATTGTTTTGAACGAGATACAGTCAGCAGTTTTTGAGATATAGCGACCGCAAAGATAACTTTGTTTTTCATACAAACACTATGAAAAACAAAGTTAATTTTTTAGTTGCGAAAACTCATAGTTATAGAATACTTTACTGTGTTACGGAACCCTACGAGTGCGAGTCCGACTTGCACTTGGCCAGTTTATTAATTTTGAATATTGATATATCCGTAAGCTATTTAGTCGCAGAACCCTTTCTAATTAGAATCACAATTTTTTTCGAATTGAAATATTAGAAGTTACCGATCGGAGCATTGTGAATTGTATAGATTCTAGTCGAAGTAAATACAGTTTCCGAATCCGAATTTGCTTTCGAATGATTGAAAATAACCCTGCTGATAAGTATCTCCAAGGCTATAGAGATAAACACCTCCAACTTGGAACTAAAAAAGAGTAGCGCGGCATTTATAGTCGGTTGTTTTTTTAGGGTTCCGTACCTAAAGGGTAAAACGGGACCCTATTACTAAGACTCCGCTGTCCGTCTGTCTGTCTGTCTGTCTGTTTGTCACCAGGCTATAGCTCATTAACCGTGATAGTAAGACAGTTGAAATTTTCACAGATGGTGTATTTCTGTTGCCGCTAGAACAACAAATACTAAAAACAAAATAAAGTTAAAAATTAAAGGGGGTCCCCATACAAAAAACGTGTTTTTAAACGCCATCTATCTAATTAGTTTCGGCAAAATGACATAGATGGCGCTAGAAAACGAGCCCCGTCTTTCTAGATCGCGACCAAACCAAATATTCTTGGTAATATCAATTAATCAAATACATGAGGTTAAAACTCTGTTATGTTTCGTATAGTACGGAACCCTCCCTAAGTGTGCGATAAGAGACGCGATGCTGACTCGCACTTGGCCAGTTTTATTTATAAACGATCTTATATTATAATAATACTTTATAACATTTTATGTGAAAGCGTATTATATAAGTCTTTTTGCTCTTGTTTTCATTTATTCAGATTCATCTGTTCCTTTCCTTTACAGACATATTATTTGCAGAGTTAATTTAGCGTACTAACTATTTTATTTAACCTTTCCAGACTAATGATGGTTGCTCTTTTAATTATTGTTTAAAAAAAATCGTAGTTTTTACTTGTACTTCTGTAATATTTATAATTGATAACATTTCATTTAAAATAGCCACTACATAGTTTCAGATTGAGCAATTTTTAGGTGTCGTATTTGATCCCTCAGTTAAATTAAAACGTGTGCTTTGACGATGTGAATCGTGGCGTCTACGAGTACTTTAGTAGGGTGAATTTCCCAAATGACTTTTTTTTGTCTTTGGTAAAATTCGTATTTTAACACAAGAATATTGTACTGAATTATTTTTTTAAGTATATAATAGGTAGATATTGGGTAGCGGCAAAAATATCATTCGACTGAGACTATATTTAAAGGTATAAATAAATTCATAAACTCTAAATTTTCGCATATCGGTGCTGTCCCCCTACTTTTTTTAGAGATAAAAAAGCTTACAGGTAAGCCAATAAATATAAGTGAATTTTGTTAACCTATTCTATTTCATCGAATATTAGTTTTATTACTATTAAATAGCAAGTTTTATTTTATAACAAACGATTATTTTTGCTGAATGGCTCAAACGCACTTGTCCTGCAAAATGTTCTCATTTCGGTGACCAAAAGTAATTTAGCCCTAACTCTACATAGACGAGTCCTACAGCGTCCCCTCACCCCATTTTGTTTCACGCTAGTAACGTGCTAGTGCCCAATTAGGACGGACATTTGCAAAATCGCTTCATTTTCCCGCAAATAACGTAAATACGCAATTTTAGTTGCTCCTGCACAATTTTTTAATAATATCGGTGGTTGCTTTATCTGGTCTAGTAAGCAACTATATAATTGATGTTTGCTTCTCAAAAAATTAGTAAGTGATTTAGTTTGATTGACTGTTATCGAATTTATCCTAGATATTATGCATTCTTAGTAATTTTCGAAAAAGTGTGTTTTTTATCACGTCGGTGTTCTCATTTCGGTGAAATCGGTGGTTTTTTATTTCCATCGATGTGATAAGAAAAATTTACTCGATGGTTTATTTCTCATCTCGGTGTCTTAATTTATGATAAGACGCACAGTTTTATCACATCGGTGGATTGCTTTATAATATTGGTGGATCATTTTATCATGTCGGTGCGTCGTTTTATCATATCTGTGGTTTCCGCTTCAGTTCGTTTGCTTCTAACATATTTTAATAACAACACCTGCAACCAGTGATGTTCATACACAATACGAGTTTTTTGAAGTGAAAACTTTTTTAGCGGCTTTAACGATTTTGAGATGGGGAAAAATGTTAAACTCGCCATGGATCCTCCGTGTTCCAAACCAACCTTCACTCCCCTCACCATGGCAAAGAAAAGTAACAGAAAGTCGGTTGTACAGCGGAAGCAGTTCCTATCTCTACAAGTGCATTTCTCTAACATCCGAGGCTTTCACTTAAATATCGATGCAGTCCACCACCACTTCGAAACTGCAAAACTACACCTTCTATTCCTCACGGAGACCCAGATCGAAAGTCCAGCTCACGCAGCATATCTTGCTTACCCAGGTTACGTCCTTGAAGATCGCTTCAAGGCGCGTGCTGGAATCTGGTTATATGCTCGCAATGACATCTGTTTTCGGCGTCTCCGTGATCTTGGGGACCCCAAATTTTTACAAGCGCGCTACATCATTGATTGCATCATCACATTACATCAGGTGAGATAGTGGCCAGGCGATACCCATTTTCGCATTTTAAAAAGGTGGATGATTTATCACATCGGTGAATAGGCATATATAATATATTCGGTATATAGACCTTTCATCTCGGTGGTCAGCCTTCTCATATCGGTGTAAAAAAATTAATCGGTGGACGGTTAAGCATATCGGTGGCAACAAAAAAATTGTCATTATACAATTAATTCTTAATTTTCTCCTTAGTCTTGAATGATTGAATGTGGAAATATTTAGTATCCTAAAGAATACATATAAGCCAAAAAATATACAAAAAATTGGTAAATAAAAAAGTTCACCGATATGATAAAAAAACACCATTTGTTGAAATTCAGACAGTAATGGATTTCAAAACTGGCACTAATACTTGGGTTTGCTCACTGAATTACCATGAATGGTTTTACCTCTATTTCAATTGTATAATGTCAATAGTCTCTTAGAGTACTCGCGTTGTAGGAACTAGGAACCCATTTTAAATGTCTTATGGAATACTTTTTATCTGGGGTGGAAGTCTCTACATTGATAGCGATGCGTCATGTCATCGCAAACGTCTGCTAGAATGAGATGCAGCTAGACAGTTGGTATCTGCATCTCTTTTCGTATCGACGATTATCGGTCGAAATTCATCGCTATTCATGTAAAGACTACCGGTCCTGGGCCGGCAGTCTCTACATGAATGGCGATAAATTTCAACCGAAGTTCGTCGTTAAAAAAAGAGATGCAAATACACAAATGTCTAGCTGCATCTCCCTCCGTTAGACGTTTGCGATGACAAGACGCGTCGATGTCAATGTAGAGACCATAGAGTAACTTTTTATACTGGTAGAGACTTCCACCCCTGGTAACAAGACAAGCGAGACGCTCACAAGAAGTAAGAATATAACGTTACGGAAAACCTTAAACTATATTATATTTTTGTTATGAGTTGTACGCTACCGCCGTTTATTGTTTTTATACTACTCTCCATGCCAAGGTTGTCTGGCAGAAAATGCTTTATGTGATAAGACCGCCGATTGTATTACTTTCTTAGTGCATCTGTTTTTATTGATTTGTTGTACAATTCGTACATTGTGAAATATGGCGGTAATCAATAAAGAGTTTTTGTATTGTACAATACAATACAATTATTGTATTGTTACGGTATAACTTTTGATTTTGAAACGACTTCCAAAAAGAAAGAGGAGATTCTCAATTCGGAAGTAACTATTTTTTCAGCACATTTGCATAAAAAATGCATTTACGAAGCCTAAATACACTGTTCGAAAGTTAAAAATTACGCACTATACAGCGGAGCGTGCGGTAAGTACTTACCGCACACGTGCGGTAAGTACTTTCCGTACGCTTTGCTAAATGAAATGATAAACGTCTCAAACTTGCTACTGAAATTGACTAGCGGGGCATTAAAGTCGGTTGTTTTAGTTTTTAAACTTAATATAATCTTAATTATATTAAGAGTGTTCAATAAAATGTTTCTATATACTATCTAAATACATACCCTCACCACTATGGTTAAGTAAAGTAGCAAGTATTTTCCTCCGTTTTTCCGTTCTGAGTTTCCGGAATGTTTGAAAATCTACCTGAATTGTTCGAGTATTGGAAATAATTTACAAATACTCGTATCAGCGGATATTAAGTTATTAACAATGTTTGGGTTTATATTAACCGAAATTTGCTCTCGCTGGATGTAAAATAAACATGCCATAATACACATTTGAGGTTGCGTTGGACCGACATACATACATTTTACATTAGGGAATTACCTGTGTTGTGCCTTTGTTGAATTAAGCCCTTTTTTGTGTGCCTAATGGATTAGTTCTTATAATAGAATTAACATAATGAAACCTGATGTTGCTTGAGCCAGAGTTGGCTATTTAAAACATCTTTCATAACGTGTGACTTCTCTAGACAACGACGATATTTTTAAGAGAACTTGCAAAAGATAAAGAGAGATGAAGAGAAATGGTCGTGACCTTAGCCCAACAGTAGAAAAATGTAGGCTTATCTATACTAATATTATAAAGAGAGAACATTTGTATTTTTGTATTTCTGTATGTTTGTAATGATTTGGCTCAAAAACTACTGGACCGATTTAAAAAATTCTTTCACTTATATATAGAATAGACTTTCGAAATAAAAATAGGCTATATATTATCCCGTTTAAATCAAAGGTACATTCGTGGAGACCTAAATTGCAACTCGTAAGTCGACAAAAAAACGGTCGAAAAAACACGTTTCTTACGAACGCTGCTCAATTGAAAATAGATGAAAGAATATTTTCTATGGAAGAGTTGTACAACTTAATAAGACCTACAAAAAAGTCCGCGACAGCATATGTTTATCTCTTAAGGTTGACTCACAGTAACCATTTGAATCTAAAATTTTTTGTTAAAAAATGTTACATAACTTCCATGGCTATTTTCAAGTATATATTGTATTAATCCTTATCCAAATAATTACGTTAATTAGCTTGGCCACATATTATAGATCAAAATTGTCCTTTACAGTATATAATTCAAATGAAAACTCTAGAAGATATCACGAGTTTCACATACACGCGTCGCAAAATTAATAAAATATTTGCAGTGTAACCACAGATTAGTTCATAGTTACTACGAAAATATTAATAAAAGCTTAGCTATTCTGTAGATCCCCACCGATCATAATAATAATCAATTTGAAGTCAATGTAGTATAATAATATGATCTATTGTATAAAATAACAATGATCTTTATACTTATATAATAATATAATATTTTAAACCACCCCGACTGATCTATAAATAATCTTTTCATTAAAAGCGTTCCAATTACTCTAAACACGTCATTTAGAATCTGAGCTGTAAGTTGGTGAGGATTTGAGTATTCTGTAGAGTCCAGGAGATGTCCCAGCGTCAGGTCAATGCTTCCATGTTCTTACAATATCGTTGAAGAAGAAGATTTTCGAATACCTATGAAAGTTGATTTCATAGCGCAATTAACTAGAAAAAAGCTCATAGTGTTTTAACGATTGAACGAATTTTCATAAATCAAAGCTAAGAACACTCACGATGAACTTATAGATTTAAAAACGGGAATTTAACGTGACTTACGCGATGTCGATATAGCGATCGACATATGTTTATATGAAGGCCTCCGGATGAGGCCAAAACATATGTCGATCGCTATATCGACATCGCGTAAGTCACGTTAAATTCCCGTTTTTAAATCTATAAGTTTAAAATGAACGTGAGTTTTTATAATAAAACTCACGATGAAGATATCTATCAAACAAAAAAAAACTATCAATAACAAAATCAAAATTGGTTCATCCGGTTGGGTCACCTAAGATGCTACAGACAGACACACAGATACACACGTTAAACGTATAAACCTCTACTTTTTTCGTTACGTTAAGGTTACGGCGGCAAAGTCAAAGTCAAAGTCAAAGTCAAAGCATTTATTCAGTATATGGGCAAATTAAAAATTAGCACTTACACACGTCAAATAACATTAAATAGATCATATTCAACAAAAAATATAGATATAACAGAAACATAACGCTTTGAATTTACAAAAAAAAAACAAAGGTATTGAGCCATTCAGCTTTCATCTAGACGTCGAACGTCACACTTAAAACACATGTTTAATTCCCCTTATTAATGTAGGGTTGCCAACCGTACCATTACGTGCACCCGCAACCCAGTGCATGTTTCAGTACTTCAGACAATTTTTATCCAAAAAATTGTGAAATTGTGACTGGCAGATGTTCTCCTTGGTGGAAAGCTATTTTTCAACCGACTTCCAAAAATAAGGAGGTTCTCAATTCGTCTGTATGTTTTTTTTTGTGTGTATGTTACGTGATTACTCCGTCAATTGTGTACCGATTCAAATGATTATTTTTGTAATCGGTAATCGAAAATCGTAAATCGGTCCCATTGTAATTTGATCGAGATGTGATAAGTATCTCCAGAGATTTGACGATAAACGTCTTAAACTTGCTACTGAAGTTGACTCGCGGGGCATTGAAGTCGGTTGTTTTAGTTAAACTATCTTAATTATTGGTAGATTTAATGATCCCACTACCTCTGTACGAAAACCCATGATTAATGAATGCACATAAACTTTCATTGGTAGGTATATAGCTAGGATTAGAACCAACGACCGTCGGGTCAGAATCAGGGTAACTATCCTTTACGCCAAAGGGCCGTCCAATATCACTACGTAAGTATTATAAAACAAAGTCCATCACTGCGTCTGTCAGTCTGTTCGCAATAATCTCAATAGCTACTGAACGGATTATCATACGGTTTTTACCAATAGCCAGAGTGTTTATGTGGAAGGTTTAAGTGCATAATTCGTTAAGGTTTTGTGTAAATTGGTTGAAATATGACGATGATTGTTAAATATGTTAACATTTTATATTCGATGCAACAAACTGATGCAAATTTTGTAGGCATATATGTTCTACCCGTGCGAAGCCGGGCGGGCTGCTAGTTATATATAAAATATATATAAAATTGAGTGTGTTTCTGTATTTTACTAGTAATTTTAACTATTTTGAAGAAGTTAAATAAATATAAATCTAGAGATCTAGTGTGCAAAGACCCTTACATAGGTGTTTTTGTATCTGAGGAGCTATAAAATCAAAAATCAACAACAGATCTAAAAAAACAGCAACAATAAATATAAAAAACCTAAAATTTTAAAAATCCTTCTGTTCTAAATAAAATATAACTTTGAAAAGAATGTGCCACTAGCTTTCATGTCAAACTACTACAGAATATCCTATGGCAGTGGCAATCATAACGTGTTCAGGTTACAACTAAAATAATTCATTACATTAGCTGGTCATTACCGTGATTGCCACTAACACTGCGGCCGTTTGACCATTGCGCATATTCTAACCATTCATTACACCAGTTAACATTTTACTTACACCGTAGTCCATAACACAAACTATAATAGTAAAGAATCTTCAACTTGACATGAGGCTATAAACTTTTATAAAAGTTGTGAACCCTGTTATGGCGTATAAATATAGCACACATCGTGACGTCGCACGTCCATTTATAAACAGACTTCGTAGCAGGTAGCGGCGCTGGAAGTTTGCGTATTTTGCCGTAACATTGACACAAAATCATGTTTTATATAAGCAGTACCCAAGCTCAGCTTTTGAGAATCACCCTAAAATTCAATTTCCTTTTACTAAATTGGCTTTGCAGTGGATACAGACGAGTCTTTTTCATACTTAACTCGTAGATATAAAATATCTTCCGAGTCTTTGGTTTATTACCTGAAGTTTATATAAGATCCCTATTTAGGGTTAGTACTAAATAGTGATTTTATTCTAGGTAGACCACGTGCCACCAAACGACTACAGAGTCAAATATTATGGTCAATAAGTCTCTGAGTTTCAAGATTATTTTGAGCGTAGCTAATTCGTATGACGGGAGAGTGACTCATTACCTTTCAAATTACTGGAAAATCCCTTTACGAAGTACTACATAAATTTTGATCTTTTAACCAGATTCTAAGGTTAAGTTTGCTTGACTTTGATTACAGCATCAGCAACTTTAACTATACTTAGTTCATTTCTAATTTCTAACATAGACTTTGTACCCAAAATGTTTTTCACTTGTGCGTAAAAGTTCCGATCTGTCTCAACCCTAAGTACTGTTGTGTCAAACTGGTGTTATTGTAGTGTGTGTTAGTCTGATCACAGTGTGTGCGTGCCCTAGATTCCCAGGACAGTCAGCTCATACCCTTGTAATAGCGAATAATGCTCTTCGTAACGGGCCGCCTATTCAACAACAATGATAGATATTTTTAGTTACATGAATTAATTTTTGTTTGTGAATGGTCATTGTTACGTGGACAGGTCAATGTGTTTTGTTTGAATTTTAATTACTGGCTAAAATATACTTCTTTCTTCTGAGACACACGTTCCACATGCTTGTAAGCTTTCCATATATATGACATACTAGCTGTGCCCGCGACTTCGTCCGCGTCGAATAATGTCTTTGGGTAGCATTAACTAATAAGACACATACGTATCCCAGCTACACCGCAACCTACCACGCCATCCTATTCCCACTTTCTCCCCTTCCCCTAACTTACCCTACCCTCCCTCTCCTCCTTACCCTCACTACCACATCCCCTCCCCCTCCCACTTCCGCCTCACACACTTTGAATATCATATTTATTTATAGGTATCTAATCAACAGCCTAAAAAATAAGTTTCAAGCTTCTAGCTCTAAAAATGACGAAACTTCCATACAACTTTTCATCCCCCCTTTCAACCCCGTACAACCCTCTTTTCGCATTAAAAAGTAGACTGTGTCCTTTCTCACGCTCTAGACTATCTGTGATCTAAATTTCATTTAAATCAGTTCAGTAGAACATTCACAAAAACCTTACATATTTCCATACAAACTTTCATCCCCTATTGTTATTTTACACCCTTGAGGGTAAAACTTTTACAAACTTTAAATGTCATATTTATTTATATCGAATCAACAGCCTAAAAAATAAGTTTCAAGCATCTAGCGCTAAAAATGACAAAACTTCCATACAACATTTCATACCTTCAACCCCGTACAACCCTCTTTTTAACCGACTTCACAAAAAAGGAGGAGGTTCTCAATTCGTCTGTATGTTTTTTTTTTTGTGTGTATGTTACGCGATTTCTCCGTCAATTGTGAACGGATTCAAATGATTCTTTTTTTAATAGGTAGGATACGTTTCCGAGGTGGTCCCATTTTAATTTTATCGAGATCTGATAAGTATCTCCAGAGATATGGAGATAAATACCTCAAACATAGGAGAATGTACTGGTTTTAGTAGAAGAGTCCCAAGAAGATTATACACAAAGGAGGTTGCTATTGCATATACTTTTGAAGACTAAAAAATATGACCTTGAATAATGTTTTTAACCGACTTCACAAAAAAGGAGGAGGTTCTCAATTCGTCTGTATGTTTTTTTTTTTTTTGTGTATGTTACGCGATTTCTCCATCAATTATGAACGGATTCAAATAATTCTTTTTTTAATAGGTAGGATACGTTTCCGAAGTGGTCCCATTTTAATTTTATCGAGATCTGATTAGTATCACCAGAGATATGGAGATAAATACCTCAAACATAGGAGAATGTACTAGTTTTAGTAGAAGAGTCCCAAGAAGATTACACACAATGGAGGTTGCTATTGCATATAAGATATTCTTACGGTAACTGTGAGCGAGATAGAAATAAAGGTGGGGATAATTTTTTTGTATATCTTATAGGCAAGCGTTTGACCACTATCTCACCTGTTGCTAAGTGATGATGCGGTCGAAGATAGAGAAGTGGACTAGAATGGGAACTGGCTCTCAAGGATAGCTGCCGGAACACATTGGATGTTTGGCGACAGATTTTCTGACTTGAGGGTGGTAGCTGGCCAGGCGGACACTAGATATGTTCTACCACCATGAGGGGGTTATTGGTTTCTTAACGATGTTTTCCTTCACCGGAGGGCCACTGTGAGAAGCGCACAAAAATTCATTGGTGCACGGCGGTTTGAACTCGGTACCACGGCATCAAAGCCGACCGTTCTCCCAATTACGCCACCGGGCCCTCAATAAATAATTATATATTAATAATTATAATAAATAATTATATATAAATAATTTGTCTTCACAGGAATGTTCTACCGGGCAAAGTCTTGTTAGGGTGTAAACTTTTTTAAACATACCATATATTTTTTGACATGACATGACATTTGGCGAAGATGGCGGCCATTTCAGTCCCGCGACACTGCATACATAATTAATTAACTCAGTATTATAAACGTACTTTGTACCAATCAACACAGCAAAAAAAAATTATAAGCATAAAACCACATATTATATAATAGTTACTACGTAAATAATACTTTCCGTTGTTAGGTTGGCTACACAGTGCTTTCATAATTCGGGTATCCACAATATAGGGAAGTGCCACTTATAACGTAGTAGAGTGATTCAGTACTTTGTTGGCCATATGGCGGCAATTAATGTTAATAATCGCAAATAATACTTTTTAATATTCATTTTGGAATACAACTAGTCCGTGTTATAAAAGTATTTGGGATTATTGTAATAAAATAGACAATTAATTATCGTGTATGTCAGATGTTTTAATTGCACAGGGCCATTTTGGACATTTCGTCCGTCCGTCCGTCCGTGTGTCTATATGTGCGCACTTTACAGATCTGTATCTTCTTAACCGTTATAGGTACATACTTGAAATTTTCAAAAAGTATATATCCGTCAGTGTATAACGGCCCAGACACGAAATTTAATAGATGCATGTAATTTCATTAAAACTTTTTTTGCACTAAAAAGGGTAAAGTAAGTTATTTTTCAAAAAAAATAAAACCGATTTCATAACCACAAAAAGGCTCTCAAAAGCGAAAAATAATTTACTTAAAATTATAAGCGTTATCCAATTCTCTATTTGAAGTCGGTGCTAGCCAAGTCTATTGGATATTAGATAGATACTATGTATGTAGTAGTAGTAAGTAGGTACATGAAGGTTAGTAAGTAGGTAGATACATGTAGGTATTATCTATCTACTACCTATTAGACTTGGCTGGCACCGACTTCAAATAGAGAATTGGATAACGCTTATAATTTTAAGTAAATTATTTTTCGTTTTTGAGTGCCTTTTTGTGGTTATGAAGTCAGTTTTATTTTTTTTGAGAAATGACTTATTACATCTTTCTTCTCGTTGATTTTGGTTTTTGACAGATATTCTTACGGTAACTGTGAGCGAGATAGAAATAAAGGTGGGGATAATTAATATTTTTAATTTTTTTTTATATCTTATAGGCTAGCGTTTGACCACTATCTCACCTGTTGCTAAGTGATGATGCGGTCGAAGATAGAGAAATGGACTAGAATGGGAACTGGCTCTCAAGGATAGCTGCCTGAACACATTAGTTTGGCGACAGATTTTGTAACTTGAGGGTGGTAGCTGGCTGGCACCGACTTCAAATAGATAAGTGGGTAGCACTTTTAATAATTTTAAGTAATTTATTTTTCGCTTTTGAGTGCCTGTTTGTGGCTATGAAGTCGGATTTATTTTTTTTGAAAAATAACTTATCGCATTAAAAAGTAGCCTATGTCCTTTCTCAGGCTCTAGACTATCTGTGAACCAAATTACATTTAAATCGGTTCAGTGGTTTTGGCGTGAAAGTGAGACAGACAGACAGACAGACAGAGTTACTTTCGCATTTATAATATTAGAAAAGATTATAATCAGTAATAGTCCAATGGCTATGGCGTCGGACTTGCGATCGAGAGGTCGTGAGTTCGATCTCCACCCATTGCACTATTGACGTGAACCCACTCCAGATACAAGCATATTTAGCTTAGTTGGAGAGGTTAACAAGACTACTAGTAATGTGCAACCCACATTGCTAGTAAACTTTTAAAAAAGTACGTTCCTACCTATATGCGGTTTTTAAAACCACCTTAGTATACCGATACAAATCAGTCATACGGAAAAAATCCAATTCCAATAAGCTACGGATTTCTGTCAACTTTGTATTTCCTGTAGATTACGCTGACTTAGTTGCCAGTGTGTACGTGCTGTAACTATACACTACACTGTGCTGAGTGAAAATGTGCAGTTTCTCGCATAGTCACAAACTTGTCCCTTATATTTGTTAACGTACAACGAATTGTTATTGTTATCTTTGTATTTTAGGTTAATGTTATAAATCTAAAACGAATACGCTTGATTGTCCTTTAGAAAATAAACTAGCATTCCCTTCGGCCCAGAATAACATCGGCATCAGATAGTTCATCGTTTTAATATTTTAGTAGCTTGGAAACTATGACCTTATAGAAATAACAACTTTCTAGCATCCAGTTTTAGATGGTGGTAGATTGCCAGAGGTTGACCGTCACCCTGAGCTTCTCTTATAATGTCAGAGGTCACGATCGATCTACCAGCCGCCTACGTTTGCGTCCGCATCCCGGTTCCACAGCCGCAATTTGTGAGTTGGCGCGAATTATTGCCGTAAATTCAAACGTTTTTAACCGACTTCATAAAAAGGAGGAGTTTCTCAATTCGACTGTATCTTTATTTATTTATTTAAAAATAATTACATTTTGTTTGAAATAATTTATTTCTTTACCTTTTGAGTCTTCTTCAGGATCTTTTACCAAGAACGAAAAACGGTCGTGCCAAATTGTTTTTACATGCAAGGGGCCTCGTTTCACATGTCCACACCATCTGAGCTTACTTTCCTATAGTATGTTTTCGGCGATTTTACGTACACCCAGACACACGTAAGGAAAGAAAGAAAACATTGAGAGAGTGAGAGAGAGAGAAAAACATAGTGTCTATTTCCAACAAAATATTTTTCAAATTACTAGAAAATTACGTCAACGCTGTTTCATTATTTTTTGTCTGCAAAAACTAAAGTAGAACTCTAAATAAAGACCACGTAACACCCATATGACCAAACAACCTAACTGGATAATATCATAAAAGTTAATGGTGCGGAAACGCCTATCCTTTGTGTAACTACCTCACATAGAAAGAGAAAATAGTTGTGGGTAACAATGAAAAAACCGGAATCGCACATGAAGGTTTTACTTGGTGACACCTTATTCGTCGATGCTATTTATTTGTTATCCTTTTAAATTTAACCACGTTTAGCTTGAAGGAAAAAACAAATTATTCTCAGTCAATGTATCAATCCCAATATATCTACTTCATCTATCTTAATTCTAATTTATGCCGGGGTGATAGATTCTGAGTTAATGTGTATTACCCGGCTACTAACCAAGCCATTCGAAATCCCTTATTATTTTATTCCTGTAAACAAATACTTGACCACTATCTCACCCCATGTTAACTGACGATCTGGTCTAAGATGGAATCGTGGTTATATGGCAGTGGAAGACAACAGTCATACGAGGCGCAAGACTGACTTTAGTCCAATCCACTTAGAGCAACTATCCCAAACCGTCTACCATACTGGCTGGCACTGAACATCATGCCGGAACTAGAAGAAACGATTGGCAACATTTCTTTGGTCAGTGAGTGGGAGCCACGGTCGAAGTGGTCACCCATTTAGTAATTGTTCTGAAAGATTTCGACTACTTGTCGTGCATTCAGTTACTCTGATAGATCAAAACACGCTATGGTGTGTCTATCATGCACATTCTGATTTCTGACTCAACGTCTTCTCTACTGATAAAACCGTTTTATATCTTACTAACAGCCCGCCCCGGCTTCGCACGGGTAGAACATATATGCCTACAAAATTTGCATCAGTTTGTTGCATCACATATAATATATTGACATATTTAACAATCATCGTCATGTTTCAACCAATTTACACAAAACCTTGACGAATTATGCACCTAAACCTTCCTCATAAACACTCTGGCTATTGGTGAAAACCGCATGATAATCCGTTCAGTAGCTATTGAGATTATTGCGAACAGACAGACAGACGCAGTGATGGACTTTGTTTTATAATACTTACGTAGTGATATTGGACGACCCTTTGGCGTAAAGGATAGTTACCCTGATTCTGACCCGACTGTCGTTGGTTCTAATCCTAGCTATATACCTACCAATGAAAGTTTTATGTGCATTCATGAATCATGGGTTTTCGTACAGAGGTGGTGGGATCATGGAATCAAAATCAATCAAATCATGGGATCAAAGAAGGGGTATTATACGTTTAACGTGTGTATCCTGTGTCTGTCTGAAGCATCTTAGCACCCAACCAGATGAACCGATTTTGATTTTATTATTGATATTTTTTTTTTGTTTGATTGATGTCTTCATCGAGAGTGTTCTTAGCTTTAATTCATAAAAATTCGTTCAATCGTTATAAAACTATAAGCTTTTTTCTAGTTAATTGCGCTATGAAATCAACTTTCATAGGTCTGATCTATTCGAAAATCTTCTTCTTCAACGATATTGTAAGAACATGGAAGCCATGACCTGATGCTGGGACATCTCCTGGACTCTACAGAATACTCAAATCCACAGCAACTTACAGCTCAGATTTTAAATGTCGTGTTTAGAGTCATTGGAATGCTTTTAATGAAAAGATTATACATAGATCAGTCGGGGTGGTTAATATATAGATCATAACTATATTATAGAATAGAATTTTAAATAACTATGACCTAATCTGTGGTTTCACTACAGATATTTTATTAATTTTGCGATGCGTGTATGTGAAATCCGTAATATCTTCTTTCCTTTACAGTATATAATTCAAATGAAAACTCTTTGAATTATATACTGTAAAGGACAATTTTAATTTTTAATATGTGGCTAAGCTAATTAACGTAATTATTTGGATAAGGATTAATACTATATACTTGAAAATAGCCTTGGAAGTTATGTAATATTTTTTAACAAAAAATTAAAGATTAAAATGGTTACTGTGAGTCAACCTTAAGAGATAGACATATGCTGTCGCGGACTTTTTTGTAGGTCTTATTAAGTTGTACAACTCTTCAATAGAAAATATTCTTCCATCTATTTTCAATTGAGCAGCGTTCGTAAGAAACGTGTTTTTTCGACCGTTTTTTAGTCGACTTAGGTTGCAAATTAGGTCTCCACGAATGTACCTTTGATTTAAACGGGATAATATATAGCCTATTTTCATTCCGAAAGTCCATTCTGTAACATATGTGTATGTATATGTATATGTATATGTATGTATATGTATGTGTATGTATATGTATATGTATGTATATGTGTATGTCCATTCTGTGTACATATACAAGTGAAAGATTTTTTTAAATCGGTCCAGTATTTTTTGAGCCAAATCATTACAAACATACAAAAATACAAAAATACAAAAATACAAATGTTCTCTCTTTATAATATTAGTATAGATAGGCTAGCGTTTGACCACTATCTCGCCTGGTAAGCGATGAAAAGGGAATGATCTAACTCTCAACGTACTGCTGAAACACTGTAAGTTTCTTATGATAGGTTAGAATTCATTAACTTTCTGGTAGGTAGCAAGTCAATAGGAACATCGACATAATGCTTCTACCACCTTGTTACCTAAAATAAAATCAAACAAATAGTGAATCATTGACTTAAAATGTCTGCCTCTAAAACGACCCGAACTCAAAGTTACCACTAGAATTAATATTAATAATAATGTCAGTGACCATGAAAACTTAAAAACTTATATTACCACTAGAAGTTCTCATAGTACCCACAGAAAGCCCACGCTATCTAAAATGCTAAATACTCCAGAGCGAGAACATAAAGTCGTAAAAATAAGATGTTTCACGTTACCAACAGTTTAGATAATAATATTAAAACTCGATGTTCCCGCTGGATTTTATGTTCGCAGCAGTTGAAAAGGGCAATAAAATCCAGGTATATAAGAACCAGATGTTGTCGTTCATTCTAGATAGGAAGTCTATCTGCTTATTTACATTTATTTACATATTATTTTCTGTTAGTTTATTCGTTGATTTCATAGAAACTTTCAAATTTATTTATACCTAATTTATTTAAAACTATAGATGTACGCCGTGGCTTTGCCCCTCTTGATAACTGTTCAATGTCCTATTCCACCTTTATGGCCATGAGCTGTGCCTATTTAAATCGTTCATTTTCATCCTTCAGTCGTTCTTGCTGGACTCAGAAACCATCATCCAAACTTCCACATTTATAATATTTATAATAATTATTTATTGCTTCGACATCATACATCATACGTACCATGGAGTGGAATGCCTTATTTAAATCAGTGTTTTTGGAAATATACCACGGATCAGCTAGGCAAGCGTGCTAAGACTTGGACCACATCGACACTTAACATCAGGTGAGATAGCTGTCTAAGTATCCTCTTCTCTCTATGTCTCCGTTTGAGTATCCTGAGTAAAAAAACCGTAAGAGAAAGATACACTTACATGGACTGAAACTGGGCACTTTTCACTATGTTTCATGAACTGAGAGATTCTTTGGCAAGTTTCCAATTGTTACAACTCTATTTTAGAAACGCCTTCTTGGTGAAAATTGCTTCATGTTGTTTAGCTTTAATTATTTTTAACTATGTCGTTTCACTTTTTTAGCGATAGCATCTCTAATTCATCATTAAGAAGAAAACAGTTTAGTTTTCAAATCAATTTAATTCATAATTCAAATTACGTGTCGGGTTAAGTTCTAAGCCGACGGATGCAAATATGTAACAATGACTGTACAGTGGGTTAGTGGTTTTATAATTAAATACTCTCATCATGAAAGCACACCAGAAGCAGGTAAAAGGTAATTGAAACAAATGAAAAGCTAACATATTATACTTGGAAGGTAAACTCGAAGGTAATATGTAATACTATCGCAAAGAGGTGAATACGTGTGGCTTCCAACGAATGATATTTTAGGATCTGTTAATTAATTGCCACTGAAACATAATAAGAGTTTTAACGGTATAATTGTATGTGTTAAGTTATATAAATACAAGTACATGTATTTATTTACCTTTTAATACTTTTCATAGGTATCACGCACAAGGAAACCTCTGGTAAAACTGTAATGGCTGGAAAATGCCCACAGAAAAATTACACCGACTTCACATGCCACGAGTCAGTTTCAGTAGCAAGTTTAAGATTTTTATCACCATATATCTGGAGATACTCATTCGTTCTTGATAAAATTTGCTAACGACCACAGCTACTCAAAAATAATTCTAATCAGTTAATTTTTTGTGACAACTGGCAAGTCTGAGATGTTTATTTTCATATATCTAAAGATACTCATCAGATCTCAATGAATTGTATAATGAAACCACCGTAAAGTAAAGACAGTGAAAGTTACTAAAAAGTGCCGTTCAACTACCGGCCTAAATGATATTCAGCCATTTGAAGGTCTTCTGTACCTTCATTTAAACGTCATGGCGTCGGTTCTGGTGCCGCGCAGCCGCTGCTGCGGCTCCCCTCCTCACGACGCTCGTCAGCGCACGTCACGCGATGGTCACTGTTATCTAGTGTGTTGCCTTAGTGTCAGACTAAACCAGTTAATTTGATGTTGTAAAAAACGCTACGGCTGAATATCATTCAGGCCGCTAGTTGAAAGTAAAGAGGCTAGGCTGTTGATTGAATGGCTAATTAAACTAGTCGGTTGCGACATAATAATATCTATATCTATAACTCTGTATAAAACCAGAGAGGTTTGGATATTGTATTCGATTCTCAATGTCACATTAACTTTGAATATTAATCGATGGGCTCTGCAGATAAAATTCAAATTCGCATGTCGGCCGTGTCAGCACATGCGGAAATGTTAATTAACAAAATGAAAAAGGAACCCTTGTTCTCACAATGGTTTTGTCGGATAATGAAATGGCGGTCTCTTTCTTTTAATTTTTAATTGTATTTCAGCAATATGGGGATTTTTAATTCTTGTATAAATACATAATACTTTGGAATATTTTATGTGTGGAGCAGTGTTTTTCATAGAATATTTTTTAACTTTGATTTTTGCTGCTTGACAGACAGAAATATTAATAACTACCTTATTATTAATATTTCTGTGCTTGACACTTTGACCGGTATTTAAGCCTATGTAAAATATTAATAATGTTAAAATAAAATACACAATTAAAATAAAAGATGATATTTAATTTGCTTTCTGCTGGTAGAGTATACCCAAAAAGCTAGCGACATTATCTCTTTGTATGGCAAAACTACAACCAACAAAACAACCAGCTCTTTGGTCGTTAGCCAATGTTAAGTAACATTCGGTCTCAGAAGGAATCGTGCTTGTTAGTACATACAAGATGGCAGTGAGATGGGGCGCTAGACAATTGACGTTAGTCCACTCCTTAACAGTACACAATAGCCTGTAATGGGCCATGCTTTGCAATGCACAACTGTAGGCCACGATCACTTGGTGTTCACACAATGGCGCATGGCTCATTGCTGCCTGGCAAAACACTTGCGATGGACGTGTGTAATTACGGCCGCAGCTATTTATTTATATACTGCTTACAAGTATTAACAGAAGTGAGTACCGCCACAAAATATTAGAAAAATGGCGCAAAAGGCGATTGGGGATGCTGCCTGAAAATGCACTATCCCGGCCAGCGGTCGGTGACGAACGAAACAATGGGCGATCGTCAGATTGTGTAAACACCACAGGCCACGCTACGCCACGATTAATTTGAAGTGTGCCCAAAAAACTGACAACATCCCGATTGCGCGCCACGATTGATCCGCCACTATATACCATTACCCCCTGCACACAATGGCGATGGCGCGCAGTGGGCCAGCACGGTTCATTGTGTACTGGGGTCTTTAGTATACAAACCCGTCATGCGAACTGGCTTCTCCGAATATTGTACTAGAACTCAACAAATCGATTCACAACATGATTTTGATTAGTGGGTAAATCGAGCTATGGCCGAAGCCTACCAATAGATATCCCAATGTACACCACTATTTTGTTCGAGATTCCTGAATTATATCTGATCTGCCGCTGTCAAGAAACCTTTTTGAGACGACGAACACAGAGTACTGAATCACTCTACTACGTTATAAGACCTACATTGTTGATACCCGAATTGTGAAAGCACTGTGTAGCCAACCTAACAACGCAAAGTATTATTTACGTAGTAACTGTTATATAATCTGTGGTATTATGTATGCTAATCTAATCTGTGGTGTTAGTTATGCTTATATTTTTTTTTTGCAGTGATGGTTGGTACAAAGTACGTTCATAATTCTGAGTTATTTAATTATGTTTGCAGAGTCGCGGGACTAACGACGAAGACTTGAAGACGATGTTAGCTGCGTATTCCTAAACGTGATCTAGACTCAAAAAAAATCTGCAAAGATGAGCTGGTAAGGATGGATGAAAGCAGTTGAAAATCATTAATAGATGGTGAGTGTTATACATCTCACAATTTTAATTGCCAAAAATAGACTAGTAATTCTATGTTACTGAACAGTGAATACATCTTCTTGTTTTGCCATACAAACTTTGAATTCCCGTTCCGTCTCCTTAAGAGGTGAATTTGGAAAATCCTTTCTTATCGGATACCTACGTCATAATAACTATCTGCATTCTAAATTTTAGCGCAATCCGAAACAATATTGATTTTTAGACTTTGTTCCCCCATTTCACCCTCTTCGGAGTGGCATTTTGAATTACCCTGAAACTCGTATTGAATTATTTATTTACTGAAGTACTTGTGTGAAGTTTCGAATAATAAGACTATCCAAACTTTGCACCACCGCTGCATCCCCTTAAAGAGTGACTTTTGAAAAATCCTTTCTTAACGGATACCTACGTCAAAACGACTATCTGCATGTCAAATTTTAGCGCAATCCGAAACAATATTGATTTCAGACTTTATTACCCCACTTCACCTTCTTGAGGTGGAATTTTGAAAAAGTCTGAAACACGTATTTACTTATCTATATACTAAAGTACTTGTGTAAAGTTACAAAAAAAAACTATCTAATCTTGTTTCTCCATACAAACTTGAACCCCCGTGAATTTTGAAAAATCCTTTCTTAGTACACCCTTACGTACTAAGAAAAATATACCCTCCAAATTTTAAGTTTCTACGACCAGCGGTTTAGGCTGTGCGTTGTCTGTCAGTCAGTCACTATGTCAGGACAAAGATTCTTATGGTATTCAGTATTCAGTATTTATTGCATCTATAAAAGTATTTACAAAGATTTTATTAGAAATGTACAGTTGTTTATAGACCCTGGAAGGGCACAGCAATGTTACTTAACTAAGTAATTAATTAGGAGAGAGGAGGAATATTAATTTCGATCTAATCACATATAATTATTATTATTTATTTATGTCAGTTAATGTATATATTTTTTATTAAATTTTGTTTAGAAGGAAAAAAGTAAAATTATTAAAATAATAATGATAATAACAGGCAACGTCAGGATTTATCTTTAAAATATTCGTCAATTGTATAATAGCTTTTTTTTACTTGAAATTCATTTAAATTTACTACAAAGTTTCGATTTTGGGATTTAATTTTTATATATTTCGGCAAATTATTGTATAAATTATTGTACAGTATTAGATAGGCTAGCGTTTGACCACTATCTCACCTGTTGGTAAGTGATGATGCAGTCCAAGATGTTAAGCACGCTAGCACAGATTATATAATAGTTACTGCGTAAACGCTAGGCCTAGAATGGGTACTGGCTCTCAAGGATAGCTGCCGGAACACTTTAGATGTTTGGTGACAGATTTTCTAACTTGAGGGTGGTAGCTGGCCAGGTGGACACTAGATGGTGTCCTGCCACCATGCGGGGGTTGTTGGTATTTAACGATGTTTTTCCTTCACTGCAGGGTCACTGTAAAAAGCGCACCTACATTTTTCCATAAAAAATTCAATGGTGCACGGCGGGGTTTGAACTCGGTACCTCTGGCATCAAAGCCGACCGTTCTCCCGATTACGCCACCGGGCCCTCAAATACAGACTATCCTAACAAAAACATTATAATTGGTCAATGAGTGCCGCAAACCTGGCTGGCGGCTGTAATAGACAATCTCGTACGCCCCGGCCGTGCCAGGAGCTTGATGCGCGGCATTTCATAGTTGTATTTTTTCGCTCACTGGTGTGTGGCGGGGCGTACGAGATCATTGTAGTTTTATAGTACTGTGTCCATAAATTTATACGAATATTTTGGAAAAAAACAAACGTGAATAATAAGAGAAAATCCTGACAGCTATATCATTGGTATAGTCCCTCCTGCAATTGCCCTCAAAATATTTATTTAGGTTAAAATTTAGGTTGTACTAGTGATGAGGTCGGCAACCTTGGCCCTCTCTTGGAATATTGTATCCAGCTTAGTCTAAGAGATGTTTGCTCTGTGCTTATTGAGTTATTGAGTACATCGCTAGATCAGGTTTATATACCACCTTTACGTTTGTCCTTAAAGGTATAGGAAACCTAAATCTATAAAATTCATGTCTATAGTTTTAATTCGTATTATTTGCTAGGACTGTGTCTATTCACTACAGAAGTCTAAATACCTATAAAAAATGATAAAATATGGACCTACCTTTTCTAATATAATAACTTAGTCGAATAATGTCAGCGTCCGTAGAAAGGTCGGATCGTAATAAAAGGTTTCAATGAAAGAATTGACGAAAGTATGACTTCTGGCAAGAAATCCACTTATTACCACTTTATTGAATTTCCTGACATTTCACCTCGCCGAGAAAATGCCAACGGAAATTTTTCTCTATATAACATTGTTATCCGTATAAAATAAGGTTACTTGATTAAATATTGAGCTGGGTTTTGACTTACTTGGTGCATACACGTGATTATTCTTTTACATTATATTGATATCTTAATATATGAGTACATAATAAATAAGCATGATTATTAAACACTTGGCACCTCACCCGCACCGCCTCGTCGTTCAGCGGTTACTCGTTGTCGACTGGTGGTTTATTGGTGGACCGTGGACGACCCGTGGCCAACTGATTAACGTCACGCGGTGACAGCTGTCATGCTTGAATAAAATGAAAGACCCAACACTGGCACCCGCACTCCCGGACAGCGAGCGGTCATCGCATGGCAAGCATGGGAGCAGCGGATTGGTCACCAAGTGGTCTACTCGCCGTCCGCGGGGTAGCAGCTTACGAACGAGGCAATCCAGTGACGTTACGGAGTTGATGTCGTATTCACTACATTAACTCATGACAAGGGAAGTTCAATAATATCACAGACCAATGCTTACCGCGTGAAGCAATGCGGAGCGGGTCTGATGCCAGCTGGCTAAAATGAATGACAACCTTAATCATTGAACATCATCATCATCAGCCGGTATCTGTCTACTTCTGGACGTAGGACTTTATACTAATGTATTTATATGGTAATCTTATTAAAGTTTATGATACAATGACATATAAAATGACAACGTGAAAATCGTCGTCCACATGATAGAAATACACAACCTAACCACAAGTGATTTACTCTGAAACGAGTTTCAGTAGTCAGTCATGTCTTGAGTCAAGCGCTCGAAGCCAGCGTTCGCCGCGTCTGTGTAAAGTTGTGTAATGCCGTTTTGTAACTAAACTCACCTCGAATGACATGTTACAAGCGAACGTTGCAAGTCAGCCTCCGCCTTATGACTCACGCAAAGGTGTTATGTTATATCTCTTAGGTTATTCAGAAATGGTAAAATTCATCAGTGCAGTTACTTATTTAGCCTACTTGCAACTTTATGTACCTACTACCTACTTGTAGATGGTAAAAAAGGCCTTATTGGTTGGATTATCAAAAATCATTTCTTAGTTACTTATACCACAGAATAATTAATAGTACAAGCATATACACGAAAGTGGTATTGCGGTTATTGGACCAAACGCCCATTTTTGGTTCACTTAATTTATACTTTCAAATACAGAAATACACAAATCATAAATACGTACAACACGTTATACATTTCTAGAATATTTACCTACTGCTTCCATAATTTCATCCACAACAAAGTTATCACCTCGAAAATATTTAATAGACAATAAAAAAGAAATATCTTTTGTCCGAAAAAAGCCTCCCTTTAGTCTTAACGCGATTGCTTTTGGCGTTGCCAAAAGGAGATTTCGAGTGTCTGAACCACCCATTGTTTCAGAGGGATCATTTCCTCATTTATTTACATAAACTCGTGTTAAAAGTAATTGCTTTTGGGTCTCTGTTAATTGAAATTGTAATTTTGTCCCTAAATTATGCGTAACGCTCAAACACGGAAGAATAACTAGGTAATTAATGTAGAGAAGACGAGTACCTACATTCTCTCTAAAAAATAATAGTCACTTTACCATTATTGTTTTAGAGTATTATTATCTTAGAGCATTACTGTGCCGTAATTTTACTTTGTCATGTCTTTTTATATATGTCAAGAATTTAATTCTCTATCTAATCCAAATTATGATAATATCGTTTAAAATATTATATTCAGCTATTCATTGTCAATACCTATTTTGAGATGTTTATCTCAATATCTCTAGAGATACTTATCAGACCTCGATAAAATTACCATGGTACCACACTTGGGATATCTCCTTTCGAACAAAATAAAGAATAATCAAAATCGGTTCATAAACGACGAAGTTATCAGCGAACAAACATAAATATATATATATATATATATATATACGGTAGAATTGAGAAACCTCCTCCTTTTTTTGAAGTCGGTTAAAAATACTAACCTGTGAAATATATATAAGATCATTTGCATCAAACTATAATATGTATATAATTCTGATCCGACCTACTAAAGTCGAACAGCAAAAAGTCTTACGTAAAATGAACGGAAGCATCTTCATTACTGCCAACATAATAGAGATTAGTATGTTTACCATCTAAACCGGCAGAAATAAGCGGGTCGAGATTACGGAACATAAAGCTTTCTCCGAGCTTCCAATTGGAACAATAGCCGAGATAAATGGTTCCTCCTCAAAGCGTCCTTTTTATCCGATTGCTACCACCTGGTCCCTGCTTGCCACAGCAGCGGTAGAAGACATTTTTCAAGTCTATCTTAGTCGTATAAGATTTTATCAATTGGAGTACACTCAGCACTTTGGCGAGACGTGACTTTTTCTTAATATCTGAAAGACATATACATTACTGCTATCTAACCTCATGTAGTGAAGATGCGGTCGAAGATGGTGTCGTGCTTGTCTGGAATTAAAGGGCGGCACTGAGACTAGGAACTAGACAACCAATCCACAGAGCCCAACTCTACAAATATCCCAACTCGTCTTCCATGCTGCATAATGTAGAGCTGGTTTTAGAGTACTCTATTGCTCGAACTTAGATGTCAGATGTACCTATAGCTAATTCAGGCAAACTTCAGGCGTTGTTGCATAACAAATATATTTTAAGATCGTTTACCGAAAAAAAAAATAGTAATTTTCTGTACCAAGTTTGTTGTGTTTATATATCTCTGGAGATACTTATCAGATCTCTATGTAATTTCAATGGGACCACTTTAAAGATGCACGCAAGCAATTATAATAATTATGATAGTTTAACAACTAAAACAACCGACTTCTATGCCCCGCGAGTCAATTTCAGTAGCAAGTTTGAGACGTTTATTGTTATATCTCTAGAGATACTTATCAGATCTCGATGAATATACAATGGAACCACTTCGAATATGTACCCTACAGATTAAAAAAGGATCATTCGAATCGGTTTATATATCATCATCAGCCTGTACCAGTTCACTGCTGGACGTAGGCCTCTCCCAATATGCGCCACTGAGCTGAGGTTTATATATAGTAATCGCGTAATATATATAAAAATCGCGTACTATACATAATATACATAAAAAACAGATGAATTGAAAACCTCCTTATAATTGGAAGTCGGTTGAAAAATCTTGCGCTTCAGTTTACACGTAGCCAATTCAGAAGATGGTTTGAAATCATTCGCTATATAAATTTGACTTAAGTCAGTTGTTCAGCATCTCATCTCAGTACCGTCTTCAGCGTACACGGCCTCTTTCCATCAAGTAATTTCATAGTCAAGTACGTGTCTGTCCATGAAAAAAGTTTTAAGTTGTCCTTCTGGGGATTTGAGAATACCTTCCTAAATGATGACAGTTTCTGTGGTTATGGATATACATTGCGCTAAAGATATTATTCACGACCGGGAGATAATGCTGCCAATTGTAGGCGGCGCCATAAATTCAATTTATAGCTTTGCTATCTGCCGAAATAATGGAGGTCCCAATAATATCTTGCTATTGAACAAAATTATGAATTGTAGAATTATACACGAGTTATCAAATGTAATAACATATAATTTTATCGCTATAATCCAATGGCTTTCTAAAACCTTTGAATCAAATCTATATATTCGACCTATTATTACACCAAATCCTGAACGTAGACCAGGTGTTTGCAAAGAGTGATTTTTAGTGGTTCTAGGCCCAGACCTCTAATCATACTTGAACATGAATAAATTGACTATAGAAATATCAATTTTGTAACGTAAAAATAATCAGCTCGTTTTTCTAATACTAGATTTACAGATCTAAATTGTCAGACCAAATATTGGAGGAACGGCAAGTAACTCTATAATTTAACGAAAAAATTGAGTAGCTATTAAATATTTAATTTGTCTATGATAAATAAAATAAAATAAATTATAAATATATATCTACATTTAAAAAAAAAAACTTTGCATATAGGTAATGCAATGATTATTTTGTGGTAGATCTTTTGCTAGTTCGTTCACAAGGGTTAGTGCTAGTTTTCGTAATACTAAAAATATTTAGGCTTGCTTGCAGAGATCAGTAATTACATATTTTTATAATCGGTATAATTGATATAATAAAAATAAAAAGGACACACTAAAATATTATCGCGAAAAAGAGAGAATTTTCACGGCGATTTTCATCTTTTTCTCTCTTCTCGCTTACACAACATGGACATCATGAAACATGAAAATCACCGTGAAAATTCTCGCTTTTTCGCGATTATATTTTAGTGTGTCCTTTTTATGAATATTTATGTACTTAGACCTTCGAGCATTTACCAATGGAGATGTTAACGTTGTAATCCGCAGACATTTTTTTCTGCCGATTCTTACGGGGGACGAGGTAAACACGCATTGCACACACACAAATCACTCACTTTAACGATCCCGCACACTAGCTTGAAATACGCACATAGTATTAAAAATACAGCGTAGTTACGCACGCTCATATGGCCAAAAATGGCTATATGGCCAGCAGAGGGGTACGCCTTGCGTTAACATCTCCTTTGGTAAATGCTCGAAGACTTAGACATATCGTATTTAGTCGTTTATGTTGATTGCCTATAAACCCTAGATCATAAAAATAATCTTAATAAATATCTGATATCCTCATCGTACCAACCAATCTTGCCCATCGAATCGAAATTATTTCTATTTCACGGTCGAAAACTGACAAAGATACCGCCCCGGGGGTCTAGCAGCAGTCTTGGCAAAACAAAAATAAAACCTTTATGTTATAGAGTTGCTTTCCTTTTTTGGCATCCCATAGAGCGCGTTCATAACTTTCCTCAATTTTTCTTTATTTTTCTTGTTTTTTTTTTATAAAAGCTTTCTAGCAATGTAGGTAAAATACATTGTTTTGTGTCCCGTATTTCTCTTGTTTATGTATAATGAATGACTTAAACTAACATATTCAGGGCCAGTTTCACCGGTTCCTGATAGCGCTAAAATGGAGAAATCCAACATATTTTAGACAGATTTTATATGGCGTCATTTGTCAGACAACTACCTAACGCATTATCAGGAACCGGTGAAACTGGCCCTCATCCTATTGCTCAGCAGACAAAATGTATGTATTTCATACAAAACGTGGATACTTCTTCCCACCAGAAATGTAATTGTCATTTATTTTGAAATTTTGTTTGGCGTGAATGCTACCAAATGTATTGGTAGTCTTGAGTATTAAATTATTTGTTATATTATGTAGGGTTAAAATAGTCTTTACATAGTAAAAATAAGTGATGTAAACGGAAGAACTTTAAGATTGTCCAATTAAAACAGAAGTGCAATCTCCATAATTAATAATTTTGTTGAATTGCCGTCGTCGTATCGTGAATGAAAATGGATCTTAAATATTTTCTTATAAAATTTGTGAAAGAACGATTTGATATTTAATATAACTAAGTAGGTTTCATTTTAATTTGGTTGTGTCCTTTATACTTTACCTTAACTCATAACTCAACTTTAAGATTTACAGAGACGTAGCACTTTTGCTGTGCCTTCTCTCATTGACACATTTAGACGAATTTCAGACAGATACATTTTGCTTCATTGCACAACATCAAGTTTGATAATATTTAAATGCTTGTTCGACTGAAATAAAAAACTGAACACATTTCGTGGCAGCGGCTAAAAAGGAATAATAGATATTACTAGAGTGAATTAAGGAGGTGAAAAGAAGATGACCTATGTATAAATTATATTAGGTTGCAGGAAATACTGTGCGCTGATATAGCACTATATATGTATATAGTAATAATTTTTTTTTTTATTTTATTTTTTTTTAAATAAAGATTACTCGCAATGTGGGTTTCACATTACTAGTATTCTTGTTAACTCCTCCAACTAAGCTAAATATGCTTGTGTCTGGAGTGGGTTCACGTCAATAGTGCAATGGGTGGGGTGGGATTCGAACTCACGACCTCTCGATTGCCAGTCCGACACCCTATCCATTGGGCTATTGCCGTCTTTGTATATAGTAATTTGTAATATAGTATCATCATCATCATTATCAGCCAATTTTCGTCCACTGCTGGACATAGGCCTCTCCCATGACAGGCCACTGAGCTCGATCTTCAGCTATTCGTTTCCAACCACTGACAGCCAGCTGCGTATATCATCGCTCCACCTAGCTGGAGGGCGTCATACACTACGTTTGCCGAGCCGTGGTCTCCACTCAAGAACTCGTCTACCCCAATATAGTATATATATATATATATATATATATGTATTATCTCTACCAAAGAACAGGTAAATATCTCATCTCTACCACTACCTGTCACTTTGTTTCAGAACGTATCGAAAGCAGCAACAAACACGAAGAGATATTTTAATCTGATACTAGGAGAACATAGTTACAAGAAGCTTGTTCCTAATTAGTGGAACTCGGAAATACCCCGCTTGTTAACCCAGTTAGCCACAGTTAGAATCGCCGCGGGTAAAAGGCTCGACACCAGTTTCTTTGAAACATTTCTAAAACGACTTTACTTACTCTGATTTTAACGAATGGGTCACATGTTTAAGCCTCTCCTGTGAAATGGGTTAATTAGGGAGTTAGAGAGGTTTTTCTTAATTTTTTGCGCTTATAATATATCAGGCTAACTTGTATAGATATATTTTTAAAATATGTACCATTTTATTTTGAACAATGGACTACATTAAAAGCTTTCTTTGTGAGAACATGAATCACAATCATACAAACGCAGAAACGTAAGTGCTTTGTGTCTCAATTTTCTTTAATATTGGAAACAAAAAAGAAGCACTTTATTCAACATACAATTATGCTAATGATGTCAGAGAACCCTTTTAAGTGATTCAGACTGTATTTAGACGACTAGGGTGGATGGATATATGTAGATACACATTCGGTGTATTCACAATAAGCTTCAGAAATGTACAATCAGCTAAGCATACAAATATTTGACTTTCAAGTAAGGTCTAAATGTATGTCACAGTCCTGAAATATTTATAAATTTAACTCGACTGACGCAATTCAGAAAAATACAGATATATATTTTAGGGCTCCATACCAAGGGGGTGCCAACTAAACCCTAATACTGAGATTTTGCTATCCGTCTGTCCGTCTGACGGAGGGCTGTATGTTTCTAAACATAATAGGTAGATACTTGTTAACCCAAATTTAGACAGAATATTTATTATTGACGCCACTGTCACAACAAATAATAAAAAACAAATATAAAAAAAATAAGGAGGAATTATATTTTTTACTTTTATACAAGAAACGTATTTTTTCAATCCCAATAAACACTTGAAATTTTCACAAACAGTGTATTATTATAGCCACTATAAAAACATATACTAAAAATATAAAACTTTTTAACAAAAAAATTAAACCGCCGAAAAACTGAAAAGCAAAAAATAATTAAACTTTTTTATTAACGAAGTTCTTAAACTACTGTTAGTATACATAAGTATATATTTTTGTAATTGTTTTGAGTTTTTAACTAAACATAATAACTATGTTCTTAAGCTAATGTAAGTATGTATACCTAAGTAATTTTGAGTCGGCGCCAAACAAGCAAATTAATTAATTACGTAAAGCGTGATGCACGGCGGAGGCATGGCGCGACACGCCAGTTCGCCGGAAAATGGCGAGTGTTGGCGAAGTTATTGTCAGCGAGACTGCAACCCTAACGGGTACCACATATAGTAATCTGGCCCATGACGAGCACATCGTTGCGAGTGGCGTGCATCTCTTTTTAGTCTGTGGGTCGTGTGGAAGCGCATTTTTTGGAATGTTTATGTTCATCGCTGGAGATTTCACGTTGCATTGTTAATTTGATTTGATTATTTCTTTAAATTTAAGAGGTTATTTAGTGATTTTTGCTTATTGATCATTTGGCGCCGACTCAAGATTACTTAAGTATACATACTTACATTAGTTTAAGAACATAGTTATTATGTTCAGTTAAAAACTCAAAACAATTACAAAAATATATACTTATGTATACTAACAGTAGTTTAAGAACTTCGTTATTAAGGTTTAAATAAAAAAGTTCAATTATTTTTTGCTTTTCAGTTTTTTCGGCGGTTTAATTTGTTTGTTAAAAAGTTTTATTTTATAATTTTTTGTGGCCATAATCTACTATGTTAAAAGCAGGCGTTATTGCTTACCCCTGGCCTAGACAAACGTTATATAGAACATTTATGCTCTATAATAATAATAAAAATAATTTAAGATCACATAAAAAACTAAAAAACCGACTTCCAACGTCACGCTAGTCAATTTCAATAGTAAGTTTGAGGTGTTTATCTTCATATCTCTAGAGATACTGAACATATCTCGATGAAATTTAAATGGTAAAAAACTTGTAAAATATCATCATCATCATCATTATCATAATCAGCCAGTATCAGTCCACTGCTGGACATATGCCTCTCTCAAGACACGCAACTGAGCCCGATTTTCGGCTCTTTGTTTTTTCCAGTGTTTGTTGACATACATTGATGATATGATAAAATCATCAAAATAATGATACCTTTATCCATTATTTTTGTTGATTTATTCAAAACGGCTCTACCGATTTCGTTAAAATTTAAATGGAACCCTCTTGGGGGTATATATACCCTTTCCAATAAAAAAAGAATTATCGAAATCAGACTACTCAGTAAAAAGTTATGCGTGGTCACACATAAAAAAAAAATATATACGCGTGGACTTGATAACCTCCTCCGTCTTTTTTTCGTCGGTTAAAAATAGGGTCATACAAGAACGTGTTTTCATCGGCATTTTTGCGTTTTATATTATTAACCGACTTCAAAAAAAGGAGGATGTTTCTCAATTCCACCGTATGTATATATATATATATATATTTATGTTTGTTCGCGGATAACTTCTTCGTTTATGAACCGATTTTGATTATTCTTTATTTTGTTCGAAAGGAGATATCCCAAGTGTGGTACCATGGTAATTTTATTGAGGTCTAATAAGTATCTTCAGAGATATTGAGATAAACACCTCAAAATTGGTACTGAAAATGAGTAGCGCGGCATTGAAGTCGGTTCTTTTTAGTTTTTAAACGATATTATATTGTATTGCACGGTGATACGGAACCCTTCATGTGCGAGTCCAACTTGCACTTGCCAGTTTTATTTATGGGTTGGCTAAGCGGTCACGGATCTTGGAGTTTAAAAACATCCTCTTAGGCCAGTAATAGAACGATATTCAAGCACCGTTCCACTCTTAGTACAGAATAAAGCCATTCGAAGTAGGTGCAATTTTACCAATTAAATTACTTTATTCTATGATAAGAGTAGATACACGCTTCAGCACCGTTCTACAATAACAGCTTAAGTCAAGATACCTAAGATCATTTATTACACAGACCTTACGCTACGCTAAGCTTTAATAAAATATTTTTAAATATGCTCTTAGTATATTTTTATTAAGTTACTGTTATTTGTAATTAATGGCATGTTGGACCATGTTTAGTTTTGTGTTCTGCAAAATTTTACAAGTAAGTATAGAATATAATATATATTTAATGTGAAAACTGTGTACAAAAGGTATCATCAACAGTTAGTTTATTTCGAACATTCATTAATCTTATGGAGACCCTCTATTATTTTTAACTTTATTCTGTTTTTAGTATTTCTTGTTATAGCGGCAACAGAAATACATCATCTGTGAAAATTTCAACTGTCTATCACGGTTCATGAAATACAGCCTGGTGACAGACGGACAGACAGACAGACATACAGACATACAGACAGACAGACAGACAGACAGACAGACAGACAGACAGACAGACGGACAGCGGAGTCATAGTAATAGGGTCCCGTTTTACCCTTTGGGTATGGAACCATAAAAATGAATCCCAATTGCCCTTGGTCATGGCATCACGCGTTAACGGCTGGACCGATTTCGCTAATTCTTTTTTGTTGTGTTTCTTATCGTCAGGAGATGGTTCTTATGAAAAAAAATTAAATAAATAAAAGTTACTTTTCACGCATGTGAAGCCGCGGGGCACAGCTAGTAGGTTATAAAAAAAACTAAAATTATGTTAATAGTTAGACAGAATCCTCAAATTAAACAATGATGATTACTACACTTTGCATAAACGAGTCTAAATCTATTATAATTATAAAATGTATAAGTTTATAAGTAGAGCTAAAATCATAAGTCTAATAAAAAATAACAATTCACAACATCACAACTCTACATATAAACAAACAAATAAAAAACCGGCCAAGTGCGTGTTGGGCCACGAGCAATGTAGGATTCCGTAGTATCCCGTTATCACATTATAGAACGATTCTGTTCTGAATATAAATAATGGTAAAGATATTAGAAGTTAATTGTTATAAGAACAAAAATCGACTTTAAATTTGAATTATAATTTCTAAGTTATACGACTATTACTACTAAACTAATATCGTAAGTTATTGTAACCGTTACAATTTATCTTTAAAGTTCATGAAAATGCACTATCACCACGATTTTTTTCAGCATACACTCCACAAAATTACAGCTTTCTAATACAGTTTCTGTAAGTAGTAAGTAGTCTTAGCAAAATTTCGGACAGACAGACAGACAGACACACAGACGGACATGACGAAACTATAAGGGTTCCTTGTCAGGACTACAAAACTTACAGAATTAATTTAATTAAGCCAAATTTCAAAGGAGTGTTGCAGCAACAGACAACCAGACTTTTAAGGTTTTCTTGTGTACGGAACTCTAAAAATATAAATACATGTGATATTTTTGTTCTATCACAGGTTAGTAGCATATTATATCGATGTTCCACCTCACTTGCTACCAAAAAGTACTACCACCATCAAGGAGAAAATCTGCCGCCATAACCTTACGGTGTTCTGGCAGCACACAGACCCTAAAAGTCAGAATATTCTAGGTCTAGCGCGTTCACCATCTTCGACCCCATTATCGCTTATTACCAGGCGAGAATAGTAGTCAAACGCTAGCCTATAAGATTTAAAAAAATAATTATATTACTGTATAGATCAATTTTCCAATATTTTGAGCCGCTTTGCCATTACACCCAACGACATTACCTACAAAATGCGACAATCCGGATACACAAGCGATAAAGATACAACATTAAAGTGTGCCGTTATTAAATTCTTAACAGGAAAGCCTTTTTGTAGCGTCCCTATAAAACCTCCGAACGCAGGTTATTCACCCTTCTTAACATTTTATCTCACGTACATAGAACGTACGTAACGTTATGTACTGACAAGAAACTCGTAAGTACTGACATACAAGTAGAATACGAGACCCATTTATTCGACACGATTTTCTTGCATGGTCGCCGCACACATATTTCACGTGCTCTCTACGGACAGTTATTATTCTACTCTCCTACACTTCTACTAACATTATAGATTCGAAAGTTTCTTAGAATGGACTTTTTTTACTTATCAACTACTTAGCGTATTTGGATGAAATTTAGATGAACACATGAATAGGACTTAACTATTATTATATACAACGGGGGTAAATCCATGGGGCACAGCTAGTAGAAAATAAGTTTTAAACAAAAATTGCGTTTTTAAACAAACTACCAGTTTTATTGCAATGAATTTGAATATATCTAGTAGTCTTTTAAAGTAGAGCAAACAATTGCAACTGAGATTTCAAGCGACTGCGCGATTACGTCGCGACGCCCGAAGGAAAGTGTCTTGTACGAGCTTTTTCCTTCCTATTAAATTTGTCATTCCTTGACTTTTGCTGCTATTTTTCTCGCGAACACGCTTCTTCGCCTACGTGAATACTTTAAAGGTATTAAGTTAAAGTACATGCGTAGTCGTGCATAATACACTTAGGTATCAGACTAAGCCTGCTGTGACGCGTTTGGAATAAAAAAATCCACATTAAAGGGAGATCCGATGTGAAGCACTACAGAAAATATCAGACGATCATCCTCAATGAAAATAGGACGAATTTACGTATCGCGCATTGCTGTTATAGGTTATTCAATATTCCCATTGAGATGTTATAATATTTAATATAGAAATTAAGCCATAGATACGGTTCTTATAAGCACTTTATTTACTAGTGTGATCACGTAACTATGTTGAAATTCTCGAACTGGTTTTTGAGCATATAATACTAAATAATGTAAAATAATAATAAATAAAGACTTTATTGCCAAAAGGATATCAAATACAAAGTTTGTAGTACTACTGAGTCCCAAATTAGGCTCGAGGCCGTTATCTTGGGTACTCTGAGATGCGATTTTTCATTAAGTTGTAGACACATTGAAAATTACATAATGAAATAAGTAAATAAGTGCATAAAACATACCTAGAGATGAATAAATGAATTGAATTGAATTGAGCAAGCGCATTTTTTCGATTTCATGTCTGTGTTCAATGTTCTTTGACGTAATATCTTAAAATCCATCTTTACTTATCACACATGACACGTATGGAGGAAAGATCACCAATCCGTGGAGTAATTCCTCCAGGCTGTCACGTTTCTACCTAGGAAGTGCCGCGGGATTGGCGAACTGCCAGCGACTCTGATTGTGCTACTGTGGCGCCCCCTACATTAACATTTCGCGAACTGTGCTACAAAGAAAACAATGTTAAGTGTTTTCGAGGCTGATTGTTTTGACAATGTGTTACAGTTGCAAAGATTGGGATAGTTTCTAGGTTGGATTGTTTGGCTGCTGTGAATTAGTTTCCAAGTTCTCGTTTAAGCTAAAGTGCTTAATTAGGTCAAAATATTGTGAATTCGTAAAGTAGGTATTAAATTATGTGAAAATATTTTAAACTTTTCGGTATATTGTCTCTCAAATTTTCCTTTAAAAGCTTCGTTTCAATAATAATACTTACATTCAAAATTTGAAACTATCCCCTACCGATTCATGTATATATACGAGTATGTTCATTGAGACCATTTATTCTGCTGTAAGTTGGTGAGGAGTAGAGTATTCTGCAGATTTCGGGAGATGACCCAGCATCAATACAATGTTGCCAGTTCTTACAATATCATTGAGGTAAGAGGATACAAAATTTCGAATCACAGTCTAAAAACGGCTAAACGGACTAATATTCTTGATTAAGATACCAATCATACAAATAGAAAACGGCCAAGTGCGTATCAGGTCACCCGCATTGAAGGGTTCCGTAGTAGTATAATATTTAACATAATAACCCAAGATCACGACTATTACTGCTAAACCAATAATCTTAACCACTTTAATTTTCCTTTAAAGTTCATGAAATGCACTATCATTATGAATTTTTCCAGATTTTTCAAGCTTTTAGAGGGGGGGGGGGCGCCCTACAGGAACATAAATGTGCACTTTAAAGTTTCATATTTCGTAAATAGAGCATTAAATCGAAAAATAGTATTAGCAACCCCAAATTATTTTAAAAGAGCTATTCAACGATAACCCACACGATGGGGTAGACAACGAAAAAAAAACTCATCCCCAATTCACATGTAGCAGAACTACCCTAAAAAAACAATTTTCCTAAATTTTATTTTACTACTTTTTCGGCATAATTCATATACACACCCCTACAAAATTACAGGTTTATAGTATTAACAGTCTCTTTAAACCTCGGACTGACAGACAGACAGACGAACATGACGAAACTATAAGGGTTCCTTGTCAGGACTACGGAACCCTAAAAAAGCTAAATCAAAATTGGTATATCCGTTTTGGCGCTACGATGCCTAACAGGCCCACAGATACACAGAAACACATTTCAAACTTATAACAGCCCTTTTAGCGTCGGGGGCTAAAAATAATGCAAAACAAGATATTAATAATAAATACACAAAATACTTTTATCGAACTTTTTATCCAATAAAAGCAACAATAGGCTATCAAAGTAACCCATTTGATTTTAATCTTGTCCCTCAATCACCTTCGCTTGCAAAAAACTCACGATCGGATCGCGATCGAAAACCAATTTTGTAAGAAGAGTAGCTCAATGTCAAATAACAAACAAGGGTACTTAACATGGAGAGGTACTCGAAACATGCTCGGTAAAGTATCTTGTAACCCAAACTGTTGACATGTCTTAGTGCTTTAAAAACTTGCGTATTCAAGGGATCGGCGCTTGTACGATAAAAACCTTACGTTTATGTTTGCTGTTCGATGTGGAGGATCTAGGGCAGCATAAAAAGGTAGCTCCAGTCAAAGAAAAGAAAAGTATTGTTAGTAATGTACCTAAAGTACGTAGTATTATTATCTTTTCTGGGCCTAAAGTGTAAAAATGTGTGTCTATGGTATTAGTGATTTAATATACGCTCGAGAACGTGATTATCGGGAATCATGTTTTAGGGTTCCGTAACTCAAAAAGTAAAAAAGAAACTCTTATAAGATCATTTTCTTATCCGTCTGTCCGTGTGTCACCACCAATTTTGTCAAGAACGGGTGGACCTAGTAAATTGAAATTTATACGAAATACTGAAGTCTATAGTCCCTATTAGGTGTATAAAAATCAAGTACTTGTGCTGTAAGATGTTAACCAAAATTGACAATTCTAGGTCAACAGGAAGTACCCTAGGTTTTGGGTCTATGGTCCGGGTATAGGTAGGTAAGGTATAGGGTACTTCCCGTTGACCTAGAATCATGAAATTAGGCAAGAAGCAAGGTCTTGAAACACTTATCTAATAATCTAAAAACCGTAATCTGAAACCCGTAAATATATAGTTTAATAACAAAACAAAAAAGGTAAATTTACTACTACAAACTTAATATTTGTAGTTTGTGCAATACATTTTCTATGGATCAAACTATAAAGTTATGTTTGTCCTATATCCTAGTCTGAGAAGTTGGTACGGAAGCCTTGGTGGGCCTCGGTGGGCCTCGGTGGTCGAGGCGAGGAATTTATTAAAACCGTTTCCCAAACAGGCATCGTCAAAGAGCCCACCCTCACATCTTATAGAATTGGAAGTCTCGCACCATCAACCGTGGATTTCTACCTCGGCACTGTAAGATGTAGAATGATCTGCCCGCAGCGATTTTTCCCTCTAGCTTTTCTTTTCTGGAGTCTTTTAAAAAGAGTTTCCACAAATTCCTCAAAGATCGGCAACGCATCAACAGCGCCGATGGTGTTGCAGATGTTCATAGGCGACGGTAACCGCTTCCCATCAGGTTGGCCGTCTACTTGATTGCCTTCTTTACCATTAAAATAAATCAATTACTAAAATGAAAGTAAGGTACAATGTGCGGTCATATCGTTAAAAGCTGTAAAAGGGTGGAAAAATATGGTCTTTTAAAAACAATAGCAGTAGGTACGTATGACCATATTTTCTATTATTTGAATCGCTATTTATGTTAAACCCAAATGATTTAATGCAAACGAACTGAAACTTTTTGCAGATTTAGGGAAGGCCAGGTTCAGTTATTGAGAATTACGCGAATAACTTGGCACTCTCAGTGTTTTTCTCATGACAGAGACATTTATACTTTTTAGTACAGTTTTATAACATAAAATCGGCTGTACATGATTCTCGGACCCGTTGCAATAACACTTGGCAGTATTCCAACTGTGTCTGTACACAAATCGATTATGGTTCCAGCTCGCTGAGCAAAATATAATTGTAACGCCCATAACATTGGAACATACAACCAATTATACTTCGGTGTAACATCCTCAAGATTTAAATTAACCATGTAGATGTTTAGCGCCTGTTGCAGAATGAAAGCACTCCTCATATTGTTTATTTACTCAGTAATTGATCAATTTTTTTTTGATGATTACTTAATGCATGTGTGCATGCATAAATAGTTAGATTTTCCTTTATTAGTAAGGAATTAAATCAATCATTAGAATTAGACACAAGAAAAAAAAAATTGTACAATATCTGACCTCCGGAATGTAAAATTGGTCGTTATACCCATACAATTTGAATAGAATAGTACAATGACAGTTGTTCTTTTGATGACGTCAAAAGAGCCAATCAATTGGCAGCAGAAGTAGAACCACGAGGCGTAATATCACAGGACAAATAATAGTTCTATGTACGGTGAAGATAAAAACGTTCACATACTGCAAAGCTGTAACATAGAGTAAGTTTAACATACACATTTAAAGATATTTAAGCCAAAATAAGAAATATCGCAGATAACGTCTGTATACTCTAACTTTCTATAGCATCAATAAGTTTGAAATGCATTAATAAATAAAATGTATTATTATACAATATTGTCACACCTGCACGTACGCTGAATACTTCAACTTACAATCTATCATAAGATCTTTTAGTGTGAAATTGTATTCTGGGAAATTAAATTATTAAACGTTTGATTTGATATATTGACATGGCAAGCATATTATTAAATTTATTTTGTCAAGGTAAATTATATAAAATCAAGCAAAACATAATCATAGTGTATAAAACAATGATCGAAGAATAGTCATTTAATTCGCAAGTGATTAATGTTTAGAAACGTAAATACACCCCTAATATATGGTTGAAAGAACTTAACTTAAACCTAAGTGAATTTCAACCGGGATTATACGAGGTGTAACATCCAAAAAGATTTAAACTCCCACCCACCCGTTGGATATCCCTTTGTCAATACAACTTTAAACCCAAGTGTTGCAGAATGCAGACTGATCTACAGCTACTCTAAAACAAATGAAAGAACACTGGCTGGCTGGTGAATGAGTATTGAACGAATGAACAATGTTTTTATTTTATATTTTATTTGCTTTAAACAGTGTGACGATGCGATACAACGAAGGATGGACTACATGGTTAATTTAAATCTTTTCGGATGTTACACCTCGTAAAACCAAATGCTTACATTCTAGGTATATTCCTTGTATTCGACTCATACTTACTCATTATTTTAGTATACTAAACTAACATACTAAAGGTACGGACACACAGTAGCGTCCTGCATGCGCGATCTAGGCGGAGATCAGATAGCGCAGTAGTATTTGTACCGACTAGTTCACACCAAACAATCGGAAAACAATTGAAAAGTACTAAGATCGCGCAGATCGCAAGACCCAGTGTGGATAACCTCTCCAGTTTTTAATCTATCACCCCCAACGTCTTCGTGCAAATTCAACAAGTGACTGACAATTATCTGTTGTTATGGTGTTGGTCTAAAGTAGTTAGGTAGATGTTATAACTTGGTAATAATAAAATTCATAATTCATTATGTTATTTTAGGGACGTGTAACATTCTCCTTGTTGTCATCCAAATAATTAACAAGAAGATGTCTTGTTACATGGAGTATACGTACCTAGGTACCAATTATGTTAAGTGACTGTTAAAGAAACCGAATATAATATAGGGCTTATATTCAGCTTTTTGCCCGAAGTCAGCCGAGATGAGATCGTGATGGCCCTTAAACAGCTCAAAAATGGAAAGGCCCCAGGTGAAGACGGAATCACAACGGAGCTTCTAAAAGCTGGAGGAGCCCCAGCTGTAAGCCAGCTGCAACAGCTCTTCAATTCTGTTCTCTTCAGTGGGAGAACTCCACAGGCATGGAACAGGAGCATGGTGGTTTTGTTTTTCAAAAAAGGAGACAAAACCCTCTTGAAAAACTACCGCCCGATTACGCTTCTGAGCCATGTCTACAAACTGTTTTCAAAGGTCATCACGTACCGTCTTGCGCGAAGACTCGACGAGTTCCAACCTCCGGAACAGGCCGGATTTCGAAGCGGTTACAGCACCATGGACCACATCCACACAGTGCGGCAGATTGTACAGAAGACCGAAGAGTACAATCGGCCCCTGTGCTTAGCGTTTGTGGACTATGAGAAGGCCTTCGACTCAATCGAAACCTGGTCTGTTCTGGAGTCTGCCAAGTCGACTGGCGATATATCGAAGTGATGAGATGTCTGTATAATGCCGCAACGATGAGTGTACAAGTACAGAACCAGCGTACTAATCATATCCACCTGCGTCGAAGAGTGAGACAGGGGGACGTCATATCCCCGAAACTGTTCACTAACGCCTTGGAGGATATGTTTAAGACGCTGGACTGGAAAGATTGTGGCATCAACATCAACGGCAGGTATATCTCTCACTTACGATTCGCAGATGACATCGTCATTATGGCAGAGACGCTGCAGGACTTACAGAGGATGTTGAATGGCCTAGCTGATTCTTCTCGTCGCATCGGTCTCCGGATGAATTTGGATAAAAGTCATGTACAACGAGCACGTTGTTCCGGAACCGATTGCCGTAGATGGAATCCCACTCGAAGTTGTCACTAAGTATGTTTACCTAGGGCAGACGCTCCAACTAGGCAAACATAACTTCGAAAAGGAAATCCAGAGAAAAATTCAGCTGGGCTGGGCAGTATTTGGAAAACTCCGTCGAGTCTTCTCGTCGCATATACCACAGTGCCTAAAGACAAAAATCTTTAATCAGTGCGTCCTACCCGTCTTGACATACGGAGCCGAGACGTGGACACTCACGGTTCGACTGGTCCACCAATTTTAAGTCGCTCAGCGAGCTATGGAAAGAGCTATGCTCGGTGTTTCTCTGCGAGATCGAATCCGGAACGAAGTAATTCGCCAGAGAACTAAAGTGATCGACATAGCTCATCGGATTAGCAAGCTGAAGTAGCAGTGGGCTGGTCATATCTGCCGTAGGACCGATAACCGTTGGGGTAGACTGGTTCTAGAGTGGAGACCGCGAATCGGTAAACGTAGCGTAGGACGCCCTGTTACCAGGTGGAGCGACGACATTCGTAAAGCGGTGGGCAGTGACTGGAAACAAAGAGCCGAAGATCGGGCTCAGTGGCATGACTTGGGAGAGGCCTATGTCCAGCAGTGGACTGATACCGGCTGATTATGATGATTCAGCTTTTTAATATTAAACATTATAAAATGTTATAAAGTGCGAGGAACAATGAATATAAGGACGACATTCAACACAGATTTTCTTAGCAATTCTGCAAAGAAATAACATTTTGCACGCTGTATTTTTTTAGTTTTGATAGCACTTAAAGCTCAAGAATGGGCTTAAATTTTATATGCGACGAAAATTTGATATCCTTGAGGACATAAAAACATATCCAATGTCACCTCTAGACAAGATCTAAAATAAAGCATTAAGTTTGTTAGAGTTAAATAAGACAACATATGATTTCTTCAAACAATTTATTTTACAAGGCTCTGATAAAATGTATTTTATCGTGAAATTATTATCATTAATCTTATTAATTCAAAATGGGAATTTAATGTGACGTAAGCCAGATTAGTATAGCAATCAACATAATAATATATTTTAGCTTCATACGGAATTCATCAAGATCTCAAGTGCGGGTCGCTCTCATTTTAATAGATAACCATAGTTCTCGTTAAACCATAGTTTCCCAATAAAATAAAGCTACGCCTTGGGCACTTTCGTTTTTTGACTTATCTCAAAAGTTGTGTAAGCATAAAATATTCACAGACACTATCAATACAATTTAATTCATTGCGCACCTAAAAATATTATTTAGAGAAAAGTTCTAACGGTCCTAAGAGAATCAAGGTTGACCTACCAAACATCGGTGAAAACCATGCAAGTTAAAATAAAATAAGAGTACCTACCTTACATTTCATCGTTTCGGTCAGGGTGGAATTGAGGAAATTATCATGTAAATACATCCCTAGCGATGTTTATTACACGCACCAACAGTTCCATGGAATAAACACAGTTGGCACCAGTCCAAATGGCCCAGACCAGAAGCCTTTACTGATGTTACACTAAATTTGTCAACATGTCCGTCTTTTTGCGAGGACTTGGTCATTTTATCAGTATATTTGTTCCTAGTGAAATTCCAGTTTTATCGTTTCGTAGGCGTAGCTAGACGTTATAAAAACATACGAGGCTTTTGAATAATAAATGAAAATGTCTTGGCAACTTTGTGAAGTAGGATAATGTGATACTTTTGGTTCGGAACTGTTGAACTTAAGGATGGGAGTAAGACAGTTCCAACATCAAAAGTTAGGACGTAATTTTGTTGTCTTATATGTAAATTAGCAAACTGAGAGACAGTTTTGAAGTTCCATTAGGAAATTCAAGTTTCTATGTTAGCTAATGTCGAGCGTTTCATGAAAATTCACGTACATAATAAGTAAGTACTGCACAATAACTAATAGATGGCACAAACTAACCCAGGTGGTAGAAGCATATTATATCGATGTTTTGCTTTAAAAGGCGTTCTTCTCGAATATTCTGTGCGTTCATCTATGATATAAAATAGACATAATATGTATATAAGCATAAGTATAACAACATCGAGGTACCTAAATGCTTATTTCGCAAACGACTCGCGAGGGGGCGTCAAAGCAATTTCATCGCTCCATAAAATTTTCATCATGTTTACCCTTTAATTTTCACATGGCACAGTTTCCGGTAAATAAATGATTGTTTCGTTCATTTAAAATACATCAAGCTTCGGAGCATGATCAGTACCAGCAATGTAAAAGGAACAAACACGTTTTCACAACTTCATATGGGGACATTTAAGTGCAACTTATTTACACTACTATTAAACATAAAGGTACTTATTCAGTAAAAATATAGATGTTAGAAATATGCGTCCAATTAATATTCATCCATATCCGCGGATATACATCTAAAACCACGGGTTGTCAGAGCATTTATTATATCGATGTTCCGCCTGACTTGCTACCAAAAAGTAGCTTACCGCCCTCAACTAGAGAATCTGCCGCCATAACCTTACGGTGTTCGGTGTTCCGGCAGCACATAGCCCTTGAGAGTCAGAATATTCTAAGAGCGTGTTCACCATCTTAAATCACATCATTGCTTACCAACAGGCGAGATAATGGACAAACGCTAGCCCGTAAGTATAATAAAAAAACTTGATACCTTAGAGGTGCTTAATTGATGACCACCTTGTCATCCTTTTGGTAGGCATTGTGCTTTGTTTGATGGGTTATCCCATCAAACAAAGATATGGCATAGAGCTGGCATACATATCAGTTTTCCCGTTTATTAAAATTATGTACAGGGTTCATTGTTAAATCACTTCGTCACTTAATATCACGTGAGATAATGATCAAGTCTCTACAAAAATACATACATACAATCACGCCTTTTTCCCGTTGGGGTAGGCAAAGACTACTTCTTTCCACATGCTACGATCCTGACATACCTCCTTCGCTTCTTCCACTTTCATGAGCGCCTTCATACATGCTCGCCGGTTATAAGTACTTTTGACTTGGCCTTTCTTTAAAACGTCTCCGATCTGGTCGTGATACGTTCGCCTAGGTCGGCCTCTACCGGCTGCCCCATTCACACTCGTCTCATAAATCTGTTTCGTCAATCTTTCTTCATCCATCCTCTCTAGATGTCCAAACCATCTAAGCATCCCTTTCTCAATCTTTGTCACTACATCTTCTACCACACCACAACATTCCCTTATCATGCTGTTCTCCACCTTATCCATCAGAGTCACTCCAATCATACTTCTCAAACTTCTCATTTCTACAGCATTAATTTTACTTTCATGCTTCTTCTGCCATACCCAGCATTCACTACCATACATGAGTGTGAGAACCAACACTCCCTTATGTACAGCCAGTCGTGCTTTTTTAGACACGTTCTGTCTTCTCATAAAGTTGTGCAGTGCCCCACTCACTTGATTTCCTGCCAAAACTCTTCGCTCAATATCACTTTCATACTTACCATCTCTCGTAAACTTAGAACCCAAGTACACAAACTCTTTCACTTGTTCTACACTCTCTCCTTCAATCGTAATCTTACAATTTGTCAATCTTTCTTCTCTTTCAAAAACCATTACTTTGGTCTTACTTACATTCACTTTCATCCCTTTCCTTTTTAAGGCATCATGCATAATATTAACCATCCTTTGCAACTCCTCCTCCGATGATGCTAATATCACCTGATCATCAGCGTATAGGAGGCATTTGATGGTTAAATCATTCATTCTTAATCCGTACACGCTTTCTTTCAGATCTGTCAAGCAATTGTCTATGAATAGGTTGAACAACACTGGCGATGCAACACATCCCTGTCTAACACCTTTTTCGATGATAAAACCAGTCCGTGTACGCTCCGTTTATTCTGACACAAGCACTGGAACGCTCATAGAGTGATTTCAGTGCTCGTATCAAACTGCCGCCCACCCCATACATAGACAATGTTGACCACAATTCACTCCTCACCACTCTGTCATAGGCCTTTTCCAAGTCTAAAAAATAAGGGTCAACAAATAAAAATCATTAAGATTACTTTCAGTAGCAACTTTAACATGTTTATCACCATATATCTCTGGAGAAACTCATCAAAACTCAATAAATTGTATCATGGGACAACCGTGAATATGTATCCCAACCGTAAAAAAAGGAATCATAAAAAAAACAATACACAGACGAATTAAAACCCTCCTTTGTGGCAGTCGGTAGAAAAATAAAGTCCATTTAAAGCAACGATTACGGCCCCTAAACTGGTTACGTCCTCTGTATAAAGGTAATTTCTGTGGCTGTCCTGCTAGCCCGACGAAATTGCGGTGCGGGCTCGCTGGGGTAGCTAATGATGGAGCAAAGCTGTAATTAATAATGGGAACCGATTGTGCCAACCTTATATCCAGTTAATCAGCGTAGTTCCGTAAATGCTGTATTTCTACTGTTATACAGCTAGTTTTATGTTTCAATTTGTCAATGTCTGACCGTCTGAAAAAACAAAGAAAGGAAAAAAGAAAATACATTTATTCTAATTATTATTCGTAAAAAAAAAAGCGAAAGAGATATGTTAGGATCGTAGCATGTGGAAAGAAGTAGTCTCTGCTACCCCAATGGGAATAAGGCGTGATTGTATGTATGTATGTATGTTATTATTATTCCAACACTACAAGAGACTAAAAATGAGAACCAGGTTAAAATAGATACAATTTAAAGAAATATTTTGCATGTTGCTGAAGAGGCCGCAACTCAGCATGCTTTCACACTCAGTGCTTGGTTTCAGTCACGACGGTAGCGGAAATTAATTAAACTAAAAAAGTACCTAACCTTAAATTAAAATTAAAATATGCGTAGGTACATCTAATACTATAAGAATCTTTATCCTAACATACTGACTGACTGACCGACTGACTGACTGAGTGACTGACTGACTGACAGACAACGCACAGCCTAAACCGCTGGTCGTAGAGACTTGAAATTTGGAGGGTATATTTGTCTTAGTACGTAAGTACTAAGGATGTACTAAGGATTTTACAAAATTTACCCTTTTAAGGGTTGAAATGGGGGTTCAAAGTTTGTATGGAGAAACAAGATTAGATAGTATTTTCTATTCGAAACTTCACACAAGTGCTTCAGTAAAAAAAAAGTAAATACGTGTTTCAGGCTTTTTCAAAATTCCACCCCTGAAATGGGGTAACCCATTCAACCAATCCAAAGTCTGAAAACCATTATTTTTTTGGGTTGCGCTGAAATTTGGCATGCAGATAGTTATTACGACGTCAGTTCCCTCTGAAAAATGATTTTCTAAAATTCACCCCTTAAGGGGATGATATGGGGGTTCAAAGTTTGTATGGAGAAACAAGATAAGATAGTATTTTCTATTCGTATTTTCACATAAGTGCTTCAGCAAAAAAATAAGTTAACACGTGTGGTAGGCTTTTTTGAAATGCCACACCTAAGAGGGTGAAATGGGGTAACAGAGTCTGAAAATCAATATTGCTTAAAATTGCGCTGAAATGTAGCATGCAGATAGTTATTATGACAATGGCATCCGTTAAAAAAGGATTTTCCAAAAAATCACCCTTAAGGGGATGAAATGAGGGTTCAAAGTTTGTATGAAGAAACAAGATTAGATAGTATTTTTATTGAAACTTCACACAAGTTATATAGATAAGTAAATACGTGTCTCAGGCTTTTTCAAAATTCTACCCCAAGAAGGTGAAGTGGGGTAATAAAGTCTGAAATCAATATTGTTTTGGATTGCGCTGAAATTTGGCATGCTGATAGAGATTTTGACATAGGTAATCCGTTAAGATGCGTTTTTTCAAAATTCGCTCTTTAAAGGGATGAAGCGGGGTTGCAAAGTTTGGATAGTCTTCACACAAGTATTTGTAAATATATAATTAAATACGAGTTTCAGGCTATTTCAAAATGCCACTCCGAAGAGGGTGAAATGGGATAACAAAGTCTAAAGATCAATATTGTTTCGGATTGCGCTGAAGTTTAGAATGCAAATAGTTATTATGACGTAGGTATCCGATAAGAATGGATTTTCCAAATTCACCTCTTAAGGAGAACGATCGGGGATCCAAAGTTTGTATGGCAAAACAAGATGAGATAGTCTGTTTTATTCGAAACTTTACTTAAGTACTTCAGAAAATAAATAAATAAATACGTGTTGCAGGATTTTTCGAAATGGAGTAGGTAACAAAGTCTGAAAATTAATATGGTTTTTCGGGTTTTATAAATATGAATCCCTATTTCTCTTAGTCACGTGAAAACTTGAAAACGGATGAACCCATTTGGCTAATTCTTTTTTAATGTATTTTATGATAGAAAGGTTTTTACAAAAGAAACGTTATAAGTAAATAAAAAAGTTTTCAACGTGAGCGAAGCCGCGGGGCACTTCTAGAAATATATGTAGATATATAAACACACATGTAAACATTTGGGATATTATTCTTTCGGGGTTATTTGAATTTTAAATCAATTATCGCACATTTACCATGGTTGACGTGAAAACCATTAACCTAGATTTGCTTGATCAGGGTCTTAGAAACCACAGCTGATTTCATACTTGTACTTACGCTTGAAAAAGCACGTGTACATAAAATGTATATAATAACATTATCTGATTATTGGTGATCAATATAAATATCAATAGCAATAAAGTCATTGTATAAAATATATAAAGTCGAATTGAATCCCCCAGAGTATATTACGAGTATCTATAGAGCTCGATAAAAATAGTAATCAGTGTGAATAAAAAAAGCAATTAAAGGCCCCATATTAAACAAGAGGTAAAGGAGAGAGTATTTTCGTTCAAGTAGGTTTATTAGCTGACTTCACGAAAAAGGAGGAGACTCTCAACTCGACAGTTTTATACCTCAGATCTCCGTTATTATTTTATATATATAAATTAATTGCTGTTCGTTAGTTTCGCTAAAACTCGAGAACGGCTGGGCCGATTTAGCTGATTTTGGTTTTGAAATGTTTGTCGTAATCCAGGGAAGGTTTAAACGGTGAGAAAATTTGGGAAAATTGCGAGGAAGATAGTAAAAACAACAATTTCATTTTTCCTATATAAACTGTTCTACCTACTTTCCTGCCAAACATTTGCACTTGGACAGTTTATTTATATTCGCGGTACGAAGTTCGCCGGGTCAGCTAGTCTTATATATAAAAATTAATTGCTGTTTGTTAGTCTCGCTAAAACTCGAAAACGGCTGGGCCGATTTAGCTGATGTTGGTTTTGAAATGTTTGTCGTAGTCCAGGAAAGGTTCAAACGGTGAGAAAATATGGAAAAATTGCGAGGAAAGTAGTAAAAACAACAATTTCATTTTCCCATATTAACTGTTCTACCTACTTTCCTGTCAAACATTTGACGTTCGTTCCTTCGGTACGGTAGGGTAGAACGCATAAATCATTAGAGACTTTTCCTAAAAGGTCAAAAAGGAGGAAAGGTCTCTGTTCCACTCTTGAATTGAAATTTGAAGCACGTATTAAATTAAGGGTTTAGAATTGATAGCATAATATATCCACAACACTCGGATTATCGTGTAGGTATTTCAGTTTTAATAATTTGAATTTTGATCGTAGACAGCAGTATTAGCCTCTACGATTTTGTTGGTTGTTTCGGGTTGTCATTGTTAGATCGTTCAGAAATGTTTGTCACTGTATTGACATATAATTTGTTGGTTGTCATTATGGCGCTTCCATACATGGGTATTCGCTATTTGTGTATAAAAACCGATAAAAACAAAATTAAATTAAATAATAATCCCATACAAGAAACGTGTTTTTGTGGCTTTTAATGCTTTTTATGGCTCTTTTTGCTTTACTCATGGTGTGTATTACAGTAGCTGCTATAAGATCAAATAATATAAACTATATTAAATTAAAAGTTAAAGGGGGTCCCCATACAAGAAACGTATTTTTCCGGCAAATATTGTTCAATCGGTACCCTGCGTATGCGGGTCCGACTCGCACTTGGACAGTTTATTTATATTCGCGATACGAAGTTCGCTGGGTCAGCTAGTTATTGAAATAAAAATAGAAAAAAAAAAGTAGAAAATTATTTTTTTGTTCGAGAGCAGTATGCTTTTCGTTTGGACCCATTGTAATTTTATCGAGATCTGATGAGTATATCCAGAGATATGGAGATAAACACCTTAAACTTGGTACTGAAATTGACTAACGCGTCATTGAAGGCAGTTTTTTCGTTTTGTTAACAATCTTAAATTATTTATCGAATGACGAAAATATAACCCCTACTTGAAGTTTTACTAACTTTTATCTTTGTATTCCCTTATAGCTAATATGAAATCCTCTACCAAGTTCACGCTACTACAAAGTTCAATTACATTATGTTATTACTCTCACTAAAAGCTTATTTGCAGTCCTCATTTAGATAATAAGCAAACAACAAAGTAAACGAACTCCAGCACTTGAAAAAGTTGTGTGATTTATGTACCTATCTCAAACAATTTGAGTGCATAATAGCAAATATTTCTGCACAATACTAAATATTCATTTAACTCGGCAATTTACTGTGTTTGCAAAGTAAAATAAATATGGATAATAGATGTGCGTTTTAAGTTTTCTTTTATGTTGTTGTACCTAGTTAGACTTCTGCTAGTCCACCTGTGGCGATAGAGGATAGTAATCCTGTAACGTCTATTGTGATTCATCAGCATACTAAAGTCTAATCGCTCAGTATAAAAATATTACCATTATGGATTAAATAACTGTGTATCACATATTTAGCGTCCTGCCTTCGCCTACCGTCACTTGTAAGCATCGCTTCGTGCGAGTAAGTAATAAAAGTAAACATCGTGAAACTAAAATTATTTATAATAAGGTAGCGTCGAAACTGCCAATTGTCTGTGGCAATTCGTTGTGACAGACGTCCTTGATCGCTCTGTTTATATACAAAAATACGGATAGGGGTGGCTTGTTTGCTGTCTACTATAATATTTAAAAAAGGTGGGTGATTTAGCTCTCTCGACCGTCTAGCCGACGTTGAATATTGATGGCCTGTGGATTTTGTGACCTTTTTAACGATTCGTGGATCAATAGGCCTTTACATACATCATCTTTTTAACGCACGGACTTACTGACCGAGCTACAAAAATTTTGTAGCCACTGTAAAAGGTGCTAATATCGCGTTTTCAACGCGAATTAAAATAAGCTTTAAACGTGAAAACTGAGCAATAAAACATCGTTACATGCTAAGGTTTCAAAGTAACCTTCCATCGAACAAGGCTTAGGCACATAAAGATAGTTATTTATGTGACGGAAACGAGGTAAATATCACAATCCACTCTTATAGTTTAGGCACGACATTGTATCACGGTAGGCGTCACGCAACTTATTACTTGTACGATTGTACCTAATTTCTCGAGGACATGCCTATGGTAATATGGTAATAATATGGTAATATGGTAACATGGTAATAATACATTATACTTGTATATTAATGTATTCTCCTATAAAAAGCCCCGTCTCAAAATTCTGAATATAGTAGAGCTCAGAAACAGCTCTTTGAAACAGATAGGTATAAATACTCAACGTCGATTTTTATAATCTTAAAAAAACAAATAATTTCCATAAGATGATTTAGTAAGAGTCAGTCACTCGTAATGACCTAAAGCCGTTGTTCGGTATATAAGCTCAAAAAGGCAACTTTCCTCCTTTCCAAACAACTAGCTAAACCAAAAAAATAAATTTTAAACTTTAAATCAAGGACTTACAAATTAAAATAGCACGCATAAATCATGAGAATTATCTTTCAATTAGCATACATTGCTATGCAGTTGCGGTCCCACAGGCCGGATTATATTTGCATGTATGCAACAGTGACGTCACAGTGTAAACCACGTCACTAGAGCTTATTGTTTAAGTTATTATTGGTGTGTTCTTTGTTTGGAATTAAAATAGCGCTTCTGAATCATGCAGCTATCTTGTTATTAGCATATCTTGTTATGCTGTGGTCTCTCACTGAGTCGTGTGTGCTCGTATTTGCATGTTGAATGCAGCTAATATACACGTCCTAGTCGCTACGGCTTTAGTACAATAACGTAGGTTTTGTTATTAATGCTGAATAGGCAAGCGATTTAGTCCTATCTCACCTAATTTTAAGTGACGATGTGGTCTAAGCAGTTGCTTGCTAGATTTTTTTTAAATACTTTATAGGCTAGCGTTTGACCACTATCTCACCTGTTGGTAAGTGATGATGCGGTCGAAGATGGTAAGCACGCTAGGCCTAGAATGGGAACTGGCTCTCAAGGATAGCTGCCGGAACACATAAGATGTTTGGTGACAGATTTTCTAACTTGAGGGTGGTAGCTGGCCAGGCGGACACTAGGTAGTGTCTACCACCATACAAAAGTACCTAAATACTAGGTATCTAGCTGAAAACTACAAAATATTCTTATATATCTTATAGTGCATTTCGATACTTACCCCAGTAACACAAATTTGCTGCTTAAAAGCTTTAGAGCCAATCCGAATATGCCTTAAGGTGTTAAGACCTAAGCGCTGGAGCGTGCTCTGCAGGCCTAACGCAGCAACTCTAGCGCTATTTTGGGCACAATTTTATGCAGCTCATAGTTCCATATCAACTGCACAACAGTGCCGCAAAGGTGCCTCAAGAGCTGCAACGAATGATTAACGCCACACTAAAACTCTTATGCCGCTACTTTTTTGAACATGTTTTGCAACGAATGATTAACGCCACACTAACACTCTTATGCCGCTACTTTTTTGAACAAGTTTACGAAAAGTTTACGAAAAATCTATTTAATGTTTCTTGACGTGTGTAAGTGCAGATTTTTTATTTGCCCATATACTGAATAAATGCTCCGATTTTTAACTTGACGTTTGACTTATTTGTAGTTTGTAACTTCGAATTTACATTTCTCAACGCAAGGAAAACACAACAATTCTGTTCTTAAACCTTGCTCTTTAATATGTTCAGTATGATGAATTGATAGGCAGTTTAAAAACATTTTGTAAATGATGGAATGTATTACAGTGAATATTTATTTGACTTTTTATTACTTCGATACTATTTATCTGCATCATTTATTCTTCAATCTTATCAAATAATATTGTGTGGAACGAAACCCTGCGTGTGCGAGTCCGACTCGCACTTGGACAGTTGATTTTTTATGTTTTCATAAGCCCGCTGAACTTTCCTGCGATAACCCCCACTTCTCCAATTTAATCTATTAATTTCCATCGGTTGGCGTCCATTTCTTTTCTTTTAAATTTTAATATTTTTATGCTATAAGTATACCAAAAAGCGATTGAATCCAGTCTTTTCAACAGGGCAGGTTTACCCTATTATACTACTCAAGGGAGCATTGCTCTCATTACTAAAGCATAATGCTTTGAATGTATGCTTTAATAATATTTATTAACTTTTTATAACTTAAGCCTCCATAAGAATATTTATTACCACTATCACCAGAACTTTTAGTGGAAGAATAGTGGTTATTTGAACTCTTATACAGCTGCTAAATAGGCTAAAATAAACTCTCTTATGAAGTTAAGAGGCGTTTGACAGTTACAATAGAATCCCTTAAGCAGCTTTCAGTAACCAAATGCCCTTCGTTACTCTCTCCGTGTGTTGGTTGGGTTAAAATGCATATTTTTATGAAAACTGAGATATAAGATATTGTTTGCACAAACAATTAAGCATTGATAAGTTAAAATCTGTTTCACCGGTTCCTGGTGACGTTTTAGACAGCTATCTCAAATCTCAATGGTCCTTGATAGCCTATTAGGAACTTCTCCGCTAGATAAACTACAATTCACCTCTCTCATCCATACATTATGTTTCTTAATATCGTCGAATCAAAGACGTCTTCAATCTCAGTGACCCTTTTTTAGTGGCGCGCGGTTTAGTAATTACTTTTTACCACCTGTACATTACCGTACTATTCATCATTTACATAACTTTGATATATGAATATTGGAATTGGACTGCGTCAAAGAGAGGGTTGATACCTTTTGATTAGCATAATTTATGTGCGTTTAGCGCTCCATATTTGCATGCTCGCAAGCTCTACTAGCATGTATAGCTTTTGTGGCTTATACATTAAGCTCAGTATAAATTAACAGGCAATGTTGATTCTGGTATAGCAGAAACAAACATTTAATCAATTTTGCTATTGATTTTTCAAAAAAATATTTTATTTTTTATATCTGATAGGCTAGCGTTTGACCACTATCTCGTAAGCGATGATGTAGTTGAGGTCTTCGAGCATTTACCAATGGAGATGTTAACGCAAGGCGTACCCCTCTGCTGGCCATATAGCCATTTTTGGCCATATGAGCGTGCGTAACTACGCTGTATTTTTAATACTGTGTGCGTGTTTCAAGCTAGTGTGCGGGATCGTTAAAGTGAGTGATTTGTGTGTGTGCAATGCGTGTTTACCTCGTCCCCGTAAATTTCGGCAGAAAAAAATGTTTGCGGATTACAACGTTAACATCTCCATTGGTAAATGCTCGAAGAGTTGAGGTCGGTGAACACGCTAAGCCTAGAAGCCTAGAATGGTCTGACTTTCAAGGGCTGTGGATGTGTATGCCGGAACACGTAAGGTTATGGCAGCAGTTTTTCTCCTTGATGGTGGTCTATTCCAACTCTTTTTTGTCAGGTGGATATAATTTTATACCACCCGTGGAAAAATACCCATTAATGCACATAGAAAACACATGGTGCACGGCCAGAGTTTGAACCAGCGACTAAAAAGTAAGGTAAGGTAATCTTCTCTTACGCCAACGGGCCGTCCAAGAAGAAGATTAAGAAAAGTTTTGATTATTTGAAGAAATGAGGCACTAAAACGTTAAAGTTTTAAGAGATTAAAAGGAATTTTGCGTATTTATGGTGGTAACCATCATATGTCATAATGCGTATTGGTCAATGTGTGTCCAAACCAAGGAAATGTCTTCGTCGATAGTTACGAATATAAAATTACAAACTTTAGTTTATTTTTATTAAGTAATATTTTGTCAAACAAAACTAAAATTGCTTTTAATACTTTTTACAGTACTAAGTGTATGTATTTATATATATTTTTCAGAAATCAAATTAATTTATCAAGGTTACGGTAAAACATTTAGGTGTAAACCTTAAAATCTCTAAATTACATTTGACTTCTCTGTCTTGTTCTTATTTAACTCAAATGGACACGAATTAGGACTTTTATAGAAATATTATTTTAAGGGAAGAATTATTCATAATTTGAATATTGTGTCTGAATAAATAATTCATCAGGACGTATATTTTTCTCGCCTTCATATTTTTTATATTGTTTTGATCTATTTTGGTACTAGTGACAATTTCAAGCCTACTGGCATTGAGGTATAATCTACCTACTGTGTAAAAAGAAGTTTGATATTATAGTCTGAATTTTTTTATGTACCATTTTCAAGTTACAAAAAACCATAGGTTCCTTTTTTATGATAAAAAGTAACAGAATAAGCTTGATGCTCGCCTGATGGTAAGCGATGATGTCTACCTATCACAGATACAACGGCATGCAAAATTCTGGATAGCCAACATTTTGTACGTAACTGCACTGCGCCAGTTACCTCGAGACATAAAGATGTTAAGTCTCGCATGCCTGTAATTTCACTGGAGTCATTTACGTGTAATCCCTATTATATATTGGAGACATTAGGAACGTCTTATTCTACGTTTTATAAGCGTCTATATCTCTGTTCATTTGATAATAGTACAATTGTCAGATGAAAGTGTCTAATCAACTATACAACTGACTGAACCTAATATTTACATCAACATGCACAATCTACCGTGTTCCTGTCTAGACGAACCTTTCATGAGGTAAGCGATATAAAATCCAGGCTTATAAAAACTGTGCTTATAGCTAAACTTATAGCGACAATGGCGCAACTAGAGCTGGCACATCCGGGAATGGGGCGGGTCAAGGTCACGGCCCGGATCGATGCAGCTACGGGCTACGGGCTACACCGCCCGCTTCGCCGCCCTCTCCCCGCTACGCCGCTACGAGGAGCGGAGCTACGAACGAAACTCCCAGATTTTAATTCTATAGAACTGAATTCTATGACGTCAATGCCTTAATCGGGCAATATTTATCTTTGAATTGGTTAAATTTTAATAATGGACTGAATTTGTTCATTGAAGAGTTGAAAATTGAAATGGAACAAGAAAACTAATTTAAACGAGGTTCTATTAATTTAGTCCTTCTTTTGAAATGAGAAGTTTTTTAATTTTATTATACATGTTTAACTTATAGTAACACTAGCTGTACCCCGCGATTTTACCCGCGTATACATCGTTCCCGTGGGAATATCGGGATGAAAATTACCCTACGTGGCATTTCAGGGTATATGCTCTACATACAGCACATTCGGTTGAGTAGTTAAAGCGAAATAAAGTAAAAATTATAGTTAAGGGGTTAGGGGTAGTCAGAGACACGAAAAAATGATAATTTTCAGTAATTTTTTTTCGCTATTAAATCATTTTATTTTACAAAAGTAATAATATGGCCTTATTATACAATGTTTTGACTTGAAGTCACGAAAATTTGAAAAAAAAAAATTTATAATTTCCAAAGTTATAGCTGTTTCTGTTGACCCAGTCCAAAAAAAAGGTCCTTGCGGTGACAATGATAAGTCCTTGGAGATTCATCTAAAATCAATCGGATAAGAAAAATTAGTTTTATAAATAGATAATCCTGGGCCTGATCGAAGCTTTTTTTTTTTTTTCAAAAATTAAAAAAATGGCGGACTCAGAAATTTTTTTTCTAAATTTTTGGGAAAAAGTCAACAGTTAATTGGTCTTAAAAAATCGAAATTTTTGAAAAAAAAAAAAATCCTTCGATCAGGCCCGAGTTTATTATGTATTCTAAAAGCTGTATAAATTTCATTAAAATCTACTGAGCGGTTTTCAAGTTACAGTTGTCACCAGTTCAAAAAACATAGTTTTGAGAAAACCGCATTTACCTGCTCCCGAGCGTTTTGGAGTGCCCGAGCGCTCTTTGTTATTTGTCGAATAACTCAAAAAGTAATTATCAGATCAACTTCAAATTTTCAGAGAATATTTTACAGATATTACACTTATCGAAAATGCAAAAAGAAAAATGATTTTTTGAAAATCCTGACTACCCATAACCCCTACCTGCTCCCGAGCGTTTTGAAGTGCCCGAGCGCTCTTTGTTATTTGTCGAATAACTCTAAAAGTAATTATCGGATCAACTTCAAATTTTCAGAGAATATTTTTAAGATATTACACTTAAAGAAAACGCAAAAAACAAAAATTTGATTTTTTGAAAATCCTGACTACCCCTAACCCCTTAATTACTAATAAACTTTCGCGTTTATAACATTAGCAAGATTGTTTTGTATACAATTGCATACACCTAGACGTAAGATCATTGAAGTAATGTGACATTCTGCTTTTAAAGCCTGTATATAATGCCGGGAGCTACTTTGGACTCCAAATCTACTGCAAGTACTGTATGCAAGTACTGTATTATAAGGTTTACCAAGTAATACAGGCTACAAATAAATGGTTTTAAAAAAGATGCTGCTCTAGGCTTTGCTTTTCAAGTCTTGAAACTTTACAGCTGGTTAAAACCGTCGTCCACCAAGCAAATTAAGTGCAATTGGTAAAAAGTTACACAATCATACACTTCTCGAAACCAAAATTTCAAATTGTCGTTAAGTTTATTTTATATGGAATTAAATATTGATTGTGTAATAGTAAGAGTAACCTAATCATTGTAAAACTTAAGCATTGCTTTCGCTCCTTACCTAACAAAACGTATAATAGGTTTGACAAGTTTTAAGTTGCTCATAAGAGTAGCTTGGCAGGTGTAACTACAGGTGATAAATTATGGTTCTATACTTTTTTTTATATATCATACAGGGGCACGTTTGACCATTATCTCACCTGTTGGTAAGTTTGCACCGCCTTCCTCTCAAAAGGTTGTTGAGTCAATAGGTTCAACTAGCTTAAGCATAGTAATCAGTGTTGTATTATCCTGTTGTTTGCATTTCGTGTAGCATTGTCATGCATGAATAAGTAGAATACTTGGTCTATATGCGTCGTGGCGTGCATAAGTGAGGCCTATGTCCAACAGTGGACAAAAACTGGCTGATAATTATGATGATGCGTCGTGAGTAGTCTATCCAAAGTTGTAGTTCAAATCCACATATAGTTTGTTTTGATTACATAATGAATTAACGTAATACATTACGAAATTCTCTGCTTACACGAAAGGAACTGAAATATACAGGAACGGTTTTATCTCGGCCTTTTTCCGAGTGTTGTTTTAGATATTTGTGTACGCTTTTGTGCTTGAACCTTTTGTGTTTCTTTGTTATCGCTCCCACCTCGATTTAAATGTTGCTCGGAATTCGTTTGAGACATTCCAGCGTTTATAAATAGTCATTTGCGTAATAAAGCAATTTTTAAGGCAAATCAAGTTCTTTTTATAGAGTTAAAAGAATTGAAACCTTTCTTACTTTTAACTTTACCTTTTCTTGGTCACTGACACTATTATTAGAAATAAAGAAAACTAAAACAGGGTATTTTACTCTATATGAGAAAACATCTAAAACATATTATGAGATTAGTAGCTTAGGCAAAAAGCAGTCGGATCGTTAGTTTTTGTTTAAAAAATTTTAAATTCAATTCAATGGTTTCAGCTTATCTAATCTATTTCATAACACCATTAAATAGTAATCGCCAAGTCGCCATGGCTTACGTTATACTGCTATGTGAACTTAGAAGTGTCAATTGTCAACTATCATAGGTATCATCGTTTTTGTTTTCAAAGCCAACTGATGTAACGACCACAGAGCAATAAGGCGTCCACTGCGTCCAGCGTTTTCGTCAAATTTCGAAAAGCAAAATTTAAATGCATTTTTATGGCACTTAACGATTGAATAAAAGTTGTGTGAATTTTTTAGTGGTTCATTAGCACTATATAATCTAAATGAGACACTTTTCAAAAATGGGCGTATTAGAAGAAAACGGGATGAGTATATACCATGTTAATCGTTTGTTGTGAGTTTTCCATATTTCGATGCTGTTACAAGAGCCATGTTATGCCACGACATGAACATGATAAATATGCCGTAATTTATTCTAATAATAGCTACTACGTCCATAGGTACTCCGTCCAAACAACACAGGAAAAGCCGCAGGGCACAACAAGTTAAGAATAAAGTGATAAAATATTTAGAAAATAAATAATAACGTTATTTAATTAATTAAAATTTGCAATATACACAAACTTCTATTAAATAAGGCTGAATACAAAAACTATACATATAATTAAAAATTAACAGTAACAGATAGCTTCAAGCGATTAGACCGGTTGTGCAGTAATTAATTGTTAAAAGGTAAAATCCTTTTCATATTTGTACCGCTCCGACGTTTTAGTAATACATACGCTATGTGAAAACACGATATATAAACTGTATGTTAAGAAAAAAACTTATAGCTGCGTTCTGACAAAAAAAACGTTAGCAAAAATGAAATACGATTAAAGCTCGTTACTCTGTTTTAACATTCACGTTACATTTGTAAAACGACATCAAAGCCTTTGCCAAATTAAAAATAAATCCGTGTAAATAATAAATTCCAGCACATTTCTGTTTAACTGCAGCAAACAAGCTGTCAGTTGGTTTGTCAGACATTAATCTCGTTTTCTGTTTACGGTTTTGTTGAATAATACATTTTCTGTTTTAAGAGGAAAGATTTGATGATGTCAATGTATGATGTAATGTTAATAATATATATATAATGTGTGATATAATATGTCTGATTTTGTCAATTTAATTGGATATAACCACAGACCAGGATTTCACTATTAGGGAAATCCTAGGTCTGTGGATTATTATTACCATTATTAAAATACCCTACAAACCATACTGATAGATGATAATATATCCGAGACATTTTCCGTGTGCTTATTCAAATTTTAGCGCCTGTTCAATCAAACCCTATAACAAAGCCTTCCTACGTAGCTTATTTACATCTTACAAGGGTTCCATAATGACGGAAGCGTATCATAACTTCCGTGGCATGTCGGAGCCGTCACGACCGTGAAAATGACTTTATTGCCGAGCGTCTACCGTCTACCCTATCGACGGTCATGGTCGCGGGCCGACCCTTGCGCCGCAAGACGTGCGTTCGCGTCGGGAGCCAGAGCTCGAATGGCCTTCCAATCCTCCCAGTTGCGAGCGGGCGGAGGGGGAATGTTTACCCTCCTCCTCCGGCCGTGCCAGCTGAGCAGCGGCACGCTATATTTAGGTTGCGCTGTAAATATTCGGTCCAAGTACGGAAAGCCACCCACCGGAGGAAGGGAGAGGAAGGCAAGGTACGCTCCGCTACATAAGCGGGTAAAAGTTGAAAGTTCACCAACGCCCGGCACACAGTTCGCGCTGTAACAGAACGCTTCTTTATTTAAATTCTATTGCAACTTGTCCGCCCTACTCTCGGCTGAATTCGCAATGCCGATTCTAATTTTTCAATGTTGACCGAGCCACTCCGACTTTTTCTGTTACAAAAACTTATCCAATTGTATTCTGGATTTCAATTTCGTGTTGTTGAATACGGACACGTTCTGGCTGGCTTTTACGGTTATTGCAGATGCGGTCCAATTTGTTCGGAACAAGGTTCGAGGATTATTATTGCGATGGCGATGATTCGACCAGGCGTCCGATGTGCAATGGGCGTGGATATCTCGGTAAAACTGATTGCTTCGACTGATGGGCTGTTCGCGTGGCAGCGTAATTTCAGGCATTATCATATTCATCCGTCATGCTCAAGTGTGTGTGTGTGGAATGGGGAATGTTTTCGTCAATAATGTTAATAATTAAATTGTATTAAATTGAGTCATTTCAATGTGCAATTTTAGTTGTTTCTGGTATTATTGCTGATTTCAAAGATATTTTGTCTGAATCGTCAAACACTGTGACTGCTTGCGTGTTATAATCGTAGTAATCGTCTCTTCGATATTTGTCCTTCTCATGTTTAGGATCATGAAACGTGACGATAGTGAAAGTGGTAGCGGTTCCTGCGTAGGCGATTCTTTCTTCGTGGCTGGCGATCGCTAAAACGGTGCCGGCGGCGGGGTAGGAACAGCTGATATAGCGGTTGTGGAGGTTGATCACTTCAACGCAGTTGGTTCCACTGCCACCGATTACTGCATACTTACCTTTACGGTTAAACTGAAAAGAAATAACAAGCTTAATTATGTTACATACGAATAATACAACTATTCAGATAGTTTGTCTTACAGTAAACTTTTATTGTCTAACGTTACTAAGTATTATCAATTATTACCTTCACTTTAATATTTATTGTAAAATTAGAAGTCCCCCGCGGCTACGCCCGCGTTAAAAACTCCTTTTATTTACTTAAAACTTTTCTTTTGTAAAAACGATTCTAATATTCATTAAAGACATCAAATAAAAATTAGCCAAATTGGTTCACCTGTTTTCATGTTATCGCGTGACTAAGACAAATCAGGATTCATATTTTTAAAACCCGAAAACCCAATAAAGCGCAATCCGAAACTATATTGATTTTCAGACTTTTTTACCCCAGTTCACTCTTTTAGGGTGGCATTTTGAAAAAGTCTGAAACTCGTATTTACTTATTTATTTACAGAAGTACTTGTGTGAAATGTCGAATAAAATGACTATCCAAAATTTGAGCCCCCGCTTCATCCCTTGAAGAGTGAATTTTGAAAAATCCTTTCTCAGCGGATACCTACGTCAAAATTTCTATCTGGATGCAAAATATCAGCGCAATCCGAAACAATATTGATTTCAGACATTGTTACTCCACTTCACCCTTTTAGGAATAGAATTTCAAAAAGCCTGAAACACGTATTTACTCATTTATTTACTAAACTACTTGTGTGAAGTTTCGAATATAAGAGACAATCAATTCTTGTTTCTCCATACAAACTTTGAACCCTCGCTTCATCCTCTTCTGGGATGAATTTTGGAAAACCTTTCTCAGAGGGAACTAACGTCGTAATTAATAACTATCTGCATGCCAAATTTCAGCGCAATCCGAAACAATATTGATTTTTACACTTTATTACCCCATTTCACCCTCTTAGGGGTGGAATTACAAAAAAACCTGAAACACGTCTTTACTTATTTTTTTACTGAAGCACTTATGTGAAGTTTCGGATAGAAAAGACGATCTAATCTTGTTTCTCCATACAAACTTTCAACCCCCGTTTCATCCCCTTCGAGGGTTAATTTTGGGAAATCCTTTCAAAGAGGGATCTAACGTCGTAATAACTATCTGCATGCCAAATTTCAGCGCAATCTGAAACAATATTGATTTTACACTTTATTACCCCATTTCACCCTCTTAGGGGTGGAATTACAAAAAAACCTGAAACACGTGTTTACTTATTTTTTTATTGAAGCACTTGTGTGAAGTTTCGGATAGAAAAGACTATCTAATCTTGTTTCTCTATATAAACTTTGAACCCCCGTTTCATCCCCTTAGAGGGTTAATTTTGGAAAATCCTTTCTCAGAGGGAACTAACGTCGTAATAACTATCTGCATGCCAAATTTCAGCGCAATCCGAAACAATATTGATTTTCACACTTTATTACCCAATTTTACCCTCTTAGGGGTGGAATTAAAAAAAACCTGAAACACGTGTTTACTTATTTTTTTACTGAAGCACTTGTGTGGAGTTTCAGATAGAAAAGACTATCTAATCTTGTTTCTCCATACAAACTTTGAACCCCCGTTTCATCCCCTTCGAGGGTTAATTTTGGAAAATCCTTTCTCAGTGGGAACTAACGTCGTAATAACTATTTGCATGCCAAATTTCAGCGCAATCCGAAACAATATTGATTTTACACTTTATTACCCCATCTCACCCTCTTAGGGGTGGAATTCCAAAAAAACCTGAAACACGTCTTTACTTATTTTTTTATTGAAGCACTTATGTGAAGTTTCGGATAGAAAAGACGATCTAATCTTGTTTCTCCATACAAACTTTGAACCCCCATTTCATCCCTTTAAGGGGTGAATTTAGGAAAATCCTTTCTTAGTACACCCTTACGTACTAAGACAAATATACCCTCCAAATTTCAAGTCTCTACGACCAGCGGTTTAGGCTGTGCGTTGTCTGTCAGTGAGTCAGTGAGTCAGTCAGTATGTCAGGACAAAGATTCTTATAGTATTAGATAAAGATAATATGATATGAATAACTGATTCCTTCTCCCTATTAACTTGGCGCAATCCATGTTCAGGAAGAGTACGTTACTTCACAATGCGATCGCGATGCGAATTTAATATTTTTATTTAATTTTATTTTATTGAAAACTGAGATAAATTAGAATTGGTACGCTCTAATTATTTGTATCATTTGCCATAGTTTCTTTTTTGTTATTTCTATTAATTTGCAGATAAACATATACCTATAACACACAATTTTACTTTTTTATATGCAATCCATACTAATATTATAAAATAATATAATATTATTTTTTTAAAAAAAACGAGTACCTATATATATGGTCGAATTGAGAAACCTCCTTCTTTTTTTGAAGTCGGTTAAAAAACGTTTGTAATTCTGTCACTGTGTCTGTTTGTTACCTAATCACGCCTAAACGGACGATCTAATCTTTCTGAAATTTAACAAGGAAATACTTTTTAGCATGAAAATGAACATGGGCTACTAAATTCTTGGTGTTCTCAGCTAGTAAGCTATATTTTACCCCCGTATTCTCATGGGAACGGCAACTATGCGGGTGGAACGCGAGGCGCTGCTGGTAGTATATAATAATAGTGTAAATGAATATATATACATACATAGATCTGTTGAGCCTTACCTAAGAGTCGTAAAATTAAACATATATAACAATTTCAACAAACAACCAAAATGTTCCGTTTTATTACCACCACAGTATCCAAACTTCTGTTAGGTAACTAAAACAAAACGATTGTCGTCAGAGCCTAACCGCAAAGGCATTAAACAGTACTACTTGACCCGAAACCGGCCGAAACTGACCAAAATTACCTGAAACCTTCCCATTTCAGGCAGCTATTTAAGAAAAACAAACTGCCCTGAAGTTTGGTATACCTACAGTATTTCTACTACTTGATCTCGATTGAGTTTATTTTAAATTTTGGGAAGGACATTCACATCGAAGTTGTCGAGTGGATGAAATCGTATTGGTGTGGAAGAGAAAGACGGTAGTGAAACGAGGCACCGAACAACATATTCTTCCAATGCACATATTAAAATTATCCCACGATTATTCACGTTCACGGTTTTTTTTATAGCACTTAAACTCATGAAAATAAGACATACAAAAAAATTCAATGTCCAAATATCATGTACCGCAATAAAAGGTATATTTTTGCAAACTGTTTTGGCCGTCTTCTTCCATTAATCTTCATATATTATTTTGCTGTCGCCATTGCGTGTTTTCTCTTCATAAACAATTATTATCATGCACGCTCGATGTGACCTTTAGCTTTCTTGTTATTTTCCTCTTATCATTTTATCTATTAATGTTCACGAGTAGAAAATAATAACTAGATCTACTATGTTAAGGCTGCGTATCCACCATACAAAGACCTCTCAAGGATGTAGGTACAAAGATTAGTATTATACAAATATTTGATACTCAAATTCTGAAAACAAATCGCATATGGTAGAAAAAATAGGTACCAGAGTTTTATAAAGTTAGTGCTTTGTTCCTAAACTACAGTTTAATAGAGTTATTAAGCTGCATATCCATACCTGGGCGAAGGAAAAGATCGAAAGAGCGGCGCGTGAGGAAATAATCAACCAATCACCACCTGGGTCGAGCAGTGCAGAAAAACATGAAGTTATACTATTGGTTGATTATTTCCATGCGCGCTGCTCCGCTTTCTCACCCAGCCAGTATAGATACGCAATGGATAGAGTCTGTGCAAAAAGATAACCGTCGTGGCGTTACGATGAATTAACATTGAAAGTTATGAAAGGAAGGTACATACCTACCTAGTAGCACACAATAATGATAAGAGTAGGTACCTACCAAGTATCAAACATTTTTATTCATACTAGTAACGACAGCAGTGTTGTCAATGCAACAAAAACAGGACCGACGCGACCTCAATTCCTACGATGGATATCTTTTTGCACAGACTCTACGCAGCAGAATTGCTCTATTAGCAGACATCCTATGCGGTTTGGTCGTTCCGATTTCTACCATTTGAAATAAGAAAGTAATAAATAAGCAGACTAAAGAAATTAAACGCGTAGTACCCCCGCAATTCGTTCCTGCCAGCACCGGAATCCTCTCAAATAACAACCAAGGTTTATTCAGCGGTAATTGTATTTTCTTACCAAACACGGTACACGTTAAACTTCCCCGAAACACGATAAGTTACGTAGGTATACTTTTGATAGAAGGTAAACTTTGTGCGGATTTAATAAAAACATTAATTTCTGCTACTAAGGTGGTTGACCTGTGTAGATTTATAATAATAATTTTAATTTGTTAAGATAAAGTAGCATGTTCTATTAGTTATCACAAGCTATTTTTGATATTATATATATATAACTTTTAAGGAAAAATGTTAGTCATCGTTGATAGGTAATATCGTTTAAATAAACTAAAAAACCTTATTATAATTGTTCATCTATTACTCGTTCAGGTCATTGCAATTACATCTTTGGAGATTTGCATCGGACGTTGATAATAGGTTATTTTACTCTATATGAGATTTTTTTTTATTGAGATAGCTTAGCAAAAAGCAGTCGGAAAACATTAGTTTTAGTTCATAAAATAGCAAACTTAATTTTAAAACTCAATTCACAGGTTTCAGCTTTTTTAATCTGTTTCATAACACCATTAATAGTAGTCGCCATGTTATTACGTCATACGGCTATGTAAAATTAGAAGTGTCAACTGTCATATATCACTGCATTTTTTTACACAGCCAACTGACGTCATGACCACAGAGCAATATGGCGTCCACTGCGTCCAGCGTTTTCGTCACATACGCGCGTAATTTGAAAATTTAAATTTAAATGCATTTTTATGGCACTTAAAGATTGAATGAAAATTTTGTGATTTTTTAGTGGTTCATTATCACCATAGAATCAAATTGAGACACTTTTCAAAAATGGGTGTATTCTTATTATCAATCACCTACTCTGCAGGTATTGTCTCTTGTAATGTAGGAGATAACACATATATATTTTAATATCCATTTTTCATCAGTAAAAATCTTGTACTTGCCAAAAAAATACTTTCGATAACTTTTCGCCTGAAACAGCTTTCTGATAATCATATATAAGTTAATAAATATTTTCTACGCTATCTTGCTTCATCTAAGACTATCATTATTATGGTAAACGTAACCTAGGTAAGAAGTTAAATATTTATCTATTTCACATAAACATATAGTCACATAATTAAGATAGTTTAAAAACTAAAACAACCGACTTCAATGCCTCGCGAGTCAATTTCAGTAGCAAGTTTGAGGCGTTTATCGTCATATCTCTGGAGAAACTTATCAGATCTCGATGAAATTACAATGGGACCACACCGAAAACGTACCCTACCTATCACAAAAAGAACCATTTGAATCGGTTCACAATTGACGGAGTAATCGCGTAACATACACAAAAAAAAAACATACAGTCGAATTGAGAACCTCCTTCTTTTTGGAAGTCGGTTGAAAATGAGGTTGTACTCACGCTATTAGAACGCCAATATCTACAAGCATAGATATACTCCCCATCCACGTCATGTCGTCGATTCTGGGCCCTCACGATACAGACCCTCTTCTTAGCTGCCATATCCCAGAGCGTGAGGGCTTCAGTAGGCGTCCAACTGCCTGCTACCACATGGTCGCGCTAGGAAAATGTGAAAGAAAGACAAATTTTATCATGAGATATGTGTGCACTCTAGATATGGCCATGTGGGAAAAATATTTACACAGTGGCACGTGTAACTTTATCTAAGAACTAAATTTTTAATTCCAGAAACATTTTAAGGGTTGCAGGAAGGACTACTAATAATTTATATCTTTACTCTACTTTATTTCTTTATATTTACGCTTTCAGATATTTTTTTTCACTTCATTTTTTACAAAGTTACTGAATTTTGTTCTTTTCAAAAATTTGTATCCGTATCCGTGTACATTTATGGACACAGTACTAGAAATACTACATAATGTCAATCTAGTATGTACTCCATTCATAGACACGCCCGCTCCTGCCAACAGCACAATGCACGGTGGTTTTATAGTCGTACTTTCTCGCTCACACACGCCAATACTATCATTGAGTTTCAGTCTCTCAGTCAGCCAGCCGCCGTAAGCCTTATTGACCAATTATTATCCTGTTGTTGGGTTTTTAAGGTTCCGTACCTCAAAAGGAAAAACAGAACCCTTATAGGATTACTTTATTATCCGTCTGTCCGTCTGTCAAGACCCTTAAAAAAAGCGTAAAGGTATCAAGTTGAAACTTATATCAAATACTCGGGCCTACTATCTTTGGGCTGTGAAAAAATCAAACATGTAACTCAACGGGATTAAAAGATATGACCGTTTATGTCGCATATTTTGCGATTTCACAGGGGAATCTAAACCTTTAGGGTAATGTTCTTCCCGTTGACCTAGAATTTGGCAAGAAGCAAGGTGTTGAAGCACATATAAAGGAAAAAATGAAAACTGGAAGTATGTAGTTTAATAACAAATAAATTAGCCAAGTGCGAGTCGGACACGTAGAGTTCCGATTGAACTAAATTTGCTCGAAAAATAAGATTTTTGTACGGGGACCCCTTTTTTTACCCGACTGCGCGACGCAAAGGAGAGGTAATGTGTTTATCAGTCTATATATGTATGTATGTATGTATGTATGTATGTATGTATTTATGTATGTATGTATGTATGTATGTATGTATGTATGTATGTGTGTATGTATGTATGTATGTATTTATGTTTGTTCCTTTGTGGCACAATAGAGACCAAACACGTGGGCCGATTTTGATAATTGGCACGTCAATAGATTTGCCATGCTAGCGTGAGTGTCAACGAAAACATAAAAAATTGAAAAATTCAAAATGGCGGATTTCAGACGCCAAAATTTGGGGTTCAAAAAAATTTTTTTTTTCAAAACCTATCGAGTGGGCTATCGAATTAAAGGTCTTAAAATGGAGATTCAAAATATATTTATAACAAATAATTGATGATCGTACAAATCGAAAAAAAAAATGATTTTACATGCCGCGTTAGTCACTTTCAGTAACAAGTTTGCGGTGCTTATCTCTGAAGTTACTGATCAGATCTCAATAAAATTACAATGAGACCAAACGAAAATCATATTAACTCAAACAAAAAAAGATTTTTTCAAATCGGTTAAGAATTGATGGAGTTCTGAGGTAACAAACAACCTCTTCCTTTTGGTATAGTCGTTTAATAGTACAACTGTAAAGTAAGTAAGCTTAAAAAGCAATACCCTATCTATTAAATCTACGGAATTTGCCGTCCTTTACTTAACTAAAAAGTGTAAAATAAAACATTAAATTAAATAATCAAAAAACCCGACTGCGCAAAAAGTGAAGTGAATCCCCATTCGTTAAGCCATTAATGTGTCCCGACTGTTAAAGTCTCTACATTCCATATAACAATGTATAATTTATTTTATGAGTGTATCGACCGAGAAAGAATTTAAATGGTATAGTTTTTTGATATCCCTAAACAGAAGTCTAAACTACTAGATTTACTTGTTTTTTTCTTTTCAGTTCGTTTTTTAACACTTCACTTTTTGCGCAGTCGGGTTTTTTTATTTTTTTATTTAATGTTTTATTTTTAACTAAATTTAGTTATTATTATTTGATGTTATTTCAACCATTGTAATACATACTTTGAGCAAATTTCAAATATCTATCTATTACGGTTTGTAAGATCGGCTATAAAAGGCTTCAGGCGTTTTATAGCTTGTTTCTACAAGATACATATATATCCTCATACAATGAGGACCCCCGTTTATTTTAAAGTTTATTCTGTTTTTAGTACTTGTTGTTATAGCGGCCATAATTATACATACTTTGTGAAGATTTCAAGTCTCTATGTTTTATGGTTCATAAGTTCAAGCGAATAACGCCGAAAAACCCCGTTTCTTGTATGGGGATTGGGGATCACCTTTACTGTTTTATTTTGTTTTAAGTGTTTGTCGTTAAATCCCTCATAGTAACACATACTTTGTGAAAATTTCAAGTATGTACCTATTACGGTTAAGGAGATACAGCCCTGGATACACGAACGGACGGACAGCGATGTCTCAATAATAGGGTTCCTTTGGTGGGTAAAAAAGCGAAAATACTATTACAAACTTATTATTTGCGGTTGGTGCACTAACAGTGTCTAAGCATCCGCGGTCTAGGGATTGAACTGCAATGTTAAGTTTGTCTTTTAATCTAGTTTGAGAAGTTCGTACGGAAGCCTCGGTGGGCAAGTCCAACTTCCACTTGGCTGTTTTTTTTAGTACTACCTACTTATATTTGTACATTTTAATTTTAAAATTATCGTGAATTTGTAACATTATTATTGTTATATACCGGCTGTAATTCACGTACCTTTAGTCGAATTTTCTCGACCTAGGTTTCGAGCGACTGACTCGCTCGAAACCTAGGTCGAGAAAATTCGACTAAAGGTACGTGAATTACAGCCGGTATATAACAATAATAATATATTTGTACAGTTAACAGTAACAGTGACTGATATGATAACGCTTTTTTTTTGTTTGTTGTAAATTGCAATTTATTTAGTAGTGCATAAAGCATAAAAGCAATGCATATTACTAGGGCAACAACATGCACAATTAAGGTGCATAATATATTAAACTTATCAGCTTCATAATCAGAACTCTCGACTAATTCCTATAACTACTTAACTTGTTGAGATGTTTAACAATAATATGAAAATAGAAAACAAGTTTTTGAGCGTGCCCAAGTCACAGTACTTAAAACTAATGTACACACTGATTTATAATACTATAATTCATAATTTAAATCCACCCCCGACTGATCTATGTATAATCTGTTTATTAAGACCATTCTTCATAAGATTATACATACATCAGTATCATTGGAATGCATTCCAATGAGACCAAATGCGACATCTCTGCTGTAAATTGTTGAGGAATTGAGAAATCTGCAGATTCCAGGAGAAGCCCAGCATCAAGTCAAGGGTGCCATGTTCTTACAATGTCATTAAATGAAAAAGTTACCGAGTTTCAAATTGATCAGATTTTTGAAAGTTGATCCCATAACGTCCTTAACTAGAAAAGAGCTTAGCTTAGCCACAGAATACTTAAAAGTACTACCTTACTCTTTGGCTCACTCTTTCGTAGCAAATATGCGATATTAAACCTAATTACAATGTCGGTAACGTTCAAATACGCTACACGCTTCAGATGTGACCTTGGTGGTCGGTGTGGCACTCGTGCTGAGTTAAAATGCACCTTAAGTCCGCGCAGCGAGAGTCTGAATTACTCAGCCCGTCACGCGCCTATGATAAGGCTGCTGCTGCTGTAGAGTTGGTTCTTGTGAGAAAACATTTGATAATAATTGGTAGTAAAAGAAACCAAGGCGCAGTGTAATGTAGTACATTACCGATAATAAGTACATTAATGTTTATTGTCGAAGTAGTTAATAGATACTTCAATTATACTATAATGCGTTACTTTTTATTAAAATTTACTAAAGTTTTAGCACCGCTTAATTAATAGTACTACACTTTAGATTGCTAACGTTAAATAACGAGAAAACGGGTTAATGAAAAAAGAGAGGTCCTTGTTTTTTTTTTTACTTTTTTTATGTTCAACTATGTACTGCACATAAATGTAGTTCTGTTAAGTATTCTGTGACTTACATATCCAGATGCCATAATAACTTTAACATAAAAACAATTCCGAAATCTAAGCAATAATCATACGACCACGTCGCGTGGCTAGCGGAATAAACACCGCCGGCGGTATCGCGGCCGGTAGGTGAACAACGCGGCAAGTACATGTAGTGAGACTGGCTACGCATAGTTTTATAACCGCAAAATGGATTTTCATGAATCAAAGCTAATAAAGTTATCGATTAATAAGTCATCTATCAAACAAGAATAACTTAATTAAAATCGGTTTATCCGTTTGGGCGCTACGATGCCACAGACAGACACACAGATATACAGAAACACAGATACACACGCCAAACTTATGACATCCTTTGTTTTTGTGTCGGCGATTAAAAATAGTGAAAAAAACACTGCTTCAGTTATATCAGTTGTTATTTTGCCTCGAAAGTAAAAACCAATCATAAAAAACTGATAGTTTGATTTCGTTTTAGCTTTTCCATCAAAGTGAACATCTGCAAGTACAAATAATTATGTATATTGACGAGTAGGTCCGTAAAAATATTGTGCCGTGTTTAAATATAAAAATTCAAACGAAATTATTTGAATTTTTATTTGAAACGGAGCTTCACGTTAAAAACTAATTAAAACCAATATGTTGTATGTATGTCAAAACAGCAAACATTCAGGTGTTCTAGTTTGCCAGTACGAGTGCGTAGCGGATACGAGTACGACAGAAATATACGAGGATAACTCAGATATCAACTTTTCAGGTCGCATCAAAGCAAAAATTCCAACCGTTTCGGCGTCCTCTTGTGATGTAATCCTGCTTGTTATTTTTTGTTTTCTTTTTATTTTATTTTTTTAAATGTTCTCCACCGTTGCCGTAAATTATGAAATTATCATCAAATACAGGTGATGCTTATTAACACTGGCAGCTGTTCACGGTATGTTAATTAAATAATCTAATCTTTGTGAGTATAATAGTCGGTATTTTTATAACATGTTTATAAAAATACCGACTCATACATCATATCATACATTCAAACTCACTATAACTATAAATCTCAAATATGTTAATTTAATTAAAAATTAAACGTTTTCTCATTAACACAACGTTCTAAATGCTTTGGAAACACATATAAATGTGCAACAAGCCTGAACTCGTAGGTTAAAACAGTTTTTGATAACTTTGCACACTTTCACGCTTTAGCGGGCCTTTAACCTCAACAACTCTATGGCGTGCAAAAGATAGGTGAACACGTCTTGTTACTTATTGTTTCCTTAGTCATACATTAAGTATTTAAAATACTTGTCGAATCGTCGACCACATCGGTGGTGAAAGGCTAGGCTAAGCTAAGCGCTTATGCCGTATAAATATTTAAAAAAGTTCCATACTATGTATAAGCCCACTGTACGTATTCCGAGCTTCTACTTAAATTCCGCAGAATGTTTTTCAGCAAACTTTGCAAATAAAACAAACAAAACTTTATACCGGGCTTCCATCAAACCGTACTAGGAAATAGACGTTGTTTTAATCTATGTTCGATGCATTGATTGAAATGGAACTGCTGGCTCGGAAATTTCGGCACAAAGTGCTATTTTGGTGCAATATTTTACATTCAACTTTTTTACGTAGATAGTAAGTTATTACATATGTTTAACTTTGATTGCCGCAAGTTTGTAAGATCAGCATATTACATTTTTTTACTTTTAGGTGCATTTAGTATTCAATGGCAGAAGAACGTTACCGTAATGGCAAGTTACAATTCACGTTATTCAAGCATTGCACACAAAGTTTGAGTTATACAAAGCATTCGTAGACCTCGAGTAGAATTTCACATAGTCTCTAACAACTGGACGAATGTGCTATGCTACGTTGCTATTGATGCGTTTGCTAGCTTATTAGCACTGGTGGAAACGGGTTCAACTAATCTATGTATTTTTTTATATGGAAGGATACGTGCTATGTGTGTATGTATATATATATATATATATATGTGTGTGTATATGTGTGTGTGTATGCTATGGATGCCTGCTATGTTTGCATGCTATGGTGTGTGTCATGATGCGTGTTAAGAATGTGTGCTACTTCCCTACTATCGATGCCTTTTTTCCCTACTATCACAGTGGCCCTCCGGTGAAGGAAAAACATCGTTAAAAAACCAACAACCCCCGCATGGTGGTAGGACACTATCTGGTGTCCGCCTGGCCAGCTACCACCCTCAAGTTAGAAAAATCTGTCACGAAACATCTAATGTGTTCCGGCAGCTATCCTTGAGAGCCAGTTCCCATTCTAGGCCTAGCGTGCTTACCATCTTCGACCGCATCATCACTTACCAACAGGTGAGATAGTGGTCAAACGCTAGCCTATAACGTATAAAAAAAAAAAAAAAATGCATCGTATAGCTCGAGCTGCTCAACTTCCTCGCACAGCTACCTCGCGCGGTGGCGCATCTTCATAGCACAACTTACTCGCTCCGCTAAATAGCCTAACATCAGTGGAAAAGATCTCATAGTTTCGTAGCATAGTTTTCACATCCTCGGAGCCTAGCACATCTCTGGTGCAAAGGCACCCTTATAATCACGCAATGTTAAATCATTTCTTACTTAACCACTTCAACAATAATAAACAAGCTGTACGCATATGGAAGTTCGTGTCTGTATCGCCATTATGAGCTCGTAATCCAAGCTTACAACTTATTGCCACCAAAGCAATAATCGCTACAAACATAAACTACGACAATATAAAAACAACAGCTAAATTCCAGTATCTATTACTGCCCACACGCAAAAGTTAAACTACTATAAGCTCTAACAATTCCTTTACGAACAAAAACTGTACAATAATAGTCTTCAAAGGCGCACAAACTATGAGAACATCAAACTTCATAACGAGGTACCAGGCCCGTAACTAGGATCAACTTACAAGGATTTTCCTTTCTACTTCCTATGCTACTTTCAATGTTAGACGTTGATGGGTACGTTGTAACTACAGTTTATACTACTTACTATTTATTATGTGATACAGTGCTACCATCTGGCACGTCTAAAAATCTGTATTATTCTTAGCCTATTTCATTTTATAATATTTTTTAAACTGCCATACAATTTTCTATTGAGATATTTCGGGCCCCTTAACTCAAGTACTATGTCCGCCCACAAATGTTCGAAACTTAGCAGCGGATGAAACCTAGGGTGGAAACTTGCAACATGACAAAGGCGAGTTTTAATTAAACTGCTTCTATGTGGTTAGAGTTCGCGGTTTGATACTGTACGAGTGTAATTGTTGTAAAATGATCACAAAGTTACAAAGCGAGATTTCTTGTTTTCGACACTCGCCAGAGACAAACATTTTAACATTAACCCGTAGATAATCGGATACAAATGGTAACAAATACTTCGTATTTCAACTGTTACGGATAGTACTTTTATACACTTTTTACTGATACAGTCAAGATTAAGTAATAAAAATAATAACGTATAGTTCTGGCATTTAAAGAGGCTTGTCATGGCAAACTAGAAAACGGTCACTTTGCTTTTACGTTCACTAGATGACGTTACAAGCAAAATTAGCCCACGGTAGCGTTTCATTATGAGAGTATTTAGACTAATATTTTGAAAATATTCTACCTACGCTAGTAAGTATGATGCGGAACCCTTCATCTCAGATTCCTACCAATTAAGTTAGTGGAGACTCTCACTTGGCGGTTTATTTGTGTAATATTTCTTTGTTTGTCATATCCTCACGCTCAAACGGGCTCAACAATTTCGCACAAAGATTGACAATAGGATATGATAGGAGATATGTACTTTGTAACGCGGGTCGCGGAAACCGCGATGCATGCCAGTTAGTTGATACAAAATAAACGCCCAACTGTTGTTAATCAAAAAATATACCACCATATACATACATTGTCGGAACACAAAATTGTCCTTCTGTTCGTCTGTTTTCATTTCAGGAAACATTTAACTTCATGGCAAAAATGTCAAAGGTTAAATCGATATCAAACAGGTATGTCTAGTTACAAAAGCTTAACAGGTTGTATTGTTGAGGGTCATTTAATTTTATTATACCTTACACAAAGGATAACCGAAGTGCCTGCGATATTAATATAATTTAAGTTCTACGTGCTTGGGTGTTCCCAAGCACGTAGAACTTAAATGCGATGAATAATAAGCGATGAAGACCAAAAAGTTTTGATTATTACTTTAGTAGGATTTAAAAAAAAAGAAAAAGTTGAGGCTATTTAATTAACTGGATGGTCGTTGGCTCGGTGAGTATAGTGACATTGTAACCTTTTAATAATATAATCGTACTGATCCCGGCGATACAAATTGACTTTCACAGCTACCAAACTAGTACCATCTGACGGTTTTACCAGTGTAATTAGTGAGCAAACAAACAGATGGCTCACCTAATGGTAAGCGCGGTCAACATTGCTAATGGACAACTGCAACACAATGAGTGCTGTTGATGCGCTGCCGACCTTTGAGGAATTTGTGGATACCCTTTTTTTAGGGTTCCGTAGTCCTGACAAGGAACCCTTATAGTTTCGTCATGTCCGTCTGTCTGTCTATCTGTCTGTCTGTCCGTGGTTTTGCTAAGAGACCGTTAATACTAGAAAGCTGTAATTTTGTGAGAGTGTGTTTATATAAATTACGCCGATAAAGTGGTGAAATTAAAGTTTTGAATTTTTTTTTTATGATAGCTCCCCTACAAGAGTGAGAAGTGGGGATGAATTTTTTCGTCCCCCCCCCCCCCTCTAAAAGCTAATCCGCTGGCTTGAAAAATTTGGAAAAATTCGTGATAATAGTGCATTTCATGAACTTTAAAGGAAAAATATATCGGTTAAGATAACTTTATTAGTTTAGCAGTAATAGTTGTTGATTTTGGGTATTGGATAATTTTGTACCAAATACAAAATCCTTACAATAAATCCTTTAAAGTGACAAAGCCGAAGTACCTAGTTGCTTGTTTATAACGGGTAAAGACTTGCATTGAATAACGGGCTACTACGGAACCCTACACTGCGCGTGGCCCGACACGCACTTAGCCGGTTATTTAAAAGATCCCATTGCGTAGCTAGATGGAAAGATTGCGGCGGGCAGGTCATTCTACATTTTACAGGTACGCGGTGGAAATCTTAGGTTTACACGGGTAGTGCGAAACATCCAAGTCTGTAAGATGTTAGGGTGAGCTTTTTGATGGCAAATGCTTTGTAAGGCACCTACTTGTAAAATTTCAGCTTCGTAAGACTTATAGGTATTTTCAATTTCGTTATTCGTATTTTGATTGTATAAATATCGATTGTTTGATTTCCATTCGATGATAGGTAGATCTTTTAAACTACGCAACGGATTTTAATGCGGTTTTCATCAGTAGATAGTGTTTCAAAGGGAAGATTTATAACCAGGTTTAATCGCAGGCAAAGCCGCGGGCGCTACTAGTAAGTAATAAAGAAACTTAACTTAAAAGAGAAAGTCACCCGGTAAAACCCGCCCAAGGGCTGGAAGTGTTGAAAGATAATTTATCAAAAAGTTTAAAAAGATAAAGTGGTCGCTTACATTAAGGTCAATGCTGTCACTGAGAATGTCAACTCCTTCGAAAGTCATGATGCATCCAACTTTGCACCTTACATCCCAAATCTGAAAAAAAAAACATCTATTTTCTTACGGTATACGGACAACCTGCAGCAAGCGGCTGCCAGAAACTGAATGCAAAAGCAGAAGACCAAGCTCAGTAGCGTGAGTTAGAAGAGGCTTGCGTGCAGTAGTAGCCAATGAGTGGGTGGTGATGATGAATCATCATCATCATCAGATAATGACGATGAAACTTTTGGAGATGAAGTCATCCACACGCGTTTAAGTTATTTGACCGTATTAATAGATTTGGACCGCAAGGCTAAGATAGGATAAGATGAAGTGATATATTATTGGGGTTTTTAGCGTCCCGTAGTCCTGACAAGGAACCCTTATAGTTTTGTCATGTTCGTCTGTCTGTCTGTCTGTCCGAGGTTTTGCTAAGAGACCGTTAAGACTAGAAAGCTGTAATTTTGTATGTATTATGGTATGTATATAAATTACGCCGACAATTTTTTTTTTAAATATTTTTTAGGGTTCCCCTACATGAGAAGTGGGGATGAATTTTTTGTTCGTCGTCTACCCCGTCGTGTTCGCTCGTTGAATAGGTCTTTTAAAATGACTTAAGGGTTGTTAATACCATTTGTCGATTGAATGCTCCATTTACGAAATATTAAACTCTAAAGTGGAAATTTTTGTTCCAGTAGGGCGGTAGGTTCCAGTCTAAACTGCTGGCTTGAAAATCTGGAAAAATTCGTAGTAATAGTGCATTTTATGAACTTCATAGAATACTATAGCGGTTAAGATAACTTTATTAGTTTGGCAGTAATAGTTGTTGAACTTGTTGGTGTTGGATAATTTTGTACCAAATACAAAATCCATAGAATAAATCCTTTAAAGTGACAAAGACAAAGTTCCTAGTTGCTTGTTTATAACGGGTAAAGACTAACATTGAATAACGGGCTACTACGGAATCCTACACTGCGCATGGCCCGACACGCACTTGGCTGTTTTTTTTTTTTTTTTTCAGAAAACTACGCTAGTCCTAACCACATAAAAACTAAACGATTGCATTATGTATTTTTAGTATGTTATTACTAAAATATTATCCTAAGAAGAAAATGTATGTAAAATATAAGTGTAATAAAGTTATCGCCACATGAATTCTCTTTTTTTCGTGCAAAAAAAAAGGGAAAGAAGAAAACAAAAGACGACTAATACGATTTAATTAGGTATGTTTTACATATTCGATGTGCCGGGTGAGATGTCTACAGCATTCTAGTCATCATCATCGTTAACTGCCAGTATTTGTCCACTGTTGGACATAGGACCTCTCCTATGGCACGCCATTGAGTTCGATCTTAAGTTTTTTGTTTCCAACCGCTGCCAGAGCTTGCGTATATTATCGCCCGCCCTAGCTGAAGGGCGCGTTACATCATTCTATATCATCAGTAAATAAAAGTTGTCAGTAGTAGTAACAGTATAATCATTCTCTGAAATATAAACGACTCAGTAAATCAATAATGCATTAAAGATCTGCGCATAAAAATCGGTCCGTATTCAAAGAGACTCACTAATTCCTGCATTAATTTTAAAAATTCACTCGCAGGCTTACTACAAATTGATATGCAGTAATTTGACAAATAAAAGGGACGCTTTTTTACCAAGCACGTGGATTCTTTGCATTTACAGATAGAGGGATATTAATACGTATCAGAGAAGAAACAAGAGATAAACTCCCGTGTGCAAAGCAATTTTTAATAAATAATTTGAGCGTTTAACCGTCGAGTGAAATATTTTAATCTCGACAGAGTTGCTTTGAGTGAGTTAGCTGTGGTCGGTAGCCATGTTTTATTCAGGACGTGTGTACTGCTAAGGTTCGTTCACACATAGCCTTTCCGGGATCGTAATACGTTTTGTTTTATTTTATTTTATTTCAGTAACTAGTTGACCCGGTGAACTTTGTAACGCCAATTAACATTGGAATGACAGTGGCGCCATCTGACGAAAATTGGTCGTATCAACTCAGAAACCTTTGGCCCATGCACAACAACTTTGCTAAAGATCATCACATGATCAAATGCATAGTTTACGATTCTATAAAGGACATACAGACAAACATTCATTGTTATATTTTTTGTCCCTCAATGCTGAAAAAACTAAACATATTGCATTTTCTTTGAAAAATTCTTCCCAAAATCAAGACAGTAAAATATTCGCACATACTAAACTTTGTCTCTACAACCGTTTACACGATTGCTCATGTAAAACCTTAGAACCTACTACAGTATTTAAATATCTTGGAATAACTTTAGACAAAAATTTGAATTTTAAGCAACACATTTTAAATTTAGCCGGCAGAGTTCGTAAAATTATTTTCATTTTAAAAAAACTTTATAATATTGCAAACCCAACAGTAGTTAAACAAATATATCTAGCCCTCGGTCAATCATTGATAACCTACTGCATCTCCTCCTGGGGTGGCGCAGCTAAAACAACAATCTTGCCTTTAGAAATTGCTCAAAGAGCCGTTTTAAAGGTAAGTACTGGACGTCCATTCCTCTTTTCTACGTCACTTTTATACAAATCTTGTGAAGTTCTTACTGTTCGTCAACTTGCTATTCTTAGCATAATAATAAAGCAGCATTCTATGTTGACATATGATCCTAAAATTGAAACTAAGAGACGGAAATACAAAGTCTGTACCCAATCATTTCAAATGAACACTCAATTCATACAAAGGTTCATCGCATTTTTAGGACCTTTTCTCTACAACAAAATTAATAAAAAGTTAAATATATACCCACTTCCTGTATTAGAATTAAAAAATAAAGTAAAATCTTGGTTGCAAACTTTATCATATAGTGAAACTGAAGAACTGTTGAAAATTATAAAATGAAACATCTTTACATAATACCTACATAACGAAAATCACACCCTCTCACACACACCCATTCGCACGCATCTTACACACAGAGAGGATCACAGAAATAATTATATGTAAGTGAGTAAAGTAGTTTAAGAAATATTTTAATCTATAAATATGTGCAATCATCAGTAAGGCTAGTACATAGCTAGATTTCTGGGGGAGGGCGCTGTAAGCTGAAACACAAGCGAAAGCTTAGTTCGGCGACAGATACCTTTAATATTTTGTACCATATATTATAGCCATATTTTAGATTTTGTATGGAAATTTTTCTTGAATAAAGATTATTCTTATTCTTATTCTTATATAAGAGATTAACAGAAACCCATGATGTTTAGAATAGGTACTTACACAAAACCAGCAATATAAGATTCTTTGGCGGTCGTTTTAGCCAAATATTAAAATATTTTATGATGAAGTTATAAATGAACATAAGTATAATTTTAGCATAAGGTGTAATTAAAGAAAAAAATGCATTAAGTACATAAAGCTACCGCTAGACCACTATCTAAACTTTTGTTAGGAAACCATATAGTCGAGGATGATAGATTTTAAAATTAATAATTTTATTTCATGTATAGTTTTGTAGTTAGTAATTCAAAAAGCAAGCTTTGCGGAGCTTTTTGCTGTTTTTCACACATATATACGATAGATTTATATTTGTGACACAACTTAACTTCCTTTTGTACTTGTGCGTGTTGTACGTGCTGTGTACGAGAGCTGTAAAGTCTAGCTGCAGAATAGTATTTATTTATACATAATTTTCGTTTACTAAATTAAAACACAGACCTCAAATGCTGTGCTAATCATTTTCAGTACCAACATTGAGGTGTTTTTCTTTAATTCTCTGGAGATACTCATCAGATCACAATAAAATTATATTGGGACTGAATCGGAAGTATATTCTCTCAAAGAAAAACAAATATTAAAAAAAGTCAAATAGAGATTTTTTTAAGTCCGTTGAAAAAATAGTTTAATACAATGGAACTACTATAGTTTTTTACATAGAAATATAGAATGTTAAGCTAAAGAATTTTTATTTGTGATCTTTATATTGTATATATATAAAAAATACTAGCTGCGCCCCGCGGCTTTGCCTGCGTTTGGTCCACTCTTGTCACTTAGGGGTATGAAAAATAGATGTTGGCCGATTCATAGACTTACCCGATATGCACACAAAATTTCATACAAATCGGTTCAGCGATTTAAGAGGAGTTTGGTAACAAACACCTCGACACGATAATTTTATAAATTACATTTATCTTTGTTTTGTCAGGGTTAAGGACTGTAGCAATATTGAGTCCTTTTACGGTTATGTTTTGGTATTAATCGAATTATTGAAAAATCTTAAGACAAACATGTGCATAGTAAAGTAATTATGTAAAATATAATATATGGTTAAAATGTAATATAGGAATTTAAACATATTTATAAACTAGAAAGAAAATTAAAACTAAATATGGGTATGTCTCAGACTATCATAAAATTTTTAAGAAATAATCACTTTTAAGTAGAAAACGCGATTACATTTTGCTACTAATTTCTATTTCAAGGTGTGTTAATACACCCACCCACAAATTTAAATGAAAAGATGAAATCAACCCTAACTTTAGATTTTACGACGCTGAAAGCGTTGGACTAATTGCTAGCCATGAAACCAACAGTTAAATTGACGAAGGACGTTGACCCGTTTATTAAATTAAAAAAAAATTATAATAACTTAAAATTGTGTTACCTACTATAGACTTTTTAAATTTATACAAATTATGACATGTCTTATGTGTGTCTTATGAATGCCGTTAGAGGGTTTATTGATTATGATTAAGTTAAGTCATATCTCTAAAGATACTTATCAGATCTTGACAAAATGTACTAACACCTACTCAAGAATTATTCAAATAGGTTCACTTTTAGTGACAAGTTTGAGGTGCATCTCTCAAATCTTCAAATCTCAGCAAATTGTATAATGAAACTACCGTTGAGAGGTTTAATGTAATTACCCATATTAAAAAAACAATCATTCGAATCGGTTCACAATAATTGGCGGAGTAATTGCGTAACAAAAACACCAGAAAAGACTTGACAAAATGAGAACCTTCTCCATTTTGGAAATCGATTGAAAGGAGGATTCGATTGTATTTATTAAACGCTACCTTTTTATTGCCAACAGACAAGCACTTAACCACATGTGCATCAAGAGCGAAAGTGGTCCAGCGCTTTACTTATCTATACTAATATTATAAAGAGAGAACATTTGTATTTTTGTATTTTTGTATGTTTGTAATGAGTAAGCTCAAAAACTACTGAACCGATTTAAAAATTCTTTCACTAATACATAGAATGGACTTTCGGAATGAAAATAGGCTATATATTATCCCGTTTAAATCAAAGGCACATTCGTGGAGACCTAATTTGCAACCTAAGTCGGCAAATAAACGGTCGAAAAAACACGTTTCTGACGAACGCTGCTTAATTGAAAATAGATAGAAGAATATTTTCTATGCAAGAGTTGTACAACTTAATAAGACCTACAAAAAGTCCGCGACAGCATATGTCTATCTCTTAAGGTTGACTCACAGTAACCATTTAATCTTAAAATTTTTGTTAAAAAATATTACATAACTTCCAAGGCTATTTTCAAGTATATAGTATTAATCCTTATCCAAATAATTACGTTAATTAGCTTGGCCACATATTATAGATTAAAAGTGTCCTTTACAATATATAATTCAAATTAAAACTCTAGAAGATATCACGAATTTCACAAACACGCACCGCAAAATTAATAAAATATTTGCAGTGAAACTACAGATTAGGTCATAGTTACTACGAAAATATTATTATAAGCTTAGCTATGCTGTAGATCCCCACCGATCACAATCAATTTGAAGTCAATATAGTATAATAATATGATCTATTGTATAAAATAATATTCATCTATATATATATATATATATTAATATAATATAATATTTTAAACCACCCCGACTGATCTATGTATAAAAGCTTTTTCCAATGACTCTAAACACGACATTTAAAATCTGAGCTGTAAGTTGGTGAGGATTTGAGTATTCTGTAGAGTCCAGGAGGCTTCCATGTTCTTACAATATCGTTGAAGAAGAAGATTTTCGAATTGATCAGACCTATGAAAGTTGATTTCATAGCGCAATTAACTAGAAGAAATTCATATGCTCAATGCTCATAATTTTATAACGATTGAATGAATTTTCATGAATCAAAGCTAAGAAAACTCTCGATGAAGACATCTATCAAACAAAAAAAACTATCAATAATAAAAACAAAATCGGTTCATCCGGTTAGGTGCTAAGATGCTACAGCCAGACACACAGATACACACGTTAAACGTATATTACCCCTACATTTTGCGTCGGGGAACGCCGTAAGGTGACGGCGGCAGATGTACTCCTTGGTGGTAGGCTACTTTTTGGTAGATTTAATGATTCCACTACCACTGTACAAAAACTCATGATTCATGAATGCACATAAAACTTTCATTGGTAGGTATATAGCTAGGATTAGAACCAACGACTGTCGGGTCAGAATCAGGGTAACTATCCTTTTCGCCAAAGGGCCGTCCAATATCAATACGTAAGTATTATAAAACAAAGTTCATCACTGCGTCTGTCTGTCTGTTCGCAATAATCTCAATAGCTACTGAACGGATTATCATGTGGTTTTCACCAATGTTTATGAGGAAGGTTTAGGTGCATAATTCGTTAAGGTTTTGTGTAAATTGGATGAAATATGACGATGGTTGTTAAATATGTTTATATTTTATATTCGATGCAACAAACTGATGCAAATTTTGTAGGCATATATGTTCTACCCGTGCGAAGCCGGGGCGGGCTGCTAGTCAAGAATATTATAAAAACAAGTGCTTATACCATTTTTGTATTACTTACTTAGGTAATTCAAAGACGTCTAGATATACTATTCTTAGCTGATAAGACCTACTTTTAAGATGCCTTAATAAATCCTCTGAAAAAGATAACGACTAACGTTAATTTAAAATTTAATATTAATCCTAGATTAGCTTCGAGGCCTGTAGTCTAGCACTAACATCTTAGAGATTATGGAATTTGTAAAAACAGTTCAAAATAAGGTACTGATTTTTTTATATAGCTAATAAAAGCTGTAGCATATTTTCTTAACTCGATTCTAACTCAACGCAAAATCTAACATTGAAATTACGAGCTTTGATAGCGTTAACATAAATGATATAGTTATGAAATACCTAAGTCGAGCTGTGTATGACAAGCTCTTTCGTAACTGTAAGTAATAACTATGCAAAACAATATTATAAAAACTTACATTTAAGTACACATTTAAACACTGTATTTTGGGTCTAGCTGGGGTTGAGATGTACCTAATTGTGACATATGGCCTCAATTAATTTAAATTTTAAGGCGACTTTAAAATATAAATACTTTTAAACAATTAAAGCAAATGGGAACTGGCTCTCAAGGACATATGTCGGGTCGGAACACACTTGCAGCCTGAAGTTGCAGTCGGCAGGGTACCTCGGAAAAGTACCTTTACACCAAATTATCCTCTAAGTATGTGCAAAACAATGCAAAACAACTTACCCTAAGAGTTTTATCCCAAGCTCCACTGGCGAACAAATACGGCTTCTCCGGGTGACATCTAAGCGCACAAACTTGACCATAATGCATGCGCTGTAACTTCTTTGGAACGAACTGTAGTCGGAGCTTGTGTACTTTATATGTGGCCACAGCCTAAAAGTGGGAAAAAAGGAATAATTGGATGCAAGCTATCTTTTCCGTACTATCGGTATACATGTTTTATTGCATATAGGCTAATGTTTGGCCATTATCTCTGCGGACGATGTGGTCGAGAATGGTAGCACGCTATGCCTAAAATTAGAACCAGCTCTCATGGACAGATGTTTGGCAATAGATTTTCCTACTTTAGGGCAGTTGAGGGTCAAGTGGACTTACAGTGCTCTACTACTACGCAGGGTGTTGTTTGATTGATAAAAGCTTGTCCAACACCTATATCCTGTCAGCTTATACTAAGCCAGTAGCTTTTCTCCAATTTATTCTTTCATCGTAAGTATGACAACTGTTAATGTTACCGAATTAAACTAATTAAACTTGATCACAAATAATAATAAAAATCTTAGTCAAGATTATTAGAAAAAACACAACGGGTTGCACTCCTCGAGTGCCGGCAGAAGTAAAACTTTGCGTTTGGTTTACTCTCCCTCCGTCTTACGAATATGCGATCAAGTCACGTGTCCTGACGCGATGTCCTGTGGCAAGTTTAACATGTTTTACCCATACCAAAAAAAAAATTCAAAAAAGTAGCAACAAAGTAAAGATTGGTACTAAACTAGATAACTCTTAGGTAATATCATCCACGTAGTCAGGTGAAACCTATTAAACTGGCATCACGTACAAGCCACGAACTCAAGTTTATGTTATACCACTAACAACCGTGTAAGTAACTTATAAACTAATACACAACTTTATGACCTTTAACTTTTAATAGAGTCCTTGACCACCGACCTAATTCAGGATGCTTCAGGACCCCCAAGTATGTAAGTATTGTCGTAAAACCACTGCAACGTTGAATTTATATTTTATACCATCGTAAAATGGGATTAGGTTTGCTGTAATCTTTTATTGGAGTTTTCATTTTACGCATACTCGTAATATGAAGTACGGTGTCAGATTAAATTATTTGCATTTATCTTTGAACCGAAACCCTTTGTCACTGAAAGCCGTCCAATAACAGTTAAAGTGAGAGATCGTGAAAAATCTTTGAAGAACACCTACGCATTGTTTAAGTCCATTTTATCACGACGATAAAAAAAATGCCTGAATGAAGCGTGGGTGTTCTTCTCACGCAGAGTAAAACCAAAAATATAGCTCTTCAGCTAAGCCTACTTCTACTACAAAAACGTTGCACTCTAACTATATAGGCTTTGCACCGTAGAACATTGTTGTGAAGACGATTAAAGAAAAAAATGTCATATTTTAGTATCCAAAAGTTAAACTTCAAGAGGTCGGGGGTGTGTTATTCAATATTAGGTTATGCAAACACAGACTCGCGAGGTCGACAGTTTCTTCAGAGAACCTCTCTTAAGAAGTCTCTTGAGAAAGCTCTCTACAGTGCCACTAGTTGATTAAGTCTTAGGTATTTAATACTTGCCTGAAAGTGGCAGACGGCAGTGAGGCGAGGCGCTGGATAATCAATTTCGTCAAATCCAAACAGCGCAACTATCCTAACCTATCCTTCTAACTAGCTCACACCGAACGTCAAGCCGGTACTCGGTGAACCGATTGTCAAAGTTCCATTACTTGGTAAGTAGTTTGAACCTTGGCCAGAATTTTCCACCAATAGGATCGAAAGAGGATACAAGCTGTCAGTTCTGTACGTACTGTACGTTCATTTAACTCGTTCTCAGATTCCTATGCATCAAACAATTTTTTTTTATACGTTATAGGCTTGCGTTTGACCACTATCTCACCTGTTGGTAAGTGATGATGCGGTCGAAGATGGTAAGCACGCTAGGCCTAGAATAGGAACTGGCTCTCAAGGATAGCTGCCGGAACACATTAGATGTTTGGTGACAGATTTTCTAACTTGAGGGTGGTCGCTGGCCAGGCGGACACTAGATAGTGTCCTACCACCATGCGGGTTGTTGGTTTCTTAACGATGTTTTCCTTCACCGGAGGGCCACTGTGAGAAGCGCACATACATTTTTCTATAGAAAAATTAATTGGTGCACGGCGGTTTGAACTCGGTACCACGGCATCAAAGCCGACCGTTCTCCCGATTACGCCACCGGGCCCTCTGATTACGCCACCGGGCCCTCAATCATCAAATTTCCAACTAATAACTTATTACCATGTCAGAAATATACCGTACGTCGTAATAATAAATGCTCAGTTACGCGTGATGCATATCATCCCTATTTGAAATATTTGACAAGCCTTTGTTGTTATTTTATGAGCGTTATAAAATTAAAGCGCTGGATGGAATATTGGAGTATGAATTTTAAATTAGGTTAAGGATTAGTAAAAGGTTTTGCAATACATTATTCTTAAGCAAAATTCAACATGCACTTGGGTGCATGTTGAATTTTGCAAGTGCAGAGTGGTAAAAGTGCTCTTTATTTTATTGATTGACCGCCCATTGTAATAAAATTGTTTTCATATCACATACTTTCTATTTTATTACTAAAGTAGTACTAAAGTAGTAGTACTTTCTATTTTATTACTAAAGCTGAATGAAGCGAGCTACAAATTGCAAGTTCGAATACCCAATATTGAGTTCCGCCGTAAAACTAATGGTAGCCGATATTGGCAAAGGGTCGTGAAACTCAAATGTAGTAAATAGTTCGAAGGGACTTTGCTAGGTCACAGAATAAAAAAATAGTACTACGTAGTGAGGTGATAGCAAGTAAAACAGGGTTAGTTTTTACCTTTGACTATTTAAAACTTAAGGCTCAGAATTACTGCAATTATCAGCAGTTGACAATATAGGTGATATATAAAAAGTATAAAGATATAAGACGGCAAAGTAAATTCTTTTGGGCGTATTGTTTTAGTTGCATATCATCCAAGTATTACGTCACTGATTTTAATGACTTTTGAAACCCGAGATCAGAAATATTTATTAAAATTAGTTGAAGATTAGTTATTAGTTGAAATAAGGCCGACTAGCAGAGGACCGTAGATCGTGTCATGGTTAAGCCCCTGTCTCTAGCTTTTAGAGGTATTTCAATATACTGTGGTCTTTAACAAAAAACACATAAATAGTACAGCAGGTATTATTTATTTAGGTATCCTACGATTTTCATATTCACCCTATTATTATCCCTGTAAAGTGACACTGTAACACCATACAACCATTCTAAAGGATAGGTAGAGAATAATCATATATCGGTCCATAGAGCTGACACTAACCTCTTGAGTTTCCATATCGTAAGCTTTTATTGAGGTGTCCGCGTATCCGACCATAATTTTCGATTGGTCAGCGGACAAGCTCATTGAAAGCGCCGGCGATCGATCTGTGGAAAATATTACAAGCAATCGACAAGCTTTCAAGGTACTCTGTGTTATTCAGTAGTAGACTTTTATGAACAAGTCTATTAAACACACTTTCCTGTAATGTTTTTTTACATGAAAGACAAGCATTTGACCAATATATTTTCTTAGTAATTATACCGGCTGTAACTCACATACCTTTAGTCGAATTTTCTTCACCTGGTTTTGACCAGTGATCATCGTAATCTCACCGCGTAACCTCACTCCCGAGGAAGAGCGACGGACTTGCTCGAAACCTAGGTCGAAAAAAATCTACTAAAGGAACGATTTACAGCCGGAAGGTATATAATATTTATTACGTTACAAATTCAAGATAATTTTAAAACATACAGACATAGCAACTTAAAGTTTTTAGAAACCCTAGACTACAAGCACTAAAAACGCTACAGTATGTAGAAATGTCTAATATCGTAACCCTGCATAACAATATTGCACACAAAAAGAGCTTACGAGACACAAATGGCGTAGAATATGACGCTATTCCGGGCGATCCATAGAATTGCATGTTCAGGCATTGTAAGGCGGGATCTGCTCGGATGCAGTAGTGGGGAGGATCGTTCGATGACGTAGGTAACTGTAGGACATGACTTTTTTGCTCTTATTGGAACTATAAAAGCATTTGATAAAACCGTTGGCAAATTTTAATTTTTTTTTTTTTTTATTGGAACAGTGTAATGGTCGGTTTCTGAGGTACATTTGTTGAGAGTTTATCTACTCAATAGTACCGTTTTTAGGGTTCCGTAGTCCTGACAAGGAACCCTTATAGTTTCGTCATGTCCGTCTGTCTGTCTGTCCGAGGTTTTGCTAAGAGACCATGTAGTACTAGAAAGCTGATAAAATTTTGAAAAATATTTTTTTTAGGGTAGTACACGAGAAGTGTGGTTGAATTTTTTTTTCGTCGTATACCCCATCGTGTGGGATATCGTTGAATAGGTCTTTTAAAATGACTTAAGGGTTGCTAATACCATTTTTCGATTGAATGCTCCATTTACGAAATATTAAACTTTAAAGTGCAAATTTTTGTTCCAGTAGGGCGTCTCCCCCCCCCCCCCCCCCTTCCCCTCTATTATAGTGCATTTCATGAACTTTAAAGGAAAACTATAGCGGTTAAGATAACTTTATTAGTTTAGCAGTAATAGTCGTTGAACTTGGGAGTTGGATAATTTTGTACCAAATACAAAATCCTTAGAATAAATCCCTTAAATTGACAAAGACGAAGTATAGTAGACAGTGCGAGGTTGAACGCGTCGGCGAGCGTCTCGCACTCAAGATCCTGAAGAAGGCCTCCGGATGAGGCCGAAACATATGTCGATCGCTATATCGACATCGCGTAAGTCACGTTAAATTTCCGTTTTAAATCTATAAAGACGAAGTACCTAGTTGCTTGTTTATAACGGGTAAAGACTTGCATTGAATAACGAGCTACTACGGAACCCTACACTGCACGTGGCCCGACACGCACTTGGCCGGTTATTGAATAGATAAACTCTCAATAAATGTACTCAGAAACCGGCCGTAAGTGAGGCCGCACACCTGCAGTACCACATGCTACACGCATCGTACATTTACATCGCCACAATCATTGCGCTACAATTCAGCTTGCTTCAAGCGTATTTTGTATACGCGCATATCGGAAGCATAGTCGTGCGCTAGTAAGTATATGCCTGGTGTGCGGTCTGGCTAAGTAGTCCTTGCACCATGTTTCTTTCAGGGTTATAGATACTTTATAATTTCGTACATTATATATAATTGCTTACATAAATATTATTAGATTACACAATTACATATACAGTCCACGCCCGCCTTCTGTATAACACGCCTAAGTGCAGTAACCAACTTGTGACTTCCACCGAAGTGACGAAACTTCTGGATTGCATTTTAGCCAAATACTCGGATACAATTTAAAGTTTAGTCGGATTAGCGCTTGGGCGTATTACCCAAGAGGCGCGGGTTCGAGTCCCGCTGGAGGGTGAACATTTTGTATTGTATAATATAATGAAGACTAGTCCTTGACCACTATCATCTGATCTGATATTGAATGACGATGCGGTTAGAGCAATTTCAGAGTAGCGTTTTCTTTTATATGCACGATTTAGCTTTTTTTAAGTCTTTGGTCTTGAGTAAAACCGTAAAACGACTTTAGTCACATGTGTTGAAACTATCTCAAACCCTCTTGATTGCTCCGTGAGTGACACGGCTTATACCACCAGTGGTTACCTGTGGTTACTGTAAAGCATCACATATAGCGGAAAATGTAAACAAAATTCAGCAGTTACCTAAAGTACTTATACGAGTGGATGGGCAAGTTGAAGCATTGAATTATGATCCTTCGAAGAGTAATTTCCTTTCCTTCCCACACGCACATGACACAAGTACATTTCTATTTAGATACCAAAATGAATAGAAGCTATTTATAGCATTCAAATTAACTTCCTCCTTCAATTACAGTCACATACGAAAATATCTCCGAAATGTAATATCCAGAAATGAAATTGTGCCCGAAACGTTACTCAAAATGTTCTTAGAAACGGTAGATGAAACACACCTTCGTTCTGTCGTGTTTAATAATTCAGACAGTCGAATTGAGCGGGCTCTGGCAGTTACATTATTGAGACTAGACGACAGAAATATGGGGCCATTGAAGGACCGAGTCCGTGAGACCTTAATCAGCTTTATGTTTAAGGAATGGATAGCGGAGTCAACTGTTGTGCCTACAGTTTAGTTTTGTTTTTATGTTTTAGTAAGCATAAGAGCATTAAAGAGCAGTAGATGATGGACCGTTACGAGTAATGTGATATGAAAATGAGTGGCTTGCGAGGAAACAATCGAACAATAGGATAACGTCAAAACATTCAAATTTGTCAAATAAATGAAGTGATAGGTACTATTGGTTGATCGCAAGCCTTGGTTCAACTTCGGTGGGTTGTCAGCCTTATCATCGTCGGCAATATACATTTGTACTTAAACTCGTAGCTGACGAACGATTGTCACTAGTGGCACAGTTTTACAATATGATTGATTGATTTTTACAATATGACTGCGCTAGTGGTAAGGTTCAAGCAGCAAAGAAAAATGAAAAATAGCTGATGGACGCGTAGGGTAGTGGTCTTATAGTCGCTTATAAATATTTGCTAATCTCGGAGTTTCTTTAATGAGTTGCTGACGAGTCAAGTATTAGGTAGACAAATACTTTTCCTCAATATTAGACCTTTCAAAGGATACTTAAAAATGAATCAAAATCCACGCTTTAAAGAAATGACGTCAATGACTTAATTATATTAAGTGGATGATCGTATCCTTCTGATGCCATGGTTATTTAAAGATGCCAGGATTAATCAAACAGCTCATTATATTTATTTATAGATTATTAATAGACGCACAATCGATCTCAGACAATCTTGAATAAAATAATAGAATCTGGTCACATTTTCTTGTGGGTGTCGCTAAACAATGACTGTATAAGTTCTGTTTGGGGCAATGTGGGGCTCATCATTATCATTAATTAGCCGGTGTCAGTCTACTACTAGACGTAAGTCTCTCCCAAGATAAGCCACTGAACCCGATCTTCGGCTCTACCACAATGGGACTACCGCATGTGAATGTTTCCGCTAGTGTGCTACAAGGTCTGCGAAATGTCACAGCTGTCATTAGGACCATTTTTCTCAATGGCGCCACTTGGTGAGTGAAAATCCCTCCCCATTAGAAAGACGAGCTGAGAAAGATATTTATGAATGAATATTGTTAGGTTTAAGGTCTAATTTCGAATAAGAATAACGACACAACAAAACGATAAGACTTGTCTAGTCTACCACTAAAAAAATGGCTTAGAAAAATACCTGAGGCATTTCAATTCTATAAACAATCCCATCCATACTAGACGCATAGCAAACAAATTCTTCAGTCTTGCTGAACTCTAAAGCGTAGATAGGCTTCGGTGGGAACTGAATGTGGCGAAGTGTGCACAACACTATACCAGTGAAGCCATGGCGCATCTGGAAATGGCCAAAGACAAATCGATGAAAATAGTGATACTCGGAGAATCCAGATGTGGGTCGGAGTAGATTTTTAATAAAGCCACTAGCCGTTGGCTGCTCAGTGAGGTGACGCGAAAAATTCAGGGAATCATAAGTTGCATGACACACTCCATTGGTCTCAACTTATATATTAGGTACTTATATAAGGGCCGATATTATCACTTACCAACACGCGAATGTCTTGCTTGCTTTGTTACCTATTAAAGTATAATTAAAATTACGTTACGACATAACGTTAGACAAGCGCCTCGTTTCGCTGATTTTTAAGCTTCCAGGCAAGCTTTTAACTTTGTCTAATCTTTCTAAACCTTCAAGTCTAGAGCTTCGCAAGTCTTAGCAATGCCTTAAGACTTAAAGCCTTTAACCAGCAAAAACTTAAGTTACTTAAAGTTTAAGTAACTTAAGTTTTTGCTGGCGTTCGATCTTTGGTGTAACGGGCATAAGATTCCACAGGTGGTATGAGCATTATATAAGTAGGTATATGTTCACCTGACTTGTTCCCAAAAAGTAGCTTACCACCATCAAGAAGAAAATCTGCCTCCATAACGGAGAGTTCCAGCTGTACACGACCCTGAGAGTCAGACCATTCTAGACCTAGTGTGTTCACTATCCCCGACCACATCATCGCTTACCACCAGGCAAGATACTGGTAAGACGCCAGCATAATATAAAAAAAAAATCTATGGATAGGTAGGTGAAAAATTGCTTAGGATTTCAAGTTCATGTTTAATGTCCAACACAAAAATAGGGGTGGATCTATGATGTGTCTGTGGAATCCTAGCTCCCAAACGAATGAACCGATTTTTTATTTAGTTTTTTTTATAGCACAGTGTGACCTGAACCCGTACTTTACCCGCACGCTTTTCCGTGACTTAAATAGTAGATTATTGCACGATGTTTAGCACTTCACGCCGTGCAATAATCTTCTATTATTTAAGTCACGGAAAAGCGTGCACATCGCGATCTTACCGCGTGACCTCACTCCCGAGGAAGAGCGACGGACTCGCTCGAAACCTAAGTCGAGAAAATTCGACTAAAGGTACGTGAATTACAGCCGGTATATAAACAATAATAATAATCTTCTATTTGACGGAAAAGCGTAGCAAGCGTTAAGTGCGGGTTTATGTCACACTGACAGCTATAAAATAATATACGAAACTCGTGACTTAAGTTGTCTATTATTGCACGGCGTAACTTCACGCCGTGCAATAATAGACTACTTAAGTCACACGTATCATAATATACTATTGTTTGTCGGGAGTGCTCATAGCATAGTTTCAAGAAAATCTGTTCAGCCGTTTTAATATTATGAGGTCTTTTTATAGGTGACGAGGACATAAGAGCAACTTTCATTGGTCTGATTAATAGGTACGTAATTCGTGTACGGTATACTTAGGCTACCTGTATCCAAGACTACCAAATAGTATTCACGCACTCATTACCTGAATCAGGCCAGTTGAATGGGCTGTAACAATATGAGCTCCAATAGGCGAAAACGCGATGGCCGTAATAAAGCCCATTTCTGAGAAATACCATCTATTATATAGGATCTCATTCGGCCCGTCCTTTAGGAACCTGTCGTAATTTTCTCGCACCCAGGCAAATGGATCCTGTCTTGTCTTTAGCCGGTAGAACAAGGGATACCATATTTTTGGACGGCTCTCGTTTGCATGCGCCGCGTTTAGACTTTTTTTGTACTCTTGAAGGATTTCTTTTTGCCCTTCCATGTCGTGAGGCCAACTAGATCATAATGACGTTAATTTAAACTAATATTTTTTGTAGGTACTGAAACATGAGGGTGCGTGTAATTGGTACGTTGGATATAACCTACCACAAAATAAAGTGACAAACATGGTGTAGATACCGGTCTGTGTGTGTGTGTGTGTGCGTGTGCGTGTGCGCGTGCGTGCGTGCGTGCGTGCGTGCGTGCGTGCGTGCGTGCGTGCGTGCGTGCGTGCGTGCGTGCGTGCGTGCGTGCGTGCGTTCGTGCGTGCTTGCGTGCGTGCGTGCGTGCGTGCGTGCGTGCGTGCGTGTGTGTGTGTGTGTGTGTGTGTGTGTGTGTGTGTGTGTGTGTGATCCTGTTCACCTGTCAGTCACGTTCCTGATATTACCTACGTATAGATTAGTAGTAGTAGTACAGTCCGGCAAGTATAACTTGGCGCGGCTGTGCGCCACTGTGCTTTTACTTTGTACTTTGATAAAAGTTTCTCTTAAACCACTTTTAATTACTTTTGGCATTATTGAACGATTTTAATGTAGTAGATTTATCAACAAAAATGTCGCGGTAATCTCCCAATTAATAATATAATTAATTAATCTCTCGAAATTAGTTCCAAAAACCACCACTGCCAAGTTATACTTGTGGCACTGTAGTATTATTATCTTTTCTGGTGGTATGGTAACGTATTCTGTGGGACTATGTATTCTGTGGGAGTAAGTGGAATCCCTGGAACAATAATGTGCTATTTTTGGATTAGGTGCGTTTGATTTCCGTTCACTGGGTGCGGGTTAATCTCGTTAGATACCTAATCATTGCACCTAATCCAATATACCTATATTGCCTCACCTCTAGTTTGATAGTTACCTGTATTAATCCTGTTGAATGGCCAACAATAACAATTTCGCCATTATCCGAAAAAATCATACAGCAAATAAACCCACACTCCGACAAATAGTCCTGCTGCAATTGACTGCCGTTATCAGTATCTTTGAAGAACCTCTCCTCGTTGTCTTCTAACCAGGTGAGATCAGTACCGCTCAATCTCTTAAAAGCGAAGGATATGAACGGAGATTTCCTGTTATCTTCCTGCCTTGCCAATTCAAAATTTACACGTTCTCTGTATCCCCTAACAAAATCTTCAATAGTAGACATACTGCTGAGACTCTTAAAAGCAGCTATACGATCGAATAATAATCGAATTTGGTCCTAGTTTGAAGAAAACACTGATTTTATTTTTAAATTGACTTGACAGACAGATAACAATTTCAGTATTCGCGGGAAATTTCCCATTTCCCATTTATGAAACCATCAAACCACAGATCATTATTATTACCAACCTTTACCTTATTTTCTTGGTGTTACTAAGTCAAAGACTATTACTTTGTACTAAGTATAACAGCACCGTGCTACCCTTGCCAAGGTGGGGCGATAGTAGTAGATAGTCGCTAGTAGGCTATAAAATAATAGTAGCCTTTTAGTGCACTCGTAAAAAACGTAATTTTATAAACAGACAAACAAACAAAAGAAACAGATTACTATATGAGTCAAAAAGAAACAGCTCTATATACATTAAATAGATGTTTTTTAATTGCCAAATCAACTCTTACGTGAAATGAAACGTTGTAAATATTCTGCATGTTGGCATCATTGTAGTAGCGACGTGAAGCAGAGACAGCTATAGGCAAATCACGTAACATAAACAGAGTTAGCTCTATATTTGACAGATACTGCTCCAGATAAATGAAATTCTTGAAATCGACGCCATATTGCAATGTCAATTTTGTGTCGGTGGTAGATTTATTGTGCTCGAATTTATTTATCGAAATCTGAATAAAATAGTGCTTTTGTGGATCCCTTGCGGCTTACGTAGATAAGGTAAGTTCTCAAAAAACTGTTGATGATACAGAAAGTCTCCGAAGTCTAGATACACGGCGATAAGGTGCAACCAAACAATTTGAGGTCGGGTGTGGTAGGAATTTAGTTCACAGGGTATTGTTTGTTTTGCTTCTCTCGTTGGATGCAGCCGCTAAATGTCTTTAACATAAGCTATGTGGGGATTCCGTACGATATCCAAATTGGTTCCTTTCATCTTGTGTACATGTTCCTAAAAATCGATATTGTGTACGATCTAAGCGCATCATGTTCATTTTTGACAGGCGCAGGGTGCATTTCTGCATCGGCTGAATCATGAGCTATCAGATACCATCGTCTCAAAGTCGCACGAGTGAGTATACTTACTATTTACACTATAAATATTGTTTACAACAAATATAGGAGGTACCTTGGTACTTGTAATTCAACTATTACAACCTATGTACGCTCTCTTGAGATCGTTCGGGCTATGTCTGTGACTCATGGTAATGCTATTGGCAAAGTTATGTTAATGTGCTCTTACTTTCAACTGAACTAGATTTCCCTTTAAGTATTTTCTGTTGTTACCTTTTCATCAAAGAGAGATAACGTGTTTCTTGTAAAATCGAACATAGTTTTCTGTCTAGATGTGACAAGCCATAATGTAGATTCACAAATCAGCCAGCATAGAATTTGCTGATAAAAATTATAAACTCAATATTTGTATATGTCCAAAGCATAAATTACATCAAAAATGTTTATACCTATTATATATTATATCATATATATATTTAGTAATAAAACTAGTACTTATATGTGTCATTTTATACATTAACACTAGATTTCTACTTAAACTTCAATACAACTATTCTGTTTTGCACCAAATTAACCTCTGCACTCTGCGGCACCAAGTACAGTGGTTATAAATAAAAGGTGGGATAAGCATTGTATATGCAGTGCTGGGCCTATAGATGGCCAAAGTAGTGTTAGCAACAGAATCCACTACAATAATAATTTTATATATTGACTGTATACATTTTGACCAACCTACATAAAAAAATTTAAAAGCTGGAGTTAAATCCATGCTAATATTATAAAAAAGTTTGTAACTATGTCTGTTTGTTACCTAATCATGCATAAACGGACGATCCTATCTTATTGAAATTTAACAAAGAGATACTTTATAGCATGAGGAAGAACATAGGCTATAAATTCTTGGTGTCGGTGAACAAAGTCATCAAAGGGTATCAGCTAGTGAGTTTATAAATCTACTTTGATTTTTTTTATTGTATGGCCATTAATAAATAAAATATATATATATAATTGTTATTATAGGAACTTATAATGCATGACTTATAAATAAATTGTATATTATGTAACTTCATAAATAGTTATTATTTATAGTTGTTTTTTTCATGTATATTCATCTCTTTCCTCTTACCACCTAACCTACTAATTGTACATTTTGATTTGATTTAATTTTATGCAAATCGTATGTCAGATTCTGCTTCACACAAAGATTATTATTACTAAATATTGAATTATTGGATGCATAATTAAATTACCTAACCAGGATATCATATTATTAAGGAAGAGGATTCTTACAATACTAGCTGTGTCAAATAATTATACAAACTGTCTTTCGCATTTATAATATTAGTGTTGATTCTAATTCTAATTCTAATTTGAGGTGGGGGTTATATGTTATGCTCTGACATCTGCTTAGGGTGTATTGTGCATTCCCCGCTGACAGCTACTAACCCAGCCATCCCAGCTCAGCTGTTATTGTTCAGTGCCATTCTGAGTATGATTCTGATTCTAAATTCAGGGATAAAGTTATCTAAGCTTAGTTGCCTAAGTAGCCTATATATTTAATTTGTTCTACAAATCAAATTTATATCATCTACATAATTTTCAGTGTCTCACAGCAACTATAGTGGGTCGGATGTGCCGATGGCACCGAGCAAAGAGCAACAGACCCTCATGTGGCAGCAGAACTCCTACCTGGTTGACTCTGGTATCAACTCTGGAGCTGCTACTCAGGTATGATTAATTTTCTGCTTATTTCCATCATTTAGTATCTTACATTTGAACTCATGTGATTGAAAAACATTTACTATACTCCATAAAATATAGCTTGATCTCTGTGACAGCTGTCAGAAAAATCACGCCTATGAAGTACTAAATTTCTTAATAGTACAGTCTGTACCTGTCAATGTCATACTTTATGGGCATGCCGATTGGTGATGGGCGACGAATGATCGCGGCCACAGAGTTTTAGATAGTTTTATTTAAAATATTGATAGTTTATACAAACGATATTTTAAATAAAACTTAATTTATACATTTTTATATATGTAATTAAATTAAACCCAATTGTATGTTACATTAGCATCGATAATAGTGAAAAACGTCGATAAATACTATTGTTACATTATTATAATTTATTTAATTAATATTATTTACATGTTTACATATTATATCTCAAATAGTAGTAGTTGTAGGTGAGAAATTTGATTTTATTTACTTACGTAAAATCCAATTTCTCACCTGCAACTACTCATTCGATTTCATTACAACATTGTTTGATAATCGATTTTTTCCACCACTATCCCAACTCTAAAAATGTCGATCTTCTATGTAAATTCGCAGAGATCAAGCTATCTTTTATGCAGTATAACGTTTTTCTGCCCGATATATCTTGTAGGAGATGGAGGCATGGGCCATATATCTACACATTAAATTCTAACTAGATACAAGTGGCTCTGGACAGAAGCGAGTGTAATAAATCAAGGAGGGTATACTTAAGGATTATGCTGGACTCACAGTGCAATCCAAGAACTTGACTTTGTGCCTGACTCAGTAACTCTTTTAAGCCACGCAAAGCTAATGAACTAAAATTTCCATAACACATTTATTTTCCATTCATAGGTTCCATCACTCACTGGCAAGGAAGATGACGAGATGGAAGGAGACCAACTCATGTTTGACCTTGACCAGGGGTTTGCACAGGGTTTCACTCAGGAGCAAGTTGATGGTAAGTAAGACACATGTACTCATACTTTTTTTAAAGACATCACCCAACATCAAGATAGAACTAGTTCATATTTGGGTAGCTCTACATAAGCCTTTCCGATTTACAATACTGACTTTACAATCCTCAGTTACTTTTCGTCTAGCTTTTCCTAGCTATTTTACAAATTCATAACTTAACTTATTCTGAGGTTATCATCCCATATACATGAATCTGCAATAAAGATATCTTATACCTCTATAACACTTTTACCACTACCACTTACCTTACATTATTAGCTGAAGAACCCACAGCTAATAATGTCAGGCCTCTTGAAACTCAGCTTTATTATGTGTAATATGTATTTAAAGAAGATACCTCTCCTGATTCTTTGTCATTTTAGTATTGAAATATAAGAACATAGAAAAGAAGTTCTCAGTCTAATATCTCTCCTTAGATATGAACCAGCAGCTGTCCCAGACTCGCTCCCAGCGTGTCCGTGCAGCTATGTTCCCCGAGACCTTGGAGGAAGGCATCGAGATCCCTTCCACCCAGCTGGATCCTGCGCAGCCCACTGCCGTCCAGCGTCTCTCTGAACCTTCCCAGATGTTGAAACATGCTGTTGTCAACCTGATCAACTATCAGGATGATGCTGATTTGGCTACCAGGTGATTTTTATTCTTAACTTTTTGCTGATTACGTATTGGTAAGAGATGTTATGCTAGAAACTGTTTTCTATGACATTTTTTTTTTTTTTTTTTTTTTTTTTTTATATTGCATATATGTCATAGAAATAATATGTCATAGGAATAATAGTGAAAAATCTTTGGGATCACTATGTTTAGTTTCCACATGGATTGATGTGGAGTAATTTATCCAGGACTTCATCTCACTACTATGTCTTATTACCAGGTTAGCATGATTTCATCTTAGACTGCAGTTTTACCTGAATCACATCAATCACATCAGGCGAGATTGTGATTGCGAGATGATTGATTGTGTGTTTGTATTTTTTTTGTTAAGGTGATTTATCTACTTAGCATAGATGCCTCACTGTTATTAAAATCTACCCGTAAAGTAATTTGATGTTAACTTAATTTGCTATTAGTATGTGTCCATTAACACCTTTCCTAATGTCTCTATTATCTAAAAAATATTATCTATTATCCCTTTGTTCTTGTGTTCTTTTAAATAGTGTTCACAATCACTACACTTATGTTCACTAAGTAAAATATAAATGACACTACTGACAGCACTTACACTATTTAGGGCCAGTTTCACCGGTTCATGATAAAGTGACAGATAGTTATCTGACAGATGATACCATATAAAAGCTGTCAAAAATGTGTCAGATTATTTCCTGCTAGGGCTATCAGGAACCGGTGAAACTGGCCCTTAGTCTTCTCACTATGTCTGTGTTCTCGATGAGCTGACATTAGCATGATGGTGAAGTCTGCGATTGTGAGCTTCAGCATACTGTTTGATTGCTTTAGATTAGTGACATGTTCTACTTTTAGGTCCTGATGGAGATCATCATATCCGGGTACATTAGTACCCAGAATCCGTCTTCTGTTTTTAATAAAATTTGTATTTAAGTCTAGTCTCATACATACTATTGATGCTAAACATATTATTTTCGTTTCAGGGCCATACCAGAGTTGATCAAGCTTCTCAACGATGAAGACCAGGTCGTAGTATCCCAGGCTGCCATGATGGTTCACCAGCTGTCCAAGAAGGAGGCTTCCCGTCATGCCATCATGAACTCGCCACAGATGGTCGCCGCTTTAGTCCGCGCGATTTCCAACAGCAACGACTTGGAAACTACCAAAGGAGCCGTAGGAACTCTGCATAACTTGTCGCACCACCGACAAGGTTTACTGGCTATATTCAAAAGTGGTGGAATACCAGCTCTGGTAAAGCTGTTGAGCTCCCCAGTCGAAGCTGTACTATTCTACGCTATAACGACTCTCCATAACCTTCTGCTGCACCAAGACGGTTCCAAAATGGCCGTACGTTTGGCTGGAGGTCTGCAGAAAATGGTTGCCCTGCTTCAAAGGAACAATGTCAAGTTCTTGGCTATTGTAACTGATTGTCTGCAAATCTTGGCATATGGAAATCAGGAATCGAAGCTGATTATCCTTGCTTCGCAAGGCCCGATCGAGTTGGTTCGCATCATGCGCTCTTATGACTACGAAAAGTTGCTGTGGACTACATCTAGGGTGTTAAAGGTTTGGACATAATCTGATCTTTATGGACTTTTTTTTTATGGCAGATAGGCAAGCTTTTGAACTTTGACCACTATCTCATCTGATGTTAAGTGTGACGTTGACACCTTTTGCTCCTCTGTATCGCAGAACTGTGCTAGGACGTAACGCTCCTATACCTAGAATGTGCTCATTGATAAACAAACTCAGTGATAATTTAGATTTGTATGCAGATTCAAGCCATGTATTCAAAAAGAAAGTACTTCAAGCTTTGGCTTGATAGTGCTTTAGGAATAATGTACAAATATTTTTAAATATTATAATAGTTTTGTTTAAAAGCTGGAGGTGTTGTCCTTAAATAAATAGTGCATTTAGCAAGTAATGTAGATCTAGTATTAGAATAAGTAATAATGTAACTGTTAATCAAAGAATCAAAGCATTTATTCAGTATGTAGGCAGTATAAATATACGCACATATACACGTCAAAATCATAAATCATAAAATAAATCATAACCAATTATCAAGTAAACATAGCAAAAGCAGAATTTAACGCTTTGAATTAGAAAAAAAAAGTAATGAACCATTCAGCTGTCATCCAATCGTTTACGTCAGAATATTTAAAAAAAATTAAAGTAGGTTAAAACCAACCATACATGTAACTGTGTATTTCAGTACTTCAGACAATTTTTATATAAAAAAAGTGAAATAGTGAAACACAACATAGAGAAACGCGTATGGATATCCTAAATAAATAAATAAATGTGATTTATGGAAAGGCATCACGGCATGTACGAAATACAGGTATAAATTTGCGGTGAACAGGAGTGTGCTAATTCTCATTCATCGATATGTGTTTGTCTTTATTGAACACAAGGTCCTAAGAGCGCGGTTACCTAGTAAGTTCTTAAGTCCTTTCTATGTTGTCATGCAATATTTGAATTTGACAAGGCATTGCTCTGAATATGTATGTTTATGAATATACAAATTTTTCCTTAAGGAACTTTAACTAAACTTGCATTTTGTTTCTAGGTGCTATCAGTCTGTTCAAGCAACAAGCCAGCCATCGTCGAAGCGGGCGGCATGCAAGCACTTGCCATGCATCTTGGCAACCCGAGCGGCCGCCTCGTCCAAAACTGCCTCTGGACATTGAGGAACCTCTCCGACGCTGCAACTAAAGTGAGGATATAATTATTTTATACGGTCCTCTCACACTGTACTGTCTTGGTAAATGGCTATTTTTTATTTGTTATAATAAATCTATTGCAGGTTGAGGGGTTGGAGGGACTGCTATCGTCTTTGGTGCAAGTACTTGCATCCACTGACGTAAACATTGTCACTTGCGCCGCTGGAATCCTGTCCAACTTGACTTGCAACAACCAGCGTAATAAGGTAAGATATTAAATTATTTATATTAAAATTATTTTATGACATTCAAATGCTAATCAACCTCCCTGCATTAGGTTCGGAACACGGCCACAAATTCACATAAACATAAACATACAAAGAAAGAAATGTAAATTTTCATTTCATAGCTTCATGCTATGAGCACTTGGCTACAAATAATTTACCTCATTGTATACTCCTTAAATATCATGTATCTACAAAATGAAGTTCTGTTTGCGGAGGAAACTTAGACATTTATATTCGGAGACGTGATGGCCACAGATAAAGCAAGTACGTGACTGAAAAGTCGCGTCCTTGCCATCGTAACTTGATAGTTACATATATAGAAGAAACGATGACGAGACGCCGGCAGACAACAAAGCGACTTGTCTGTGCCTGCCCTTTATATATTTTGCATCGTAAGACTTCCATTCACTCGTCCGTTTAAATATCACGTCTGCGCACCATCCGCGCATCAAAATAGAGACGATCGGGACATGCGTGTGATAAAGAATAAGCTATAGCGTTTACGTCATCAGCTCTGACATCTATGTCATCTTCACTAGCGTTTGAGCCTGCGATCCCAGCTTGCTGTTTCTTAGTGAAAGAGCTGGCTTCGCTAGTTGCTGTAAGGGGAAATGCACAACATATCTCTAGTAGAATGTCTGCAAAACCTATCGCCTCCACCTTAAATTAATTACTAAATGAAGAGTAAGTAACATACTCTACTTCATCATCATCAGCCTATATTTGTCCACTGCTGGACATAAGCCTCACCTTTAGCACACCACAATCTTCAGCTCTTTGTTTCCAGCTGCTGCCAGCCATCTTGAGTACTTATCTCATTCGAATGCCTTCCAAACTTATTTTGAGGATGCAATATTTTTGTATTGATATTTATAAGTTTAATTCTTCACAAGGATGTGATGGAGTACAGTTCCGTACACATTGTATTAACAAGTTAGACACAACCATATGTTTCCCAAAGGTGACTGTTTGCCAAGCTGGTGGAGTGGACGCCCTAGTCCGCACGGTGGTCTCGGCCGGCGACCGTGAAGAGATCACAGAGCCGGCGGTTTGTGCGCTCCGTCATCTTACTTCACGTCACGTCGAGAGTGAAATGGCGCAGAATGCTGTCCGCTTGCATTATGGATTGCCGGTAAGTTATAATTATAAAAATCAAGATCAAATGTGACCCATTTACATTGATTATTATTGTATACCCCACCTAAGCTTAACATAACAAAGTTAACATTAGTAAAACATAACCTACATCGTAATAATAATATTTCGACTCCTGGTCTGAAGGTTACAGATTCTGTATTATTCTTGAGTGCCGAACCGCTTTCTCTGATTTCAAATCCCTAACTACTTAAAACAATCCTTTCATTAACATAGCAAAATCCCCAGTGGCTGAAAACCTTAAAATACCGCTGAATGTTACTCTGTAAGGTATATGTTCAAATATGGGCCTATGTAACATCAATATTAGTTTCCTGAAATAAATGGATTTATTATATATTTATTCAAATTATCTCACGGGTCGTCACACTCCCGGTCCTTTACAAGGCATTGACGGAGCTGAAGCTAACGTCAAGAGACCCTTTACAATATTAAGACACCTATAAATTATGGTATGTTGGATGGGAAGGATATGCCATGGTATTCTATAAAAATATGGTAAACCATATCATGGCTATTGGTGGTGGATTCCTAGACCGGTAGATTCAACAGCCATTCAGTTTTCCCCTTTTGTCTGCAGATTTTCTTTCTAGGCTTGCCATTTTTATTTTTATCTAAACAATATTATGCAGCTGACAGACATCAGTTCCATTCAGATCATGATATGTGCTGTGATCGGTATGCGTTTCTTTAAGTTGTGTTTCACTATTTCACTTTTTTTATTTTTTTTATATAAAAATTGTCTGAAGTGTTGAAACACACAGTTACATGTATGGTTGGTTTTAACCTACTTTAATATTTTTTTTTAATATTCTGTCGTAAACGATTGGATGACAGCTGAATGGTTTATTACTTTTGTTTTTTTTTCTAATTCAAAGCGTTAAAATTCTGCTTTTGCTATGTTTACTTGATAATTGGTTATGATTTATGATTTTGACGTGTATATGTGCGTATATTAATACTGCCTACATACTGAGTAAATGCTTTAATTCTTGATTCTTTGATTCTATGGGATCGGGTATGGCACCCGCTAATTATGCATTACATTACATTATTTATTTATTATTTTCATTAACGAAGCCATATTAAAATTTCCAGGTGATAGTAAAACTGCTGCAGCCCCCGTCCCGTTGGCCGCTGGTCAAGGCAGTAGTGGGACTGGTCCGCAACCTAGCTCTGTGCCCAGCTAACTACGCTCCGTTGCGTGAGCACGGCGCGGTTCACCACCTCGTTAGACTGCTGATGCGTGCCTTCAACGATACGCAGAGAGTAAGTAACATATCTCAGTACTGGGCCCCAATTTTGTAAACTAGTTGGCAAAAAGTTAAGCCACCACGATTATCGGCTTACAGATTACAAACAGTGTCAAAATCAGTGAGCTGCATGTGGCTTCCTATATAGCGATTACGTAGCTTGCAGGTTGCTCTGGTTTTGTCACAGGTTTTGTACAGTTAATAGTGGGACTGGTTTCAAAAGATAGTGACTGTCACCAACGGTGCTCCTTAAAATTGTTGCATTAAATGCGTTCTACCTTTTAACTAAACGCCCCAGCCCAGGTACATTTTTGCTTCTTACAATTTCAATGTTAATCTAATGTTCTGAATTGCTTAAAAATTTGACTATGTGCTGTTTACATCTGCTGATGTACACATAATATAAGTCAGGGTGAAGCAGGGCTGTGGTTTTCTACTTTTTAGGGTTCCGTACCCAAAGGGTAAAACGGGACCCTATTACTAAGACTCCGCTGTCCGTCTATCTGTCTGTCTGTCTGTCTGTCTGTCTGTCTGTCTGTCTGTCTGTCTGTCCGTCCGTCTGTCACCAGGCTATAGCTCATTAACCGTGATAGTAAGACAGTTGAAATTTTCACAGATGGTGTATTTCTGTTACCGCTAGAACAAAAAATATTAAAAACAAAATGAAGTTAAAAGTTAAAGGGGGTCCCCATACAAAAAACGTGTTTTTAAACGCCATCTATCTAATTAGTTTCGGCAAAATGACATAGATGGCGCTAGTAAACGAGCGCCCCGTCTTTCTAGATCGCGTCAATATCAATTAATCAAATATATGAGGTTGAAAGTCTGTCATGTTTCGTATTGTAACGGAACCCTCCCTAAGTGTGCGATAAGAGACGCGATGCTGACTCGCACTTGGCCAGTTTTATTGTTTGTTCATAAATCTAGATATCTGTTGATGAAATTTTATGATTCATTAGCAAGTTAAAATAATGGATAATGGTGAAAAAAATGTATATAAACTACCTTATTATTTACAGCAACGCACTTCGTCAGCGGGCGGCGGCACGGGCGGCGCATATGCCGATGGAGTGCGCATGGAAGAAATAGTGGAAGGTGCCGTGGGGGCGCTCCACATCCTCGCCAGGGAGAGCCTCAATCGTCAGCTGATCCGTCAACAGAACGTCATACCGATCTTCGTGCAGCTGTTGTTCAACGAGATTGAAAATATACAGGTCAGTAAAACAGCAACATTTTTGAGGTTCCGGTGGTGGAAATGGGAGAAAACGGTCGGCTTTGATCGGCAATCCCCTTCGTGCCAGAATGGATGTTTCTATCGAAAAATTTATATGCGCTTTTCACAGTGGCCTTCCAATGAAGGAAACACATCATTTAGAAACCAATCTAGTGTCCACCTGGCCAGCTCAAGTAAGAAAATCTGTCGCCAAACATCTAATGAGTTTCGGCTGTTATCCTTGAGAGCCATTACCCATTCTAGCCCTATAGCATGCTTACCATCTTCGACTGCATCATCACTTACCAACAGGTGAAATAGTGGTCAAACGCTAGCCTATAAGGTATATAAAAAAAATGTTCATGTTGATTTCAATCAACGTCGTCAAGAATCAAATCGCAGTTTGTCTGCACCTTCAGATTAAGTATTGGCAATGTAGAAAAGAAATTCGCTTGACAAGTTTGTGCGCGAGTCCAATTCGCACTTGGCCAGTTTTTTAACTGATCCGCTTTCATTGCAGCCCAGGCCACTTAGACAAAATCCAATTTCTGTTTTCATTCACGCTAACGTAACTCCGAAATGTATGGGAATGACAACTTTGTTGTGGAAAAATAAATGTAATTCCCATACATTTTGAACTTGCGTTGCGTGAATGGAAACAGAAATTGGTTTTTGTCTAGGGGGCTGTATAGTAATAGTTATCGGTAAAACTACAAACAACTCACCAAAGTATCCCACTATTATAGGGTTTACTTCATATTCACTCATCATCATCATCATTATCAGCCGGTGTCCGTCCACAGCTGGACATAGGCCTCTCCCAAGGTGCGCCCCTGAGCCCGATCTTCGGCTCTTATTTTCCAGTCACTGCCCACCTCTTTGCGTATATTGTCGCTCCACCTGGTCACAGGACGTCCTATGCTACGTTTGCAGATTCGCGGTCTCCTCTCAAGGACAAGTCTACCCCAACGGTTATCAGTCCTGCGGCAGATATGACCAGCCCACTGCCACTTCAGCTTACTAATCCGTTGAGCTATGTCGATAACTTTAGTTCTCTGGCGAATTACTTCGTTTCGGATTCGATCCTTCAGAGAAATACTGAGCATAGCTCTTTCCGTAGCTTGCTGAGCGACTTTAAATTGGTGGAGCAGTCGAACTGTGAGTGTCCACATCTGGGCTCCGTATGTCATCACAGGTAGGACGCACTTGTCTTTAAACACTGCGGTATACATCATATTCATTGTGCACATTAAACTAAGATATAGAGACCTAATAATACATTTTAGAAAAACGTATATGTTAAAGTTAAACATAAACATTTTTTTTAAATTCACAGCGCGTAGCCGCGGGAGTTCTTTGCGAGTTAGCGGTTGAGAAAGAAGGCGCTGAAATGATCGAAGCAGAGGGCGCCACCGCGCCTCTCACAGAATTACTTCATTCACGAAATGAAGGTAGGTTACATTTTACTGTTTTTTGTTTGTTTGTGTGTGTGTGTGTGTGTGTATGCTTCAAGTGCTATAGAAACCTTCGATTTCACTTATATAGGATATGAAGAAATATAGTATCTGTACAATTTTATAGGTGCACTATCTCACATTTTATCAGTTAGGTTTATTTTATTTGCTATTGTGCACTTTTTATGTGTATTCTGTATGAATGACTTGAATGTCAATGTCAAATTGAAAGATATTGGCGAGGGCCTTATGATTCCAGCATTAATCCTGTCTCGGAATTATAATTAAAATTATAAATAATCGGAATAAAACCGATTATAATTGTAATATATTCACAGTACCGCGACATCATTGACGCTCAGTATTATAGGAAAATTTGAAATAATTATAGTTCAATTGTTTCCTATTAGAACACACAGCATGCTCTAAATTCAAAATAAACTGTGAAACAAGAGTTTAAACAGATTATCACGCTTATTTTCCGATCATGTTATCCACTTTCTGATCTTATCTTCTTTCAGCAGAAAGTTACTAAATAGTGATACCACACATCTAATTGCCGAATTAAATTCAAGGATCGTTTATGCATTTGGATGCTTTAACATTAAAGAAAAATTAATCATTTGACACCATCTAACTGTATGACACCATCTAACTGTAGTCAATTTCACTGTGATTCATAGCAAAAAATAGGACCAAACTCAAGCATAGATAGGTACATTCATAATTGGACATATTATAAATACAAAATTTCCCAGCATGCTCAAGGCTACATGTAAAACAATCTGCTAAAGCTAGTTATTAGTCTGCAAAGCACTCAATGTAATGTAATTTCATTGCAGCATTGCTAGGTGTTTCGGGAGAGGATTCGAGTGAGCGATGATTGATTTATTATTTTGTTTACTCAAATCTTATTTCTCGGTGTTGTTTTTAAAATTTCCAAATGGATACTGCACACATATCATTACCTTGCATAAGCAACGATAAAGAAAAGCCTAGCCAATTATTAGTTATCTTCGAATTGTATGTAGTTTTATATTTTGTAAAATGCTTACTGCAAGCGAAGACTAAAATTTGCTCTGATTTCAAAAGCGTGTAATAATTAAAGTTGTATTGATATGTGTGCTGTTCTTTAATTAACTTCTGCATCAAGGCATCTTGTGATCGTAAAGCTGTCATGAGTTTCCTAATGTGGGAAGGTCAAAGACTCGCGGGGCAAATACAATATTATTGTAAAAAGTGATATTGAAATTCCCTCTTACTTACTTTTTATAGAGTTGGTTTTAGATATATCAATGTAGGTAAATATCATTTCACTAACTAGCCTACTTGTAAAGAGAAAGGCTTTAAATGTTAGACTGACTTGCTACCAAAAAGTAGCTTACCACCATCAAGGAGAAAATCTGCTACCATAACCTTACGGTGTTCCGGAAGCACACATCCCTTGAAAGTCAGAGTATTGTACGCGTAGTTCACCAATCATCTACGACCAAAACATTGCTTACCACCAGGCGAGTTATTGGTCAAACGCTAGCCTATAAAATATATTAAAAAAAATATATACTATCATTGTAGGTAAATATAGTGGATAACTTATGGCCTGCCTGCATAGTTACCAAGAACTAAAAGTGCATTGGCATACTCTATGGATTGTGCATCTATGTTTTCATAGTAATTATCACTCTAGAAACTAAAGTCCCCGTCACGAGAAGCTATACATTATGTAAACAAGTGTTCAGGAGTTCACAACATTTGGACCAACAAAAAAAATGAATTTGTGAAAATAAAATTAACGCAACAATTAAATTAAAACAAAATTAACAATAACAGCCAGATCCGTGATATATGCAAAGCAATGAAACAAACTCGTACGCATTCGAAACTCGAATGACGCGTTTATTTCAAAATGGCGTCCCGATAGTTTACAATCCCTGCGTCCGGTACCAAGAAACACAAACGATAGCGCTTTGCGTCTTTAAAATATGATCCGACTAAATTAAATAGGTTGTTACTTTCATATAACCCGTCTATATTTCATGTCGATTGAATATGGTCAATTTATTATTATCTCGCAGTATACAATGTTTACTTAGTAAAAGATGTTTGTTTACATAATTTATAGCTTCTCGTGACGGGGACTTTAGGTTATTTCTCGGGATATTCTTTATGCTCAAGAATCAAATCATGATAAATACCGTACATACCTACATACATTACATACCTAGTTGCGGAAGTTCATTGCTATGAATAGGAGTGCAATTTAAAAAAAGCTTGTGTTACAGGCACGGCAACCCTAAGTGAGATTTGGCCTTTGACACTTAAATCACTATGTTATCAAGGCAACAACTTGCATGCGCCTTCTCACATGCAACCGGCATCTAGACTAGATCTCTAGTGTTATTTAATTAATAACACGAATATATTTAATGCCCCGTGTGTCCGACCTTACTGCTGTAGTAGTTGACCATTTGCTGATCAGACATCTTCCCAACTTAAAGGTGGTGGCCATCCATTGCAAGCAAACGTAACATATATGAGTATAAAAGACACGTATCCGTCTCGATTAAATCCACTCAGTTGATTCTAACGTTAAAATCATTATTAATGTGGCGAATGCACGTTTTGAACGTTTCATCGGTTCTATCAGTTCATTATTACATTCACATGGTTTTTAATGATAAATTATATTATGAGTGCATTCTACGGGCAGTCAGTGAAAACGTCTCCACTGGTATTTTATAATAAAGTGTTTGATAATGTTAAAGATTTTAGAATCAGCTGAGAGAATGATATTTGTGTGGCGTATTTGAGTTTAGTTGGCGTTTTTAGTTGTAGTCGTGATATTATTAACTTGTATTTGTTAATAATGTAGTAATGAAAAGTGTCATTATGTAATGATAACAACGAACAAAGACTTCCCCGGATTTTACACGATAATGCAATAGATAGGCGTACAATTTTAAGTTGAGAAGATATCTCCACAATTCTATTCTACTAATTGTTTCGCTCACCACCAGGGGTCGCGACCTACGCCGCTGCGGTGTTATTCCGCATGTCCGAGGACAAGCCTCACGATTACAAGAAGAGGCTTTCCATGGAGCTGACCAACTCTCTGTTCCGCGATGATCACCAGATGTGGCCCAACGATCTTGCCATGCAGCCCGACTTACAGGTATTGAACTCTTACAATACAGAAAAAACTGTTTATTCTGTATTCTGAGGTAGAAATCATGGTCAACATTTTTTTACACCTTGGTTTAGTATAAAGCAGTGATAATAATAATATTTATCACTGCTTTCTAATGTTAGGCAACAATTTGAGCACTTTTTCATCACCCGCTGCATTGCCACTCCAAGCAATGCTCATTTTAGCACTAGTTGCATCTAACAAGCGTTGGCTGAGTCCGACTATACTTTGTGATTGTACGGCCGGTACTACTTTAGGTTCCTGCTTTCCTAACGTGTAACTAAAACCTAAAGTTTTTTTCTCAACCGTGCTAACGTACTGTTAAGAAGATATATTTGCGCCGTATGTTTTCAGCCTTATAGCCTAGTTAAAACGATGGCCGTGCTGGCATGGCAGCTAGACTGGCATGCTATCTATATATGGTGGCCGGCGCTAGTCTAAGATGCCTCCACTGTCATCGTATAAATTAGGCTTCATAGTTTGCATTAGAAATTATGATAAAAGATTAACTACAATGTTTGTATTAAGTATATGTGCTTTAAGTGTGTTAATGTTTAATGTACTAAGTAGTTGATGTTGTATTTCTGACGATGTTAAGTAGAGCTAAGAGGTGTTATTGTTTTAAAATAAGTTCGTAATAAACTTTCGTATATAACCGGGATTTTCGAAAGCAGCTGTTACAAACGTCCACTATGTATGGTCTTTTAAGCAATTTGTTCGATATGGCCTAGATCGACTTTGCCCTATGTTCATTGGTCCCGTCATTATTTTGCACCCTGTGTTCGAACCCAATTATTAATTTATAATGCCCATTTTAAAATATGATGTTTATGCTATCATATACAACAACAACAACATTATCTATAGAGAACCCCGTTAGCGTAAAGGATTGATGGCTTAACTTCTTAGCGCTTGTTTAAATCCTAGCACGGGTGTTCTTCCACAAGTGGTAGGAGGATATCATATCGATGTTTCGCCTGACTTAGATCACCTGATTGACCTGACCTGATTTGTAGATCACCACTATCAAAGAGAAAATCTGCCACCATAACCTTACGGTGCTCTAGCAGCTCACAGCCCTTGTGTTCACCATCTTCGACCACACCATCGCTTATTACCAGGTGAGATGGTGGTGAAACGCTGGCCTATATGATAAAAAAAAATATATAAATCTTACATACATTTGCATAATTTTTTTATATTGAGCTTCCCAAAGAATCTTGCAACTACACGACTCTTTATTATTTATAAATGTACGATTGCTTAGTTATTAATGAATGTGTCGGGTAGCGTCATAATTTTATTTTTGCTTGACAATTTTTATTTTTGTGTTTGTTTAATTTTGCTCAATCCCCCTTTATTAGGACATGCTCGGGCCAGAGCAGGGCTATGAGGGATTGTACGGCACCAGACCTTCATTTCATCAACAAGGTAAGATATTGGCCAATTTTGTAGAGTTGGTCAACTAACAGGGCCAATGGGGTAAATGTAGATAATTTAGTAAACAGAATTTAGTAATACTGTTCATTACTCTTGCCTGCACCGTTATGATATTTACACTGAGAGATCTCATAGTATTGTTTGTGAATATGGATATTAGAGTAAATCAATATTATACTGCTTCGAAATTTTAACTATTGCTTAGTATTTAATCACCAAGTGTGCTTAGAACACTGATTGCGTTGACACTAATTTCGATTTAATCCGGTGAACTAAATAATCTGAATATTTGACCAATTAAATGTTTTCGTTGCGCAAAGTTTTGTAAAATCTTTGAATATCTTGATTTCAACTCAAAGCAACTCACACATTGAAATATCAGAAGACCCCAATATTAAAAGCATAACACATTGTATTAGAATATATATTTCTTGTTTAACATCTATCACATACCTACTTAGTGGCTTTTTAGAACTCTTTTAGTTTTTTTTACGAATATCAGTTATGAATGTGACCGTTACATAATACACAGCTACCTAATATCAAAATCTATTTGTATATCAATGCATCTTTCCATACACAAGCTTTTGACGTAAAAATATTACATCTTTGAAATTGTACAAAAGTTTTAGAATCATACTACAAAGCTCTTATGTGATTTGTTTTTATTAAAAAAAAAAACTTTAAATGGTTTATTAGCTACTTGTAGAATTTTCCTTACAATAGTGAACCATGCGCCTGTGGAAATTGGGACCAATTTTCCCTGTGCATGTATTGTGTGTGGACGATGAAATTGAGCTGAAAATACATTTTGATTGTCTTTTTATAGCTGTAGTCTATAAGGTCCTTTGTTGTAAGTATATATTTACCGACTGTTCTTTCACTATGCCTTTACTACTCTAGTTAGCACTTGTTAGTAAGATTTTGATACAAATATGTACTTTATATAAATACAATGTTTTTCTCTTCTTTACATGCAGCTTAATCCGGGACCTATTTATCACTAAACACAGGTGATGGGAATATTATTATTATATTTTGTGGTGTTCTAATTTATTGGTTTTATTTTATAATGCTGTCACATAACAGGTGTGGGTTTACTTTGATTATTAATGTACTTTATTAGTATTTGATAACATTGGCTTGCATTACAAAAATACCTCAGGTATTTGGTATTTGAGCTTGCCGAATGATTATAGTGTATGGAAACCATCGCCTCATTTGCTTTCTAATAACTAATGAGATTTTACCTGTTGTTATTATAAATCCTATATTAAAATGAAATACATTTTATAATTAATATCGTGTATATTTACATGCATTTGAATCATTGAAGTATTATTTAGATCTCATACATCTATCAATACGATAGTAGTTTTAAATAAGTCAATTTGTTTGGACCTCGTAGTGGTGGGACTTTCGCTAGTCCACCTGGGACGGTACCACCGCTTCGTCAATTATTCAGCCGTGAAATAGGAATGTTTTCGATTGAAATAAGTTTGAGGTTTATGTCTCACATGCCCTGTAATTTCACTGGACAAAATTACAGGGCATATGAGATTTAACCTCTTTGTCTCAAGGTAACAGGCGCAGTGCATTAACATCCAACATCCTGCCACCCAGAATTTTGGATGCATCTGTGATATCACCTGTATCTATAATAGGTAGATGTCATCGCTTACCATCAGGCGACTGTCATTCTTGTCCTGTTACGTTATGTCATACAAAAAAGCTCCAGTATTTTCCAGCAAACGCAGAGCCAATATGTCTATGATGCAAACATGAACCTTTAAAGTAGTACGAGTTTTCATCGTAAACGCTTTTGACAGATCTCGCATAGTTTTCGACTTTTTCGGCTCCGCGATTGGTCTAAATTTAGTGAAGTGTGAAATCCACTAGAGGCGCTATACTGTTTTCCATACAAAATTTGTTCGATATACGATATCGAGTTTGGTGTGAAAACTCGTACTAAGGGTACAGCACACTTTCTTGCCCATTTAACAACATTACTAGGTAAAAATCTGTCCCATTTATTATCCACTTGCCCTATTACGCCAACTAAATCCTATCTTATGTTACAGGATACGATCAAATACCGATAGATTCAATGCAGGGGCTAGAAATCGGCAGTGGTTTCGGTATGGACATGGATATAGGTGAGACTGAAGGTGCGGGCGCCGCTTCGGCCGATCTCGCCTTCCCGGAGCCACCGCCTCACGACAACAATAACGTAGCAGCTTGGTACGACACCGACCTATAAATGAGAACACCGAAATATGTAGCCACGATTCTTATATATTATTACCATTTGTATTATTTTTGCGAGACATTTCTTAAACTAAATACGATAGTTTGAAAATTTTTTTGGACGGTTCTGTTAAAGAATTTGTCAGTTCTGATAGTAAGCTTAAAATTTTTAAGACGTAAATGACAGTTCCAAAAATAAGCTTGTCTTTTTTAAAGAACAAATTAACTGATAAAAATGATCTGGAAACTCTTTAAATGTATTTGACAGCTCCCAAAATAAGCTTGAATTGTCTTAATATTAATTTATCAGCTCCAAAAATAAGCTTGTTCTTTATTACATATGAATTTATGTGTTTAAGGAAATAGTTCACGAAAAAGAATGCAGTGAAAAAGGGACTAAAACAACTACGAAACAAAGTTTTTGGCCTGTCAAATTTAGTTTTTAAGTTTACTTTTTAGAATCGTGGCTGCGGTTGTTATCAAAGAACAAAATCAATGAGTACCTCCGAGATATAGTTGTTTCAGCAAAAAACAAGGCCTATTTTTATTGTTACTCCGAGGTATATGTGTTAAAGCGTGTTAGAGCGTGTGTCGATGCCGAAATTTTAATTTAACTATCTACGGGCTACTATGGCCTAACTACCTTACACTGTGATTAATCTTTTAAGTTTCTATTGCATCTTATGTTGACAGAGTAGAGCATTTATACAGCATTCGGCGAGCAATGTAAAGTATACAAAATGCTATAATTTGCATGTCAAGTTTCTAAACTACACTAAGCATGTCTTAGTCTAGCGAAGGAGATGAAGAAACAAACAGACAGTGCCATAGAATTGGTACAAAATTATGTGATACAAAGCAGCTACTTACAAAAACGTAAGCTTATTTTTCTTAATTGGTGCTACATTTCATTATTTGACTTTATTATAACAAATTATAATGGCACTTTGTTACAATCTGTTTTTGAAATTTGGAAATACCCTGCATTGATTACATCGGCATTCAGTACGCGTACGTATAAAATGCGTGTAATCGGATCATAGGGTAACTATTATAAGTTTTTATAGGCTTTAACTTCGTATGATATCGTAAATACGTGTTTAAAAATCACGAGCATTTAAGGTATTCGTTTCTGTAAGGTTATCCGTAGAAGGTGTTATTAGAACGATTAATTTGACAATGAATAAGACTGTTTGATTGAGTGAGCATGTATTTAATTATTTAAACGATTGACTGCCATTTGATTATCGACGTATTAAAAACATTCAATAGACGAATTTTGTAGGTTTGTGTGTATCGGAAATAGCCATTTCATGTGTACGATTTCTATTAGATTAAGTTACTATCCGTTGACGATTATATTTTACGTAGAGTTAAGTAGATTATAATTATAAGTGCCACTTTCACGATTTGCAAGTAAAGTTTTGAGAAGTTAATTCAGTACAATTACTTAAAACTGTCGATTAGCCTTGATACTTTACTTGGAACAAGAGGTTCTAAGTGTAATGATCACATCATCGCTTATCACCAGGCGAGATAGTGGTCAAACGCTAGCCTATATCAGATTATAAAAAAAATTATGTTTTCCATACCCAAAAAATGATGTTTTCTATACTCAAGTTACAATAATATAACATGATGAAATAGCCATTATGCGATTTGCACCTATTGATACAGCAGTTTAGATGCACTTTTTAATACGTACATGTTTAGGAGTTAAAGATTAGTATAATGTAATCATTTAGAAAATAATAATTACGTAATTTTATTTAGGATCTTCCTATATTAATTTTCTATTTGATATTTAAATCGACTGTACCAATGTGTTTGTATTGCGAATGTTATGGAGACATTGTTAGAGTATGTATGATATTTGTGTCCAATATCGCATGGATTTAAATTATGTAATAAAGTAAATTTAATTATGTATGTGTCTTTATTTTCTTAATCCCTTCCAGACCTTTTTGATATTTTAACATACTGTAAGGTGATTCAGTTGAACTAGAGAAATAAAGTACAAGGCTAGCTAGTATAAATTAGTTTTATGTTGTTGAAATCATATTTCTGAATGTCGTTGCTCGCAAATCCGGTACCTATGGCGCTAGAGAATAAGAAGCGTTTGAAGCAATAGAAGAGATAATAGCTAAGAAACAAATAAAAGAAAGCTTGTAAGCAGGCTAAAGTTGTGCCTTTTGGTTCTGCTAAAGTTTCGATAGGAACGCCCAAGGGGTCAGCTGAACAGGTTTCTTTAAGCACATATATATATATCGTAGACTACATCCAAAGAGTATAATAACTATCCATGACTGCATCGGCGTTTAGCATCAGGTATTTTTTACGCATTCATCATCATGCTCGGCAGAACTCCCCCATATTACGAACACAGTCATCTAAATGAGTTTGTCACAGTATTTCCTCAGAACGACGTCCTGACGGACAGTTGGATAGCGATTCAAAGAATTTGTCGCCAATACAGCGAGATAACACAATGTTTTTTTTTAAATTTATTTATATGTGTGATAACTTTATTCTTTATATATATATACAGGTGTCCCGTTACTCAACGTCAAGCGGGCACGGGGTGAGAGGGGGTTTCACAGCAGTCCCGGGAAAAATAGAAAAAAAAATCCTTATTTGTTATTTAAATTTTAACTGGCATATTTATAGAAATGAGAAAAATTGACGCCTTAAATCATAACTTTAGGTCCTGTGACCACAAATTTCACAATTTTACGTTGTTTTTATCATTAACGTGGTGCTAAATAAACGTACTAACGATATACAGTCACAAATCAAGCAAAAAAGGTTGATAAAGTTAAAATTATCGTAGACTCTTTGAGTCGATGTTGAAAATATAATATCACCCAACTTTGATTCTACATAAATAAATAAAAACATACTGGACCACCCACGGCAAGTTACGTCAAAGGATGGCCCATTTAGTTAAGATTCTAAAATGGTGCAACAATAACTATTTTCCTACTCATAGAAATTATAAATTTTTGTATTAATACTTGTTTGCGCTCCAATATTCGAAGATATTTACACATAACAATGGACAAACGTGTGGTGAATGTGATAGAGCGAGATAGAAACATTCCTATGCCACATGAGTAAGCGAGACATTTAGTGTAGGCGATACTAGTATAACATTTATTGCAATTTTTCCACAAAACAACTTAATGTAAAAAATGTCAACCCTAAGTGTGTAAGATACTCAAATGAATAAAAACCGGTCAAGTTGAGTTGGACTCTCCCACCGAGGCTTCCGTACCAACGTTGGTTGGTTCCAATTAAGCTAGACCTCTAAATTGTATGAGCGCTCATATAACTCGGAGGCCTATCTTAATTGGCGAAAACGATGAATGTATGGGGACAATTTCAACTTTTTTTATTTTTTGGAATGTTTCCTTTATTTGTGCTGTAAGACCTTGCTTCTTGCCAAATTTCATGATCCTAGGTCAACGGGAAGTACCCTATAGGTTTTTGACCCAAAACCTATAGGGTACTTCCGGTTGTAAATTGTTAAATACAATCCAAAATTTCAGCGTACCGACGGGACTTGAACCCGCAACCTCCGGAATAACATGTTCCGGTGCTTTGCCAATTAAGCCACGATCGGTACGCTGAAATTTTGGATTGTGTTTAACAATTTACAAATATATCAAGTGTGTAAACACTTCAAAGAAACATAATACTTCCGGTTGGCCTAGAATTATTAATTTTGGTTAAAAGCAAGGTCTTACAGCACAAGTAAAGGAAAAAATCCAAAAAATAAAAAAGTTGAAAATTTAGGTAAATTTTGGTACGTAAAAGTTTTCGCGAAAATCTAAATTTGCCCATATCTTTTCATCGTGTTGACTCAGGACCTTGATTTTTATATAATAGGAGTCCCTATTGTATAAAAATCAAGGTTCTAATAGACCTCAATATCTGGTATACATTTCAACCTGCTAGGTCCACCCGTTCCTGAGAAAATCGGTGGTGACACGTGGACAGACAGATAGACAGACAGTTTGACAGACGGACAAGAAAGAGATCTTATAAGGGTTCCTTATTTACCTTTTAAGGTACGGAACCCTAAAAATGAAAGAAAACATTTCTGTCACAATCAAATTTATTACATGTTTGAATTGTTTGCCGCCTACATTCATGTCGCATAGGAATGTGTTGTTTTTTGAGGGCCCGGTGGCGTAATCAGGAGAACGGTTGGCTTTGATGCCAGAGGTACCGAGTTCAAACCGCCGTGCACCAATGGATTTTTCTATCGAAAAATGTATGTGCGCTTTTCACAGTGGCCCTCCGGTCACCGGCCGAAAAACATCGTTAAGAAACCAACAACCCCCGCTTGGTGGTAGGCTATCTAGTGTCCGCCTGGCCAGCTACCACCCTCAGTTAGAAAATCTGTCGCAAAACATCTAATGTGCTCCGGCAGCTATCCTTGAGAGCCAGTTCCCATTCTAAGCCTAGCGTGCTTACCATCTTCGACCGCATCATCACACACTAACACGTGATATAGTGGTCAATCGCAAGACCATAAGATATTTAAAAAAAATCGCTTTAACACATCTTTTTACCAGTGGTTATCTTTTGGAGGCCACCACACGTTTGTCCATTGTTAAATATCTCCGAATATTTGAGTGCAAACAAGTAGGTATTGATGACCTAAGTATTTGATTTTTAATACGATTACGTTTTGATTTAAAAAAAAAAATTGCTATCACTAGGAAAGTAGTTAGTGTTGCACCATTTTAGAATCTTAACTAAATGGGCCATCGTTTGACGTAACTTGCCGTGGGTGGTACAGTATGTTTTTATTTATTTATGTAGAGTTATTTTGGGTGATATTATTTTTTCGACTTCGACTCAAAGAGACTACGTTAATTTAAACTAACTCATAAATCTTTTTGCTTGATTTGTGACTGCCTATCGTTAGTACCTACGTTTATTTAGCACCAAGTTAGTGATAAAAACAACGTAAAATTGTGAAATTTGTGGTCACAGGACCTAAAGTTATGATGTAAATATTCCTCATTTTTATGAATTTGCCAGTTAAAATTTATCTAACAGATAAGGATTATTTTTTCTATTTTTCCCGGGACTGCTGCAACCCCCCCTCTTACCCCGTGCCCGCTTGACGTTGAGTAACGGGACATCCTGTAGGTATATATGTTATTTTTTGTAGGTAAGTATAATTAATGTAAATAGATTTAAAGCAGGTCAATCAAATCTGTCAAGTTATGTTTAAAGTATATAATAGATAAATAATAAAATCATTATTGATTATCGTCTACCTTACTATATTAGTCCACTGCTGGACGTATGCCGCTCCTGAGGAACGCAACTGGGCTCGATGTTCGCCTTTCCTCATTCCTTGCTCCTAGCGTAGGTCCTACCACCTTCCACCTTGCAGGGCGTTATTAGATTAATTCTATTCAAAAGTTTGCCAACACATGCATTCTGCCAGTTTACACAGCCAGGGGTTTTTCCTCACAATACCTATTTTCCTTCACTGGAGGATTTTCAATGTGGTTATGTCCACATTGAAAATCATGTTATAATAGCAAAATCATTGGTGCACTAGAGGTCGGCATCCAAAGAGAATATAAATACTACGTAATCGGCATCCATGGACCTCGGCCGAGAAATATTTTTCGGTTTGAATGGCAAGTGTCAAGTGAAGTTTCATGGCATGAGACTTATCGTCTTTATGTCTCAAGGTAACAGGCGCAGTTAAGTGACGTGCAAAAAATCTGGCCATCTAGAATATGCATGTTTCTTGTTGGAAGTGCGCACTAGCGGCCAGTACCCTTAGTAACGAGTTTTTATCGTAAACGCTTTTGACAGATCTCGCATAGTTTTCGACACTTATTCATGGTCCCTGATTGGTCTAAATTTAGTTAAGTGTAGTAACCACTAGGTTACTAGGCGCTTTACTATTTTTCATTCAAAATTTGCTCGATATACAATATCGAGTTTGGTATGAAAACTCGTACCTACTAAGAGTACAGGTCGCAGCGGCCAGCGAGATACACGCATCTATCTCGCTGGCCCCTGGTGCGCGCACGGTCTTACTGTATCTGTAAAAGTTAGCTCGTTCGTACGACGCAAATCTCCAATACCCGACGACTTTAGTGTCGAGGCGACTACTGCAATACAAATTCAAAGAGATGTGTAGGCATGCACGCGTCGCTTACATTTTGATTTGTATTGTAGAAGTTGTCGCATCGATACTAAAACTGTTCGGTATCGGAGATTTGCGTCGTGTACGAAGGGCCTTAGACGTGGGTCTAAGGCCCTTCGTCGTGGGTCTGTCGTTCATGTCCTATTTCCTTCAAACATAAAAATAAAACTGGCCAAGTGCATGTTGGACTTTTGTCTCGCACACGCAACCGCAATATAATAATATATAAGTATAATATTATATTATACTAGCTGTGCCCCGCGGCTTCGCCCGGATTAAAAAGTATGCTATAGCCTTATCCATAGTACTCGCTATCCCTGTACAAAATTTCAGCTAAATCGGCCCTGCCCTTTGATCGTGAAGAAGCCCCAAATAAAGAAACTGACTTTCGCATTTATAGTATTGGTGTTGTCAGTCTAGACACTCTAGGCAGTCATGTAACTCAATAAATTAGCGAAACAAAATAACAAGTGAGCACTATGCCACCTGTTGGTAAGTGATAACTGTTCGAAGACGCTAGGTGGCACGCTAGGACTATAATGGGAACTTCCCTCAAGCTCTCGAAACACACAGATTTTCTAACTTGAGAGTGGTAGCTAGCAAGCCGGAAACCTATCACACCAGATTTATGTATAAACTAGAAGTGTCCCGCGGCTTCGCCCGCGTTAAAACCTTCTTTTATTTACTTAAAACTTTTCTTTTTAACCGACATCAAAAAAAGGAGGAGGTTTCTCAATTCGACCGTATATATATGTTTTTTTTTTTTTAATGTTTGTTCGCGCATAACTTCGTCGTTTATGAACCGATTTCGATTATTCTTTTTTTGTTCGAAAGGAGATATTCCAAGTGTGGTACCGTGGTAATTTTATCGAGGTATGATAAGTATCTCCAGAGATATTGAGATAAACATCTCAAAATTGGTACTGAAAATGAATAGCGTGGCATTGAAGTCGGTTGTTTTTTAGTTTTTAAACGATATTATGTAAAAACGATTCTGTCATTAAACACATCAAATAAGAATTAGCCAAATAGGTTCTACCGTTTTCATGTTATCGCGTGACTAAGGCAATTCGGGATTCATATTTATAAAACCCTAAAAACCTAAATTTACAGACTTTGTTACCTACCCCCATTTCGAAAAATCCTACAACACGTACTTTATCCCATCTTGTTTCGCCATACAAACTTTGAATCCCCGTTCCGTATCCGGGAGGAATTTTCAAAAAATGATTTCTGAGCGGATACCTACGTCATAATAACTATCTGCATTCTGAATTTCAGCGCAATCCGAAACAATATTGATTTTTAGACTTTGTTACCCCAGTTTATCCTATTAGGGTGGCATTTTGAAAAAGTTTGAAACTCGTATTTACTTATTTATTTACAGAAGTACATGTGTGAAATGTCGAATAAAACGACTATCCAAACTTTGAACTCCCGCTTCATCCCCTTCAGGGTGAATTTTGGAAAATCCTTTCTCAGAAGAAAGTAAAGTCGTAATAACTATCTGCATGCCAAATTTCAGCGCAATCCGAAACAATATTGGTTTCATACTTTGTTACCCCACTTCACCCTTTTAGGGGTGGAATTTCAAAAAACATGAAACACGTATTTACTTATTTTTTTACTGGAGCACTTGTATGAAGTTTCGAATATAAAATACTATCTAATATTGTTTTTCCATACAAACTTTGAACCCCCGTTTCATCCCCTTCAGGGGTGAATTTTGGAAAATCCTTTCTCAGAGGGAACTAACGTCGTAATAACTATCTGCATGCCAAATTTCAGCGCAATCCGAAACAATATTCATTTTCACACTTTGTTACCCCATTTCACCCTCTTAGGGGTGAATTACCAAAAAAACCAGAAACACGTATTTATTTATTTTGTTACTGAAGCACTTGTGTGAAGTTTTGGAAAGAAAAGACTATCTAATCTTGTTTCTCCATACAAACTTTGAACCTACATTTCATCCCCTTAAGGGGTGAATTTTGGAAAATCCTTTCTTAGTACACCCCTACGTACTAAGACAAATATACCCTCCAGATTTCAAGTCTCTACGACTAGCGGTTTAGGCTGTGCGTTGTCTGTCAGTCAGTCAGTCAGTCAGTCAGTATGTCAGGACAAAGATTCTTATAGTATTAGATTACCGTGTCAATACTAAACATGCTTATTAACTACAACGCCATCTTATGAATATCTAACAAACTTCTAACACCAACTAATTGAACGTTAACACAAAGGTGTTAGTGTAGGTAATTAATATTATTAATAAGGTAAACAATCGTGGCGCTTTAGTAAAAAACACGTTTTTTACCCCCTTTAATTTTTAACTTTGTTCTGTTTTTAGTATTTGTGGTTATAGCGGCAACAGAAATACATCATCTGTAAAAATTTTAACCGACTAACTAACACGGTTTATGAAATACAGCCTAGAGACAGACGGACAGATAGACAGATATACAGACAGACGGACAGCGGAGTCTCAGTAATAGGGTTCCGATGGGACCCTTTGGGTTCGGAACCCTAAAAAGGAATAATTAAAAGGTTATATGTTTCATCACGTAGGTACCTTTACACACTTACATCTACTAATTTTGAAGATTTTTGGTACACACATACTCGTATAAGTATAGGTACCCACTTATACCTACTAAGGGTAGTTTATCTGATGAAAAGTGTAGGTAGGTAGTGTCTATACTTTTCATACAGTGAGTAGATAGGTACCTATATCTATCCAAGATTGCAACAGATAAAGGTCACAGCTAGTAGGTAAGTACCTAGGTATACCTATTAAACAATTGTTAATCTAGCACGTCTTGATGAAAGACGTCACGTCACACACCTGACTAGTCCGCAAATTACTAGCGAGCGAGGTGTGACCACAAACCGCGAGACGCAAGTTCCCCTTGTGCCACTTTCGTAGGCTCACCATACATTCATGGATTATATCATATTGCACTAAGACTTACAGCCTTACAGCACATGAGTTCCTTTTCTTTACTCATATGCTTACAGCGTTTGTCCACAGACGACGGCACCGGGACGTCAATAAGAACGAGATATTATCGGGCCGATTTAAAATTACGTGCCGGCGATCGTTTGTCCACCGCCACGATCAGGCAGATGCGTTTCCAGAAATAAAACAAACAACCTCAGACTACTCAAAAAAAGGCAGACAGACCGAAAGACAATCCTGAAAGACGCAATACGGCACAATAACTACGAAAACAACGCTGTGAAGTAATACTACGGAACCGTCCGATTACACTGCACGATTATTTTTACGAACCGTGTTGTATTACACTACAATAATATAGGCAGACCGGGTCCTCTCTTGCTCCTTAATTAGGGACCTTTACTGCCTTACACTTAGGTATAACACTTGCCTGATTAAGGAGTTAGGGACCGTGATTCAGTGTGGTGGTTTCCCTTATACTCGAGCATTTAATATTACTGAACTTGCTGGCACTCGTGTGTTTGAGTCCACTCCCTCTGCCTTTTTACAGTAGTCTGAGTAAAAAAACAATAACCGATCGAACGACGCCGTGCCCCGGTAGTATGTGGACAAAATCAAACGTGTTTTGTATTGCCAGCCAATGCCGGCACATCCCCCCAATCTACTTGAAATATCGGCGGCCGGGATGACGGCGCCCGGTGACGGTCATGCTGTGGACAAGTTGCCATACTATATATATACATCATGTACCGCTACTTCGGTGCCGTCCTCTCGTTCTCGTTGACGTCCCGGGTGCCGTCGTCTGTGGGCAAACGCTCTTATTTGAAAACGGTTTATGTTGAAAAACCCTTTCCATAGGTTCCTTTTTGTCTAAGTGTGGTGCCTACCTATTGATCGACACTCGCCTTTTTTATTTGTTAGATAATACAGTACAATACCTACAAAAGTTCATTTCAAATCATAAAAACTTCTATCTTAATCATTCATCACATAATCATCAGGGTTCATAGCTGGATATAGGCCTATCCAATTTCATGCCACTTTGCACGATCTTCGGTCACTCTCATCCACCTCTTGGCTGTCAAGCAGTCAGTTAAAGACCGTAAGGTTACTGCAGCAGATTTTCTTCTTGATTCTTGAACAACTTTTTGGTAGCGAATCAGGCGGAACATCAGTATTATATATGCTTCTACCACCTGTAGATCGATATGATATGGCCGGCTCTATGCCACTTCAGTTTCCTAATCCAGTAAGCTATGTTGATGACTTTGGTTCTCTGCTGGATCATCTTGATCCAAATTTGGTCATTGAGAGAGAATTGGCAAAGCACTGGAACATGTCATTCCGGAGGTTGCGGGTTCAAGTCCCGTCGGTACGATGAAATTTTGGATTGTGTTTAACAATTTACATAAATATAAAGTGTGAAACACTTCAAAGAAACATAATATTTGTACGCAGTGCAACATCTCTCGTCGGATTAGAAAACTGTAATGATTTCTTCCGAATGATTAACTTACGTAATAAGTAGTCATAGATGGCGCCACCAATGCATAATTGGGTTAACAAAATGCAATCCAATTAGGTACTAGTTTAGTAGAATTCTACTCCTACGCTCTACGTTCCAAGAATGTCATAAAGCATGGTGGCTCTACACTCCACTGTTATTATGCACAATTAGGACTTAACCGAGGCATGCACTAATCTTGTGCCAACTTGAAACTTTCACAAGGTATTTAGGTAGGTATCTATAGGTAAAATAGTTTGGTCTTGTAATTGCTCCTCGGTTTTAGGGAACCATAGGGGAGCCTGTACTATTCAATTAATGTTAAATGTAAGTACATACCTTATTAATGTAGGTACCAAGGTAGTTAAAACGTAAATATTTTCTAAGAAAGGCTTTGCACCTTATTAATTTGATCTCATGGCATTAGTTGTCGCTTGCTTGTATAATAATCACCTTTCACATACAAAAAGAAAAAATAACTAGACAAGTACTTAATCACAGTTTTACAAGCATAAGCTGTGACTTAATAATGCTCGTATCATGGTAAGCAAAGCAATAACGTCTGCACTGGGGCACGCAAAACGCCAGATTTCCGGTATATGCGCTTCATTGCACTGCGCCTGCTAGGTATCCTAAGCATGCCCTGCAATTTCACTGGACCGAATTTCACCGCTTTCTATTTCTATTTCACGGTTGAATACGTGAACCTACCAAAGTAGTATCGTTACAGGTAGACGATGATGGCCAAGTAGTGTCGTGGGAGAATGGTCGGCTTTAACGACAGTGGTACCGAGTTCAATCCCCGCTGTTCACCAATGGATTTTTCAATCGAAAAAATGTATGTGTGCTTTTCACAGTAGCCTTCCGGTGAAGGAAAGACATCGTTAAGTTACCGCGATCCCCGCATGGTGGTAGGACACTATCTAGTGACCGCCTGGCCAGCTACCACTCTCAAGTTAGAAAATCTGTCGCCAAACATCTAATGTGTTCCGGCAGCTATCCTAGAGAGACAATTCCCATTCTAGGCCTAGCGCGTTACCATCTACGACCGCATCATCACTTACCAACAGGTGAGATATTGGTTAAACGCTATGTAATATAAAAATAAACAAGTAATATTTTAAAATACCTTTTTAAACACAAACTTTAACATTAACTAGGACCAGAGTAAGTCAAGACAAATCCAACGAGCCCAAACACGACAGATATAACATGTGTAGTTTGGGAGTTCCTTTGGCCACCTTCCAGCTCCATCATCAGATCAGCACCATATCATCATAATATTGCATTGTCACGCGATTTACACATGTATTCAAATTTCAGCTCAATCGAACCCCTGGAAGTCGCTCTAAAATCAATCGCAAGATTTGTGTGACAAATCGCCGTGAAGTAGAGATAAAGCTTGTAATAATAAAAAATGATCAGAATTTCTGCCACTAGAACCAGTGTTGGTGGCAAAGCTTACTATAGAAGCTATTTACTAAGAATCGGTGTCCTGTGTACGAAATCAAAACTTTAAGATTGGGCCTTACTGAACTTATAGCTGTCAGTGTGACGTAAACCCGCACTTTACGCTTGCTACGCTAAACTACGCTTTCCGTCAAAGAAGTAGAAGTAGAAGATTACCTATTGCACGGCATGAAGTTGGCACCCGAGCGCAGCGAGGGTTCTAAACGTCGTGCAATAATCGACTATTTATGTCACGGAAAAGCGTGCGTAAAGTGCGGGTTTAGGTCACACTGGTGGGTACCCATTTCTTCTGTCATTTAAATCAAATGAATTATTGTCGATCAAGCAGATAATATAGGTCCCTAATTTCACATGAGTAGATATACCATCCGTATAATTACTAAACATAATTGCAGTTCGAGTCGTACCCCGCCCATCAAACATCGAAATCAAAACTTGCAGGTCAAAGGTACTGTATTATTCACTCGGGGTTTCCAAATCAGTGGAACCCTTCAATCATCGACAGTCGTGGAAGTTTAATGCCGAGTAAACGGTTTTTGGCCTTTTCCCACAGGACTATATTGCTGTAATTAGTGTTATAGTTTGAGAGCTGGGGCCTTATTCAGTATGACCAATGAGATAACGCGTTCCTTAACGCGCCACGTCACGTTATTGAAAAATTGAATTCTGTATGCCACACGATAGGTAAATTATACAAACCGCGCGCGTTACACGTCCTCATATGTCACGATATTTTGACAGCCCAAAACGCGCTCATAACCTTACCCTACCGCGTTTTAATTGGCATAGAGAATACCATAACGCGGAGATAACGTAACACGGCACGGTAAGACTTTAAAATGGTCATACTGAATAAGGCCCCTGGTAGTTTTGAGCCGTGATATTTTTTAGTGATTGAGTGCGAGAACTAGAAGGGTTGAACACTCTACGAAATAGATAGGAAAACCTAAGAATAACCTATGAAACAGGCAAATTGATCTGATAAGAACGAAATAGACGGTTGACATTTTCACAGATGATGTATTTCTGTTGCCGCTATAACAATAAATACTAAAAACAGAATAAAGTTATTATTTTATTGTTATTAAATTATAGAGGGCCCCATACAAGAAACGTGTTTTTTTTGCCATTTTAATATAACGCCATCTATGTACGCTTAGGTAAAGGTCCATAGATGGCGTTATATTGAAATGCCGATCCTTAACACCTTTGTGTTAACTTTCACTTAGATAGCGTTAGACGTTAGATGGCGTTATAAGAAATAAGCACGCGGCTCACAATTCTGTATTGATAAATTTTTATTAATTATTATTTTTTGCTGGCGATAAATGATAGGGACATTTTTTTCTCGATCTTATAAGATACTGTAGTGTGGTACGGAAACCTACGAGTGCGACTTGCACTCGGCCAGTTTATTTTATATCTTATAGGCTAGCGTTTGACCACTATCTCACTTATTGGTAAGTGATGATGCGGTCAAAGATGGTAAGCACGCTAGGCCTAGAATGGGAACTGGCTCTCAAGGATAGCTGCTGGAACACATTACATGTTTTACGACAGATTTTCTAACTAGAGGGTTTAACGTTATAAAGCCAAATAAATATTTGATGGCGCTCTAGCTTTAATTCTATCATTAATAACAAAAAAATTCTTCGATCTCCGACTCTCCAACTACATTATCGCTATCCACTCATATTGAGTACGTAGTAGCTATAACTGGAATTGTATATACCAAGTAGTAATTATTGAGGAGTGAAATGTTGTCTGAGTAGGTAATTATTTCATGTTTGCTTAATGAACAGTGAAATAAATTCAATAGCTAATCGAAAAATTAATCATAAAGTTTTGCATTAGCTACTGTTTTATTTATAACCCCCGACACAAATAGAGAGTTGTTATTTGTAAGTCCGACGTGTTCATCTGTGTGTTGTGTATTTGTGTGTGTCTGTCTGTGGCATAGTAGCTCCTCAACGGACACCGATTTGATTTAGTTTTTTTATATATTTTTTTAGTTCTTTCAGCCGTTTGAGGACTATGAGCATTTTTCTAGATGACGATGGTATAAAATTAACTTTTGTCAATTAGAAATTCGGTATACTCTTACTTCACCGATATTGTAAGTGTAACTTGTTAGCTTCACCTGATGCTGGGACATCTCCTGAAATCTGCAGAAAACATAACTCCTCACCAACTTCCAGCAGAGATGTCAACTTTGGGCCTATCGGTATGGTCTCAATTCAATGAACAGAATATGAATAGATCGGTCGGGGCTGGTTGTTAATCGACTTAACAAAAAAGGAGGAGGTTCTCAATTCGACTGTATTTTTTTTCCTTTTTAGGGTTCCGTACCCAAAGGGTAAAACGGGACCCTATTACTAAGACTCCGGTGTCCGTCTGTCTGTCTGTCTGAACGTCTGTCTCCAGGCTATATCTCATTAACTGCGATAGTAAGACAGTTAAAATTTTTACAGATAGTGTATTTCTGTTGCCGCTAGAACAACAAATACTAAAAATAAAATAATGTAAAAAATTAAAGGAGGTCTCCATACAAAAAAAACGTGTTTTTTAGTATAATGCCATCTATCTATGTATCTAGGAGTCATCTGGGTTTTAACAACTGCTTCGTGTTTGTTAAGCTAACAACCTTTCTAATTAGTTTCGGCAAAATGACTTAGATGGCGCTGGTAACCGACCCCATCTTTCTACATCGCGGTGTCGAGATTCTCCGTGAACTCGTATACCAAACAAAATGTTCATGGTAATCAATTAATCAAATACAAGGTTGAAACACTGTCATTCTGGCATATTACGGAACCCTCTCTAAGTGTGCGATGCGAGACGCGACTCTGACTCGCACTGGGCCAGTTTTGTTTTTATGTTTGTTACCTCAGAACTCCGTCATATCTTAACCGATTTGAAAAAAACTTTTTTTTATTTGAATTATTATGCCTCCCCTTTGGTCCCATTCAAATGTAATCGAGATCTGACAATTATCTCCGTAGATATGGAGATAAACAATATAAGCAAATTTGTATACCTTGATGACATGATTATAACTAGTCAGTACTTTGACTATCGCGGCATGTGAAGTCGGTTTTTTCGTTTTGTACGATCATACATTATACATGTTGATATTAAGTAGGCCTATTATTTCTTTTTTCATAGGTGACTTATCGAGAGTGATAATCTTAACTTCGTTTCAAGAAAGTCCGTTTAGCTTTTTGAAGATATTTTCTTTTATAGTTGATGAAGCAGGTCTGATCAATTCAAAATTTGGTATCCTGTTACTTCAATCTAGAAGATAGAAAAAGTCCAGTAGATAAAATCAAGCAATTTAGAGTTACTTTTTTAGTTTATTTATGGCTCCACACGTAGTGTATTTAGTCAGTGTCAAAGTATTATACTTACTTAAGTTTTAGTAGGTAGTCGTAAAGTCAAGGCCAAGTCACATTTCAAGTCATGTTAAAGTTATAGTTCAATCCAAGTTACACCCTCAGTAAAGATGTGAACTTTAGGTAGGAACTGAAGGCTTACAGTAGGATTATCATTTTGGTGAGAACGCAAAATGGCACGTGTTTAAACATTGAGCTGTTTCCATTATCCCTCGTTATACATTCATTGGCACTTAATGGTAATAATCTACATTGTAACACACTTTGCCCACGTCACGTCATCACGTGCCCGCCAAAACTTACAGTCTAGAGTTATGTACCTACTAGTATTTTTCATAGTAAGTAATTTCTCATTATATCAATTATCTTTATCAATACTAACATTATAAAGAGAGAACATTTGTATATTTGTATCTTTGGATTTTTGTATTTTTGTATGGATGTTTGTATTGATTTGGCTCAAAAACTACCGGACCGATTTTAAAAATTATTTCACTAATATATAGAATGGACTTTCAGAGTAGTCCTAGAGTCCTAAGTCGACAATAAGTCGGTCGAGAAAACACGTTTTTACGCGATGCTGCCTAAACGGAAATAGATATAAGAAATGTGTCTATGTAATATTTATAGAATTTAATAAGACATATGAAAAGTCTGCGATAGCGTAGGTCTATCTCTTAAGGTTGACTCACAGTAACCATTTTAATCTTTAATGTTTAAATCAAAAACATTATATAATTTCCAAGGCTATTTTCTACAATACTGTATTAATCCTTATCACATAATTACGTTAATTACTTATGTGACCAACACATATTATAAATTAAAAATGTCCTTTACAGTATATAATTTATATGAAAACTTAAGAAGATATCACAGATTGAAAATTATGCGTCTTGAAAAATAATAAAATATTTCCAATGAAACCATACATTATTAGCTTAGCTATTTCTATAGATCCCAACCTATATAAATCAATTTAATATCAATATAGTTTGATCTATCGTATAAAACTAGATGAGTCCCGCGGCTTCGCCTTCGTTTAAAAGTATCATATGGTATTAATCCTTAATAAGTACTGCCTATCCCTGTCCAAAATTTCTGCTAAATCCAGCCTCTGTCCAGCCGTTTGACCGTGAAGAAGTTCCAAACAACAAATATACAAACTGACTTTCGCATTTATATGACTTTTGGTATTGATAATGATGGTCAAGGCTGGCAAACACGCTAGGCCTAATGGAATGACTCCCGAGCGCTGTGCTGCCGGAACACCGTAAGGTTATGGCGGCAGATTTTTTTACTGATGGTGGTAAGCTACTTTTTGGTAGCAAGTGAGGCCGAACATAGATTTAATGATCCCACTACTTGTGTTCGAACACCCATGACTCATGAATGCACATAGGAACTATAGAAAATCAATTGATATATAGCTAGAATAATAACCGGTGACCGTCGGGTTAGAAGGCAAGGTAAGTAACTACCCTTTACGCCTACGGGCCGTCCAATATTATGTATCAATTTCACCCGTGCGAAGCCGGGGCGGGATGCTAGTCTTATATAAAGAAGTACCTACTTATAGAATGACTACTGAAACAATTTCTGCCAAGAAACATAAATCAGTAGGTATATTTATTTACTTAGATATATCTCTACAAAAAAAGTTTTGTTTTGAAATAGAGCAAAAACAAAGTGAAATAAAAATACTTAGATACCCAACATACAATTTTATACGACTTCTTATACCTCCGATGTCTGAAGTACCTACGGCGTTGAATTCAATCTGGTTAGCACTCACAATGTAAAATCATTTCGCTCTTGGCGTCCGATAATGAAAAAAGTTTGGTGACAGAATTAACCACGCGACGAATGCACGATCTTGCTTCCTGCTGTAGACAGGCTAATATACTGAATTGAATACCTTAGAACTTTTATATTGTAATGCTACTTCCAGAATTATTCAAATTTTTCTAGTAACATCACTCGATCGCCTGTCAAGACATTCGCATGATCTTTTATACTGCAAAGCACAAAAAAAATGTACTTAGTATGGAACAGACAACAGCAGAATGTCGTGTTTAGGATAATGGGTGCTGAATGGGTGACCACTGGTGGGTAGGCTTTGACTGGGGCTCGAATAACCACCAAATAAAGACATGTCACCAATCGGTTACCCTAGTTCCTGCATAGTGTTCGGTGTCCGACGTAGAAGATGGGTTCTAATAATTGCGCTCTGTTGATTGTCTCCTGCGGCTCGTCTCGGTACCTACCGGCTTTCGATTCCAGAAAAATACTATTCCATCTTTTACGGAATCAGGAGATATAGCGGTCAAGTGCTTATCTGTCTTAAATAAAAAGTGAGGTTTTATCGCATGTAGCGAATTCTTCCAGATATCCTTTTAAGGATAGAACACGGTTATATTACTAGCATATTATAATTATATACTAGCAACCCGTCCCGGCTTTACACGGGTAGAATATAATATATTATGCCTAAGTACATTTTTGCATCAGCTTGTTGCGTCGAATGTGAATTGACATCTTCAACGATCATCGTCAAATTTCAACTTATTCACACAAAACCTTAACACACTATGCACTTTTGTCTATTGGTGAAAACCGCATGAAAATTCGTTTAGTAGTTTTTGAGTTCATCGCAAACAGACAGAAAGACAGAAAAGCGCGGCGGGGAACTTTGTTTTGTAATAGTTATGTAGTGATAATTATATTACTAGCATGTCTGCATGGCGATGAGTGGTTATAACAGAATCAGACGTTTCTTAGCGCATACATACATAAGTAGATAATACTAATTTAATAGAGTTTTGGAATACCCACCTCCAGCTAATTTCTTTTACGAGAGTAATTATTAGTTGCATCTCCCCTGCAACGTCGGTTTACGATTGTTTAATAAACCTCCGTTTTTGCGAGTTGAGGGTAGATAATAAGGTTTTTATGGTCAGTGTAAACCACATCTGCCGGTTTAGGGGGCACGGTGATTATGCGGAGCGATAAGCTAGACATGTAGACATGGAATAAAATGGTATACGGGTGATTCTTCAGAAACAAAATTTTCGATGTCCGAGGGTATATCTCTGAAACCAACTAACAAAAAGGTGTGTAATTTTTTTTTTAAACTGTTTGGCTTTATCCTTAACTAGGGCAAATTATATTTTTGAAATATTTGCTGTTTTGGTACGAAATAAAAATATTTAAAGTTCGTTCTTCTGATTCATATATCGCGTCCGTTTGCCATTTTCCGGAACAAAATGGTCGATGTTGCATTGAGCCTTTGATACTTCAATATTAATTAAAATTTAATCGATAGGTAATGAATTGTTCTCTTAGAAAAAAAATGTGTTTTAGTTATAACTACGTTAGTGTGTTTAAAAATAAATAAATAAGAAGTGTCCGCCGTATGATACTGATTAATGTGGCGTAAGCTGCGCTTGACCATACTTGGTCAAGCGCAGTCAGGTTGGAAGCCAGTCATGCAATGAACGAGCTATTTAAACATACTGATGACATACTGATTACAATGCCTACTTTATAAAATTATTTTTATTGTTATTATTGTTTTAGGACTTTAATTTAAGTTTCGTATGATGCTTTTGGTGTATAGATTCGTGTAGAAAAATGTAATCACTGAAGTCTGTATGTATTATGAGTTATGCATGATTGTTAGCTAAATCCTGATTCATCTGTACCTGATTCATATTGTCCAAACCCTATATGAATCATGGGATGGGATCATCATTGGGATGTAAGGGAGCACACATACCATCTAAGTGCTCCCAGCCAACCTCACCTGCCCGTGGTGCGTCCTGCTGACCAAAGAACGAGGCTCTGGCGACCGACAAAAGGCGGTATGACCATGTCATATAAAGGCGTAGCTAAATACCACATGCCAGTGACAGGCAGCAGCGTCACCGTTGCGAGAAGCTACGTCCTGTGGTCACCCAACCCGCCTGCCCAGCGCGTGGTGATTATTTGGGCAAAACCTACATGACACGCTCAACGGCCCCCAGTCCCCAGTCGCCACGCTCTTCCTAACTAAGGCGGCGGTTACGGTAACGGTGGGGAAGCTAAAAACCTCCAAGCTACGGTTCCCCGCCAATAGTTACCGACTGAACTGACTGAAATTAGTTACTGAAAGCGACTATTTAATTTTATGTGTCGGCGAAAACGATAGGAACCCAAGCAAATTACTTTATGAGCTATCAGGTGCATTTAAACGATTGGAAGGATGTAACATTATTCTTTTAAATGTAAATATCAATAAATATTTAAATACAAAAACACTGAATAATATGACTGCAACTCTATGTAAATATGTGTCTAAATGTGAGTACATAACAAATGAAAAAAGACGCAATATGTCAAAATACTTTGACCAATTAGAAATATGTAGGAAAATAAGTTTAATTCTTGATTACAATTACTACAAACTCAACTATCTGAATGCAGAAAAGATTAGACACAGACTTCAGTCTGCGAAACTCTGTACAACAAAACATGACCAACCGTCAAAGTCAAAAACCTTTGTACAAACTACTCTGCACCGTTATTTAAAATCTTCTGTAGTAAACAATGATGATTATGCCCAGATTAGAGTCCAGCCAAAACAGCGCACTCTACTAGACTACTTTAGCGTAATTCCACGATCACAATCAGACAACAAACCGTCAATAACCACATCTAAAAACGATGAATGTGAATTTTTTCGTCCCTCACAATAAACATGTATTTTTCACTATCTTTCACCAAAACATAGCAGGGTTATTAAATAAACTGGATAATTTAGAACTCTGTATAGATAGTCTTCTACATCAAAACATATATCTTGATGTTATATGTCTTTCGGAAACTTTGTGAAACATGGCAACGGATGCAATATATTATTAAAAGGTTTTAGATTGGCGTCAATATTTTCAAGAAAAAACGAAAAACGTGGAGGTGTATGCATTCTTGTACGGAATAATTATGAATTTTTAAAGTTAAATATTTGTGAAGAGTTGTCAGTGGAAAAACACTTCGAATGTACCGGAATCACTATCCCATCGCTAAATCTAATAATAATCTGTGTTTATCGCACTCCGTCTAGCAATTTAAATGTGTTTTTTGATAATTTAGAGACTTTACTACATACAACTATAAATAAACGTAATAAAAAAATTATAATTACTGGTGACATTAACATAGATACGCTTAAAATTAATAATATTTCCTCTCGGCTTCGTGACATGATTTTAAATTATAATCTTGTTTTTCACATAAATGTGCTTCACGAAGCTAAAGGAGAAACCCACGAACTGTTTCTCTCTGACCACAATACTTGCCAAACCTTATCGATCCCGATACAAAAAAATCCTATCGTATTTAAGTCCTGGTTTATTGACACTAAAGACTATTGTAGGGATAATATAATAAAGTTTAAAGCATGTCTGGCTGCTTTAAAATGGTCAGATGTTTTGGATAATGAAGACTTAAATGAAGCTTTTAACAATTTTTATGACACTTTCTGCCTCTTTTATCATCTTTGTTTCCCGACTGTTCGGCGAAAAATCCAAAACGGTAGAGTCACACTAACATGGATAACTAAAGGTATACGTAGATCTTGTAATTACAAACGCAGACTAAGACAACTATATTATAAAAATAAAACAATCACAAAAAAAATTGCTTTACAAAAATATACTTCTATCCTAAAACGCTGTGTAAACAAATCTCACCAAAAAGTAAATTTGAACATCCTAAAAAACTCAAAAAATAAGTGTAGAGCCACTTGGCAAATCATAAAAGATAAGACTGAAACCATTAAGCAGTAGGCAGGATTTGACTCTTTATGTATAGAAGATATTGTTATAAGTGATCCAACAAAAATTGCTGAACAATTCAACAATTATTACATGAACATTACGAAAACTGTAAATGATAAAAATGAAAATAAAATAATTAGGAATAAATATAAACTGAATACTCAAAATTGCAGTATGTTTCTTAAGCCAAGTAGTATTGATGAAATAGAAAAAATAATAATGACTCTTAATAACACGAGGGCGGTCGGCTTTGACGGCATACGTACGAGGATCATTAAAGAATGTGTCTGGTTACTCTCCCCCATTCTTCAGTACCTCATAAATCTCTCCTTCTCAAAGGGTTTATTCCCAGAGAGACTCAAACGGTCCATCGTTAAACCTCTTCACAAAAAGGGAAGCAAGCTCGACGTCAATAACTATAGACCGATAACGTTGATCCCAACTATATCAAAGATATTTGAAAGAGCTATGCATCGACGACTTTATGACTACTTGGAAAAATTTAATTTAATCAAAGCAGAACAAAATGGCTTCCAAAAAGGAAAATCAACTGCACTCGCGGCGTTTCATCTTATTAGTGAGGTTGTTTATCAAATGGATAAACGTAAGCCTGTCTCAGTGCTCTTCTTTGATATGAGCAAGGCCTTTGATTTTGTCAATCACGAGATGCTCTTAAATAAATGCGACAACTACGGAATAAGAGGACCAGCACTAAGTTGGCTTTCAAGCTATCTTGTGAACCGTATCCAATGCGTTGAAATATCCTCTTTGGGCGAAAAAAATGTTTCTAGTTTTCATAGATCTCCCTATCAAATTAATGACAGCGGAGTACCACAAGGAAGCATCTTAGGTCCGCTCTTGTTCCTGGTTTTTATAAATGATTTGCCTGCAGCCACGGAACATAAATGTGTTCTCTTCGCAGATGACGTGTCGGTCATTGTGACCGAGAAACATAATTTGACATTAGATAATCATGGACATTAAATAAATCGCGCAGCTGAATCAATTGTGGACTGGTTAGATTATAATAAATTAATAGCAAATATAACTAAAACAAAATTCATCAATTTTCGAACTTATAAATCGTCTAAACATGATCCTCTTGTAACTTGTAGAGGACAAGCAATAGATGCCACTGACGATTATAAATTTTTAGGCATTTATGTGGACCAATTCTGCAATTGGAAGAGTCACATAAAATACGTCTGCGCTAAATTGAATCGCTTTGTGTTTGCATTGAAACGGCTTCGGTGCACTGTTAACGAAAAAGCTGTAATTACAGCTTATCATGGCTATGTGGGGTCTGTTCTCCGGTACGGACTACTAATCTGGGGCAACTCTACTGATGTAAATAAAGTATTTATTGTGCAAAAAAAATGTATTAGAGCAATATGCGGTGTAGGCCCACTAGAGTCATGTCGGCCATTGTTTAAAAAATTGCATATTTTGACGTTGACTGGTTTATATACACACATCAACACTGTCTAGGGATATTCTGATTTTCTCAATTTATTCCAAATGTTTTACAACAAACATACAACATGTATATATTTTTAAAGAGCCCATTTATCAGACTATGCTTTAGAATAAAACAAAGTTATTTAATTTGCCTAAATATATTTTTATTGAAATAAAGACAAAATGTGAAATAATGGTAAACCTAAACATGAATGTCTTTTTAAGAAAAAAAGTAAAAGTAAAGCGAAATTATCAGGTTTTTTGCAGTAGCCCGAAAAATTAGTAGTCACTAAAACCACCCATGACGTTAACCACGGTCCTGCAACGGTTTTTCATGCTTCGAATCAAGTTATCAAAGTCTTGCTGCGGGATATTGTCCCAAGTCATGCTAAGATGCAAAAAAGTTGCTCTTCAGTCGCAACGTTGGGAGGAAAATTCCTCAAAGCCCTTCTTTGGAGCATGTCCCACGCGTGCTCTATGGGGTTTAGGTCTGGTAATTGCGCGGGCCGGTCTAAGACCGACACATTGTGCTCCTGAAGCCAGCTGGTGACCACTCGAGCAGTGTGCGGACGGGCGTTGTCGTGCATGAGCGTGAAAGCTTGGCCCATGTGCATTCGACGGGGATAGATTATTGGTGCTAGCACCTAATTTCGGTATTTTTCTGCAGTCATGGTGTTTCTGATCCAAACGAGGTCTGTTCTTCCACCAACACGAATACCCGCCCAAACCATAATTGTTCCGCCGTGGTATGGGTGGACTTCCTGAGGGTGTTGCAGACGCTTCTTACGTCCAGGAGCTCCCCATACACGTACTCTTCGTGAATCAGGATAAAAACCGAATCGGGACTCATCGGTAAACAGCACTACAGACCATTGGTTATCTTCCCAGAGCAAATGTTCTCGGGCCCACGCTAATCTTCGTTCGCGATATCCTCTGCGTAGTGCTAGAGTAGGAAGCGGCCTGCGAGCATGAAGGTTAGCCTCATGCAGTCTTCTCCTCACAGTTTAGTCACTGACAAGCAACTGGTGTTCTGACTGGATCCTTTGAACCAACTGTATAGCCGTAACGTCAGGTCGTCTCATCGCGGCCACTTGCAAAAACCGGTCCTGTCTTAGTGTGGTTATGCGCTTCCCGCCTGGGTGCCTTTCAGCCACTTCACCAGTGGCACGATAACGTCACCACAACCTTGATATCACGTTTTGTCATGTTCCAATCTCCTCGGCTATACTCCGTTGAGTAGCCCCAACTTGAAGCATGGCTACTGCCCTTAACATCTCGTCTCTCGTTAAATGGCGCCGCTGCATGATGCATACAGTTAAGTAAATTCGAAATTAACCGATAATTTTTAATAAAACTTTAATTTGAATCAAAAAAATACCAAAAACTAGGTTAGGTAAATAAAAACATTCGAACTTCGCTTCAATTATGCCGCGCAAATCTTTTGTTTTTAATTTATTTTTTCAAATTCAAATTTGGAATCAATCATTAAGACCCACAAAATAAGCTATAATTAAAATATTTTTAAACTGGCCAGTATTTTATGAGTTAAAGTTTTTTTTACAAAATATCCCTAGACAGTGTTGATGTGTGTATAATGAAAGTGGGCATATTTGTCAAAGAGCACCCTGATGAGTTCGAAAAAGTAGTTATCAAAGAATTTGCTCGTTCTACGAGAGTTGATCCAACTAAATTACAACATATAAAGACTACAACAGCTTTATGTCAGAAAAATTGCAAATGCATGCCTATAAAAGTGTTTAACAAAATATCGAAACACATCAGGGAGCTACCTCTAAGATTATTTAAAAACAGACTGCACTGCTGGTTAGTCGAAAATTGTTTTTATAATCTTAACGAATATTGGATTATTAAATAAATAAATAAGTATTGTTATGACGTAATATATATATTGACATGCAAATTAAGATTGGTCATCCAATAGTGTATTATGTAATTTGACTTAATTTTCTAGTTTGACATTTGATTTGATTAATTATTATTTTATTTTGGCACCCAGAGCCTTGACATCATTTATTTGAGTATAACTTGAATGTAAAAATAATCAAAATAATTTTAAATTAATATAAATCATTTAAATTTTCAATTGCCCTAAGAATTACTTATAATGAACAATTAATTGATACCACTGTACAATTTTGCATGCCATATTTTGGCGAAATGTGTCGAACATATTTTTAAAATTTGTTAACAACTGTTACCTACCATATTTATACTATTTCATTTCGTTTCGTTTCGTTTCGTTTCATTTCGTTTCGTTTCGTTTCGTTTCGTTTCGTTTCGTTTCGTTTCGTTTCGTTTCGTTTCGTTTCGTTTCGTTTCGTTTCGTTTCGTTTCGTTTCGTTTCGTTTAGTTTCGTTTCGTTTCGTTTCGTTTCGTTTCGTTTCGTTTCGTTTCGTTTCGTTTCGTTTCGTTTCGTTTCGTTTCGTTTCGTTTCGTTTCGTTTCGTTTCGTTTCGTTTCGTTTCGTTTCGTTTCGTTTCGTTTCGTTTCGTTTCGTTTCGTTTCGTTTCGTTTCGTTTCGTTTCGTTTCGTTTCGTTTCGTTTCGTTTCGTTTCGTTTCGTTTCGTTTCGTTTCGTTTCGTTTCGTTTCGTTTCGTTTCGTTTCGTTTCGTTTCGTTTCGTTTCGTTTCGTTTCGTTTCGTTTCGTTTCGTTTCGTTTCGTTTCGTTTCGTTTCGTTTCGTTTCGTTTCGTTTCGTTTCATTTCATTTCATTTCATTTCATTTCATTTCTGAAACTGGCTACGTTTTATGGACGCACGCTACGGCTTGATGCACACTAGGCACTACTAGACGAAGAGCTGAAAAACATAAGTTGGCATTTTCTGGGGTTATATATATAAGTCCTAAGAGTGGGGAGTACACCGTTACCCGTTTATATTTCAGAAAAGCAGTACAACCATCCCAAGGCGGCGTCGGGTTTTGGTCCGCAAGATCCTTTCCGACAACGTTCAAGAAATCTCCAGTGTGTCGACAAGGGTAGCGTATCTTGTTATCAAAGTCACCGAGAGGTATATCCTCAAGGTTATCCAAGTATAAGAACCGACTTGGGCACACTTGGAAGATGAAGTGGAAGAAATGTACGAGGACATTTCCAATGCCTTGCATACCACCCAAAAGGCCCACTTCAACGTTGTCATGGGAGGTATCAACACTAAAGTGGGAATAGAAGCAAGCGGCAAAATGGTAGTTGGGAAGCAGAAATCCTAGGGGGCAAATGCGACGAGCAACTTCCTAGAAAAAAGAGGCTTTTTCTGATGATTTCCTTTTTTCAGAAATACCCTCAGCGGAAGTGAACGTGGCAAAACCCAGACGCTATGACTAATAACGAGTTAGACTTTATTATGACGGACAAAAAGCGCATATTTAGAGATGAGAGTGATCACTAGGTTTAAAACTGGCAGTGATCACCGACTAGTCTGAGACTCTCTAGATATCAACTGCAAGTTTGAATGTGTTCGTTTAATGAGGTCCACGCTTCGACCCTATAAGCTACAATCCGTGGTTGGGTCCGAAACATTCTAACTGAAACTAGAGAACCGATTTGCTGCACTGGAAACCACAATAAACTTTGACGCTGACCAAGATCTCGATCATGTGGTAGGCATCCTCAGGGAGGAGGGGACAAAATTCAATGAGACGCGAGGTGCCGGCTAAGCTTTCAAAGGATTCTCTACAGCTAATGCAGAAGAGAATCCTCCGAAAGCTTAGAAATATGACGTGGGTATCCGCTAAGAAAGGATTTTCCAAAATTCACCCCTTAAAGGGATGAAACGGGGGTTCAAATTTTGTATAGAGAAACAAGATTAGATAGTCTTTTTTATTCGAAACTTCACACAAGTTCTTCTGTAAATGAATAAGTAAATACGTGTTTCAGTATTTTTCGAAATGTCTCTCCTAAGAGGGTGAAATGGGGTAACAAAGTCTGAAATCAATATGGTATTTGGGGTTTTATAAAAATGATCACTTTTTCCCTTGTTCACGCCATAACTTGAAAACGTTTTTTTGATGGGATTTAAGGAAAGAAAATTTTAAATAAATGAAACAAGTTTTTAACGCGGGAGAACTCGCGAGGCATTTCTAGTTTTTTATATATTTACTTAGCTACAACCTCTTGATTAATTTTAAAAAATCACAGGAGTATAAACCTTCGCATTTATAATATTAGTTAAGATTTACGCTTTCCTAATACAAGAAATACAGTAGTTTAAAAAATGTTTTACAATAATTATTGTTGAATTCGCCAGATTTTTCCGTAAAATGTATGATATCTGATACAATTATTATAATAATTAAAGATCGTTCACAAAACTAAAAAAACCGACTTCAAATGTCGCACTAGTCATTTTAAGTACTAAGTCTGAAGTGTTATCTCCATATCTCTTGAGATACTTGTCAAATCTTGAAAAATTTACAAAATGAACAAACGGAAAACATATTCTGTCAAACAAAAAAATAACTTTCCAAATCGGTTAAGAAATAGCGGAGTTCTGAGGTAACAAACATAAAAAAATACGGGCGAATTGAAAATCTCCTTCTTTTTGGTGAAGTCAGTTAATAACAGATTAATGTAGTTGTTAAAATATAAATATTTTCTTAATATAGAGCCAAACTACGTGAAGTTTTTCATTTTTATTTCTGTTTCTGATTCATCTGTTACATATTCTGATTCATATGGGCACAAAATATTTGAACGCCGATATCTTGAAAACTTCTTTATAAAAAAGAGTCCCTCATTCAAATATTTGTTATTTGGTATACCTAATTTCGTATGAACATGTATTACAGCGCTGAAATTGTAAATACATTTTGGCCATATGAATCAGCCGAAGAATGAAATTTCGAAGAATCACCCATACCTATACATCTTAGAGAAGTATCTACTCAATATTTAACAAGGATCGCAGCGCGTAGAGAAAGCGCGTAGAGAAATTGCAGGTGCAATTTCTTCGTAAGTCTTGCTAAGCGTCCCTTGGTAAGTCACTAGTTACCACACTCAATCCATTTATTGACCGTGGTAACTGGCGAAGTGCAGTATGTTTTGTGTGCCACAATATATTGTGTTATGAGCTGCAGATGTCAGCGTATAGCACCAAGAATATTAAATTAAATATGATAGTTTAAAAACTAAGACAACCGACTTCCATGCGCCGCGAGTCAATTTCAGTAGGTTTGAGAGTTGAGACGTATATCGTCATATCACTGGAGATACTCGTACTTATCAGATCTCGATAAAATTACAATGGGACCACCTCGGAAACGTAACCTACCGATTACAAAAATAATCATTGAATCGGTTCACAATTGACGGAGTAATCGCGTAACATACACACAAAAAAAAACATACAGGCGAATGGAGAACCTCCTTCTTTTTGGAAGTCGGTTATGATTCTTTATTTCATATACATTTTCATTAATATTGATTTAATTTCATATGTGTTTCCTATTCTATTTTATGTCTTAAATATACTACGTAGTATTTATGGTCAAGTAGGTACTACAGGCACAAAGGTTTCTGAAGAACTCTTGTTCCTCTTCTTGAACCTATAGTACCTGTAGCAATAGAACCTTTTTATTATATGAGTGACTAGCAGCCTGCCCCGGCTTCGCACGGATAGAACATATATGCCTACAAAATTTGCATCAGTTTGTTGCATCGAATACAAAATATTAACATATTTAACAATCATCGTCATATTTCAACCAATTTACACAAAACCTTAACGAATTATGCACCTAAACCTTCCTCATAAACACTCTGGCTATTGGTGAAAACCGCATGATAATCCCTTCAGTAGCTATTGAGATTATTGCGAACAGACAGACAGACGCAGTGATGGAATTTGTTTTATAATACTTACGTAGTGATATTGGACGGCCCTTTGGCGTGAAGGATAGTTACCCTGATTCTGACCCGACGGTCGTTGGTTCTAATCCTAGCTATATACCCTCCAATGAAAGTTTTACGTGCATTCATGAATCATGAGTTTTCGTACAGAGGTAGTGGGATCATAAAATCTACCAATAATTAAGATAGTTTAAAAACTAAAACAACCGAATTCAATGCCCCGCGAGTCAATTTCAGTAGCAGGTTTGAGACGTTTATTGTCATATCTCTGGAGATACTTATCAAATCTCGATGACATTACAATGGGACCACCTAGGAAACGAAATATAATCATTCGAATCGGTTTACAATTGACGGAGTAATCGCGTAACATCCACACAAAAAAAAAAGAAAAAAAAACATACCTACCTTATCAAATCTCGATGAAATTACAATGGGACCACCTCGGAAACGTACCCTACCGATTACAAAAATAATCATTCGAATCGGTTCACAATTGACGGAGTAATCGCGTAACATCCACACACAAAAAAAGAAAAAAAAACGAATTGAGAACCTCCTTCTTTTTGGAAGTCGGTTGAAAAGTAGCTTAACACCAAGGCGAACATCTACCGCCGTAACCTTACGGCGTTCCCCGACGCAAAAAGTAGGGGTATTATACGTTTAACGTGTGTATCTGTGTGTCTGCATAGCATCTTAGCACCCAGCCGGATGAACCAATTTTGATTTTATTGTTAATAGTTTTTTTTTTGTTTGATAGATGTCTTCATCGAGTGTTCTTAGCTTTGATTAATGAAAATTCGTTCTATTGTTATATAACTATGAGCTTTTTTCTAGTTAATTGCGCTATGAAATCAACTTTCATAGGTCTGATCAATTCTAAAATCTTCTTCTTCAACGATATTGTAAGAATATGGAAGCATTGACTGTACAGAATACTCAAATCCTCGAATGCTTTTAATGAAATTAATACATAGATCAGTCGGGTCGGGGTGGTTTAAATATTATATTATTATATATATATCATTATATATATATATATACATATAGATCATTATTATTTTAGACAATAGATCATATTATTATATTATATTGACTTAAAATTGATTGTGATCAGTGGGGATCTACAGAATAGCTAAGCCTATAATAATATTTTCGAAGTTACTATGACCTAATCTGTGGTTTCACTGCAAATATTTTATTAATTTTGCGATGCGTGTATGTGAAATCTGTGATATCTTCTAGAGTTTTCATTTGAATTATATACTGTAAAGGACAATTTTAATATATAATATGTGGCCAAGCTAATTAACGTAATTATTTGGATAAGGATTAATACTATATACTTAAAAATAGCCTTGGAATTTATGTAATATTTTTTAACAAAAAATTAAAGATTAAAATGGTTACTGTGAGTCAACCTTAAGAGATAAACATATGCTGTCGCGGACTTTTTTGTAGGTCTTATTAAGTTGTACAACTATTTCATAAAAAATATTCTTCTATCTATTTTCAATTGAGCAGCGTTCGAAAGAACGTGTTTTTTCGACCGTTTTTTTGTCGACTTAGGTTGCAAATTAGGTCTCCACGGATGTACCTTTGATTTAAACGGGATAATATATAACCTATTTTCATTTCGAAAGTCCATTCTATATATTAGTGAAAGAATTTTTTAAATCGGTCTAGTAGTTTTTGAGCCAAATCATTACAAACATAAATACAAATGTTCTCTCTTTATAATATTAGTATAGACATACAACACAACACACATGATTCTTACTACTCGGATGTAGGTGCTAGGCAAGTTTGTATCATCTTATTTCAACTAAGCATTACAGAACAGCAGCCGTATTTTAGAAGCCTCTTTTATTATTTCAATGTCTACTGTGAAAATGTGAAAATTTGTGAGTAACTAAGTCCTCCTTAGTGTTGAAATAGTTAAACGGACCTGACTGATATTCTTTATACCTATAATACATCTGAGAATAAAGGTAGATTGCGCATACCTACATAGTTTATACATACATAACACGTAGACAACCTATTACTACTGTAAATAAGAACTGCAGAACCGTAGATATAAAATAGGTATTCAGATATTTATGTTTATTAAAGTTAGCCTGGGTCACAGACCTCGGATTACACAACTATAATATATGTCCCTGTATATAAGACCGCGAAAGTTCAAAGTAGCAAAAATTTTATATTGTCGAGCCATAGAAATAGGAATAATTTATTATTCCTATTTCTGTGTGTCGAGCAATCCGAGCCAACTTACCTTTACAACAAACTCCTTTAATACACGAAGTTGGAAAGTTCCTTAATTATTTTAATAAGGTAGCATCGATCGGCGCCAACTGTTACGGGATTAATGTTCAAGAGTTTTTACTACTTTTTAAAAGCTCCGCTCGGTATCTACCGGTTTATGTTCTCGGATATTATCTTCGTTTTATGGACGGTGCTTACATATATTTTGTTTTAATTTTAAATTAATGTTGCGGTTTATTTTGAGCTACGAAAACGTTGTTCATTTAGATAGACACAGTTTGAATTAGCTTAGTGTTATCTGAGGTCTGTGGTTTGAATCGTTTTCTCTTCTAGTCCGATTTACTGTCATCGATATATTTGATCTGATAATTTATACAAGATTTATATATCAGATTATCTAAATATACTATATACTTATAGGTATTCTCTTACTTCAATAATATTGCAAGAACAAGTACAAAAATAAAACTGGCCAAGTGCGAGTCAGCATTGCGTCTCTTATCGCACACTTAGGGAGGGTTCCGTACAGTACGAAACATGAGTTTCTATCTCATATATTTGATTAATTGATATTACCAAGAATATTTGGTTTGGTCGCGATCTAGAAAGACGGGGCTCGTTTACTAGCGTCATCTATGTCATTTTGCCGAAACCAAATAGATACTATGGCGTTTAAAAACACGTTCTTTGTATGGGGACCCCCTTTAATTTTTAACTTTATTTTGTTTTTAGTATTTTTTGTTCTAGCGGCAACAGAAATACACCATCTGTGAAAATGTCAACTGTCTAACTATCACGGTTAATGAGCTATAGCCTGGTGACAGACGGACAGACAGACAGACAGACAGACAGACAGACAGACAGACAGACAGACAGACAGACAGACAGACAGACAGACAGACAGACAGACGGACAGACAGACAGACAGACGGACAGCGGAGTCTTAGTAATAGGGTCCCGTTTTACCCTTTGGGTACGGAACCCTAACAAGCCACAGAAACCTTCACTTGATGCTGGGGCAAAATACTCAACTCCTCGTCAAATTACAACAAAAATTATACGCATTTGAGCTCATTGGAACGTTCTCAATGAACAGAGTATACAATAATCAATCGGACGCAGTTTTGAATTTCAAATTTCAGTACCTATTTTATTATTTCTGCATACAATTTACCTCGGTTGTGTAGTATACTTATAATAACCAGAACGCTGGCATAACCTCAAGGTACATCGGCCTACATCGCGCTGCGCCCCAGGCGGTGGAACAGCCGCTCTTTTCTTAAAACTGGGAAAATTGGAACAGAGAAGAGAACAGAGCAGTTACTTTCAAATTAAAAATTAAAAAAATTAAATATAAAGAGAAGGTTCATAATTTTTATTCACTGTATTTGATGATGTTTTAAGATCCTGCTGCATAATTTGAACTACGGTATTAATTAGGCTTTGTATTTGATAAAAACAGGAGATTCTCGTTTTTATTTTTTCTTTCGGCATATTTAACAATGAATAATACGAATAACTTTTGAATAGATATTAATAATAACTTTTTTAGACGTCACTCATAACCAAAGAGCCTGGCGCTTACCTCGGCCAACGGATTAGCCTAGCAATCCAACGAGGTAACGTCGCCGGCTTTTTGGGAACGTTACCGGCAGACAGCTGCGACCTAGGTTCTGTTTTTTATTTATAACATTTTACTTATTTATATCAGTTAAAATAGTTGTTATCTTAATGTAGTTTTAAGTTGTATATGAACTTTTGAAGTAACTTGCTAAATAAATACTAATGATCATTCACTAAAATAAATAGAACCACATAGTTAACAAAATGTTCAAGATTTAATTCAGTTGACGAAATTGCCCCTCTATTCCATCTCGAATTTAGCCAAACAGCAATTTAAGGGTGATTATTTTAAAACGGTATTCCTTGTGCCTATTTATTACTTCTTATCTTAATACACATACATTTAGAAACGAGACCAGAGTGCGTACCCCGTGTCGCCTTAAGGTATATACAATTCAGTAATTTTCTACGAATAATAAGGCGCGCATTTGTAATATTTCATCAAAATTTACTAAAATATTTTTTTTTTTTTTTTTTTTTTTTTAATATTACGCTGGATCATATTAACCCTATTAATATTATAAAGTTTTTTATTTAATAATGCAGAAAAAGTTGAAAGGATTTGGATGAAATTTAACGCGCAAGATTATACAACTTGGAGTACAACATAGATATTATTATTCTCACCAGGCAAAGGTATGGAAACGAAACGTAGTACGCCTGGGAACCTAGACGAAGAAAACAATGGATTAATATTAATAATTCTACAAAAAAATATTTTTTTATAATTATTAGTACATTTTTTTAAATATCTTATAGGCTAGTGTTTGACCACTATCTCACCTGTTGGTAAGTGATGATGCGGTCGAAAATGGTAATCACGCTAGACCTAGACTGGGAACTGGCTCTCAAGGATAGCTGCCGGAACACATTAGATTTTTGGGGACAGATTTTCTAATTTGAGGGTGGTAGCTGGCCAGGCGGACACGAGATAAGTGTCCTACCACCATGCGGGGGTTGTTCGATGTTTTTCTTTCACCGGAGGGCAACTGTGAAAAGCCCACATACATTTTTCGATAGATAAATCCATTGCAGTGCACGGCGGGGATTGAACTCGGTACCTCTAGCATCAAAGCCGACCGTTCTCCTGATTACGCCACCGGGCCCTCATTTTCTCCGTATCGACCGACTTCCCGATATTTTCCGCTGTCTTTCTTAAAATATTTCAAATTTTATAATCGTTCTCATCTTTGCTGGCCAGTATAAATAAGTGTACTCGTACATTAATATAAAAAGTATTAATAATGATAAGTAATTTTTCAAAAAAAATAAAACCGACTTCATAACCACAAAAAGGCACTCAAAAGCGAAAAATAATTTACTTAAAATTATTATAAGCGTTACCCACTTCTCTATTTGAAGTCGGTGCCAGCCAAGCCTATTGGATATTAGATAGACACTATGTATGTAGTAGTAGTAAGTAGGTTAGTAAGCAGGTAGATACATGTAGGTATTATCTATCTACTACCTATTAGACTTGGCTGGCACCGACTTCAAATAGAGAAGTGGGTAACGCTTATAATAATTTTAAGTAAATTATTTTTCGCTTTTGAGTGCCTTTTTGTGGTTATGAAGTCGGTTTTATTTTTTTTGAAAAATAACTTATTTTACCTTTTTTAGTGCAAAAAAAGTTTTAATGAAATTACATGCATCTATAAAATTTCGTGTCTTGTCCGTTATACACTGACGGATATATACTTTTTGAAAATTTCAAGTATGTACCTATAACGGTTAAGAAGATACAGATCTGTAATGTGCGCACATATAGTCACACTGACGGACGGACGGACGGACGAACGGACAACAAAGTCTCAGATAGTGTTCATTTGGTACCCTTTGGGTTCGGAACCCTAAAAAAATTGACTTTAAATGCCGCGCTAAAGTGAAAATATTCACTAGTAATAATGATGTCATCAAGGTATCAAAGGACAATGTCCAAAATGGCCCTGTACAATTAAAGCATCTGACACACACGATAATTAATTGTCTATTTTATTACAATAATTCCAAATACTTTTATAACACGGACTAGTTGTATTTCAAAATGAATATTAAAAAGTATTATTTGCGATTATTAACATTAATTGCCGCCATATGGCCAACAGAGTACTGAATCACTCTACTACGTTATAAGAGGCACTTCCCTATATTGTGGATACCCGAATTATGAAAGCACTGTGTAGCCAACCTAACAACGGAAAGTATTATTTACGTAGTAACTATTATATAATAAGTGGTTTTATGCTTATAATTTTTTTTTGCTGTGTTGATTGGTACAAAGTACGTTCATAATTCTGAGTTATTTAATTATGTATGCAGTGTCGCGGGACTGAAATGGCCGCCATCTTCGCCAAATGTCATGTCATGTCAAAAAATATTAGGTATGTTTAAAAAAGTTTGCACCCTAACAAGACTTTGCCCGGTAGAACATTCCTGTGAAGACAAATTATTTATATTTATATATAATTATTTATTGAGGGCCCGGTGGCGTAATTGGGAGAACGGTCGGATTTGATGCCGTGGTACCGAGTTCAAACCGCCGTGCACCAATGAATTTTTCTATCGAAAAATATATGTGTGCTTCTCACAGTGGCCCTCCGGTGAAGGACAACATCGTTAAGAAACCAATAACCCCCGCATGGTGGTAGAACATATCTAGTGTCCGCCTGGCCAGCTACCACCCTCAAGTCAGAAAATCTGTCGCCAAACATCTAATGTGTTCCGGCAGCTATCCTTGAGAGCCAGTTCCCATTCTAGTCCACTTCTCTATCTTCGACCGCATCATCACTTAGCATCAGGTGAGATAGTGGTCAAACGCTTGCCTATAAGACATAAAAAAAAATTATCCCCACCTTTATTTCTATCTCGCTCACAGTTACCGTAAGAATATCTTATATGCAATAGCAACCTCCATTGTGTATAATCTTCTTGGGACTCTTCTACTAAAACTAGTACATTCTCCTATGTTTGAGGTATTTATCTCCATATCTCTGGTGATACTAATCAGATCTCGATAAAATTAAAATGGGACCACCTCGGAAACGTATCCTGCCTATTAAAAAAAGAATCATTTGAATCCGTTCACAATTGATGGAGAAATCGCGTAACATACACACAAAAAAAAAAAAAAAAAAAAAAAAAACATACAGACGAATTGAGAACCTCCTCCTTTTTTGTGAAGTCGGTTAAAAAATGAATGAAGGTGTTTTAAGAAATACCACAGTATTTATAGTGAAGATGTCACTAACTTTATAAAATAGTGCTGATTGGTTGATGTTTATCCGAAATCGGTACATCATCATCATCATCAACATATCGGGTACTACTGCACTGCTGATTATAGGCTTTTTCAATCATGGCCCATTACCACCGTAGCTTACTGCAAGGTCTAATAATATACTAATACTCGGTACATTAAAGCTTTTTATAATACAATCTTTAAATTGAAATGTCTTCTACAAGTACACAAATATGGTAAAGGATCACTATCTTTCACAATTGTAATATTCAACTTTATAATGTCTACATATATTAATATATTTGTTATGTATGTATCGTATATGTATATATATTTTATATGTATATTTATATATATGTGTGATATATGTTATATATTCTTCAATATGTATGTATTTGATGTGTATGTGTATATATATAAAGTGTAATTAGCTTATTTCTTCTTTATTTCTTATAACTAGATTGCTTTATTGATTTGTTTATATTTATAATTTTGCTCGCACTGTAGATTTATGTATTGCGCACTGCACTACCAGCCAATACTTACCACGATACTGTCCATACAAAGGTTGTCTGGAAGAGATCGCTCTTAGCGATAAGACCGCCCATTGTAATACCATAGACTTTAAGTTGTTTGTATATTATGTTACTGTGCTGGTATTCAATAAAGAGTATTTCTATTCTATTCTATTCTACACACAACACAAAAAAATAAGATTATAAAATCCTTATTTGTATTATCCTCCCTGTTTGCTCACCCGTCTCCCACTCTTGCGAAGTTACTTAACATTATCCACTCTCTTGAATCATAACTGCATAACACTCAATTCAAATTAGGCAGCTGCAATAAAGGAAAATGAGATTTTTTCGCAGAAACGTTGTTTTTATTGGACGGGAAAATTCTGGCATTCGCCCTTCGCTGATTAGTTCGTTTATTTATTTCAGGGAAATTTATTATGATTTCTTTCGCTTTATTTTATACTTGATGAAGTTTTCTGATTGCTTGCAATATACTTATAGATAGATGAATAAGTTAGGTAAGCCTTACTATATTTATCTTAAAATTAGGAGTGAATTTGCTCGTCGAAGGATTTTTGCTAATTCAGCACCATCATGCCAAGATTTGCAAAAGTAAACGTTTACTGAAACTCACCGTGTAACCACATAGATTTACAATAGACGAGTATTTTACACAAATACTATGTATAAAATACTCGTTTATTGATGTTTGTCTAACGAAATATGCTGTATAAAAAGTGTAACTTTGTAAAGTTATTGATATTCACGTAGTAGAGTCGTAGGAGCAGTCGCCCATGTAGCTTACGTAATAAATAAAATATCAGTATGCAGTTATATGAAGGCGCAGTTGCTTGCATTTTAATGGAAAGATCCTGAAAAAAGTAGCTTTGCAGTTTCGTAGCGCGTAGAAGTTGACACAGCTACGAAGCGCTCGCAGCAACGGTCATGTTTTTGAAATGCCACTTAAAATAACTGGAGTATTTTCTTAATTGTTTTATCCTGGTGCATTCTAAGACGAATACGTCACATACCTTTGATATACATGACCGGCCTAACTTCAGGTTCTTCAGGCTGCAGAGTTCTTTAGGATACATATTTGATTCGATATATTTATTTTGCCAAACCTTAAATTGGCTGAGGCTCATTATTTTGATCATTCCGACGCCGAGTCAAGTAACCGTTAACAAGTACTCGGAACGTTAAAAATCTAATTAGACAAACAAGGGGCGCTCTTAGCTACCCCTAAACTTACTTAGCGTGTTTATACATTGACAGCGGTTTTACTGTATCTTGTGTTTACGAGAAAATTGGGATACATTTTAGATAACCTTGGTAAATAAAGGTTCAGACCAAATTACAGCTTTGAAAATAAAACATTGTCTAGATATTTTTATACTGTTGCAAAACTGTTAGGTATTTAAAATAATACTAGCTACACCTCGCGGATTTACCCATCGTAAAATGTATCCTACTCGTATGTCCATATTTTATCTATCCTATTGTCTGTCCGAGCAAAATTTCAGCAAAATCGAAAGAGCAGGTTGGTCCTGTAAATGTAACAAATAAATATTCAAACTGAATTTGGCGTTTATAATATTGGTGTTGATATGATATACAGCTTAGCTTTTGAAGATTTAACAATAATCTTTCAATCGATGGCTTGGTGTGCTTATGAATGAGGAGTGATCTCTATTGATACGTAGGCCTTGGGCGTGCCTTGAAACACCACTACCTACCAAATAACCACTTGTCCAGCATAATTATTGCTGTCACATATTCCTTAAACGTTTCACAAAAATTGAAACAGTAAAGCTATGTGGATCGAATGATTATCGGTGTCCAGTACCTCGTCTTACGTAGTAACTGTTAAATTATCTGTGCCTCATCTCCCTGGCATCTTCTTCATAATGAAAAAAATAGTTCCTCCCGAATCGAGAACCTCCTCCTTCTTTTTTGAAGTCGGTCTATGATTAATAAATTAAAAATTAAAAACTTTTAAACCCATGCCTTTTGCAAAGACGTTATTATGTATAATTAAAAGTACCTACTGATAATAACAATACATACTAGCTCGAATGTATCTATTCCCTGAATGTTTTAAAAAGGTGTTAATAAAGTGTTTTTATCTATCTTCTCCTCTCTTGATAACATAAAAATTCACTGTAATAATGTTGTATTAAGCGTTAATAAATGTATACTAAACTAACAAACTCACCATTGTAATCTAATAACAAATAATAACAGAACAAGGAGAGCACTCAATCAAGGAATAATGAGCGAAGAGATTAGATAAAGCGTTTTCCCAAGTAAATACAAAGAGACAAGTCTAATAAATCTCTTAGTAGAAATTACATGTATGATTGCAGGATGACCGGACGAGGGAATCGAACGGTCGAATTACTCCTGTTACGCAGAGCGAGTTTCACAATTACCACTATCAGTTGTTTAAACGTGCTAGATTTGTCTATAACATATTTATGGGTCCGTAATGTAATGAAATGAAATGAAAATATTTATTTGCTAGAATTTTGGTACATAAAAAGGTGTTATTAAATTATCAATTCCATCAAAATTCTGCCTCGTCAGGCGTACAAATTCTTTGTTGCGATTCAAAACTATTATTAGGTAGTACATACATTTTATAATTATTTACTAGTTTTTAATATGTTTATATATTTTTAATATGTGTAGTTTCGAGAGTTATGTGTACGATGAATAGAAAGTCAAATAAACGATTGTTCGAATGGAATTTAGTGCGAAACAACCTTTTGTCGCCAAACGCTGCTTGGTATGAACGATTCATCGAATATTTTTTAATCGATGGACTGCTATTTCATATGATTTGTACTTGTAAAACAACATGGCCTTTTATTGCAGTGTTTTGTGATACCCAGTGTTGTCTAGCTACTACTCGTAAGTAAGCAGATCTTCAACTGTTGAATATAGGTCTACTAATATTGTTATCCGTAATTTAAAAAATATAACTGTTAAGATCGTTTCTATAATATATACCAAAGTAAAAAAAAGTTAAAATGAAAGTCAGGTCAGTTTTACCGGTTCCTGATAATGTTGTCATATATGATATATAATGATAAAAGCTGTCAATAATCTGTCAGATTTCCTCATATTAGCGCTATCAGGAACCGGTAAAACTAGCCCTAAGAGAATTATATTTTTTTTGTGGATATACTTATCTAGTTTATAGTATTCATGCGTTTGAATCTTAATCTCAATACATTGATTGATTTAACCGACAAAGTAATTAAAATACTATTTAGGTGATAATATTAAACACGATAATAATAATAATATAATAATATCTTTATTGTCACAAAAGAAAAGACTTAGATAAACACAGCTGTTAATCTTAGTAGTAAATCTTAACTAGGTCTAGGAATTTATATAATTTTAACGCCTCTTTAATTTTTGTACCTGATAAATGTGTTTTTTATAGTCTTTTGGCACCTGAGCTAGTAATAAAACTGTATTACAGATGCCAACGATAAGTTGAATATATATTTTTGATAACTTAGTTAACGGATGCTTAAACTTCTGATTATTGTTGGTGAAATTGTCTTTCGTTCTGTGATACCGAGACAATAGGACTGTGGGGAAATACAAGACAATTGGGGTCGATGTCACGGGTTAAAAAGTTATCGGTTTATTGGAGGTGCCAATATTTGTTTATACTATACGTTTATAACGTTTAGTACAGTTAGTAAGTTAGTATAATAAAGTTAGACCGAATTAAATACGGCGCACAAAACTACGGCGCATGATACTATTACATTTTTAACCGACTTCACAAAAAAGGAGGAGGTTCTCAATTCGTCTGTATGTTTTTTTTATATTTTTATTATTTTTTTGTGTGTATGTTACGCGATTACTCCGTCAATTCTGAACCGATTCGAATGATTGTTTTTGTAATAGGCAGGGTACGTTTTCGAGGTGGTTCCATTGTAATTTCATTGAGATCCAATAAGTATCTCTACAGATATGACGATAAAAATCTCAAACTTGCTACTGAAATTGACTCGCGGGGCATTGAAGTCGACTGTTTTAGTTTTTAAACTATCTTAATTATTTTTTAAACGTTTAGGTATGTTTCGATATCTGCCAGGTGTACTGTGTATGTATTATAATGCACACGAATATCTGAATAATAAAGTTTAATGTATAATGCTTATGTCACATCAAAGAAATTATTTTATTAATTTGCCTATTTAATATTATTTCTTTTAATTTGACACTAAAGTATGGCGTCGGCCTGGCGATCGAGAGGTCGTGAGTTCGATCCCCAAACTTTTCTCGGTTTTTTATTTGGTGCAAAATTGCGTTTTGACCAAAAATACAGCTATTTGAGTAAACTTAAAGAGCAAAACAAAATTTCAACCAAATCGTTTGAGCTGTTTCTGAACGCGAAAAATAACTGTATATTATAGTTATTATATTTATATAACTATATACAGTTATATTTCGCGATTCCTCATAGTTTCGGATTAGGCCATCCACGCTCACTTGAAAAAGTGATCCTGTACCTATAAAACAAGAACTGTTCTTAAAAATAAATAAGATATGTACATAATAAGATGATGTTACAAACTACTAAAATTCTCCTTTCATATTTCTTATTCTAGCAATTAGCTAACCTAGGCTGAACGAGGTTTATAACTACAAAATAATTTTACCTCGTCCTTTACTTAACATAAACAAATACCCTTTCCAAATTACTATCTCAGGTAGCTTAATAAGTCCCCAACAAAAATAAAGCTGGCCACGTACTAGAGACGTGAGGGGGGAGTTAAGAAGGGCAACTTTTAAGTTATTCGTTAAAGGCCAGACCCCCGGCTTTGAAACTTGGCTAAGTCGCGGTCTCTTCGCCGCATCAAAAATACCGTCACCCTTTACAAAGTAAACGTCTTATCGTACTGTGTTATAGTTAAACGTAAGAAAGTAATCGGTTGTTTAAGTTTTCTAAGCATAATATAGATATCCAATCTCGACGATACGAGTAGATAGTTACCGACGCTTTCTGTCATCGCAAAAGTGTAATAAAGGGAAATACAGCTAGACAGCTAAGTGTATAGATTTATATTAAAGTGAGTTTGAATCATGATCATAACAGTAACGACAATCTTTACTCACTACTATTTGTTGTCGCCATTCTCGACCTAGGTGTCCGATGCACTTCCTCAGGGCAAACTGCGCATCATGTTCACGACGACCACAAATAGTACTGAGTATAAATAGTGGGTATTTTTATAGCTAAGTATATAATCATATATATATGGGACTGATATAATCGCTGCGTGACCAAAGTCCCTAAATAAAAATAGAAGCAATGTAGAGAATGTCGTGGTCAAAATACAGGCCTAGTTTTACCGGCTCCTGATAAAGTTTTTGTTTTTTCAGATATCGCTGACATATTTTTATGCTCAATAAGCAAGCGTTTGACCACTATCTCACCTGATTTTAAGTGAAAATGTGGTCCAAGTTTTAGCACACTTGCCTAAAAGATACCTATTACCTATTCATTCGTGAAGTAAGTGGTAAAACTGTGAGAGATAAGTTTCCACTAAAGCTTAAAAAAGAAAAGGTAAAACGCCCTAAATCAAGTTATTGGTTATGACGTTTAAATTTAATTAAATAAATTAAATTAAATAGTTAATTAAATAAAAGACTTGGTTAAGTGTTACGGAGAACCTTACCCCTAATCTAATAAGACAATCTGAAAATGATTTTGTCAGTGCGACTGTGGTTAGTTTAAATGGAGGCAAATAAATGTCCTGAAAATCGTGGTTTTATTTTATTTGTTAAAATCTCTACTGTTGTTTTGGTTCAATACACAGATTGGCATTGGCTGATGATTGGAAAAAAGAGTCGAATATTGTATGTATTAGTGTCCTACACATAACTGTTGCCAAGACAAAGTCTCAATTACAATAGAAACACCTAAAATAACATGTCAACAATATTCCTGTGAATCCAGTCAACAACTTGTGCTTGTTATGTATTGTATCAACTTGTTATACATTTTCTCGTCCTGAATTGTCCCAAGTTGAATTGAATTGTATGGTAGGATCGTAATTGGCGTTCATTAGGCGTTGGAACACCACGGTTATCATGCAACAGAGAACAATATAAATTGCTGTGGTATTTTGGAAGTGTTAACAAGCCGCTATAAATTAAGAGTAATTTGAGATGAATTATTCAATTAAATACCTACTCTAAAAACATAAACTAGTACGTTTTTATTCGTACCTAAGTAAAAGGTTTTGTTTAAATGTATTTGCAATAAATAATGTCCAGACAAATAATGGTCATCTGCTTGTTTGAAAAAATTAAGACCGACCAGATGCGTGTTGTGACACGAACGCACATAGGGTCCGGTAGTAGCAGTTGCAAACGGATCCTGGAATTGAAAAGTAATTTTCCCTCACACAATTTCTTTAAATGATCTTTTCAATGACACCCACATCACGGGATAGGTGAAAACAAAAATTATCCCTATTTTTACATGAAGGAGCATCACCAACTCTTATCGAATGCTTATTTATATAGTTTTCTAAGCTAAGCCGCAGACCTTCATACATACAGATTACAGACATATGGATGGATATGGTGAAATTATAGAATTATAGAGGTTCTTTGCTGAAGACGGAACCCTATGAATTACTCCATTATGGTGTCAATCTTCTAAATTTATATTTTTTGCATTTTTTAATTTTGGCACATTTTTTATCTCATGTGTTAGGAGTTAGGACTAAAGGCCACACAGCGGCGTCCTGCGTTCTGCGGGCGTGATTTCAGTACTTTTCGATTGTTTTCTGATCGCGTTTGGTGTGAACCAGTCGGTACAAATTCTACTGCGCTATCTGATCGCCGCCTAGATTGCGCACGCAGGACGCTGCGGTGTGTCCATACCTTAACCAACCCAACCCCCTTGTAAATATAATTTACCATGTACTAAGCATAACTTACCAGAACTGCAAAACTATAAAAAAGTTACCAAACGTTTCAATAGCAATAAATAATATGTCTTCACTCGATTATGCTATTCGATACTGAATATTACTTTGAAACAGTATCAACATCCGGCCGGCGTCTAGCTGTGGCAATGAAGCTATTGAAATGAAGAGCGCTTTGTGACGCCTGACAGACTCATTTATATCACAAACCTATCAATATGTGTGCTATTCCACTTAAGCAAAGAGAGCAGTGATAAAAGTATAATGTCTGTCCTTGAACCCGACTTCTTGAATGTTTTTATATTTAACCGATTTCACAAAAAAGGAGGAGGTTCTCAATTCGTCGGAATATTTTTTAATATTTTTTTTTCATGTATGTTCAACGATTACTCAAAGATGCCTGAACCGATTTGGAAAATTCTTTTTTTTTGTTTCAAAAAGTATCCTTCCTAGGTTCCTAGGTACCTACTCGTACCTCATTTAAATTTTAACGAAATCGGCCGAGCCGTTTTTAATATATCAACATTTGTATTACGACGCATTTACTTATCTCGACGACTTACTCGTACTACTAACTACTGGCACAGATTATGTAATAGTTACTACGTCTGCTGCCTACTTTGACTAGCGCGACGTTTGAAGTCGGTTCTTTTAGTTTTTTAAACGATCTTACATTGTTATGATTAAAATGTGAAGGCAAATTTAAATTATAATTTTATTAGCCTTCACACTGAAACTTAATAATGATGTTATACCTTTTTGATAAATATCTGTCTTTAGAATGAGTGTGAATGTAGTCCCACACATGACAGAAAAGAAGTATTTTTAATAGTATTGCTAAAAGGCACAGAAATAGGAACTATTTCTGTCCTATTTCTGTGCTAATAGGACACCATAGAATATAGTATACTTTTTGACGCCAGAAAAGCCGTCGCTAAGCTAACAATCGTAACATTTACTTATTAACACCCGTTACTTAACTTTCAGCTACTCAACATTACTTCAACTTCGTAAAAGAGAGCTATCGTAATTTATAGAAGACCGTACTCGACTAGCTCTCTATCCTGAATATCCATATAAAATGAATCCCATGAATGTATGCTGCGCTAAAAATACTAAAAAGCCTTGTAATTACAAAATCAGATTAACTTTTCTGCGTTGACGTTAAAGTGGGAAGTCGTGACCGCCCTGATACACCTCATATTAACAGTAAATCCTTTTATATGCATAAATAATTTAGCTGACGTTGGATAAGGCTGATTTTGCACCAAGCTGTAGCAATTAATTTGTTTTTTAAGAACATAGGGATAGAAATGTATTTAGTTTAATTACTGGAGGAGTATCTTAGATCCAGGATATGTACGTAGGCAAGCGTTTGTTGCGATTTATTGTGTTTCATTATTTCACAATTTTTTGAATATAAATTGTCTAAGGTACTAAAACATGCACTGGGTTGCGGGTGCATGTAATAGTGCGGTTGGCAATCCTTTATTCATCAGGGGAATTAAACATTTGTTTTAAGTGTGACGTTCGACGTCTAGATGCAAGCTGAATGGCTCAATAACTTTGTTATTTTTTTGTAAATTCAAAGCAAAATGTTATGTTTCTGTTATATCTATAATAATTATTGTTGAATATGATCTAATTAATGTTATTTGAGGTGTGTAAGTGCAAATTTTAAATTTGCCTATATACTGAATAAATGCTTTGAGTGTGATTTTTGACTTTTGACCTGATGGTTTGTAAATACTAGCATAATCTCGTAGATTTCCCTAGAAGATACATGTGCAGTCCCGATTTGAAATGCCCGAGTTTGTATTTATCGAAATACGTATATTTTGATAACGAATTATTTCATTCTTGCGCTAGTTCGTGTGAATGAAGTGATGAATATGGAAACAAAACTCCCCATGCGCGCACACGGAATGAAACCTCTTAAAAAGTCAAAATAAAACTATCAAGGATCTAATGATTTGATCATTTATGTTTTTAACCCCTGATGAAAAAAAGAGGTTGTTATAAGTTTGACTTGTGTATCTGTATATATATGTGTGTGTCAATCGCATCATCTAAACGGCTGAACCGATTTTGATTTAGTTTTTTATGGTTGCGTACCTGAAAAAGAAAAAGGGAACCCTTATTATTAGGATCACTTTGTTGTCCGTCTGTCTGTTTGTTCGTCTGTCTGTCCGTCTGTAAAGACTCTATATCTCCGGAATGCGTGGACGTATCAAGTTGAAACTTATACTAAATACTTAGGTCTACGGTATCTTTTGGCTGTCAAAATATCAAACCTGTAAGTCAACGCGATCAAAAAATATGACCGTTTATGTCGCATATTTTTGCATATTTTGCGATTTCACAAGGAAATCAAAACCTATAGGGAAACTTCCCGTTGTCAAATTTCATGATTGTAATCATAAAATTTGGCAAGAAGCAAGGTATTGAACCACTTATCACGCCGAAACTATATAGAAATAAACCTGAAAATCGTAAAACGTAGTTAAGTAACAAAAAAAATTAATTTACTATTACAAACTTATTATGTGCGGTTGCTGCACTATATTTTGTATAGATCAAACTGCAAAAATAAGTTTGTCTTTTAATCTAACTTAAAAAGAACGGTGGGCGAGTCCATCTCGACTTGGCTGGTTTTATTTTGTTTGATAGGTGTCTTAATCGAGAGTGTTCTTTTTTTGATTCATGAAAACCCGTTCAGCCGTTTTAAGACTATGAGCTTTTTTTTAGTTGATGGCGCAATGAGATCAAATGTCATAGGTATGATCAATTCGATTTTGATATTCGGTATCCTCTTACTTCAATGATATTGTAAGAACATTGTCGCATTGTTGACCTGATTCTGGAGCATTTCCTGTATTCTGCAGAATACTCTACTCCTCACAAACTTACAGCAGAGATGTTGTGTTTGGCCTCATCGGAATGGTCTCAATGAACAGATTATACAGAGATCAGTCGGGGGTGGATATATATTTTGAATTGAAATATTATATTACAGTCCGGTGTAAGAGTAGCCTCAAAATTGGTACGAGACATGGATACGACCCTCGTCTTCTGGCTGCATCTACTAATCCTCTTAATAGATTCCGACGGACCGCCTGACGTACCGAGCGATACGAGGCTTCTTAATAAAGCGATGGAAGGCGACAAGTCATATTTGCATAGGGACTTAAGACGCAAGGAAGAGTTGTGAATTAAAGCTCTTTAAGTTGAGTATCAGCCTATTTTGAGGGCTCAGTGGCGTAATCGGGAGAACGGTTGGCTTTGATGCCAGAGGTACCAAGTTCAAACCCCAAATGCAACAATGGATTATTTTATCGAAAAATGTATGTGCGCTTTTCACAGTGGCCCTCCGGTGAAGGAAAAATGGTGGTAGGACACTATCTAGTGTCCGCCTGGCCAGCTACCACCCTCAAGTTAGAAAATCTGTCGCCAAACATCTAATGTGTTCCGGCAGCTATTCTTGCGAGCCAGTTCCTATTCTAGGCCTAGTGTGCTCGCCATCTTCGACCGCATCGTCACTTAACAACAGTTGAGATAGCTGTGGTCAAACCCCAAAAAAATACCCTAAGAGGCCAAACAAAATTATATCGGAAAGGCAAGAAAATAATACAATACAATAAAATTATTCTAAATTGCATACTAGTATGAAACTAGACAAATTTTAATAAAATGTTAAGGTATAATGGGCGGTTTTTAAAATAAATTAACTAATAAAAAAACCGCCCATTAAAAAAAACTTTAAATACCCAAAAAATTTTAAAACAGATGTTTTAAAGTTTTCAAACAATTTTAGATGTACAGTACTGCAGAAAGTAGAAGTAGTGTATAATAACATTTATATCAAACAAATAAACACAGAACTGTTTGAAGAGAAACCAACTATTACGAATTTACTTGTCAAAATAATCTCTGTTGGAAACAAAATTCAGTTATACTTGCCAAAATTATTTATTTTTTTAAAATAGAGTAAATGTACCTAGTTCAAAGTTACGCAGATATTAATGGTTGTATTCTCGTATCACCTGAAACATTTATTTGATACAACATCTCTATTAAGATCCTGTGAAGTATTTTGTGATTAGATCTCAAAGCTTCTTCGAATTATTATTTTTATCTTTTCTAAATATCTTTTTTTTTCATGTCTTACGAGGACCTTTACAAAATATACAAAACACGGACACAATAACAGACTTGTTTGTGGATGAATTGGATGAATTCACACAATGAATTGTCCCGTGTGGAAATCGAACCTATGACATTCAGTTTCGTAAACAGGCTCACAAACCACTAGACCAACTGTTTAATTAATTAAATTGTTACAGTATTGTGTTACAGTAAGACCATCATTTACCAATAGTTGAGATAGATCAAACTAGCATATATGGTAAAAACACGCAGTCCAAGATGTACTTAATTGTACTTGTCTGTAATTGAAAAGCGGCACAGAGACGAGGCGGTGGACAACTGACTTTAGACCCCAGTCCATCTTTCATGCTAGCACCGAACATCATGCCGGAACAGATTGTCGACATGACTTTGACCGGTGCGTGGTTTGAGCCACGGCTGAAGCCATCAGAGACCATACATTTAGCACCACCAGGGATTACGTGCAGGGTAGATTACATTCTAAGCCTACGGACGCAGAAAGGCAACAAGTGACCTTCTTATGGGTAACAACGAACCGTTTTCTTTAAAAAAAATACAGTATTGACAGACGACAACCTGTTACTAATATCTTGACAAAATTTATAAAAGTCATCCCCAATGTACTTCCAAGCGTTTGTTTTTATTTATCAATATTCATGTTTACACAAAATATTTATACACAATATATATAGTATCAAAAGATATGACATTTAAAGCAATTAGGGTGATTAATAAAACGAAATTAATTCCTCTCATACTACATCAACGGTATCATAAGCTTAATAACTTATTTATCTCGAAATATTTGATAATGCTCGAACCCGGGATTTTCGAGACTGAGTAAGACTTCCCAGACGGATTGGGGTGGCCATATTTTGATATATTTCGACATAGGACTAATTATGTTGTAAATGATATGAAACGTAGATTAACTAGAGTGTTAGAAGTGTAAGTGACTTTGCGAAGGCTTGCCACTAGTCTAATCTAGCACATAGAACTAGTTGTTTTAAAATAATGAATGGCACATTATTTAGCACATCCAGAGTATTTTGGAACCACAAATACTCTGGATGTGCGTAATACGCAGTTTTAAGTGATTATTTATTACAGTAACTTGTAAAAAGTTTAATAGACGTACTTTCTAAGAATATAATGGTTACTTGCAAATTTAGCAAACTCCTACAAATACGTTAACATTTCAATTCATATCTAAACCAGTCGACCAAACGTCCAACCGATCAGATGACAAGTATTAACGTCCATTTTATAAAGACCTTTGAATATTTATTTCCCCTCTCCGCTGTTGGAAATAGTGTCTGTTGGGTGGAAATTAGACAGTTCATTTTATACTGGGTAAAGTGTAGCAAGGGTGGGAATCAGCTACCAGAGAACTTGTTTACACTACTTACAGTATTAAATCGTTGGCTACATGTTTGCTTTAAGTGGTCTGGCTACTTTTTGGCTTGATTTGCTGTGTTGTTTGAAAATAGTGATGCGATTTTAGTTCAAGTAGTTAGGTGATATTTAGTTATTATTGACTTACTAAAAATATACTACATAGATTTGACAATAAAATGCTTTTATGGTTTAGAAGAAGTTTATAATGTGTTTATGGCTAGCATTTTTTTCTAAAAACACTTTGACTAGTTTTAGACCGTGGCTTAATGACTTAGATCTATTAACTTATTGAGAAAGATGCCAGCAAGACTATGTCAGGGGATATGCTTGGTATGTTTGCACTTTGGCTTGCAAACGAAAAAAATGCTTGTACCTGCGATAAAGTCGATATTTTTCCTGTACATTTGTAAGTTAATTTCAATAAAGTCCGTTTTTGTTTGGTAGTCAAATAGTGCAATTAAAGACAATGAAAAATACACGTACAGGCACAGATCTGACCGGCTCACATCATAATAAAAAAAGTATATATTTATTTTATTTTCATTCAAGTTAATTTACTTTTACAGCACTAATACCTCTGTAATTGATAAAAATATAACCACTGCACTAAGCTGTGCCGATTCTAATTGAGATTCGTGTTTTAATCGCTGCCGTCTAATTTTTCACCAAGCTTCGAATTGTTTTTGATAAGTCTTCTCTCAAATAATTATCCTATTCCATTTCGGATTCCTCGGCAAGCCTAAATTCTTAAAGTGATTCGAACTTTAATAAAAGTTCCGCCTTGTTTCAAAGTTTTTAACTGAGTTAATTTGAATGCTCGGTTTTCAGGGATATAATTTTTAGGCCTCCACGATAGAACTCAAAATGGATTGTCAACATTTCATCGTCTAATCGTAAAGTGTATTCTGGGACTAAGCGTTGCTTATGATCACAAATATCTTTGATTTATTAGTATAGTATTAGAAGTTGGATGAACAACAAACTATTTCACGCTATTTTGAATCGTATTTCGTTCGGATTAAGCGTTTATTTCTTTGATAGAAACATATTTCTTAAGAGCTACTCGAGACGAAGTTTCATTGTTAGTTTGGTAGTTTCCACTTTATTAGGTGTAAGTAGTACGAAAACATTCAGGATAAGATTCTGCGATATTGCATGAGTCTTTATTTTGCAGAATAGAAAACACGCTGTATGTGAGTACTAAAATGTGGCTTAACGATTTATTTATCTTAAAATATTAAAGGTTCAATTAAAAACTAAAATTTGGGCCTTATTCTCTCATTGTGCAAAAAAAATTGTTTTCATTAAAACTTAAATATATTTGGTATATAAAAACGTATTTAAAATATAGTACATTTATTGTCTGAAAGTAAGTGACCTGTTTCATGAGAAATATACCTATTACATTATTTTCTAACCCTAACAAAGACACATATTCTTGGAAAACGACAAAAATAGACGGGGAGGGAAAGGGCATACGGACACCATTAGGTCTCTTTCATGCTCTATATAGAGTAAAGAAAACAAGATACAAAGGATTTATGGTTAAGCTAGCTGTGTCCTACTATATTTAAGCAATCTTCAATCAAAGTTTCAACCAAATCCTTTCAACCGTTTTTGGGAAATGAATAAAAAACGCACAGGCCTGCACACAAACTTTTGCATTCAAAAAATTAGTTTAACTTTTTGCGTTTTGTTGTTAGATAGAAAAGTTCTGTGGTTGGCAGCATTAACAAAGGATGTGAAAATATCTGTAAAGGGGCTGATAGCGGTCTAAACAGATTTGCTAAAAATCAGTAGCGTGCTTTCGGAGAGGCCCATATCCAGCAGTAAACGGACCTTTGCACTAAAGCATTGAATGAAATAAATTACAATAAAAAGTAATTACAATACACACTTAATCATACTTCACATACGATATTAGTAACAAGCCTTAATCTAGTTATTATTTATTATGCAATGCTATTTACAAATAGTTCAAGGTACTCGTGAATAGTTTATTAACAATCGCATTCAATCTATTTGCGGCTTCCTTTCAGTTTGCGATGGTTAGAATTCTAAGGAAAACAGTGCCTAAACTCCGATTATATTGCGCTGATTATTGTTTTGTAGGACTAAAACGCGCAATGGAAGATTGACCGATCGTAACTATAAAAAAAAATATATTTTTTAATTTAACACACCCCAAAAATCTATAAGAAACATATATACTGTAAGCCTTTGAAACTTGTAGCAGAGAAACTACTACTGTAGCATCTCGTAGCACTTTTAGCATTGTCTTTTTGTTCTACGTACTAAATAAGATAGATAGAAACACTTTATTGAATACCTTATTAAAAAGAAACAGAGTATCACTTAACAACTAATTATAATAGTGTAACAACAGGCGGTCTTATCGTTGAAAGCGATCTCTTCCAGACAACCTTTAATAATAATTTACAAATACCATACGCAACTGTAGTATTTTAAACAAAGATTAGTTACTGTTTTATAGTAAATTGTTAGAGTACTGTAATTGGCTCTTGTAGCTACTTAGTGACTATGAATAGGTTAGTGCTTAAGTATACAAATGTTTGCAGTGGTATTAGGTTATGTGAACTCTTATTAGTATAAGATATAAGTACTACTTACATAGAATTTAATTTTTTACTTCCAAAATATTATATGTATATAATAATAATTAATATTTATGTTTACTAATTTATTTGTTATGTTTGGATAGTTTTGTTAACATCTCATTTATAAGATAAAACCAAATAACTTAAACTATTTTGTTATGTACCTGAATACTATGATATTGAAATAGATGTATAATCTAACCAGCAATGACAAAAAATAAGTATCTACCTTTATAATAAAAGAATACGAAAAATATATCTCAAAGTTTAAATGGTCACTCATTACTCTTTAAAACTACTAGAGAAACTTATGTGAACAAACTTTTAATTCGACCTCGGCGGCCGATAACGTTGCAGCTAAGTAGACCGCGGGGCACGGCGCCGCCAATTTCTCACTATGCAGTACAAACCCGTACTTCTTTGTAAGAACACCTCGCAAAACTTTGTACCAAGTAAACTCTACCAAGTGGCCAAGTCTCTCGGTAGTCGCCGACGCCGCCGCCCGCTCCGCTCGCTCGCTCCAAAATTCGCTCACCTCGTCCCCCGCACCTCGGTCGACAACGAACCTCCTCCGACAAACAAACGGACAAGTTTTAATGTTTTGCTCACAAAGTGTATGATTAAACGCGGAGAGCGGCAGAGAGAGTCGGCCGTAAGTTATTGATTTTCCCCGCCAACCCCTGACGGCTACGCGGCTCGGTGTGCGGTTCGGCAGCTCTACGGAACGTTAACTCTACTTAACACTTTATAGACGTTAAAAAAAGTACTTTTGTGGACAGGTTGTAAACTAAACATACTTTTTAGAGTGTTTGACTGACTTTTGAATATTATTTTGGAGATATACAAGTTTGAGAAAAAAGTTGTGATGTGAAAAGTTAGGGGTGGCTGCGCGACCATACTGTGAGCGGCGCGAGTCGCGCACCCTACAACTTCACGTCGCTCTACGTTCCGAAGTTAACGCAAAGTTCCGCCATTTTGGAACATGCTCACAACCCACTTGTTTTATAAAGAAACTTTTTATTAATTCCTGTGGGCCGCGGAGTGTCAGTAAGATGTTTTGAGGTTATGCTCAGAGACGAATTACGTTTTTGTAACTGGAAAGTGGATTTAGTGTATAAATGTGACTGTGAAAGTGATCAAAACGAATGTTTATGTGGAATTCAAATATTGTTTTGAAGTGAAACTCGAGCGTAATACCTGGGATGCTCCTGTGAATTGTGTTTACTTCTTGGAACTGTGAGGAGGACGCTCTAATTCTTTACTGACCTTGTATTTGGAAGGAATACTGTACTAAAGTGGCAGGTAAGGAGCCCAAAACTTACTTTCAGTACTTTTATCGTAGTATTTGGAAGTTTTGTTGGTAAAAAGTTTTACCCAAAAGTATTACGTTGTCAGTCAACTACTAACTTGGAAAGATGTGTAGGTTGATACACATTCGCGTTTTTGCAGTCGCAAACGTTAGGAGCACAATTTTCTTCATTCCATGTCATGAAGATTTATTTGCTTAAATTATTAGAGTATATAATCTACTAGAGAGTTAGACATTGAAATGTATGACTTAGTTTAGAAATTAGAGTATTTAAAGCATATAAATGTTAATTAAGATTAACTGTTTATTTAGATAATTATCTTAGTAATTGTATTTTGATGTAATACGACTATTTAATTGACATATACCCCTGTATATTGTTATTTTTTTATTTAAATATATTATATCAATATAAAAAAATAATCTATGATTCATCCAAATAATAAAATGTAACATTACAATACACTCTTGTTTATCATCACTATTGTAATATCGCTTATGTAAGTCACTGATACAATTATTGATTATGAATAACTGTGTGTATAGTTCCAACTTTGTTAATTATACAAAGTTGAGCTCGTTAAAACTTAAAGTTACTGCTAAATCACGAAGTTGGGAGTTCAACCGTTCCATAATAGTCTCGGAATAAGCGTCTTTGTTTCTCAAACCAACTCGGGACTCGCAGTAAATCAATGAAAGCACCCGTACTTATTCTATATGGATATGATACGACCCGTAAACACGGCAAACTTATGAAAATTATAGACATGAGAAATCATTTTGTTTACCAAAGTAAACATTTATCCGAGCGAGTTCTATCAAACTATCTCATAAATAAAGTAAAAAGCCCACAATATTGGGTCGTTTTATTGAGGACGCTATTACAAAGTCATTTCAGCGACCGGTCCCAGTCTCAGTCCATTGTAGAAGGAAAATCTTTCTACAGTCACGGCTCTCGATGGGATAACGCAAACTTCACCCGATTCCGAAACGTCCCAACTCTGATCCCACTTCCAAACTAAAGTTAACCTAAAAACAAACAGCTGAGAGCGCAATCTTGCTCGGCAGCCAAGAAAGCTATGAAACTTTGTTAAATAACTTTTCAGATAACTTGAACTCGGCGTATTTGCGCAAAGTTGTAAGCGGAATTTCACCGCGGGCTAATTCAATCTGTACCCGCTTGTAATAAACGTTGTTTTCGCGTAATGCCAATTGCGGAGTTAGTTAAGTCAGCCGAGTTGAAAGTTCTGGACTTCACGAAGCAAAACGCGAACTTTTGTAGAACATTTCAGTGTAGTTAGTACAATGTTATAATGGAAATAAGCACTTCAAAATGGCGTCGTCTGCAGCTGTTATAGGTGTATGCTTGTATTGATTCCCGGATGTAAACTGATTGATAAATATAATAGCGTTGACACAAACGGTTTTATTTGGTAACGAAAAGGTATTACGTCAAAATGATAGTTTGTGTATGAGATGTGTGTATGCTTTTAAAGAGTGTATAAATGTGCAGTGTATAGAGGGTGGGTTTTTGAAATAGGACCGCAAGAGGTGACTTAAGAACCAACAATCTCTTGTTGTCATTGAAGCAACGAACTTATATGACAGCAAATATTTTTATCATCAGTAATATTAGATTAGGGGCCAGATTCACTGGTTCATGATAAAGTGACAGATAGTTATCTGACAAATGATGACGTATACAAGTTGTCAAAAAATTGTCAGATAAGTTCCTGATAAGTCTATCTGGAACCGGTGAAACTGGCTCTTTATATTATACCTGACAGAGTTTTAAGCTACTTCCATATTCAAGAAATAGAACGCAAAAGGCAACATAAAACCTACTTGATAACTGTAAATACGTATTCATTATGTAAGTGTAAAGAGAAATACAGTTCCCGAAACCTGAAAGCCCGGCGTAGCAGCGTAGCGATTTAATTGTGTAGTATGTTATACATTCAAGCACATTCAAAATTTACTACTAGCTCCTGAATTAAACCCTAATAACCTACTCTGGCTTAAACGTTATAAGTTCTCTCGTTTTTGACACATGAGACGGTACCTTTACTACTCAAAAACTAAGTTCATTTTAGCATAGCATTGACATGAGATGAAACTTTTCACTTTAATTCTCGTACATTTTGCTTCGTTTCTTTTTATTTGCTCTGAACAATAAATGTATCTCAGCTAAACAACTGTCTTCTATACGTGACTCGGCGATGTCATGCGAATGTAAACAGGGCGACGTCAATTTTTATTGGATAATTCATGAGTTTGAAATAAAATTGCGATTTTGAATAATTTAAGGTCGAAGGAACGCTCAACACAAGAGAATAGAGTAATAAAATCTAAGTTTACTTCTATCAGGGTATAAAACTCGAATGAATTTGTAATAGGCTTTAACCATACATTGTTTTATAATCTGAACTGTAGAACTTATTAATCTTAGGTCTTATTAATACAACAATGTACTTAGTTTAATTTGATAAGGGTTGAGTAGTTCGATAGTTGATACTTTCAACTCCAACCACCGAATCATGGTTTCATTATGCCGAACACCTGCTTCCTCAAATTCAACTTAATCCCTATCACACGTAAATTCAATCTTCTTTAACGCAGCCCAACTCGATAAAGTCTGCAGATAGATAGGGAATGGTTGTTCTAAAATTGTTATTAGGTACTCCGAATAGAGTTTACTTTCATTTGTAGATTGAAGCTCTTAAACATAGGCCAGCAGCCTACTTTATTAGTGTGTTTAATGAATATAAATGAAGGTAAATATTACTCTTACCTACTCCGTACAAATTCAATTATTTATGATCAATCTGATAAGGTAGATTTTTCCTAAAAAATCTATGAATAATGAATGTAGAGAATATTATTCAGAAGGCTTTTAGATATTCATATAAAAGTTACTTTGAAGAGTTAACTCAATTATTGCAATAATAATAATAATCAATCATGATGCAAGATTGAACATTCAAATAAATCCAGTTATTTTCTTATTGCCTGTGTAATATTTTGCCTGATATTAAAATTGAACTTTCTTTCTTCAAAGCTACAGAATGGTTGTGTAGTTATATTGCTTTATTAGTTTTAAAATGTTTTTGCGTGATAAGTTCTGTTAATTTATTTAGAAAATTTTATATCTAACTAGAAGTGCCCGCGGCTTCGCCCGCGTTAAAGACTTCTTTTATTTACTTAAAACTTTTATTTTGTAAAAACCTTTCTATCATAAAATACATCAAAGAAGTAAAAGCCAAATCGGTTCAAATTTTGGACCCCCGTTTCATCCTCTTAAGGAGTGAATGTTGAAGAATCCTTTATAAGCGGATACCTACGTTATAATAACTATCTGTATGCCAAATTTCAGCGCAATCCGGAAAAAAATTGAATTAATACTGTGTTACCCCACTTCACTTCACCCTTTAAGGGGTGGCATTTCGAAAAAGTCTGAAACACGTATTTTTTATTTATTTTTAAAAGCACTTGTGTGAAGTTTCTAAAAGGAAAAACTATCTAATCTTTTTTTTCCATACAAACTTTGAACCCTCATTTCATCCCCTTAAAGGGTGAATTTTAGAAAATCATTTCTCAGAGGGTACTAACGTCGTAATAACTATCTGCATGCCAAATTTCAGCGCAATCCAAAACAATATTTATTTTCAGACGTTAGTACCCCATTTCACCCTCTTAGGGGTGGAATTTTTAAAAAGCCTGAAACACGTATTTACTTATTTTTTTTATTGAAGCACTTGTGTGAAGTTTCGTATAGAAAATACTATCTAATCTTGTTTCTCCATACAAACTTTCAGCCCCCATTTCATCCCTTAAAGGGGTGAATTTTGGAAAATCTTTTCTTAGTACACCTTTACGTACTAAGACATATATACCCTCCAAATTTCAAGTCTCTACGACCAGTGGTTTAGGCTGTGCGTTGTCTGTCAGTCAGTCAGTCAGTCAGTATGTCGGGACAAAGATTCATATTGTATTAGATATTTTTCTACTGTAACACACTAAATAACTTGAAGTTTGAATGTCAATTCAAAATCACGTACAAGTCGAGTCCAATTTTCAGTCTTATTAAGTCATGTCCCAGTAAAGATTTGGCTTACTGATATCAATATCACTTATCAACGTATTTAATCAGGTTCAATCTTGAATCAAAATTATGCTGACACTTACAAACAATGACCATTACAAACAATTTATAAAAAATAGGACCTATTAGGAAATATGAATGCAGTCATAAGTTGTAATTAGTTAAATGAATACCATATCCGTCCTACATGTCGCCTGGAAATAGTCTCAATAGTCTGATGCCAATAATAGCGGCATCAATCTTTTACCATAATTATAAATGTTTCACAAGCCTCTGCTAAACAAAACTCGACTCACTAAGAACTTCTGTAAAGTCTAGTTTCACTTGGAACTTCTATTTTGGCAAATTCCAGACAGGTAGTAGCGAATCAAATACAGCTGATAGAATTTCCTCTGTAAAGCTTTCATCAAACTCTATTAAAGCTGTACGCTTTTACAGTTCAATTATTATTGAAGTGGTTATAATATACTACTGGCTGATACCCGCGACTACGTTCACGTATACCCAGAATTTTATCACTGTAAAGCTCTGTCAATCAACATTTGTGAAATGTAAGTTATGTGTAAAAATAGTGATTTTATTTTCACAATAAGTAGCCTAGTTTTATCTTAATGCTATAAAGTATCACTTTGTTAAATTTAATTAAGATCGGATCGTCAGTTTCGGCGTGCTTAGGTAACAAACTGATAGAGTTACAAACGTTTTTTATAATATTAGTCTGGATTATTGGAGGGTTTCATATTGTTCTGGGAACTTATTTTTGTATCTTTTATTCGTTATTAACGAAACAATGGCAATTGGCATTAAGATTCTGCTTATACTCTTATAAATGATATCGATTTATTAACGCTCGATGAAAAGTTTTAAATGAGTGTCTTAAGTACAATTTTTCGCGTGTCCAACATAACCTTTTTTAACCCCCGACCCAATAGGGTGGTATAAGTTTGCTGTGTGTATATCTGTATATCTGTGTATATGTGTGTCCGTCTTTAGTATAATTACTCTCAAATGGATAAACCGATTTCAATTTTTTTTTGATAGGCGACTTAAACGAAAATTCGTTAAGCCGTTTGAAGATTATAAGCTCTTTTTTAGTTGGCACGGCTATGAGAGCAACATTCAGGTCTGATCAATTCAAAATAATATTGCAAGAACATGGTAACTTTGACCTGACGCTGAGGCATCCCCTGGAATCTGTAAAGTACTCAACTTCTCATCAGGCAAGAGCAGATATGTCATGCGTAGGCTCATTGGAATGGTCTCAATGAACAGATTACACATAGTTCAGTTGGAGGTGATTTTAATTTTGTATAGTTGCTAAAAATAGGCGTGAGTTGCCATTTATTTGCTTATCTTTGTTTTAAGGCTACATTATACAGAATTTTTTTATTATTTAGCAGATTAAACATACATACATATAGAGTTATAAAAAGGTTTTAGACTACTTTGTCGTGCAATTTGCAAAGATCAAATAGTAATTTAGTGAAATTGTCTCGAAAGATTAACATTTCAAAATAACACAAATTATAATTTAATTGGATTATTCAGATCATTATTTGATGTTGTTTTGTAAAGTAGCGCCCTCCAAAAGACGAACCAAATCGCGGGCCAACTTCACGCAAATCTAGCGCCGCGCACGAGCGTTATGCGCAACTTTCAATTCGTCGATTCTACATTTTCTGTAAATAAAAGCGTACTAAGTATTTTAAGTAGATTAAAATCGTTTAAAAACTAAAAAAGAACCGACTTCAATGCCGCGCTATTAATTTTCAGTACCAATTTTGAGATGTTTATCTCAATATCTCTGGAGATACTTATCAGACCTCGATAAAATTACCATGGTACCACACTTGAGTTATTTCCTTTTAAACAAAAAAAAAATAATCAAAATCGGTTCATAAACGACGAAGTTATCCGCGAACAAACATTAAAAAATATATATATACGGTCGAATTGAGAAACCTCCTCCTTTTTTTGAAGTCGGTTAAAAATGGGATATAAACGAGTTATAATGTCTAAGTTCGAATTACTATTACTATTGTTTGAGAGTTAATTATGCAAAAATGTTTATATTATTTTCGTATTTCGTTTGTCAAGACAAGTCGTTTGGTCCTGGTCTTATTCTCCTATCATGTTCACAGGATGTCGCGCAAGTCTCGTCAAGGATACAGCATCCGCCATCTTCTGCAGCTCCCGAATGCTCCGCGCAGTCCACCGACCGGATCGCATCCACCAACACCCTCCATCAAGGTCAGTGGAAACAATTTAGGGTGGATTTTGACCGGCTATACAAAAAAGGAGGTACTGAAGTCGATGCGTATATACGTACCTATTTATATTATGTAGTTGGATGACCAAGACTTTTTGAACAGTTATACAATTTTGGTGATTTTTTTGAATCTTAGGGTAAGACTGCAGGATGATCTAAAAATTTTATTATTTTAAGACATTTAAGGGCCCGGTGGCGTAATCGGGAGACCGGTTGGCTTTGATGCCAGAGGTACCGAGATCAAACCGCCGTGCACCAATGGATTTTTAAGCGTACCAAGCGTACTTACCATCTTCGACCGCATCATCACTTACCAACAGGTGAGAAAGTGTCCAAACGCTAGCCTATAAAATATCAAAAAAATTAAGACATTTTAATGTAACTAGGATTCTATTATGAGATTTTTAACCGACTTCAAAAAAAGGAGGAGGTTTCTCAATTCGACCGTATATATTTATTTTTATTTTTTTATGTTTGTTCGCGGATAACTTCGTCGTTTATGAACCGATTTTGATTATTCTTTTTTTGTTCGAAAGGAAAGATCCCAAGTGTGGTACCATGGTAATTTTATCGAGGTCTGATAAGTATCTCCAGAGATATTGAGATAAACATCTCAAAATTGGTACTGAAAATGAATAGCGCGGCATTGAAGTCGGTTCTTTTTTAGTTTTTAAACGATATTATACTATTAGCGACGGTAATACACTTGGAACATATGTATGTAAAATCGGTTCCTTTTAAAGTAATTATACGATATTATTAAAATAATTATGTCTAATGTACTCTGTCGATAACATCTTCAGTGCTTATCACGTATAACAAATACTCTTGATTAATACATCAGTAATTATCTATTTAAATATTTGAAATAATACACTATTAATATTATGTATCATAACTTAAGAACCTATAATTTGCTTTGCTTTTCAATAGTGGAACTAAATACTTCAGTATAAATTATGTCATTTGTAACCATTAACTAAATCATTCAGCTAAGCAGGGTACAACATTATTCTATTCATCCCTCACAATACCCTGAACCATTTAAAGCCCACCTGAGCTTAGGTCAAGGTCAGATTCTGATTTTGATTCAGGGTATTATTTAGAAACGCATTTTAACAGAGGCTGTTTGCTTGTGCGACTTCGGTAAGCATTAAGCAAACACTGTACGCGGTATGCGTACAACATTCAATCAATCAATTAATTCAGATAGATTGCTAAAACATGTACCACATCCGCACAGGGATCGTATGGTGATGGTTCATTTACGCTATCTGTCTAAAATTGATAAATCAAGACATTGACTTCGCATTCTGTTTGGCACTCAACATAATTATGCAACTAGATGCAGAAATGTCAAACCATTGCAGGCACACTATTGGTGTAGTCAAAGAAGCCAGTAGACGTAGTAACTATTATATAATCTGTGCCATTAGTTAGTATGTCGTCGAGTTATGTAAATGTATCGTAATACAAATGTTGATATATTAAAAACGGCTCGACCGATTACCTTAAAATTTAAATTGGACCACCCTTTGAAATAAAAAAAGAATTTTGTAAATTGGTTCAGACATCTTCGAGTCATCGGTGAACATACATAAAAAAAAAGGTTCCGACGTATTGAGAACTTCCTCCTTCTTTGTGAATTCGGTTAAAGATAAAAAGTCAGTTTGTATATTTCTTTGTTTTCTCTTAGCGGTTAAATAGCTGAACGTTTTTAGGGTTCCGTAGCCGAATGGCAAAAAACGGAACCCTTATAGATTCGTTATGTCTGTCTGTCTGTCTGCCTGTATGTCTGTCTGTCTGTCTGTCCGTCCGTATGTCACATGGTTTTTTTTAGTTTTATTCCAAAACTGTTAGGACTACATAATTGAAATTTGGTAGGTAGATGTATTCTGTAAACCGCTTTCCGATTTTCATACAAAAATAAAAAATATAAAAGTTTAAGGGGGGCATCCCATAAATGAAACAGAAACAAAAAAAAAATTTCTTCACACCTGTACGTGTATATGGACAGGTCTTTAAAAATTACATTGAGGTTCCTAAAATCATTTTTTCTCAAAGTCAATCATTTGAAAGAGGCGCGTCTAAAGTGGTAAAATGTGTGTCCCTCTAACTTTTAAAGTATGGGAGTGAAAAATCTAAAAAATATATATACTGTAGATTTTAATAAAAACTAACAACGAAAATTGGTTTGAACGTGATACAGTCAGCAGTTTTTGAGATATGGCGACCGCAAAGATAACTTTGTTTTTCATACAAACACTATGAAAAACAAAGTTAATTTTAACAAATTAACATTGCGAGAAATCATAGTTATAGAGTACTTTACTGTGTTACGGAACCCTTCGAGTGCGAGTCCGACTTGCACTTGACCAGTTTATTTTAACATTTGATGATTGATTTGGTTGACATTTTGCCAAAGCAACAATGCGAGTTATATATTAGAATAGGACATAGGCTACTTTATGACAACTTTTTGAAGAAAAAAAATGTTCTAAGCATAAGACACGTGTGCCTAAAGTTTTATTGCTATATGTAACACAAGTGAATTATATAAAAAAAACAAAACACCTGCGTGTAATATGAATATTTTATTCAAAATCAGAATCAGAAATCATTAATTGTTGCTGACTATATAACAATGATGCTAGGTCACATTGCAACTGTTGGTAATATCATTTCACCCACATCGGACATTCAATACACAATATTTATAATACAGATACATTCTACTAGATAAGCCTTCTGAAAATGCATGTGCGACTTTTAAAAATTGATGTCGAATTCAATTAAATGTACACAAAATATCTTAATGTCAAAAACTAACAATTATTATCATTATATGTCGTCATCTGATTTATCTTTTAACATAAATTCTTTCAAACCGTAAATAATACACATACACTATACATTTTTCTGCCACCGTTTAAGTTATGTCATAAATAAATGATTACTAGTGACATCCTTTGTTTTTTTAGATAAACATAATATTTACCCTATATTTTTATTATATTCCTGGATAAATATCCTGTATCTTTATATAAAGCATAGATAGATCAATGTACAAGATAAAGTGGAGGTACACCGGGAAATGCTTGGGACGTTTAATCTGAAGAGAAAATAAAAAATAAAGGCATCTTGTACTTTATAGTGGCTTAACATCACTCTACAATATTAATTATGGCATAAAGCTAACGGTTTGGATGAACTTTAATGTGTGAATTTATAAAGCATTGCTTTTTAGGGTTCCGTACCCAAAGGGTCAAACGGGACCCAATTACTAAGACTCCGCTGTCCGTCTGTCTGTCTGTCTGTCTGTCCGTCTGTCACCAGGCTATAGCTAATTAAGTGATAGTTAGACAGTTGAAAATTTCACAGATGGTGTATTTCTGTTGCCGCTAGAACAACAAATACTAAAAACAAAATAAAGTTAAAAATCAAAGGGGGTCCCCATACAAAAAACGTGTTTTTAAACGCCATCTATCTAATTAGTTTCGGCAAAATGACATAGATGGCGCTAGTAAACGAGCCCCCGTCTTTCTAGATCGCGACCAAACCAAATATTCTTGATAATATCAACCAATCAAATATATGAGGTTGAAACTCTGTTATATTTCGTATTGTACGGAACCCTCCCTAAGTTTGCGATAAGAGACGCGATGCTGACTCGCACTTGGCCAATTTTATTAAAAGATACATTTGTTACTTGTGTTGAATAACGATAAATTTAGGCTTTATTTAAAAAATATATTCTACGACATAAAATCAATTTACAATGCAATTACACGCCTATGTGAATCGATTTACCTTTTAGTGTTCATCATTACTATTCATTATTCTTTGCTTTTAGTCGAAGTGATTCGTACCCATGAACGCGAAAACTTAAACTGCATTGGCGTTCTCTTTTCTTTGAAATGTGTTTTCACCTTTCTTTTGTTTCTCTTTCTTTGGTACGAAAGAGAGAGAAAGGAATAAAGAAAGGGGGAAATATCTGACCAATAATTTAGATGAAATGCGTGGCAACGTCTTTTGTTGACCCCGTATTTGTCAATGTTTGAATTCATAAAATAGAGCTTTTGATGCTGGATAGAAATTAAATAGTTTTATTCTTAACATAATTTATTTTGCATACATAACTTGTTATCTTTATTATAACAAAATATCTGCCAAAGTGGTGTACAGTGGGTCTTCATTCCTGTTTTCCCCTATTCTGTTTCCATTTTACCTATATTTACATATATTCATCTATAACGATATTCATAATTACTCATATATACATAAAATTACGTTTTTTACCCGTGGGGTAGGCAGATACTACTTTTCAACCGACTTCCAAAAAGAAGGAGGTTCACTATTCGTCTTTTTTTTTTGTGTGTGTATGTTACGCGATTACTCCGTCAATTGTGAACCGATTCGAATAATTCTTTCTATCGGTAAGGTACGTTTCCGAGGTGGTCCCATAGTAATTCATTCATTGAGATCTGATAAGTATCTCCAGAGATATGACGATAAACGTCTCAAACTTGCTACTGACATTGACTCGTGGGGTTTTAGTTTTTAAACTATCTTACTTATTAAACTATCTTAATTATTTCACTTTGATTTAGATGTTGATGAACTCCAATTATTAACCGACGAAAAAAAACGGAGGAGGCTATCAAGTCGACGCGTATATATATTTTTTATGTATGTCCACGCATAACTTTTTACAGAGTAGTCTGATTTCGATAATTCTTTTTTTATTGGTAAGGGTATACCCCCCATTTGAATTTTAACGAAATCTGTCGAGCCGTTTTGTATAAATCAACACAAATAATGGATAAATGTATAATTATTTTTATGATTTTATCATATCATCAATGTATGTCAACAAACAGTGGACAAAACAAAGAGCCGAAAATCGGGCTCAGTTGCGTGTCTTGAGAGTGGCCTATGTCCAGCAGTGGACTGATAACGGCTGATTATGATGATGATATTTTAAAGGTTGTACCATTTCAATTTCTCCGAGATATGTTCAGTATCTCCAGAGATATGAAGATAAACACCTCAAACTTAGTATTGAAATTGACTACAGTGACGTTGGAAGTCGTTTTTTTTTTGTTTTTATGTGATTTTAAATAATTTTTACTATTATTAAAGAGCATAAATGTTCTATATAACGTTTATCTAGGCCATGGGCAAGCAATGACGCCTGCTTTTAACGTAGTAGATTATGGCCACAAAAAAAATTTTTTAACGGTTCCCTATCTATACGCATAACATTTTAAGCCCTATTATTGAAAGTCATAACTTTCAAATCCTAATATTACTTGTTACTAATAATCTGTAGTCATAATATTATTTACCCCTACTATCACTTGTCAAAATGTTAGTAGTAATAACATTTGAAACTCATAATGTATCATGCCCTAACTACCACTCGTCCTAATGTCAGTATTCATAATATTTGAAACTCATAAACTTCCTAGCCCTAACTATCAACCACTATAAAATTTCACCTCATAATTATATAATGCCCTACTATTCTTCGCCATGGTAGTATCTTGCTATAAAAATTATATTTTCACCATAACCTACTGTTTCTTCTGTGGTGACTAGCTTTAATAATTATATACATGCGGCGTAAGGGTGGCCCAGGGCACCAAAACCTACTGTTTTTTGAACTATCGTGAATTTGTAACATTATTAATGTTATATACCGTCTGTAATTCACGTACCTTTAGTCGAATTTTCTCGACCTAGGCTTTGAGCAAGTCCGTCGCTCTTCCTCGGGAGTGAGGTCACGCGGTGAGTTCGCGATATTCACTGGACATCATTGAACACCATGGTATATAACATTAATACGTTTTTTTTCTTATTAATATAATTCTTCGCCCGCATCCACACTTACCAACAGGTGAGGTACTGGTCAAACGCTAGCCAATAAGTATTTAAAAATTAAAATAATAAAATCATTTATTTCAGACACACAACCTATAAATTCAGTGATTACATTAAACATTTGAATAAAATTAGTAATAAAATTGAGTGTGTTAAAAAATTAAATTAATTGCATGGATAAACCTATGACTTATTATTTATGTTACTGTACTGTAATACAAAAAAATTACATAAATATAATATTGTTTTAGTTTTTTAAATTGTTTTGACTATTGCGTTATGTTAATAAATATTTAAAAATCATTTAAAAGATAGGCGCGTCTAAAGTGATAAATGTGTGTCCCCCTCCCCCTCTAACTTTTATATTGTTTTTATTTAATCATAAAATGCCCTACATCTTTTGTTGTTCTTGAGAATTCTTTGAAATGATTTGTGTATGTACAGAAAAATATTGACAACAGACAAATAACAAAGTACAGAAAAATCATGACATCAAACATTAGGACTAATAACCGTTATGCTCACTACCTATATGATAACCAAATATTATGACAAGAAACTATATGAATTATAACCATTATTCTCATTAATAATATGACAAGCAAAAAATATGGCGAATAATTATTATGACTATGACAAAATGTGCGCGTCCAATAATAGGACTAAAACGTATTATGACTAATGGTGTATACCGAAAAACTTTATGCGAATTAATAGGACTCTTTAACAAAAAAATTAAACCGCCGAAAAAACTGAAAAGCAAAAAATAATTCAACTTTTTTATTTAACCTTAATAACGAAGTTTTTAAACTAGTGTTCGTATACATCAGTATATATTTTTGTAATTGTTTTGAGGTTTTAACTAAACATAATGCCTAAGTTTTTAAACTAATGTAAGTATGTATACCTAAGTAATTTTGAGTCGGCGCCAAATAATCAATAAGCACAGATCCCTAAATAACCTCTTAAATTTAAAGAAATAAATCTAATTAACAATGCAACGTGAAATCTCCAGCGATGAATATAAACATTCCAAAAAATGCGCTTTCACACGACCCACAGACTAAATAGAGAGAAGCACGACCACTCGCAACGACGTGTGCCCCCGTCACCACGTTAAGAACTTAGTTATTATATTTAGTTAAAAACTCAAAACAATTACAAAAATATATACTTATTTTATATATACTTATACTTATATATACTTATGTATACGAACAGTAGTTTAAAAACTTCGTTATTAAGGTTAGATAAAAAAGGTATTTTTTTTTTACTTTTCAGTATTTTCGGCGGCTTAATTTTTTTGTTTAAAAGTTTTATTTAATCAGTTTAAATAGACGTTTAGAAAGTTGGTAGTAGGTAAAGTGCATATTATTTTTAACCGACTTCACAAAAAGGAGGAGGTTATGAATTCGTCGGAACCTTTTTTTTATTTTTTTTAAATGTATGATCACCGATTACTCGAAGATGCCCAAACGGATTTGGATTTTTTTAAGGGTATCTTTCCCAGGTGGTCCCATTTAAATTTTAAGGAAATCGGCCGAGTCGTTTTTAATATATCAACATTTGTATTACGACGCATTTACTTATCTCGACGACTTACTAGTTGGCTGGCACTTTACTTACTGGCACAGATTATGTAATAACGCGATGTTTGAAGTCGGTTTTGTTAGTTTTTAAACGATCTTAAATTATTTATTATAAACAAAACCTATTGAGAATTTAAAAGCACGCTACCTACTCATCTAGTAAGCCTGATGTAATACTCAATCATTTATTGCTTCATATGTACATCGCATTTTACAGGTGTTAGGTGTGTAAGTTAAAAGTGTTTATAGTAGGTTTATCATGATAAATTATTTTCAACATAGACGGTGTCGCCTCTAGTGGTTAAAATTATCAATTCACTTGCATAACCAGTTTTAATTTCTGTCACCTCTAGATTTTTTTAGCTACGTTAAAATTATTCTTAAAGATTTCTTTACTTAGAAGTTTTGTTTAAAATATATTTAGTTATAAATGTATACGATTCGTCATTTATTTTGTTCTTATATTTTACGATAAAAAACGAAAGATGGTTCAATCAAAAGTTCACCCAAAATTAGGGTAGGTTACGATGTGACCAAGAAACTCACCCTCTCACAAAGAGTTGCTACAATCTGCCGTAGCGGGTCAGTACAAGCGCTCGTAGCAATTTCACTAAACCGTGGCGTAGCAGTTCGTAGTTCCTGAGTTAGTACACAGATGGCGCTATTAGAAATAAAGAATTGATCGGTAACTAGAGCCTGTCACTTTATACTGGTTGCGCTGCGTGGGGTTTGATGATGTAAACTTAGATAACAATATATATGAGGCGTTCTTACCCAGAGTTCAGGATTTTCTCTACACATTATATTACACTTAAAATAATCTATCAGAACCCTCCACATTCATAATAGTGTGAAACATGCTAATTATAACTATAATTTAAGATCGTTTAAAAAACTTAAAGAACCGATTTCAAACGTCGCGCAAGTCAAAGTAGCCAGTAGACATAGTAACTATTATATAATCTGTGCCAGTAGTTAGTAGCATGTCGTCAAGGTATATAACTGGATCGTAATACAAATGTTGATGTATTAAAAACGGCTCGCCGATTTCGTTAAAGTTTAAATGGGAACACCTGGGAAGGGTACCCTTTAAAACAAAAAAGAATTTTCCAAATCGGTTTAGGCATCTTCGAGTAATCTGTGAACATACATTTAAGAAAAAGATTCTGACGAATTGAGAAACTCCTCCTTTTTTGTGAAGTTGGTTAAAAATAAAATAAAATTTTATAAAAAAATATGTACAATCAAGGCAGTAATTGAAAACGTTTAATTGCAAAAATCGTTATACGCTTAATAACGCTTTTTTCAAACACCACGAATTACTTACACGTGAATAAAACATGTATTTATATTTTTATGCAAGACATGAGCTTTTTTACAAAATACATATTTATTACATCGTCACATTCATTCGTTTGTAGGTTACGGTAAACGTGAATAAATAATAAAACTTGGTTTTACTCCAATAGTTAATTCATATGTTACGATTTTTATTATAGTTTTTTTAAAGTGAGATAGGAGCCGTAACGACAAGATGCAGAAGCTCGCCGAAACCACAGAACAGATATTAATACTACGCCGAAACGACAACAAGCTCAAAATTACTTTTATACATTTTGGGCTCTACTTAATGCAATCTCAGGAGATGTTGATTAGTCGAATTAGGCAAAGAAATAAATAATTAATACATAAGCAGGATTAAATACACAGTCTAATTTATATTTTTGACAAGATTGACGCAAAACATGTGCTAAATCATATTTTTAACCGACTTCAAAAAAAGGAGGAGGTTTCTCAATTCGACCGTATTTTTTTTTTATTTTTTTTATTTTTTTTTTTATGTTTGTTCGCGGATAACTTCGTCGTTTATAAACCGATTTCGATTATTCTTTTTTTGTTCGAAAGGAGATATCCCAAGTGTGGTACCATGGTAATTTTATCGAGGTATGATAAGTATTTCCAGAGATATTGAGATAAACATCTCAAAATTGGTACTGAAAATGAATAGCGCGGCATTGAAGTCGGTTGTTTTTTAGTTTTTAAACGATATTATTAGCTTAACACTCCGAGAGTGCCGGCAGAAGTGAAAACTTTAACATTAACGTTGTGCATTTGGTATACTCTCCTTCCGTCTTACGAATTTTCAATCAGGTCACGTGGCCTGACGCGAGTTTAACATTTTTTACCCATCCCAAAAAAGGTCACAACGCCGCTAAATATGTTTTCACTTAAAAAAAAATAACAGCTACGCGAGAAGAGCGACGTATTTTCTTGCACTAAAACAACAACCCCGAAATAATTTCGTGCAAAACTAATTCGATCTCTAAGCAAACAGAATTCCTTATCCAATACAAACCCATTTAGTTCTCGTTAGTTAGCCGCCCCCTGTCGCATTCCAAAGGAACTATCTGAGACCTTCAGTATTTATTTACAAAGCAAATAAACTATTTATTTATTGGACGATCGCTTTGATCGACGAATGACCCTGGACAATTGTCGTTTTTGTGAAAGGGTGATGGAGGAATAGTGTGGATATGCTTATGGTATGTTTATATAAAGTGTGGAATGTTCAAAATGTATGGAATGACATTTATGTTTCCGCAACAAAAATGTCATTTCCATACATTTTGAAGTAGCGTTAGCGTGAATGAAAACAGGAAATTGGATTTTGTCTAGGGGCCCAGCAACACCAGCACGTTGCAGCGGCTAAATCATTTTATGCTGCAGGTATGTTATTTTATTAAGTATAAAATATACTCGTAAAAGATTACGGGTTATGACGAGTTTGTAATCAAAGCGGGTAAAAGGTGAATTATAGTAACATAGCCATATGATTTTTCTAAGCTTTTTTGTTTTACCGTGTCTAGAGAAATCGTGTATTTTACTGTAAGACGTATCCATAATAATGAAAACGTCAGTAAAAGGGTTTCTTTTCACGGGCCGGTTACGGTAAAGGTTGGCTCGCCCTAGAGGCCACCCTCGTTTGTCCAGCTTCTTATTCTTGTTGGAATTAATGTATTTGAGGGCCGCTTTCCTATATCCGGTATTTTTTTATTCCTTTGTTATTTATGGAGTATAGGAAAAAAAGAGATATTTTTCTTTCTCCTTGTTCTTTGAAATAACAGAACTCATTACGAACTACACTACACGCATATGTTTTAATTTTTTAACCGACTTCACAAAAAAGAAGGAGGTTCTCAATTCGTCGGAATTTTTTTTTTTTCTATGTTAGTTCACCGATTACTCGAAGATGCCTGAACCGATTTGGAAATTTTTTTTTTTTTAAAGAGTACCCTTCCCAGGTCGTTCCATTTAAATTTTAACAAATTCAGCCGTTTTTAATATATCAACATTTGTATTACGACGCATTTACTTATCTCGACGACTTACTCGTTGGCTGGCACTTTACTTACTGGCACAGATTATGTAATAGTTACTGCGTCTACTGGCTACTTTGACTAGCGCGACGTTTGTAGTCGGTTCTTTTTAACCCCCGACGCAAAAAGAAGGGGTGTTATAAGTTTGACGTGTGTATATGTGTATCTGTCTGTCTGTTGTGGCATCGTAGCGCCCAAGCAGATGAGCCGATTTTGAATTAGTTTTTTTTACTTTATAGTAATACGATATTTTTTTATATCATATAGGCTAGCGTTTGTCAATAATCAATGTAATAATATCTTACAAATCAATTTTGACCCATTTTCCGGTTTCCGAATGAGCTGATATTTTGCATACTTGTGTAAGTTTAGTAACTATGCATAATCTGCTACTTTTGAGCTGATTTGATGATGGATTTTTTATGTATAGTCTAGCGTTTAACCACTATCTCACCTGTTGATAAGTGATGATGCGGTTGAAGATGGTAAGCACGCTAGGCCTAGAATGGGAACTGGCTCTCAAGGATAGATGCTGGAACACACTAGATGTATTAGCGACAGATTTTCTAACTAGAGGGTAGTAGCTGGCCAGGCGGACACTAGATAGTGTCCTACCACCATGCGGGTTGTTGATTTCTTAGCGAAGTTTTTCCTTCACCGAAGGGTTACTGTGAAAAGCGCACATAAATGTTTCGATAAAAAAAATCCATTGGTGCACGGCGGGGATTGAACTCGGTACCTCTGGCATCAAAGGTGACCGTTCTCCCGATTACGCCACCGGGCTCTCTCTCGAGTATCAGGAGGTGGATAGTGGAACTCCTTAACGGCGAACAGCAAAACACGAAATTTTGTGAATAGATGTAACTATAATATAGCCTGTTCTAAACTCCATCATGACATGGCTGCTGCACTCAGGGTTGACTTCCGGCGAGGACACAACAGACAAACAATTTTGTAAATGGATTTAACCATAATAGCCTAGTCTATGCTCCTCAATACTGAACAGCTCAGACACGAAATTTTATATATGCATGTTATTTAATTTTAAAAAATGGTTACACTAAAAAGGGAAAAATAAATTATTTAAAAAAAAATTAAACCAACTTCATAACGACAAACAGGCTCTCAAAAGAGCAAAAATTAAATTAATATAATTATTATATGCGCTACCTACTCATATATTAGAAGTCGGTGCCAGCCAAGTCTATTGTCTAATAGATAGGTACTACCTACAAGTATCTACTTACTTACTACATTCATAGTATCTATCTATTACCCAATAGACTTGGCTGGCACCGACTTCTAATATATGAGTGGGTAGCGCATATAATAATTATATTAATTTATTTTTCACTTTTGAATGCCTGTTTGTCGTTATGAAGTCGGTTTAATTTTTTTTAAATAATTTATTAAGATCCTAATTAGTCACACTACATACGTTTTCGATATTTCGGGTACATTAATCGATCATCGTAACCTTATCATGTATTATTTCTTGACCTATTGATTATAAGCTAATGCATGATAAAATATCTATACATATAAGATCCTTTTATTACTGCTCACGCGGGTAAAACGACGGCGCACAGCAAGTATTCCATAAAAGTTACTGATTTTACTTAGCACAGGGGTTATTTTTCTCCAATAAATTTCCTGTTAATCCGGGAAGTGTTAAGTGATTAAGCACTCAGCGGGAGGCGAGCGGTCTCTTACACGCCGATTTGTTTAATAGTTGCACCCAGCCTGTGTTTTGTGATTTTATTGGTGGCAGACCATCGATATAAATATTACATCCAGTAGTGATATTTTTCTCTTATGATTCGAGACAGGCATACACTTGACAGCTATATCACAAAGGAAAAGGTGATGGATGACTAATTATCATATATATTGGTGATAGATCACCAATAAGAAAACAATGGTTTTAGCCATTTTACAACTATTGTTTTCTAGTTACGTACTTTTAACTTGACTTGTAAGATGTATGTAACTATACAATAAAAGGATGTACCGTTCAATTAACAATATTTAATTCGAATTGATAATTAATAAAATCATACCAATAAACTGTAATATTTAACTGTATTACAAACCGCGTAACACTACGATTGGTGGTCGGTATTTTTTTTAAGCTGGCTCTATACATATATTTTATACAGTCATGTCCACAAATGTCTGCACAATATATAGAATATGGCATAATAAACCTCTTTAAAACACTTTGAGGTGATAAATCGCCCAGCTCTCCAATATTTATTTTCTTTCCCCGAAACCGAAGACTTATAACATAAAGGAGGGTTATGTGTTGACTTGTATTTATGTACGTATATCTCCATTCCTATGTCCGCTCGTAACTACTCAACGGCTCAACCGATTTTGATAAGTGATACGTCATTAGATTTGTCTGGATAACGCGTTACTGGGTATATAAAATGCTTATAAAAATCGAAATGACGGATTTTACGTATCAAATTCTTGCAAAATAACGAATGTTTTTTTTTAGAATAAAATTATGGTTTGCTTTCCCCTTAATTTTTTTGCAATTTCATATACCCATAACAAACAAGTCCTGAAACTTGTCAACCCTTGCGACGCAACAAAGTTGGTTGCGACATTTTGTCGCGGCGCGTGACCTACCGCCGCAGAATGTCCTAACGAGTTTTTGAAAGGATCCCGACAGACATCTTAAAAGGATTTACACTTTGTAACTAAATTGTCTCCTTGAAATAGATACAAGCACTGCGATGATATAAACACCGACCGCTTCATTGTAGTTGAGATTAAGTACTACTACATATTTTTTAAAACAGGTATTTACTTGCCATTAGGCTAGCAACTTGCTTGTCGTGCTGTCATTCCCATTAATTTAACTTCAAACTAATCAAATAATAAATAAAGTGGCCAAGTGCTAGTTGGACTCCCACACGTCGGGTTCCGCACCGCAATAGAATATTTAATAAGATTGAACAACATTTTTCGAAAGACACGTTTCTTGTATTAGGACTCCCTAAATTTATAATTTAATTCAATTTTTAGGGTCCCGTAGTCCTGACAAGGAACCCTTATAGTTTCGTCATGTCCGTCTGTCTGTCTGTCTGTCCGAGGTCTTGCTAAGAGACCGTTAATGCTAGAAAGCTGTAATTTTGTGGGGGTATGTATATAAATTACGCAGACAAAGTGGTGAAATAAAATTTATAAAAAATATTTTTTAGGGTATCTCCCCTACATGAGAAGTGGGGATGATTTTTTTTTCTTGACTAAATGACTTAAGGGTTGCTAATACTATTTTTCGATTGAATGCTCTATTACGAAATATTATACTTTAAAGTGCAAATTTTTGTTTCAGTAGGGAGTGCCCCCCCCCCCCTCTAAAAACTAAACTGCTGGCTTAAAAAATTTGGAAAAATTCGTGATAATAGTGCATCTCATAAACTTTAAAGGAATACTATAGCAGTTAAGATAACTCTATTAGTTTAGCAGTAATTGTCGTTGAACTTGAGTGTTGTATAATTTTGTACTAAATACAAAATCCTTAGATTAAATACTTTAAAGTGACAAAGACGAAATACCTAGTTGATTGTTTATAACGGGTAAAGACTCACATTGAATAACGGGCTACTACGGAACCCTACACTGCGCGTGGCCACACGGCATACTTTTCGAAAATTTTAAGTATCTATCTATTACGGTTTAGAAGACAACCCTCTGACGGACAGCGAAGTCTCAGTAAATAGGGAACCCTAAAAATAATAATGACTTTTTAAAGAAACAAAAGCCGAAATGTGTGTCGTTGCACTACCATAATAAAGTAGCTAAAACACAATGCATGCTCTTCTTTCCGTTCATCTCATCTATCACTTCTCCGCAGCCAAAAGATTAAAGAAATCGGCAAATGGCTCTGGAAGTAGCGTGCTTCGCAAGCTTTAGTGGCGTTTAGCTGCGACAAGTGGCCGCACGGGAACCATAGAACACATTGGATAGCGCCATAGTGAGGCATTGCGATCGAATCACGCAGTAAATTGAATTGGTTATTTATTGGAGAAAGAAATAAGTTAAAGAAACAAAGCTTTACTCTTTGAAATAAGTAGACACTGCTGATTTAAATGGAACTTAACTTTGTAGTATATTACCTGACTTTAGGGTAGTGAAAACATATTATAGTATTTTCAGTGACTTTGCCTTTTATTTAATTTTGTTAAAGACGAGCAATAGTATCGACAAAATTAAATGAAAGCATGCGGTTTTCAAGAGTTATGACATAACGGCGGATGGAAAAGACGATGATGGCTGATTACATACCATCATCATCGGCCTATACTAGTCCACTGCTGGACATAAGTTTCTCCAATGGTGTACGCCACTGATCCTTGCCTACTCTCATTACATATAACCATCCTCAATGCAAATAAATCAATCTTCAATAATTAAAGGCAGTGTTGAAGCTACCCATCACCACCTCTCACTACGTAGGTACATAAAACAACAAACCTGAAACAATACATGCATTATTAGTCAAGTCAACCATCTTCAGAGCTCGGGCAGGATCCTGCGATGATCCTTCCATTAAGTATTCATCTCGCGACATTAGTGGCTGCCGTTATTAAAACCACCTGTAAATCCCACACTCTAAGACTTGTCGACGCTCTACACGTAGAAGAGGGGGTGGGGGCATCCCTTCCGCCCTTGTGACTTTTGTCTCGAATCTCGGCGCACGTCTTGGACATCGGGGACACGTCTTACGGAATTAATAATAAGCCAAGAAGCCGGGTGCGGTTTGGGCCGCAATGTGCCGAAATTTCTAACCCTCATTACGAGTCCTCTGCACTCACCGCGCGCCGCCAACTTTAGACGTTCGCGCGCGCGTTCCTTCTTGTTTATTGGTGTTGCCAGCGTCTGGTTCCTTGTACCGGGTTTTAATAGTCGAATTAAGAATGTTCTAAGCGTTCGCGATGGCTGTTATAGCGGTTACGGTAATTTATTTTACTTTGTCACTTTAATGTGCCAGATTTGATTCGAATTTTAAAGTGTGTTAATGATGATGTTTCAGATAGTTTTCTAATATATAATTCCGTATAAAGGTTGTAATTTATCTGGCAGAAAAAGTTTTATTGACTATCAAGGACTGTGGAGATGTTTTTTTGATCTTTGATTAGTATTAAAGAACACATTGTTATATTTTCAGTGCGACTGCTCCAGTTTTCTTGAGTCAGTAGTCATAAAAAGTATGAAGAACATTAATATCTAGGGAAAAGTAAGTAATATAATCAGTTTGTCAAATAATACAACGATAGTTGTCAGACAACATTGTTAACAAGTCCCATCATCTCGGGAAGGGTACCGCTGACATTGATGTCAACCCGAGCCCGAGGCAAAACTAGTTGAGGGAATTACATCACTACCATGTTGTTGCCTATAATATCACTGTTGTCTCATTGGAGATACAAATTATTTGAAAATTTTGTAATTTACAAAATAATAAAAACAAAGTCGTTGGTTGTACATATTATTTTTGTAATTATTTATAATATACGACAATTATGTAAAACAACTTTCGTTGTAATAAGCTAATTATTATATTTAGCGACTTCGTTTTGTGAATTAAATTAAACTCTTCCACATCCTAACTGTATTAAAACCCTGACTTTTAACTCAAATTACTTCAAAAGGAATCCATTTACAAATCGCATTAGACTAACCCTTTATATACACATCGCTAGACAAAATGTAAACATTTTGAGAGAAAATATTCCAGCATGCATGTGAAAAGGCCCATTTATTCAGAGACGTGCCCGTTTAGGCAAGGAACGGAAATTCATAATAATTTTAAGACGAAGGGAGAAATCATTTTCTAAAATCAAAAGTTCGTTTCAAATTTCAATTACTTATTCGTTCGATGCGTGTGCCTGTAGGGTCCCGTAGGAAATGAAACAACACTTAAACGTGATTTACGATAGAAAATATATCATAATATGAATGAGACATTGTTTTCTTAGCTTGAATTAAGGCGTTTCGTATGCACGTGTTTGCGCCGTGATCTATTGCATTGGCGGAATTGAATTTTTAATTCATTGATGACTTTCTTAAGAAATGTGTGTTACTACTTTACTTTTATATTACTATTTTTTATTAATTGATATTTTTATTTCTGTATTATAGTACTATGCAAATTCAACAATCATGTACTGTGCTTCAGGAAGAAATTGGCGTCCGTAACGCAGGTTATCCTAGTGTAGAAATCCAGGGATCATTTTCTTTGTCTAAAAAAAATTTAACTTTTAGATTTTTTTAATAACTGTAGCCACTCTTTTGTTTTGGAATAAAATCAATAATTTATTTGTATAATGTTTTTAACTTAAGAAGAATGTAAACATTTTCAGAGCCAAAAAATAAAAAGTTAGCAAAGTATGAAAACAACTGAATATTTGATGTTAATCTTTGAGTAAGGCAAGCCATACTTTACCTTCCAAATAAGTAAGTTTAATAAGAATCATAATTAGCAAAATCTCGTATAATAAAGCACCTACGGCTTCGCAGCGGCTGCATAGCAAATTTTATCCTTACAAAACGCTGAGTCCGAACAAAAACGGAACACGAAAGTTGGGCGTTACTGTGCCGTCCTGCCGTGAATTTATATCGCTCGAAAACAAGAAAACAAAAGTGGAGTCGCGCCAAAGGTACATTATCTTAACAAAGTACAGCAATTAGGTACACGTTCCACATCTGACTCTAATAATTTAAATATGATAAAACAAAGTAAGACGACGCTGAGTCGAAGAATAAGGCGCGCCCTCAGTTAAACTTATTTATAAATTCTTCCCGAAGACGCCGCGGATGGGGCAACCCTTCCCCTTATAATGCAATAAAGGGGTACTCATATAAGTATCACCGCTTTACGTGCACCGTGATAAAGGCTAATCCTTCTGCTCGTGTGTGCACTGATCTTTATTTATTAGATTTTCCCGTCACTTAGCTTTAGTCAGGGAGATATTTTCTTAAATGTGGTGAATCTTTTGGACTTGTTAGATAAGGTCCTTTTTCATGTCAATTTACTTAGCAATTAAGAAATAAGTGATCCATCCAGCTCAGATACATTTCAGTATTTATTACTACAGAGCAGCATGTCGAACAATTTTCTCTAAGCAGATTTATTTATTGCTTTTAATCTTAGATTGCATGATATAGAACTTTTTGCTGATATCGATATCGCCCAAAGATTTCAGAGCAATAGTAATCTACATATTATAAACCAATCCGCAGATCAGACAACGCTTTGTCCCAGTCTTCACAACTCGAACAAAAACAGACAAGAAGAGATCAATAGGCCACAATCCACCAAGCGTGAGTAAAGCTGGGGGCGTACTCAAAGCTATAAAATTACAGATCAAAACTCTATCGACCCCGTGGCCTTTATTCAAAGCTAGCGGAGCGCACTATCAAAGAAACTCTTCTTAGAGAGTTAGCGTCTTAGGGACGACAAGTTTCTTGGCAAGGGTTAGGTTATGCGGGCAAGGGTGTAAGGGTACGTTTTTGAATGTAAATAGTGGTGTGGGGGTCTCGTATGAATTAAATTTAAGTAATTAATGGGCTAAGACGTCCGAATACCTTTGCGATTTAGATAGCATCGGTTTAGTTTGATTGCGATTATTGGATCCTTTGATGTCTAGACTAGGGTATGTGTAAGTATATGTGTAATATTCAAGGGTAATGCCATGAGTTTATAAGCCTTCAAATTAATCAATAAGTCCATAATGAATAGTGGTAGGTGCATATTATATCTATATTCCGCCTAATTATCTATCGAAAAGTAGCTTACCACCATCAAGGAGAAAAGCCTCTATAACCTTACGGTGTAGCAGTACAGCAACATACACCCCTTGAGAGTCAGATTATTCTAGGTTTAGCGAGATAGTGGTCAAACGCGAGCCTATGAGATATAAAATAAACTGGCCAAGTGCAAGTCGGACTCGCATTCGTAGGGTACCACACTAAAGTATTTTATAAGATCGAGAAAAAAGCCAGCAAAAAATAATAATTAATAAACATTTTATTTCGTTCTTATAACTATCGTCTAACGTCTAACAAAGGTGTTAGGGATCGACATTTCAATATAACGCTATCTATGGGACGTTTACCTAAGAGTTCATAGATGGCGTTACATTGAAATGCCGAAAAAACACGTTTCTTGTATGGGGCCCCTATATTATTTTTAACTTTGTTCTGTTTTTAGTATTTGTTGTTATAGCGGCAACAGAAATACATCATCTGTGAACATTTCAACTGTCTAACTATCACGGTTTATGAGAAACAACCTGGTGACAGACGGACAGACAGACAGACAGACAGACAGACGCACAGCGGAGTCTTAGTAATAGGGTCCCGTTTTACCCTTTGGGTACGGAACCCTAAAAATAGGAACATTATAGATGTGAAATAAAATATTTAAAAGTAATTTTACTCGCGTTGGTGGTCACTTGCTTTACTTTGCAAAATAATCAAATTTATTGTCTCATATAATATCCTAGTAACATTATAAAGGCGAAAGTTTGTGTTTATGTTAGTTACTTCTTCACGCTAAAACTACTCAACCGATTGAGCTAAAATTTGGTATGTAAATAGCCTAGACTCTGGAATAACACAAAGGGTACTTGTCTACATGGGTAAAACTACAGCAAGGAGAATAATGTTACAGTAAGTAGGTGCACTGGTCAAGCTCGTAAGTTCTGAAGACTTAAACTTCACTGGTAGATCGCGTCGCATAAAAATATGTTTAACCCTAAATAACACTATAATACACTAGCCCGTTGCCTCAAGGCCCTCTCGGGTCATTTATTAATTATTACAGCATATGGGGTGGGGAAGAAGTCAACAGCTGAAGAAAGGGTAGCCATATTTTAAGATGTCGCCTTCATCTGGCCACCAAGGAATGTAGGCGGCTAAATAATTTATAGCCGTAAAATAATGCGTGTAACATGTGGGGATAAGTTTCTAGCAATCTGTTAATGTGTTTGTAGGTTGTTGTTTCTATGCTTTGAGAGCAATCTTGCCCAAGTAAGATGTGTCATTTAACTTTCACTAAGGACTTCATTCTACACAAAATAATGCGAATAAATTACCAAAAGGGGAGAGTGGAGGGGGAAAAAATGGAAGTCTGCTTTAGCGTTATATATTGAAGGACTTCATTTTTTTTTTTTGACAAATGTATACCTACCTATACCAATCAGACTACGCAATTCTCTCCGCTTTAATGAGACGAACTCGTAGACATTAGATTCGACTTCCTAAGGAAACGCGAGTAATCGCTAAAACTTATACCCCTATTTTGCTCATTCTACATAGGTTTATTGCTTAAGGGCTCGCGAGGTCTACTTTTCTCACAGAAACACTAGTTTATGCATAGAAATAGGAATAATAAAGTAAACTAACTAAGTTAAATAATGTTTTGTAAAAAATACCAGTTACAGCGCTAACCACTGAGTACCCGCTATAGGTACGAGAATATACACACACACCTCAATTGTCACTCAGTATCAGCGACGTGAAACGGTATACGCCGTTAAATATTCAAAGAACAAGACGGGTCGGCTCTCTTGGGTAGAAAAGACCCAGAAGTCGAGGGGTAACCCACGAGCGCTCATGCGTCCCTAATTTCCGATTTGTCGACCTAAAGGGTTGATTAGCATCTGACTTGTCGCAACGCGTCGACCTTTGTTGTTGACGAATCAGTTTCTATTAGTATCCGCTGGTTGTTCAAATGTAAAATTGAATGGTTATCTGAAGTAAAGGTAAGGTTATTAATGTGTATTGTGTAAGCGTTGACGGCCCGTTTATAGGACCTTAATAACTACCAGAGATCACCCGTTCAAATATTAGCCGTTCACCAATGGCTCTTTTTACGTGAATTCATGGGTAATTTGTCCACAGTGGTAGGAGCATTATTAAATATTCTGCCAGGCTTGCTACCAAAAGGTAGCTTACCACCAGTAAGGACAAAAACTGCCGCCAAATCCATACGTATTTCCGGTAGCACAGCCCTTGGGTGTCAGACCGTTGTCGTATTCACCATCCTTGACCACATCATCGCTTACCTCCAGGCGAGATAGTAGTCTAATGCTAGCCTATCAGATATAAATAAGCGTATTAGGGTGTGAGAGACAGAAATATACTTTTTTGTGCTATTTTGCTGGAAATATAATTGTCATCAACAGCCCATTGCTAAGAAACCAAAAACCCTCGCATGTTGGTAAGACACTATCTAGTGTCCGCCTGGCCAGCTACCACCCTTAAGTTAGAAAATCTGTCACCGAACATCTAATGTGTTCCGGCAGCTATCCTTGAGAGGCAGTTCCCATTCTAGGCCTAGCGTGCTTACCATCTTCGATCGCAGCGTCACTTACCAACAGGTGAGATAGTGTCCAAGCGCTAACCTATTAGATATAAGTAAAAAAAAACAGGGAACAATAGATCAACAAAGGAACAAGCTTATAGCAGTGTAAAAACAGCGAACAGCTATTCAATAACAATTTATCAAGTAAACGAGAACTGTCACCATCTCCACAGCTACTTGACCTTCGTTTTCCGAACCATCACGTCGGACCCCGGGTTTCCGGAGCATTACCTCGGCAACGACACATGTATTCCTACACGGTAAGGCTTCTGAAAAAATGTATAGAACAGTGTAATAGCTTTATGCGAAAACAAGGTTTACACTGACAAAAATCCGAAGAACGTAGTAAAGGTAAGGAAAGTAAAGTGAGTTTGTATAATTATTTGTTTGTTACCTCTTTACAGTCGAAATGGTGAGGTATACGCATGAAGCGTTATTTATGTTATTTACTAATTAAGAAACTATACTTGACTAGCTTAAATATTATTATGACAGGTCACAGCCCTTGAGAGTCAGAGTATTTTAGGCCTAGCCTGTTTATCATCTTCGATCTCATCATCGCCTACCATGAAGCGAGACCGTGTTCAAGCGCTAGCTTAACAGACATTTAAAAAAAAATTAACTACATATAATGAAATAAAAGATTATTCAGTTCATTTGCTCTTATATGAGAAGTTTGGTTACTGCAAGTTTAGTATGCTGTGTCAGCATTTACTGCTTTCCTACACCTCATGAATGTGTCATTTATCATCACAAGCACCTTATGAGCATTGTCATTGCAGTTTTTCTTTAGATTTTATTACACAGAAATAAATAAAGAAGCTTTATTGTTTCTCAGAACAAAATTCAAATGTATTTGTGGGTGGGTGCTTTTCGCTCCTACCTAAACGTACTTGCCTGTTTATCTATTTTATAATACTTGGTGTTAAACTAATAAAATAAAAAAAACAATAATTTGTAGTTTTCCTTTCAAGCCGTTATTATAATGTAAGTAGACTTTTGGCCTTTCCTTTACTCATGTGCTTTTGGTCTTCGTTTTTATAAAATTCGGACCTGTTATTTTTATTTGTGTTCTAGCAACGCTTATATCTAGCTAAATGCTGTCTTAGTTATATACATAACACTTAAAAACTACACATATATAGAGTTAAAACCGCAATAATAAGTAACTTGGTAACTAATTAATACCGACGGACCCAATACGAGTATAATCTCGTAACTAGTAGCATTTATTTTGACAACACCATACAGCAATTTAAAATTGATAGGTATCTACCGCTGTTGTCTCTAGCATAAATATGTTTATGATCAAACCTTCTCTAGACCTATATTGTAAGAGTGAGGCACACAAAGTGACCGCTGTTTTGACCGGACGTGGGCTCGTTAGGCGCTGTTGCGGCGACGTATCGGCTGTCACATTACCGCCCGCGCTGCGCTGTTATTATGAAACTTTTTGAAGGGTCCCCGGTCGACGAAGAGACGCCAACCCGAATGCGGTACGATGAAGGCTGGATTAAAGTGAAGATGGCTTATTTGCTGAAACAAATGAGTACATCAATAATAATACTGTCCAGTGAAATTATAGTCATGTGATACTTCCAAGACAATGGGCGCAATATTCTAGCAATTCTAAGTCTAACTTAGAATTGCTAGTATACTGCGAATGGAAGTTACACACCACAGTTTCTGCTTTAGGTAGACGGCACATCATCAGGCGCACATTCTACTTATAATATATTATGTTATCTTGCACATTAAAAAAATACAATGTGCAAGCGCACATTAAAAAAATATATATTTTCGTAAATACTGCCACGAGTCAGTTTATTCTAATTACTTACATTTTATATATTATCTACGAGTAAGATGTATTTTACTTCCTCTTTTATCGTCTAAATGTAATATATTTTAAGGAAATATGACTGATTGCCAAAGCTTATATTTCCGTTACACAGGGTGTCGGGTTTCATATGGTCGAAAGAACACCATCGAAGGAGGACTCCAAGGGCTACCCAGAAAACCCTCATGTATGTTCCGCATATCCTATTTCCTCCATATGAGTTAATTCTGTGAAAAACAGATTACCAGAGTGTATTTCAGAAGGAACAATTGGAATATTAAAATCCTTTCTATTTCGTTAATTATGTTTTTAGACCAGAACCTCTTGTCGTACCCGTATGAAATTTGGCAAGCAGCAGGTCCATAAAACAGACAAGTTTTAAAAATCAGTTGTACCTTTTTTAACCGACTTCAAAAAAAGGAGGAGGTTTCTCAATTCGACCGTATATTTTTTTTTTTTTTTTTTTTTTTTTTTTTTTTTTTTTTTTTTTTTTTTTATGTTTGTTCGCGGATAACTTCGTCGTTTATGAACCGATTTCGATTATTCTTTTTTTGTTCGAAAGGAGATATCCCAAGTGTGGTACCATGGTAATTTTATCGAGGTATGATAAGTATCTCCAGAGATATTGAGATAAACATCTCAAAATTGGTACTGAAAATGTATTCATTTTCAGTACCGGCGCGGCATTGAAGTCGGTTGTTTTTTAGTTTTTAAACGATATTATTATTCTGTGTTTTTTTTTGTTGTTTGGAGAAAAGCCCCCCCAAAAGTAAAAGTTCAAATATCGTCTAAATAAAAAAATGTGATGTCTTATTTTTTTTCTCAGAAAATAATAAGCCTAAATAATAAATTGTAGTTTTCCCTGGAAGACCTACTCACTGTTCATTGTCCCACAAAAAATATAAGGCTCTGGCCTTTATAGTTTGGGAGAAAATTTAAATATATTGCAACATTTTGGGGACTAACTCGAAAACAAGTAAAACGCAATTTTCTCGAAAACTATAGATTTTCGCGGAACATACATGGGGGATGATGCTTATTATTGAAGAAGCATCACTTACACGAAGAAGCAGATATATTTTCAAGGCAAGCATCGTAACATATGCCAGAGAACTATCTATTTTATGATAGTAGACATTGTCAATAAAACTTTGTAATTTTTCTAACAAAATTTGCAATTTCCAAAGTCCGTCGCCATATTTTCGAACCCGCCAACCGCAGTCTCCGAGTCGCATATGGTAATTCCTTATTCCAATAGGAAATAGAGGCGGTCAGTGGCAATAATCCATCACTGACGTCCGTTATTTGTGCCCGGACTGTCCTGTGCCGGACCGCCCGTGTTTTATGTCATTTTACGTATTCCTTACAGGTTTTGATAAATATTTGTTTCGCTGTTCGGACATGTTCAAGAATTGAATATCCGGGTTGGGCTTGTGATTGGGCGACATGGGCGAAATATTACATTTAGTTGTCTTAATATAAAGCTCCGTGTTTGTATTGCTTGTTGTGGTGAATATTAGCACTGATTAATGGTTAACGCCTACTTTTAAGTCAAATGTGATATTTTTTACTTGAGAAGAGCAAAGCAGAATGGCTAACGTCCATACTAGGGTTGGTTCATTTCTAAAGGTCGTTGGACAAGAGTGATAATATCATCAAAATACTTTTGAAAATACGCAATTTCCGACGAACAACATAAACTAAAAATATATCATGGGAATTCAGAGATATTCGAATGCAAAGCTGCATATTTGAAGTGAAATTCGCTAAATTGAATCGAAGAAGTTTCAATGCAACCTCCTTGGCACACCACGGACACACGACTAAATCTCCCATAAACTCGCGTTTTAACGACCTATCACACAGACACTACACACATGTCATTTTTCCACAGGCGCAATTGTGTGCGTGAAGTCTAAGGATGTCACCGTAAGAACCTACATCATTTTGAAGTCGGTTTAGACTTGCTAGCCAGTACTTCGTTTCAATAGATAATAAAATTATTCTCATTTACTCTACGCGATACGCCATAACTAAGACACTTGTCTCGCTGCGAAAGAGTAAAACAGTTGCGAAAGTTTTTGCAAACTAAAATCTTCTAAATATTTGATTAAGTTATTTGAATAGTGTAGAGTTAGGTAGGGACATTTCATATACTTACGTTAAACTACTACTAGATTAAAAAAAGTGACAAAGATAAATAATTTTTACGAGGAAAAATGTATTCAATATTTAAAAAAATAGGTTTATTTACGCACGAGTATATCGTTGTTTCATTTATGAAAATGAATTCTAAAATACGAATATATAGTTAGGTTTACAAATATAAGTGTATATATATTATATAGAAACTACGTAAATTTGAACCTAGTCCCACAGAAATATTCCACAATACTTATTATTAATATTTCTGTGTTTTATATTCATACATGTATGAAGTGATTCATACATGTATGAAGTGATGTTCTTCTCCTTGTGAGGTAGTATTGTTCTGTAGTCGTGCGCGTATGGCGTCCTTGCTCACACTAGCTCTTCGACAGCTCCAGAATCGGTGGTGAGGTGAGGTAGCCCGGATTGGTGGGGGGAACAGAGTGTCCGTTCTATACGTAGTATTATTATCTTTTCTATGTCCTTGGGCTAAATTAAAATTTCAGGAACATAAGGAAAGGAACATATATACGAATATGAGAAATACTGGAGATACAGGTTGAACTTTGTGGTGCTACGTCTACGCTACGCTACTGACGTCAGTGCTACACCGTGGCACTGAACCCAGTACGAAGGGAACTACACGAGGGGGAGGAAGGCATTATAATTAAACACCGATTATGAGTAGATGTCGCTTAAAGTTCTTAAGAATAATTATACGTTATTGAAAAGAAACCACAAGCAAATAGTCTTATTTCTGGACTCTCTAACAGTTCAGAAGGTTGTCATTCCTCATACACTAGGTTAATATATACCAATGACCTTTAATATTACACTGTTACGTCTGTATAGTAGTAGGCGAAGTAAATCACGTAGATTAAAAATTTATTCAATGTCATAAATTTGCTAATATCTAGCACGTATAAGATGACATGAAGATACTTTGCATTAGTTAATTAATTCGCCCCTGCTTTGTTTCTGTCTTGCTTCCACATTGCCTGTTATTTTCTGTCAAACACTAAAATCAACGTGACAAAGTTCCAGAAACAAGGTCATATTTTTAAGAAAGTCTTCAAGAATTTACTTTACAAGCAACCTCCATTGAAAATCTTCTTGGTGGCGAGCAGTCGCGAGCAGTCCATACACCTATTAGAAAAGTAACATTGCAAATGGAAATACATATTTTGTCTAGAAGCAGAATACAGTGAGGAGACAAAGCAATGGACTTAACAAATCTATGCAGTACTTTAGCACAGACCATATACTAAAAATACTTCAAACTATTTGCTGAACTGAGTATAAACACTAAAACAATACTTTGTTATTGACAGGTTCTCAATAAATCTGTTCATCTTACCAGGAAGTGGTTATAGTTAGATACTGAAGTATATCAAGATAAAATACCTATTTAAGTAGGATACACGACGTTCTAAAAACGACGTCACTTCTCTCTAGGGCATGACGTCATTACATACGCAGGCGACCAAGGATCGCATGCATACGAAATCTACCTAATCAGTTATGCATAATGTGGAGACCCCAAAGGTGGGCAAAATATTGCAGTGGGTATGAAAGATATACAGGTTGTTGACGGTTCTTATATCATCACCTCCAAAGCCCGATAAACACGTATTTACTCATTTATTTACTGATGCACTTGAGTGAAGTTTCGACTAGAAAAGACTATCTAATCTTGTTTCTCCATACAAACTTTGAACCCCCATATCATCCCTTTAAAGGGTGACTTTTGAAAAATCCTTTTTAGTACAACTTTACGTACTAAGACAAATATACTCTCCAAATTTCAAGTCTCTACGACCAGTGGTTTAGGCTGTGCGTTGTCTGTCAGTGAGTATGTCAGGAAAAAGATTCTTCTAGTATTAGTATATTCAAATTTAACTCACTAAGTAAGCTTAGAATAAGAAATGTTTCAAACACCGTGGTAGACCACGTAAACCATTGCTACAGTCCCTTGTAGCACGTAATAATTATGATGACTAGAATACAGCTCCAAACCCCGATGAGTCAAGATACAGAGGGTTCTTCCGTTATACCTATAACCCTTCAGATTTTTTCAGAACAATATCCTAACAATTAAATATACTATTATAACGCACTTACTTACCTTAGTAAAATATAAATTTCTCATTTCGACATCCCTTTCTGCAGTGTAGCACCCCCCCTGTATAGCAGTGTGTCGCTACCCGCATGTATCTCCGTCGCCTCATGTCAGCCTGATGGATTTTGTTCTCTGATTCTATTACAGTTTTTTATTTTCTTTGCCCAGTGGCAATATCGCCGATCTATGAATATGAATAAGGGGTACTGGACATAAAATGTATGGATTTGTTTGTTTAAGATGTTTGGGATTTACCGCTTTTTCTGGTGAAGTAAACAAGTGAATTCAATAATAGTTTTAGTATCACTCGAATTTTTTTTTTGCAAGTTCTAAATTAAAAAATTCAGCAGTCATACTCACTATTTTGCAGTTGATTTTTTAACCGACTTCCCAATAAAGGAGGAGGTATGTTACGCGATTACTCCGTTAATTGTGAACGGATTCGAATGATGCTTTTTTTAATGGGTAGGGTACGTTTCCGAGGTGGTCCCATTGTAATTTTAACGAAATCGGCCGAGCCGTTTTTAATATATTGTTACATCGCGTCGTCGAGTCGCGATGTTTCGCCAAGCTTCTCGAACAAAAATACCGTGGGAAAGAATAGACTAATTACGGGCTATAAACACCCGACCGTCATAAAAGTTAACCTTCCGGGAATTCAGACCCTAGTCAATGTACCTAGTTTTGTAGTTAAGATTGAACCTTATTCATAAGTAGTTAGAGATCAAATTAGCATGTATGGTAAAGTTGTTTACGTCAGATGCTCAAAGGAAAGCCGCCCCTTTTGTTTGTGATTGTTATTGCTTTGTTTTGAACGTCTTTTGTCTATTGTTTCGAGTCAATACTAGAAAGTTCAGTAGAAATATTCTCGTCCTATATAAGACGTTGAAACCGCGGCTTGAGGCAGTCTTTCTCTGGAAGCGACAGTGTAACTATCTAAGCGCGGATAGCGACCAAGTGATCGTTAAGTGTTATCAGTGAACTAGTGTTGTGAACTGTGAACAGTGAAATCAGTGATTGTGATTACCAACGACCTCAGTGTGTGTTAACGGACTTTTGATAATTGTGCAAGACGATTTGGACAACTACTGTGGAACATTGTGCTAACCTAGTGATCAGTGGAAATAAACGTTCATCTCATCGGATTGGCATTTTAATACCACCCCGCACGTAACAATTGGTGTCAGAAGTGGGATGCCAATCACTCCGAGGGAAGATACGCGTACTCCACGCACCAGGCGCCAGGCGGAGATGGATGCAACCCGGCAGAAGGAGCTCGAAGCATCGGGAGCAGGAACATCCACATTGGAAGAGCCAGCAGCAACACCGATGGCACCCACCATGGCAGCGCCACCTACAGCACCGCCGGTGAGTCTAACTACGGATGGAGGCCTGGAGGCCATGCTAGCCGCTCTCCTAGCTGGACAAGAAGCTGCACGCCAGGAACAAAAGGCTGCACTACAAGCTGTACGTGAGGAACAACAGGCCGCACTACAGGCAGTACAGGCAGCACAACAAGAAGCTCGCCAGGATCAACAGGCTGCACTACAGGCTGTACAGGCGGCACAAGAAGAAGCTAGCCGTAAACAGGAAGAAGCTAGCCGTAAACAGGAAGAAGCTAGCCGTAAACTGGAAGAGACAATTGGACGTCAATTGCAGAGCGGGCTTGCCGGCATGGGAGAAAAAATAAAAAAAGGTGGAAGCCAGCGTCAAAGAAGTGGAAGGACGACTCGACGTACACGAACAGACCGTGAATGACCTGGCTAATAAGGTCCAGAAACTGGAGTTACGAGGAGTTGGACAGAGCAGCCAGGTGTCCGCTACGACTTCGCCGTTCAAACTGGATCTGCCACACTTCGACGGAACGTCTTCTTGGGCAGCATACAAGTTTCAATTCACGACGCTATCTAAAAGCTGCGGCTGGACAGACGAGCAAGCAAATACAGCGCTTACATTAGCGCTGAAAGGAGACGCTCAGCTTATTCTGGAACGCATACCTGAAGACGAAAGGACGCTGAAGACCTTGCTGGAAGCCCTGGAAACGCGCTATGGGGACAAACATATGGAGCATGCGTACAGGGCACAACTACGAGAGCGCACCCAGAAACCCACAGAGACATTGCAACAGTGGGCAGACGAAATCGAGAGGTTGGTCCGACGAGCCTACGTGTCGACGCCATCAACCATTGAAGTGACATCTCTACAGAGCTTTGTGGATGGAATCAGGGATGATGAGGTACGCGCTGCGGTACGATTGGGGCATCATCAGACACTCAAGAACGCCCTCGCTCATGCCTTGGAAGTGGAAGCAGTGCGACGAGACACCAAACCATACAGAGTTCGGGAGCTAGTGACTGAAACCAGGAAGCCCCGTTATGGACCGACATGTTATGGGTGTGGAGAAAAAGGGCATATTCGGATTGATTGCCCGAAAACGAAGAAACGGGTCAGAAATTGCGAGACCCAAGTGGATGAGGAGGCGTTAAACTAAACGTCGCCAGGGCCGCGGGGCGGGCGCTGGCTGGTCAAGAGAGAGCCCCCACCATCACTGTGACACAAGTGTGCAACGGGAACAGCTTAATCGTCGAGGGCACCCTGAACAACAAGACCTGCAAGTTCACAGTGGACACAGGAGCATCGCGCACAATTGTGAAGCCTGAATTCCTGCAACGATTTATATCACGGAAACATCGATCTGCAGCATGCTCACTACGGACAGCAACCGGCCAGTCAGTTCCTGTCCTTGGCGATACAGATGTGGAGATAGTCATCGGTGAGCACTCATACATTCATCCTGTGCTTATTGCCAACATAACTGATGATTGCATTCTGGGATTGGACTTTTTGGAGAAGCAGCATTGCATATTGGATGTGGCCCGTGGTGTTCTCCGGTTTCCCGAGCAAGAAGTGTTCTTCGAAGGAACGGCACCGTGTAAGCTTTACTGTCTCAAGGACGTCGTGTTGGCTCCAAAATCGCAAAATATTGTTCGAGTGAAATTTCCAAATACAGTCAAGAGAGGACTATGTGTAGTTGCCGAAGATGAGGGCACACATCCGACCTGGATTACTGCAAGAACATTGCTCATGACAAACAGAACGGCCAGTGTGCGAATTCTCAACCTTGGCAATGCAGAAGTTCATCTGAAGAAAAACAGCATAATTGGAAAATGTCAAGAAGTGAAGTACCTGCGACGAACGGATATTACTTCTACGGAACCAAGCTCGGAAGACCAAATATCACAGCTGCTGGAATCATCCAAAGACAACTTAACGTTCGCTCAGCTGTCACAAGCAAAACGTCTGTTGACGCGGTTTAAAGACGTCTTCGCCGCTGGAAACAACTGTGGACGTACCGGACTTGTTAAACACAAAATTGACACTGGCGACGCAAGACCTATACGACAGAGGCCACGAAGGATTCCATGGGCGAAAGAAGCTGAAGTTGCAGACATGATACGAGACATGGCCAAAGAAAAAGTCATCGAACCATCTACAAGTCCTTGGTCATCGCCAGTGGTTCTGGTGAAAAAGAAAGATGGCTCCACCAGATTCTGCGTAGATTACAGAATGCTTAATGAAGTCACAAAGAAGGACAGCTACCCCTTGCCTCGAATAGACGATACACTGGACATGCTCAGTGGAATGAAGTGGTTTTCAACGGTTGACCTGAAAAGTGGCTACTGGCAGGTAGAAATCAGTCCAGAAGACAAAGAGAAGACAGCATTCAGTACGGGCATTGGAAATGGACTCTGGCAATTCAACGTCATGCCATTTGGACTGTGTAATGCTCCAGCAACGTTCGAACGTCTCATGGACAGAGTAATGGTTGGATTACTGGGAGACGTATGCTTGGTGTACCTGGATGACGTCATCATTTTGGGCCGTGATTTTACTGAACATCTGCAGAATCTGGAGAAGGTTTTGAACCGTCTACGTGAAGCAAACCTGAAGCTGAGTGCCAAAAAGTGTGACTTCTTTAAATCCAAAGTCAGCTACCTTGGACACATCATTTCGGAAAACGGGGTACAAACTGATCCTGACAAAATCAAGGCTGTTCAAACTTGGCCTACCCCGAAGAATAAAACTGATGTAAGGTCGTTTTTGGGACTATGCGCTTACTATCGGCGGTTTGTCAAGAACTTTTCTGGAATTGCCAAACCCTTACATCGGCTGACAGAAGAAAAGCGCACATTTGTATGGGACTTGGAGTGTGAAACCGCCTTCAACGATCTAAAGCAGCGACTGTGTGAAACGCCGATCTTGGGATACCCTACCAGAGATGGAAGATTTATTGTGGACACTGATGCCAGCAACACGGGAATTGGAGGAGTACTCTCACAAATCCAAGGAGACAAAGAAGTGGTCATAGCATACTTCAGTAAATCATTATCCAAACCAGAACGAAACTACTGTGTCACCCGCCGCGAGTTGCTAGCCGTGGTAAAGACTCTTCAGCACTTCAACAAGTACCTCATCGGAAGGGAGTTTACGCTCAGAACTGACCACGCTGCTCTAAAATGGCTTCTACAGTTTAAGAGCCCGGAAGGTCAAGTGGCACGATGGATCGAGCAACTTCAAGAGTTCAACTTCGTGACAGAACATCGCAGTGGAAAGGGCCATAGCAACGCCGATGCCCTGTCAAGAAGACCTTGTGCAGATGACTGTAAACACTGCGAAAAGCACGAGTCTCGAGAAGAAGTCAGAGTCATCAGGATGGACAGAACAGATGACGAATGGAACGGCGAAAATATGAGACAAGCACAATTGGAGGACAGAGATTTACGACCTGTACTGGATTGGATAAAGTCTGGAAACACGCCCCAGTGGAGCGACGTGTCAGCCTGCAGCCCAATCACAAAAAGTTACTGGGCTCAGTGGGACAGCCTGACTCTGGAACAAGGAATCTTGTACCGAAAATGGGAAAGCAGCAATGGAAAAGAAACTACGATGCAGGTCGTTGTTCCCCGGAGCAAAGTGGCATCTCTACTACGACACATTCATGATGGAGTTTCTGGTGGACATCTAGGAGTCAAGAAAACTCTTGTGAAGGTTCGTCAACGATTTTACTGGGTACACAGCCGCGAGGATGTGGAAGATTGGTGCAGGAAGTGCACCGCGTGCGCATCAGTAAAAGGACCGAAGACAAGAAGTAAAGGACAACTAAAATTGTACAACGTTGGAGCACCATGGGAGCGCATTGCCGTGGATGTTGCCGGGCCATTTCCCGAGACTGAAGAAGGCAATAAGTACATCATCGTAGTACAAGATTACTTCAGTAAATGGCCTGAGGTTTTCGCGACACCAAACCAGGAAGCAAAGACAGTCGCAAATAAGTTGGTGCAAGAAGTGATCTGTCGATTTGGTGTACCGATGGAACTGCATTCCGATCAAGGAAGGAACTTCGAGTCTGCCCTATTTCAGGAAATGTGCACCCTCCTCGGGATCCGAAAGACGCGGACAACGGCAGCTCATCCACAGTCAGACGGAATGGTTGAGAGGTTTAACCAGACGTTGGAGAATCACCTGGCTAAAGTCGTGGACGCACATCAACGTGACTGGGATCAGTACATACCTCTGTTCTTGTTGTCATACCGTTCCGCTACCCATGACAGCACTGGTATGACTCCTTCAAATGTGAATTTTGGACACGAACTAAGACTTCCTATCGACGCCATAACTGGTTCCCCGCCAGATGCTCCGAAGCCTGTAACCGACTATGTCAGTGATCTTCGTAGTCAGCTGGACGAAGTGCACAGGATAGTTCGAGAGAATAGTTTAAAAACTGGTGAAAAAATGAAGACCCGGTACGATCGTAGAGCGAATACGATGGGTTTCGAAGAAGGAACTCTCGTCTGGTTGCACAACCCACTACGAAGGAAAGGAAAAAGTCCGAAGCTGCAGGCTCATTGGGAAGGACCATACCAGATTATCACGAAGATAAATGACGTTACCTACCGCATTAAACGAGGCCAGAGAGGAAAGCCGAGGGTAGTACACATCGATCGACTTACACGATACCATGGAACAAATGATGATCGGGACGATCATAACTAAGAAGGGGATAATGTTACATCGCGTCGTCGAGTCGCGATGTTTCGCCAAGCTTCTCGAACAAAAATACCGTGGGAAAGAATAGACTAATTACGGGCTATAAACACCCGACCGTCATAAAAGTTAACCTTCCGGGAATTCAGACCCTAGTCAATGTACCTAGTTTTGTAGTTAAGATTGAACCTTATTCATAAGTAGTTAGAGATCAAATTAGCATGTATGGTAAAGTTGTTTACGTCAGATGCTCAAAGGAAAGCCGCCCCTTTTGTTTGTGATTGTTATTGCTTTGTTTTGAACGTCTTTTGTCTATTGTTTCGAGTCAATACTAGAAAGTTCAGTAGAAATATTCTCGTCCTATATAAGACGTTGAAACCGCGGCTTGAGGCAGTCTTTCTCTGGAAGCGACAGTGTAACTATCTAAGCGCGGATAGCGACCAAGTGATCGTTAAGTGTTATCAGTGAACTAGTGTTGTGAACTGTGAACAGTGAAATCAGTGATTGTGATTACCAACGACCTCAGTGTGTGTTAACGGACTTTTGATAATTGTGCAAGACGATTTGGACAACTACTGTGGAACATTGTGCTAACCTAGTGATCAGTGGAAATAAACGTTCATCTCATCGGATTGGCATTTTAATACCACCCCGCACGTAACAATATCAACATTTGTACTACGATGCATTTACTTATCTCGACGTTTTACTACTAACGAGTACGAGTACTGGCACAGATTAGATAATAGTTACTACGTCTACTGGCTACTTCGACTAGCGCGACGTTTGAAGTCGGTTCTTTTAGTTTTTTAAACAATCTTTAATTATGTACATCAAGCATATGATCTCTAATTTATTCTTCGTGTTTTATAACGCTCTTGAATGCGTATTACTAACACTTACCGTCTAAAATGTTTCTTTTATTAATTTTAGTAATGGTTGTGTAGTCCGTGACGAATTGACACCATTTGCTTTAAAAGGCAAGATAAAAAATTTAAGACCACCGATAATCTCACGTCGGTGACACGCCATCTGGCGGAGACAAATGAACGCTATTACTTACGTAGTCTTATTCTTCACGGAGATGTGTCAAAATGTGGAAAAGAAAAATCTACCCTTTGAAGTGAAATGTCTCGAAATAAGGTATTCAAAGCCTGTGTGTAGCAAATATATTTGTGCTAAATACCTACCTACTATGTTTTTCTGATCGAAGCTTACATACATTGGAATAAGTAATACTAATACATAACTATAACAACAAAAGAGTGAGTTTAGCACCATGGTCATTAATTTACTCGAAGTACATCCTTAAAAATCTTTGAAGTTTTCTTTATATCTGGTAGGCTAGCGTTTGACCCCTATCTCGCCAGGTAGTAAGCGATGATGTGATGGAACACGCTAAGCTTAGAATGGTTTGACTCTCAAGGGCTGAGTGCTGCACCGTAACGCCGCAAGATTATGGCGGCAGATTTTCTTCTTGATGGTGGTAAGTTACTTTCTTGGTAGCAAGTCAGGCGAGACATTGATATAATGCTCCTACCACCTGTGGACAAACACCCGTGCTAGGTTTTCAACCGGTGACCTCCCGTTTAGAAACTCAAGCTATCTATTGTTTACGGGATATTCCATTCCAACGGGACCCTCAAGTATTATAACAATTTTTTTTTAAGCTTACTTAAATTAAACATAGGAATGTTTATTAAAAAGCCCTTTTTAATGAAAAAAGAAAACTCTGAACCAGTCGATTAAACTTCCGAATCTGTACACCATTAAACAAACTGTCACCGACTGGCAGCGTCCGATGTAACACTTTTAACTAAGCGCCCTCCCAGATCGGTTTCCAATTAACATCGGCTCACTTCGCTCTCATTATATTTTTAATTTGGGGGAGGAATCCTAAATTAAACCGGGCGACGTCAAAGGACAAGCTTCACTGTCATTAGAGCTAAATAATTAAAGAATTCGACCGTCTTCTCAGTCGTTAGAGGCATTAAGAGACCGCTTTGCTTAACTTCGTAATTCTGATTTAGGTACGCCCTGTCGAACCTTAAAGTTCTTTTAATATCGTCGAGCGAACGTGACTTTCCAAGTGATGCTTAAGGTGTTGGCATTTTCCTAATTATATAAATTAATTCAAAATGAAGCACAGACTTCAGAAAATTGATGTAGGTTTCTGAAAAGCTTTCACTTTAAACTTTTACTTTTACTTAGCATGAGTACCAAAAAAAATAATGAGACAACATTAATTAATATTCTACACTAAATGTACAAGAAAAAGATGTAATTCACAAGTGTATCATAAACATTTTATCAAGATCATGTAGTAACCTCCAGATATATGACAATTTGAAGCGAAAAACCTTATTGATGGAGATTTATTTTTCTTTATAGGATATAATATCTGCTGGGGAGTTTCATATACCTACATTGTATGAAATTTCTATAGTTTTCTCCATTTTGTCTTGCAGTGAAAACTTTTGGGGTTCTGAACACTTCATTTTGTGGGTATTGAATGAGACTTAGCTGTAACGCTCATTCGGGTAAAGTCGGCTTGAGTCGACTAAAGTATTATTATGGATTCTTAATAAAAAACTTGTGAAAACTTCAAAGTGAAAGGTTAACCTCGCTTTGATTAAGTTTTCACTTTTAGGTCACATAGTTTTTAAGTTTATACAACGATGTTATGAATCCAATAATTATGTGTTACACCAAAACAAACATGAAGCTCGGTGATTCTCTGTAATGTATATCTCTATCATCAAACTAGCGTTGCTTTCTTATAACATTAGAACTTTTAGTTATTATCGATATTAAGATTATATATATAGTTATAAAGTGTGTGAGCACTTGCTTAAGTAGTTTTATAGCAGAGTAATGAATCTTGTTTGCATGTAAAGTAAACGCGCTTAGTGCACGTGTCTAGACGAAATTGAAATTTACGAGTACATTCATGAAACTCAACTTCACCTTCTCGGGTTAGTTAAGAGTTAATTACAAAATATGAATATAAAAACATAATAAACTTATATTTTTTAATCTCGTCTCTTGAAATTCTGAATTGGTCGTGGTCACGAGAAGACTGGAAATTGTGGGTATAATTTTGTACAAATTAACACTAATTTTAATAAGAGGACATAAAAAAAGTCATTCTAATTTATGCAAATAATATGTAAAAACTGAATATGTAACTGAAAAATTAAACATTTGTCTTAATTTGAGCTAGCGAAACATGTTCCTTATACATACCTTATACAATATTATTGTAATATACCTTATACATTAGTCAATCTAAACACAAATAATACCTTATTCTATAGAGGTACCTACCCTGTTAACCTTTTTAACACCTTCATTGTTTAATCCAATCTTCTGATGCCCCGTACCATAAAACATTCAGCGCCTCTGCGGTGTCGTTTGCGACAGGGACCAGAACACAACGGGGTACGGGGTACAGACAGAATAAATCCGGGTACCGGGCTCTAGGACACCCATGGGAGTGATCTCAGCTGAGATGACCGCTCTAAAGGTACTCGACACTTAGATTAGATGCTCTTATTATGAGCATCGGTAGACTGACGTTTGCAACGCTGCGTTTTTAAGCGCTGCAGCGCCGGTAAACACAATAGTAGTAAGTTTTGTTAGTAATAATATTATAAAATACCTAATAGCTATGAATTCTGGTCTTTTGCACGCTTTGGTGTCTCACTGTAAGTGCAGCTCGCACTATTATTGTAAATAAAACAAATAAACATAATATTTTCCCAAAAACATATATTAGGATTTTAAAAATTACAGTTAAACATTACACATTGAAACTAAAAGCTTGTATTTTAATGAGTCAAACAAAAAATTAAATAAACATTAAATACTAAAGTATTACATATTTTTCATGTCATAAATGTGTATCCAATGAACATTAAAACTTTAATACATATAAATAAAATTCAATACATTATATAAGTACAATAATAGTAGTTTTAAATTTTATTCAATAGTACCTACTTACCTATATTTAACAAAGTAATGAACATTAGTTATAAGCAGGCTGTTTTAGAGGATAATACTTAGCAATACCATCTACGAATGGATGTGTTAATTTTTCAGGCAGTTTTTCTACGCTCGCATGCAAGCACAATAATTTCTCAGATAAATGACAATTCCACCCTGCAGTGACTTCAAGGGAAGGGGTATTGTTTACACTTTAATGTAAGAATTCTGCCGCTCGTTACAGGGTTAATGTCACGTGCAAATGCTTAGAAAATGGGGCTTTTTACCTCTTGTATTCATTAATTTTAATTATTAATAAGGGACAGTATATAGGGGATAAAATGTATCTTCCATCTCTGTTGGTGTATTTTTGTCCTAGGGCATTTCTTTATAGTTCGAAAAGAGCTCAACATTTATCTGCATCAGACAGTGCCGCAGTATTTGCACAGTGCACCGATTAAAAACTTATTTCCAATCAGTTTACTGAATATCTCTGTAACAAGTCCTGAGGGCAAGTGATTGCCTAGTTGTTTTTTATAAACTCTTATTGAACTGCCGAAATAAAGCTTATCCCAGACTATGCCTCAACTAATTAAATAGCTCACAGATACAACAATTTTAATTAAACTACCACCTTCAAATTTTACGAGTATTGATTTTGCATGAACTCTTTTGAAAACTGCAATAAAAATATTAAATCCTAGCAATAAAGGGTCCAATAACAATTTCAGTTAATATTAATCGTTTTTCTTCGACCCTTCCGGGGACGGACCGATTTACTTTATTTTCCCTTTTATTTGTCCCTCAGGGATAACTATGATATATTTATTATTACAGCATGACTATTTGAAGACACTCACGAGATGTATTAAGAGGTGTTTCTATCGTTTTTGCGAGTTAATATAATTTATTGTCTATTTTATTGGGTTTCAGTATGGATTATAACATTGGCCAGATTTATTATGTTCTTATTTCATATCTCAGACAGATTTAGTAGTGCTCAAGTGCTTGGTTATTAAAATGAGTAATGATGCAAACATTATCAATAAAATTAAATAGTGAGTTGCAGAGTTGGATAGCAAATACAGATGGTCAAATATACTCCCTGGCAGTTTCACTACGTGCGACGTGCCCTGTGTCCAAAGCATAACTTTCCTAAAAAGAAACAAAAACGAAACGGGAACATTCAGGCACGAAAAGTTTCAGCGAGAAGTATCGATTGATACCTCTCAAAAATGGAAGTAAACGAACCCTGGCGAAACATGCCGCTAACGACCAAACTGCGTTCTAATCAAGGAACGTCAAAAATGGATATTGAAAATTGAATTCGCAAGCCAAGTTTCTTTTTTTCCGTATGCAAAGGGCGAGGGCCGTACAAATAGCCAGATCAACTCAATAAGGGGTACGTCGACGTGTTTACCCGGAACCCGCAAACGTGCGTTTTTTACATTTTTCTGAACGTTATTTGCCCGGTGTCGTAGAGGTATTGTGCCAGTGGACAATGGTCCAGGATTTTGTGATTTTTGGCGTAGGTTTTGTTCACTCTCGTGAGTGAGGCATTCGATTCAATTTTCAAAGTGATACGATACGATGCATATCAAGTTGATACCTTTTATTTCTTTTATTTTGCCGATTGGAGAGGGATGATTTGATGGTAGATAAACGGTTATATTGTAACAATTTTTATGCTTAAAGATATAGCGTGGATTACATACAATTGATAGACATATAGATAACGTTTTAATAATATAATGGCTCAGTAATAATTATAAAATGTAACTAGTTAAACCCGTTCTTTCGCAGTCTCACAGAACTAAATTATTAGTTAGTTCTCTTTTGATGGCTGAACCAATTATTAAAAAAAACATTTAGCATCGAATATTTTAAAATCCTTTAGGCAAAGCTACGACTAACACTATCAAGAAATTTATTATTAAAGTAAATTTATTTACATATTATCATCATACTATCAAAAACTAACACGTGAAATGAAACTTAATTTTAACTTTTATTACCTCATCCCGTCACATTGGCGCAGTAAATTATGCAAACAAGCATAGCGACTTGACGTGGAAACTATTATAATATTATTAGACAAGGCCCTAACCCTACATGCGACGGTGGCAGCTATAGAGTGGGGTACTACCACCTATATTAAGCTTTAAGCTAAGCATTTTTGTTGATTACCATTTAGTTCTGGTAGTTTATTTGTTTGTTACTAGCAATTACCCAGCGTGTGCTACTACGCTAATCAATTATGATCGTGCAAAACAAAAAACCGACTTTAAATGCCGCGATATTCAAAGTACTGGCTAGTTATAATCATGTCATCAAAGTATACAAATTAGCTTATATTATTTATCTCTATATCTCCAGAGATAATTGTCAGATCTCGATAAAATTGAATGGGACCAAATGGGAGGCATAATCAATCAAACAAAAAAAAACGTTAAGAACAACTTTAAGTTGTTAAGATTTGACGGAGTTCTGAAGTAACAAGCATTAAAAAAAATACAGTCGAATTAAGAACCTCCTCCTTTGTTGTGCAGTCGGTTAAAAAAAACGTGACCGAATGTGCCTAATGCATTGTTTAAATGGTCTAAAACTATCTATGCATTATTGCCTTTCTAATGAAATTGGCTTGAGGCATATCGGTTGGATGGTTTCAAATAATGGACATAGGTAAAAACAATGTTTGTATTTTTTATATTTTTAAGCACATTTGCTCAAAAAATGCATTTACGTAGCCTGTATACATTGTTCGAAAGTTAATGGTTACGCACTATACAGCGGAAAGTACTTACCGCACACGTGCCTTTTTTTGAAGTCGGTTAAAAACAATCTAGAATGTTCTGAACTAAGTTTGAATTGCTTATATTCATATCTCTGAAGAAGCTCATCTTAATAACATGTATAAAAAACATACCAGACCTGACTGATTTATCTTACACTTACCTTACACAAGAATAAAATAATACTTAAAATAGGTTTGTTTTCAGTGGCAAGTGTTATTCCATATCTAGACAGAAAAAAAGAAAGAAAGAAAGAAAAAATATCAATATCCTGTACACAACAACAATGGGTACAATATTAATCAAACTTTTGAAAATAAAGATGCACATAGAATCATAAACTATACAATAAAACCAACCCAGAACACCTTAAAAGAATCATTCAATTCTGTTCACAATTGACGGTAAAAACGCGGCACATACGCACAAAAAAAAATACAGATGAGTTGATAATCTCCTCTTAACTGGAAGTCGATTAAAAACAGATTTATACGTATTTTTCGCTTATGTCTAAATGTTTAGATTGTGCCATCCGCGCCAAGTTTCAAATTTCAACCTGTATTATGAACGAACTATTCATACCAATTTCCACGTAGCTTCTAGGAACGCTGCGACGGGTGCCAACCGCACCGTCTAACGTGTTTATGTAAATTCGTAGCCCAAGCCTGCCTATCTTGAGCGTAATAGATCTTCAGACTACCAGAAACTAACTTTTGGAAGAATTTAGATAGTATACTATTATAGTACCTACGAGATCTACGTATTAATAACAGCCAAGTCTTTTAGTTCCATTTTTAGGGTTCCGTAGTCCTGACAAGGAACCCTTATAGTTTCGTCATGTCCGTCTGTCTGTCTGTCTGTCTGTCTGTCTGTCCGAGGTTTTGCTAAGAGACCGTTAATACTAGAAAGCTGTAATTTTGTAAGGATATGTATATAAATTACGCCGACAAAGTGGTGAAATAAAATTTTGAAAAATATTTTTGTTTAGGGTAGCTCCTCTACATGAGAAGTGGGGATGATTTTTTTTTATTCATCTACCCCATCGTGTGTATTGTTGAATAGGTCTTTTAAAATGACTTAAGGGTTGCTAATACCATTTTTCGATTAAATGCTCCATTTACGAAATATTAAACTTTAAAGTGCAAAGTTTTATTCCAGTGGGGCGTCCCCCCCCCCCCCTCTAAAAACTAAACTGCTGACTTGAAAAATCTGGAAAAATTCGTGATAATAGTGCATTTCATGAACTTTAAGGAAAACTATAGCGGTTAAGATAACTTATTTGTTGGATAATTTTGTACCAAATACAAAATCCTTAGAATAAATCCTTTAAAGTGACAAAGACGAAGTACCTAGTTGCTTGTTTATAACGGGTAAAGACTTGCATTAAATAACGGGCTACTACGGAACCGTACACTGCGCATGGTCCAACACGCGCTTAGCCGGTTATTGTTTGTAGTTTAGTGACATTTATGCATCGTCGATCGCATTGTCACTAAACATCAGGTGAAATAGCGGTGAAACGCTTGCTTGCTTGATATGAAATAAAACACATTTTTTTCTATCTTTATAATATATTTTTATCTATTTATACGAATAAATTAGATAGATAAACACTCTTTATTGTCAAATTACATACAAAAGTTTAAAATTAAAGTACAATAACAGCAGGGACAGCTTAAGGGGACAAACAGGAATAATACAAAATAAAATAATACCCTAAATTAAAATGTTACAATACGCTGTCGTATCGCTAATAGCGATCTCTTACATACAACCCTTGGATGAATAGAATAAAAAAGCCTTAACCGACAGGGCGCATTTATTTATATATAAAAATGGTATGAAGCAACATGATAAGTAAGACGCTAGCCTGATGGTAAGTGGTGACGTCTGCCTATAATATAAACATTGGCACACAAAACTATAGATATAGAATTTTGCGCATTTCTGCACTGTGGCCGAGATCTTAAAACATCTAGGATATTAAATCTCAGATGCGCTGTAATTTAATTGTCAAAACTAAAAACATTTCTAATATGCCGATTAATGACATGTGTCAAACTTCTATCGAATTACTTTGCTTTTCATAATACTCAGATATATCTCCAATATAAACATTAATAAATATCGATATAATTAATTCCGATGATCGTATTCCCAACTCAACAAACATAATACACATAGTTCACAAACATCAGAACTGTACAAAACTGGAGCGGGCTTTTGGCAGGCACGATGGGGCTGAAAATTGACCTTGAAACAATGCTTAACTTCGAGCACGGTATTAACTCGGCAGGGAACAAAGGTATTACGAACGTGGGCACAGTGGATGGCTTCTATTTTATACAGGACTGAACGCTAGATTTCTAAAACTATTTAGAAGCTATGCTCTTTGTTCGGAACCAATCAGAATAAACAAAAACAAAGGACGATCGAACATAGAACCAGAGGACACGGCGATTCAGCGCAACCCCAGCTCAGCTATTCCAGTCTCGGTTTTAATAATAAAGAAGCAATAAAGAGCTTCGTCCTTACCCGTTTTCAATAAACACCTTTATCGATTATTCAGCCCGTCGTCCATACTTACAGCATCGCTCCGCCATAGACAGAGAGTTGGCAAACTAATTCACGACACAGGCATAGCTTGCCGGGTGGTAGGTGGCCGATAGCCGGTGGCCGCGGGTCGGGGGGCAGGCGGCGGGGCGTGCCCCCGGCTGGGCGGCGCCGACCAATCCACGCGCACCACCCACCCGACCCCGCCCACCTCACCTGCGCCACACCATTAAGCCTGCTTTCCTTACTTTTTTCACGGACCTCGCATCCGTTCGCTGGCGCCGTCTTTATTTTATTTTCTCCTTTATGCCTCCTTCCCGACTCGCCTCCTATTTTACGCCCGCCGCCGGCGTAGGTAGAAAAACCTTTTGTGAATACGAATGCTGAGCAGGTATTACGCTCGTTAGCTATGGGCTCTGATATGTAAAGTAAATAAAGGTTCCTTTGAGCGGGCAATGGTGGTATGATTCAATCCGCTATCGCTCGTGCTCCGCCGCGGTAATTAAAGCGGGGATCGAGCGAGCCCGCAGACAAAGTTCGCTTTACGAGCGATGTCACGCGGTAATAAACTTTTGACTTCGATATCGATCCGCAAAAAGTTCCCTTGGAAAGTAATCTCGGCCAACCTTGGTCCACATTTTGTTTGAATGGGCCGCCGCGGCCGGCCGAGCCGTATGCAAGTGTCCCTTCAGTCCAGGGTGAACGATCCCCACATCGATGAACTTCAACTGAACTTGGAAAAAACTTGGTGGAAGTTTGTTCGCGCCGCGTGATTAGGAAGACTTAGTTTTGAAGTGAGTTGGGAACTGTTTTTTCAGTTTTGAAAGTGGGTGGCTCAGTTTATGATCCGGGTGAAAGTCGCGCCGGATCGATGAACTCCGCTGAGGTCAACTTGATCAAAGTTTGCGGATTAATAACCGAATTTAATACGCGAGGGGAGGCCGTTGCACTCTGTCTACAAAATAGTTAAACCTACTGGTCGCTCGCCTTCACTTAAAGTAAACCAATTCTCAATTACCATCTAACTGCTCAGAATTTATCAAAAAGTTTAAGCACGCGAGATAAATTACAAACACTACAACATAAAATACATCTAATTTTTACTTTTAGTTTAAGCATTAAAACAAAAGCGACTTTAATTGGCGCTTTAGTAATTTTCATAAGCAAGTTTGAGGTCATTGTTTTCATATCTGGAGATGCTTATCAGATCTCGATAAAATTAGAATAGAATCAAACAGGAATGATACTCTCTCAAACGAAAAAATGATTATTCAAATCGGTCATAATTCACGGAGTTCTGAGTTAACAAACATAAAGAACTCTCTCCTTTCTTATCAAGTTGGTATAAATACGCACACGACATGCTTAAAATTTCAATTTATCGGGTTATAAAGCACATTCTCAGTGTTTTCGCAGATGGAGAAACATAAAATATGTTTAATGAATAAATCGTAAATTGTATCATACATTTTTTACAACTTTTCGCCAAATCAAAATTATCTGATGCTACTGCAAAACATTTCATTGATCATTTACCCAAATTGTTACAGTCCTCATTATGAAATTCGCAATCAAATGTACCTGACCTGAAGACCTGGCAGGTAAGCGGGATTTGCCGATTAAAAAAAAAATTGTACCAAAACATGCAGCTATTATCGTTAGTTTGTCTTTACTATTTCTCACATGTTCACCCTAGCTGAGCGGTTCTTATGAAAGCCTTGTAGATAAGAAAAGTTGTTCGTTGCGGCAGCTGACTGTTCCATTAGATCTAGAGATTACGAATAGAAACGCAGAGTGGCTTTTGTTTTGTCATCGAGACTCGTAAGCGGTTTGGAGATGTGTGGATGATAACTTTTACAAGAGGGATACTGGAATTATTTATGTCGTAATTTTATTATTATGTCATGCTTCAATATGAGATTTGGGTTTAAGCAATAATCAGACTGATTGATCGATTGCAAAATTTAATAAACTATTTTGAGAAAATAATACTATTTTTTTCTAAAAGGACGCCGTCCATTTTATTTCATGGTTTTTACAATTTGAGTGTGATAGCCAGTCAGGCGGACATTAGACAGTACCATATCACCATTCAGAGCGTTATTCGATTATGTAATTAAACAGTCTTAATTTCCACTACTGGGTGATCTCTAGATATTATGAAACACACCAAAACTTCGTTTATTTAATTAATTATGCATCGATTTTTAGGATTATCTTAATATAACTTAATGTTTATCACAATATTTATATTTTGTAAATTTTATACTTTTCTATGAGCCAGTATCGCCGGTTCCTGATATTATGCATATTAGAAATTTATCTGGTAGACTTTTGACAACTTTTGTATGACGTTGTCAGTCAGATAAATTATATGAAACTTTATCAAGAACCGGTAACTCAAGGCCTAAATATCGATTGAGAACATAAATTCAAACGTTCAATAAGCAAATTATCATGTTCTTTATGTCAATATATACCCTTTCTTGTAGTACAAATGTAAGGGTCTGTCCAATTTGAATAACACAAAGATCGAGAATGTTCGAGGCGGACCTTGCACCGTCTTAGAATAACTAATCAATTATTTAGAGGTAGAGACTTCTTCAATATCCGCCATCCGGCATAAATTAACAGAAATTATTTGTTTATTTTAACTAGTTAAGCGAAAATATTAAATGAACCACGGTCGCGTTATAAAAAAGTAAGATGTTATAACTTAACAAAAACCACTTGACATTTTTAATTTCATCAGAATTTAATGTTCAATTTAAGACTGAACTTTAACACGACTGAGCCCGCAGCTTTGCCCGCGTTACAAAGTATTCTATGGCCTAATCCATAACACCTACTGGTTATCCCTGTGCAAAATTTCAGCGAAATCGGTCCAGCCGTTCGACTGTGAAAAAATAACAAAAAATATACAAACTGACTTTCACATTTATAATATTGGTGTTGATTTTAACTAATGAAATTGTCTAAGATACAAACTTACTTGTCTTGTAATGAAAAACTGAATATAATACAAATAAAAGGACGTTTTTAACATGGACTGCGCTGCGACTAATTTCATATTTTTTTTATTTTATATGTATACATTATCAAGAAGATATTAAATAGATCTAAGATATAAGATCCTTGAAAAAATCATTAATAAAAGACTTTTGGACTACCTCCTAAAAAATAGTATTCTATCTCCTAATCAGTTTGGTTTCCAACCGAAAAAATCAACTGAAGATGCAGTTGTGGCACTTGTGGATCATGTATCAGAAAAGCTTGAAGCAGGTAAAAAATGTATTGGGGTTTTCCTAGATCTGGCTAAGGCATTCGACACGGTGTCTTGGCCAATCCTCCTTAGGTAGCTGGAGGCCCTGGGAGTGCGAGGCCTGGCGCTGAGCTGGTTTCAATCGTACTTAAGCGACAGAAATCAAAGAGTACGGATCTCTGACCAGTTCAGTGACCACTCCACTATGGAATCCCGCAAGGATCGGTGATCGGGCCGACGCTCTTTCTGGCGTATCTCAATGATATTTGCCAATCCCAGCTTAGCAACTCAAGCATTTTTGCCTTTGCAGACGACACAGCGTTGATTTTTCACGGTTACAACTGGAATTCCGTTATTTCTACCGCACATCAAGGTTTATCCCAAATCGTGTCATGGCTCCAAAATAACCTGCTCACCTTAAATGCTGATAAGACCAAGTATATGGCTTTCCACAATTCTGCCAAATCATATCCCGGCTCTTTCGAGCTTAAGCTCCACACATGCAACTCCAGCTCTTCCCAAACTTGTCTGTGCCCGTTACTACAACGCGTCGACTACCTCAAATACCTAGGCATCACAATAGACCACCAACTAAAGTGGGAAAACCAGATAGGTGCTTTATGTGGTCGTCTGCGTAAGATGATGTTCGTTTTTAAACGTCTAGGTTCTGTTGCTGATCCCGCTACACTTCGTCTAGTATACCAAGCCCTTTGCGAATCCATACTGACCTACTGCATCGTGTGTTGGGGCGCCGCAAACAAGACCTTATTCCTGAGGATTGAAAGAGCGCAAAGAGCCCTTCTGAAGGTCGCATACAAAAAGCCGTACAGATACTCAACCGACCAAATGTATGACGATACACAACTCCTAAGGGTACGCCAGCTGTACATTTTCGCATTGGCTTTGCGCTTCCATAAGACGTCCTGGGAGCACGTTACGACCAACTCTCGTACTCTCAAAAATTTTTGGGAAGCACCACGGGCCAGAACACAACTGGCACAGCGTTCATATTTACACAAAGGACCTAGAATTTATCAAAAGTTAGATAGATCACTTGACATAGTAAAAGAGTCTCGTTATTTGTGCAAACGAAAGCTAGTTTCCTGGCTCGCCTTGCTTGACTATAGCAAGACCGAAGACCTTTTCATAACTAATGCCTAACATTAAGGGGCCTGCTTCTTCCACTAGTCATCACTAGTGGATGGTTGCATCCATTCAATTCTCATAGTGTTGTGGATTGAATCGATGCAACTGACTGAACACTGAAAACTTTACAGTTATTAGTGAATAACTGATGGAGAACCAGGCCCCATCAATCTTAAAAATACCACTTATACGACATTAGACTGCACACAAAAAACACACACACACACCCACACACGCACACCCACAAACGCACACGCACACACACACGAATACACAGCCAGATACACACACACCCATACGCACGCACACACACACACATACACACACACACACACACACATACACACACAGAGATAGAGACACACACACCTACATAGACATTTTATTTTATATTACATTGAGTGTTACTTAGGATAGGACAAGCGTTGTCTTACCATATTTTACTCACACTGTTTTTACAGATTAGTCGTAAAAAAAAAATAATAGAAAAAGAAGTGTAGTACTTCCAGTACATAATACCTACAGTTATATAGTTCGCTGAGTACTTCAAATATTATGTGTTCTTAATAATGTCTGTCAGGAAGAACTGGCTTCCACGACACAGGATATCCTAGTGTGGAGTCCACGGACCACCTTAACACCTTACCTATTTTTTAGATATAAGTCATATAAATGTAATTTTAATAGTCGTAAGTTTGTTCTGAATAAAATCATTCATTCATTCATTCATATCTTTCTGCACAACATTTTGTTTACGAATATTTTAATTTAATACCCTTTTACTTGTTTTATCACATTCTTGATATAAAATATTAAGATGATATATCATAATAAATCTTGTTATCCGGCTTGCCGGCTAAAACAATACTACTACTGACACGTCCCTTATATGAAGTGAAACCTTTCATCTGCATTGGAAATAGGTCGTACTTCGCATTTAGTTCAAATTGCGTAAGCATTACTGTTACCTCTGGCTTCTCCAAACTTTAAGTTATTCTTGCTCCAATGAGTAAATTTTCAAAGAGTATATATAGTTAAAGAGTATATAGAATTTAAATACTACCTTGAACAAAATACCTTTACACACAACATTTAATATTAATATGAATGAAAAGGAGACATGTTGCGTCGTCGTTCACATACCAATCATGACACTAAATACGAGTATGGTGAGTAAGCATTCGGCGTGACGACATTATTCTTGATAATATATTAAAAAAGTGATCTCAAGAAAACATTTGCAATACTTTGTTAGGAATTTTGTTCTGATATGACAATCTATCATGATGTGATCGTGTACCCATCTAATCGAACTAGTCAACCTACATGAGGTCATCGACAAGATTGGTTGACTCGACAAATGCTGCAGTAAGATATTATAGAATAACATGCACAAACAATTATATACCTCAATAATAAATACGTCTTCTTACTACGTACGTATTGCGCCACTGCTGCTACATACAATAATCTTTCTCAACATAAATTACCTTCTCACACAATAACCCATTTATTCACATAATCTCTAAGAAACTTGCAAATATCCTCTATAAATCAAGCTAACAGTTTGAGGCGTCGTTTCTTATTAGCCATTGTCCCACCATTGTCCTGCTATTGTAGTGCTATTGTGTCGAAGGTAATTAAACGATAACCGTTAAGGGAAGGGTACACCTACTCATATTGATATAATAAATAATATGTTACAGTTATTGGCTCTTACGGTGTGGAGTGTTTAGGGCGATTAGGTTAAGACTAAAGTAGGCTCTTGCATAACTTGTAGATGACGCTGTTAAATGCCATTACTAGTACGAAAATTATTATGTAAAACTTTTACCAGGTGACCGTTTTAACCTGCTGAGCTAGAGACTTAATATTGCGTGTTGAGGTGTTCAGCTCCATATCTCTGAAGTTTTCCAAATATTATTTAACATATTTAATATGATGAGATGTAGCTTTAAATGTTTGTGTTAAGCTAATGTTTTTTTAAGCTTTTTTTAGCATTAATTTGAACAATTAATAAGATCGTTTTTAAAACTAAAAGAACAGACTTCAAATGCCACGCTATTAATTTTCAGTACCAAGTTTGAGGTGTTTATCTCCATATCTCTGGAGATACTTATCAGACCTCGATGAAATTACCATGGTACCACTTGGAATATCTCCTTTCCAACAAACAAATAATATTTAAAATCGGTTCATAAACGACGAAGTTATCCGCGAACAAACATAAAAAAATAAAATAAATATACGGTCGAATTGAGAAACATCCTCCTTTTTTTGAAGTCGGTTAAAAAACTGGGTAAAATAGAATTTTGGCTTTGGTATATAAAACTATATACTAAAACTTTTAGAAAATTCATATCTTCTCATAAATATTCACACCACAGCATTTCAGCGGCACCTCAAGCATTTCATCCGCAACATTGCATCTCGACTATAAAATTTTACATTAAAACGCAAGAAATTCTTGAAGCGGAATGCACTACGGTCCGTACTCAAGAATTCCTCGCTTCTATAAAGGCGGTCCGAGACGCTTATTTTAAGGCAGTTTAAGGCCTGTGTTGAACCGTTTTAAGACCTCATCGTCTTTGGTCCGGCCACATTAGACGCGATAATTGCTTTACACGAATGCCTTGCGGTTGGGTGTTCTGTGGACACTATACTGTCCGAGCCGTGTGCCTGCCAACCCTTGTCTTGCGGTAGGGCTGCCAACACTTTATCGTCTGTGAAGTTTTTGGGAGTTGTTTGGTCGTGTTGTATTGTAGTTTTACGTGTGGTAATTATACCTCCTTTTTATTTGGTGCATGAAAAAGATTTTAATACAAAGAGAGTTGTACACTTTTAATGGTATATACTATTCGGAATCTTATACGCCAGCGTTTCACCTATTTCACCTGGTGGTAAGCGCGTGATGTGGTCGAAGTTGGTGAACACGCTAGGCTAGAATACTCTGACTCTCAAATACTGTGTACTGCCGGAACGCCGTAACGATATGGTGGCAGATTTTCTCCTTGATGGTGGTAAGCTACTTACTTATATCTTTTTTTCAAAGTCTAAAAACATGGTACTGTATTGGTACGTATCTGTTTTTATAAAATTAAGAAGATATTTAGATATAGATATTAGGTACATTATGTATTGATATATTAATGCAAGTGTTTGTTCCTTGGATTCCTTGGATTTACCAAAGGTACAAACAAACTAATATAAACTTTAAAGTCCATCGCCGATAATATTCCTAATACCCGAGTGGTCTCCAAAGGGGCAGTCAACAAGATCAAGATAACATCTAGTTACTTTATTCATAGTCACGTTAGCATCTTGATTGGATCTGTCCAATCTTGCCATCTGAAAAACATTGGTACGACCTACGACAACACAACCCTGCGCTAGGGCGGCCCCAAGGTCCTCGCACTATAATAGGGTTCAGATTAAATGCGTTGAAGCTAGTGATGCCCTTCTAAAAGCGAATTGTTGTCGGTGCCAATGGTTTATAATATCATTATCGCGATGTCCAGCTTAGATTAAGAGATACTTTCGTTCGGTAGCTCGAGAAAGGGGGTGTGGGTGGGTGGAAGTATTAATGGAATCAGGACGCGGTCACTCCAACCGGGAACCGGGAAGGCTGGATCGCTCCGCTGATTTTAAAGGATTTCCTGGAATTTCCGTTGCGCTTTAAAGTAGAAATGTGTGGGTAGGATTGGACTTCGAAACGCTTTTGGTGTAAACTTGATGCCATGTTTTGGATTATGGTTAGTGCAATTGGATTGAAATGGTTTCTATTTGTATTTTGAGTTATTTTATATTGGTGTTATTTCTACATTTAGGTTGTAATACTTGGTATTACCGGACATCTTAGCACATTACCAAATCTCTGTCCTATAGAACTAAAACATTCAAATATTTTGAATATGAGGCTCTGTTGGTGGATTTTGATCTACGTCTTTCACAACCATTTTACATCAACAAACATGAAAAATAGTTAGATTTTATATAGTCTGTATTATAGTTTTAGGAGTAGTTTTTAAAACTGAGTCTTTCATGTTTTTAACCGGCGATCATGTATGAAAGCGCTCATGAAAGTGGAAGAAGCGAAGTGTCATTACGTAGCATGTGGAAAGAAGTAGTCTTTGCCTACCCCAATAGGTAAAATGCGTGATTTTATGTATGTATGTATGTAACATGATTTCTCATTTAAAGTATGAAGAAAAGAAAAAAGTGTGTGTATCAGCTCCGATTCACGACTGGAGTTTACCTCCTTACGAAGCGATTATAAAATATATTTATACATATAAATGTATACATATATATTATTTATATATTTTTCATTTTATTTATTTTAATGTATAACACACGAGAAGAGACATTTTAAATATACCCAACACAAGCATGGCTTTATGGATGGCATAATAGCTGTGTGTTACTTTGCCAATTAAACGCAGGCATAAATAAAACTAACTTTTTTTTCACTTTGACAAAATCTTGAGCAATATTAACACCTGACACTGGCTAAATACACTTATTGTTATGGGTATTGTTACGTGAAGCCATAATGAAACTAAAAAAAGTACTGAACTGAATATAACGTTATAGCCCAAGAGCCCACGACGGCCCATCGTTATTTTATATATTAAAAAGCTGAAAATTTCTCAGAGCGTGTTCCCAAAGGCGGTTGCAACCATACTATGTATCCGGCAATGGATGCCGTGATTTCTAATGTAATTCCAGAGAAAATATAAAAAAATTAAGCTTTATACTGTAAGAAGAGAGAATTTGAGGTACTATATTGTACTCCTTTACCTACCTGCCCAAGTAACCACAATCCCAACTGCATACTCACAGACCGTTCTTACCTGTGTGTTGGGTTCATGCTCTGAGATATTTTCAACCTTTAAAAAATAATGAAGCTTTGGCCGTCGTAGGCTCTTACTCTATAACGTAACGTTCCAAGTTTGATTTTAATCCTCATACATTTTCATACCCCGGACTTTTATATGAAAATCGATTCTTAAGGAGTAAACTCCAAAAATACATTTCATTATGCATTATGCGAGCAGGAGTAGGGCACAACTGAAGATAATAAATAAATAAATAATAAATAATGTACCACTTTTGGACATATTCTCTGTTGGAGTGTAAAGCCATATAAATAACACATTCCAATAAATTAAACCGTTCCGTTCCGTAGTCCTGACAAGGAACTGAAGGAACCCTTATAGTTTCGTCATATCAGTCTGTCTGTCTGTCCAAGGTTTCGCTACGAGACCGTTAATACTAGAAAACTGTAATTTTGTAGGAGTATGTATATAAATTACGCCGACAAAGTGGTGAAATAAAAATTTTTGTAAATTATTTTACGGCAGCTCCCCTACATGAAAAGTTAGTATGAATTTTTTTTTCTACGTCTACCCCATCGTGTGGGTTATCGTTGAATAGGTCATTTATAATGACTGCTTGGTCAAAATAAAAAATAAAAAAGTGATGCTTATACCATTTTTCGATTAAATGCTCCATTTACGAAATATTAAACTTTAAAGTGCAAATTTTTGTTCCAGTTGGGCGTTCCTCTCTCTCTAAAAGCTAAACTGGGCTTGAAAAATCTGGAAAATTCGTGATAATAGTACATTTGATGACCTTTAAAAGAAAACTATAGCGTTTAAGATAACTTTATTAGTTTAGCAGTAATAGTCGTTGAATTTGGGTATTGGATAATTTTGTACCAAATACAAAATCCTTAGAATAAATCCATTAAAGTGACAAAGACGAAGTACCTAGTTGCTTGTTTATAACGGGTAAAGACTTGCATTGAATAACGGGCTACTACGGAACCCTACACTGCGCGTGACCCGACACGCACTTGGCCGGTTATTTATAATACATTCAAGAATATTCGTAATTTCAATCGATGTATGTATATTCTCGACCATATCAGTAATTACCTTTTATAAACTACGTTTCTTTTGGAGTTTCATATGTGCTATGCCTCTTTAACTGAAGTTATACATAAATCAACACAACCTTGGTATTTCAATAAAGCGGAAGATTATTTTTTCACAACATACAAAAATATAAATTTAAATACTACAAATACTTACAAATGCATAGAACGAATGCTATCAAGTTGTTCATTAAAAACTTCGTACATTGTCCATACTCTGCACCAGGCTTACAATATTGCGTTACTTCCAATATCGAAGAACGAAGCCCTACGCCGCACAACATTTCTTGATACATAAAGAAAATAACATTACATATTATATGACGCGAATGCGAGTTAAAGCTGTTGCATTAAATCGTGAGATTTATAGAACCACCTAAATTTTATTACATCTATTACATTATATATACATTCATAGTGTAAATATTTTTCATCCAATTATAACATTTTAATTCTAATACATTATCTGAGTGACATAGAAATTCTAGAGCTATCAAAATGAACAGTGACAGTATACTCGTATGTATGGGAGGCTGATTAGTTGGCTGCTTTTAAAAAACGCATGGCCACTTCTTATGGTTTGCAAAGTACTTCTAGACTAGAGTTTATGTGTTTATGTTTCTATGAACAATACATAAATGTACCACTTGTAGTAATCTAATAGTAGCGTAAACTTATTAATTTTATCTAAAATCAGCTTCAAGTATCAAGATCTCCTATTCCTCATAAGTACAATCAGCCGCAACACAAGATGTCCAATGCTAGCGGGAAAGCACCGCGGCTTGAGGGGGTGAGAGGGGGGCTCAAATATGACATATCTGGGAGCCGTCACCGCCGCAACACTGGCAGAAGTAGCAGAAGGGGCAAAACTTGGTCTGCGGCCAGCGCAGATGTGTGCACACTGTGTTATAGGTACCTAAAGTTTTCCAGTTTCCAGTGCCAAGGGAAAACGCCTCGGGCCTACGCTCGGTTATTAGTGGGCATTGAGACACGACTATTTACTTACAGAGGTCTCGCAGTACGTGTAAGGTATTGCCCAGTGGCGGTTTTAGTCGCTGAAGTGGTTGAGTTTCGAGGGATATTTTTTTTAATTGAATGAGATCATATGGGATGTTGATATATTGTTTTAGATCTGAATTTTTTTTTTTGTATTCATATCTATCATTGAAAACATACTGGAAATGCTAGACTACAGTTTAACGTAATGGAACAGTATTTAAGCTGTTCCTTAAATACTGTTCACACACCATTATAGCTCTTCCTAGATACTTTTCACAAGCTTCAATATTGTTATTTTTCTTTACCCTTATGCAAATTATATTTGCATATGCATTATACCGGTTTGTGTATTTGTACATAACAAATAAAAGAAAACCAAACCTATTTCGTCTAAAAGGAAACATTTCAATAACTCTGAAGTTATTTGAAAGTCCACTGGTTTTATTATGCACCGTCTCCAAGCCCATTGAATTTCTCTCACGTCACTATCCCGTCCAATTTTCAATAGCAAACATTTGGCCGAGTCTCAAATCAAATTTAAAAATATGGATATTTTCATGTAAATTCTTTGCGCCCTCACTCGGACGCATGTGAATGACATGTAGGTACTTATAGCTGAAGGCGACGTCCATTTTGTCAATTGTGAAGGGACCTTTTTGATATTTTTACTTTTGTATTGGTGTAGATTGGTGCCATTGGTGATTTTTTTTTTCTGTAGGTTTTATTGATTATTTTTTAAAATTGTGCTTTTATTGTCTTCACTTACAGTAAGTATCAAACAATGTCATAGAATCTTAGAAGTAAATTTTAACTTACTTTTAGTACGTCGTATCTAAATGAAACTTTATATTTGTACGTAGTTTTTTTATTACTTATTGACTAGCATTTGACTACTATCTCGCCTGGTGGTAAGCGATGATGTGCACGAAGATGGTGATCACTCTAGTTGGATGAGAATACCGTAATATTGTATCTTGGAGCTGATTATGGATCCAGGCGTCTAATTTTTAGTTTAAGCGTGTTTTACTAGTTTTTTAAACTATAAAAAATTTAGCTATTATTTGAAAACAAATGATTGAATGATTGTGGCATCCATAAAGAAAAGGAATTCAAATTACCCTCCACGTCTAAAGGTAAAAACCTACCTATTACCTACCTTAACCAAAAAATGGGTGATGCTAAATGGTACTAACTATTTCGGCTTTTCCAACAAAGCTTACGAAGGTTTAACTTTTACACATCTGCATAAATATATAACATATATATATATATATATATATATATATATATATATATATATATATATATATATATATATATATATATATATATATATATATATATATATATATATATATATATGTATATATATATATATATATATATATTAGAACTCGTTCAAAAATATTGTAACATTTAAAGTTTTAATACATCACAAACCCCCCTCCAAGGAAGCACCAATGATTCGAATTTAAGCTTTATGCAGTGGAAAATGATAAATTTATGTTGGTCCAGCTTCCCTTGCCGATACATTTGGCCGTCTTGACAGGAAATGCTTAAATTTATGTTTACGAAAATACTATAAATATACGAACAAGGTATTCAGCAGTTTTTAGTCTTTCTCGAGTCAAAAGTCAAAAGCTGCTTTAAATTCAAATAAATGCTTTGAATTTATTCAGTATATGGGCAAATTAAAAATCTGCACTTACACAAGTCAAACATCATTATCAATCTTAATTATTCTAAATATAACAAAAACATACCTTATCGCTTTTATTAAAAAAAAAAACAAAAGTGATGAGCTATTCAGCTTCTAAACTTCGAACGTCACACTCAAAACAAATGTTTGATTCCCCTGATTAACGTAGGATTACCAACCCGTACTATTACGTGCACCCGTGAGTATTAACAATAATGTTAATGAAAACATCTTAAATTTAATGTATTATTTCGAAATTTTGCTAATTTATTTAAACATATTTTAATCTTATAGATTTTAAATCGGGAATTTTACGTGACTAGCGCGATGTCGATATAGCGATCGATATTATGTTTCGGCCTCATCCGGAGGCTTTCTTCTATAATCGGCTTTCGGCCATATTTTAATCATTAAGTTCGTACAAACAAGTATTTTATTCGATGATTTTATGTTTAGTTTTTGTAACGAATTAATGAATAAAATTAAAATTATTTTAGTCTATGCCAAATCGATGACCAGACATTTTTTAAATATAATTTTGAATATGAAACACATAAAAGAAACCATAAAACTTGAAAATATACGAAGTATTTATAGTCCATGTATATTTTCTAAGTTTCATGGTTCACTGTACCATAGATAAACAAATTTCAGTTCGCCGAAGACAGATGGCGCGCCAGATCACGTAGGACGCATGGGTCCTCAACCCTTCTCGGATAATATCTTTAAAAGTTTGCCGAGGCCCCTGCCTCCCTGGGGCACAGCGATCTCTTTAAATTATTCTACCAATCAAATATTATCAGAACGAAATAATGTTCTATATACCAGATTCATAGACACACTAGCGACCCGCCCCGGCTTCGCACGGGTAGATACTAATGTGATGTCAGTGTGGAGTAACAATTACGTCATACATTATTTTGTTATATTTTAGAAGAAGAATGAGACAGCATTTTCAATAAAAGCTCTCAGTCGGTTCGATCTCTTCTGAAGTCTTGAATAATGTCTAAGTCTACGTATAAACCTTCTTCTTGAATTACTCTTATTATGAAAACATATTTTAATCTTATAGATTTAAATCGGGAATTTTACGTGACTAGCGCGATGTCGATATAGCGATCGATATTATGTTTCGGCCTCAACCGGAGGCTTTCTTCTATATTCGGCTTTCGGCCATATTTTAATCATTAAGTTAATGAGACAGCATTTTCAATAAAAGCTCTCAGTCGGTTCGATCTCTTCTGAAGTCTTGAATAATTGTCGTCATATTGAAACAATTCAACACAAAGTCTACGTATAAACCTTCTTCTTGAATTACTCTAATTATGAAAACCGCTTTAAAATCTGTTGCGTAGTTTTATATATACATATACTATGTATATATATTACATTTTGTGATGGTAAATGTTATTTCATTATTAAATAAACAAATACATCCTTAAAATTAGACTTCTAAAAAAATTTAGCTCAAATTTTCATCCGAAATTAATTTACCTTCGACGTTTTCATTTTAAATGAGCATAAAGATATCAACAACAAATCACAATTTACTAACGGTATTTCCTGCGAAATCCAATATAAGTTCTAAAGACGTCAACTTCACCATCTCAAAATTCTAATCCGAAAGGCTATCGAGTTCAAAGGATTCGTTTAGCAGTGTTTAATTCTAACTTAATTACATCGAAAAGATTATACACCGCGGGGTAAGAATGATTGATTTAATTATTCCTCTTAGACATGTCCTGTCTTATAATTACGGTTCATTACTTAAGCATCGCTTTATGCTGGCTAATTACTTAATAGAAGTAACGAGTTATCCGTCCGGAGTTGAGAGGAGAGTAATCAACATAAAATGGGAAACGAATTTCAGAGTAAATAGATCGAACTCCCCGTAAGTAACGAGGGTAGATTTACCAGGTAGATTTTACGGAACTAACAAACATGTCTGAGGTACTTTTTAATATTAGTCAGTTGGGCACTCATTGAGTTGCTCAAATCTGATGCCGAAAGTCAAGTTAGGCTTACTTTATATATTAGATAATAGGACTTCTGCTGCAAGGGAGGGACTGCCATTTTATCATTAATTCAACTGTGGATTTTTTTAATTTGAAGAACTATCTATTTGCCAGTGAAATTGCGTATATGAGATTAATCTACATCTAAGCGCCATCGTTAAGGAAACGGAACGTCACGGTAGCGGATCAGCAGCGTCAGTACATCACAGCGGCTACGGCTAGGTAACGTCGCGCTACGGCAAGGCGTTACCTGGGAAATTGCGGTGTATGTTCAATGTTCTTTTTTTTTTTTTTTTTTTATTTATTCATAAACACGTTGTTAGTAGTAGGTACATTTTATATTGTGCCAATAAGCCGGTAGCTTGTGCTGGCACTCACATTCACTATCGCGTATCACTAACTAAGCTAGGTGCTGCTGATCCTTTACGATGAAGTGCCGTTTAATTTACGGCTAGTGTGCCATATACCGCTAAATGTCATAGTCAAGGGTATAATGATATAGGCAGACATCATTGCTTTACACCAAGTGAACGTGTTCATTAAATGTTATTATTTTGGGTATTTATTTGTATCATATGTATTAATTTCATCATTTAATTCGTATATGGACATCTCAAAAGATGTAAGTGTCCAATCCATTCGCAGTAAATCCCGTCTCCAGCTACGCAAGTTCCATAACTCAATAAGTGAGCGCTGTGTGACTGAATGCACTCGCAGACGAATATTTATGGCTGTCAGCCATCTTGAATTTATGTGGTACTACTAGAGATATTAAATTAGGTACTGTTTTTACTGAAGAATTTATTTTTATTAGAATACTTAGGCAATTATTCGGATTGTATTCGTAGTTAGCCTCATCTTTCTGTCTGGTTGAGTCAAGAGTTTAATTTGAAGTATATGTTTATTTTGAAAGCGTCAGTAGTTCATAGGATTTGTTTCGATTCCATTTTACGGTAATTAAATCATTACACGTAACTTATTAAATTTTGTCTTTCGCGTTATTTCCCATTTGACTAATAAAGTTTAAATATTTAAACAAATTCTTATCTATATATTTATCAGCTTTTTGTTAATAAAACATGTAATCCAATATTCCATAAGAAATTTTGTTTATTGTTAAAAATTATTTACAATTTTCTTATTCGGATTAAATCTCTAGCCCATAGACTTTGGAACTAGTTAATAAATTACGCTACTTAGCGTCCCGTATTAAATATTTCCATTTTATCCACTTTATCTCAAGCCTTAAAATTTTCTTCAGCTGACTCCGGAACAACACCTCAGCGAAATAGGTCAAAGGGCCCCCTCCCTTCAGGGAAACTGTGATAAAACTTTGTACAACTTTTGTTTTGAGCACCTTAGGAGCAACGTAACAAAGAGTAATTTATATTTGGACGGAAAACGAAATGGAAATTGTGAAAAACTTCAACGATAACTCGTGGTTTCTATTCTTGACGTAAGAACAAAAATGTATAGTAGCTGTGCCCTTTATTCCACCAACGTCAAACAGTAAAAAAGGATTTTTTGTAAAATTATTGATACATTCAGATAATTCGACAGTCCGACCGTGTTTTCCTTATGTTACATGTATATATATAGAATGTTTCTTTGAAGTGTTACATACTTTATATTTTTGTAAATTGTTAAACACAATCCAAAATTTCATCGTACCGACGGGACTTGAACCCGCAACCTCGGGAATAACATGTTCCGGTGCTTTGCCAATTAAGCCACGGTGCGAAGTATCGTTACGACGAAATTTGTGGATTGCATTTGTTAACCCAATTATGCATTGGTGGCGTCATCTATGACTACTTATTACATAAGTTAATCATTCAGAAGAAATCATTACAGTTTTCAAATCCGACGTGAGATGTTGCACTGCGTAAATCAAATATTACGTTTCTTTGAAGTGTTACACACTCTATATTTTGGATTGTGTTTAGCTATATATATGTATATATATATATATATGTATATATATATATATATAATATAAAAAATAAACGTTATTAACCTATTATGTGCAATCCAATACAAAATACGTCAAAATCTTTTTTCCCTCCCACCTTCGATCCAAATAGAAGAAAAAAATAACAACTTTGTTGAAAAGAGAAAAACAAACAGTGTACTTGGTTGCAGGCAATCAGTTACTCCACTGCCCAGTGGTTTCGCGCAAATAGGGGGACATAAAATGTGAATGGATGTTAACGTGTTTTTTACGACGCCACGGTCAACATATCGTTTTGTTTGCGACCACGATATCTTTATTTCCCGTATTCCAGTTCACCCCAGTTCTGAGGGATATTTTTTGTGGACTGTTTGTACGCGTTTTTGTACTTTGTACGTCAGTCAAATGTGCGCTGTGGCGCCGCGGTATATACCCACTCGTACGAATGTCCCAGATCACAGTTTTGAACTTAGTGGTGCTTTAATATTTTCTTTAATTAGTTGTTTATTTGATATTGCTTAACCTTATTTATTTTTCAGAAACATAAATTGTTTATTCATTTATCCAAATAATATGTTGTTCACACTTTCGAATAAAAATAAAAGTGAAAAAGTAAAACTATGCGTTACCATGCCGAAAAGAGAAGATAGAGAAGGAGAATAGAAAGGAGATAGACCTCAGACCTAGAATTGTTACATTCTACATTATTTGGGTAGGCTATACATTAAAAAATTCAACACATACTGTCGATAATAGAATTAAAACGAATACATAAAGTAATAAACACATTGCACTCGTAAGCTTTGCATAGTCTGGTAAAAAAAATGAAACGCTAATGAAATAAAAACAAAAAAAAACATAGTTTTACGCAATCATTCGATATTGACAAAGGTAATTTATGAATACGTTTCCTCTGGATATCGTGAGAGCAGGGTGAGGAGTTTCAATATTGACTTGAAAAACATGGCCAAGTGCAAGCTGGACTCACGCAACGAAGGTTCCGTACAAATTTGTCAAACTAGGTTAAAGGACAAACTAAACTTTGCCGTTCGATGCAAAGACACGGTTAGGAACCAACCGCAAATTAAAGTTTCCAATAGTAAATTAGCTTTTCTTTAGTTATGAAATTACATATTTACAGTTTTCATATGTTTTCCTTATCCTTATTATTTATTATACTTATATTTTATTCATTTCATGTTTTTACTTCAACAGGAATTACCCGTGATTTTCCCGGATCAGAATTTCTGTTTGAAATTGCAAAATATGCGAAAATATGCATCATAAACGGTCATATCGCATTGACTTACAAGTTTGACATTTTTACAGCTGAAAGAGATTGTAGACCCGCCTATCAACACCAATATTATAAACGCGTGCTACGCCGTAGTTGATACAAATAATTTTATTATGTGTTAAATTGTGTCATGGTTTACTGTTTGTTAGATCAGTGTGAACTAACCCTTAGTGTGTAGCTGAACAAATGCATTTCATTTCATCTCATTTCATCCTTTTAATTGTTTTCATAAAATAAGAGAATTTTCATATAGCTGGATTTACACATATTAAGTTATTCAAAGTTACAATAAATGTAAATAATAGATATTGATCAACGAATCTCTTATCCAGAAAGAAAACATTAGGCTTATTAAATCACATCATTATCTATCCCCTGCCAGCCTATATAAATATTTCCCTACATGTCTTTCTTCCCGGGGGCCTATTGTCATGTCGCATTAACGGGAATCGCATCATAACTCCCGATAATCTACGTTTATTGGCTCCTAGTTTATTGCACTCTTCAAATATTTCCTATACGTCTATTCACAATAGCTATTAGAACATAGAATATGGGTAATAACAACCCATATGAGCGAATCTCAAAAACTTGTTGCGGAATATTATTAAACAGGATTGGATTGATTGATTTGGATTTTTAAGATGCGACCATAAGTGCAGGCAAAACTCTTGCAAAGTAGTTATAGTATAACTTTCTGAGGAGACTGTCTATTATTTTTAACCGACTTCAAAAAAAGGAGGAGGTTTCTCAATTCGACCGTATATATATATATATATATATATATATATATATATATATTTTTTTTTATGCTTGTTCGGGGATAACTTCGTCGTTTATGAACCGATTTCGATTATTCTTTTTTTGTTCGAAAGGAGATATCCCAAGTGTGGTACCATGGTAATTTTATCGAGGTATAATAAGTATCTCCAGAGATATTGAGATAAACATCTCAAAATTGGTACTGAAAATGAATAGCGCGGCATTGAAGTCGGTTGTTTTTTAGTTTTTAAACGATATTATTAATAAATTTTGAGCTGTGTTTTCAATATTTGAAAAAATGCCAGCAAGAAAATTGACAATTTACACAAAAACATTATTTGATGCCATTAGATACACTTCCTTATAGAGATCCAAACACTCTTCCGGACCAACAGAGATAAGGTGCTAGAAAAGTCAGAACTAGCAATAAATATTTTCCATACATTTTGTAGGAGATGTAAAAAAAACATTTTTTTTCTCAAACGTATTTTAGATGCCATTCTATTCTATGCTGTTGGTTTAGGAGATAAAAACACTAAGGTTGTAAGGTACTTAAATTAATTTACAGATTATTTTTTTTAATGTAAAAGATATAAACAAAATTAGCTCTAAACCTGAATAAATCTTGTCATGTTCTAGTGGTAAAAACCAATAACAGCGTATCTGTAACTTACAAATTCTGTTAAACCAATAACAATTTTCCTTCAATAAACCGTGAACAAAGCATTACAGCCATTACAATCACGGAGCCGCATTATACTAAAGACAATTCATTATTAGAGTGCCGTTACACAGGCCATAATTGCCATAATCGCCCTTTTATAGCAGATTTTATGGCGGAAACTATTCACCCAAGAAATGTGCGTTCTTATCTCAGAGCTTTTGTTGCACTAATTAAGTGGACTTTTACATTATCGATAAAGATGAATATCGATTTGTTAAGCGATCGTCAGCTAAAAACATTATGTAAATCATCTAATCATTGACATTACAGCAACTGTATCAATATTTAGATGTTATAACATGCCTTGGAAGTATTCTAGGCCTAGCGTGTTCACCATCTTCGACCACATCATCGCTTATCAATAGGCGAGATATATTCAAACGTAAAAAATACCAAAAAAAAACAATACAAAAAAAAATATCGTTTTCATCACAATAATGTTTTTACAAACATTAATGTGATGAACATGGTATATTGATTGCGGATAAACTAAAATGTAAAGTTTATTTCTTCATATGAATTTAACTCAGGTAAGATAGAGGTCAAACGCTTGTTTATAATGTATATAAAATTGTTTGTTAAGCAGCATAAAAAGTAGTTATTATTACAGGAAAGTATGTCAAACTGAATTAGTTATGATAAACAAGAATTAGTCTCTTTATTACATAATACATCAAGATAAAACGAGCTATCTTTACGCAATAAATAAAAAGTTTAATAAAATAAAAAAATAAAAAGCCTACACCCCATCCCCATTACTTGTAATAGTTGTTTACAACCACCACTGCGCGTTTACAATATATTACGAGCTTGTCGGCAGTAAAAAGGGGTAAGAAAAAAATGAATAAAGCAAAAAAACGTTAAAATAAAGCTCTGGAATATATACGACTTCCTTGAGGAAATAATAATGCTGTTTGCAATTCATTTGGCTACCTGGTTACCCTCTTCTTTACAAGAAAACAACGGTACCGATTTTTCTTTTTCTTCCTTCCTTGGCTCGATTTTTCTTAGGAGGGTCGCGAATTTTATTTTTAACCCTTTGCAAAAGCAAAAATGAAATCAAAGCTTGATGAGGTTTAAGATGGATAAGAAGGTAAGTGTTAAATAATTATAGGATTTTTATGTAAATCAAAATTCATTAAAATTTGCTGTATTAGGAGAAATTGTATTTGTCTCTTTCATACTACGTGGATATAGAACATGCCATATATGTAATTTGTGCGACAGTAACATAAAGTGCTATCTGCTCACATTAGTATGTACTTTTTGAGTGCATGTTAATGCAAATAAAAATAATAAAACTTTCACTTTTTGTAGACTTTTAAATAATTCTCTATAGCCCTCATTAAATCTTGCTTTAGTTTAAAAAATTGTATGACTGTACCTAAATTATAAGTCCAACATTGAAATTAAAAAAAAGACATTTACTTAAGCTGCACAATTTTCACTTACCACCCTATCCAGCACAACAGAGGCGACAATAAATAGCTTGTCGCAAAAAAATCACAGCGTAACAAGGATCCGTCTTGCTTACATTTAAAAACGTAATTGTAACTAACCGCCCCCTTTCTTTTATTAATTTACCTCATCCATTCCCTGACGTCACGTCTGATCGCGGGAAAAAAATAGCGACTTCAGAATAAAATATTCATGCCACCGCAACCTCTGAATACGCGATTGTTTATTTGAATTTTAACGAATTTGCTTTTTAACTCGTTGCTGGGAAACGTGGGGTTTATTTGAGTTGTTTTTGCGTAGAATGGGCAAAAACAGGATTTCCATTACAGATTAGTGATTAAATTAGGAGAATAGAATAAAATTTGGACTGGTTAGCCATCTCTCAAATTGAAAAAAATGTCGCCACATACAATACTCTCCTCGAGAGAATAATAGCAACTGTATCAATATTTAGATGTAATGTTATGTTATAACATGCCTTGGGAGTATTCTAGGCCTAGCGTGTTCACCATCTTTAACCACATCATCGCTTACCAACAGGCGAGATATAGTCAAACGTAAAAAAGCCACACCGTCACTTACCAGTTTACTCACCATATTTTAGGTGAGATACTGATGAAACGCTATCTAGTTGTTACTAAAAAAACATAAGAGCAGCGAAAAAGAGGTTCATGTGAAATGATTTAAAAAGTAGGTAATTAGTATTTTGTAACGTTACCTGCATACAGTTACTGTTACTTTTGTAACTCAATAGACCATCAAAGATCTTAAGTGATTCTTGAGACTCAGTTAAGGGAGCTTCGTAAATATTCCAGGCCCTTGATTCCCGATCGCGACTCGTACAAACTTTTCTCACTGACAGGGCCCTCTTATTAGCAAAATTGAACGCTTTCAAACGTTTACTTTTTAGTTAATTAGAGGGCTGCAATTAGAATTTATGCGAGTTACGCGTTTGATTACTTAAGGTGATGCAACTTGTTAATGTTAAGTTGTTTACAGAAGCGATCAACGGTTCTATACATATTAAATACACGATATATACATTAAATAAATAAAGTCTGTATAATTTTATGAAATGCTACGGCAACGTTTTGCGGATGCATAAACATTTTACCCGTCTTTTAAACATCTTATAATGTATTTTCCAAACAAACGTTCAAAAGATAGCATTCCACAATGAAAATGCTTGTTCAAATATTAAAAATAATCAGAACGATTGCAAAAAAGAACATCAGAGCAAGTGGCCCTTTTTTACACCATCAAACATCAACCGGCATTCCTCCCGTCCCGTCTGCTCTCATCCTTTCCCTAAATCCCGGCAACAAGCCAATAAATCCCTCGCATTTTTCACTGGCAACCCTAAAAAAACTCACGATTACATCTAAATTTACTTAACACCTACACATTAAGCTTAAATGAGGATTTTTAAAGCAATTTTCTTATCTGGTGAATGCCCTGCGGATATACCCGAACCGTTTTAATTAGATAATCGAATGAATTTCGGGTCTTGTGCAAATTTTATTATTTAAATTGAATTTTCGAACATGATTAATGGTGGACAAAGGCGGAATTAGGCGTGCATTACGTTGATTGGCTGGAATTGAGCGGGTTGTTTATTTTTTTATACCTATCTTACAGTTGGACCACTATCTCACCTGTGGCAAGCGATGATTAGGTTGAAGATGGTGAATACGCTAGGCCTAGAATACTCTGACAATTTAGGTAATAAATAATAATGTAATATAATAAAAAATAAATAATAATATATATAAGAAGGTAAAAAATGCAGGATTCAAGAGCCTACAGAATCAACAAAGGTAAATTTTCGGTATTCTTAAAGTCAATTTTAAGACACTATTATTTTGATGTTGAATCTGATACACATTTTTGCAATTTTGAGTTTATTATTAAAAGCTTTCAAAGAGCTTCAAAACTTGGGTACTTGTTAAATCTTTTATTATATACTCTTATGAACTTTGATAAGTTTGGTACTGAAGAATAGTCATTTTTTGGCGTCACGGTGTAAGATACTACATATTTCTAAATAGAACGATTCACTGAACATTAATGTGTAGGAACTGCTCTTTTTATGAAAACCTTGCTTTCCTCTTTTACTAAATTTCAGCTCTGTCATATTTTTAAACTAGCGATGTCACCCTGCTTCATTGCAGTACCTTCTCATTAATGGGTAAGAAGTGATTAAAAGTCGTTCGTTAGCTGAACAAACATCGGTGTTACTTGCACAGGTAAACAGACACTGCAGATTGGAGTTCGGAGAACTAGAGTACTCTTTTAATTAACTAAGTGTAGAGCGAGTGCACATCTGCACTGCTACACGGTGGCTTGTGGATTTGTGTGGTTTTCTTAGGGATGTCATTATTTTATGTCCGAGAGATTTGTGTGATAAACATGTTTAAGATATTCAAGATCTACCGCAGATAATAAGACTAGAAAGGAATATAATAGATAATACCTTCCCCTTTGTGGTGTTACTTAAAAAAAGTGTTAGGTACCTTAGTTCTTAATATTGAATCATGATTCATAAAGCGTGATAGATAATGTAATGTTTATATAATGAGTAAACACTTTGTTTATTTTCAGTTTATTGAACAATTAAACCTTTGATATTAAGATAATTTTATAATATTTGGCGCGAAAAATTATATTTGATGAATAAATAAAAATAATTATTGTTTTTTGTAATTTAAACTTAGACTTTAAACTTTAATTTAGACACAGACCTATTTAACAGATTTTCAAAAGATTAAAATAATTTATATACGCTTGTTTTTGTACCTTGAACTAGTTTAGATAATTAATATATTCTATAATAATTACAAAGATATAATAAAACATATTATTCTGATATATCGAAGCCACATCTACAAAACTTTAAAACAACAACCTATAAATAAATATCTTCATTCCATTACTCACTGGAGGACATAAATCACTTATAATTCAACAAACAGAACTACTAAACTTCGAAACTTGTCTTACCTCTACCTATATCCAAGTATCCTCAAAGTAAATAAATTATAGAACCCTTAAGACTGTCCTTATTACAAATTCACTTTGGTCCTAAATAATCTGAACCATTAGTGAAATGCGACCTCTTAACTAATTACGTTGATAGTAAACAGGTGTTTAGCGTCGATAGGTACCTATCGGTAGGTCATCGGTCGGTAATTCGGTTGATGCGGTCTGACGGTCACTCGATCTAGCGGTCACTCGGGCCGGTCAATTGATTGCGCGTGATTTCTAAATGAAGCTTTTAGACTCTCCGTGTCGTGTCGAATATGCTAAGTTTAAAGTGTCTATTTGAATAAATTATTTGGTAACCTAATGTAAAAACCTACTGTTACAAAGTAACTATTACAGTATTCACCTCTTATTTTTGTTGTTCCGGTTGTTCCTACGTAGCATTTTTAAAAGAGACTTGATATGGCACTTTTTAGGGTTCCGTACCCAAAGGGTAAAACGGGACCCTATTACTAAGACTCCGCTGTCCGTCTCTCTGTCTGTTTGTCTGTCTGTCTGTCTGTCTGTCCGTCTGTCACCAGGCTGTATCTCATGAACCGTGATAGTTAGACAGTTGAAATTTTCACAGATGATACACAGACACAGACAAAACAGAATAAAGTTAAAGATAATACAAGAAACATGTTTTTTTCGGCATTTCACGCCATCTATGAACGCTTAGTTAGGTAAACGTCCCATAGATGGCGTTATATTGAAATGTCGATCGCTAACACCTTTGTTAGACGTTAGATGGCGTTATAAGAACCAACATGTTCATTAATTATTATTTTTTGCTGGCGAAAACTGATAGTGGTATTTTTTGCTCGATCTTATAAAATACTGTACTGTGGTACGGAACCCTACGAGTGCGAGTCCAACCTGCACTTGGCCAGTTTATTTATATTTTATATTTATCTACCTGGATAGTGCATGAACTGTTCAATATTCTTGCTTCCAGCAGTCGCATGTGCCTTCATCATTCATAAAGCCCGAAGACCTTATAGCAATAAATTTCCACTGCAAATTATTCAGATTCGTCACCGGACTCCAGATTAATACTTATAATTACTATAGCAGGCGGCCGCGATTAGCAATACGTCACTAGTAAATATGGCAACACTTATTCCACGATTTATGTGAGGAGGGAGGGGTGAATATGGCAAGTATAATTTACGTTTTAGTAGGACAGTCACATTTGCGAAGTTGAGTAGGTAAGTATAGCTTTTTAAAGATATCATGTATTGGATTCAATTTCAAAGGAGTTAACTGGCGATTACTATTACTTCAAATAATATAAATTCATTGAACAATAAAAATCAGAAAGTATTTAGGTTAGATTAAAAAAAAGCTTACTAGCAATATGGGTAACACATTACTAGTAGTATTTTTAACCCCTCCAACTAAGCTAAATATGCTTGTGTCTGAGGTAATAGTGCAATGGGTGGGGATCGATCTCACGACCTCTCGATCGCCAGATCGACGCCTTAGCTACGGCTAACGGCTTAGCCGGCGGCTATTCAAGATGATTAAATTTAAATATTTACTTATAATTAAAACTATTATAATAAACAACGTGTATTACGACCGCCTTGGCTCAAATTATTTTAATACTTTTTTGGCTTGCCATGGAAGAGACTATGCCCGCTTAAAAGACGAAGGTATATTGTCTTATTCTTGTACTACCTCTACTAGGTAGCAATGCATCTAAATACCGAAACATAACGGCAACGAATGGTGCTAGGCGCAGTTAAAATAAAAGTAGTAATTCCGTAAAATAATAATTGCTTCTGATATTTTTGATGATGGAGACGAAAGGTAGCCACGGCAACTCTGTGATAAAACAACATAACCCCACCGAGTTCAGGCTCGAGTGATTTGTCTTGAAGAGAACTTTACGCCTAGATGATATCCAGGGTCTGATGATGAAGCTGGAAGGTGGCCACGGCATCTCTGTGATAAAATAACGTAACCCCAGTGAAAGAGGGGGGGCTCAAATGATTCAAAGAATCAAGAATCAAAGCATTTATTCAGTATGTAGGCAGTATTAATATACGCACATATACACGTCAAAATCATAAATCATAACCAATTATCAAGTAAACATAGCAAAAGCAGAATTTAACGCTTTGAATTAGAAAAAAAAAGTAATGAACCATTCAGCTGTCATCCAATCGTTTACGTCTAAATATTTAAAAAAAAGTTAAGTACGTTAAAACCAACCATACATGTAACTGTGTGTTTCAGTACTTTAGACATTTTTATATTAAAAAAATAAAAAAAGTGAAATAGTGAAACACAACTTCGAACTTCGAACGATCACAGTACATATCATGATCCGAATGGAACTGATAGTCCGTCTGTCCGCTGCATAATATTGTTTAAATAAAAATGGCAAGCCCAGAAAGAAAATCCGTGGCCAAAAGGGGAAAACTGCATGGCTGTTGAATCTACCGGTGTTTCGGAAATACTCCCATCAGAGAAGAAACACCAAGAAACTCTATGGGGCTTGTCTTGTCATTTTATCTTTTTTAAATTTAATTGTACATGTCAGCTTTAAAATTTTAACAATATATTAATAATTATTATACAATTTATATTAGTTCTTGGAACTTGGGGCATTCAGGCCATGCATTTTTGTCATCCATATAGTCACCTATTGTATAGTATGATTTTTTCATCAAATTGGATTTTACATAGATTTTAAATTTGCTCATAGGCAATTAATCAATATCTTTAGGTAGCTTATTGTAAAAGCAATTCGTCTTGAGGAGTACTTTACACTTAAATGATAGCCAGGATCTGATGATGAAGCTGTAAAGTGGCCATGGCATTTCTGTTATAAAGCAACATAGCCCCACCGAGTCGATTGATTTTCCTTGAAGAGCACTTTACACATAATCACATCAAATATCCGTGGAATATTTTAAAACATCATGCCTTCTCTTAAATACTTAGATAGTAGGTAAAAGCTTGTTTCTAAAAATATTTTATACTTATAATTTATTTTATATAATGTGTATCTTTTAAGCTAGCATTTGACAACTATCTTACCTGGTGGTAAGCGATGATGTGTTCGAAGATGGGGGAAATACATACATTCTGAAATTATACAGACGTACGATTTAGAATTAAAAATATGTAATAAAGACAAGCGGAGAGTCATTTTTCAACCGACTTCCAAAAAGAAGGAGGTTCTCAATTAGTCTGTGTGTTTTTTTTCTTTTTTTGTGTGTATGTTACGCGATTACTCCGTCAATTGTGAACTGATTCGAATGATTCTTTTTGTAATCGGTAGGGTACGTTTTCGAGGTGATCCCATTGTAATTTTATTGAGATTTGACAAATATCTCCAGAGGTATGACGATAAACGTCTCAAACTTGTTACTGAAATTGACTCGCGGGGCATTGAAGTCGGTTGTTTTATTTTTTAAACTATCTTAATTATTCATAATTTTAATTATAAATATATGCTCTCATTATGTTATACCAACTATCTCGTATTCGCTAAACGCGTGGTCTTATTACACAAGCGGGACTTTGCAATAAATCTACGAGAAGTGATTTGGTACAAAGCACTGGGCCCGCACTGTAAGCTCGGCGGTCAGGACATCCATTGTGGGCCGGCTTCCGCGGAATCCGATAATGCCTCAGAGATTGTCCCGACTTTCTCTCTAACACCTCGGAGCACCCCTTATATGCACAGTATTACGTTTGAATTGATAATGTATTGATTTTGAATGATATTATAATTTAGGGCAAGCTTGAAGTATCTACTTGTCTTCCTAAACCATTGAGTATTAAAGTGTTTTTTTTTACAATAACTATTTTATTATTCTGCCATCTTCGAATAAATAATAAGTCAGGAAGTCTAATTCAGAACAAATTCTACACAAAAAGTGGCTCTCCTTCAAACCGAAACGACGTAGATTAAAAATAAGGATCACATTCGAAGTTACAAAAGATTGGCTTGGAGATTGATTCAAATTCGGAACGAAAGCAAGGATTGGTTCTTATTATTTATTCGTAGGCTGTCATCAAACGATGCAAAACCATTATTTTATCGAAACAGTTTAAAATAACGTCATTACTGAACAGACAATATATAATTGACTACTTATTTTATGCAATATTTTTTCATAAAATGAAAAGAAATACTTTATTAGTGATTTATGAAACCAACATGAATTTTTTACGCCATAAGTGCCTGTATACTTACTGTGAACTTTAACATATATTATTAACTAGAACTGCCCCGCGGCTTCGCCTGCGTTAAAAACTTCTTTTATATACTTAAAACTTTTCTTTTGTAAAAACGACTCTATAATTAAAAACATCAAATAAGAACTACAAAATCGGTTCACCCGTTTTCATGTAATCGCGTGACTAAGGCAATTCGGGATTCATATTTATAAAACCCGAAAATCCCAAATTTGCAGACTTTGTTACCTACCCCATTTCTAAAAATCCTACAACATGTACTTTACTCATCTTGTTTCGCCATACAAACTTTGAATCCCCGTTCCCTATCCGGGAGGAATTTTCAGAAAATCCTTTCTGAGCGGATACCTATGTCATAATAACTATCTATATTCTAAACTTCAGCGCAATCCGAAATTATATTGATTTTTAGACTTTGTTACCACAGTTTATCCTTTTAAGGTTGCATTTTGAAAAAGTCTGAAACTCGTATTTACTTATTTATTTACAGAAGTGCTTGTGTGAAATGTCGAATAAAATTAGTATCCAAACTTTGAACCCCCGCTTCATCCCCTTGAAGAGTGAATTTTGGAAAATCCTTTCTCAGAGGTAACTAACGTCGTAATATCTATCTGCATGCCAAATTTCAGTGCAATCCGAAAAAATATTGATTTCAGACTTTGTTACCCCACTTCACCCTTTTAGGGGTGGAATTTCAAAAGAGCCTGAAACACGTATTTACTTATTTTTTTACTGGAGCACTTGTATGAAGTTTCGAATTGAAAATACTAACTAATCTTGTTTCTCCATACAAACTTTGAACCCCCGTTTCATCTCCTTAAATGGTGAATTTTGGAAAATCCTTCCTTAGTACACCCTTACGTAGACAAATATACTCTCCAAATTTCAAGTCTCCACGATCTGCGGTTTAGGCTGTGCGTTGTCTGTCAGTCAGTCAGTCAGTCAGTCAGTATGTCAGGACAAAGATTCTTATAGTATTAGATTGACCAGCGAGCGTAGCGAGCGAAGTGTATCAGTTTCGAATAGGTCAAAAATGCTTTTGTCCAGATGTTTGTCTGTTTGTTCTCGCCTACAGGTCGATTTTGAAGAAAATTGACACACGTCCTTGATTTTTTTAAGAATTTCTGATTGCGTTTTTTTGATTAGGAAGAAAATAAAAATAATATATAATAAGGAGGAAAGGCAGAAGTTTGCTGTAGCGTTTTTTCTCAACGGATTTCAGTAAAATTGGAAAGGCAGACTAAGGAGTTCATCCTACACAAGATGTTGGTGGAGGGGGGAAATGGGGGGAAGTTTGCTGTAGTGTCATTTATCGACGGATTTAAAATAAATTTGAGGGGCCCACTAAGGACTTTATTCTACATAACATGTGGCGAAAAAATTTCCAAGAGTAAAGGGGAGAAAGGGGGTGAAGATTGCTGTAGCGTTATAGTATATGGACGTATTTCAAATTTTATAAGGGCACGCGAGGTTTACTGTTCTCACAGAACTACTAGTGCTAATAGAAGCTGTTACAAACCAGTGTACCATGCATTTATTTATCAATTAATTAAACATAACCAAAAAGATTTTAATATGTCAGTGGTGTACCAGGCACCGCGTGTACGACCCCGGCTAAACTTGCTCTATAAATCAAGAAGTGAAACTATTTCGTAATTAGATCGCATTTAGGACGGGGTAAAACACCTCGGCTCCTTGAGAAAACGCTTCCCAAAGGGTCCGAAGGTAAAGCTCCATTGCCTTTCAAGTACCTCTTTAACGGCTAATATCCTTGGTAAATGGATCTCAGATATTTTACCCAATAGTCGTTATAGCTTAACGATGTTATCATGTTTACTGTGCTTACTGGTTTTAATAACGAAATAGGAACGTTAGTTAATCTTTTGTGAAAACGATACGCAGTGTCTTGAGTTAATATTGATATGGGTTTCATGGATTTCTTCATCGAGAAATACTCGTATCATATAAGATAGTGTCAATCGCTAGCCTTTATGATATTAAAAAAAAAAACACAATCCCAAGAGGTTTAACATGACACTTAAAATGATTTGAGAAATAAACTCAATGCAATAACTTATTCTATCCCGTGAGTATTTAAAATAAAAACTTACCTAAAGTCTTTATTTCATTTGCTCTAGAGCAACACTATGCAATATTATGAAATAAAATACCTTTCAATTGTAGAATGAAATGAAAAATTGAATAGAAAATCCTCTTAACAAAGCTTCCAGCGCCATTCTTTCCGTGGAAATGCTTTTGATGTTGCATACTTAGTGTTTAATAAGTTGATCCTATTATAATGTCCAGGTAACGCGTCACAATGGCGGCGCGCTAACAAGATTATAACTTTATTTTCGTAAATTAATAAAAAGTAGGAGCCCCATGTGTTTCATGCTCCCCTATCTACCGAGCCGGTGATATTGTGAATTGTTGATGATATAAAAACCGTTTTATTTTTTGTTTTGCCCGAAATTAGTATACCTTTCATAATGTTTAAGCGATATTTTGAAGAGACAAAATGAAGTTATTTTAAATTTAGTACCTACTGTGTTGAATTTTTGAGCAATTTTAGAACAACGATCCTCGTAAAACCCCGTTCGTGGGCTCCTAATCAAATCACTTACACTATCTTTGAATTAATCTTCTGCTTTCTTTCTTCGAACTTATGACTAACTAGAGTTTTGCATGCCATTGTTCCTGTCTGTTAAAGGCCGACGACGTATTTTTTTAAAAGATAAACAAGATCGTCTTCCCTTATATCATCAAAAATTACTCATCAATATTTATAATTTTGTGCAGATTATTTACATATTGCGTTTATATTCTGGTTATTATTTTGTAACAAATCTTATGTTAATGAAACAATAAATTCGTATTCTGTCCGTTTACGTTCCATCCGTCCAATATTACCTCTCCCTTTGTAAGTGCACTGGTGACGTCTCTCATTAACTTAATACGCTCCGGCTTGTACAAGTAATATGTGAGATATGAAATACTTATACAGAATGATTTCACTTGATAGTCGAAAACGTTGGGTGAGACAGTAAGACTAAACGTCTTCAAACTATGGATGGGCCATAGTCGATATTATTATTGTCCTTTTTATCCAAAAGGAAAAACATATTTGACTGTAAGAAAAATATTAATATAGACTTGTAAATACTTTTTTATAATTGTAGTTTTTGAAAAATTAGACACTTTAATCTTGTAATTCCGCGGTGTTAAAGTACTCATTAAATACTTATAATAGGTAGGTTGTTTAAACACTAATTGTGCATAAAAAAGTCTTTTACAAAGATTTTTTGTTAAATTGTAATCTGAATGAAATTTATAACGTTCTAATCCATTCTAATCTAATGTAATTAATGTAATTTATAGCCGTTTTTATCATCGATTCAAATTGTATGATGTCATTTTTTTTTCCAAATTCGAAATTCAGATCGAGTGCCTCTCGAATTTCATTATTTAGCACATCCTGTATATTGCTACTTAACGCTCATCAACAATATTGCTGCTGTACAAACGAGTTGCCATAACTCGCATCAAAACGGACACTTGCGGTAATTTCATGAACATCCCCCTACCGGGGCAAAGCTGCTTCTGTGTTGTGAATCAGATATATATATATATATATATATATATATATATATATATATACTATAACTATTGTTGTAGACGTAGATTTTAGGCTAAAGTACGTTGTACTATTAAGTATTATGTGGCTAAAGTACTTTACTGACATAGATAACAATATTATATGTATAACAATTTTATTTTTATTAAATATGTTTTTACATTGTTTCCAAAATGCCTAGCAATTCTTTCCCGAAGCCTGAAGTATATAAACCCAATACATGTGATAAACTAATCTAAGATCCGATCGGGGCATATGAGGCCCCCTTGTACACTCGCAGGGTTAATGAGCGTAATGAGCCCGACATCTGACTGAGACATCGGACGCGACGTTGAGGATTACACGTGTACGCGCCTTCGATAAGCCTTATTTTATGTATACGCTAATCATAAGTTTCAGAAGTTAAGGTGTGTTATTTCTTCTCATTGTTTTGATCTATACTTCTCATATTCGTTTTTTTTATATCTTATAGGATGGCGTTTGACGACTATCTCACCTGTTGGCAAATAATGATGCGGTCGAAGGTGGTAAGCACGCTAGGCCTAGAATGGAAACTGGCTCTCAAGAATATCTGCCGGAACACATTATATGTTTGGCGACAGATTTTCTAACTTGAGGGTGGTAGCTGGCCAGGCGGATACTAGATAGTGTTCTACCACCATGCAAATGTAATGTAAATGCAAATGCAAATGCTATATTTTTATAAGGTAGTTTAGGATAATTGAGATGAAGCGATAATATTGCTATTCTCGTCTTTGCTTAGTTTCTAATTATTTTCTTAGTTAACTACCTATAGTTTGATCCATTTTCGATAGTATCATAAGTTTAAAAAAATATATAATTTTACGATCCAATTCCTGTCATATAAACATGCCGTGATAAACTGTATGAAAAGAAAATTAATGGATTGTTTACTTAGTTTCAGATACTTGCAACATGATGTGAGTGTAAACATTTAGCTTGCTTCCTCTTATCATAAAATCTGCCAGAACAAAACAGTAAAATTTCTGATGTGCCTCACGTATCTATGAGTTGTCTAGCCACATACCCTTATTCTTATCTCTGGTAGGGCGTGTAAGAAGTTGGCGGCCGCGAATGGTCCTTAATGACCGGAGTCCGGTGGACACAATAACGTACGAGTGCGCCGGAATGAGCACAGAATGCGAGCCTGATTTCGCCTTCTCGTGTCTCCTGGGACGACGGAATGTGGAGTTATGATGTTTTTACTCCTACTCTTATTGAAATCTAAGCTCTGGAAAAAATAAATATTTAGATATAAATATACGTTTCCGATGCCTTTATTTATTACTACATCAACAAAATGTCAATATCATGCTGCAGCTTCAAATCCAAAATGATGATTTCTAGAAAAATGTTCATTTAAATGTCGAATAAAACATACAATTAAAAATATAGTTCCAATTATTACATGTAATCCATGAAATCCTGTTGCTATAAAAAATGTAGAACCATAAATTCTATCTGCAATGATATTATTTATAGGCTTTGACGACTTCTCTTGAGATACTACTTTAACCTAAGTGAAGCGCTGCAAGACGTTTGCGGGATCCGCTAGTATATAAATATGTATATGTAATATATACGGTCGAATTGAGAAATCTCCATTTTTTAAGTCAGTTAAAAATTAGAGATGATAGTCGCCGAGCAACAAAATAATGGAGTTGGATACATTTAGCCGCGAGGCGCAACTAGTAATAAATATAACGTATTAAAATATCTGCGCATCAAAGCGAATTTAAAACAGCTGTAGTGACTGTAGGTACATGATGCCTATCAATATTAATAGTATCAGTGATCCGACTTAGTAGCTACTGGCTACCTTTCAAAGCATGATTAACCAAAGATAACATCAAATCCTCAAATCCAGGCAGGTACCCTAATGGTCAGCAAACCGGCAGCATTGATTAGCACTACCTGCTGACTCGCAACCAACCCTTCTATAGTTATGATAGCCGAATCGGCAAGATAGCTCCGTATTTACTTTGATTCTCGTCGTTAAAAGTTTGCGGGGGCTGACGAGGCCCGTCGTTAGGCCTCTAATGGCCACCATTTGTCTTGTCCGGCCTCTAGTTGTGCCCCGCTAATGAAATTATTGCCGCAACTATACTAAAGGTTATAAATACGAGGGCCCCGGCGGACGCCACCTTGTTTCGCACTAATGGACCGGTCAAACTGTAAACTGTGTTATCAATGAAATTACAATTAGTGAAGGGATAAAAATTACCGAGGGTCGGAAGTCGCATTACCAGCTTTTGTTTACGTAGTGGCATGGAAATTACAATAGTTTTGTTCCTTTAATTTATAAGACTATAAAATAATTACTAATATTAATTATATTAAGATTTACTCATATCACAGAATAATAAATAGTACAAGCTCCTATAGCATCGATGAATAGTTTTAGTAAGTCAGATTTAAAAATATTTCTTGCTACTAATGAAGAGCAACTGGCTTGTTCAAAACCAAGATCGATAAATTGCAAGTATAGGTACGTGAATTGCCAGCGATATAAAACGATAATAATGTTACAAAATTACAACAGTTTTGTTTAATAAATGCTTTAAAAAAAAAACCGACTCATTACCACAAACAGGCACTCAAAAGCGAAAAATAAATTACTTAATATAATTATTATAAGTGCTACCCACTTATCTATTTGAAGTCGGTGCCAGCCAAGTCTATTGGATAGTATATAGATACTACGTATGTAGTAGTAGTAAGTAGGTAGATACATGTAGGTAGTATCTATCTACTACCTATTAGACTTGGCTGGCACCGACTTCAAATAGATAAGTGGGTAGCACTTATAATAATTATATTAAGTAATTTATTTTTCGCTTTTGAGTGCCTGTTTGTGGTAATGAAGTAGGTTTTTTTTTTTTTGAAAAAGAATTTTTTTTACCCTTTTTAGTGCAAAACAAGTTTTAATTAAATTACATGCATCTATAAAATTTCGTGTCTGGGCCGTTATACACTGACGGATATATACTTTGTGAAAATTTCAAGTATGTACCTATTACGGTTAATAAGGTACATCTGTAAAGTGCGCACATATAGACACAAGGACGGACGGATGAACGGACAACAAAGTCTCAGGAAGTGTTCATTTGGTACCCTTTGGTCGGAACCTTAAAAAATTGACTTGCAATAAAAGCATCTGACACACATAACACACACGATAATTAATTAAATATTTTATTACAATAATTACAAATACTTTTATAACACGGCCTAGTTGTATTCCAAAATGAATATTAAAAAGTATTATTTGCGATTATTAACATTAATTGCCGCCATATATATGGCCCACACAGTCTGAATCACTCTACTGCGTTATAAGAGTTGGCACTTCCTTACATTGTTAATACGCGAATTATGAAAGCACTGTGTAGCCAACCTAACAACGGAAAGTATTATTTACGTAGTAACTATCATATAATCTGTGGTATTATGCTTATTTTTTTTTTGCAGTGTTGGTTGGTACAAAGTACGTTCATAATTCTGAGTTATTTAATTATGTATGCAGTGTCGCGAGACTGACATGGCCGCCATCTTCGCCAAACGTCATGTCATGTCAAAAAATATTAGGTATGTTCAAAAACTTTGCACATTAACAAGACTTTGCCCGGTACAACATTCCTGTGAAGACGAATTAATTCTCCCCACCTTTGTTTCTATCTCGCTCACAGTTACCCTACGAATATCTGTCAAAAATACTGATTTGTATATGTAATCCGAGTTTATAATCAGAGCATATGTATAACTTTGTACATTAAGACCATTCCAAGGAGATGTCTCAGAATTATATCAAGTTTACCATATTTTTGCAATATCATTGAAGTAACAAGATACTGCGACATTTTGATTTTTTGACGTCCGCGGTCAAAGGACTACTAGCTTACGAAAGTTGCGATAGTAGTTTTTTAACCAAAAAAGAGCTGATAATGTTTAAACGACTGAACAGATTTTCATAAAATAAAGCTAAGAACACTCTCGATGAAAACATCTATCAAACAAAACAAACTAAATCAAAATTAGTTCATCCGTTTGGGCGCTACGATGCCACGATGACAGACACACAGATACACACGTCAAACTTATAACACTCCTTCGTTTCGCGTCGAGGGTTAAAAACCAAAATCAACGTAAAGAAAGATGTAAAAACATTATTCAAGGTCATATTTTTTAGTCTTCAAAAGTATATGCAATAGCAACCTCCATTGTGTATAATCTTCTTGGGACCCTTCTTCTAAAACCAGTACATTCCTCTATGTTTGAGGTTATTATCTCCATATCTCTGAAGATACTAATCAGATCTCGATAAAATTAAAATGGGACCACTTCGGAAACGTACCCTACCTACTAAAAAAAGAATCATTTGAATTCGTTCACAATTGACGGAGTAATCGCGCAACATAAAAAAAAAAAAATAAACATACAGACGAATTGAGAACCTTCTCCTTTTTTGTGAAGTCGGTTAAAAATAATATATCATCTTCTATCTATTACTATAAGAATCTTTGTCCTGACATACTGACTGACTGACAGACAACGCACAGCCTAAACCGCTGGTCGTAGAGATTTGAAATTTGGAAAGTATACCCCTAAAGGGGATGAAACTGGGGTTCGAAGGTTGTATGGAGAATTAAGATTAGATAGTCTTTTCAATTCGAAACTTCACACAAGTACTTCAGTAAATAAACAAGTAAATACGCGTTTCAGGCTTTTTCGCAATTCAACCCGCAAGAGGGTGAAGTGGGGTAACAAAGTGTGAAAATCAATATTGTTTTGGATTGTGCTAAAATTTAGAATGCAGATAGTTATTATAAAGTTGGTATCCGTTAAGTTAGGATTTTCCAAAATTCACCCCTTAAGGGGATGAAACGAGGGTTCAAAGTTTGTATGGAGAAACAAAATTAGATAGTCTTTTTAGGGTTCCATAGCCGAATGGCAAAAAACGGAACCCTTATAGATTCGTCATGTCTGTCTGTCTGTCTGTCCGTCCGTATGTCACAGCCATTTTATTCCGAAACTGTTAGGACTATAGAATTGTAACTTGGTAGATTGGTACTTGGTATTCTGTGAACCGCTTTCCGATTTTTATACAAAAAATAAAAAATATAAATGTTTAATAATAAGGTAATAATAATTTAATCCCATACATGCATGGAACTGAAACAATTTTTTTTTTACTTCAAACCTATTCGTGTGTGGATAGGTCTTTAAAAATGACATTCAGGTTTCTAAAATCATTTTTTCTCAAAGTCAATCATTTGAAAGATAGGCGCGTCTAAAGTGTTAAAATATGTGTGTTCCCCCCTCTAACTTTTAAAGTATTTGAGTGAAAAATCTAAAAAATATACATGCTGTAGATCTCAATAAAAACTAACAAGGAAAATTGGTTTGAACGAGATACAGTCAGCAGTTTTTGAGATATAGCGACCGCAAAGATAACTTTGTTTTTGATACAAACACTATAAAAAACAAAGTTAATTTTTTAGTTGCGAAAAATTATAGTTATAGAATACTTTACTGTGTTGCGGAACCCTACGAGTACGAGTCCGGCTTGCACTTGGCCTGTTTATTTATTGAAACTTCACACATGTACTTATGTAAATAAATAAGTAAATACGAGTTTCAGGCTTTTTCAAAATGCCAACCCTCTTTGGTGTGTAAGTAACAATGAAAAGTATGAAAATCAATGATGTTTCGGATTTCGCTGAAATTTAGAATGCAGATAGTTATTATGACGTAGATATCCGCCAAGAAAGAATATTCCAAAATTGACCCATTGGAACGGGTATTCAAAGTTTGTATGGCGAAACAAGATGAGATGTTTTATTTCTCTGTTTTATACAAATTTTACATGAGTTCTTCTGTAAATAAATAAGTAAATACGTGTTGCAAGATTTTTCGAAATGGGGTAGGTAACAAAGTCTGAAAATCAATATGGTTTATCGGGTTTTTTAAATATGAATCCCTTTTTCCTTTAGTCCGGGTGAACCGATTTGGCTAATTATTTTTTGATGTCTTTTATGATACAAAGGTTTTTACAAAAGATAAGTTTTAAGTAAATAAAATAAGTTGTTAACGCGGTTGAAGCCGTGGGGCACGTCTAGTATAACTATAAGACTTAAGACGACTCGAAATATATACCACAGAAAGTATAACATATAATCTAAATCGCATAAACATAAATGAAAAATCTCATCAACACTCACATGGTCACAAATGACAGTTGGTGACTTCACCAGTATAAACTTGGACAATATGAACACAATAAAACGGGGTATTCTCAGATCCGTGGAATGTCCGCCAAGAACGCCATCTGCTGTGGACAATCAAAACTTTGGGTGGAATTTTCTGCTCAGCGTCCAGTGTATTGGAGCGGACAGTCGCTCGCAGTTCTGTCTTGGACATAACACGTCTCGAATTGTGTTCGTAACTTGCTATTATTTGATTTTAACGCGTTTACTTAGTTATTTTGTAGCAGATAGGTATTTATCTTACAAGCTAGCTGTCTAGAAATGAAAATAAGGATTGCTATTATAAAATTTTATTTTAGTCGAGCACGAAATAGTTGGTGGCGAGTTGATAAAAGGCTCACCAGCCTGAATGGAGGCCCTAGAAAGAGATTCGCGGAAGCTACTGGAATATTTTTGCCCAGCAGTGGGCCCTATAGGTAAATAAAAAAAAATCGTCGTTTATTTAGTTCACGTTCTCAAAACGCTTAGACAACCACTAAGTACGAGTATCAAATCCCGACCATCTGATCTCACGAACACTACTTACCGTCACTTTACCCTTTAAACTTACCACTTTTTTGAAAGGACTGAAATAGCCCTTCAGAACGAGCTATCTGTATCATTTATAGGCAGACATTAAAGTGGCCACATCAAAAACCATCGCAAACAAAGTTGGCGCACCGCAAAAGGGAGATCTGTGTATCGACGCTTTTGTTTCTCGTTTTGATTGCTTCGCTAGGGATCTGAATTAAAACTTATTTAAAAAATACCTTGCAGAGCTGGACATGGAGATTGGCAGATAAAAGTCTTTTGATTTTGAACAACATGAATAAAATAAAATTACACGAACAAACCGTTCATGGCTTTTATTTACAGCATTTTACATTTGTTTTCGCAACATCTTGTGTAAAATGATGTCCTTCATATGCCTCTCCAATTTGACTGAAATCTGTTGATAATTAACGCTACAACAAACTTTTGCTCTTTCCCCTCCTATTTTTCCAAGAATTAAGAACACGCGATCGACAATTTAAAAAAAATATATTATCAAAGGAGCTCGTGTGCCAATTTTCGTTAAAATCGTTTGAAAAAAATGCGACCTGTAGCCCCATGAGTAAAGAAAAGGTTTCTTTACTCATGTGTGTGCTGTAGGCAAGTTTCCTATATAATGATGATGATTGTTTTTGGAATACTTAAATCAAATAAAATGAGAACAGACCTGACAGACGGACAAAAGCATTTTTTGGCCAATCGCGAAATTGATACTCTTAGCTCGCCCGGTCAAATACATTGACATATCCTTATCCACAATCAAAGGATTTCCCTTTCATTTGAGTGAAAAATTGCAGCTCACTCTCGAATACCGTAATCTTTCTGGCCGTACATCAAACGAAAGCAAACCTTGATATTACTCGCGTCATTTGAACTGTTTCAAAGACATTCCTCGTCGGGAAAAATTAAAATAACACAGCGAACAATGGATGGGTGGGGGCGATGATTTGCGGAACATATGAAAAGATAAAATTGAAAATTCTTCGTTTCTTTTTCAGTTATTAATACGCTTAACATGTGTACTTCAGGTATTTAATTATTGATCTATTGTTGTTAATCCAACAAAAATTACCTTATTTATTTAGCTTAGCATATTTGTTCATTTCATCTTTACAGTGTAGTCATCATCGTCAGAATAAAAAACAATTAAAAAGTATTGTGATCAGTATGCCTTTCTTTAAATTGTGTTTCACTATTTCACTTTTTTTTAATAAAAATTGTCTGAAGTACTAAAGCACACAGTTACGTGTATGGTTGGCAACCCTACTTAAATATTTTGTTAATTGTCTGACGTCAACGATTGGTTGACAGCTGAATGGTTCATTACTTTTATTATTATTTTTTTTACTTCAAAGCGTTAAATTCTGCTTTTGCTATGTTTACTTGATAATAGATTATGATTTATTTTATGATTTATGATTTTGACGTGTATATGTGCGTATATTAGCGCCTACATGCTGAATAAATGGTTTGATTCTATGATTCTTTTCAACTTGAATACTATTTATTTGTTCTAATCGAGTCATAATTTTATTATTCTATTGAAAGCATAAATGAAACAATTCTCGCCGTATTGTTTTTCAACACATCCTGAGGGAGCGTTGTATAAAAAATAAACACATGTTTAACCGTTTGGACTCGGACACATAATCTATTGAAAACTATCCGATAGACTCAGAACAACAGTCAGTTGAACTGTCCTCAATCAAAACGCTCATTCGAACACTACTGGACTATTACACGTGAAAAGGTTCACAGGTCTGAAAATTGAAAACATTCCGCACTACTGAGAACAAAACGGTTCACGTCCGTTCAAAAACCGTATCGTGAACGTTTTACTGACATACGGGCTTCAGTTGCGGTGTGATATACTTGTATGAGTATTGCTAGAGATGACAGTACTCAGGTATGTATTATTTATTGACTAGCACCAATAATATTCAGCTATTTTGACTGAATATTTTATTGCTAGTGAGTTTTTTTTCTAGTTTCTTATTAGACAATATTTTATGGACCCAGCATGGAGTTTCATTACTTGACAGTATGTAAGATAAAAGTCGGATAAATACTTGCTTTATGTATGTAGATGGAATATCCTCTGTGAAAACATTGCGGATATCACAAGTACGCTTGATTATTTGGTAGAAGAAAGATGAAAGCAGAACTAATGTGTGCTACTGAGTAGTAGTACTACATGCTTGCTAAAATATAACCTATCAGAAACCGATACACTAAAATTTGCGGTAATTTTCAAGACTTTGGTGCTTTTGTTAATAAAATCACCATCATAAGTTTATGCACTTGTGATAAACGATTAATATATTCTACTGTTATATCTAGCACTACAAATCAAAGCGGCTGACATATGATGGATCAGGGCAGCAGTACTCTTTGTGCCATTTCCGAACGGTTACCTCTGAATACTCTCAAACGTTCGCAGATTTTGAACGCATTCCACCATTTTGTGGGCCATTAGTCGAGGTGAAAGAGCCTGTGATTATGATTGATCGCGTTTCACACAATGTGGTAACTTGACTTGTAGAATGGAACCCCTCACGTGTGCACTCGCCTTATTTGTTGAAAACTTTCTAAGACGATTACGCAAACGGCTTTATGTTTCAGCTTGATTACGATATTCTATATTGATTTGCGCAATATTTTATGAGGCAACGGCAAACAATTTTGCTTCTTACATAATTATTTCTTCATATTTACTTAAGCTTGTATGATATTAGGTAACTTGACGAGCTAAATATTCACTAAATGGAAAACAATGATAACGGACTCAAAATAGACTTTCGCAAATAATTTCAAATAAATAAGCACTGCACATAACTCAGGGTAACGGGTGCAGTGCGTTATATAACGGTGCATGCCAGTCATTTCCTGTAATTTCACCAAACACATCGCCTTTCCACCAAACATTTCAAATTGATCAGACCTATGAAAAGCGCTCTCATAGCCTCATCAACTAACTAGACAAGAGCTCATAATCTTCAAACGGTTTGACGGATTTTTGTGAAACAAGGCTAAGAACACTCTAAATTAAGTCACATATCCAACAAAAAAAAAAACTTAATCAAAATTGTTCTCTTTGTTTGGGAGCTATGATGCTATAGACAAGACACGCACATCACAGATACACACATTAAACTTATAACACTCCTCTTTTTATGTCAAGAGTTCCAAATTACTCTAACATATTTCAAATCTCTGTTATTTTATTTTCAAGAGATATTTAATATCAAAGGTATATCAATTAAAACTAAAAATTCCGCAGACATTAAAATAGCCCAGCTTTGCTATAAAATATTAGTGTCGAGCTAGCTAGAGGTAGTTGAGTCGCTGAACACTCGAGTGCATCTATTGAGAGTAGCAGTCGATAGCATTCGAAGCAAATCGAGAATGAACGTAGATTAACAATTGAGAACTTCGCCGTTAGGTATTAATATCGTAGCCCTGTATCGAACTGGCATGAAAATAGGATCGTGTTTAGATATTCCATTAACATACAATAAAATTTGCTTAAAGTTAACGTGGTATGTAAAGTTAAGCTTACCACAAGAATGATGGTTAGAAATACTAATAAAACCGACTTCAAATGCAGCGCCATTAATTTTCAGTTCCTAGTTTGAGATGCTTATCTCCATATCTCTGGAGACACTTATGAGATTTTTACGATATTTAAATGGGAACATTTTGGAATAAACTTATTTGGAACAAAAAAATATTTTTTTTTAATATATTGTTGTTTATATTTATAACGCAACATACAAGAAAAATGGCTGAAAACAAACAAATGCTCAATGATATTCTACTTGATATTGTAACTCAGGGTACCGGAAGCAATTATTTTTTATCGATACGCACGGACGGCTGAGGGTGAAGAATTTGTAGCAATATAAATCAGTACAACAGGACTAACCTAGGTACGTACTAAACTATACGGTTTTGTAGTAAAAAAAGACGTTTTGAAAATTGTTTTCCAAATTAGCACGCTAAAGGATCGGTAAGGTTTAGAATTTAGATGAACGTTAACAATAATCGGCAAAGCCTCTGGTATTGCAGATGTCAATATGCAGAGACTGCTTACCAGGTGAGCTGCAAACTTGTCTGCCGCTCAATATAAATTATTATTTACAATGCACTGATTCGCGTTACCTGAAAGACCCATGTGTGAACTTCAAGCCAAATGTGTCGGTAGATACTTAACTGAGCGAATTGAGCTTTTTGCCCAATATTTTCGAATCGTGAGCGAACTTATTATTAAATAAAAAAAATCTAAATCAATTTTATTTGTAAAAATGTCGATATTTACACATATGTGTGACACGAAAATTATGGTTCTTCATACATTGTTCGCCATATAAGGCAAACAAATATCACGTAATTATTATACAACTTACATGCGTTTTCATTCAAATGGGTACCCAGTTACAATTTTCATTGTGATAGCTAGTACTCATCTATTAATAACACTAGCTCCGTACCGCGGCTTTGTCACCACCCTTATTACTTAGAGGTATGAAAAATAGATGTTGGCCGATTCTCAGACCTACCCCATATGCACACAAAATTTCATACAAATCGGTCCAGCCGTTTCGGAGAAGTTTGGTAACAAACACCGCGACACGAGAATTTTAATATATTTGAAGATAAAAAATTGTGCTATTTCCGTGTGAATGGTTAAAGATTAAATTTCAACAAACGACATTTATAAAAATAAAATATTAAAGGCCTGATCTGATATAAGCAGTTAAATTGGTCGACTTAGTAACTGTCTCTAACAATATACTAAAGAACAAGTCAGAAGAACAACGGGACGCCAACGCATTGCACCCGCGGGACCAAATACAGATAGTGGGAGCAAAAAAGAAGGTTTAAAAGGGAAAACTGTGTATTGGGGACCTTCGAGATATAGAAGTTCGCAGATTATTTCCGTGGTTTTGTTTTTTGTTAAATATGAAAACGACATTCTATTTTAATAATAAATTTTGATTCAGGCGAGACGTGTTAGTCAAGACAAGTGCTTATCTGTCAAGAAATAAAAAAATATTAAGAAATATACGTACCTGTACTTTTATTATTAATCTATGATAATATGTAATATTACAAAGCTTAACGTCTTAGAATACTGCTCAAGACAGAAAATTAAGGTTCTATTAATTTTACCAGACTTTGAGAACCACACATATTTGTTATTGTTATATATGGTTATTAAATTTAAATAAAATAAATTCTTTAAAAAAAAAAACCGACTTCAGTACCACAAACAGGCACTCAAAAGCGAAAAATAAATTACTTAATATAATTATTATAAGCGCTACCCACTTATATATTTGAAGTCTGTGCCAGCCAAGTCTATTGGATAGTACATAGATACTATGTATGTAGTAGTTGTAAGTAGGTAGATATATGTAGTATAGAATAATAGGTAGTATCTATGTACTACCTATTATTCTTGGCTGGCACCGACTTCAAATAGATAAGTGGGTAGCGCTTATAATCATTATATTAAGTAATTTATTTTTCGCTTTTGAGTGCTTGTTTGTGGTAATGAAGGCGGTTTTATTTTTTTTGAAAAAGAATTTAATTTTCCCTTTTTAGTGCAAAACAAGTTTTAATTAAACTACATGCATCTATAAAATTTCGTGTCTGCGCCGTTATACACTGACGGATATATACTTTGTGAAAATGTCAAGTATGTACCTATTACGGTTAAGAAGGTAGATCTGTAAAGTGCGCACATATAGACACATGGACGGACGGACGAACGGACAACAAAGTCTCAGAAAGTGTTCATTTGGTACCCTTTGGGTTCGGAACCCTAAAAAATTGACTTTAAATACCGCGCTAGTAAAAATATTCACTAGTCATAATGATGTCATCAAGGTATCAAAGGACAATGTCCAAAATGGCCCTTTGCAATAAAAGCATCTGACACACACGATAATTAATTTTCTATTTTATTACAATAATTCCAAATACTTTTATAACACGGACTAGTTGTATTCCAAAATGAATATTAAAAAGTATTATTTGCGATTATTAACATTAATTGCCGCCATATATATGGCCCAAACAGTCTGAATCACTCTACTACGTTATAAGAGTTGGCACTTCCTTACATTGTTAATACCCGAATTATGAAAGCACTGTGTAGCCAACCTAACAACGGAAAGTATTATTTACGAAGTAACTATTATATAATCTGTGGTATTATGCTTATATTTTTTTTTGCAGTATAGGTTGGTACAAAGTAAGTTCATAATTCTGAGTTATTTAATTATGTATGCAGTGTCGCGGGACTGATATGGCCGCCATCTTCGCCAAACGTCATGTCATGTCAAAAAATATTAGGTATGCTCAAAAACTTTGCACATTAACAAGACTTTGCCCGGTAGAACATTCCTGTGACGACAAATTAATTCTCCCCACCTTTATTTCTATCTCGCTCACAGTTACCGTAAGAATATCTGTCAAAAATACTTAAATTCAAAAAATTTAAACCAACCCCGACTGATTTGTATATGTAATCCGAGTTTATAATCAAAGCATATGTATAACTTTGTACATTGAGACCATTCCAAGGAGATATCTCAGAATTAGACCAAGCTTACCATATTTTTGCAATATTATTGAAGTAACAAGATACTGCGACAGCGCCATTTTGATTTTTTGACGTCCGCGGTCAAAGGACTACGAGCTTACGAAAGTGGCTATAGTAGTTTTTTTTAACCAAAAAAGAGCTTATAATGTTTAAACGGCTGAACAGATTTTCATGAAATAAGCTAAGAACACTCTCGACAAAGACATCTATCAAACAAAACAAACTAAATCAAAATTGGTTCATCCGTTTGGGCGCTACGATGCCACGATGACAGACACACAGATACACACGTCAAACTTATAACACTCCTTCGTTTTGCGTCGAGGGTTAAAAACCAAAATCAACGTGAAGAAAGATGTAAAAACATTATTCAAGGTCATATTTTTTACTCTTCAAAAGTATATGCAATAGCAACCTCCATTGTGTTTATACACAATGGAGAAAGAAGATTATTCTTCTTGGGACTCTTCTTCTAAAACCAGTACATTCTCCTATGTTTGAGGTATTTATCTCCATATCTCTGAAGATACTAATCAGATCTCGATAAAATTAAAATGGGACTACCTCGGAAACGTACCCTACCTATTAAAAAAAAGAATCATTTGAATCCGTTCACAATTGACGGAGTAATCGCGTAACAAACACACAAAAAAAAGTGGCCAAGTGCAAGTCGGACTCGTACTCGTAGGGTTCCGTAACACAGTAGAGTATTCTATAACTATGATTTTTCGCAACTACAAAAATAACTTTGTTTTTCATAGTGTTTGTATGAAAAACAAAGTTATACTTGCGGTCGCTATATCTCAACAACTGTTGACTGTATCTCGTTTAAATCAATTTTCGTTGAAAGTTTTTATTGAAATCTACAGCACATATTTTTTCTAGACTTTTAACTCCCTTATTTTAGAAGTTAGAAGGGGGGGACACACATTTTACCACTTTAGACGCGCCTATCTTTTAAATGATTGATTTTGAGAAAAAATGATTTTAGAAACCTCAATGATGACACCCCACACGTATGTATAGGTTTGAAGAAAAAAATTTTTTTTGTTCCTGTTTCATGTATGGGATGCCCCCCTTAAACTTTTATATTTTTTATTTTTGTAAAAAAATCGGAAAGCGGTTTACAGAATACATCTACCTACCAAGTTTCAATTCTGTAGTCTTAATAGTTTCGGAATAAAATGGCTGTGACATACGGACGGACAGACAAACAGACAGACAGACAGACATGGCGAATCTATAAGGGTTCCCTTTTTTGCCATTCGGCTACGGAACCCTAAAAACATACAGACGAATTGAGAACCTCCTCCTTTTTTGTGAAGTCGGTTAAAAATAGTTATTAGATAGGCTTTATAGACAAGATAATTGTCAAGAGCCGACTTGACAACCTGCATTTTATTGTTCGTTTGTATTATTATTTAATACATTGAAAAAGTCAACAATATGTCAAAATCTGTCAAACAATATGTCAAATATTATTACATTATATTCGTAGTTTATGAACGTATTTAAGGTATTTATGCTATAAAAATTCATAATATAAATATAGTATAGTACAGTTAATCATGATTCAAACTCACGACAACTATAAATCGAAAATATATATGCTCATACAATTAAATCAGTTATTCATATTATTAACAGACTAAAAATACTCTACCATAATATGGTATAGATAACATAACTAACATAACTAGACATTTTCCGAGACAGCGGTATATCTCCATGAATACAAGGTAGCCTGAAGGGATGGAACGAGGGTTTGAATGTCTTTTTATAATCTGTTTACATTTACCCGCTTTCCAGATATTTTTACACCGAATTTCTTCAATGTGTTTATTTTTAAGCTATTTTCATATCACAGTATCCTACTTCCATATTTATATTATAATTCCATAATCTTATTATAAAATAACAAAAGAGAAAGTTTGGGTGTGTTCGGTATTTCACCAAACACTTCAAGAGGAGCGTTGTGGACTGTATAATAGAATAAAATATACTAATTAGGTAGGATGATGCGATGTAAAGTTACGAACGATCCAAACACACAGAAAAGAGGAAGCAAATTAATCTACCACTTACCTTCAATGCATTCACCAACCAAATCCAAGTTGGCGCTGGTAGATCGGCGCTGCTGAGTGCTGGTGTAAAGTCCGTACAATAACACACACAAATAGATAAACTGCACGGCAGATAGATGTAGGAAATAACAAAAGCTCACGGAGCAAGTAAAATGTAAGGAACGTCCTTTGAGGCTCAAAATTCAAGTGCACCACGGGGCTGCTTGAAGCGAACTGCACGACCGTTGTACCGGTCCTTCCACCGTTTTTCTCGCCAAATCGAGGGTAGGTGGTTCGAACATATCGGGCAGCGGCAAATAATTCACTACCCTCTATTTCCGTAATGTATGGATCGAACAGGTGTGTGTACGTATGTTTGTCACTTCTTCACGCTCAAACTACTCAACCGATTAAACTGAAATTTGATGTAGATAGCCTAGACCTGGAATTACATATACCTAGAATACTTTTTATCCCGATATTCCTATGGGAACAATGTATACGCAGGTAAAACCGCGGGGCACAGCTAGTGTTTTAGTATGTTTGAATATTTTATCATAATTAATAAATATTAATAAGTTAATATCAACGATGTTTCGTTAAGACTTAAGCCTGTATCAGTCCACTGTTGGACGTAAGCCTCCCCCAAGACGCGCCACTGAGCCTGTTTTTCAGCTCTTTGTTTCCAGTCACTGCCCACCGCTTTGCGAATGTCGTCGCTCCACCTAGTTACAGGGCGTCCTACGCTACGTTTGCCAATTCACGGTCTCCACTCTAGAACCAGTCTGCCCCAACAGTTATCGGTCCTACGGCAGATATGACCTGCCCACTGCCAGTTTGCTAATCCGCTGAGCTATGTCGACCACTTTAGTTCTCTGGCGAATTACTTCGTTCCGGATTCGATCCCGCAGCGAAACACCGAGCATAGCTCTTTCCATAGCTCGCTGAGCGATTTTAAATTGGTGGACTAATCGAACCGTTAGTGTCCACGTCTCGGCTCCGCACGTCATGACAGGTAGGACGCACTGATGAAAGACTTTTGTCTTTAAGCAGTGTGGTATAGGCGACGAGAAGACTCGACGGTAATTAATAGATTGTAACAAAAAATCAATTAAATTAATAATTTGTAATAAATCTTAATTTGAAGGATCAATAATAAAACTGTATTTCGTCAGTTTTATTTTAAGCCTCACCAATAACCTGCCCCTATCTTTGCTCTTAAAAAACACTAATATTCTATTCCGTAGGTAATTTTCTGGCAGAATGCGAGTCATTTAACAAAGTTTAACTGTACATAAAATTTTATTAACCCATATATGAAATAGTGAGACAATTCCGCTTCCAAACCGGCGAGTTTTCGAATCATTAGGCGCATTTTTATTGTAGTTTGTCTCAAAATACAACCAACGTAGTCTTCATAGGAAACAATATCATCACAACCTGTTATAATATAGTTAGTTTAATAGCATATATAATTGAATGATTTAATTCTACTTGAAATATAGAGACATCATTCAATAGTATCGAAAAATGAACGAACGAATCAATTTCCGGCAGCTGTTTTTGAGAGCCAGTTCCCCATTTTAGAGCAAGCGTGCTACCATCCTCAATCAAATCATCACTTATCAACAGGTGAGATAGTGATCAAACACTAGCCCATACGATATTGAAAATAAGTAATATTTGTTTAGTAGTATTAATTGTATTGTAAAACGGTGCGACCAGTATTTAAATGACATCCAAATCATAATTAATTTTGCGAATTTATAGTCTAAAAATTAAATATATTTAACTCTTCCGCAACAAATCTGACTGTATAAACATTTATAAAATCAGAAATATGCTATGTTAACAGAAAGTTGCTTGTTATTTGCGACAGAATAATAAACCTGACGATAAACATGTAAGATATCGACTGAAAACATTCCCAGAATTAGTTTCCCCGATATTCGATTATTACGTTTATTGTATTCGATTATCGAGATCTGTTTAGCTTTTATTGGTCTATAATACTTTTAATGTATTGTTTACTAACTTATTGTCCAAACACTCCGATTTTATTTATCCATGGACTATGGCTATAACAATATTGGTACATTAGGAAACCCACATTTTTATTTCAGTTTAATTTATTCATATCTAAAAGCAAATACGTCTCAATCTTACGTCGTTATCTTTTAAATTCGGTCCCTTTGTCCTTTTAAAATTCAAAGCTCAAAAAACTTAAGTCTTCTCGCAGTTCTCAAGAGCACTTGGACATTATTTATAGCAAACAATTTTGCTTACACAGGGGAAATATCGTCGTACATTTTTCCTTGGGTTCTCTGCGAACTCCTAATTTCTAATGGGCCATTGCCACTTTGTCAATTGCTCCAATAAATTTGGACGCGGACTGAGTTATTGCCACGTCTTGGACTGAAGGTTTTGATGTTCTTTTGTTTTTATTTATTTTTACTGCTTTCGATGATAGATGGTTTGTACAAACTTTGATTTTTAGGGTTCCGTACTTCAAAAGGAATAAAGAACCCTTGTATGATTACTTTGTTGTCCGTCTGTCAAATTCCTTTCTCCCAGGAACGCATAAAGGTATCAAGTTAAAATGTATCTCAAATACTCTGAGTCTTCGGTCTCTTTCAGATATGAAAAAATCAACCTTGTTAGTCAATGCGATCATAAGAAATAACTGTGTATGTCGCATATTTTGCAATTTCACAAGAGCATGAAAACCTATAGGCATTCCGTTGACGTACTCGTAGAATTATTAAATTTGAGTAGCAAGGTCTTACAGCACATGTCAAGGAAAAAATAAAAACCGTAAATATGTATTTAAAATTAAAAAAAAGATAATTTATCTTAACAAACTTATTATTTGCGGTGGGTGCATTAACCGTGTTTAAGGATCAAACTGCAAAGTATGTGCTACTTTAACTTAGTGTGACAAGCTTGTACGGAACCCTCGGTGCGCGAGTCCAACTCTCTCTTGGCCGGTTATTTTACCTCAAACTGACAATAGAATGTCATTTATTTATTTATTTCAGAAGAAGATACATAGGCTTACAATGAAAGTACTTATGATTATACTGCACTAGGAGTAATCCTGTGTCGCAGGACTTAGCCTCTTTCTTATTGTACGTTACATGTGGTCTGAGCGCTCGTGTTTGTGTGTGTGTGTGTGTGTGTGTGTGTGTGTGTGTGTGTGTGTGTGTGTGTGAGAGAGAGAGAGTTTATTATGGCAACTTAAATAAGTCGTGTGTGTGAGTGAATAATGATTGTTTGCGAGTTTAAATAGTGTGTGTGTGTTTGTGTGTGTGTATGAGGATTTATGAATTGATGAGATGAGTTTGTGTACATGTAGCAGCAATTTATGTGATTGAGATTGTTAAGATGTGGAGTGGAGTATGTTTTTATAGAATGCTTCATTGTTATGCTAATGTGCGAGTATAGTATGAAACCAACTACGAAAATCCATGATATGGTTGAGAATTGAGTCAGGTCAAACTAATTACATCGCGGGCCTGTATCGTCTTATGCTGTAGCGCAAGGTTTTGTAAGCGTAGAAGAAGTAACCTGCGCGAGACGAGACAGGCCCCTATTGTCAGCTAGGTCCTTTTAAAAGTGCCTCCGTTTCATCATAGCTTAAGGACCTGAGAAACCTGATGATTTTTTGCTTGCATTTGTATCGTGTCTCATTTAGAATGTTGATTTTTTTGTCTAATATTCGATACAAATACGGGCCACGATACGCAAAAGATCGTTGTGCAAACAAGCTTTTGGTACCTGGTAGGTCCCATAAGTTATGACGGGAAGATTTATGCCGCACCGATACGCTTGAAAGAGCGACCTTATGGTATCTCAAAGTCGTAGTCATAATGTATAGCTGCCTAACTGTCAGATGTTCAGTCTCAGAATACAGATCGTTCGTGGGATATCTATACGGTTTACTGTATACCACTTTAAGTATTGCACGCTGGGCTCTTTCTAACTTCAGAAGATGGGTTTTAGCAGCTGTTCCCCAGCATACGATACAGTAGGTTATAATAGATTCGCATAAGGATACATTCACAGATCTGATAGTATTCGTATCTGCAATTGAACGAAGCTTTTTGAAAACATGAAGCATCTTTCTAATACGGTTGCACAATGACTGAATCTGATAAACCCAATTAAGATGCTGATCAATTTGTATACCTAGGTATTTTATTGAGTTAACCGGTTCAATCTCTGGGCAAGAGCAGGGTATACCTGAGGTACGGTTGCATCGGTGGATTTGTAGTTTTATTGGAATATTCGATATCCTAAAAGCTACAAATTTTGTTTTGCCGTTGTTTAGTGTCAGGAGATTGGAGTCAAGCCAAGAGGCAATACGAGCCAGACCACTCTGAGCCACATCAACCACCTCGCTCCAACTTTTTGCGTAGAATATCATGAATTACGTATTATTACAAGCTTCTATTTAACTGCCGTGTTAGTATGTATGTTTGTGTAAGGGTCAGCTCAGACCGCGACGCGACGCGACGCGGCGCGCACTTATTAAGAGAGTGATACAAAAAATAACTTTATTTACTACACAAAAAGATACACATTGCATAGTTAGTTCGGCGGTTTCAGGCTGCGCCACGCAGCGTCTCGAGAAGCCACGTGATAAACAATTGACCTTGATAACTACACAATAAGATACACATAGCATTGAGATAATTTGGTGGCTTCGCGCGTTTAGAGCACCGCGGGGCGTCGGGCTGCGCCGCACTGCGCCGCGCGAAACCAAAAGCTTCGTCACGTTGCGTTGCGTCGCGTCGCGTTGCGGTGTGAACTGATCCTAAGTCAAATGTTGAAAGTTAAATTAGAACCACTTCTTTGGTGTACTCACGTATCTTTGGTGACAATGCAATTATATGGTACCATCGAGCTGACCTGATGATGGAGCCGGGCTGGAGTGGCTAGAACTCCGTGTGGCAAATGGTAGTACAGTCGAATTTGGGCTAGTGTGTTTTGTATAATTTGTACTTTTTAATACACATGATAATGTCTTTACAAAAAGCTTGTGTTTAAAAAATATTTTACTCATTTTTAATTTATTTATAACATTATCTTTACTGTTTTATTTGTAGTAGTATACTCGAGAACAAAATTGCACTGATATGTTAGAAGTTTTAACTGAAATCCTGTGTACCTTTCGCTACGAATTCTAGGAAAATGGTCCGTATCCTAGAATGCAATATCAATCCAATCGTCTAGACCATTTCCCTAAAATACAAATCTATAAAAAAATGACGTCCTGGCAAAGTTGAACGTTGATTAATTGAAATTAAATTGAAAATGTATAGATTGCAGTCATTTTATTGGAACTTCCAATTCTGTCTATAACAAATGGTTTTTACTTTAACGGGTTGAGAGCAAAGTTGGGAACCATTTACTATTTCGGAAATTCTACAACTGTAACTTTGATATACCATTTGCTTCGAAGAATTGAAATTAAATGTTTAGATCAAATGTGAAGTTACAATTTAATCAACAAACATATAAATAAATGAGCATTTAGTTCATTCACGTTTTCGAATTTTCAATTAAACGTACGACTACACCGCGGCGTCCTGCATAAGCGATCAGATGTAGTATTTGTTCCGACTGGTTCACAACAAACGCGATCTACGGCGATCAGAAAACAATAGAGATTCAGATCGCGAACGCGCACGCTGACACAGCACGCCGCGGTGTGGTCGTACTTTTATGGTTCTATATTGCCACATATAAATGAGTAGCTGAGTCCATATCAACTTCATCGTATTTCTACTCAAAACATAGAACAAACAATGGCTTACGTAACGGTTGTTTATTTAAGGCGTCCGCCCAGTAATATCCAGCTCTAATTTCGGAGAGCGGAGAGTCCTAGTCTTTGATTCACTCACGTCAGAAGCCGGACGGTTCCGACATGTGGACGTGCCGGTTGTCTTTATACTCTGAATTTTGGATGCGCCCGACGTCGGAGTTAGTCGGCAGTTTTCAGGTGGACAGAATACGCAACTACATTAGAATTGTAAAGTCGCTTCAAACATTAGCGCGCGCCAAATCACGGCCGACGCTCCATTAGTGATGATGCGCTCTCCTAACTTTTTAATAGTTGCGGAAATTTAATTAAAGCGAGTCATCAGTCACCGCTAGGACCCGACGTCACTGCTCGTGCTAGATAACGTGGGGTCAGGCTGCACTAACAACCCGGCCGTGATGAATGTGCCCTTAACAGACCTCAAATATGCCGCCGTTGACGGCGCCCAGAAATGTTTGAATAACCCATGCAATTAAAGCGGGACGACGCCGGATAGTGGGCCGGAGTGTGACGAAGGCTCCAAGAAAATCGATTCATCCTTAAGTCAGGCTTCAACTTATGCGGCACATTATTCATAAGTTTGTTACTCGCCCGGAGCGGACGGTCCAAATGCAAACAAACCACGATTCTCGTTATTAATCATTCACTGCGTCTTGTTATCGAATAGTGGCGGCGTGATGAAGTGGCGATTCGCCTAATTGTGATCATCGCTAACTAGGTGTTGACCGCCGGACACTGGCCATCCATAATGCACGCCGCTCAGACGCGGATACTCCTCTTGAACTTCGGTTATGATCCCAAACTTAATTGAACTTGCCTCGATCTTCAACTTGCAAGACTATCGAAATTCGAAATTCGAATGGAAATATATTCAAACATTCATTTTCACGTGCTCATTATCAAAATTGTATATTTAGGCAAATTGAACGCCTCGCAACTTCACCGTGCGTTCAATATTAAAATGTCCATACAAAGGTTCGGTGCTCGTTACACGTAACACTCCTCATTAAAATTTGTACGACAACGTCTAAATTCTACTCTTTTCTCCGCACCTCCATTTCAATATACAGGAAAAAGTGGAAGAGCGATGTGTACGGAGTACCGAGCTGGGCTGGGAAAAGTTTTGCCTCCCCTACCCCAAGGGGGGCAAAAAGTGTTGCGACGGTAGTACGTATAGCTGTGTTGGGAGAAAGTTTTCCGTGTTGCGGGCTGGGGAGGGGTGGTGGACAGGAGGGGGGCGCATGCGCGCAGCGCACGCCGCAGCGCTGACGTGACAGTCCTCGTCAGGACTCTGCCTTCTACACTGGGGTTTTGTCGCTCAGTACAAAAAATGCGCATTTACGTAACTGCAGGATGATGCTAATAAGGTTTATACTTTTTTATAAGTTAATTATTTTTAATTACATTCATCCTTAATGCATTTTTAACGATTTCTTTTATATAGGAGTGCCTTTATATTTCTGAAACCTAGAGAATTTGTAATACGAACTTAAAATATTATATAATTTACAAATATTGGATGCCAAGGTAGCGTAATGTAGGGTACATAGTAGGTACTAAGCTGCAATCGATACGGTCACACCCCGGAGAAGTAAAGTCCGACTACGTAGCGGCTAGCGTTTGGCAACGCCTACGTCGTAGCCGCTTAGCTTTTCTACGGATATACGAAGCTGTATAAAAGGATGTAGAGGATTTAGGTATTTTTGAAATCTGTAAGATATTTATTGAAGTAGCTTTCACGGATTTATTTTAATTAATAAGTTTTAATGGATCAAAAATGTATGTAAAGCTTTATGCAGTTTAATTTAAGTATTTTTTTAGTTCTTATGAAACTAAGATATAGAAAAGTGTAATAATATAAGATTAAGAGTAAGAGTTGTAACTTCATTGTTTGAATTTTGTCTTTGTTTTCTTTTTATGATTAAACGGCAGCATCAATTTAGCTAATATTTTGCACAGATATATTCGTAACCACTATGGTAAGATACGTATTTTGCACAGAAATATGAATAATCTACCTTATTATTTATATTTCTGTGGTATTATGATAACTATTTAACGCAGGCGAACTCGTGGATCTCTACTAGTGAGATATGAACTCCACACCACGATAATTGTATTCGTTACGAATTGATGTTTCAATATTTTTGTTTTAAAATTATCGTGAAATTGTAACATTAACAATGTCATATACCGGCTGATAATTACCTACCTTTAATAGATTTTTTTAATCTCACCGCGTGACCTCACCCCCGAGTAAGAACGACGGAGTCGATCGAAATCTAAGTCGAGAATGTAAATGTAAGGTACATGAATGACAGCCGATACATAACATTAATGATGTTTCGGCAGTTTAATAATAAGAGTCAAGTATGTACTTAACGTTAGTTTACATTTTATTGCAATATAATTGGCGAAATAAACGTTTCCCGGCTCACATAGCCGATGTAGGACGCAGACATCTGAACTTGAAAACGACTCGCGCGCAACTTTCCGCCGGGATTTGTTGCGACTTGTTGTTGCTGTTTGTTACCAAACTAAATTTGAGTTGCTAAACTAAAGTTGTGGATATTTAAAGGGAACTTTTTCACGGAGTCAACGGCCGGTCTCGCTTAGACCGTCACCCAGTTTCAGAGTACCAGTCGAGTTATGGCACTTGTTCTCAAACTACTTGGACCAAACACAGCGCGGGGACAGTAAGGCATCTTCTGATACTGTTTACAGATGTGGTATTTAAAGTTACTTTTGCATGAAGTAGTACTATGTTGTATTTAGTAACTGTGTGCATTGTTGGTTAATATAGCACATTTTTATTCTTTTGCTTTTGTTTATTACTTACTTAATTTGTCAGTACTATATGTAATAGTATGATATACGATATAGTTCAATCAATATCACAAGAATATTAACATAATATATATTTTTTTATTAGATCACGTATTAGTAACCACAACTCAAATTTAAAATTATAATTTACAGTCTGTAAGCGTATTAAAAACGTCTCTGACATAAAACAAAATGTAAATAGGACATGGGATGATAATGATAAACAAAATAAGTTTAGATAAAACGTGATGTGCTGCTTGAAAAGAGTTTATGTTTGAATCATATCATTGTTCGATAAAACGTATATTGTCTTGCATAATATAGAAGAAGACCATCATTAGAAAAAAGTTTTTATTAATGCGAAAATGGGTATCGCTCGACCACTATCTCACCTGATGTTAAGTGACGTTAAAGTTTTAAGATAATGTTAGTTAAGGTTTTACGTATTTCATCAAAAGTACATGAGATTCGTTACTGACTAAGTCCTGAGGCTGTTAACAGACAGAAGGCTGCAGTAGGAAGGTCATGGCGCTAATTTGACCTTGCCTACTAACTTCAGGAGCGTACTGTTCTGTAACAATAGTTTGTTGTTCGTAATTGATGTTCGGACCTTTTGGACGCTTCGCTTTGGCTTAGAGGAATACGAGCTCCAAGCAATTCAAGGAACGAGATACGCCATATGAAGAAGTGGTGGTAACAACTGCCCATTTGAGTATAAAACGTAACATACGTTAGTAATGACTTATTTTACAAAAGAAAGAGATACTCAATTTGTGTGAATGTAATTTTTCCATAAACAAGTATGTTACACGAGAACTCTGGCATCCGTTTATCATCATCATAATCAGCCGGTATCAGTCCACAGCTGGACATAGGCAGGTAATTTTTTATTTTTCGTCCAATTAGTTTAAGCTACACGGTGGTTTCATATTTCTTCAAGATCTCCAGTTATAGGCTGCAAATTACTTTTGGACACCAATCATGCATTATGTTTAGAGCATGTAAAAAGTCCGTCCTGTTTTGGTTGTATAACTTTTAATATAATAAATTGATAAATAAAAGAATTTGACATATGTAGTGACATATGAGTGTGTAACACACCTATAGACTAAATAAACAATACAATACAAAACAACGAAAAATGTAATGAATCTGGTTGTTTCTACAGGTAAATAAAACAAATTCTTCTAAATGTATCATGTATTTTAAATTTATTCATCATTAATTATTATCAGCTCACATCAGTTCACTGCTGGATATAGGACTCTCTCAATGCACGCCACTGAGCACTGTCTTCAGCTCTTTTCTTCCAGTCATTCCCAGCTACCCTGCATATATCGTCGCTCCATCTTGTCACAGGGCGTCCCACACTACGCTTGCCAATTCGTGGTCTCCACTCCAGAACGCGTCTACCCCAGCGGTTCTGCGACATATATAACCAGCTCACTGCCACTTCAGCTTGCTAATGCGTTGAGCTATGTCGGTCACTTTTGTTTTCTGGTGAATTACTTCGTTGCGGATACGATCCCTTAGAGAAACACCAAGCATAGCTCTCTCCATAGCCCGCTGAACGACTTTAAATTGGTGGACCAATCGTACTGTGGACACTACCACGTCTCGGCACTGTGTGTCACATTATAGGTAGGACACACTGATTGAATACCTTAGTTTTAAGTCATTGAGGTATGGGCGACGAAAATACTCAACGAAGATTTCGAAACGCTGCCTAGCCAAGCTAAATTCTTTGTCTGGTTTCTCTCTCGAAATTGCTCCTGCCTAGTTGGAGCGTTTGCCCTAGGTACACATACTTATTTACAATTTCGAGAGTCACTCCAGCTATTTTTATTGTTACACCTTAATACAAAATCTATGTAATAAACTCCGACTTTTCATTTTTCATTTATCTGTGACTTAATTAACCATCTGACGTCAAAGGCTTCAGCTAAATTGGGCAGAAGTACATAATGCGGTGGGTAATGGCTATTTATTCCTACGGAACCACCGCCTCCGGGCCCGGCGTCGCACCTGACTAACGAAATTAATTACAGGCCAATATAGACTGAGAGATAATGTTCTGACTTCTCATCCATGAGGTATTGTAACCATTATCACGAGAAAACAACATGATAATTAATAATCATTAGTCTTTTTACAAAACAGATTTAATCATTACGTACGATATATTTATTATCTTTGTTGTATTCTATTTATATACTATACATTAATATATACAGATGTATAAATATATATATTTATACACAGATGAATCTACCAATAATAAGTTGATGATAATCGAAACCAGAGAGAATGTCAACAAGTTCAATTTTTAAATTCATCAAAGCTTGGTCTTTAAAATATGTTATAATTCTATCTTACTAGTTTAATAAGAGTGTCATTAAATCTTTGTCCTGACAATTACGACAACACACAACAAAGATAATAAAAATAAAATCGGTCCTGCCGTTCTCAACTCATGTTCCATTATACATGCGTATTATACTAACTAGTTTTTTTACTAAAAAAAAAATATTATATCAAACTCTTTCAACAAAAAAAAAGTCAAATGATTCGATGGATGTAGATGCTATTATGTTTAAATAATGATTTTAGTGTGAATATAATTTTCATTAGCTCCCAACGTACCTCGAAAATAACCGGGCAGTTAATAAGCCGTTCCAGGATACGCCACAATTAAATTGGGAGGGTCTCAGGGTAATTATTTATAAACAATAATATATCAAAACGATGCCTTCAAGATGGCGCTTGCCGCAGACCGAGCGATGCGTCATTAAACGCGTGCAAAATGTCTTATGGGGCTTAATTATTTATTGTGTTTATTTTACAACTTTTAATATTAGGGCGTATTGTTATAAAAAACCTTATAACAAAGGATCAGCTCCCTAATTCTCAATCATTCGGAAACCTATTCGGATTCGGAAGCGTCATTTTTAATTTCGATTATTTATTATTCCATGAGCTATTTGGTCGCGGAAACCTTTCCGATAAAAATCACTGATGTTTTCGAGTTGATTTATCAAAAGTTGCGGATTAGGACATTGTGAATTGCAAAGATCGAAGGAGAGGCAGTTTCCGAATCCGAATTTGCTTTCGAATGATTCAGAATCAGGGTGCTGGTACATTTTAACATTATTAACACGGTCACTGTTCATTTTTTCAGACTACATAATAATAACATGTAAAAATTCATCTAGATTATAGCAAAATTTTAGGCTATTTGGCATTTATTATATGCGTCAGCGTGGTAGTTATAACATTTTGATTTTTATTGTCTGTGTTAATTTTATGTTATATTTGAAGTGACTATAAACGATATATTTATTTTATTCTTTTTTGTATTCGATATTTATAATTTTATTTGTTCGTTACTATTTTATTAAGTCTCGGTAAATATGTTCCACGTCGACTTAAGACGACAAGCATCGTTTTAATGTAAATATTTCGCAATAAAAAACAAACAGGTAGGTACCGTAATATAGCAAGAATTTTCCAGTAGCCCGAAGAAGGTACTGGTATAACAGGGAGCAAAACACGAGGCTCGTACAACTCGTATTTATGGTTATATGGCGCAAAAGTTTCCCAACGTAGGAGCTAAAGCCATCGATTTTCAAAACTTTTTCATGGAAATAAACCTACTTTCGTTGTGTACGACCCCGTTTCTTAGTGTGCGTGCGCTGCCACTCACACACTTGAAAGGTTGGAGGTCACACGAATTCTATGGATTGAAATTTTCAAACCAAGCGTGATTATTTATGTTAAAAGATTGTTATCTAAATCTATGCTTTAACTTATAGATTTAAAACGGGAATTTAACGTGACATACGCGATGTCGAAATAGCGATCGACATATGTTTCGGCCTCATCCGGAGGCCTTCTTCAGGATCTTGAGTGCTGGGCGCTCGCCGACGCGTTCAGCCTCGCACTGGACATACAAACACAAAACATATGTCGATCGCTATATTGACATCGCGTAAGTCACGTTAAATTCCCGTTTTAAATCTATTAGTTTAAAATGAACGTGAGTTTTTTATATGCTTTAACTCGCGAAAAAAATTTGCATGTTACTCAGATCCCGATTACTCCGCCAGTTGCGAATCAGTGCTCAATTGACGAAGTAATCGTGTAACAAACGTACAAAAAAAACATACAGGCGAATTTGATGACTCCTTCTTTCTCGGAAGTCAGTTGAAAATAAAAAAATCTTAGCAACGTAATTATTCATCAACGATTTGGAATTAGCTACATTAAAAATATGAATGAACTAATGAATAAATTATTTACTCCAAAAATATTAAAGTAGGTTTTACATTAAGTATTATAAATATGGACATAGTTAATACTTAATCTTTTAGGCACCCTGATTTATTTAAATGTGTAGGTATGGGGCTCAATTTTCAACTGACTATAGGATGTTGCTATCTGCTAAGTATGGTTGTTTTATAATTGTAATAGAAATATTACGCTAGAACTCCTAACAGCTAAATAGCGAACAAGCAGAACTGCCTTTTCTATTAAAACAATATTATACTTAGAATATGGCATGTTTACTTGTTCAAACCCTTATACTAGGCTCGTTTATTTTCATATTTAAATGATATTAAAAGAAATTTGACAGTCTCCTAAAAGTAAAGAAAGTTTCCTATATCAGATACTGAAGGTGTGCTACAAACTAAAAAATGTTGGGTGTTGACTCAACTACTTCAAGTCACACCTTAAAATGTTTCAGGAATCTTGTGTCCTTTAAGCTGGTTACGTATTTACGTTTAAATTACTGAGAAATAAATGTTATGTTGCATCTTACATTTGAAAATTAATGTTTTATTTTACTTTGTCCCATGACACATCACCAGTCCATCGACCGCTTGTATCGACCGAACTCACACACACAAAGTCTACTTGTAATGGGTCCGCAAAGAAAACTTTTTAAAACTTTTCCAGCGAGGCAATATGGCTTGTGTTCTCAACCGTCATGTTTTATTTAGGCAACGGTCGAGCATCTCTTTCTGGTTCATAGGAATATGTACACAATCAAGCGAGATAGCAATATTTTTATACGGCCCTTTTTAGCGGAGCGAAACGGCTGCCTTGCCCGGGATACGAAGTAATTATTTCTATTCTGTCATTGCCGTGTATTTTTTATGTCCTGTTGTCATTTTGTAGGCGACAGGCTCTCCTAACTTGACGTATTACTGCTACATTCTGTTTAAAAATAAAATCCAATGACTGTTATTGTGCATAAAGAATATTATTGTCTAATTATAATGTCAAAAAAATTAAATATCCAAAATGCTTATATCGCAAAAGTAAGTTATGTTATGCCTAACATAACTTACTTTTGCGATATAAGCATTTTGGATATTTAATTTTTTTGACATTGCCTGGCCTAGACAATAATTTGTCTCTATTTATGTGCTCCTATTATGTGATAAATCAAAAACGCAACAGGGTTCAAATTCAAACAACGACCTCTGTATGAAAAGTAAAATCCTACTCAATACACCACAGGGCCTTTAACTCTGGTACACGATAAATACTATTTTTAAAGGTTATTCAGAAGGAAATTCCCCAAGAATATGGACCTGTAAATACATATATGTTTATATAAGATGCATATTCCTGGGGCATGGTTCCAAGAAGCAAGAGTGCAGTCTCACGATTCCGCTCGTTTATCACGATCGCCGTCCAATCGGGGTGCGGCTCAGCTGCGTTTTATTAGCGTAGTACCTTCTCCCATTCAAATTTTAATTTGTATTAAACAGGAATATTGGATTTCTGAAACAAATGTTTACTCTGAAAATTGTATTTTGGTTCCTATTTACTTAATTATTAGCTATTTATCACTTAAATTTGATTTTATAAAATCTATATATTTAATAATAGTTATTACTTATGTATACCTACAAACAGATTCGTATAATTTTAATATTACACTTAGTACCTTAAAATATTATTTTATGCAATCACGATCTTCAATATCAAGATATTTGTCAATCAACAATATTTCAATAGCTTCTTTCATAATGCAGTAAATTTAAAAGAAATGTAAACTTTAAATTCTTATAGCAACAATACAAGTATAATTTTACTGCATTACTGAATAAGCCATTTCAATTTTCTTTTAATGTTTTGTTCATACAATGAAAATTTTAGAGACCTTTCCAAAATTAAACCACAGACACTTCTACGCCAATAAATCGAAACCCCCCTAATAAACTAAATATCCACTCTCGATTTTTAACCCTCCAATAACGTTTCCCTTAATCTTAATACCCATTTTAAAGGCCCCGGCATTATCAAACGGAGGATCTAAGGCTGTGATACAAATAGGAAGATAGGTCACGTTGCCACCATAGATACGTTAAGAAAATTAAACTGGATATTAGTTTCAGTATTCACTGAACATAAACATCTCAGTATTTGAATATTATTCTTACAAATCTCTTCAATAATTTAATAATAATGGTTTAAGAAAGAGTATTTTTAAATTATACAAAGCAATTAGTGTAATTAGTCAGTTTCAAGGTATTTTTAAATATGTTTAGGAGGAATATTTATAAATTATTCAATTATTCAAAGCGATTAGTGTAATTAGTCAGTTTCAAAGTATTTTTAAGTATGTTTAGCAGGCTTATATTTAGGTTTTAGTCGTAAGTGTAGTCAGGTTAAAGTTACAGCCTATTCGAAATAATAGCGTCAATGTAGTATTTGCAATCAACGCGTCTTATAGAGAAACAATTTACATTCAAAAACATCGTCACTTATGAATAAGCGTGTACAAGTTAGTGGAAAATAATCTTTTCGTCTAAATAATAATAATCTTATAACGTCTTATTAAAAATAGCTTCTGTCGTAATTCGAACTGCAAACTTAAGGTACGGACACACCGCAGCGTCTTGCGTGCGCGATCTAGGAGGCGATCAGATAGCGCAGTAGTATTTGTACCGACTGGTTCACACCAAACGCGATCAGAAAACAATTGAAAAGTACTGAGATCGCGCCCGCAGATCGCAGGACGCCGCTTTGTGGCCGTACCTTTAGTCTACTAAGTGTTTAGTCAGAGTATCATGACATAATTTTTCTGCCTGAGTTGTTTGTGAAATTTTCGTCAAAACCAGACTTTTGTCATAGTTGGTCGTAGTAACGTATCTTCCTCAATTTAATAATCACATGAAAATGGAGAGAAGTCCGAGTTCGTAGCTAGTCGTAAATTACAAAGGCATTGTTTTATGCTCTCTCATTACATAGATTGTTCTAGAAGGCGGAAATATTATATTAGAGTTGTTATTGGCTTTCCAAGGCAAAAATTGTACAATTGCTTAATTTTACTCTAAATTATTATTTTTTTTTATTATATTTTATTATTTAATACATTAATTAAAATCGTATACAAAAGAAGATATCAACAAATGTACTGTTTTATTTGACTTTCAAAATTTAAAGATAATTATTCAATAAGAAAACGTGTAGTACTTATTTAATAAGCAACGGCTTAGTAGAAGATATTAGGTACAACTACGAGTAAACTGTATAAAACAAAATTGAATGTTATATCAAATTAAAACATTTGAGTAACATCTATGATTAACGTTAATCACTATTATAAAACGACCGAAATTCTTTAACAAACAAAAGGCTGCTTCCTCACGCCACATAATAAAGCCCACTGAAGCGTTAAATCACAAAATTCACAGCGAAAATATACAAGTCACGTTCTTGGGGAATCAGCGGTGACATTCCGGTTTTATCTAGAATCAATTAATAATTTATTAATAAATTAAGGGGATAGGCCGTACCAGTCTAACCGTAGTCTTGTAGCACGTAGCTCGTAGCATATCTACGAATGTCGTAGACTTTGTGTGGACAATATTTTATGTTTTCAAAATACGATCTAATACATTTTGCCAAGTCCATCATTACCAGTTGGCGTTTATTAGGTGCCTGTTTTAAATACAAAAATATATTTTCCTCTACAGTCATCTAACTACTTGATTATGTATTCGATTAAATTTTATTCTGGTATATTAAACAAATCTTAATGAACTGTTATATACTACCTACTAGCTGCTGTACCTACTTAAAACTATAAAAATATCTGTACTTTTAAGTTATATATGTTTTCAGGTAGCAGGTTCCACGGATGTGGCTATCGGCAGAACATCCGGTCAAGCGTCGCATCCGGCGCTCAGCGTAGCTAAACTGACTAATTGTATTATACATATACACAGAGTTAAAATTATAAACCTAACATACTGATGTTTTAAGGATATTACTGGTCTTTTATAAAAAAAGAAGTTGTATTCTTCTATATACACTTTTAACTAAGAAGAGCACAGCGATTGTTTACGGTGTGCAATAACACTAATATCAATGATTATAATGTTTTCCACCAGAGTTTTAGTATAACTTGTGTATTTATTTAAATAAAATAATGAGGATATTTTTTGTCAGCTAGCGTGTCTCAAAAACAATATTTTTTACAAGCTTTTATTAAACTAACCATGTTAGTATGTATGTTTGTGTGGATCAAATTTTGGAATGCAAATTATATCTACCTCTTGACATTTTATCATCATCATCATAATTAGCCGGTATCAGTACATTGCTAGACATAGGCCTCTCCCAAGTCGTGCCACTGAGCCCGATCTTCGGCTCTTTGTTTCCTGATGTTTGATTGGACTTAATTTTGGTAGGTACCAATATTTGCATATCTTCGGTGACAATGCAATAATATGGTACCGTCAAGTTGATCTGATAATGGTGCCCGGCTGTAGAGACTAAAGCTGCATAATAGCAAATGGTAGGACAGTTGGGCTAGTATGTGTTGTTATCATAAATACTTTTCATTACACATGAGAACGTTTTAAGTAATAAAAATTGCTCCACTGCTATTGAATAAAAAAGTGTCTTAATTTTTCTACGGTTGTCATAATTAAGAATATTCCCCTTTCAAATGACAACAGGAATCTATTCCTGTTGTCATTTGAAAGGCGAACGAAGAACTCTAGTACTTCGTTCGTTTCTTCAATTGGTCTACATTAGAAAGCGATATCGTATTTTACATTCATTAGCGTCTACTTTCTAAGTAAGTTTAATTTTTATTTTTAACATTTTCTATGTAGATTTTTTGCGTGTAAAATGAGCTCATTATTATCAACACAGTAAGTACATACAAACCACTAGCTAGCTCCACGTCCGTTGCTCGCTGAAAGCTTTATGTTGTAGGTTCACAGCCTTGATTATAAAATTACCGCTGGCGCTCGTAACTTTGTAATGGAGTGCTGTTCGCTGCTCGTTACAACAGATTACGTTATGTTGTATGTTGCGTTATCCTTAGAAATATTAGTCAACAAATAGGTATATTCCTGTTGTACCTACTTAATTTTAACCATTGATGGCATCAAGTATACTGATGGCACCATATAATTAGCTTTTTAACTATACCTACTTCTAAATCTTTTTTAACTTGGATTTATTAGATTGCTTTGTAACTAACTGACAAACAATGTAATAAAATCTTAGAAACCAATTTTACTTCTAATTGCGATGACAAAATGGAAGTTTGTATGTATTTAATAGTATATATAAATAATATGTAGTGCAGATGACAATGTTATAATTTGATATCTTGGGAGCAGATCTGATGATTAAGCCAAGAGGTTGATAAAGGAATTCTTTAGTGTTTAGTTGAGAGTTTGGGCTTAAATTATTTGTTTAACTAGTCCAATAGATTAGGTTTGGTGATAAGGGTCTGATGATGAAGCCAGTCTAATTTACAGTTCTAGCGCATTTTGTTGGTTTTTTTATACTCTAACTTAATAACATATTTATGAGGTAGATCAAGGCAGAAAAGCTTCTTAGAAAACATCTCAGTTATCAAATCAAGTATTTTCTTAAATCCAAAATATAATTCTGATATATACAATTAATTTTAATGTTTGTATATCTTTGTTTCAGGTAATGAATATCTACTATGAAACTGGTGCGGTGGCGTGACTAAATAAGTAAACAAATCTTTTTGAGCAGAAATGAAGGGTAAAATAAAGTTAAATTTTATGCTGAACAGACAAACACTGAGGCAACCAGACAAAAATTGAAGACTAATAATATGGCACTAGACCAATACGCATAGCGTAACTATCCCAACCCGTATCCCAAACTGTAAGAGAACTATTATAAATGATTAATAAATTGGTAATTAATAAATTATTATAAATGATTAACATTACCAGTTTTTTTGAATATTTAGAATATCTATTCATTCAAATTATGAATAACAATAGCAAATTGCAGGGGAGGGTCCAGGGACTATTGTATGAGCTCACAATTCTAAGTTGGCGACGTGAATGAATAAACTATCGATTGCAAGTTTAAATAGAAACAATTATTACCACCCAAGATCCAGATGCAGTTCAGTTTTCTTTCATAACATATCGCTCCTAAATCTTTCACGACATACGCTTGCTCTTCCCAGTCTAATCTCTCACTGTAAACTGTAAATATGGTTCTTTACATAGTTAATAAGTACGTCAAGTATAAAAGCCGAGCTAGAGCAGCATTGTCACGCGCGAGGATAACTTAACTGCATAATATTGTTGGAGTTCATATACTTTTTACTTAGATTTACTGTAGGTTATATTTTCAACCGATTTCGGAAAATGAGGGGTTCTCAATTCGGTTGTAATTTTTTTTCATATGTTCGGGGATAGCTCCGGCATAAATAAACCGATTTGCAACATTTTTTTTTGGTTCACGATCTGATAAATATCTCCAGAGATATGGAGATAAACACCTTAAACTTGGTACTGAACTAGCGCAGCGTTTGAAATCTTTTTTTTAAGTGAAAACTTCTTTAGTGGCATTATGAACTTTTTTGGGTAAAAATGTTAAACTCTCGTCAGGACACGTGACCTGATCGAAAATTAGTTAGACGGAGGGAGAGTAGACAAAATGTTCAAGTTCTCACTTCTGCCGGCACTCCCGGGGTGCAACCCGTTGTTTTTTTGTTTTGTTTTTTAAACGATCATAAATTATTGAGCAATACAAGTTTGTAACGAATGACTAGCAATGAATTCTGCTAATAATATGTCTATGGCATGCACAACTCTGGATTACCAAAATGATGTCAGTACGCATAAATTTCCACTGGTAAAATATTTCTGGTAAAATATTTGAAAACGTGTTTCGTGCCAATTACAACACATTTACGTAGTGAACAAATTTGTTGTAGGCTTTAAGGTTTGGTGAATAATAACATCATAATTATTATATCTATTGAATAATTAAGATTAAGAAAACAACCGACTTCTATGCCCCGCGAGTCAATATCAGTACCAAGTTTATCGTCATATCTCTGGAGATACTAATCAGATCTCAATGAAATTAAAATGGGACCATTTCATTCAATAACGTACACTACCGATTAAAAAAAGAATCATTCAAATCGGTTCACAATTGCGGGAGTAATCGTAACATACACACAAAAAAAAAGAAAAAAAAAAACATACAGACGAATTAAATATTATGTTTCTTTGAAGTGTTCCACACTTAATATTTTTGTAAATTGTTAAACACAATCCAAAAACGCACCATGGCTTAATTGGCAAAGCACCGGAACATGTTATTCCGGAGGTTGCGGGTTCAAGTCCCGTTGGTACGAAGAAATTTTGGATTGTGTTTAACAATTTACATACAGACGAATTAATAACCTCCTTCGTTTTGGAAGTCGGTTGAAAAGAGGGTCTGCATGAAAATTCAATATTAAACCGTATGCCCGACGACGATCCCAGTTTGAATATGAAATTCAATCATGTGGAGATTTTTCTAGATGTCCAAACAATAGCTATTACTAAACTAACGTTGTATCCTAACGCAATCGCGGCTGCAGTCGCATAAATACTACTGTAATTAGCATTCTTTGTTTCCTACCCTGGCATTACCCTAATTTGTGCCGTTCGTGATCTTTATCAGGAAATGCTTTGTGTTTCTTGCAGTAGAAATTATCACCTTGGTATAAAATGTTGGTACTATAATACCTAAGACGGAGCATCATACTTTATAGAATTTATTTCGTAACTTTTATAGTTATTCACTGCGGGAAGTTGTTTAGCACGACTTGTTTCCTCAAATGTCTAAAATTCTGTTTTAATCCAAAAATATTTTCTATTCGTGTAATGAATTTCAGAGTCATTTCGTCCAATAATAGAGCTATATTTCTTTTCACATGATAAATACGCACAAATTACTATAAAATTACATCAGGAAGTATAGCGACATTTAGTATCACGTGCGTCGTCTAACAGCCGTAGATTAGGGCAGTGTTGACAGCATGCGTGCGCGCCGCCCGCGCCTGGCACCGGCCTATCGCGCCACCATCGATGACTAATAAACACAACCTTTTAAAAACAAACGAGTTTTAACTCTATTCATGATACCCTACAGTTACTAATAGAAACTGTGGAACACAATTGTAATCTGGCTATTCGGTAATCATGACCAATGAATATTTACTGCCGAACACAACCCTATCGGCATCCACTTAAGGATTATTTTAAAGTTACCTGGGTGATTGTTGTATGTTTGTAAGGTTATAATCGTGACCACTTCTAGCGAACACTTTAGAAGTATAACCCCCGAATTGAGCGGTCCCTGTCAGAATCGTGTATATGCGTATCTATTGACGCACAATTTAGTTTTGCGTGGGAATTATTATTTCTTCATTCCCATTTCGGTCCTGCGGTAGGAGAACAATTTTATTATTTTGAGTAGAAACATGGGGACTGATCACGCATTTACAGTATTGTAGCTTGTTTAGAATGAAAAGAATTAAGTTCACTTTTCACGGAAGCTCATAGAAAGTGTATCTGATTCTAGAACTGCTGGTGAAGGTCCTTTCTACATGAAATTATAAACTTTAGGCAGTAAAGCGGAAAAGCTAATTTAGATTTGCCTTGGCTTGTTTTGACTATCGAGTGAAATAATCGACCCGGCTGAGCGTCCTGAGATATTTCAGAGTCTCGAAAGTTTTATCTCCGGAGCCAGTCGGGCACCTTTAGATTACTCATTTTGCCATAGCCCGAGGCAATTAAAAAGGAAGGGTAGTGGTATCATTAACCGGAGGCCGGCGTCTTAACAAGAATATAATGCAATTTTAAAATAATCCCCGCAAAAAAGAAATTAATGCAGGCACCTCTCTGGATTCCCTTTTTATCTCCTTAATTGGTTTTCACATCTTCCAGTGTAAAAAATATCGTGTTCTTTGTAATCTCGGGCGATGTTTTAATAAATATAACGAAGTGATCTCGAACTTGGGGTCGGAAAAAATATTGCCGCCCTTAAATAAACGTTCACACTTGAAAGATCAACGTCGCAACTGGCGCGTACAAGATTTATTGAGAAATAATTAAGGACCGACACCTTTAAGGAAAGTAATTAAAGTGAGCGAATTAAGAAATATATTTGAGAAAGGCTCTAAAAAGTTGTAGCGAATTACCTTTTCGAGAGCTCAATTTTTATTGAGGCCTGCCAATGAAGGAACTGAAGTAAATTTGAGTTTATTGGACTGTTATTGATGGCTTCATAATAATTAATCGAATAATATTTTCAACCGTTGCTAGGAACACCATATCGATGTTCCGACTGACTTGCTACCAAAAAATAGCTTACCACCAAGAACTGCCGGAGAAAATCTGTCGCCATAACCTTACGGTGTTCCGGCAGCACACAGCCCTTGAGAGGCAGACCATTGTAGGTCTAGCGTGTTAACCATCTTCGACCCCATCATCGCTAACACCAGGTGAGATAGTGGTCAAACGTCTAGCCTATCAGATATTGAAAAATAAAAAAATGTATATTATATGGCTCGATAATTATATTGCTATGATTTAAGACGTTGCTAAAAACGTTTTAAGTGTACAGATATCTATTAGTATTTCTCTGTAAAAGAATTCATTCATACATTTGTTTGTCTCTACGGCTAGACTAAAAGTTTTTTTGTAAAATTGTCTCTACGATACCGTCTTAACGCAAAAAAGTTTAGCAAAGTATAAATATAATATAAATTCAATACTGTGTATAATATATATAACGGCTTTTGAATCTAACAACGAAGTAAGAGAAAATAGTTTTAAGTGCTGGTGGAATTCGTCTAAAAACTGTAAACATTGCAATTGATAACCATTTCCATCGTTTTATATCTTACGAGCTAAGTTTATCTATTTTAACGGCTAATAAGTTTGTCTGTAAGTTTATCTCTTCTTTAGAGCCTTTTAACGGTTTTTATAGTCGAAAGTTTTTCTCCTCAGTCGTATATCGAAATATGGAATAGTTGTTACTTTAGTAATGACCACTAAGTGTCTTTGTATTGAAATATTTATTTTTATTAGCAATGTTTTTTCATGTTTATTGTATGGGCTAAGTTTGCGATTGTAGTTCGTAAGATAGATTTTATTAATGTGTATAATTTGTGTCTGAAACATCAGGAAATTGTTTCAGATTTAACGTTCAACTAATTTGATATACGGTCGAATTCAGAAACCTCCTTCTTTTTTTGAAGTCCGTTATACAGCATGATTAAAAAATCACCAGCTTTTTGAGTCATAGTTATATTCAAGAAAGTTCACTATTGGGCTGGCATAGTCATTCCCGTGAGTTATTTTCTCCAAGTTCAAGAAAACCTAAATTATTAAAAATGCCAGCACAAACAATTAAGAATGGACCGTTTTACTACAAGTACGAAGCAGTCTTTTCTTGTTTCAATTTATAAACATCCAACGAAGGAACAAAATACGTAGCCCAATTTACCAATCCACTGTCCAAACTCCACAAAATCAGTGCGCCACCATTCTGGCACTGGAGTAATGTAATCCACTCATAAACCCTGCATTAATCCTTCCACTCTGCAATGCTCGTGTCATCAACGGTAGTCGAAATTTTAATCACCCCCTACACCCCCTTTTCCGTCCCCGTAGGTTGCAAGACAATGGTTGTCTTGATAACGAGAACATTGTACAAAGTATCGAAACAGTTAACAAGTAAAGTTGTAAATAAACAAATATTTTTTCAATAAATAGTTACTTTTTCATACACAATTCCTATATTATGTATCCTAAAAACAAACTGTTTTTCTATGTGACTCATCCAGTCCCTTCCCGCGTGTCTTCTGATATCGTCCAACCAGCGCTTAGTGGACGTCCTCGACCTCTAGTATAGACTCTACCTTCTTGCGATGTGTCCTGCCCATACCCACTTTTCTTAGCTATAGTTGCCATAACATCTTTAACTTTAGTTATGCTTCGGATCCATTCGTTGCGCTTGCGGTCGCGCAAATTGATACCGAGTATTGCTCTCTCCATTCTTCTCTGTGCCACTCTGAACTTCTCGGCAGAAATCTTAATATTTTTTATATATTATAAAATTGCAAACTATAATGCAAAAGCCAAAGCAATATTACTTATAGTTAACTAATTAACGAAAATAATTAACATAGTTTATTTCGTATAGACGAACAGCAAAGGCTAAGAAGGGTTTTTTTTTGCTTTATGAGATACTTTACCGTAAAATACAATTTTAGACGGGTTTTAGACGGTTATTGCCATTGACCTTTGATTGTTAAAACAATTTGAATTACAATGGGCAATTATATTGACACCGCGTGAGTTTACGTTAATATCCGGTTTTATTCATTTAACAGTTCAATTTTTTAGCTTTTTAATTAAAAAACGGGTTAGCGTGATTTTATATGATAAAATTATTTATTTATAGGCGTTTGACCAATATCTGTTATCTGCACCTGTTGGTAAGTGATGATGCGGTCAAAGATGGTAAGCACGCTATGCCTAGAATAGGTAAATAGATATGTTTTAGATCAAAAGTCCCATTTGTAATTAGCCGATAATAAGTAAGCGAGTCGCATATTTCATTGTATACTATGCGCGCTCATTCGTAAATAAATCTTGCAGCATATCTCAATCTATAGCCCCTTAGTCGCCCTGGGGCTCGGCCGGCCTCCTTACACGATATTGCCATTACTTAGTCCAGGCGATAATAAAATTTAATATTATGCCACGGGGTACCGGATGCGACCACAATGCTAGGAGGCGATGGACTACCATCCACCGTGACGAAGAGTTGGTGATTGTCTTAAATTTACTTTTGCATTATATTCAACAATATTTTGTTTTATATTAAAAACTATGCATAATTAATTTGTTTAAAATATTCTCATTAAATTAAGAAGTTTTAAAATTAATGTTTATTTAGTTTAGCGTTTCTTTATTTAACTGTCAATCACATTTTAGTACTTACTGTTTTTCGTTAGTATTTGTAAAGTGCAATTTTTATTTATTAGGGTGCAGCTGACAATTTTCACCTTTAGGCTCTAGTGAAACTTACTCATTAACTCCCGTCTTTACCATAGACGCGATCTCGAAAATTCTTGAGAGGAGCAATAAAAGATCACGGACCCTGACTTCAACGCCGCGGGCCGAAGGGTAACCGATAGTGTATCCATTGTGCGTCCATCGAAAGGGGTTCTTCAGGAAAATTGAGAAATGGACCGGTTAACATCGTTACAGCTCCCTGGAGCCACTGGATTAAGGAGCAAGGAAGAAAAATGTTTTGTTTTTGTACGTAGATCATTGTGGAATTTATTGTTATGGCTGAAGAAATCCGGGCTGAAGAAACTTGATTTGAAAGGGTTTGAAGCAATCCCCCTTTGTACGGTAAAATGTTCCTAAAAGATTATTATTACTCATACTTCACCTTGGACAAAGCTCGTACTTAGCGAAACATTTTTTTAGTAATCAATTTTGAGTTTTATAATTAGTAGTTATTCAAATCCACATATTCCGAATAGTGATTATATATTAATATAATTATTAAGGCGTAAAAAATGTAGTTTCACGCATAAAATAATTGACTCCTAAACCTACAGCGGAACTTTAATTGCCAACAGGTCTTCAAGGCGTCGCGTCTGAGCTCTTACACTTTTACAAACTTTACGGAACGAACTGCGAGCAGTTAGCAAGAGTGCGCTTATTAGACAAGGTGTAACCTGCTGTGAGTCAACACTACGTCAGAAAATTGTGGGGAAAATTAAGTTTGATACATTTTTACAATACATTTTTCTTCTGATCAAACGATAATTATGATTATAGTAAATGTATGTTTTAAAAATACAAAACTTGATAGAGTTAATATATTGTCATGATTATGATTTTTACCCCACCACGGTAAAGCCAAAAGGAAGACTTGTTTTTAGTAGTCTATCTATGTTTGTATGTTTTGTATTTACGTATTTTCTATCTTCACGCGTAAACTACTAATCCGATTTTAATGAATATGTTTTCACTCGATTCGTTATTATGTGTCGGGTGACATCGATTATCTGAGATGATGGCAAACAAGCAAGCAGCCCACTAGTAAGATGTCACTACTCTGTATTGGCACTTGTTTTACACCGAACTGGGTTGACCAGTATTTCACCTGATGTTAAGTGATGATGCGATCGATGATGGAGTGTGCTTACCCACATACCAGTACCAAAGACGTTGCCTGTACGTTAACCGTTCGTTTGAAAAAGTTGAAAGTTGTTGCAGCATGTAGGATAAATATATAAAAATGTATAAACTAAACTTAGCCCTAAAATCAATAGGCGGTAATAGCCCAATGGATAAGGTGTCGGACTAGCGATCGAGAGGTTGTGAGTTTGGTCCCTACCCCACCCATTACAATATTGAGGTGAACCCACTACAGACACAAGCATATTTATTTAGCTTAGTTGGAGGGGTTAATAAGAATACAAGTAATGTGCAACACACATTGCGAGTAATCATTAAAATAAAAAACCGGCCAAGTCAAGTTGGACTCGCTCACCGAGGCTTCCGTACCAACGTTGGTTGGTACCAATTAAGCTAGACCTCTAAATTGTATGAGCGCTCATATAACTCAGAGGCCCATCTTAATTGGCATATTATATGTATGTATGGGGACACCCTTTAATTTACAACTTTTTTTGTTTTTTGAAATTTTTCCTTTATTTGTGCTATAAGACCTTGCTTCTTGCTAAATTTTATGATTCTAGGTCAACGGAAAGTGCCCTTATAGGTTTTCGACCCATAACCTATAGGGTACTTTTGACCTAGAATTGTCAATTTTAGTTAAAAGTAACGTCTTATAGCACAAGTAATGGAAAAATTCCGAAAAAAAAAATTTGAAAATTAAGGTAAATTTTGGTACTTACAAGTTTTCGCGAGAATCTAAATTTGCCCATATCTTTTTATTGTGTTGACTCAATACCTTGATTTTTATACACCTAATAGGCACTATAAACTTCAGTATCTGGTATAAATTTCAACTTGCTAGGTCAACCCGTTCCTGAGAAAATCGGTGGTAAAACACGGACAGACAGACAGACGGACAAGAAAGTGATCTTATAAGGGTTCCATTTTTTACCTTTTGAGGTACGGAACCCTAAAAAAAAGCTTTGGTCACCTCAGAAAAATTAAGATTTTTTGAAAGAGACAAAAGACATCTTTATAACCGCCTATTCACGTCTGTCGTGTACTCGTGTATCGTTTCCGTTTTTAGGGTTCCGTACTCAAAGGGTAAAACGGGACCCTATTACTAAGACTCCGCTGTCCATCTGTCTGTCTGTCTGTCCGTCTGTCACCAGGCTGTATCTCATGAACCGTGATAGTTAGACAGTTGCAATTTTCACAGATGATGTATTTCTGTTGTCGCTATAACAACAAATACTAAAAAAAGAATAAAGTTAAAAATAATAGAGGGTCCCCATACAAGAAACGTGTTTTTTCGGCATTTCAATGTAACGCCATCTATGAACGCTTAGTTAGGTATTATATGTTTATTAATTATTATTTTTTGCTGGCGAAAAATGATAGTGGTATTTTTTGCTTATAAATCACTGTAGTGTGGTACGGAACCCTACGAGTGCGGGTCCGACTTGCAATTGGCCAGTTTATTTACCCTACTGCGAAATGTATGTATGTATGTATGTATATTTCTTTAGCATCGTAGAGCCTAAACAGCTTGTCGTATTTTTATGTGAGTGGTATCGATAGATTCGTCTTAGTCGTGAGAGTGACACCGGGTACATCAAAATTAAAAAACAAAATTAAGGATATTTGGCGCCAAAACGTAATCTAAAAAAGAATAATGTTTTCAAAATAAATATATTGGTATCAGAAGAAATAAATTTTTAACGGTGATTACGAATATAGTTATAACTTACATGTTTTATTAGAGTTTGGAATAGAAAATGATAATAAATCTTTTTTTCACGCAGTCGGGATTTTTTACTTTTCAATAATTCACTTGTTATTAGGATGTTCCAGTGGCAGAACATTTTATAAGAAGCCATTTACACTTGTCGGTCCGATTTTGTCGTTTGTGTTGACAACCCGATTAAAAATCGGATCCGACACACGACAGATATGAACATTCGTTAATTGAGCGTAAGATCATTTTAACATCTACTTGAATATAAGTTTTACTAGTCAAAAAAATATCATAACAAAGTTACTGTTCATTCTTATGAAAACCTCCAACAATCTCACAGTACAATAATTCTTCCGACTTACACTCGTAAATCTCACAACATTTGCACGTACACACATCGTAATTAACCTTATGACTGGGGGTTTACCTCGGCGGAATGTGAGGGCGTAACGTTTGTTGCGCTTACCTTTATATGAAATGCTTCATTTCATCTTTTGTAAACACACTTGAGCAAAAAATCTTGGTTGCTTATGCAGATATGTGTAGCGCTTGACTATCTCACCTCATTTTAGGTGGTAATACGGTCAATGCTTACTAAGAAAATACCTATTCACTCGTAACTTGAAGAACCCAAATTGTACCTAATCGGAAACACTGACTCAAGCAGGACATTCCATTTCTTATGTATTCCATTCTTTATGTATAGTGAAAGATCAAGCATATCGCTTCAAACGAGTAGTGCTTTTACAAATTATTTTAGTGTTTAGCATCATGAATATAAACATATAAATATAAACATATTTTGTTGTCGTTGTCGTTCCTGTTTAGAAAATCCGTTTTTTCCAAGAAAGTTTGATTTTGTAATTATGCCATCTAGCAGTTTTTTTTATAGTAGATAAGCAAACGTTTGTCCACTATCTCCTGATGTTAAGTGAAGATGTGACCGACGATGTAGCACGCTTGCCTAAAAGATATTATGCCTATTCACTCGCAATTTAAATCTATGCAAATGTAAATGTTATGAACAGAAATATGATAAACTATGTTTCCTAAAAGTATCTATCTGCTTACCCTTACAACAAATTATTAACAGGTGCATCAATGATAATATGTAACTCTATTTTCGCTATCTCGGCCATTTTTATAGAAGAAAATCACAACTCCCGAAACTTCACAAATCATTTATTAATATTTTCACTATAACGTCTGAAAACTATCTATGAACAGTGAACAATTCAGCGAATCCTACAACGGGCTTAGCACTGAGTTAATGCCAGCGCGCTGTCTTACTCGCAGCTCGAATAATGGCCGCCCGCAAATCCCGGCAGACAACCTCACCTGCACTCATTATATTTACGCCGCAATAATAAAACTTTCCAACTCCGAATATTGAATTCGTTGCGGTGAGGACCGCCTTACTTATTGCCGTCAGTTATGCAATATGCTCTGCGGGCCGTAGGTTTAATAAAGGCCCTGCCAACACGGAGCGTTTCAAAAAGTTTTCGTTTCGTGAAGGCGAACGTGGACGGTTCGCGCTGACAATGAGCCGCTAAGCCCCGACGAGTTGAAGCGCATGCCTAATAACTTCTACTTTTTTTATTTTTCTATACTGCAGTGAGTTTTTGTTACATTCCCTGCCTGTCCTGTCTGATTTTTGCGTTACTTTAGTATAGCACATAACATGTGAAATTGCAGTAAGTAAATAAGTTAAGCAAGCAAAGATTACCGCTTATTAATAATAATAAAATGAAAAGCTTATTTGCCTCTAAACATGTACACACAAAATTAAATAATCCATGTACATACGAGTACATAAGTAATACAAGTAATTGTGAGTAAAACAGAAACTGAATAAAGTAATTAGGTTAAGTCATATATTACTAGGCTCATTCTGACGTTTCTATAGAGGTAAGTATTAAGTAGAGTACATGGATGAACCCTAACTCCTAACTAGGTTTCCCTGTATTTAGGAAATCAGTGTCTTTCCTGTCCTCCTCTAAATATAAAATTAAGATAAATCGACAATGAATAAATAATAGTGTGGGTGTAGGCATCAACTAACCAATAAACGTCATCAGTAATATTCCTTAGATACTAGTAGGTATGTATTTTCAAGTCTACTTTGAAACGTTCATTCTTGTATCTCGTTCGTTGGCTTTGCTGCCATTAAAAGCAGACGTGGTTGACGTGCATCAGTTCACCCAGGTGAGTGCACGTAATGTGATCCTTTCTTGACTAGCAAACTTCTCAACTCTGCGTGGATTTCATTATGTTTCACGTAGCTAATTAGTATATTGAAACTTATTGATAGACGATTTAAAATTAGCTCTTTATTGAATTTTAGTAAGCCTTTTAAAATAACTCAAAGCGTGTGTTGCTTCAAGTGCTTACGATGTTAACTTAAGCAGGTAACTTGTTATCTGATCGAAATAATTTCAAGTAAGCTCATAGAATTTATCACAATCATCATGCGGAAATAACATAAAGTTATTCTAAGTGAAGCAGTCAAGATTGTAATAGGCAGGTGACTTTTTGCCACTCTAGGATAATAATTCTTAGTAATGAGTATTCGAAAAAGGTAGCCAAATATAGAACAAAAAACACATAGAAATATACTAAGGATTAAGGTCCTTTGTAGTTGATCTAACATAGTTTGTCAGTGCAGCGACTCGCTTTTGATATGTGAGCGCTAAATAAGTCTACGTAAAACTTGCCTGTGTACTACAAAGCGATAGCCTATTTGCTTACGAGCATGTAAGCACTGCTGCATAGGTGCATCAGATTCCATGACGGGTACATTCAGAAGTTCCGCGGAAGCTCCGTCTCTACCAGGAAATTGAAGTCACCTCGCGCAGCTCAGAACAATGCTTTGTGAAAGAACGTCTAATTTATCTACGAGTTGTTTTGAACGATTTAAATTGAATATCGATTCTAGCAGCATCCTGTATCGTGTGGCTTTGTTGTCTGATTCCTTGTTTCACGTTGTGCTCTGAATTGGTTTGTCTTTGTTGGAACTATTAGAATAGCACAATGTTGCGGCAACATTTTCGATTTGTTAGACTATTTGCCTTTTGTAAGACATGAATGGTAATTATGTGAGATAGAAAAACGAGTCAGTACTTTATTATTTTTTGTTCATAATTAGTTTCATCATTTATATTTCAGCTAGCACCTAAAACTTTTCAAAGATTAGGATGCTTTAAAAGATACATTAATGAAAATATTGTCATCAAAAACAAAAACCTGCCTTCAATAAAATAAATTAAATAATGGCGAAATAGAATCGCGGAATCTGTTCTCATCATCACGGAAGTCGGTGACATCGACGTCGCTCGATTAAACCAATAAAATCAAAGATTCGAAAACTAATTTCAAACAACGTTAATATCAGATATTGCATAAACGCCGGCGGAATAACACCGACCACAAGTTCAGGTAGAAGAGGTGCTCGGCGTCTTCACGCACGCTCCCATTGTAAATATTAGTTCGCGAAACTCATCAATTTCGCGCTCGAACTTAATAAAATACTTGCCGCTTAATTGAAAATGAATACTCGGATCGATAAAATATTCCGCAGCCTTAATCCGCGATAATGAAGCTCCGCGAAGGGTTGCTTCGAGGGGCCCAGTAATAAATGTTGCGTTCCAAATTTAAAATCAAAGTGCGGAATAAATTTTGATTAAGCGATTAGCCGGGAGCGAGGTGTTTGTGTTTCTTGGGGACGCCATTAGTGACGCTACGACGGTCGTGGTCGCGGTGGCGGTCGCGGTGACACTCACCAGCCTGTATGCTATTTGGTTATCTTGTTTTGTAAGCGATAACCCAATGTATATTTTCGCTTCGTTCATTACAAAATCTTGTATTATGGCAATGATTACAAACATACTAGTACTCTTTTAACGTGTGTGTGTATGAATCTAAAATTACTGAAAATATCAATCGTAAGTTTTCTATTGTCGAGTATACATATAAATCATCTAGTGTCCGCCTGGCTAGCTACCACCCTCAAGATAGAAAATCTGTCACCACACATCTAATGGGTTCCGGCAGCTATCCTTGAGAGCCAGTTCCCATTCTAGGCCTAGCTTGCTACCACCCTCGACCACATCATAATTTACCAACAGGTGAGATAGATAGTGGTCTAACGCTAGCCTATATAATATTAAAAAAACATTCATTTGATGCTGCACTAACACTACATTTTCTTTTATTTTGTCATTAAAGTTGTTCCAGAGACGGTAGGATTAAATATCGATGTTCCGCCTGACTTGCTACTGAAAAATAGCTTACCACCATCATGGAGGAAATTTGTCGTCATAACCTTACGGTGTTTCGGCAGCACATAGCGCTTGAGAGTCAGACCATTCTAGGCCTAACGTGTTCAGTATATTTGACCACACCGTCACTTACCACCAGGCAAGACAGTGGTCAAACGCTAACTTATCACTTAAAGAAAAAAATTGATACAAAAATGACTGAAATAACATGCGCTTGTATTTTCAACCGACTTCCCAAAAAGAAGGAGGTTCTCAATTCATCTGTAGGTTTTTTTTGTGTGTGTATGTTACGCGATTACTCCGTCAATTGTGAACCGATTTGAATGATTATTTTTTTAATCGGTAGGGTTCGTTTCCGAAGTGTAATTTTATCGAGATCTGATAAGTATCTCCAGAGATATGACGATAAACGTCTCCAACTTGCTACTGAAACTGACTCGCGGGGCATGGAAGTCGGTTGTTGTAGTTTTAAAACTTAATTATTTAATGTATGTTCTTTTGACTTATGGTCCTTAAATACACTTAAGGTACGGCCACACCACGGCGTCCTGCAATCTGCGGGCGCGATCTCAGTACTTTTCAATTGTTTTCTGATCGCGTTTGGTGTGAACCAGTCGGTACAAATACTACTGCGCTATCTGATCGCCGCCTAGATCGCGCACGCAAGACGCTGCGGTGTGTCCATAACTTTACGAACACATCTTAGAGCATTAAATACTGCTTAATCCTCCCTCTACTCCACGTAATCTTAAGGAACCGTTGTCCCCTACATTCCAAACCGAGTTCCGAACAATATTTAAAGGAGCTAGCCGTCACATAAATCAATGTAGGCCCGCGGTGGGCATATTTCATACTTAATTCTTTCCCGTTTGAGAACACCCTGTGGTTTATGAGCTGTCAGTCTCGCCGTGTGCTTGCATGCACCTGAACACCTTCGCTTTTTAGGGTAATGGGCTTTTAAATGGTAAATCAGATCTTAATCATCCTTTAGCTTTAGTTTCTAATATATTGAGGCCAATTAAGGTGGTATATTACAATAAGAACATCAACTATCTTAAAGCATTTCTAGATATCTATTCAATTTTTTTATATATTTATATTAGCTTACGTTTGACAACTATCTCGCCTGGTGCTAAGCGATGATGTGGTCGACAATGGTGAACACGCTAAGCTCAGAATAGTCTGACTCTCAATGAAATACAAAGTTAGCTATCATGCCTGTTATTGTGCACTTTTTTGCCAAAAAATTTGGATTATATTACATTCTTGCTTAACTTTATTGAACGTAACATTTACGTATACAACCAATCTCAAATTTTACCCCAAATAGAAGCGTGAAAATTGATTAATATTCGTATAGGTACGGCCATAAATCTATTGTTTTGCGAATCTCAGCTGTTCCGACATCGGCCCTCCCTAGGCAGCCATACATCGCAATATCACGGCATCGCCCTTTGAGAACGCACCGTCTTAGCCCCATGTTTAGGAAACATCTTGAGACTTATACAAACTCAAACTTAGGTAGTATAAGAGATACGGTTATCAATAGATAAATGAAGACCGTATCTAAAGTGTGACGAAAATTTAAGGTACAACTTCGAACAATGCCAATTCTACCTCGCACTCCAATTACCCATTTCCCACTTACCAAAAGCCAAAATGTTAATATGAATGAGTCCACCACTAGATAGGTGTCCCATGTAAATGATGGGTCGTCACAATAGACTGGGAACAACTACCAGCTCTTTGATTTTCAAATTCACACCCCGTTTTACGCTCACTAATTTTCTTGTTCGGACACAATTTCGCCGGCGTTGGACCCCTCACAATAATAATTTCGCAGGGAAACTATTATAGTCGATCCTCTCTAGCCAGTAATTAATTTTGCCATAAACTGGCTCAATTGAAGCGTAAAGATCTCATGTAGGCTGACTCGGGAGAGAGTTTTGCGAATGATAATTAATTTTCAGTTGAATCGTTCTATGTATTTTTAAAGGTTATTTATACGAAGTTTTGTTGAATAAATCTCGGGGTTTTGGGTTACCATTGATTGACATTACTTGGAATTTCTCATTATGAAATTAATTCATCCGTGAATTGGAGAAACTAGAATTCACCATTGTTTTAATGTCGAGAATGTTAATTATATTGACGCGTTTCCAAGTGCCCCATCGGCAACCCGTCAAACTTTAAACTATCCGTTTGCGATTGTTTTTTTTGTTAAAATTTAGTAATTTCACCTCACGGCTTACCCATTTTGTATAGTTTTGGATGTATTGTTTTACCATACTGGCATCATTGCATTTCAGGTATTTTTTTTAGGCGTTTAGTCGTGAAAACGTCCCAAATAGACAGTGTGACAGAGATACTGAGTTACATATGATACATATAGTATATTTTAAAATGATAAATATTACAAAAATTTATGAAATATTTGATCATTATTGTCAGCCGGTATCAGATCACTGCTGGACTCGTAGGCCTCTTTCGAGACACGCCGCTGACCCTGATCTTCGGCTCATTTTTTCCAATCACTGTCCACCGGTATACAACTACTCGTATTATAGCAAATCCTGTACCAAATTTTCTAGCAATCCCTGCTGCTCTTGTTATTTTCTGTCACAGGTACGAGTAAGACGTAGAACCTCAAGTATTATATTCTCGTAAGTATGTTACCTCAAATCGTACAAGTATATGCAATAAGATACATCACAACACACCGGCGAAGTTTCGAGAACAAAGCCGCAGCTCGCGTCCTCTACTTATAGTGTGCTAGTACCTATTCCTGCATTGTCGAATTCACTTACACGTCAGTGACACACGGGCTGGCGAAAGATCAAAACTATTTGGTCCGTCATTAGGTTATTGGATACTTTTAAAGGCGGGTGAGTGAAGCCGCGGGGCATAGCTAGTTTGGATATTTGGTATAGTTTGACCACTATATTATTATTATTTTTTTAAATTTCCGTTAGATCTTTATGAATCTAAAATAAGACTGGCCAAGTGCGAGTCAGAGTCGCGTCTCACATTGCACACTTAGGGAGGGTTCCGTACTACAGTACAATACGAAACATAACTCGTATTTGACTAATTGATATTACCAAGAACATTTTGTTTGGTATACGAGTTCACGGAGAGACATCGCGATCTAGAAAGACGGGGCGGCTCATTTACTAGCGCCATCTATGTACTTTTGCCGAAACGAATTAGAAAAGTTGTTAGCTTAACAAACATAGATGGCGTTATACTAAAAAAAACTGGCCAAGTGCAAGTCGGACTTGCACTCGTAGGGTTCCGTAACACAGTTAAGTGTTCCGTAACGTTGTTCGGGGGAGGTGAAACTGACGCTATTTAGAGCGTACTGCACCTCCCTCTACACGTGTAGTCTGTGGGCCAATTACACACAGCGTGCCTATGGAGCCCTTCGCGTTCAATATAATAACGCTTTTAGGGCGGTGGTGGGGCTGCCCCGCTACTGCAGCGCTTCAGGTATGTTCGCGGATGCACACACCAGCTGCTTCCACGCGAGTGTGCGCAGACGCAGTGCGTCCCTGGTGCGCAGGGTGTGGGGCAGCACCAACATCGTCCTAAGGATTCTCGCAGATAGGTTGGACTGCGCATATATTCGTCACTGCTGCAATAGACATGTTCCTAGTAGTGTCAGGTGTATGTTGTAGTAGTGTCAGTATATTAGGAGTAGGAGAATTTTATTTTATTTTATTTTTGATATGACATAAATATTGTAATTATTCATATAATCTTCTTTTAATTATTGTATGACAATTGTAATTTAATTTTAATTTAATTTTATAATTTAATCTCTTTAGTCTATGATTGTGACATTTTTATTAGTTTTACGATCTTATTTTAATGTGTTGTGTACCTACCATTGTAATTCGTCCAATATGCCTGGGCATGAGCCTGAAATAAATACATTTTAATTTTTTCATTTAATAACTATGATTTCCCAACACAACACTCACTTCACAACTACAAAATTAACTTTGTTTTTCATACAAACTCTATGAAAAGCAAAGTTATCTTTGCGGTCGCTTTATCTCAAAAACTGCTGACTATATCTCGTTCAAACCAATTTTCGTTGTTAGTTTTTATTGAGATCTACAGCATATATTTTTTTTAGATTTTGCACTCCCATACTTTAAAAGTTAGAGGGGGGGGGACACACATTGTACCACTTTAGACGCGCCTATCTTTCAAATGATTGACTTTGAGAAAAAAATATTTTAGAAACTTCAATGTCATTTTTATAGACCTATTCATAAACACCCCACATGTATAGGTTTGAAGATTTTTTTTTTGTTTCAGTTCTATGTATGGTACGCCCCCCTTAAACTTTTATATTTTTATACCTACTGACCTACCAAGTTTCAATTCAGTAGTCCTAACAGTTTCGGAATAAAATGGCTGTGACATACGGCCGGACAGACAGACAGACAGATATGACGAATTTATAAGGGTTCCGTTTTTTTCCATTCGGCTACGGAACCCTAAAAACGCGTTTTTTGTATGGGGACCTCCTTTTATTAAAAATAAATACTTTATTGTGTTGTTAGTATTTGTTGTTCTAGCGGTAACAGAAATACACCATCTGTGAAAATTTCAACCGTCAAATTTTAACGGTTAATGAGGTACAGCTTGGAGAAAGACGGACAGACAGACAGACAGATAGACGGACAGCGGAGTCTTAGTAATAGGGTGCCGTTTTACCCTTTGGGCCCGGAACCCTAAAAAATACTTATGTAAGATATTAACATCCAAACCGGGAACGAAGAAATTTCTCCATTAATTGACTTCCCTGTAAAACAATGTAAGTAGAGCAAGTTTCCAATCGTGGCGTCACTCAAACCGTTTCTATATAAACCATAGACCAACAAAGGTAGTGCCTTCAAGCACGCCAGCTACACACTCGCAACTTCCTCAGTTCGACAACCCAGCCGTCATTGTGTCAAGCACGTTAGCATGGCATTATTGGCTCGCGGGCAGTCTAGTCTAGCCAGCTCTAGTCAGCGCATTCTCACCTGGGGCCCGGACTTGGTAAGACTTCGCAACTTTGACGTCACTCGCGAGCTCGAATTGTTGAGGTAACCGCTTCAATCGATTGGCTTTGAATTAAGCTTAGGTGGTTTTAATTCTGAGAGATGCCTTGCTCTGAAACATAATAGCCTCTAGCACTATAAATTTTGTTAAATGGAAATATAACACAAAAGTAGTATGCATTTGCTGTTTATAAAACGTATAGAATGGCTACAATTTGCTAATATCAAGTTATCAGATGTTATATATAATTCAGTTGTTGGTAATGTAGTCGTATGTCTGTAATGTAGTTGTCGACTGACAACGCCTACTAATTTTAAAATACATTAATCTATAGCAAACTCTCTCAGTGAAAACTCAAACAAAATTCAAACAGGACCTGACGCATTATATACGTGCTCATATTAACCGATAATTCCAGCAACTACACCCAATAGAGCCCATTTAACCTGTCGGCAGCACGTCCCAGTTTTTACTTCTCCTAATTAACTGGCGAGCCATCCCGGCACGTAACAGCCACGCTCCACCATAAATACGGCAAGAAATCGGGACCATCCCATAAATTCCTCTCGTAAAAGGCTCTGCGATTATGTTAGGGGGTGGTATTAGCAAAGTTTGTCCGATCGCGGGGGCATCAGCCGCCCCCTATAATACATTTTTCGTTGATGTAACACGATTTCTCGACGGCTCTCGGTTACGTGATGGATTAAGAAGCGGCTTGCTCTCACCACCACCGGATTAAGACGGGGCTGCTATATTTAAGGCTTCGCTAGCAATATAATATACAATATTTGCTCATCGATAGACTTAGCCAGTTAATGTTCTAGAGCCCATGGATAAAGGAATTTTCTGCATAGGGGCTTTGTGATGTTACATGATAAAAGGAGGGAAGCATAAAACTAATATGTAGCAATCCCACAATCGCTTATAATATGTAGACACTATCTAATAAAACCAAGAAGCTCATGTTTAGTTTAGTGTGATGGAAGCACCATCCAGAAAGTATGAATGTTTATGTTATTATAAACACAATTTATTGCAGTTTTAGGCTCTAATTACTATGATCACTAGTCACATGACCAATGTGTACTGTTTGCACCATACCATAACTGATACATCTACACATCTAGATGATTTTTTCTTCTTTAAATAGTTACAACTACAAATAATTTTTACCAAAGATCTTTATTTAGCCATATAAATTAAACTCACAATTTGGATCTAAAATATGTTCTAATCGAAATTGTTCCGCTAAAGATCACCAGCGTTTATATTACCCATGTCAGTTTTCGCAGCATTAACTCTGCTCTTAGGGAATAGCTGCGTAAATACGAATATAGTCTTGTGACATTCAATTTTCCGAACATTTTCCTTGTACTGCAAGACTGGCTCGAACAATAATCATAAATACATTACGCGCTATTGAGGATGTGATCCGGTTCGTAAACAGAGCTCCTTCCAATCTAACTCTTTATAGCCTATCTAACTTCGGCGGATTTTAATAATGTGCCACCTCAGCCACGCCTTTGAGAGGCTCAGAATTCGATCAAGTACTTTGTTGTAGTTGAGGGATAATTTGAATGTGAAAATGGAATATTGCAGAAAGGTACACATACGTACAATCATTACATTTTATTTAGTTATTAAAATATGACTTTATGGCTCTGGTATGATTTCTAAAGCTTATTATCTGTACTGGTTGATTAAGTTAGTAGTTAAAATGTGTATCATGGTACTCTACCACAATATTGTATGATTCTTAATAACCTTAAAATACTCTACTTCATAACTCCTCTTATATAGTTACTAATAAATCAGTGTTGGCCCATACACTGCAAAATTAAATTCAACCTATGTATTTCGGCGCACAGCATATTTTCAGCGTATTTCAAATAATTTTTGCTCAGTTCATTAACAGCTATAGGGAATAATTAGCAAAGAACGTTCTTGCATCGGCCGATGCCTAGAGTCGAGTGGCAGCCCCCTAAACGTATAAATACTGAATAAGCAGTAAACTGTATTACTTCGACGAACCCTTTTCACTTGGCGAATTAGTAAAAAGCTATTGGGGAGCGAAAATTTTAACTTAAACGCGTCTGTAGGTACCTGAGTGTGTTTGACAGTACCGTGTGATTACATCGCATACCCTTCCTTTTGTTTGTTTTGATTTGGCTTAATTTGATTTGTGACGTTTTTAGGAGGAGCAATTAAAGAGTTTGATAATTTGTAAATTGCTGAGAACACATACTCGTACAGTACGTTAAAGCTACTACGATCATTATTGGAAATAGATACGACCATTCTCTCACCTGATGGGTTGTAATGATGTGGTCTAAGACGGAATTGTGCGTCTTTGGAAGTATTAGTCCATTTTGAACTGAGGGGCTGGGTTAGAGGGCGGCGCGACTTTCACTATCGCTATTCCTTAATTTAAATATAATAGGGAGTTATTATATATTTTATTGTCTAGTCTATCTTCCCATATTCTTTCCTGTAGCTACATCCAGTTATCCCAATAAAAACACTAGCCCACAATGATGTTAATTGCGCCATGTTCCCAACGGCACTCGTGCGCCAGTAAAATTATCGTGCGTAATTAAAAATGCCAACATACTAACAGACGGGCCCGGGGCCTGTCTAATTAGCAAAAAGTTAATAAACAGAAGTACACGCTTGACAGTGACAAGCTCCCGTGAAAATGCCAAGATGAAACACGTTTAATTTGCCCGTGCGAGTTATGTGAGGGCATACATGCCGACGGGCTAATAGACACCGGTGATGCTAACTATGGAAGTATTCACATTTTAATGACGTTGTGAGTGAAGTTGCTATGTTGCATAAACTTTACGATGTTTTTTTTAGTCATAAGGTCATCATGAAGCGGCCTGAGTCTGTATTGTTTGATAAGCAATTGTTTTATTTTGAAAATCTTAATTAAATCTACTTCAATCTCGCAAAGCTATCAAATATTACAGTTCTATTTAAATATTTTGTTTAGTATGAACATAATACTGTAACATAATGTAGATTAAAATAGTTGAATGGAAACTTTGTTATGATTTTTGCATACTCATACACAAGTGGCTGTTTACATAAGGTAGACGCTTCTTAATATATTCACCACCATTCCTTGGAAAAGTTCATTAAACTGAATACCAGCCTTTTGTACATAAAATAAAGGGTAACGCCACTGGGGTGATCTTGCTCACACACGGAACAAATTTGACGTTTCCGTAAGTCATAATTTGCATGCAATCAAGTGGAACGAGCCTTTATTATTATTGTTATATCCACAAAGCAGAACTCGAGGGTACCTTGTACTTTGTAACCTAGTTGCGCTTTCGTTTCATACCTACTCGGGAAGTTCTAACTCAACTCGTGCACGTATACAGCTTCAACTATAATAGCTCTACAACAACCATCGAAACGAGTCATTAAGGTCATCTCACACTGTTCGAGACATTCGGCCGACCATCGATCTGTCAAATTAGTCGGCCGTTCTGTTCCTGAGTGCGTTTTCAGGTGCTGAAGACGGGCATCGCTAACAAAGCCAATCAGAGACACATGTCGGTACCCTAACAGATAATCTATCATAATGACATCGATTTCCCATCTGGCTTTGAACAAGGGCTACGTGACTGACGTGTCGTGAGAACTTGCATCTTAGGCAAGAAGGGCTGTGCGTAAGTATAATATATATACATTTTTTATATTTATATTATATTTAAGGCACAGTTTTACAATATGATTGTAAAACTGTGGTATTGCGTTTGAGTTTTGAGCGTTTGAGTACTATCTCATCTGTTGGTAAGTGATGATACGGTCGGTAAGGATAGTAGCACGCTGGGCCTAGAATGGGAACTGGCTTTCAAGGATAGCTGCCGGAACACATAAGATGTATTGGCGACAGAGTTTTAAACTTGATGGCGGTACCTGGCCAGGCGGACCCTAGACAGTGTCCTACCATGGCGGGCGTAGGGGTTTTTCAACGTTTTTTTCTCCTAAAAGGCCACTGTAAATTGCACACATACATTTTTATGTGTGCAGATAGAAACATTTATTGATGCACGAGGGGATTTAAACCCACCTCTAGCGTTAAAGCCGACTATTCTTAAACTGTGCGACTGGGCCCTCTGTCAAAACTAAATAAAACTTAAAACCTTCTTAAAACTTAAAGAAAAAGAAAGAGTTTTTTGATAAATTGATTAAAACAATAAACTACTTCCATATAGCAGACCCTTGTTTATCTAATACTATAAGAATCTTGACCTACTGACTGACTGACTGACTGACTCTCTCCTGACATACTGACTGACTGACTGACTGACTGACTGGCTGACTGACTGACTGACTGACCGACTGACAGACAACACACAGCCTAAACCGCTGGTCGTAGAGACTTGAAATTTGGAGGGTATATTCGTCTTAGTACGTAAAGGTGTACTAAGGAAGGATTTCCCAAAATTCACCCCTTAAGGGGTTGAACTGGAGGTTCAAAGCTTGTATGGAGAAACAAGATTAGATAGTATTTTCTATTCAAAACTTCGCACAAGTGCTTCAGTAAATAATTAAGTAATAACGTGTTTCAGGCTTTTTCGTATTTCAACCCCTGAGAGGATGAAATGGGGGTAACAAAATGTGAAAATCAATATTGTATTGGATTGCGCTGAAATTTGGCATGCAGATAGTTATTATGACGTTAGTATCTGTTAAGAAAGTCTTTTTCAAAATTCACCCCTGAAGGGGATGAAACGGGGGTCCAAAGTTTGTATGGAGAAACAAGATAAGATAGTCTTTTCTATTTGAAACTTCGCAGAAGTATTTCAGTAAATAAATAAGTAAATACGTGTTTCAGGCTTTTTCGAAATGCTACCCCTAAAAGGGTGAAGTGGGGTAACAAAGTCTGAAACTAATATTGTTTCAGAATGCGCTGAAATATAGAATGCAGATAGTTGTTGTGACGTAGGTATCTGCTAAGAAAGTATTTTTCAAAATTTACTCTTTAAGGGTATGAAGCGGGGGTTCAAAATTTGGATAGTCGTTTTTTTTTGACATTTCACACAAGTACTTCAGTAAATAAATAAATAAATATGAGTTTCAGTCTTTTTTAAAATGCTACCCTAATTCAACCCCTGAGAGGGTGAAGTGGGGTAACAAAGTCTGAAAATCAATATTGTTTCGGATTGCGCTGAAATTTAGAATACAGATAGTTGTTATGATGTAGGTATCCACTTAGAAAAGATTTTCTAAAAATTTCCCCCGGATATTACTTATTATTTTTAATTATCGGGTTCTATAAATATGAATCCCTATTTCCCTTAGTCACACAATAACTTGAAAACGGGTGAACCGATTTTGCTTTTACTTCTTTGATGTCTTCTATGATAGAAAGGTTTTAACAAAATAAAAGAAGTCTATAACGCGGGCGAAGCCGCGGGGCACTTCTAGTCTCTAATAAAAAATGCATCATAAAAATAATTGCATCTTGATGTTAAATTTAGAACTTGCTCAAACAAGTGTAGTCTTTCAGCTTTCTCAAATATCAGCTCTTACATTAGTTTTACAAACGCCTTCACTAGCTTGCTTGCTCATAATTATCTCATATTCTCCTACACTCATCGCGTCATATTTGACGCGTGGCCGGAGGCACGCCTCGCTACGTGTGTAATAAGACGCTCTGCGGCCGCTCATTGCCGTCGTATCAGAGCAAATTAACGCGGCGTGTCGCCGTGCGGTGTAAAAGCTCTATAATAATAATTTTGTGGCAACATTATTGTACTCTGGTTATATTAATTACAAGTCTTTTTCGAATTATTTCAGATATTTTGAAGTTGTGTTCTATGTTAATTGTATGTGTATTATCTAATGCTTATAAGAGATCAGTAAACATTTATCGTGATAAAAATACTGATCAAACTTTAGGTTAATGTTTTACTATTATCATGCTGATTAAGCATATCTAGAACAGACTTCGTAAAGTAATATTATTTTCCCTACATTTTTTACAAAATGACGTCACTAGAGCATCGAGTACCTCGGTACCGAGTACCCGCATTGCGCTAACTTGCACTAACTGGTACCCACTTAGATAACTTTCTGTTAGTGCTTGTATTTACGGTATTGCGCTATAGTGTTCATTAGCAATACAACTTAGTAATGAGCGACATGCAGAAGTGTGGGTTAACGGTTTATTATGTACCTGAGTTTGATCTATTACAGATTTTAAGTTCGCTTTTATGCATATTTTATGTATGCATATGCATGTATTATATGTATGCATATTTTAGCTTTCCATACTCAGGACTAGTAAAGGTACAAAGATAAATCCAGACTAACATTATAAAAACGTTTGTAACTCTGTATTTTTGTTACCTAATCGCGCCTAAGCCGACGATCTGATTTTACTGAAACGTAACAAGGTGATACTTTATAGTATGAGGATAAAAATAGGCTACTTTATGTGAAAATAAAGTCATGATTTGTACAAATAACTTAAATAACTCAGATCACACAAATGTTGATTGACTTTACAGTGATAAAATTCTTGCTGTACGAGTACGTGAATGAAGTCGCGGGATTAGGCTAGTTATAATAGATAAATAAGAGATGTTTATTTCAGAGGGTTTATTCATCATCATCCTATGTTGTCTTAAGCTAGTCACTGCTGCATGTTCACTGCTGGACATAGGCCTCTCCAACTGCACGCCGCTGAGCACGATCCTCGGCAACTGTGAACAGTGAGTTTATTGTCTTACATATTTTTCAATTTTTCTTTGAAGGATCGAATTCGAAATGAGGTGATTCGATAAAAAACTACAGTAATCGACATAGCTCAGCGGATTACCAAATTTAAGTGGCAGTGGGCCGGCCACATAGCCGAAGAACCGACAACCGATGGGGTAAACGAGTTCTTGAGTGGACACCGCGGATCGGCAAACGTAATGTAGGGCGCCCTCAGACTAGGTGGAGCGCTGATCTCGCAAGGCGGCTGGAAAGAACTGTATGAGAGTAGCCAAAAATCTTGCTCAGTGGCGTGCAATTGGAGCGGCCTATGTCCAACAGTGGACTAATATAGGCTGATGATGATATTTTGCAATGTCACCTTCCATATTAACTCTGTCAATTATTTCAATTATTGTATTCTATTTCTGATTTTAAAGTAAATAAACTAATTTTATTTAAATACGCATCTTACTTTATTTGCGATCGCATCACACGAATATATTATAAATAAATACTAACTACTAATAATATATAAGATAATTTATACGAGTATTAGTTAATTTATTCATGTTTAAGTGGCTATAAGTACGCAGTAAAACGCAAGAACTAGTTAGAGGATAGACTCTAAACCTGTATGCACTAACCTCTACCGGGTAGAGGTAACATAAATACATATACTTACGATTGTCTACGCACCACCCACTATGGTTCTACTCATAAGACCACGCGGTGAACCCATTTGCTATGGATATAAGTATACCCAGTGGTGTAGTGGTAGTGGTTTTATTGGTAAGTACCAATAAAACATGAACCACCAAGCTGTCGAATACTATGCTTCTTTCATTAGATTTGTATCTATATTTTTATCTATATATTGTGTGACACTTCATATCTTGAAGAGCGACAGAATACATTCCACAAGGGGAGTCGTCTTCACTCTTTCTCTCTAATGAAGCGGCCGCAGTGCCGACGACGTCGAGAGCCATAATGGTTTCCTCCCGAGCCTTTGTCGAGAACGTCATACCAACTTTGTAACTCTTAGCTCGAGTTACTAGAAGTGACAAGAGCTGGGCGCTGCTTTAGTTGTTGATAGTGGAAGCATTATTTGGGATACGTTGTATGAGTAGTTTAAAGGATCTAGTTGTTTTTTAGTTGCGGCTTAGTTACGGACTACTTCGCACGATGATTGAGTTTGACTACTTATGTTTTTGATGAGTTCTTTTATGAGTTTCGTTACCGTTAACACACACTGAGGGCGCTGGTAATTAAATAATTACTATTCACAATTCATAATTATAAATTAACACTGTCGCCTATAACTAAAGAAGACTGATTCAAGAGCCGCGGCTAGACGCCTTAAATACTGCCGCAATCATTCTAAGACAAACTAGAAATTAACTTTTTTGATGGCTTGTTTTCTACCGAATTCACAAAAAACGAGGAAGTTCTCAATTCGTCGGTCTTTTCTTTTTTTATGTATGTTCACCGATTACTCGTAGACGCCTGAACTGATTTGAAAAATTCTTTTTTTTTTCAAAGGGTTCCCAGTTTTTGTAAATTGTTAAACACAATCCAAAATTTCATCGTACCGACGGGACTTGAACCCGCAACCTCCGGAATAACATGTTCCGGTGCTTTGCCAATTAAGCCACGGTGCGAAGTATCGTTACGACGAAATTAGTGGATTGCATTTATGACTACTTATTACGTAAGTTAATCATTCGGAAGAATACATTACAGTTTTCAAATCCAACGAGAGATGTTGCACTGCGTAAATCAAATATTATGTTTCTTTTAAGTGTTTCACACTTTATATTTTTGTAAATTGTTAAACACATAAAGTGTGAAACACTTAAAAGAAACATAATATTTGATTTACGCAGTGCAACATCTCTCGTTGGATTTGAAAACTGTAATGTATTCTTCCGAATGATTAACTTACGTAATAAGTAGTCATAGATGGCGCCACCTATGCATAATTGGGTTAACAAAATGCAATCCACTAATTTCGTCGTAACGATACTTCGCACCGTGGCTTAATTGGCAAAGCACCGGAACATGTTATTCCGGAGGTTGCGGGTTCAAGTCCCGTCGGTACGATGAAATTTTGGATTGTGTTTAACAATTTACAAAAATATAAAGTGTGAAACACTTAAAAGAAACATAATATTTGGTTCCCAGTTTGTCCCATTAACATTTTAACAAAATTGGTCGAGCCGTTTTTAATAGGTATATCAACATTTGTATTACGATGCATTTATATACCTCAATGACATAGTACTAACTACTGGCTACTTTGACTAGCGCGACGTTTGAAGTCGGTTCGTTTAGTTTTTTAAACGATCTTAAATTATTATGATTATTATTATTATGAGCCATGCCTCTAATTTTTCTAGATGTTCCGGGTTCATTAATTGATCGTTGTAACAGTATATTAAATGTAGTAATTATTGTTTTTTTATAAATGTTATCTAAGAGTTTAAACTAATTATTCGATTTTAGTTTGAAAGTTTTCGCGAAAATTATTCATTTTAATGTGAACGTACCGGCTTTTGTTCGCGTGTTATTTATCAGTTGCGCCGGGAAGCGCGGGCGATACGACGTGCGTTGCCGCCATCCTAGCCGCTCCCAGACGATGACCTACGTATTAGGTTGAAACCAGGTCGGAGCACATCCGAAGTAAATACACGCGAGCAAAAGCCGGTACGTTCACATTAAAATAATTATTCGATTTTTAGGACTCCGTAGCCAAATGGCAAAAACGGAATCTCCACTCAATAATAACTATACTAAACATACTAAAATTATATATATGCACATACATAACACATCACATTTACACTTTCAAGTTTCCGACATCTAAATCATAAAGTGCCGTTTCCATTAACCTAATTCCCTGTACGCAAAGTCATTTACCACACAAATAAACACTGAAGCCCCATAGTTTCTTAAGACTTCTTCAGACTCATTCAGACGCATGCAGATACGTTTCTTGATTAAACACGCCTTATTTGTATACGTCTTAATTAAGGAGGCCACGACGCAGAGTCAATCTCAAAAGAAACTGTGTATTTAATAATTTGTTGGTTAATATTTGCTTTTAATAATCGGCTACGGTTATTAGGCCTTTGAGATTAATTTTGTGGTAAATATTTAGGTAGGTAAGTAGGTAAAAATTTATCAAAGGTTTTTAGAAGGCTGTTTATTAGAGTATTTTCTTATAACGATGAGTGTTAGCGTAATTTTTTGTGCAAATTGCTGTCATATTTTAAAGTAGAAACAATTATTAAATTGTAGGTGCAAATTATTTCTAATTTATTGTTTATTTTATTTTAATTGAAGTTAAGTTAATTAATTAAATTTTAATAAGTATACACCTTACTAATAAATATATGTTTTATTTAAATTATTGATAGGCCAGCGTTTGACCACTTTTACACCGATTTCACACTTCAGCGAAAGTAATAATAATTAAATAAAGTTTTTTTAATAATATTGTTTTTTTTTTATATACAGAACTGGGTAGCACTTGATCGCTATCTCACCTGATGTTAAGTGATGATGCGATCGATGATGGAGCGTGCTTACCCAGAAGATACCTATTTACTCGCGATTTGAAGACCCCCATATTGTACTTAACCGGAAACACAGACTCAGGCAGAGTATTCCATTCTTTGGCGGTTCGTATGATGAACGAAGAAGCAAATCGCTTCGTTCGGGTAGATGGTGTATCCACCATAAATCGGTGGCGCCTTTTAGTGTCTCTGGACTTCCGATTATAAAATGGGGATGGTGGAATCAAATCATGCAGTTCCATTGCACACTCTCCGAAATGTATTCGATAGAAAACAGATAAGCAAGCGACTTTGCGGCGATGCGCGAGACTCTGGAGTCTCTGGCTTACTAGTAGGTCATCGCTTATGAGTTTCTTTGCTCTCCTCTCAATAGCTTCCAGTGTCTCCAGCTGGTATTTGCCAAGAAGCTCGAGATTGTTACTTATCGGAACGGACACATCCCGGAAAGTAGGAGCCAGTAGAAATGGGCTCCGTTTAGCGGAGAAGAGACACGCCTGGGTTTTAGCAGCATTGAACATGACCAGATTGGCATCGCCCAATCGGAGACTGCCTTCAAAGAATAGTTCAAGCGCTCGACCATCGCTTCTCTATGAGACTGGATTTGTAATGCACTAGTTCGTGCGTTGGATGCATAGCTCTCTACAACAGTGCTGTCATCTGCGTACCCAAAGATACCGGGTTTAAGCAGGTAATTAATATGCAGCAGAAAAAGTGTTGCAGAGAGTACTGATCCTTAAGGGACTCCGGCATTTATGGCCAATTGGTCGGAAGAACAGCCATCGATGACTACTCGAATCGACCGATCCCTCAAGAAATCTGCTATCCAAACACATAAACCAGTGGGAAGGCCGTATGAAGGAAGCTTGCTAATAAGGCTATCGCGCCAGACCCTGTCGAAAGCCTTCGAGATGTCAAGAGAGACGGCCAGCGCCTCGCCGTGGTTCTCGATGGCCTCGCTCCAGATGTGAGTGGCATACGCTAGAAGATCCCCAGTAGACCGGTTTCAGCGAAACCCATATTGTCGGTCACTGAGGAGATCGTTCACTTCTAGGTATGCCAGGAGCCTGTGGTTCAGTACACGTTCCATAGTCTTACAGAGTATGGAAGTGACTGAGATAGGCCTGTAATTGGCAGGGTCTGCGCGACTACCCTTTTTGGGCACAGGTTGCACGTTAGCTTGCTTCCAGGACTTAGGCACTTTACCAGTCGTCATAGACAAGCGAAAGAGGCGTGTCAAAATAGGAGCCAACTCAGGCGCACACGTCCTCAAGACTACAGCTGGTATACCGTCTGGACCACTAGCTTTGTTCATTTCTAGATTGCGCAACGCTTTGCGTACTTCAGTCTGACGAATGCGGATTTCCGACATAAACGTCCCGCAAGTCGGCAGACTAGAAGGTACAGCATTGTCAGCATCTAAACGTGAAGACTCCGCAAACAGAGTAGCAAATAAATTTGCTTTCTCTTCAGCAGTGTGCGCTAGTGACCCGTCGGGTTTCAGCAGTGGAGACAGTGAGGGACGGCAGAAGTTTTCTTCGATCGACTTCGCCAGGGACCAGAACGCTTTGCTACCAGAGGGGTAAAGGAGGAAGCAAGTTTGTTCCCTGTTCGGCGTATGTGATCGAAGCGAGCCTTCTTGAGAGCCTTTTTGCAAGACTTGGCGGCTAAGTTAAAGGCTTTCTTCTTTTCGCGTACATCTCTAGTCTTGCGGGTTCGAGCATCAGCCCAGGCTAAGTAAGCTTCATGTTTTGATGCTTCTGCATCTCTACATTTGGCATTAAACCATGGACGAGCTTTGCTTGACATCGGAACGTCAGAAAATGGTATGAAATATTCCATACCCTGACGTAACCCTTCTGTCGCAGAATCCGCGCAGGCTGAGGGATCGCTCGAAGAAAAACATACCTGCCGCCAAGGATAAGACGCGAAAAAACAACGCATCTCATCCCAATCTGCTGACCTGTATCGCCACACCCGCCGGGTGCCTTTTTGGCTGGGATCGGGCGGGGAGTAGACGGAGACAGACTTCACCAGACAGTGGTCGGAGCTACCTAAGGGTGATGAAACCGACACCGAGTAGCGGTCTGGTACTGTTGTCAGCAGAAGGTCCAAGCAATTGGCTGTATGGCCATCAACGTCCGGTATCCTTGTTGCTCCCTGGACCAACTGAGTGAGGTCTAGCGTTAAAGCAAGCTTTCGCATCTCTCGACCAGCGTGGTCTGTGCTCTGGTATGGGTACAGCCAGTCTTGATGATGGGCGTTGAAATCCCCCAGAAGCACTAATTGAGCAGAAGGATACCTCTGTTGGGCTACATCATCCGCCTCACTGAGGTGGTTTGTGAGCCTGTTTGTCTCTTCATCTCCGCTGTGCGAACGGTGGCACTAGCATAAAGAATTTTCTCCATGCCAGTGTCCACCAAAATCCACATGACGGAAAGTTGAGGGTCTTCAAGGTTGCGGTGACACCGATAGCAAATGTCATCGCGGGCATACATACAAACTCCCGCCCTCGGTCTAAACTTATGTTCTAGAACATAGCCTGGGTAGGCAAGATACGCCGCGTCGGCTGGACATTTGATCTGCGTCTCCGTGAGGAACAGAATATGCGGTTTTTCGGTCTCAAGATGGTGGTGGACCGAGAGGATATTGGAGTGCAAGCCTCGAATGTTTGAGAGGTGCACTTGAAGGGAGAGGACGTGCTTCCGCTGTTTAACCTCTATTCTGTTTCTGCCTTTCATTTTGTGGGGAGTGAAGTTAGGTAAGGGAAACGGAAGTGGAAACGAGGCGCTAATTACCAACCCGTGATACATATTAGGTCTTTTCACCTATTGGTTCCCAATCCAAAATCCTGGAGACCGCGGGGACGCCCGAGCCCTCCCAGAGGTGTCCATCGGGTCCTCTCGTCCGGTCGCCAACCGGCACGATGGCGCACCTCCGGGATTTTTCGCGAGATGGCGGGGCAGCCTTTCATGAGTGGCTGGCTCACTACTTGGGCCCCCAACTATCTGCGGTCGGCCAGCGGAGAACCGTGCCTCGGATCCCACTGCTCTCCAAGATTGGCTGCCAGGTAAATTGACCTTCAATGTATCACGACCAGCTATAGTAATCAACGCAACTGTTTCCGACCCGTTCCCCATAATGGCTTCACCAAACATTCATACCGTAAAGCGACCGCTTGGCGGCATGGCTTTGTCTGGTGGGTGGTAACACGCCGCGGCCTAAGCCTACCACCTGAAACGTACTGCTCTTTTGGCGCCACCCAGGGGACACGTGTAGGACATCGAGGGCTAAATCCTACGGACGCGAGCAGTAATAGCCCCCGAAAATGTTTATTTTAATAATGTTTTTCAATTGTTTATTTTTATATAAAACTAGAAGTCCCCCGCGGCTACGCCCGCGTTAAAAACTCCTTTTATTTACTTAAACATTTTCTTTTGTAAAAACGATTCTATCATTAAAGACATCAAATAAAAATTAGCCAAATTGGTTCACCTGTTTTCATATTATCGCCTGACTAAGACAAATCAGGATTCATATTTTTAAAACCCGAAAAACCCAATAAAGCGCAATCCGAAACTATATTGATTTTCAGACTTTTTTACCCCAGTTCACTCTTTTAGGGTGGCATTTTGAAAAAGTCTGAAACTCGTATTTACTAATTTATTTACAGAAGTACTTGTGTGAAATGTCGAATAAAATGACTATCCAAAATTTGAACCCCCGCTTCATCCCTTGAAGAGTGAATTTTGAAAAATCCTTTCTCAGCGGATACCTACGTCAAAATTTCTATCTGGATGCAAAATATCAGCGCAATCCGAAACAATATTGGTTTCAGACATTGTTACTCCACTTCACCCTTTTAGGAATAGAATTTCAAAAAGCCTGAAACACGTATTTACTCATTTATTTACTAAACTACTTGTGTAAAGTTTCGAATATAAGAGACAATCAATTCTTGTTTCTCCATACAAACTTTGAACCCTCGTTTCATCTTATTCAGGGATGAATTTTGGAAAACCTTTCTCAGAGGGAACTAACGTCGTAATTAATAACTATCTGCATGCCAAATTTCAGCGCAATCCGAAACAATATTGATTTTTACACTTTATTACCCCATTTCACCCTCTTAAGGGTGGAATTTCAAAAAAACCTGAAACACGTATTTACTTATTTTTTTACTGAAGCACTTGTGTGGAGTTTCGGATAGAAAAGACTATCTAATCTTGTTTCTCCATACAAACTTTGAACCCCCGTTTCATCCCCTGCGAGGGTTAATTTGGAAAATCCTTTCTCAGAGGGAACTAACGTCTTAATAACTATCTGCGTGCCAAATTTCAGCGCAATCCGAAATAATATTGATTTTCACACTTTATTACCCAATTTCACCCTCTTAGGGGTGGAATTAAAAAAAACCTGAAACACGTGTTTACTTATTTTTGTACTGAAGCACTTGTGTGTAGTTTCGGATAGAAAAGACTATCTAATCTTGTTTTTCCATACAAACTTTGAACCCCCGTTTCATCCCCTGCGAGGGTTAATTTGGAAAATCCTTTCTCAGAGGGAACTAACGTCTTAATAACTATCTGCGTGCCAAATTTCAGCGCAATCCGAAATAATATAGATTTTTACACTTTATTACCCCATTTCACCCTCTCAGGTGTGGAATTTCAAAAAAACCTGAAACACGTGTTTACCTAATTTTTTACTGAAGCACTTGTGTGAAGTTTCAGATAGAGAAGACTATCTAATCTTGTTTCTCCATACAAACTGTGAACCCCCGTTTCATCCCCTTCGAGGGTTAATTTTGGAAAATCCTTTCTCAGAGGGAACTAACGTCGTAATAACTATCTGCATGCCAAATTTCAGCGCAATCCGAAACAATATTGATTTTCACACTTTATTACCCAATTTCACCCTCTTAGGGGTGGAATTAAAAAAAAACCTGAAACACGTGTTTACTTATTTTTTTACGGAAGCACTTGTGTGGAGTTTCAGATAGAAAAGACTATCTAATCTTGTTTCTCCATACAAACTTTGAACCCCCGTTTCATCCCCTTCGAGGGTTAATTTTGGAAAATCCTTTCTCAGTGGGAACTAACGTCATAATAACTATTTGCATGCCAAATTTCAGCGCAATCCGAAACAATATTGATTTTACACTTTATTACCCCATTTCACCCTCTTAGGGGTGGAATTCGAAAAAAACCTGAAACACGTCTTTACTTATTTTTTTACTGAAGCACTTATGTGAAGTTTCGGATAGAAAAGACGATCTAATCTTGTTTCTCCATACAAACTTTGAACCCCCATTTCATCCCCTTAAGGGGTGAATTTTGGAAAATCCTTTCTTAGTACACCCTTACGTACTAAGACAAATATACCCTCCAAATTTCAAGTCTCTACGACCAGCGGTTTAGGCTGTGCGTTGTCTGTCAGTGAGTCAGTGAGTCAGTGAGTCAGTGAGTCAGTCAGTATGTCAGGACAAAGATTCTTATAGTATTAGATTAAATTTATAAAATTATACTTATAAAAAAAATCTTACCCTAAAGAAATGAATAAATACCTACAAAAATAAAATATGGTAGAGTTAAATAAATATTTCACAAACCATGTATATTTTTCTTTGCCAACTCAATACAGGAACTAAATTAATAATATAAATTACTAGCAGCCCGCCCCGGCTTCGCACGAGTAGAACATATATGCCTACAAAATTTGCATCTGTTTGTTGCATCAAATATAAAATATGAACATATTTAACAATCATCGTCATATTTCAACCAATTTACACAAAACCTTAACGAATTATGCACCTGAACCTTCCTCATAAACACTCTGGCTATTGATAAAAACCGCGTGATGATCCGTTCAGTAGCTATTGAGATTATTGCGAACAGACAGACAGACAGACGCAGTGATGGACTTTGATTTATAATACTTACGTAGTGATATTGGACGGCCCTATGGCGTAAAGGATAGTTACCCTGATTCTGACCCGACGGTCGTTGGTTCTAATCCTAGCTATATACCTACCAATGAAAGATTTATGTGCATTCATGAATCATGGGTTTTCGTACAGAGGTAGTGGGATCATTGAATCAAAATCTATCAAATCATGGGATCAAAGAAGGAGTATTATACGTTTAACGTGTGTATCTGTGTCTGTCTGTAGCATCTTAGCACCCAACCATCCGGTTGGGTGCTAAGATGCTACAGACAGACACACACAGAGAACCGGTTTTTAATTTTATTATTGATTTTTTTTTTGTTTGATAGATGTCTTCATCGAGAGTGTTCTAGTAGTAGCTTTGATTCAAGAAAATTCGTTCAATCGTTATAAAACAATGAGCTTTTTTCTAGTTAATTGCGCTATGAAATCAACTTTCATAGGTCTAATCAATTCGAAAATCTTCTTCTTCAACGATATTGTAAGAACATGGAAGCATTGACCTGATGCTGGGACATCTCCTGTACTCTACAGAATACTCAAATCCACACCAACTTACAGCTCAGATTTTAAATGTCGTGTTTAGAGTCATTGGAATGCTTTTATTGAAAAGATTATACATAGATCAGTCGGGGTCGTTTATATATAGATCATAACTATATTATACAATAGAATTTTATACAGTAAAAATATATTATTATACTATTTTGACTTCAAATTAATTTAGATCGGTGGGGATCTACAGCATCGCTAACCTTATATAAATATTTTCGTAGTAACTATGACGTAATCTGTGGTTTCACTGCAGATATTTTATTTATTTTATTAATTTTCGTGTATGTGAAATCCGTGATATCTTCTAGAGTTTTCATTTGAATTATATGCTGTAAGGCACAATTTTAATCTGTAATATGTGGCCAAGCTAAATAACGTAATTATTTGGATAAGGATTAATACTATATACTTGAAAATAGCCATGGAAGTTATGTTATATTTTTTAACCAAAAATTAAAGATTAAAATGGTTACTGTGAGTCAACCTTAAGAGCATATAACAACATATGCTGTCGCGGACTTTTTTGTAGGTCTTCTTAAGGTGTACAACTCTTCCATAGAAAATATTCTTCTATCTATTTTCAATTGAGCAGCGTTCGTAAGAAACGTGTTTTTTCGACCGTTTTTTAGTCGACTTAGGTTGCAAATTAGGTCTCCACGAATGTATCTTTAATTTAAACGGGATAATATATAGCCTATATTCATTCCGAAAGTCCATTCTATATATTAGTGAAAGAATTTTTTAAATCGATTCAGTAGTTTTTGAGCCAAATCATTACAAACACACAAAAATACAAAAATACAAATGTTCTCTCTTTATAATATTAGTATAGATTTCCAATATTTTCAACCCAAATGCTTTTTTAAATGAATATACACTTTGCGGCCTTGCGGAAATTGATATATATATCAGGTGAAGATGCCGATATTTGATGTATAACCAACGAGAACAGAAACAAATAGACGGCAGATACGGTCTCATAATAATAATGTAAATACATGGGGTCTGGTTAAAAAATAAACAACGTGGAGCGTTGGGCTCTGGTTTGTTGTTAGAATAGAGATACCATAGTTAGCATTCAAAATAAAATAATTTTTAATTTCTTGAGCTGCTGCTAACTTTTAGTCTGTAAAACAAAATTTAAAATATTTTAAAATCAACTTCTCAGGATAATGTGCATAGTGTAGTGAGGTGTATAATTATGAAAAACCAGAAATGTATGTCTAGGAATATCTGTTATACCTGTAACAGAGACGTAGCTTATTTTTAGGTGAAGATTTTACGTGTCTTCCCTTATAATATCAAAAAGAAATAAAACCGGCGCCTATCTTAATTGGAGTGAACCGGTAGTAATAGGGTACTTCCGGTTGACCTAGAATTGTCAATTTTAGTTAAAAGCAAGGTTTTACAGCACAAGTAAAGAAAACATTCTGAAAAATAATAAGCCGGCCAAGTCCAGTTGGACTCGCCAACCGAGGCTTCCTTACCAACGTTGGTTAGTACCAATTAAGCTAGACCTCTATATTGTATGAGCGCTCGTATAACTCGAAGGCCTATCTTAATTGGCGAAACTATGTATGTATGGGGACACCCTTTAATTTTCAACTTTTTTTTATTTTTTGGAATTTTTCCTTTATATGTGCTGTAAGTCTAGTTCAACGGAAAGTACCCTATAGGTTTTCGACCCAAAACCTATGGGGTACTTCCAGTTTACCTAGAATTGTGAATTTTAGTTAAAAGCAAGGTCTTACAGCACAGGTAAAGGAAAAATTTCGAAAAATAAAAAAGTTGAAAGTTAAGGTAAATTTTGGTACTTACAAGTTTTCGCGAACATCTAAATTTTCCCATATCTCTTTATAGTGTTGACTCAGGACCTTGTTTTTATACACTTAATAGGGACTACAGATTTCAGTATTTGGTAAACATTTCAACTTGCTAGGTCCACCTGTTCCTGAGAAATTCGGTGGTGACACACGGACATATTGTTTTGTACATTTAGTTTACGCTTTGTCACAAATGTGGTTAGCGTGATATTCTCTAAAACGATTTTATATGCATGGGTAAGTGTGCACTATTACTTCTCTACTAAGTTGTTATCGACGTGCTCTTCACGTAATAAGGTGCAGAAAATGTTCCCCAAGTGAAATACTCGTTTGCATAGAGACATCTCGTTTGCAGGTGACGCCACTGTAATTACATTCAAGAAGTTTCCGATGAGAGTTTATGTAGATAGTCTACTCACAGCCTATGGTACACACACATTTCTATAACATGATAATTATTATGAAGATTATAACTAAATTATGTTATTTATATAAAATTATGTCTTGTGAGTGTGAGGCATTACAACTGTAAACCTAGTGCATGGTATAACAATATAATTTACTAAAAAAAATCTGTCAAAAAAGTTCTGTAAAAAAATCGTAATGTAAAAGTCGTACATATAAATATAACGTTATAATAATACGCTCTCTAGAGATTCGTTGAATAGGCGCGGCCGCCAAAGTATGAAAAATAAATTTTACTTTGCACATGTGCTGTAATAATTTAGAGGAAAAGTATGTAAAAATAACTCCACAAACCCCAAATATATTTATTAACGGTAAATAAGGAAGCTGCGGTCCCGTATCTGGCAAATATTTTTCCGATAATAATGTCGGGATAATTGTTGGTGCGAAAAACATAATACAAGTTTTGATCGAATAAAGAACATGTTATGATCACGTTACCCGAGGCGAGTTGGCAAATGTTTTTATTCGCGCAGAATTATAATATCTGCGGGAGCGGAGCGGAAGGCTTGTCAGACCCGCTCACCTTTTCCTGTATTACTTTCTTCAGGAAATATGAATAGCAGCGGTATCAGAACGCAGGTCGCGCCGCCCGCAGATTGGATCGAGTTAATTTCGCTCCACAAACAAATTGACAAAGTTTAGAGCGGGGCATATTTCTTCGCTCGCTGTACCCCCCCACCTCCCCGCTGACAGATTCCCGCATAGCGGAAATTAAATTTCACATCCGAACAAGAGCGGGAACACTCGCCGCGACAAACACGTGTCGCGCGACAGGCTGCGGTGATGCGCGACGTCGCAGCGACCGGGGCGCCGCCTTTATGGCAGGAATAGCTTGATTAGATATTGTTAATACGCCGATGAAAGTTACCGAGCGGAAGTTAGAACTGATCCTGTGTTGATATTAAACGACAACTTCGATGATGAATACGTCTAGGTATAGTTAGATAAGAGCATGCTTGTTAAGTTTCATGTTAACACCATATATAGCAATATGACCCGATGCAACGTCACTAACATAAATAATAAACGAGCACATTTATGTTAACAAACGTGAACATAGCAAAACTAATCCGGGTGCGCTCTATCAAAATTGCAATTAAAAGCCCATTTACGGGCCGAGACAGACCTGGGGTCACCTCGAGAAGGACGCTCGAATTGGCCATTAATGGGCGCTTCGGACCTTGTTTACACCGCGCTTGCCCTAATGACGACCTTTGCTCTGCTTCCCTTCGTTAAGGCGAGCGAAAACCTCACACTAAAAGGCGCGGGTCCCGGACTGACCCGTGGAGACGTGCGAAACGAAACATCCGAGCCCACAGCTGCGGGAAAAGGACAAAGGGCGATAGCTTTCGGATTAATGCCCATGTACGACGCCGTTAAAAGGCTAGCCCACTCGGTGCGCCAGGGTTAACAAGGTTATTACGGGATCATCCCGGCCAGCCGCCGCCGTAAAAGTGTTAATTATGTTCCAGAGAATGCTGTTATTTACGCTTGACGTATGAACTGCGGTTGAAAAATTGAATTTGACTTGAGCTATTAGAGGTCACGCGACAGCCCTAATACGCATAAAAATCTCAACGCCAATTTGGGCCAATAGCTTTTTGTTTCGCCCTAACAACATCGGGGCGACCAATACACACGGACATTAAAAAACTCCCAAACTCCGTAGAATCCTAATGGACTCCATTGACATAAATGTTTTATTCAATTGGAGCGCGCGCCAAAACAAAAGAAAGTATGTCCTCATCATTATGAGTTGGAAAAGTTTTTGCATTTTTACTCGTTACCGGTCCTCTGAGGAGAGTAAGTATACCTTCACATAGCCTATATAATGACGTAAGTTCCACAATGTATTCTGCACATGTTTTTATTGACCTTTTTTTAAAAGAGCAACACTAAAGCTCTTACATAACAAATAGTACGGTACAGTTTACTTACACATGCGTTCCGCTGCCCTTAGTTGATTACCCAGCGCACCACGTGTGCAAATTCACTATAAATCCTCACATTAGGTAAAAGCTTTCATTACTTAAGTCCCGTAAAACCCTTATCCCATAACGTTAATAACACAATTACTATAAATCTATCATCGCTGAGCAAACACGGTCCGAATCTCAGCCTAAGCTAATACATTTTGTCCACACCCGTATTCATACTTAACGACTAGGGTAGTAGGTAGTAGTATTTGCTCGGCACACACGCGGCGCCCGCACGACGCAATATAACCTGGAAGACGGCCGGGTCGCGCCCTGGGGTCCTTCCCAACCCGAGAGGACAGTAATTACGGTAGGCAAATTAAGCAGTAAGGGGCCACACCCGCTACGTAACCGTGTCCGTCATTGTGTGCTGTGTTGCTAGATTAAACTTTGCTTACCCGAAATAGCCAAGCTAGAAGTATCCATCGACAGTAGACTAGAACTAATAATAACCAATCAATTTATTTTTATTCTAATGAGTTTGAAGTCGAGCTTTTTATATATTTACTAGCTATGCTCCGCGGTTTCACCCGCTTCAAAAAGTATATCCAGACTATTTTTATTAAAACGTTTGTAACTCTGTAACTCTTTCACAAAGTCTGTTAATTACCTAATCATACCTAAACGGACGATCAGATCTTACTGGAATTTAATAAAGAGAGAGTTTATAGCATGAGGATGAAAATAGGCTACTAAATTGTTGGTGCACGTGAACAAAGTCGCGGTTATCAGCTAATCATGTATTCAATTCTACTATAGATGTATTCGCTATACAACATTTCAACCAAATCAGCTGTTTGACTGTGGAGAGGTAACAAACATACACATATTCCAAACTGACTTTCGGATTCATAATATTGGTGTTGATTGGCAATGATTTTAAATTGTGACATTGTAACAATTACATAACATATATAACATTTCATATAACATATATTTCAATAAGAAAGGTATATGTAAATACTTTTATTTCACGAGCTGTACTACCTTCTATCTATCATTTTTAGGGTGTTTAATGTAGCAACACTGGCTGTGTCCATCCGTGCACGCCCCGGTTTATTTTAGGTTATTCCTCGTCTTATTACAATGTGGCCTCCCCTGCGGTGCACTCCGCAACTGATTTGGGCCGGCATCAGAGTTTCATTACGGTCTGTCGAAAACAATCCACTCTAAATATCTATTCTTGGGCGCGCACCCGGGAATTACATTAGTCTGAGGTGGCGAAGGCTCGACTCAATTTGTTTGGTGGTAATAACCGCGCTATCAGGTTATAACAAATGAGCTATTGTGAATCGGTTTCGCACTGTCTGGTAGAGTTTATAGTTCCCTGTGTAAAGACGCTGTTTTAAATGCAATTTGATTTCGTACCCAGGCTGGATTTCATTCATAATTTATTTAAGTCGTATATGTATATATGTGGGCACGTATATTTCTTTACTTAAATCGAATTTCCTTTGTATGGTATCAAGACATAAATAATTACAGTTACACAAATCCTCAAGGAAAGGTATTAAAACTTTTCCGTTCGATACCGAAAACTTTAACAAAACCCTTCAATACCGAACACCTTTCATCGCATGCGAGGCTCGCGTGTCCCCTACGGCTTTAAAAGGCTCACCACTTTCGACAATGGAGCGAGCCACGCGCCACGCGAAGTCAAATCTACTGGGATTTCTCAGCAAATATAATTTGTCCATTAAAAAAATCAACAAGCGCTGACCACACTCGAGATGGTGGGATGGTCACAAAGCGTCTCGTTAGCGACGAACGTGCCGGTTGTCACACACTTCAGCCATCGGCCCTTCGTAAATAATGAGAGGGCGGCCCTCGAGCTTGAGATGTGGGACACACATATCTGATGGAGGAGGCGTGGGCATGCACTAAAGTATTTTCTGGGCAGAAATTCTAAAAATAAAATGTAACATGAATCCATCCATGGACTATATTAAAATATTTATTTCAAAATTGAACCAAATATTTAATATTTTGTTTTTAAACTAAGAAGAAATTGTTTAAATTATAATTCCATACAACATTTGACCACGATATTATCAAAATAAAAGATATTTAGAAACTTTGCGCATACTACCATCTTATCTTCAATATTTCGTAGCTCCGCAACCCTATAGGTCTAAAGTCCCTCGGGATACTAAAACCTACGTGGGCCCAAGTTGCCGTCGCTGGCTAAGGCTGAATTCCTCTTAGATTGCCTTCGACCGCCAGATATAGAACCAAACAAGGAGTTAAATTAACCGCGAGGAATAGGATTCCCTCAGGCTGAAATGTCTATTAGATGAATAGTAAGAAACTCTCACTAAGTAAGTTCCTATTTTGGACCATCAAGGTATTTTTATGACGATAGAATGTGCTGTGTAGTAAGTATAATGTGTCAGTGTAGGTCTTAAAGTTCAGTAGTAAAGTTAACTAACAGTAGTAAGCTAATGTTAAAAAGTGACAGACTGTGTCAAAATTTTTATATATACCGACTTTATCCAACACTAGCAGCCCGCCCCGGCTTCGCACGGGTAGAACATATATGCCTACAACATTTGCATCAGTTTGTTGCATCGAATATAAAATATGAACATATTTAACAATAATCGTCATATTTCATCCAATTTACACAAAACCTTAACAAATTATGCACCTAAACCTTCCTCATAAACACTCTGGCTATTGGTGAAAACCGCATGATAATCCGTTCAGTAGCTATTGAGATTATTGCGAACGGACAGACAGACGCAGTGATGGAATTTGTTTTATAATACTTACGTAGTGATATTAGACGGCCCTTTAGCGTAAAGGATAGTTACCCTGATTCTGACCCGACGGTCGTTGGTTCTAATCCTAGCTATATACCTACCAATGAAAGTTTTATGTGCATTCATGAATCATGAGTTTTCGTACAGTGGTAGTGGGATCATTAAATCAACCAAAAAGTAGCTTACCACCAAGGAGCCCGGGCCCGGTGGCGTAATCGGGAGAACGGTCGGCTTTGATGCCGTGGTACCGAGTTCAAACCTTACCGTGCACCAATGGATTTTTCCATCGAAAAATGTATGTGCGCTTCTCACAGTGGCCCTCCGGTGAAGGAAAACATCGTTAAGAAACCAACAACCCCCGCATGGTGGTAGGACACTATCTAGTGTCCGCCTGGCCAGCTACCACCCTCAAGTTAGACATTCTGTCGCCAAAAACCTCTAATGTGTTCCGGCAGCTATCCTTGAAAGCCAGTTCCCCAGTCTAGGCCTAGCGTGCTTACCATCTTCGACCGCATCATCACTTACCAACAGGTGAGATAGTGGTCAAACGCTAGCTATATATAGCTATAAGATATAAAAAAAAAGGTGAACATCTGCCGCCGTAACCTTACGCGTTCCCCGACGCAAAATGTAGGGGTAATATACGTTTAACGTGTGTATCTGTGTGTCTGTCTGTAGCATCTTAGCACCTAACCGAATGAACCGATTTTGTTTTTATTATTGATAGTTTTTTGTTTGATAGATGTCTTCATCGAGAGTTTTCTTAGCTTTGATTCATGAAAATTCGTTCAATCGTTATAAAACTATGAGCTTTTTTCTAGTTAATTGCGCTATGAAATCAACTTTCATGGATCTGATCAATTCGAAAATCTTCTTCTTCAACGATATTGTAAGAACATGGAAGCATTGACCTGATGCTGGGACATCTCCTAGACTCTACAGAATACTCAAATCCTCACCAACTTACAGCTCAGATTTGAAATGTCGTGTTTAGAGTCATTGGAATGCTTTTAATGAAAAGATTATACATAGATCAGTCGGGGTGGTATAAAATATTATATTATTATATATATAGATGAATATTATTTTATACAATAGATCATATTATTATACTATATTGACTTTAAATTGATTGTGATCGGTGGGGATCTACAGCATCGCTAAGCTTATAATAATATTTTCGTAGTAACTATGACCTAATCTGTGGTTTCACTGCAGATATTTTATTAATTTTGCAGTACGTGTATATGAAATTCGTGATATCTTCTAGAGTTTTCTTTTGAATTATATGCTGTAAAGGACAATTTTAATCTATAATATGTGGCCAAGCTAATTAACGTAATTATTTGGATAAGTATTAATACTATATACTTAAAAATAGCCTTGGAAGTTATGTAATATTTTTTAACAAAAATTTTAAGATTAAAATGGTTACTGTGAGTCAACCTTAAGAGATAGACATATGCTGTCGCGGACTTTTTTGTAGGTCTTATTAAGTTGTACAACTCTTGCATAGAAAATATTCTTCTATCTATTTTCAATTAAGCAGCGTTCGTAAGAAACGTGTTTTTTCGACCGTTTTTTTGCCGACTTAGGTTGCAAATTAGGTCTTCACGAATGTACCTTTGATTTAAACGGGATAATATATAGCCTATTTTCATTCCGAGAGTCCATTCTATGTAATAGTGAAAGAATTTTTTAAATCGGTTCAGTAGTGTTTTAGCCAAATCATTACAAACATACAAAAATACAAAAATACAAAAATACAAATGTTCTCTCTTTATAATATTAGTATAGATTATATTTCTTAAAAAATCCGATTCCGTTGCTCCAATTAGGTGCTGACATAATCGAAAAAGCTGATTGTGTGATGTTTATAAACAAACAAGAAACTCTAAGTAATGACTATCTAAGACTCATCAATAACCTATTTTCAAATGCGAGATAGTGGTCAAACGCTAGCCTATCAGATATTAAAAAGCTATTTTTTAAACGTTATACGAGAATTAATTTTATAAAACCTGTTCCACATTCATCCTCACTCACCAATCAATCTCAAGCAAAGTCTAAAACAATCCCCTGCTGGCAGAGCGTGCATCGTAAAGAATAGGCGTCGTGGCAAAGTTTTCCCATGGAAGGCATAAATTGGATTCGGAAGCAGATCACGTAACGGTTAAGAGTTCACAAAACTGGGCAATAAATCGGTCGCGGAGCTGTGGAGGTGAGCTGGAGACAAACGGCGCCGGACCGGAACAAGGAAGGTATTGAGTTATTTTCAATTGGTGAACGCAATCTCTCTCTTTTTTGTATGATAACACGGGTTATGATTCTGAAAATGGTTGCAGTTTTATTGGGTTTGCAAAGAATGACCCAAACTTTATTGGACGTTGTATAAATTAATATTATATATAACGTAATAATAGGTGATATGTATTTATGTTTGTATGAGGCGAGTTTAAGATTAATTTATGTCACACTCGTCGCTGATGAATACTGTCCATAATATACTGTACATAGTGTACATACATAATACTGTACATAGTGTCTTCATCGAGAGAGTTCTTAGATTTATTTCATGAAAATCCGTTCATATTATCAGCTCTTTTTTGATTGTTGAGACAGTCAGTATATATTATGTTACTCTTTGGTTGAGACTACTATAGCGACTTTAGTAGACCATTGACCGCGGACGTCAAAAAAATCAAAATGGCGCTTCTGCGCACTACTAACCCGCCACTCTGCTGCCGTCAGTTTAGCATAGTTTACATTAGTTAAATCAAATGTATTAATTTGAAATTCAGTATTCTGTTACTTTAATGATATTGCAAGAATATGGTAAACTTGACCTAATGCTGAGACATCTCCTTGAATCTGCAGAATACTCTCAAATGCTCGTCGATGTCGTGTTTAGACTCATTGGAATAGTCTCAATGAACAAATTATACGTATACAAATCAGTCGGAGATGGTTTTAAATTATAAATTTAAGTACCTATTATTACAAATGTTTTTAAGATAATAATTTCTGTGAAAGTGTATAACAACGACATTTTTATAATCATGTAAACTGTATGTTCAGTTCTTTTAAAACTAAAACCCGTAGAAACTACAGTCAGAATATATCTAGGTAACCAGATATAATGTAATGTTACTGCGTAGAACTAAAATTTGCATACACCTTCAGTAGCTCGAGACGTTATAGATTTCCGCAGAGGAAACTGAAGAGCCATTTTGAGATAAGGCTTGCAAATATAGTCCCTGGTACTGTAAAAGATGTTAGCGATGTTCTACCAACTCGTAGATTGATTTAAATTGTAAAGAGACATTCAGATAGTGCTGGGCTATTACATTAGTTTTTTTAAAAGGAAGACAAGTAATCCATCGTAATTGCATCTATAAGCAATCGACGGGATTGAGCGGCAAAATGTTAACAGTACTTTAGTTTTTAGGGTTCCGAACCCAAAGGGTACCAACGGAACCCTATTACTGAGACTTCGCTGTCCGTCTGTCTGTCTGTCTGTCTGTCTGTCTGTTCGTCTGTCACCAGGCTGTATCTCATGAACCGTGATAGGCATACGGTTGAAATTTTCACAGATGATGTATTTCTGTTGCCGCTATAACAACAAATACTAAGAACAGAACAAAGTTAAAAATTAAAGGGTTTAAAACAAAAAACGTGTTTTTTACGATAGGATACGATACGAAATTAATTCACCTCGACGAAGCTAGATCAGCACACAGCACAGGAAAAATTGGCACGCGCAAGCGTTTCATTTGTTAAATTTGTGGGCCTCGGTCGATTTGTTTACATAATTAAGGATTATTAGCAGGAATGAAGTGTACAGTGTTGAATTATATATCTTTAATTTTAGTACTTAAAAAGCTTCAATTTGCTAGAATTAGTAGAAAGTTAGTCGTACGAACACTCGGTCTTCCAGATATTTAATTAAATTAATTACCTTTGTGTTAATATTCACTTAATTGGAGTTAGAAGTTCGTGGCGTTCGGACTTCGGAAATTCGGAACCCTCCGTGTGCGGGACAAAAGTCTGACTCGCACTTGGCCAGTCTTATTAGTTTTTAGCTTAGTTTTCAAACTTATGATTTAAACTACCCCATTTTGTACATTTCGGGTGCAATAAAAACAAAACGTAGAACTCAACTTAGAAAGTAGCTTGTACAATTTGAGGGCCCGGTGGCGTAATCGGGAGAACGTTCGGCTTTGATGCCGTGGTACCGAGTTCAAACCGCCGTGCACCAATGAATTTTTCTATCGAAAAATTTATGTGCGCTTCTCACAGTGGCCCTCCGGTGAAGGAAAAACATCGTTAAGAAACCAACAAAACCCCCCGCATGGTGGTAGGACACTATCTAGTGTCCGCCTGGCCAGCTACCACCCTCAAGTTAGAAAATCTGTCACCAAACATCTAATGTGTTCCGGCAGCTATCCTTGAGAGCCAGTTCCCATTCTAGGCCTAGCCTGCTTACCATCTTCGACCGCATCATCACTTACCAACAGGTGAGATAGTGGTCAAACGCTAGCCTATAACGTATAAAAAAAAAAAAAAAAAAATGATTCTTAACGGTTTGCGTGTGTGTGTCAACGTGGCTACACAAATTTAGACTATCGAGCTTACATATATTATCGTATATATTATAATACTTATGTAAACTCGACAGTCTGAATTTATGTTTCTTTAACTATACTATTTATTGCTGACGAAAATTAGCAGCAGTATATCTATGGCTTCATAATAACTTTTGCTAAGTTTACCTGCTAATTTATCTTCAACAAAATCGCGTTTCTTTCACCAATAAATAAATACAATTTGAGGAGTTGCAGGCCCATAAGCAGTGAACCGCGTAACGAGCACGTAATTCACCTCCAGGTGGCGCTGCGGTCTGTCTCAGTGGCATTAATGTCAGCTAATTCATGTAAATAGCCGGTATCTTCAGTTATTTAAGCTGAGCTAAAAATCGAAACATTTAAATTGACTTTGGCGAATAACGGTCCACATGAGTATAAAGTATATTTTATACATATAAATTCATGTGACTATATATAAAATCTAAATAATTTATTAGTAGGTAGTGCTAGTTCACTATTTTTTCCACCACCACTATCTCACCAGGTGGTAAGCGATTATATGGCTCAAGATGGTGAACACGCCAGGCCTAGAATACTCAGACTCTCGAGAGCTGAGTGCTGCCGGAATACGGTAAGGTTATAGCGGAAGATTGTCTCCTTGATGGTGTTAAGCTACTTTTTGTTGGTAGCAAGTCAGGCGGAACATCGATATAATTATGATCCTACCACCTATGGAAATCCTGTCCCATTTGTAAAGACATATGAGCACTGTTCCGCAATTTCTTGTGACGTATGTAATATGTTGCGGTGTAAAATAGAACGTGCTGCACTGGCCAAGACAAGAAAATAAACCGTCTATAAATATAAATCAATCACTTAGCTAGCAATCACCAGTCTATTGATAATTCCTCATACAATAACATCTTAATGCAACCCTATTAAGGTCTCCCGAGGCCTCCCTCTTAGACTTGACCAGATGTATACCTACATAGGTTGTCGTTTGTGTCTGCTTCCTACATACATTCCTATATCATGCAGACATAGTAATACCAAATAGAATTAAACAATGATAACGTTAACTCTACACCGCTATTCACAAAATAAAGTATACAGTTTCTTGATATTATAATTTACCTTATAATACACGTAGTAAGCCTGCCAAGTACAAGTCGGACTCGCACACGAAGTGTTCCGGTACCATTATACAATATCCGAACTAATATTATAAACAGGTAAAATTTGATTTTTTGTTCGTTTGTTATGATTTAACTCAATAACTTCAAAACTTCAGACTGAAAAATTATTTCATTAACGAAAAGCTACATTGTCAGCGAGAAATAAGCTATATTTTATTCCCACATTCTCCCGGGAACTAAGCGGGTTAAACCGTCAGGTGCTGCCAGTATTACCACACCCCGGACACTCGCTAAATCTCCATACAAACTAGCGTTTTAACGACCGACACTGTGACACCGAGACAGACACTACACACGAGTCGTTTTTCTATACGTGCATTTGTGTGCGTGATGTCTAAGGTTGTCGCCCGTAATCACCGTATCACAGATTATATAATAGTTACTTCGTACATACGTACTACGTACTGACCATAAGAATATTTTTTGTACACTTACCCAAAAAGCTTTTAACACTAAAAATATTAGTTGCTATTTCGTAAACCATCATCTCCAGGTCCAGTCGACTTGCATAGAACAAACTGTACCACAGTAACTATTTTTTATTCTGTGTTGGGCGGCCAGCCAGAGCTGTACGAAACAATGTCGTGTGTCTTGCTCGCACGTTAGAGCGACATCAAGTAAAGAGAATATAAATACTACGTACCTACATCAAGTTCCCAATTGTTGTGTTATAAAAATGTTTAAACGTGAAAGTTTTTTTAAATATTTTACAAATTAAGCGTTATTTACGCACGAGTATATATATATATATATATATCGTTGTTTCGTTTATGAAAATGAATTCTAAAATACGAATATGTAGGTAGGTATACTAATATAATTAAGTGTTTATTATATACCTACGTAATAAGAACCTACGTAAATTTGAACCTCCAGTGTCTACTGGTCCCAACATAAATGTATGAAGTTGATGTTCTTCTCTCCGTGAGTAGTAATTGTTCTATAGTCGTACGCGTGTGGCGTCCTTGCTCAGCGCAGCTCCTCGACAGCTCCAAGTCGGTGGCGGGGTGAGGAAACCCAGAATTGGTGGGGGGAACAGAGTGTCCGTTCTTTACGTAGTATTATTATCTTATCTATGGTATTACATAAGATAAACAAAAACTGCCGCAAAAACGTTTATTGCATGGGAACTTTCTTTTATTTTATTTTATTTTATTTTTTTAAAGAAAAAGATTACTCGCAATGTGGGTTGCACATTACTAGTATTCTTGTTAACCCCTCCAACTAAGCTAAATATGCTTGTGTCTGGAGTGAGTTCACGTCAATAGTGCTATGGGTGGGGTGGAGAACGAACTCACGACCTCTCGATCGCCAGTCCGACACCCTATCCATTGGGCTATTGCCGCCTCTAAATTTATATATTTTTTTTTATAGTGGCGATAATAATACACACTACGAATAAATTTGAAGTCTCTATCTTTTACGATTTATAAGATTAAACAAACGAAAAATCACGTTTATTGTTTCCCCCTATAATATTTAACTTTATTCTGTGTTTGGTATTTTTTTTATAGCGGCTATAGTAATACATATGTTGTAAATAACGTGTGAAACTACTAACTAGCCAAAGGTTTCATTGTTCTGGTTTACACATTAATAAATTATAAAATATTTATTTCATTTCATGTCCAATATTTAATATTGATTATTAGATATAAATATTTTGAAATATTAAGGTATTTCAAAGCAAAGAATATCGATATTTATTTGAAATAAAATATCCGAATATCTACTTGTTACTTACTTCTTAATTTACTTACATAACGAATTAAATTGAAGTAAATTGTATATATGACCGACAAAAATACTGAAGTCGGAAACGAACCGTGTCGACGCCGGATAGTCTCTGTACAATTTTCGATACTCCAGTAAGGATATGCATACTTTTTATTAGTTTAAAATTAGATTCAATTGATATTTATCACATAATTATACTGTTTCAGGGCCAGTTTCACATATATTTTCATGATAAAGTGACTTATCTACTAGAGATACTTATCTAACACATGACACCATTTATAAAAGCTGTAATAAAAAAATATGTCAGATAAGTTCCCAGTAGGGTTTTTAGAAACCGGTGAAATTGGCCCTCAGTGTCATTATGTTGTTAAAGGTAATATTTTTTAAGAAACAGATATAATGTGCTTACCTATAATAAATACTAGTATATGGTAAATATTTTGGCATAAGCAATCTACATAACTTAATTTATATGCACCAACAGCCTTCGGTCATAAATATACACAAGTAACAAAATTAAAATTTTGAATAAACACCCACGACAAGATCCTTTAGAAAATTATTGTCATAACATCTATCTAAGAACCACCACTGATTAATTACGAACCGTTTAAAGACAAAATCGAACTTGTTTTGGAGAAAAATGGCAACATGGATTTGCACAATCAAATGTTTACTGCAGTGCCCCCTAGTTAATTGACACCGTAACACATATTTAAGAACATGCACCAATCAAACACGAACCCATAACTCAAAACTGCATCAAAATCGGACTAGTCGTTTTGAAGAAAAAGGCAACATCGATTTGCACCAACAAATGCAGCGCCCTCTGGTGAGTTGTCACCGTAACACCTATCTAAAAACATGCACCAATTACACCCAAACCCATAACTGAAAATCGCATCAAAATCGGACTAGTAGTTTTGGAGAAAAATTACAACATGGATTTGCACACACAAACAAACATCCTCTCACCCCAAACGCATATACAGTCTCCGTCCCGTCGTGGGTAAAAAAGTACAGCAATTTAATACGTACAACAAATTGGCAAAAACAATCGCCACATAGCGTAGGCCAGTACAGGTATCGTAGGATGCGACGACACAGAAAACAGGTATCTATTCTATGTGCTACGAGATTTTCAAAATATTATTATATTAGTTTTTATTTCGTTTCTGCTTTTGTAAGTTTTTCAACAGTATTTGAGGTATAGTATAATATCATATAAAATGTATGTAACTGCCTTGAATCGTCCTTACTTATAATCTTCGTATATTGTTCCCCCGGTCACTCGATGGGCATTTAGCATTATTATTTATTGACTCGCAGCAGACCCTGGATTCGCCTTTCACTTCACCCCTCGAGTGGGACGCAAACAAATCGGAAGAAGTAATTATTAAGAATACAGCAAATAGGGGCGTTGGACAACTTTATTAGATGGATGGAGAGTAAATGTAAATAAAATTGTCTTTGAAGGCGATTCTTGTGAAGCTTTAGTTATTACAAGTCTGAGTTTGAGCAAATAATTAACCTATTTTTTTTACGCTATCAATGATCTATTCTTGTTAGAATATTGTGCGCGTCAGGGCGCTTTTCATGAGATTTATTGGTCCACAGATTGTTGCAAGTATTTATAGGCGATGTAAATCCCTTTATGTATATGGTTGGCCGTTTGCGTGTTTGCTACCTTTTTGTCATAAAAAAATTACCGACTATGTAGTTACCAACATCAAGATCATCAACTACTTGGGACTCGACTAGACTTTTATAATAGTATCTGATGCATACGTTAAAAATAATATTTTTACCATCTACTTAGTACTTATTTTTTGTATTTATCTTAAGATACGTGTCTGAATTTCCAAGCCAAATTCTAACAAAAAGTACAGGGAGCACCTAAAATGCACAGAGTGAAACTATTGTACTATTCACTACAGTAAAATCAACATTCATCTCATACGGATTGGATAGTTCTGTTATTTCGCGCCAGAGCTCCTTTGTTGCATGGATTCACGTTAAATGGGAGGGAAGTTACTACACAGAATGCGCTCAATCGGCCGAACAGAGCAATCTTTGTTTCCTAAGGCCGTGTAAGACGACCACTTACGATAGACACCTGAACAACTGTCCCTTCACACAAGCTGCCCTTCTATTGAACAGTGAGGCAGACCAGATAACTCTGGTCGTCAATCGCCGAAAAGGAAAGAACTCGTCCACCCTTGCACGGTGGCTGGCGAATAAATCAGAATCTAATACAGGGCGACAGGAATATCAGAAATTTTCCGATTTATTTAACTATCGGAATTCTAAAAGAACAGGCAAATGAGTTTATGACTTGTGATTGCCGCACAGTTTTTAATGTTTTTTTCTAACTGCATTCCTTAGATAATGCTAGATCATATTCATAATTTTTTTTTTTTTTCAGTTATATTATTTGAGAATTTATTGAGTCAATGGAGTGTTTAAATGATTACTTAGCTCTGAGTTGATACTCGATGTAACATATTCCTACGTACACTCGAAACAATAAATCAATAGATTAACAATAGTCTGGGCACTGGATGGGTGAAACGAGAAAATCGTTTGTCTGCGGTGAGCTCGGAAATTAATTCCATTCAGTGTACCACCGTGTAGTGAGTCAACCTTCGACTTACTACTGTGATTATTTATATAAACAACTAGAAGTGCCCCGCGGCTTCCCCCGCGTTATAGACTTCTTTTATTTTGTAAAAACCTTTCTATCATAGAAGACATCAAAGAAGTAAAAGCCAAGTCGGTTCACCCGTTATCAAGTTATTGTGTGACTAAGGAAAATAGGGATTCATATTTATAAAACCCGAAAAACCATATTGATTTTAAGACTTTTTACCAACCCCTTGCAATAATCCTGCGACACGTATTTACTTATTTATTTACAGAAGTACTTAAGTAAATCTATAAGTTTGTATATATAATTAAAAATAATAAGTAATATTCGGGGGAATTTTTTTAAAAATCCTTTCTAAGCGGATACCTACATCATAACAACTATCTGTATTCTAAATTTCAGCGCAATCCGAAACAATATTGAATTTCAGACTTTGTTACCCCACTTCACCCTCTCAGGGGTTGAATTAGGGTAGCATTTTGAAAAAGCCTGAAACTCAAATTTACTTATTTATTTACAGAAGTACTTCTGTGAGATGTCAAAAAAAACGACAATCCAAATTTTGAACCCCCGCTTCATACCCTTAAAGAGTGAATTTTGAAAAACCCTTTCTTAGCAGACACCTACGTCATAACAACTATCTGCATTCTAAATTTCAGCGCAATCCGAAACAATATTAGTTTCAGACTTTGTTACCCCACTTAAACACGTATTTATTCATTAATTTAGTGAAATACTTGTGCGAAGTTTCGAATAGAAAAGACTATCTTATCTTGTTTCTCCATGCAAACTTTGGACCCCCGTCTCATCCCCTTCAGGGGTGAATTTTGAAAAAGACTTTCTTAACAGATACTAACGTCATAATAACTATCTGCATGCCAAATTTCAGAGCAATCCAAAAAAATATTGATTTTCACACTTTGTTACCCCATTTCACCCTCTCAGGGGTTGAATTTCGAAAAAGCCTAAAACACGTTTTTATTTATTTATTAACTGAAGCACTTGTGTGAAGTTTCGAATAGAAAAAAACTATCTTATCTTGTTTCTCCATACAAACTTTGGACCCCCGTTTCATCTCCTTAAGGTGGTACGATTTCTATACAAAAGTATAATGCACAAATATAAGTAAATAGAGGGAAAACTTGCACTGAAATCACATCTATTGGTCTTTTATAAGTATTTACGGGTCGGGAAATGTATTTACCTACATGATTTGATTGATTGAGATGAAATTATTTTTAATAATAGTAAAATTCAAGTTAAACCAAAAAAATATTGATTGAATAATATATTTATATTATTCATTTAAATCATGTAGATAAATATAATTCCCGACATGTAAAGACTTATACAAGACCAAAAGATGTGATTTCAGTGCATATTTTTGCTCCGTTTACTCATATTTGTGCATTATACTTTTGTATGGAAATCGTACCCCCTTAAGGGGTAAGTTACAGGAAATATTTTTTCAGGGGGAACTAACGTCGTAATAACTATCAGTATGCTAAATTTCAGCCCAATCCAAAACAATATTGATTTTCACACTTTGTTACCCCCATTTCACCCTATCAGGGGTTGAATTACGAAAAAGCCTGAAACACGTTATTTCTTAATTATTTACTGAAGCACTTGTGTGAAGTTTCGAATAGAAAAAACTATCTAATCTTGTTTCTCCATACAAACTTTGAACCCCTGTTTCATCCCCTTAAGGGGTGGATTTTAGAAAATATTTTTTTTGAGGGAACTAACGTCGTAATAACTATCTGCATGCCAAATTTCAGAGCAATCCAAAAAAATATTGATTTTCACACTTTGTTACCCCATTTCACCCTCTCAGGGGTTGAATTTCGAAAAAGCCTAAAACACGTTTTTATTTATTTATTAACTGAAGCACTTGTGTGAAGTTTCGAATAGAAAAAAACTATCTTATCTTGTTTCTCCATACAAACTTTGGACCCCCGTTTCATCTCCTTAAGGTGGTACGATTTCTATACAAAAGTATAATGCACAAATATAAGTAAATAGAGGGAAAACTTGCACTGAAATCACATCTATTGGTCTTTTATAAGTATTTACGGGTCGGGAAATGTATTTACCTACATGATTTGATTGATTGAGATGAAATTATTTTTAATAATAGTAAAATTCAAGTTAAACCAAAAAAATATTGATTGAATAATATATTTATATTATTCATTTAAATCATGTAGATAAATATAATTCCCGACATGTAAAGACTTATACAAGACCAAAAGATGTGATTTCAGTGCATATTTTTGCTCCGTTTACTCATATTTGTGCATTATACTTTTGTATGGAAATCGTACCCCCTTAAGGGGTAAGTTACAGGAAATATTTTTTCAGGGGGAACTAACGTCGTAATAACTATCAGCATGCTAAATTTCAGCCCAATCCAAAACAATATTGATTTTCACACTTTGTTACCCCCATTTCACCCTATCAGGGGTTGAATTACGAAAAAGCCTGAAACACGTTATTTCTTAATTATTTACTGAAGCACTTGTGTGAAGTTTCGAATAGAAAAAACTATCTAATCTTGTTTCTCCATACAAACTTTGAACCCCTGTTTCATCCCCTTAAGGGGTGGATTTTAGAAAATATTTTTTTTGAGGGAACTAACGTCGTAATAACTATCTGCATGCCAAATTTCAGAGCAATCCAAAAAAATATTGATTTTCACACTTTGTTACCCCATTTCACCCTCTCAGGGGTTGAATTTCGAAAAAGCCTAAAACACGTTTTTATTTATTTATTAACTGAAGCACTTGTGTGAAGTTTCGAATAGAAAAAAACTATCTTATCTTGTTTCTCCATACAAACTTTGGACCCCCGTTTCATCTCCTTAAGGTGGTACGATTTCTATACAAAAGTATAATGCACAAATATAAGTAAATGGAGGGAAAACTTGCACTGAAATCACATCTATTGGTCTTTTATAAGTATTTACGGGTCGGGAAATGTATTTACCTACATGATTTGATTGATTGAGATGAAATTATTTTTAATAATAGTAAAATTCAAGTTAAACCAAAAAAATATTGATTGAATAATATATTTATATTATTCATTTAAATCATGTAGATAAATATAATTCCCGACATGTAAAGACTTATACAAGACCAAAAGATGTGATTTCAGTGCATATTTTTGCTCCGTTTACTCATATTTGTGCATTATACTTTTGTATGGAAATCGTACCCCCTTAAGGGGTAAGTTACAGGAAATATTTTTTCAGGGGGAACTAACGTCGTAATAACTATCAGCATGCTAAATTTCAGCCCAATCCAAAACAATATTGATTTTCACACTTTGTTACCCCCATTTCACCCTATCAGGGGTTGAATTACGAAAAAGCCTGAAACACGTTATTTCTTAATTATTTACTGAAGCACTTGTGTGAAGTTTCGAATAGAAAAAACTATCTAATCTTGTTTCTCCATACAAACTTTGAACCCCTGTTTCATCCCCTTAAGGGGTGGATTTTAGAAAATATTTTTTTTGAGGGAACTAACGTCGTAATAACTATCTGCATGCCAAATTTCAGCGTGATCCGAAATAATAATGATTTTCAGACTTTGTTACCCTATTTCACCTTCTTAGGGGTGGAATTTTGAAAAAGCCTGAAACACGTATTTACTTATTTATTTACTGAAGCACTGGTGCGAAGTTTCGAATAGAAAATACTATCTAATCTTGTTTCTCCATACAAGCTTTGAACCTCCATTTCACCCCCTTAAGGGGTGAATTTTGGGAAATCCTTTCTTAGTACTACACCTTTACGTACTAAGACGAATATACCCTCCAAATTTCAAGCCTCTACGACCAGCGGTTTAGGCTGTGTGTTGTCTGTCAGTTAGTCAGTCAGTCAGTCAGTCAGTCAGTCTCAGTCAGTCAGTCAGTCAGTATGTCAGGACAATGATTCTTATAGTATTAGATATGACAAGTTTTGAAAATTATCATTTTGCTGCCCTGAGAATGTTTACAAGAATAAGCGAAACAAAAAAAAAACATAGACGAATTGAGAACCTCCTCTTTTTTTGTGAAGTCGGTTAAAAATGAATGCAATTCTCAAGATGATTCCAATTTCATGACGAAGTTTCAGAACGCACACAATCAAAGCACTCTGGTTCAATCAAGAAATTACTTATGCGAATATACACTTAAACCCTGTCGTAAAAATGTTAAAGTTATTTATTTGATTATTGAAAAGTAGGTTAAGAACGAGAATGTATATAATATATGTATGTATATGTAGATAATATATGTATATGAAGTAAAATATTAGTATTAAATCTTTCGAGTGTACTGTTTAAGATATCTTTATAGACAACTTAAAATGGCCTCGTCCCCGAGAATTCTAAAACCAGAGCTAAGTAGCCACTTAATCCGTCCGCAAAGCCAACTCAGTGTTGCCACATGAGTGATTTTGCATAGTCCATACCTACATGCATGCTCAGAATCACATGGTCAGGGTCGAAACTAGGACTGTTACTAGTGGGCAAACGGTTAGGAACAGCATACAAAAACTTTGAGACTGAGCTATTAAAGCTATAAAACATCTACCTAAATACTTATAGAGGACCGAAGGATATTTTTATCTTGCGAATGACATATTTTAGGTATTATTGAAATGTGAACAATCCAAAGTGTAATTCTAAGAGAGACTCATCGTTACACGTCAATAAAAAAAATGAAAAAAAATATTTTAAATTAAATTATTTTAAGTATCTAATAATATGAATATAATTTTAATACAAGACATAAAAATAGATTAATTATACCTAATTTCAGACTGCAGAAAGTTAGTGGTTCATTCATGGGGAACTGTGTACTGCTTTTACAATAAGCTACCTAAAGATATTGATCAATTGCCTATGAGCAAATTTAAAATCTATGTAAAATCCAATTTGATGATAAAATCATACTATACAATAGGTGACTATATGGATGACAAAAATGCATGGCCTGAATGCCCCAAGTTCCAAGAACAAATATAAATTGTATTATAATTAATAATATATTGTTAAAATTTTAAAGCTGACATGTACAATTAATTTAAAAAAAAAAGATAAAATGACAAGACAAGCCCCATAGAGTTTCTTGGTGTTTCTTCTCTGATGGGAGTATTTCCGAAACACCGGTAGATTCAACAGCCATTCAGTTTTCCCCTTTTGTCCGCAGATTTTCTTTCTACGCTTGCCATTTTTATTTTTATTTAAACAATATTATGCAGCTGACAGACGGACTATCAGTTCCATTTGGATCATGATATGTACTGTGATCGGTATGCGTTTCTCTATGTTGTGTTTCACTATTTCACTTTTTTATTTTTTTTATATAAAAATTGTCTGAAGTACTGAAACACACAGTTACATGTATGGTTGGTTTTAACCTACTTTAATTTTTTTTAAATATTCTGACGTAAACGATTGGATGACAGCTGAATGGTTCATTACTTTTTTTTTCTAATTCAAAGCGTTAAATTCTGCTTTTGCTATGTTTACTTGATAATTGATTATGATTTATGATTTTGACGTGTATATATATGTGCGTATATTTATACTGCCTACATACTGAATAAATGCTTTGATTCTTTGATTCTTTAATCTGTTCTTGATGATTTTTTTTTAATCCAATGATATATATGCAGAAGAGAAGGTCCACTTCGCCCCCTGTTACGTCCATATAGGACGTGTGTGAGTTTGCGAGCCTTATTTCATGCTCCATGGAACATCTTATCGCCGGAGGTCGCTGAAAGCTCTAATTATAATTACTAATGCTCGTGTGCTCAAAGTCGTTTTTGAGGTTTGTGTTTTGCTGCGGGTCGTTAACTGAGGCGATTTTTAGTGGGATTACTTGTCTATTTGTAGAATTTGAGTAAACATCGCGAAAAAAGTGATTAAGTACGAAAATTATTTCCATATATTTTTATCGTATTTATTTTGCTTTTTCTTAGAGTATTTCTTTTTGAGGCATTCTATAGTCTAATCTCAAAGTTTGATGTGAGGCTAAGACTTTAATATGCCTACGAAATATCACATTGTATTGTAGCGTTACCTTTGTTATTTAATCACAAGATGGCTCGATTCCTCGACTCATTAATATTCTGAAAATCTCCAATGAGACGAAGCAACACCGTGTTTAACGCTGCTTTTAAATTAATTGCTGTGCGCAAAATAATGGAATTAACTTAATCGAATAGTTGTTTACATTGTGTCACTGAAAGCAATTAAAATTGTTTCGGAAGATAATAAATCATTGGCGCGAAAGTGAAACATCAGAGTTGTGTGCACACCTTGCAATAAATTTCCCAATTACTGGGAGAATTCTCCGCTGGTAACACCGAGGGAGCGCCTCGCTGTCGGGAAATAAAATGAAATTAATTATAGGTGCTGGTTACTACAGACAGTTAAGGTAACTTCCACTATTCAGAGGTGGCTAAATTACCATTTCCAGTCCGACTTAAATATTTATCTTAACCGTTTCTGACGTAAACAAGGCACTTTAATATGGCAACTCTTTGCTAATCAACGAAATTACCTCAGTTGCAAGGCATCCTGGTAATTTCATTAGCGTCGCTTCTCCAGCTGAACTTGATTCATTCTTCGCCAACGGTATACTAGTTTGAACTGTGGATCAAATTAAACTCTATGAATTGTGTGTAAGTTCATATAATTTGGTTGTTATCTAATTATTTGTTTATTCATTATTAATTGGAATAAAAAATTAAGAAGCAAACACGTCCGTTTTGCAGTGCTAGTCTACATGGGGCGGTATCACCACTGCAGCCGGGAAATAGGAATGTTTTTCGGTTTGAATGAAATTACAGGGCATGTGAGACTTAACATCTTTAACAACTTAGTCTCGCTCGAGTTAACATCCAATGGCGCAAAGCAGTGACATGCCAAATTCTGGCTCTCCAGAATGATATCATTTCTAATTATATCTATACTGTAATAGGGAGACGTCATCGCTCACCATCAGCTGAACGCCGTGCTTGTCCTGTTATCTTATGTCCGGGCACTAAACACTGGTAATCATGAACTGATTCACTCCTTTATTATCTCGACGGTTGGGACAATCTTGCAAGTATGACCACATATTTCCTTCTTTACTCATGTGGTATGACGTTTAATTTACTTTTATCTCAATGTTTTGACTTAACTTAACATTCATTAGATTAGAATATTGAATTAGATTTTATGGCGGATTCTTATAACAGACAGATAATAATCTCAAAATAAAACCGGCTAAGTCGAGGTGTACTTGCCCACCGAAGCTTCCGTACCAACGTTGGTAGGTTCCAATTAAGCTAGACCTCTAAATTGTATGAGCGCTCATATAACTCAGAGGCCTATCTTAATTGGCGAAACTATGTATGTATGGGGACACCCTTTAATTTTCAAATTTTTAATTTTTTGGAATTTTTCCTTTATTGTGCTGTAAGACCTTGCTTCTTGCCAAATTTCATAATTCTAGATCAACGGGAAGTACCCTGTAGGTTTTCCTGGTTGACCTTGAATTGTCAATTTCGGTTGTCAATTTTGCTCAAAAGCAAGGGTCCTTACCACAAGTAAAGGAAACATTCCGAAAAATAAAAAAAAGTTGAAAATTATGGTAAATTTTGGTACCTACTTACAAGTTTTCGCGAAAATCTATACACCTAATAGACCTCGGTATCTGGTATAAATTTCAACTTGCTAGGTCCACCCGTTCCTGAGAAAATCGCTGGTGACACACGGACAGACCGACAGACAGACAGACGGACAGACGGACAGACGGACAGACGGACAGACGGACAGACAGACGGACAAGAAAGTGAAGAAACACCAAGAAACTCTATGGGGCTTGTCTTGTCATGAGTTGAGTTGAAGTGTTTATCTCCATATCTCTAGAGAAATTTAAATGGGATTACTTGGAAAATATACCCATTCAAACCAAAAAGAACTTTTAAACATACATAATAATTTAAAAATAAACTGGCCAAGTGCAAGTCGGACTTGCACTATTTTATAAGATCGAGCAAAAAATATCACTATCATTTTTCGCCAGCAAAAAATAATAATAAATAAACATTTTGTTTCTTATAACGCCATCTAACGTCTAACAAAGGTGTTAGGGATCGACATTTCAATATAACGCCATCTATGGGACGTTTACCTAACTAAGAGTTCATAGATGGCGTGAAATGCCGAAAAAAACACGTTTCTTGTATGGGGACCCTCTATTATCTTTTACTTTATTCTGTTTTTAGTATTTGTTGTTATAGCGGCAACAGAAATACATCATCTGTGAAAATTTCAACTGTCTAACTATCACGGTTCATGAGATACAGCCTGGTGACAGACGGACAGACAGACAGACAGACAGACGGACAGCGGAGTCTTAGTAATAGGGTCCCGTTTTACCCTTTGGGTACGGAACCCTAAAAATGACGAATTCAGAACCCCCTCTGATTGTGAAGTCGGTTAAAATATCTATAGAGTTAATGGGAATATAGATACAATATTCTAATTGCATGTCTCAAATGAACCAATCTTGCAATTTTCACCAAGAAACATAACACCAATTGTAGCGCTTACTTAACCACGACCGCGGTATTATGTCGGTGCTAGCGTTTCGCCAGACGAAGCCTCTCACCGAGGATACCAGGGGCAGGATACAGGGTACCCGGGGGCAGGGTACCAGGGGAGCAGGCCTGATCGAAGGTGGGCGAATTAGCCCAACTCTAAAACCTCAATTAAGTCTCGTCTAGAGCGCATTCAGAGCGGCCACATCCAATTATCGCGGGAACCTTTGTTTCCATTCGACTCCGAAGTTTCAGGCTCGGTCCGATAGAATATGTAGCATCGAATGTAGACTCATTGTGACTGAGAGCGTTATTGTGTGATTACGCTCCAACTTACCTGGTTACCTTTCAATTTGGGTAGAATTGCAAATATCTATTTTTGGTATTAGTATTATTCTATTTTAGGTATCTATTTACTACATACTATATATCTATTTACTAAAATACTACAGTCAAGTGGGTAAGTGGTACCCACTTGACTGTAGTATTTTAAAGAAATTATTGTATATTTTAAATTAAATTATCGTATATATAGGTTAAGAATGCAGTGCGGTGAGGCGTAAAATTCTGGCAAGCCAGAATTTTGCATGTCATGGTATCAAGTGTCCAGTGAAATTATAGGGCATGTGAGAAGCCTCGAGGTAACAACAGGTGCAGTGCAGTGACATGCAAAACTCTGGCTTTCCAGAATTTTATGATATCAATATATGTTATAGGCAGACGTCATCGCTTACCAACAAACGAGCATTTAGCATGCTCTGTTGAACCATAAAATAAAAAAACCCATTTTTTTGCCTGTAGGTGGTAGAATCATATATTTATTTACCACGCGATTAATTTACTAACACAAACTATGCGACAGTCAACATGTTTGCAAACAGAAGTAAATACGTTACGACATTGCATTGCATGCTCTTGTGCAACGGTATATCAGTCAAGATGATTTTTGTTTGTATGACAATAAACCTTGAGAACCATATCAGGCACCCATAATTGGATAGTTAATTATTATTCACTAATTAAATTTCATTGATTTTGTGAATGCACTTCAATAAAAAAAAGTGTAAGTAAGTCAGGAATGCTTGATTCCTCTTAAACTCGATGCCTCTCTCACAAAACCGTGTTCATACAAGTCACAGAAGTGAATAAAAATTGCTGATCATTTTCTCATAATAAGTCAGTAGAAGGGGTTGTAGGATGTTCAAATTAGACGTCATAAAGTCGTGTTTCTATGTAGGGTTGGCATAACTCGGCATTTAATACATTTTCATAGTGTGAAAACGACGAAACACTTTATACGATATTGAATTTTTGAGTCAGTTATTATTAAAATTAAACTTATGTGAAAATATTTCAAAAATGTAAATATACGTCCCTCAATTTTCTATCGAACCTTCATACACACCTTTAAATGAAATAAACCTCTACAAAATAATTTTAAATAATTATGCATAACTGCAGAAAAAAAATATCTTAAAAAACATTAATAAAAACAGGGCTTGAAAAAAATATAATAGCAAATATTGATTTTTACGAAATGGATATTGTGAGGTGTTAACCCTATAGCCAGTGCCCGTGGCAATGACGGATAGAGAAACGCGACAGTCATCGTCAAATTAACACGAAGCTAAGTGCGGAAGTATGTACACAATGTCACATCTCGTGACTCGAAATAACACCCTGTATAAGGTGATGCCTCCTTTTAGATGTATTGTGCTTTTGCTTTATGGATCTTCTGGTTTGCTCTATATAGAGTCAGCGACGGTTTTCGCAATGTTGGTGGTTGTCATTAGATGCTAAGAACTTCGATAAACAAGTATAAAAAGTAAGTTAAAAAATGAAACCCGACTAGTTACTATAAAATGACGCTCTAATTTTAGAAATTATCCCCAATTGTCGGGTGCATGCAAGCAAAACTGCAAGCAACAGCTAATAATGTGAACATTTTTAAAATTTGATAATATAATTAAATTAAAAAAATCATTTGATACCAAAAACGGCTAAATATTTATTTTCTTTTATTTCCTAGAGCGCGTCTATATCTACTTTATATCTAATCTACTACTAACCAGCGGAAAATCAAGAAAATTAAAACGATACCTTATTGTATCCTTATATCCTCAATTTGTGATAAGGAATTTAGAAGTTATAAGGGAACATGTGAACATACATACATAGGTGTATACCGGTCAAAATCATAAACATCCTGTAGCCGGATAAAAAAGATAAAGATAAGGGTGAGTGGCGTCCTGTGGCGTGCATTATGAGAGTTGTATGGCTTGCAACAATCCGACACAGGCTGTCGATTGTCATGACAAGTCCAATGCTCTTGATTGATGGTACATTCTTCGTTACTGATATTAAAACGCCTTCCAAATGTGTTAAAATAGATATTTCCCCGAAAACTTCACAAAGCTCAACAGAGCCCCACTATGATTAAGAATTCTCTCACGTGCGGCCCTACAAAAAGTAACAACTAAATATATCGGAGACGGACCGAGGCCGGGTGCGGATAACAAAAAGTAGGGTCCGACTACAGGGGTTCAGAACACCCGAACAGATATGATAATCCCAAGTATGTAAAATAGTGAAATTTAAGGTCTCTCCATGTGAAGAATTGGACCCGTTCGGTACGCAAATTATTGTAATGCGGCCCTTTTATTCGAAGCACACTCCATACGGGTCGTGGAACTCCTCCACTCATTTGTATTTCAATAAAACACTAGCCCTATCTAAACTAAACTATGATACCCTCACAGAAAGCATATCAGAGCATTGTTAATTAAAACGGATTGTTATTCTTGCTTCAGCAGTGTTATCAGACCGATCATCCGTCAATGAATCAATTTATTCAGCATTCATCAAAGTTTACCTTTCAGCTATGAATATAGATTTCAGTGAATAAAAAACGTCTACGATCTCCCCTTGAATGTAGCGGGTATTTGTTTACGCAGATTTTGTGAAAAGCACGGTATCGGTGCGCCGAGATCCGGCGCTGGGACGTATATCGTCTCGCTTGTCCGATTTGCATAGAAAAGTTCACAATCACATTCACCTCATCAGCCTGCGGGGAGCATAATTCTTCGTTCCATCTGCCATCTTCCTGTATCTACCCTCCGCACCTCTTTTTGTCCGTCCGGCCGGCGGCGCTATTCGCGATACATAAATTTCCAGGATCGGTCATCCCTTAAAAACAAGTTTAGCTCTTTATCCTAGGGAGAGTAAGTTAAAGAATGGCTCGGCCGTACGTTATACCCTCTCGTTACGTATTCAAATTATTCGCCATGGTGTTTTCGGGTCCATTTGTGTCGGACTATGCGTACAAATTCTATGGGTTCACTGCTATTGATTGTGATTAATTAGTGTGTACATTGTCCGTGAGTTTTCATCATTCGTTATTTTTGCCTAAGAATTATTCTCGTTCCTTTTATCCAATCTATTAATTTGTTCTTATTTTGCATGGAGTTAGTACTTTCTACTAGACAGTGTCTAGTGACCGCCTGGCTAGCTACGAAGTCTGAAAATCTGTCCACAAATATCTGATGTTTTTCAGCAGCTGTCTTTGAAAGCCAGTTCCCATTCTAGACCTAACGTACTACCATCATCGACCGTATCATCACTTACCAACAGGTGAGATCGCAGACTAAGTAGATATGATAAATCTAGGGCTAATTTATTTTTCTTTAATAAAGCTATGTGTTACGATTTAAGACCAGCATACTGTTTTATACCACATATTTATATGCCATTATGCAGGCAAGGGCACCTCAGGAGAAGTTAGCGGTATGCCTAATTAATCGTGGCATCGCCTGCCAGGCCGGCCTAGACAGGTCGCCGAGAGTTGGACGACTTACGACTCTCGTGTGATTCCCGCTGGGTAATTTAATAATGAGGTTTAAATCCGTCCCTTTGTTGTGCCTCAATATATGATACTGTTAGTACATATAAGTAACCCTTGGTGATTAATAGGTAGACGTCATCGCTTATCAAAGGCGCGTGTCGTGCTTATTATCCTTTTACTTTATATCATTAAAAAAATATAATGTACAAGCAAATATTCTTATAAGTAACCTTATATAATTTTATTTCTATTTTCGGTTTTTATTATTTTTTTATAGGTGACTTAATCGAAAGTATTAAGCTTTAATTCATGAAAATCCGTTCAGCCATTTTCAGACTTCTAGACGATAACGCTATGAGATCAACTTTCATATGATCAATTCAAAATTCAGTATACTCTTACTTCAATGACATTGTAACAACATAGTAGCATTGGTCTCAGAACAGCAGATGCTGGGGCATCTCATATTAGATTGTGAGTGCTAGCACAAACCAAGCGTTATTAGTACTCATCAAAATGTTTGTATGTTATAACTATTTATAGAAAAAAAAGAAAAAAAAAAGATTATGCATTACATTAGTCGGGGGTGTTTTAGATTGTGAATTCAAGTATATTATTATTATATCATTTAGATGCTTGTCTGTTGTTCTAATTCTACTTTTACACTATCATTTTTTTAAACGCAATAAAAATAACAATGAGACAAATCAAAATATTTTTTAGGTTTTCATTGAGATTCTTTGTTATCTCCAGGCACTGGATGGCTGTAACCGTCTTCATCACAATGCATCTCGGCACCCACGCTACAGCGCCGGGCGCTCGCCTAATCTACATCCTGTTCTATTCACAGCGAAAACTTTGCAACACGTGTAAGAGCATAGCAAGCACCCAGCTTGCAAGATAAAGCGTGGTCATGCATGCACCACACGTCGACTCTTTACAAATTCAGCGTTGATGTGAAGCCATTCATACGCGGATAAGTTTCGCTCCGAGCGACCGTCTATTCAGACGGTGATAACTCGCTTCCACTTGACAATGTGTCGGCACTTGATTCTGCATTAGGTATGCGGGAAAACGTGATCCCAACACAGATAAAGCTTAAAACATAGGTGAGTAGAAAGTTTCACGAGACCATATTTCGTTAGTAGACAGACTTAAAACATTTTGTATTCCACTCCGTTGGACCATAACGCAACAAACGTTTATTTACAATACTTCGGAACTTATAATCATGACAAAAGTCGGAGTCGCGGACACAATATGTCGCCGATAGCATTAGCGGAATAAAAAGCGACCAATGCGGAACGGTAGAGCGGAAACCCGGGAAGTTGAAGTTCGGGTACGTTCGATGGTCGAACAAAACGTATGGTTTGGGGGACTCAGCGGAGCATGCAGCGGTGATTCATGCAGTCATTCAATAAGCCAAGATTTCGTGTCTCGATTTATGACACCATGAAAGATAGTCAATGCAGTAGGTAAGTTTAAGTCTGCTGAGCATTAACGTAACTTAAACCGAAAATCAACAAAAACTATTTTAAAAATAACTAATGTGACTAGCTACTTCTCACATGAATATTTGCTCTTATTAGGGCCAGTTTCACATGTTCCATATAGCCTATAGGTACAAATCTAACAGCTTTTTGACAACTTTTACATAGCTTCATCTGTCAGATAATTATCTGAACCTTTATCAGCCACCGATGAAATTGACCCTAAATAGCACAATTTAATACTCATGGATTGTGAAAGATTTGTCTAAAAATAATATAAATTTTATACTTGCATGTATAATATTAAAAATAATACTTAATTTCTTTTTTTTATATTATATAGGCTAGCGTTTGACCACTATCTCACCTGTTGGTAAGAGACGACGCGGTCGAGGTTGGTAGCATGCTAGAATGGAAACTAGTTTTCAAGGATAACTGCCGCAACACATTAGATGTTTGGCGATAGATTTTCTAGCTTCAAAATGTAAAGCCACCCCGACTGATGTATGTATGATATATGTATTCTATTTATTAAGACCACCCCAATATGCTTAAATACGACAGCATTCTTAGCTGTTAGTTAGTGTGGAGTAGAGTATTCTGCACATTCCAGGAGATCATCAGCCCCAGCATCAGGTCAATGCTATCATATTCTTACATTATGATTGAAGTAAGAGGATACCGAATTTTGACTTAATCAGACCTATGAAAGTTGGTCTCATAGCGTCATCAACTAGTAAACAGCACATAGTCTTGAAGCGGCTGAAAGAATTTTCGTGAATCAAAGCTAAGAACAATTTCGATTAAGACACCTATAAACAAATCAAAATCAGTTCATCTGTTTCAGCGTTACGATGCCACAGACAGACATACACAGATACACACGTCAAACTTATAACACCCCTTCTATTTGCGTCGGGGGTTATAAATACATACCTTCCTGATGTAGCTGAAGCATATGTCCATCACAATATCGACATTACGTAAGTCACGATAAATTCCCGTTTTCAAACACAATTAAAATACTTCTCCGGATTTTACTGCAGTTTAGTGCTTTACAAGTCGAATGTGATGTTTATTAAATTCAAATCATTAAGTGTAATCTCCTTAATTCTACGATTAAACAACATAACTTATTAAAAAGTCATTCGACATTTTTGTGGTTTCTTCGACAGCCGCAGCAGAGTTAACCAACTATTGTGTAAAGCAACGTTCTCGAAAATCGTTAACTAAGTTTTTCTTATTTCTGTTTGCGTAAGAGAAGAGCACGCACGTGCTATCGACACGGGTCCGATCGAGTCGACCCCTGATGTCGAGACGCACAAATCATGCGACATGCCGTGTGGAACTTTGCGTCCCTACTGTGCAACTAAAACATGTAGCAGCAATTCGATGTTTTAGAACAAATTAAGAAAACACAACGTAGGATATAATATTTTCCAGTAATACCTCCTAACAAATCATACGAGATATCAGTGGCGGTGAATCAGGAGTTCAGGCCTGGCAATAAATATCCGCTATCGTACCGCGGAACAACTTACACCTCCCGAGGCGACGATGCGCCCAAATTTGTCAGCCGATACCTACTGCAGTCCCCAATTTTACAACGCTATTAAATATTGAAATAAAAATTTGTTCGGGAACAGGCAATAAAATAAAACGCTAACCATTTTTACGGCGCCGACAATATAATGAAATAATCATAACGGCAGTCGATGGCACGTTGAATTGCCTGATAAATCTTCTTCGGGTCATATTGTCCGCAGTCCTTGGCAACACTTTAATATCGAGAAATATCATCTCGGTAATCGAACGAGCACTACTCGCCGCGTATAAATCACGTCGCGCCACACTCGGCACTCGTTTATTTTTTAGACTTTCCATTTCCAAATAAAGTCCCCGAGCAGCGGGCCAGTGCTTCCTCCTTCCGGGGCGGTTTTATATGATTTGTCGGCTGTCGGCCATTTCCCTTAATATTGTCGATATTTCAAATATTAATTGTTATAAATCAGAGAAAGTTTCCCGTTTTTATAGCCGCTCTCGAGATTGGTTTTTTATTACAAAAAAATTAGCCATATTACGCATCGAGTTCTACCCGTCGTTCGATCGTACCTAATGGGAATACGATCGTCGAACGAGTCATATTCCAGGGGAAAGCATGTTGAATTATGTAGGTACACTTAGCGCGTCAATCTACGCACTACTTTGAAAAAGTTCCGCCCATAAAACATTAACAAGCACTCAAGAAAATTCCCGGGTGGTGGTCCGTTCGTTAAGTAGTGTCAGCCGGTAGTTTTTCCCACCTCGTCGTCCACTCGAGGCCGGAGGGTCGCTGTCAACGATTGGCGGCCGATATCTCCCGAGAGTGCCCTCGGGCCCTCACAGCCTTCAGCGCAAAGATCATCGCAAAGCCCTCAATTAACGACAAACAATGCCGCGGCCATCGTGCGTCCAATTTTCAGTTGTCGCTCTCGTTTTGTTCGGTGACAGTTGGTACGGGTCGGCTCACTCACGCGAAGCTGTCTATCTTATACCCAATACCGGAATTGACTTTTGTAACAAAGGATAATATAATAAATACACTCAGACATAATTTTGTCCGAAATCATTGAGATTGAGAGAAGAAGTACTTTTTTTCTGTTGTCCAAATTGTTATATCGCAATAAATTCTGGATAAATCCTGTGAAAATTTTAACGTAACAGAATCGGTTTCATAAAAGTCATTTTATAGCGAACGTCGAGAAAACAGTAAACATTGCTTATGTAGGTCACCTCATTTATGATTAAAACTGAATATTTGCTAGTCTCTTACAAACAGGTACAGGAATCTCACAAATACTCACTGATATAATTGGTAACACCGTAATTCTAACCACAGAACACGTGATGGTAAAGTGTTGTCCGGCATTTTCATGAGGCTGAGATGTGAGAGTTGGCGCTCTCTCGCTCGGCGCCCGGTATCGATCCAGGGGTTGGAGGGGTGCGGGGGCTGAAATTTGGGAAAACTTTGAAAGTTTCGCGTCTAATTCAGGCGCACGCACACTGCCGCACAAACAGCTCAACTTCGCACACAGCGGTGAATGTTGCCTCGTAATTTTGTTTTGCGCCTGTTGTTTTCGAAATGTCACGTGTCCTCGACCTACGTGACTGGACCGATCTTTGTAAAGGGTTGGGCAAACAAGTTGGGCAATAATTGCGGTAGCAGTAATCAAAGAGTAAACATGACCCAAACTGGAACATATTTCCTCATCCTTTAAAAAATACCATAATTGAATGAAATCTCCTGAAATAGCAATAATAACCCGTTTTCCAGCATTGGATTGCCAATGCTGGAAAAACAGGTTTAACCATCAAAAAGTGACATTTTTTTGTTCAAATTAGCACACACCACACGCAAGGCAGATCAAAGCGAATGATTACCCATTGTGGCGAGAGTGCTCGCAAAGAAAACAATTAAGAAGATGAGCCGAGGGTGACCAGCCGTGGCGACGCTGCGGGACAATGCGCCGGAGACAGCCACTTCCTGCGTTGAGATCAAACAGAACTCTTCGTAGTGCATTATTTTGTAGAGACCGTACATGCTATCACAAAGTTCAGAGTTTCTAGAAAGAATACAATATTCGTCGCAGCAAATTTCACAAACATTGCACAAAGAATATTATCTAAAGTCATGTAACTCTCAGACATCAAGAATCTTATCAATTTGGTTAGTTATATAGTCATGTTTGCCGGTTTCACCAAAATATACCTATGTTTAAAAAACCATACAATTTCTGCAATCTAAAAAAAATCTGCTCCCGATTTATGGACGGCATAATTTTAAAACGTCCTTTGTCGTTCCCGCTTTCGGTAAACAGGCTGTTTGTTCAACAAATAAAGGAATTCCATTCAAAGCGAGCGTTTCCCCGAACAAAAAAAATGCCCGCAAAATAAAAACAAAGCGCAATTAGCGTGATTTAACGGCCATTTAATTAGACTATAATTAATGTGATATTTTTCAAGTTGTCGCCTTTTTTGTGCGCGTGGCTTTTGTCCGGTTTCTAAGCCGCTTTGTCTTTGAGAGATTTATATTACTCGATTTGGGTACTACTGTTGTATATTTAGACTTAAAATAGATTCTAAATTATGTAAAATTTACATTGTGTGCTGAAAAGAAATTGTTAAAGAAAGGTACAAATTTCGACCATCTTCTTAAAAATTGAAAGAAGAAGAAATAAAATACATTTAATACTTCACAATACATAAAACTTAAACTAGTAAACAATAGAAAAATAAAGGAATAGAAAAATATCAAAATAAACTGATAAAATACTACAATATGTACTATTTGAGACCCAATATCTATAAAAATTAAAAATGGGTGATGCTAAAGAGGACCATCGCAGCACAAATGTTTAGCTCTCACCTGGACGATGGTTTTAAAGACAGTAACTATTATTTTTTAAGATATTTGAATGAATATTATACGCCTATATTTAAGTATGCTTCAGCGTTGTTATTTTTATACCTAATTACGTTAAATTAATCGTAAGTCAACGCTTTTGTAATTGTATTATACAAAGTGATTAAGAAGATTAGTTTTCCCCAGACCTACTCAGTCGTGTAATTATGATTAAGTTTAGATTGGTTTACAATAAAAGATTGCTTAAATTAATAATACATGGAAGGTAAATATTTTTTAATTTTAAAGTAATATGCCAGATGAGCCCTTTACTTTTGTACGTACAATATTTTAACCAATACTTAAGACAACTTTAAATAAGCTAATCCTGTTTTACTGTCTTAGCCGGAAAATAATGCGTAAGAACAACACTTGTACATTTTCTACGTTATATAAGTAAGTACATAGTTACGTAATGTACACTTTACACATTATTGTACGCCCGAAATGGACAAGCTGTTGAAACTATCTCAAATATAACTTTGGTAGTTGTAGGACTTCTGCTAGTCCGCCTGGGGCTGTACCACCACTTTGCCAATTAATTTTCAGCCGTGAAATAGGAATGTTTTTCGGTTGAAATGGCAAGGTGTCCAATGAAATTACAGGGCATGTGAGACTCAACATGTCTCAAGGTAACAGGCGCAGTGCTGTGACATGCAAATTCTGGCAGTTCAGAATTTTTCATGCCGCTGTATATGTAATAGGTAGTCATCGCTAAGCATCAGGCGAGCGTCGTGCTTGTCGACCTTTTACCATTAAAAAATAATAAAAAAATAACATCCTGTTCACACAGTTACATACAAAAAAGATCTGATTCTGATTCTGGTTCATAATGTATAGAGAAACCTTCAAATAAAAGGATTTAGGCCAATTCGGATTTATTTCCGAAATGGGTTGGGATACCATCGTCTGGCGGCCTCATTAGTCTGCTTCCAAATATAAAAAGCCATAGAGCTAAAATTAAATGTCTGTGTTTTGCTTTTTACTCGAAAATTTTCGAAGTTCTGTTCTCAGGATGTCTACTATTATAGCTTTTACATCAAGGGAACAAGACCTCGAGGTCAAGTGACGCACAGCATACTGGCAGTCCGGGGTTTTGTTTGTCACGGTTTCTGTTATAGGAAGACGTCACTGCGTTACATAAGTTGAGCGTCGTGATTGTCTCGTTACCTTTTAGAACAAATATTTCGCACGGGTAGAGCATATATACCTGCATCTGTTTACGATTTATGAGTATAAATTGACGACATCAACAATCATCGTCTATTGGTGAAAACCGCATGAAAATCCGTTCAGTAGTTTTTGAGTTTGTCGCGAACAGACAGACAGACTGATAGTGATATATAAAGCTAACAAAATCAAAGTTTTAATCCGTGAATTCCAATCTAGGATATCCTGAAACATAGAGGCCAGTTATTTTTGTAGGAATATCAAATATCATCCCAACCAAAAATTACACTAGTTCGATTTATCGAACTAGTGTATTTTTTTAAGGAACAATAGTTTACTATTGTTTCTTAGAATCTCGTTTTGCTATCACGCCCTTTTCTAAGTATGCAATCATCATATACAAGCATTAAACCTGTCAGATACGATAGAACCGTAACATTTAAATTTAGAACCGTTTTATCTTTAATACTGGTTGATAATTATGCCGCCACTCATACAGTCAAGGGTTTTCAGGATGTACTAGATTTCATTGGGTTTGATGCCTATTCGTATTAATAAAACAGTCAGTAACTTGATGAATTCAGTGTGATGTTTCGTATAATACGAGTGGTGTGAGACTACAAATCTAATGTGTTCGAAATGAAAAAAGGCTTTGAAAAATATAATTGGTCACAGTACAGGTTCAGTAGAGTAATGCAAAAATTGTGGCTAATTGTGGCTATTAGATATTTTGAATATTAAACTATACTCTCACGTATATAACGCTATAATATGATGTCATTGCTTGCCATTACCATTACCTTCTTATTTATCCCATTATGATAATAAATATCCGATACTGTGGTATATCGATCACCAGGTACAGCCTAATCTAACCTAAAATATTTTAATAGGCCTGTTACTGCCTCCTAAGTTCCCGCTCTTTTAACCGCACATTACTTGGTTTTAAAATAAATTTGAAAGCCTGTACAAACCCAGATTTTTTAGCCAAAAAACACAATCTCAAAATCTCATTTGGCACAACAAGGGCACACACGGTGGCTGTTAATATGACGTAGATTTAGGGTGAGTTTAAAAGAGAGACAGCAAATAAAGCTGTTAGCGAATCTACAGGCAGGTCACGGTGCGGGATCAAGTGCACAATGGACGGTGTGCGAGTAGTGATAGGTGGCGGGATATGTCGCCGGATATATTTTATACTTTTTGGATAATTTTTTGTTGTACTTAGTTGAAGATGGTTAAATAATTAAGTGTAGTAGAAATAATTATATACTTTATACAATTATATTCAAGACAAAGCGCCGCAGTGCACATAATTTTTTTTTTCGGGAAGGTAGCAGTAGTTAATAAATTATACATGACATTAGTTAGCTGCGTCGTGTCTTAAATGTTCAGGTGTTATTTACATTTTAACAGACTATCTGTAATAATTTTCTTTAAAATTTAAACTAATGTATGACGCACTGTACAATTGACTGTCCTTATTGGTAAATACACTGACTGCTAAGAAGATACTACTTGTGGTAAATGCGGCGTGATAACTACGTACCTAGTATTTATCAATCAATAATTTTAGTTTATGGTGATCGACGACTAGATCATGATAATAATTCGCGCGCATTTTTTTCTTCTTGGTAACAATACGATCTGTGTGTTGTGCCACTTCATGCGCTTAATTTTTTTTTTTGTTGCGGTATATAGCCCTGCGGGATTTTCTCTCTTTATCAGTTATCTATCTAATAGGACATTAACATTTCCCAAATATTAATATTGAACCTTCTTTACAGGGCACTAAAGAAGAACACTCGTAAGCCAATCATTAAAAAGCCCTTTACCACTCGCTCAAAAGACTTGAAAAAAGACAAAGAAAAAGACCTATTTTGCACTCACCTACCGAGGAACCTAGGCACCTGCAATGAAAAACATTGTAACTCAATTTTTAGCGATATTGAGTTATATATATACTAATAAAAAAATGCTCGTTTTTTCCATCTCATCCTTGTTGTATCGCAAAAGTGAACAATTATCTTTTTAAAAATACAATATCGAGCGACACATCTGCAATAATATCCTCTCATACGTATCACCGCGAGAAAACCGAAGGAAAGTAATAAGAAAGGTAGGAGTGCCCCATTGAATGATAACTCCCTGGCCTTTGTCTCGCGAGTCCGTCTTGACGAATCGAATTAAAAGGCTTATTGTGTCGACGTGACAGCCGTCCCCTCGACGAGAGCGGAGTTTTTGTTTCAACCAAACTAAAATATTACCAACCATTCACTAGAACCCTCCTAGGGAGGATTCAAGATTTCGCTACTTGAATTTGTACTCAATTTTTAACAGGGACTCTTAATTAAGGGAGCCTTATTGGCAAGAATATTCTTAATGCGTTAATTGTCGAAATGCAATCTGGGGAGAGCCTGTTAATCATTCGATTGCGTCATATTTTAATTTTGAAATGTTTTTTGATTGTTTTGACGGGGGTGCTAATGAATTTTTCGAGATATTTATATATATTATATGTTAAAGAAAATAAGTAAACCGATTTTAAATTGTTTTTTACACATTTCAGTCAAGATCTCATGTAATTCATTTCGACCAGGATTAGTTTAAAACTAATATTTTTGTATCTTTTTAAAGGTCTACAATTTTTATTAAATTGGTTTTGTAATTGTTACAGGCGTCCCTGAGGCATAGACTTCCTTCGGCGTCATCAGATCAAGGTAAGAGATAACGCTTATTTTTATTATAGTTATCAAGTGATTTGAAAGTCTTTATTCCTAACTATGACCTTATTATCTTGTAATTTACAGGATACAGACTTTTCAAAAATGCTAAAGAACGGTCATAATCTGTTACGTTAGCGTTTGATGACTATTTTGTCTGGTGATAAGCGATGATTTGGTGGATGATGAACACGTTAGGCCTAGAATACTCTAACTCTCAAGGGCTGTATGCTGCCGAAACACCGTAAGACAGACTTTCTCCTTGATGGTGGTAAGCTACTTTTTTGTGGTAAATAAACAAAAAACCAAATAAAGAAGAACATTTTCATCTAAGTGAATAAAAACAATCTATGCTGGTTAAACTAAAGGTCTAAAATTTAGAATAAAATGCTCAGAACAAGAGAATTTTGGTCTGTCAAGATTTCATAAAATTCTACCCGTTTTCTGTGAAAAGGTAGAGTATGTAATCAATATCAAAAACTCGAAATTTCATCACAGCCCTGTCATAAAACCACGGTCGTCCCCCTAACAACATGTCTTAATTATTCATTACATCCCACGACGTCTTACCGCACAGACGTCTACCAAAAACCGAAAAATGTAGGTATAGTAAAACGAACACGCACATTAATGAGGGCCGTGCAATATTTATACACAAGCTACCCCTAATTGCAGGGGTGGAGAGTGGAAAAAATGGGCAATTTAACGTAATGTAATATGTATATTTAAGGTATACGAAAGCCAGCGGTGAATTTTGTCGCGCCTGTACTTAGTACGACCACTTGAAGCTACTTTCTGTGGTGGGAGAGAAAGTAGCTCTCTGTAGGGTTTGTGCTTGATATCGGAAGGTGACCGTACTTTTTGTGTACATTTTACTTGTAATCAGATTTAGCGGAAACAGTTTTTTTTAGTTTATTTATTTTATATTATATATTTTATATTATATATATTTATATTATAATTTATTTAGTTTATTATATCTGCTTATATATGTTTTGTCTACCAACAGGTTGGTGCAAAAGTATACGAAATAGTACAATAAATGTTTTCACGTGCAATTGTTTCAGTTTGCAGATTTAGAATACTTAAAGAATTCTAAATTTCTTCTTTAAAATAAACTGACGAATATAACCTAGGAAATAATTGTATTAATATAATATTAATTATTGAAAGTTTTTCTGGCTCATTCATCAGTTTATTTGTGTCGTGATACAGCATGGAAACTACAACATTTTTATTTATTTTCAGACTTATATATTATAGGAATAAAATGTAAGATCGAAGTAGAGCCACTTATCTGAGGTACCGCGCAGTAAGTAGCCGGGATTTTTATTTTTTCAATATGTTTAGGTGCGCGTTCCCCTCGCCACAATTTCCTCTTGACGGAAACCCTCAATCTAATGATACGGCTGTGTTAAAAAACACAAGGAAATTTAATAACGCGAAGAGCCCACAGCCCACGAGAGAAAACAAAGAAAATTTAATTTCGCCGATTCCCACATGCTCGATATCGCTCAAAGTTTACGCCCTTGTATTACTCCACGTGCAAATTAAAAAGTCCCCCGCAACATAAAGATTTATTTTATTATAATAGCCAAGATTTTCCACTAGGAAAAACCAACGGTAAATCAGCATATCACATTACGGGGACGTTTGCGCGCAGTAATTATACGGGACAAAGGTTAACACGTTTCAAAGGTAAGCAAATTAGTTCCGCACTTAATGATCCGACAAAGCGCGTAAATCTTTTTAAACGCGCGCCGGAGTGTTTCCTTTTCCGTAGGGTAAGTAAACAGTACGTAAAAAAATATTTGCATAATCCGGTGGCACGTATGCAAATGATGCGGGAGTCGGGACGGCCCGTGCGGGAAAGTCGGTGAAAATTGTATGAAATTGTTACAGCGACACGTAGGCTTTACGGCAATTTGTCAGTCGAGTCATAATTATTTGGTGCCCCGTTGCGGCGTGAATAGCTAATACAATGCGGCCAGGGATTGACGTTAACTGACTTTGTTCGGATATTCAAATTAACCTTTTTTAAGCGAAATACGATGAGAACACTTTCAAATACTGACTATTTGCGAAAATATTTTAGTATGCAATAATAGCAAGCTCAAATGTACCTTATTTTTAGGCTTCCATGTTGATACGGATATTCATCATGAATTTATACGAATATGCTATTAAAAAAAACCTTCCATCATAAGTCCTTTAAAAATACCATGGCAATATTAACATTTATCAGACAGGCTAAAACATAAACACCTTTCGGCATTTTCCCACGCTTTTCAATAAAAACAAACTGCAAATCGGTGGGCCGGTCAAGTTAAGCCTTGCGCCATCAACGGCCCGGTTGAAAAATGTTATTCACCACCTGTGGATCGTACGTGTAATCGTATGCGTTTATCTCTGCGGGACCACTGCACCATGGCACAAAGATATAGAACTTGTTGGAACATACCGACAAAACTTGAAACTAAAATATAATACTGTTGCAGGTGTTTATAGGCAAAGGTGACCACTTCCTATCAGGTGGGTAATCTGCTTGTATGCTACCTATACCATAAAAACAGTTTTAAAAATTTGCAATTTATGGAAGGTACTGCCCAATATTATTTGTCTGCTCAGATGTCGCCATTTTTAACCGACTTCTAAAAAGAAGGAGGTTCTATGTTCCACTGTATTTGTTTTTTTATGTATTTTCACCGATTATTAAAGATACTCAAAGATATATTTATTTTGACTAGTGCAATAGATTGCTTTATAGGCTTCGTGATGAAGTCAGGAGTCCATTTTCGAGTTTGACCGTGTTTATTAGTCCAGAATAATATTAATATAAAGAGGAAACGTTTTTAAACGATTTCAACTTTTGAGATGTTTAATCGCGAAGCCAGTGCATCAGTTTCAATATCACGGAAAATATCGTTTGCGCGATGCAGGATCTCATACATTTAGGCAATATTTAAAGGAGAGCTATTAAAATCTACGCTAGCGCCATCTCTGGGTTTTATTCTTTCTAATATTCTAAGTGCAAAAGTAACTCTGTCTGTCTGTTTGTTTCGCTTTGACGTCAAAACTACTGAACCGATTTAAATTAAATTTGGTACACAGATAGTCTAGAGCCTGAGAAAGGACATAGATATATTTTTTATTCGAAAAGAGGGTTGTAAGGGGTTGAAAAGGGGATGAAAAGTTGTAGTAGTATGTATGTTGGAAGTATCGTCATTTTTAAAGCTTAAAGCTCGAAATTTATTTTTTAGGCTGTTGTTATGATATAAATAAATGTGACATTCAAAGTTTGTAAGGGGGAAGGGGTAGTGGAAGGGGAGGGGAGGGGATGGGTAGGGTAGGGGGAGTGGAGGGGGAGGGTGGGTGTAGTTGAGGGGAAGGGTAGGAGGAGTTGAGGGGGTGGGGAGGGTGAGGGGAGGAGAGCTGGAGGGGAGGGGATGTGGAAGTGAGGGGAAAGGGGAGGGGACGGGAGCAAAGGGGGAGGGTAGGTAAGTGAGGGGAAGGGTGGGGGAGGGGGGTGAGGTGGAAGTTAGGGGAAGGGGGAGGGGAGGGTATGTGAGGGGCGGAGGGAAGAGGGGATTAGCGTGGCGTGGTACGGTGCGGTGTAGTTGGGATACGTATGTGTCTTATTTGTTAATGCTACCCAAAGACACTATTCCACGCGGACGAAGTCGCGAGTACAGCTAGTATTATAAAATCAAAATGTAATTTTTTTATAAACTAGTGTTAGTTTATAAAAGGAAGTTTTGTGAAATAAAATATAGCGTGCATAGCTGGACGTAGATATATTATATATGTATATGTATATTTTCCGCTTTATGTTTGGCACAGTCAGTTTAGTTAGTAGATTTGATTTCTTACTGGCAAAAAGTCTCATACCTGCACATTCATAAAACAAAATTATTTGAGGTAATTTAGTTTCAATAGCTTAACTACTCATCGTTCTCAAACGCTACTTTCTAAATCTACTCATAAATGTACACGCACAATTTATTCTGGTAGGCAAGCTCATCCAGCAAAACCAATACACCCATTCTCCGGCAAGCCGGACCGTGTTTGCATCCATTCAATTCCACACCAATAGCCTGAATTTATGCGGACGGCGCCGGGCAATTATCATCCTCGCAGTGACTGGCCAGTGTCCACTCACCGGCCGAGTCCCGAGGGCTCGAATGACCGATACATCCCGCACCCAACCAATTAACACGCCTATCGCGCCCGCTCGATTGACCAAACGATTTATCGACACAACCCAAATCACATTTTATTTCCCTTTTCCAAATTTTCCCACGGTTATGAGGTCTTAATAGTGAACCGCGATCCTTTATGAAGCTGAGCGGACACAATAACGATAAAGGTGAGCAGAAAATCCGGACAATAAACTTCGACAAAAAAGCTGAGCGTTCGGCTAGTGCGGGCCAAATAGTTCGTGAAATTTCGAAGGGTCCCGTGGAGGGGCACGTTCGGTGGACGGGACACTTTACGACGGTCCTCACAGTAAACCTGCCCATTATGTTGGGTTAAAGGATCGTGGTCCTCCAGTTATAAAGATGCCGAACGCTCGGCTAAGATTTGTTGCCGGTTTATGGATGTAGAAGGGTTGTCGGATGCAGCGGAGGGTATTATGATCATGCAGAGTCGAGAGGTCGTATCGTTTCCAAGAGTCAACACGGCGAACACGAGGGCTTTTGGAGTATAGAAATATGAAGTTGATTCCCCGTACCTACTGAAATGCTTTCTGGGAGCGTATTTTATTCTGTTTCGAAACCCAGTTGAGAGCTGAGATAGGAAAGATTTATAATTAGGCACGTAACAAGTAGTTAGAAATTGAATTTTATTTACAAATTAGCTATTCAAAAGCAGCCAACACTTTGCATATCAGCGATGCTGAAGCGGTTACTAAAAGACCGGTTCCAAACATAAATATAGTTTGCGTTATGATTCCTATTTCCGTGCTGTATGGACTATTTTGGTTCACACGTTGCATTACTGGATGCAAACGTGCAGAGGCGTTTAGGTGAGACATCAAGGGCTAATTGTACACGGCAATCGTGACCGTCCAGCGCAAACAGTCGGCAACGTCTACAGGTGTTTGCTGTCGGCCCTCACGTAAACAGCTCGGTGGCAGCTCCTTTTGCAGTTCACGTCTAGTGCCGTCTGCGGTGAGAGCTGGGTTGTTTGCCAGCCTGTCTTGTCGGAAATGAGGGTTGTTGTTTCTGTTGTCGTTACATTTAAATCGTTGACCTTTTGTTTAGCAATATTAAAAATATTGATTGAATTATGAATACAATTGATTGTAGCAACTAAGTTAGCAACCAAATAAATTTAATTAGGCTAATTAGTGTCTACTAAAACTAAAATGTATTATCCTAGTCAGCCGGTGTTAGTCCACTGCTGGACGTAGGTTTTTCCCAAGATACGCCATTGAGCCCGATCTTCGGCTCTTCTTTTCCATTCACTGCCCACCGCTTTGCGTTTATCGTCACTCCATCTGGTCACAGGACGCCCTACGCTACGTTTGCCAATTCACGTTCTCTAGGACACCCAACGGTTATCAGTCCTGCGGCAAATATGACCAGCCCACTGCCACTTTAGTTTGCTAATCCTTGAGCTATGTCGATAACTTTAGTTCTCTGGCAAATTACTTCGTTCCGGATTCGAATTGCGATCCCGTAGAGAAACACCGAGCATAGGTCTCTCCATAGCTCGTTGAGTGACTTTAAATTGGTGGACCAGTCTAACTGTGAGTGTCCACGACTCGGCTCTGTATATCATCAAAGGTAGGCAATGATTAAAGACTTTTGTCGTTAAGATATTGCGGTATAGGCGATGAGAAGACGACGGAGTTTTCCGATTGTTGCCCAAAAACTAAAATGATTATAAATTATTACCAACGCAGGTTTTAACAAAGCATTTAAGTATCTGTAACTAGTCCAATGACAACTAACGAAGAGATCAAGTCAAAAGTGCTGAGAGGACACCTAGTTAGAAAAGTAAGTAATGATGCAAACTTTCACTTCTTATCTCCATAACATTACCGAAACAGACTAGACATCAGAATTCAGAATCGTTTTCCCATAAAGCTGTGTACACAACATTTTGCGGTCGTAGGTGAGAGCTCAAAGGGCAGGTTCACACGGCAGACTGGCGTCAAAGGATTGACCGAAGCAGGGACCGCAAACAGCCTAGTCGAGCGTTTTGGTCACTGCCGAGGTTAATTTGGACTTTGTAACTATGAATTTTGAAAATGAGCGGAAGTATTCGAATATTAAGTTATGGCAAATACGAGTACTATTTGTGGTATGACTTACTGTGGCAGTAAACATTGCCATTATTGAACTAAAGAAAATGTCTAATTAAAGTTTAAAAGCATACATTGTAAGTAAAATAGAGATAATATAAGGCCATTAATAACACGATAGTTAAATAAATGCTCAAATGCATTGTGTATTTGTATGCTTTTGAATCAGGAAATATAGCAATTAATATAGCAGTTTAACTTGTTTTCTCATGAGCACATTCCAATACAGTGCCAGATTCATAGCTCGTAGAAGAGCACCCTAAAGGTACGGCTACACAAGCGGCGTCCTGCGATCTGCGGGCGCGATCTCAGTACTTTTCAATTGTTTTCTGATCGCGTTTGGTATGAACCAGTCGGTACAAATACTACTGCGCTATCTGATCGCCGCCTAGATCGCGCACGCAGGACGCTACGGTGTGTCCGTACCTTAATACAAAAAAAAATCTAAGCAAAGAGCTTAAGAACTTCGGAATATGTGGATCAAGGGAAAATATGCAAGTACTCGCGCCTGGCAGGCGGTTTGGAGCGGACCTCCCGCACTGCATATTACATGAGACCAACTTTTGTCGATTCCTTCAATATTTCAGCTTGGGAATTCGAGACTCGCCAACTCGAAAATTGAATTTATTTAGCGTGTGCTGGCAAAGAAAACATATTTTAGTATTGATATAAATCATATTAGAAATAATATGATTGTCAAAAGAACTTTTGCTTGTACATTAATACCACCACCACCATTCAGTGTTCTACTGAAAATTATAGCTAATACTACTACTAATAGCACACGATAGAACTGATTAAATTAAAAAAGTAAATTAATATTAATAAAATAAATTGTTATGTAGTCGTCTAATCTTCTATCTAAGTATATAGGTTGATGATGATGAGGATCATCATCAACCAAAATTTCATCATCATCATCAGCCGGTGTCAGTCCACTGTTGGACGTAGGCCTCTCCCAAAATGCACCACTGAGCTCGATCCTCAGTTATTCTCATACAGCTATTGCCAGCCACCTTGCAAAAATCATCGGTCAACCAAGATGAGTCAAAACTCTCTAAGATCAGAACAAAAAGTTTGTTTTAATGTGAACGTAGGTACCGGCTTTTGATCGCGTGTATTTACTTCGGATATATAGGATTCGGATATATCGTAATAGGTTGAAACCTGGTCGGAGCATATCCGAAGTAAATACACGCGAGCAATTGCCGGTACGTTCACATTAAAATGAATCATTTTCGCGAAATCTTTTAAACTAAAAAAGTTTGTTGGTTCTAATCTGAGCCAAACTCTGCTGTTTCCAAATTTTCTGTCTTACCGAATAGTTAATATACTGCAGGTAAACACTTCTTCACATATTATATTCAACGTACAAAAGCCTGATACAAAAGCGACTATCCACCTCAACAATATCCCAGTTTGCATGAGAGTTAATTTCATTTCTAATACATTCTCCTATTTGCTTACCATCCGTGTTCATATCCGTCCGTGTTTGTTCATTCGTTTCTAGACGGATACCATATTTTCCTTTTGTCTAGACGAAATCTTAACGAATATTTAAGTAGTATGAATCTTGGGGCGTGCGGTGGCAATTAAAATATGTAGTGCTGAGCTTGCTTGATGAATATGGGAACGAAGAGAGTACAAAGTCAGGGGCTTCAGGCATCGCTTTTCATATGCAAATTTTGAAAAGTTTTCATGGATTTTATTAACAACTCAGCTTATTTTCTTCAAATTGCTTTTATAAACGGTTCATTGATTATAATTATATAAAATAACATTAAAAATCTTGAACTTACAAACAGCGTCTTCCAAGCCTCTATAAAAGCTAACGTCTTGCCTCCGCATTATCAAAACACAATATAATCGTACCAACCAATATAAGTTTGGAACAGGGGCGGTATCTTCAAATTGCTCATGTAAGACAAAATTAACCCTCACCCACATTAAGGCAGATAAGTCGGTGAGCTCATTTGCGGGCCTTCCGGCTGCCGCTCGTTACATCTTGATATTCTTTACCCCTTTACCGATACCACATGAGCAATAAATGGCGCGGAACGCTGCTATCACACAGCCCGATATCTTCCATCCGAATTAATTTCAGAACCGAGAAACGAACTAAGTTCGCGGACTTGTTATTTCTACGTGCACTCGAGCGAGATCGCGACGTGGTGTTGCCAGATACGCAGTGTTCACATATTTACAATATATTTAATTCTAACCTATATTTAAGGTATACTTCGATGTTCAAAAAAATCGAGTGTTGTACTGCTCGAACGTTTTATTTAGAGATCAAGTAATAATTAATTACAAAAACAGGTTCCAATAAGTATGAACTTAACTTACGGGTAAAGCACACTGTAAGTAAAGTTCTTTAACTTAAACATCACATTTGGGTACTGAGTAAGCTATTATAACATTTTACTATCTAATTTGTAAACTCTACCCGCAACTAGCAACACTTTGCAAGACCGCGAGCGTGCGACTTCTAATCGCAAAGACGAGATAAAATGGCGACCCGTAATTACCATAACGCGCCTTTCGAAGATATGTGGAGAATCTTAATGGTACGGTGGCTCCGTAAATAATGGGCTCTTATGGGAAAGTTGGCAAAGAGCACTGTTTCGTGCGTAATTTTAAGGGCTTCCTCACGTGCTTTTTGAATAATGTGCTAAATACGGGACCGTTTGTTTTGATATTAACTTTGTATCTATCTAATAGCTATGGAGTACATGGAGCTTCTCATCAAATACTTGTTTGGAGAGTCGTTGTCACCTACGGGAGAATTACCTAATAAAAATTACCTATTAAATCTGCCACCAAACATCTAATGTGTTCCGGCAGTTATCCTTGAGAGCCAGTTCCCATTCTAGGCCTAGCGTGCTTACCATCTTTGACCGCATCATCACTTACCAACAGGTGAGATAGTGGTCAAACGCTAGCCTACAAAGTATAAAAAAAAAAAAAAAAAAAAAAAACCTACTTGCGTTCGTAGGACCTAGATCTCAAAGTCGCACGTAAACTCTGTGTTGTGTTGCTAAATGGGTGTCCACTGATTGTAGGCTTTGACCATGATTTGTCCAACCACTGTCACCAAATCAATTTAACGAGTTCCGGCAGGATGTTCAGCGCCAGACAAATAGTTGCGCTAAATAGATTAGATTAAGTTTGGTTGCAAAGGTCCTCATCTCAGTAACCTCTTTTACAAGTTGATAAATTACGAGTGGACTATTCATTAGTCTATGTACCATTCGACACGCCACAAATGCATTAGGCATTTAATTGCACCCAAACAATTCAGGCACTAAATTATCCTAGTAAAATGCATCTAAGACGTCGCACAACAAAGCGTTAATAACGCGATCGTGCTATCGCGGCAGGATGCAGTGTCGCGCGACTGTCGCAGATTACGCGTGAATTATGAGCTATCTCTGAATTGTGGTCGCCCGCGGCGCGCGGCCGCCGACGCTACTCGCGGTTAGAGCGTCTTTTTGTCGCACTAGAAAACAGAATGTTGAGTCCATGAGTGTGGAGATAATTGAGATGGTTTTTAAATATTTTGGAACTAAACTGTTTAGCCGGCGCCTAGGTACACCTACGCGCCGGCTAAACTCTTATTATTCTTCGGATATGTTGCTTGCGCCGTTAACGCGGGCGATGCGACTTGGATTGATCATAGCCGTTCCCAGATAAAAACTCTCCGTAACATGTCAAAACCTGTGCATATTCGAAGGAATACATTTGAACTGTGTTTAAAAACTTTTAAGGACGACCACACCGCGGCGACCTACATCCGCGTGCGCGTTCGCAAACTGAATTTCTATTGTTTTCTGATCGCCGTAGATCGCGTTTGGTGTTAACCAACCGGTACAAATACTACTGCGCTATCTTATCGCCACCTAGATCGCGCACGCAGGATGCCGCGATGTGGTCGTATCTTTAATGTATTTCAAATCTAGAGCAAAAAAAATCGATACCAGTTCCATCATTAATATAGGTATATTAAATACTTATGATATTAGTAGTATGTGAAGGAAGATACTGAAGAGAAGATAGTGATAATAAGAAGCTTTGATACTGTCAACATTCATGGCACTGCCGTTCAGTACCTGAGGTATAATTAACCTTACAATGTAGGTAAAGGCGTTGGTTTTGAATGGAATCACGTTTGCTCTACGTACCACTAACTGTGAATGAGGACTGGAACTGACGTCACTGGATCCCAAGACCCTTTGTGTTCACGTGAAGGCATCTATGAATAGCCCTTCAGGGTTAGGACAAGATGCTGAAATGTGATGACTGCTATTTCATTAAGGTAAATAGATTACACACAGAAAAATTAAGGATAAAAAATGCATAATGCTATGTTTCCTAAACGGATTCGGATAAACGTTGTGACGCATTAGACACAATGATATCTCGAATATCATTTTATTCACTTTCACTGCTGTTTGCATATTTACCAACTCCTCTTGCACATTTCAAAATGCTCCCAACGTACACAAAATGCCGAGCACCTCGTTGCACGGAACATGTTCCCCCGAATTACAAGCATTGTAAATTAGGCACCAAAACAGTCTCATTTTCCACCCCGGTGCAGCTAATATTGTCTCGGTCCTAAAATATGCAGCCTTACCTGCGGCAGCCGGATATACTGTAATTGTCGAATACTGCATCGTTTAATCCCTGCTACATCTTCTGGAATGTTCGTGAATGCAGCAAGATTTGCGGCGAACACTTGGCCTCGGGCCTAGCGTAGCCTTAATACTCGACTTAACCCCGGCATTCCTTACGGACTCCGCTTCCAAACACTAAGCACATCTGTAAACAAACATTAAAAGCTCGTTTACTTTTCTCGAACCCTTTTTAAAAAGAGTTAAAGTTGTAACACCCCCGACCTCCTTCGAGTGTCCCGAAACTCTTGCTACTGCAAACAGCCGCCAGGCGTCGTCGATGAAATTGCAAAAATGTAAAAGAGCTAATGTTTGCGCACCTTGAACCCCTTCCCGACCCCGGCGTGACGAGCTGGATAAAAGGCTTTAATACACCCTCATCCCTTATTACGAAACTTGAAAAAGACAACAATATAGATCCAATGTGTCGCGGGCGCGGGCAATCATACGCGCATCAAAGGTGCGCGCCTGCGAGCTAACCGAGTGTGGAGCCGGCTTTATACCGCTCTGTTAGTAATGCCATTTTGTATGGAAATGTCGAGTCAAAGGGCCACGCGTTATGAGATCCGAAACAATACGGATTGTGACAATCCCGTTTCCTTCGTACGTGAGGAAATGTTATTTGAATGTTTAATGACAACTCTCACTTTGTGTATCATAAATATGAATCTAGAATTTGTAGAACTGTATGTACGAGTATTGTTACTAACTTGTGAGTTTCTCTTCCGTCAAATATTAGGTGTTTCGCACAAGATTCGAATTTACAACTTGTTCACGGATATTTATATTTTAACTAATTGTTCTTGTTCACGCAGACAATCTGTTTTCTTAATTATAATTAAATTAAACGTGAAGCTTATAAAATCAACTTACGTTACTTTGTTAGCTACCCATCTTACCCTGTTACGTAGATTAAGTATATACACAAAAAATTATACAACTTTTATAATTGTAATCTAGCGTAGCTTATTTCTTGCAAATTTGAGAAAATAGAAAGTGATTTATTCAATCCAGTTTATATTATCATCTATTCCATACTTAGTCAGCCATGAAGCACATCAAGGAGTCATTACCTCCCTTCTGAAAAATCTCAGCAGCTGCTTTGCAAGTCAAAACCTTGACAGGCACTCCCGCACAGAGTGTGTGAATTTTCATATGAGATTCAGAAGGCACAGGTGTTTCTGGTTAAACTCCTAAAATAGAGTTAAAAAAAATATTTTTCTACCGAAAGGAGGAAAATGGAAGATGTTATCAATTAGTCAATATATAACTGAGAGTTATAAGGCTTTACATTAAAACACGTGCAGGCCTTTCTACTATAAAAATAGTATAATTACTATATAATTTACTACAGAAAATATATTTTATAAAGTCTGTCGTATATTTTACGAACAATTAGGAGTACCCTACACCTTTCCCCAATTTTTCTCTAATGATACCTGCAAAGGACGAGGCAGAGCCCCGGGTGATTTAACGCCGTGTAAACGTCACGGCAGATGGCTTGAAATCAACCTGACTTTTTACCCGACTACGGGATAATTATAATTTTTACCGGTATGTATGTCTGTATGAATGTTTCTGTTCCTTCACAACTTCTAAGTTCCTTATCTTAATTTGACAAATGAGGCATCATTAGAAGCTTCATGATTGTCCTCTAATTAAATGATATGTGAGGTCCCAATTTAAATTGAATTTGGTGCCTTTAAGAGGACATCAAGTCATGAACTAAAACTGAAAATTTTGTCATGTTGGGTATCAAATGAAAGGGCCTAATAAGAACATTGAAAACAATATTAATATATTATTAGCTGTCGCTCGCGGCTTTGCTTGCATCCGAAAACTGGGAATCAAATCTTGAATTAGATATTATTTTGTCGGACTTTTTACTTTGAAAAATTACATTTTTCAAATTTATATGGGACCAATTTCAAGGTATACCCTATCGAAAATTTGTTGATATACATTGATGATATGAGAAAATCATCTATATAATGATACATTTATCGATGATTTTTGTTGATGTATTAATAACCGCTCGGCCGATTTTGTTAAAATTTAAATGGAACTACTTTGGGGGTATACCCTTTCCAATATAAAAATAATTATCAAAATCAGACTACTCTGTAAAAAGTTACCCGTGGTCATACATAAAAAAATTTATACGTGTCGACTTGAGAACTTCCTCAGTTTTTTTTTTCGTCGGTTAAAATTGCAGTTGACCAAAACAACAAAACAAAATAATTCATATTTATGACACTTTTCTGCCAGAGATATTGCGTAACACATCACTCCAAACAATAAATGTGCCATAGAACAAATGCATTTTAAAAACAGCAAATGCGACGCAGAATTCTGCTCACGCCTGCGATCCACACATCGTTAAGACGACGTGTACGCCATTACGCGGAATTATTCCCGCGACATCCCGTGACACGTCGCGTCCTCAAATTGACATTCAATCAGCGTCGCCACATTGTTTCCCTATAAATCCTTATTGGGAAAAGACGGAACCATTTGGAGCGGGCGCACGCGCTCCGATATGCGACGATATTCCGCCATCAAATCGCAATTTGTTTATGAAAATTTATTGTATTCGCCATTACCGCACGCGGATTCTTTTCCTCCGGGAGCGACCCCGCGGAACAAAATCACCTTATTCAATTCCTTTTTTGCATACATCACACACATGGGTGTCTTCGGAGGGGAACACTCACGGTTTTTGTCTGAACACGTGAATCGCGTTTGGGACCCGTGTTCGCTTCTTATTAGTCTGGATTGCGTAAAGGTTTTTCTTATATCGCTCGGGGGTGGGGAATTTACATCTCATCATATTTTAGTTACCCTCATATACGAAGTCGCTAATTTCTAAAGCTCAGAAGGTTTTATTTATTAAGTTCGCATATTTACGCTATTGAAAATTTTCATAACTAATATTTCCTACAACGTTACCATAACTTTACACAAAAAAGGCAAACGTTTTCATCCAAAACATTCCCTTTTTCTCACAGCTTAACACCTGAAGAGGGAGAGACAAATCACCTGAAAATTTTCAATTCGAAATGCCACGGAAATCATTTATCAGCATGGAATTAGCACGTCACATATGCAAGGTTTCGAAGGCAAGCGAGCGCGCGATATGACGCCCCTCTGTTTTGGCGGATTTGGAAAAAGAATCGTCGCATATATCACGGTTAATAGGGTGCGGAGAGAGCACTACTTATGCCTAATGCGACAAGGAAACATGCTACGCGCCCGCATGCGAATACATTTGCAGAAAACTGGATTTTCAATGGCAATAAATACTCGCGAGCGGAGTCAGCCAAGTGACTTTGCGGCTTCGTTTTGGCTGGAAATATGCTTGGATTATGCTATTTTGTATACGTATATTTTTGGGTTATACAGGGTTACATAGGGTTATGCGACAGCACCGGCCAAGGCGAAGGACCCAGCAGCACCCGCGCCTAAAGCGAAAAGTTCCGCCAAGCCTCCCACGAAGAAGCCGAAAGCTCCCAAGCCCAAGTCTAAGGCGGCCGTTAAGACAACCGCCGGTAAGAAGTAAATGCGGTAAATGTCGCTCCGTTTGGTGGGACCACCAACCTACTGGGTCGGTCCGTTTTTATATAAAAGCATTTTCAACTCATGTTCGTCGTTCAGTCTGTACGAGTAACTCGCGCGCTCCGTGCTCTTTATTCGTGTTGTTTTTAACTTAAACTTAAATTCATCAAACATGTTCAGATGTGGTAAAGGCGGTAAAGTAAAGGAGAAGGCAAAGACGCGTTCTAACCAGGCTGGTCTGCAGTTCCCAGTGAATCTTATTCATCGACTTTTGCGTAAATATGACCTTTCAGATTAAATAATAATACGGCATAGTTAAATGGTTCAACGATAATATAATAATATCTATGAAGGTATAGGTGCAGTAAAAATACGATATTAGCCCCTTTACCTGTATATAACTATAAACAGATGACTCGATCGTAAACACGACAGAATGATGGTTCATAAAAAGCAACGATGTCAGTAAATACAGACAGGCAATGTCTACCCGACGTCAGAGTGACGGTAAAAACTGTAAAGATGCTTTTACCGTACTCGTCCAGACGTGCAAGCTAATTTTTTATTGATATGCCTTGCACCGCTTAGTGGTACACTAAATGTTATCTATATCATTTACCATGTTTACTTATAGGCTTGCAGTTATTGCATCACATTATAATAAAATGTCGCGAGATAGTGAGAAGAACACTTAAACTTTAAATTTAAGTATTCTATATAGTTTTGTACACGGTAATCACTAACAATCAATATTGTTAGTGATTACAGTGTTGTACTTAGAAAACCACGCATAAAGTCGATATCTATTATGGGATCCCTTTGTTTCGCATATTTTTTTATTCCTAATTTACTTAGGCATAACAGGTTACGCTTAATTTTAAATGGTATAATAGTATCTTCGCATAATTTCTTTTAGCATATTGTATAAACAAGCATAACTTTCAAGTAGGCTATATTGTTTCGGCCTAATTTTGATTCGCATAAAGTTATAGGGTATATTTTTTATTGGACTAATAGTTTTAGTCATAATTGAATGTATACATATAATTTATCTATTATTTACAAAAATATTCTGATCAAAAACAAATCAATGAGGTAATCTTTATAACCACGCACTCAAGATTATGCAAAACACTAATTCTTAAGACGACACTCAATTTTATCAGACCCTTGCTAAAAAGCTGTTATATTTTCAACACATGATTATGTAAAAGAATTTGGAGATTTAACGTATGAGGGTACAGTATAAAACAGTATGGAAAAATGTTGTATTATACTTACTCTACATGTATGTAAGCTTCATTTTTAGAGTTCCATATCCAAAGGGTCCAAATGAAGCCGTCGTCTGTCACACAGATTTTACAGCCAAACGGTTGGAGCTACACAATCTTCAAATTTTCACCGTATGAGCATCTTGTTAAGTGAAAGCCATACAAATTAAATATATATAATATACAGGATGTTTGGTGGATGGACCGACAATTTTTTTGGGGGGTTGTGGCATGCGCAAGATTTCCCCGGTAGACCCGAAGTCCTAAGTATCATCACGGTGTTTTAGATATGATTTTTTTTAATCATTCAAAATCATCCAAAATTTAGAAGTTGTAACTTTTTAAAACAGTCAAACAGATTAAGTTCGGAACTATTTTTTAAAGGGAAATGTGTAAAATAATGTTTTATTTAGGATACGGACACATTTCAAAATACAGTACAAATTTATTCGTCGTATTACAACCACAAACAAATAAGTTAGCAAGATTTTAGGTGATTAAAAAAAAAACAAAAAAACTATATCCTAAGCGCCGTGACACTTAAGACTGCGGGTCTAACGGGGAAAACTAGCGCATGACCCCGCCCCCCCCCCCTCAACCTCCCGAAAAAAAAATTCGGTCCATCCACCAAATAACCTGTACATATATATATATATATATATATGTATAAATATATGTTTCTAAAGGGGACTCTCATACCGGCAAAGGAGCGCGTGAAAAATCTTTGACCTTCCCATCGAGTGTGGAATCGTTGTCGGCGGCTTAAAACTAAAAAAAACCGACTTCACATAACGCGCGAGTCATTTTCAGAAGCAATTGTAAGGTTTTCATCTCTATATATCTGGAGATACTCATCTGATCTCGATAAATTGTATAATAGAAAAGGAAATTCCAGAGTGTACTTCCCGTTTGGAGTTCAAACAAAAAATAATATTACAAATCGGTTATAAATGAAAAAAAAATAATAATAAGTAAAACAAAATAAATGACGGAGTTCTGAGATAACACACTTAAAAAATATACAATCAAATTGAGAAGATCCTCTTTTTATAATTCGTTTATTTTTTTTTATTTGATGCAATTACATAGGAAACGACGTACAAATATAAGTGATTTTCAGTGAAAAGCAGAAGCTAATATATTTTATGCGATATTAAAAAGTATTTTGAAAGTAATAGAAAGTCGTCGACTACCTATTAACCAAGAGTATAGCTAAATCTACATTTAAACGCTAAATTATTTGTTATAATATTGAAGTTATAATTTAATACCTCACGATGTACGCTACTGTTTTCACATATGGCTCACGTGTGAGGGAATGAAAATGTGTCGTTAAGACGCGAAGCCCCGACGATTTGCATCTTTACCACTCTTTCGAGGGGTGTGCTTTCTCACGATAAAGCAGTGTTATTATTAATATGTACATTTGTTCGGGAAATGTTTCTGAACCGTGCTTTTAGCCTTATTTTACTGATATTTTAGCATCTATAAATATTTAAACATGCTTCAACAAAAATACCGCTTTGTTTACATTACGTAGTAACTTACTCCTTGAGATTTGAAAACATACTATTAACTAAGAGCTAAGAACTAACTAAGAACTAAGACTAATGTCTTCTAGTATTGTTTTTAAGCTAAATAGAGACAAATAACAGCTATCCCTGAATTATAACGTTTACAATCCGATCACAATAGTCGTGAATATAATGACCCAAATTATCCAACTCGGCAAACGACTGCCTCGTCAACTTAATAACAGAAACAAATTACCTAAAATCTTCGTTCCACAACGAAACAATTAATCAAAATATTAGACAGAAAAAACAGCCCTTCGAGTCATTATTATTATTTAAATCTTCAAAATTGCCTTGATATAGATATAAGAGATATAAGTCAGCCGTAACCCATTTGTGAGGATAAGAAAAAGGGATGGTAGTCATTAGCATATAATGACAGTAATTAAAATACACAAATAGAGCTATAAAGACGGGCCGGCGGTGAAGGGTTGTCTTCATCATCACGAGGATTTATACACGGCAAATATTTTGAGTGCGGCTGAGGCAAGCCGCGGCAGAATTAAGAACGGCATTGTTTAATTTATTAATTAATGGACCCACTGTGGCGGAGACGATGACGCAGGCTCATTCGATGGAACGAATTAGAACACTCTGCCCAAATTTCTCAGTATTATAATCAAGTAATCCTCATAAAGCACCAAATCCTACTAATATTATAAAGGCTAAAGTTTGTGAGTGTGTAAGTATGTTTGTTACTTATTCACGCTAAAACTACTCAACTGATTGAGCTGAAATTTTGTATGTAGATAGCCTGGAATAAAATCCCGGAATAACATATTATATGGTAAGTACTTTTTATCTCAAGATTTCCACGGAGAGATATCTACTCGGGTAAAACCGTGGGGCACAGCTGGTTATAACATATATTTCCATACTCATGAACTAGGCTATATAATTTTAAAATTGTAAATTCAGTTGAAGGCTAGCAGCTATCAGATATATTTTTATTATTTTTTAACCGACTTCAAAAAAAGGAGGAGGTTTTCTTTTATTTTTTTGGTTAAAAATAAGCGAAAATATCGTAACACAAATAACATATTTCATGTGAAATAATAACATCTATAAATTCGTTACAATGCAATGGACAAACCTTGCCCGAATTATTTCAATTCATTCCTCAGCGCTCCGCCGCCTCGCAGACAATGGCGGCTAATTACGAGATGTAAGGCTTTATTAACGCAATCGAGCGGTTATTAACATAAAAAAATAATATTTACTGGCCCCCAAGTCAGAGCTTAATTCAAGAATACTGCGGGATTACGTTTACTGCTGTACTCAACCCTTTCGTCTTCCTTGGTTCTACAAATAATTGCAGTGATGTTACGCCAAGAGAAATGAATGAGCGTCAAGATTAAGGCTCATCACAGTTGTTGTACTGGAGAAAATTTTGCATTGTAATAGCCGGCATTAGACTTTACCGCTTTGACAGAGATTATGATTCACGGTCTATTTAAGGAACGTCTTTAGCCCTATAGCAAATTACCCATTGATATTTTAATCAAGCATCCCTTAGGATTCCAGTATTAGCATATAAATAGAGAGTTAAATATGACATCAGCATTTTAATTTTTCGATATTACGGAGTGATTTACAAATTAGTGGGTAAGAAAAACGCCGTCGAACGCCTTGAGAGGGTCGACTTGCCCGCAGATGTTCTATTTAAATGTAAATTTTCCACCGACACAATGATGGCAATGGATGAAAAAAAAATATTACAGATAAGGTAAAGATAACGTTACACAATGCTATCGCGATATGATATCTACAGAAATAAATAAAAAACAACCTTTTGTTTCGAAAAAATATATATAAAACAACCCAACACCTCAGCACAACTTTCTTTTCAGGAAGGAAAAATTAGTTAATTTTTGACAGGAGTATTTAATCAACGCCTTCAACAAACACCACCGGAGGGTGACAATTGCAGACACCAGATAAAAAGAAAAGAAGGAATTCTTTTCACTGGAAAGGGCAACAACAAGAGAAAGAATTGCGGGAAAAAGGTCCACGACGGAAGTGGAAGTGACAGATCGTCGACAATGGTGGAAAGTCACACCTCTTGTTTACGGGGCGCCGGGCACGCGCCTGAATTAGCTATCATTTACTTAAGCACTTTATATAATTAAATAGAGAGACCATTAGTGTCAGAGGGTCGCTATATTCTTTCCTGAAACTCTCTAATTGCACCCTCTATCTAAGTTGCGTAACTTTTGTCGCTCGTACAGCGGAACATGTGAAGTGACTGTGCTCGCCTCTTAGTAAAAGGAATACCGCGCTTTGTTGGTTTCTAAAACTTAATATAAATTACTCAATTCCTTTGTTGTTCGAAATATGAATCCCCTTTGCATCTCGAATTAACGAATCGACTATAATTGATTAAGTACAACCAGCCGAGGAACACCACAAAGGAGTCTATTCGGACCACCTTCGAAAACAAAAACAAGCCTCACTCCCCTCCTTTTTTGACCGAGCCTTCGAAAGCGAAATCTGGCTTTGTTCATTTACTCGGTAAACCGATAATTTCATTAAACAACAAAGTGGGACTTGTCGGGAGCCTTCTGTAAATACGGCAAGAAGCCAATGTCCCCCAAGATAGGAAATTCATTTGAAGAAAAAATCTCAGACTTAACACAGCGCGACAAATTAAGAATCTTGGACCCCTCGTTGTTTATGCTTTCCGCGTCCGAGAGCATTTTGATTGGACTGCTAATTAGACTCTTTAAAAATGTGAAGCGCGCAATGGGAAAAATAATTTACTTCCGATTGAACGTTAGGATCTTAACCCTTCTGCCACAGCTTGGGTTCGTATTACCGTAGCTCCAGTTAATATCGGACAGAAACCCGAAATGGGTGCATTCCGCACGTTAAAAATATCGCGAAGTAATTTGGAGCATTCGAGCGGCTACTCGCATTAAAGTTAGGTAGCGGCAAATTAAGCCCAACCCCGATATATTGCGTTTGTTCTTTTGATGCTGGCAGTGAAGGGTTAAAAGCCAAGAATGCTTTGGTTTTTACAGAACTCAATAAATAGGGGCGGAAAATTAAAATTGGGAATTTATTAATACAAATAAAAACAATCAGGTTAAAAAGTTCCTAAGAGAATATAGTCTCATATAAAATCGCAAGATCATAGGGAAATTATCACTTTTTTTAGACAAACGAGCACTTTACCACTGTCTCAAATAATGTTAAGTGACGATTCGGTATAAAATGGTATCGTGCTTGTCTGTATACCATTACTAACTTTTGAGTTAGATAAAGGTACGGACATACCGCAGCGTTCTGCGTGCGCGATATAGGCGGCGATCAGATAGCGCAGTAGTGTTTGTACCGACTGGTTCACACCAAACGCGATCAGAAAACAATTGAAAAGTACTGAGATCGCACCCGCAGATCGCAGAACGCTGCGGTGTGGCCGTACCTTAAGCACCACCTAATGCCATTTTACAACTAAATCACAGAATAATCAAATGTTTTCATTGTTAACCATACATGTAGGTGTTCAAACAGATGAGTTTTCCACACACATGAACCCACAAATATTCGTTACCAAAGCCAATGAATTATACCTCAGCCAGGTAATTAGACCGAAATACCATTAAATTAATAAATAAAAAACAGAACCGTGCCCCATCGGCTCTCGCAGCGACGCATGGCCCCCTCAGTCGAATAAATTTATGTAAAAATTTTCATTAATATTTTTGAGGCCGAGCGTCCGTCCGCCCTTGGGAGTGAAAATCGAGTTCGCGGTCGCGATGGAAAAATGCAAACCGAAAATTATGGCGACCCTCGCCTTGTATTTGCTTATGAATACCGGCCGTACCTGCCCCATATTGTGAAATATAAATATACGATACAATACGGGGAAATAAAATTAAAACATTGTTGATGGCGTCATTTCATATTAAACCCCATTATTCAAACATTCGCGGAGATAAACGTTGCAGAATAAAATGTTACCTTATTCTGAAGTAGTTTTTATCTATACCCTGATAGACCTGTAAGTCTGTAGGTACACTATGAAAAACGCCCCTCGTGGGATCTTGTGAGATTATGAAAGATTTGTGAGTTCTCGAGTGGCGCCCGCGGCCGGTCGCAGCGAGCTTAAGAGATTTAAATCGGTCGCTGGCCCGGAATACCAGATACAAACAGATTTCTTACTGCCCCACGGTTAGCAGAAATGATACGATAAGACGAAAGTGAGCAGTGGGACTGATAAATGTTTTTTGTGATAAAGATTTGATGGTTTCTTACCTATGACCGAGATTAGAATAGTTGGTTTGCTGAAAGATAATATAGAATTGCTGTTGTATATTCACTTTTATACATATTTAAGATCGTTAAAAAAAAACCTATAAAAAAAACACATTTCAAATGCCACGCTAGTCATTTTCAACCAACTTCCCAAAAATAAGGAGGTTCTCAATTCGTCTGTATGTTTTTTTTTGTATTATTATGTATGTTACGCAATTACTCCGTTAATTGTGTACCGATTTGAATGATTATTTTTGTAATCGGTAGGATTCGTTTTCGATGTGGTCTCATTGTAAATTCATCGAGATCTAATTAGTAGCTCCAGAGATATAACGGCAAACGTCATAAACTTGCTGCTGAAATTGACTCGCGGGGCATAGAAGTCGGTTGTTTTAGTTTTTAAACTATCTTAATTATCTGCATCAAGTTTAAGGTGTTTATCTCCTATCTTTAGAGATACTCATAAGATCTCGATGAATTTTCAATTTTCAATTATATTTTTCCCCTCGGGTGTATACTCTTTGGAATAAAAAAATAATTTTGAAAATCGGTCCACAATTGACAGAACTGGTGAACATATGTACAAAAAAAACATTCATACAGACTAACTTAGTACCTCCTCCTTTTTGAAGTCTGTAAAAAATACCATCACCTGTTCAGCGAACTTTGTGCATATTTCATTGAAATTGTGCTGTTATTCAAAGATATCCTCATAGTACAATTTGATGACTACTTAAGATAGGTACAATATGCATCAGTTGATATCTGCAATCGCTTCTAATACTATTTTTCATTATATGCACGCAGTCAATTCAACTTAAAATCACTACTCCCCATTCCACTCCTCGCCACAATGCAGCCGAGATCGTAAGCGATATCTTTCCGCGAAACCTGTAAATCTCGCAGGCATTTTTATATTCGGCGTTTTCCCTGAGTCTAGGGGCTAAGCAGCTCGCGCCGCCATCCCGAGATTATATCTTGACACTTGATGGATGAATGGTTATTGGATCTGAACATTTTTATCATTTTGATACAGTCAGGGGGGCAAGGTGAGGTTAAGTTTGCTCTGCGGGGGACATAGTTCGGGGATATGTTGCTAAGTTGTGTGTTCATAGCCTTACAGTAGTGTATCGTTTTTAAATCTTTGTTGATGGATTTTAAAGTAGATATACGTGCGTATACTTCTATCAAATATAGACACTTCTAAAATAACGCCTGAATCCATAAAATACTATTTGTGTTCTTTTGACATCTCTGACTGACTTTTACTTTAGCAAAACTAAAAATAATTGTTTCTCATCTTTTAAAGCTACAGCTCGTCATTATTGTAATTTGTGTATTGTAAGTTTCATTGCAGATGTGATTATGTGAGATAGATATATAGTTAAGTTTCAACGAAAGGTAAAAAGCAATTATTAAACTACTTGGAAAAGCTCAGATTCGTTCAACTTTGTAACCCCTATCGATAAATCACTCTGATATATATTTTGGTTGGAGCTCTGAGGTGAAATATGTAGAATTGGCAATGTTCTTAGTGGGAGTCTGACACTGCAACCCGCTCGTTTGCACTCTTTACTACACCCCTTTCTCACACTTCATATCACGGGTAGAGACAGCAGAACAAAAATATCTTTAAAACATTCTTATAAGTAGCATTTATAGACCCTTAATAAAATCGTTTGTAACCCTATAGCCATAAAAATGTCTAGACTCTAGTACAACCAATAGATTCAATTTTAATTACTGTACTTATTTTACTGCTTTGACACACAGTCAAAGGCCAAGTATAATAAAATCGTACGTACTTAGACGTCTATGTGTCTGCACAATAAAATGAATTGAATTAGAACTGGTCTAATGTAACCGAGAAATTTTTGTATATCAACTAGAAGTGCCCCGCGGCTTCGCCCGCGTTAAAAACTTCTTTTATTTACATAAAACTTTTCTTTTGTAAAAACGATTCTATAAAATCTTAATTACAAAAAATAAGAATTAGCCAAATCGGTTCACCCTTTTTCATGTTATCGCGTGACTAAAGCAATTCGGGATTCATATTATAAAAACCGAAATACCCAAATTTTCAGACTTTGTTACCTACCCCATTTCAAAAAATCCTACAACACTTACTTTATCTCATCTTATTTCGCCATTTTTGCCAACTTTGAATCCCCGTTCAGTATCCGGAAGGAATTTTTAGAAAATCCCTTCTGAGCGGATACCTACGTCATAATAACTATCTGCATTCTAAATTTCAGCGCAATCCAAAACAATATTGATTTTTGGACTTTGTTACCCCACTTTACCCTTTTAGGGGTGGAATTTCGAAAGAGCCTGAAACATGTATTACCTTACTTAAGCACTTGTATTATGTTTCAAATATAAAAGACTGAAGAAAGAATCTTGTTTCTCCATACAAACTTTGAACCCCCGTTTCATCCACTTCAGAAGTGAATTTTGGAAAATTCTTTGTTAGAGGGAATTAACGTCATAATAACTATCTGCATGCCAAATTTCAGCGCAATCCGAAACAATATTGATTTTCAGACTTTGTTACCCCATCTCACCCTATTAGGGGTGGAATTTTTAAAAAGCCTGAAATACGTATTTACTTATTTTTTTACTGAAGCACTTGTGTGAAATTTCGAATAGAAAAGACTATCTAATCTTGTTTCTCCATACAAACTTTGAACTCCCGTTTCATCCCCGTCAGGGGTGAATTTTGGAAAATCTTTTCTCAGAGCCCTCTGAGAAAAGAAGATGAAGAACACATCGTACTCGTTTTACATCGTAATAACTATCTGCATGCCAAATTTTAAGTGTAATCCGAAACAATATTGATTTTCACACTTTTGTTACCCCATTTCACCCTCTTAGATGTGTAATAAAAAAAAATTGAAACACGTGTTTACTTATTTTTTTACTGGAGCACTTGTGTGAAGTTTCGGATAAAAAAGACTATCTAATCTTGTTTCTCCATACAAACTTTGAACCTCCATTTCATCCCCTTAAGAGATGAATTTTGGAAAATCCTTTTTCAGGGGTAACTAACGTTGTAATAACTATCTGCGTGCCAAATTTCAGCGCAATCCAAAACAATATTTATTTTCACACTTTGTTACCCCATTTCACCCTCTTAGGGGTGGATTTAAAAAAAAACCTGAAACACTTATTTACTTATTTTTTTACTGGAGCACTTGTGTGAAGTTTCGGATAGAAAAGACTATCTAATCTTATTTCTCCATACAAACTTTGAACCTCTATTTCATCCCCTTAAGGGGTGAATTTTGGAAAATCCTTTCTTAGTATACCCCTACGTACTAAGACAAATATACCCTCCAAATTTCAAGTCTCTACGACCAGCGGTTTAGGCTGTGCGTTGTCTGTCAGTGAGTCAGTATGTCAGGACAAAGATTCTTATAGTATTAGATATAATCAAGATAATACTTCTATATATTGAACAAACTGTTAACATGTACAACTGTAACAACAACAACAACTGGTAGTGGTATGACTTCTGCTAGTCCGCCTAGGGCGGTATTACCACTTTGCCAATTAATTCGACCGTGAAATAGGAATGTTTTTGGTTTGAGTGGCAAAGTGTCCAGTGAAATTACAGGGCATGTGAGACTTAACATGTTTAAGTTTCAAGGATTTTGCATGCAGCTGCACCTGTAATAGGTAGACGTCATCGTTTACCATCAGGTAAACGTCGTGTTGTCATGATACTTTACATTATAAAAAAAAGTGTAACCTATAGTTAGTCGAAAATGAAAGACTCTTTGTTCTATCGTCAAACCATTCTACCTTCCAACCGTACCGTTTCCGGCCGCTTTGGCGCGCATATCATACGCGATACGGTCTGAAAAATGCCGCGGCCCACCGTTAGCGGAAACATATCAATTCAATTTGGTACGCACATACGTGAAATAGGTGTAGGGTTGTTACCAAAGTATCATATTTCGTGTGGAAAATTATTGAAACAGAAGCTCCTGATAACGTGATGCAGATTAAAAGAGTTTGCGTGCCAAAGATGTAAAAGGCATCTAATGTATCGTTTTCTAGGTTATATGTCTATTTAATGCTCTTCTGAAACGAAAACTTATTAACTCCTATTGATTTGAATAATATAAAACAAGAACAGTTGAACTAAGAACTGTTTTGAATAACATCACCGAAAGAAGCATAAAACATTAATTTTGTTTGCTAGTGCATACGAGTCAATTCTAGGACAAAATATATAAACGAATGGTAACCCTAAGCAGAGCTGTCATGGCCTAAATCATGGGCCCGGCAAGTGATAAACACATCGCAAGGGTTTATGTTTTATTAGCTACGACGCGGGATTTTATCGGTCCTATCTCGGACTTTTGGCGAGAGTTCTTCGTAACCATTTGAGATTGAACATTTTTTTCGAGATTGAACAGTTTTAACCCCCTTTGTTTACCAGAACTAGTTTTTTCCGATTTGTACACTTATTTTAAATGTGTTTTATTAGTAACAACAAAGGTCAAATGTTATGATGTACTTGTTAATTTTATCATCTATTGCAAGTTCATAATAGTTTGCGTTGGCGGTTTGCTATATTTCAGCATTGCAGCACTAACTTCACTATGAAGGTTGATCGTTAATATGATCAATAGTCGTAGTATACTTGGTACCCCATAGCAAGACTTGATACAATGCGATTTGATACAACATTAATTAACCCAAAAACCTCGAAACATCGTAAGCTAGAACTCACCTAATTCCTTCATACTTCACATCAGCGAAGTTCCTCGCCCCGATCTACACCTAATCTTAAGTAGCGTTCGTATAAGTTTTACATGCAAATGAATTAATTCTTCGTCTGATGCATCTTGGAGGCGATGCCTCGTTGCATTTATAATGTGAGTTCATTACAGGGAGTCTACAAGACTCCGCCGACTCTAGACTCCACAGGCGGGTAATAGGTTCGGAAGAACGCTCGCTTCAATTATGAGTGGGATATTAAATCGGTAGGTATCGGAAGCTCGTTATGTGAGGTGGGAATATATCTGCGAGATGTTCCTCGTATGAGATTAAATTATAGGAAAACCCTGGCTGTTCGACTACCTGCACTTAGTAAGGAAGGAAACGTGTAACCTGATTAAATTTTAAGTTATTTTGTAAATTAATATGATGAGTTTACAACGTACCAGAATTGGACAGGATGATAATTATCCATAGATAAGTTTATCACAAGTGCACACTTTTAAAAAAAGTTAATCCTTGGGACTGTTGTCATTTAATAAAACTTTTTAACAAAAAAATTAAACCGCCGAAAAAACTGAAAAGAAAAAAGAATTTAATCTTTTTTATGTAACCTTAATAACGAAGTTCTTAAACCACTGTTAGTATACATAATTATATATTTTTGTAATTGTTTTGAGTTTTTAACTAAACATTATAACTAAGTTCTTAAACTAATGTAAGTATGTATATCTAAGTAATTTTGAATCGGCGCCAAATGATCAATAAGCAAAGATCACTAAATAACCTCTTAAATTTAAATAAATAATCAAATCAAATTAACAATGCAAGGTGAAATCTCCAGCGATGAACATATACATTCCAAAAAATGCGCTTTCACACGACCGTTATTAAGGTTAAATAAAAAAGTTTAATTATTTTTCGCTTTTCAGTTTTTTTGGCGGTTTAATTTTTTTGTTAAAAAGTTTTATTTTATAATTTTTTGTGGCCATAATCTATTATGTTAAAAGCAGGCGTCATTGCTTACCCCTGGCCTAGCTAAACGTTATATAGGACATTTATGCTCTATAATAATAATAAAATTAATTTAAGATCACATAAAAAACTAAAAAAAACCGACTTCCAACGTCATGCTAGTCAATTTCAATACTAAGTTTGAGGTGTTTATCTTCATATCTCTGGAGATACTGAACATATCTCGATGAAATTTCGGTCGGTTAAAAAATGGTTTGATGTTTTTCACTTGAAAACATCAAACCAATTTTAAAAATAGGACCAAGTTACTTTTGTCTGTTCATCATAAATTCAAACTTGATCTAATTGCACAAAATTAATTGAAGTGTAAAAAACGTGTGCCAGAGCAACACTGATCAAAAACCAGTACGTAAACAGTGTTTCTTTACCTTTAAACAAAAAGTTTTCAGTTTGTAGGTTTTCCGCTTGGCTAAGCACTTTTTCTTGGGCGCGGCGCGTGTGCATATTTAATTTTAACTACCACTCGGCCGTAGATGGAGCGCTGAATTTTTACTGAAGCCTTTATGTCTTATTCAAGGGACGGTACTGGGTTAATTGTGGAGCTTTACTAAAGTTGACACTTGCATTAAATATTTAAATCAAATGAAAAGTAAATAGGTTAGAAAAGATAAGTTAGACGAAACCGTAAGCAAGTATTTTATCCTTTTCAATGCATAAGTAACACTAGTTTATCTAATCTAGATAAAGTTGTAATTTGTAAAATTATTGTTGTTTATTTTGTCGAATAGCGGCATCAGAACAAACCTCCTCATCTTTTAATATGTTATTATATTCAATATTTCACTCGTATAAAGATGAACAAAACTACACTAGTTAGTTTAATTAGCTGCGAAACATTATTTTTAACCGACTTCAAAAAAGGAGGAGGTTTCTCAATTCGATCGTATGTTTTTTTTTTTTTTTATGTTTGTTCGCGGATAACTTCGTCGTTTATGAACCGATTTCGATCATTCTTTTTTTGTTCGAAAGGAGATATCCCAAGTGTGGTACCATGGTAATTTTATCGAGGTATGATAAGTATCTCCAGAGATATTGAGATAAACATCTCAAAATTGGTACTGAAAATGAATAGCGCGGCATTGAAGTCGGTTGTTTTTTAGTTTTTAAACGATATTATTGTGACTCCATATTATTGTGACTCCATACAAATATTCGGAACGCGAGTCATGCTTACGCGCCTCGAGTTCGGTACGCACTCGGTACTCAGCTTACAATGAATGTTATATAATTATGAGATAATTTCATTTTATTAAATAAAAAATACAATATTTACAATTACAAAAAAACTAGAATGTTCGTCAAGTAGGTAGATGAAATTAAAATACTGTTGGCGGGCAGCCCTATCGCGTGTTTACGTACCGGACGGTGCGGCGCGGAACGCTTGTATTGATATCAAGGACAGGACTGAGTCAATATACTGTTATATTATATTACCGTGGTTTGGGATAGTTGCACTGAGTGGACTAAAGTCTGTTGTCCTACGCCTCGTCTCACCACTGTATTCCATTTCCAGACAAGCACTATTCCATCTTAAGCCATATCATCAGGTGATAAAGAGGTTAAATGTTTGAAAACAAAAATAAATAAAAGAATAAATACGTGAATAAATATTGAATAAAGATAAAGCATCTTTGTAAACTCTACTTTTTACCTTTACTATAGTTTCTCCCTAAAACCGCGTTCGTTGACTTCAACCGCTAGACACCTGCTAATGGGTTCTCCGCAGCCCTCGTATAACCTGTTCCTAATTCCACCTTCTCCTGTGAAGTGCATTTTACAGACACTCGTGCCCTCTTGAGGACAATCAGAGTCTTCATTTTGCGGAGTGATTGAGAGGGATTCAAGATCTTGTTTGCTTAAAAATCAGTGGAAAGTTTAAAAGAAAATATAAATATTACTGGCATTTTTATTACCTCGTGATTTTTGTTGAAAGCTCTAGACTATTTCAGCCTTTAGTACCTATGCCTTTTTATAATGAAATACTTAGAATAATATATTCAACAAACTTCTTATATCTGTATTGTCTGTTTGCTCTTTATTAAGGCGATGTCATTCCTTTCTTAGTTAGCGTTGTTTTTCATCACATCATGAAATTTGATTGCCAGCTATAAGAGTACAGTGTAAACGACTCGCCAAATAACAAAATAAATTAAAGAGGGTTACACAATAGCCCAGCGCGCAAATAAGCCGCCCTCGGATGAGTTTAAGAAAAAATGGTAAAAAAGGCAGAGTGCGCATGATCGCTCCCCAGGGCGCGCACTTATCATTGACATTAACTTTTTTGTTGTCCATAACATTTGCATAACTCTTAAAGTCTGTATCGCTTCGAAGCCTTGAGGCGTCAACGGGGACTATACTTTGTAAGATCATTTTCAGTTCTTGCCCAACTTGGCTCAGGTCTATAGGGGGTATTCGAACGGGGAAGATAATCGTAAATAGCTTTAATGGCTGGGATATGTTAAACAAAATTATCTCTGTATTTAGCACAAAATTATGCTGTGTTCAAATTTCCCTTCACCTTTTTCTAAGCAAAGTACCACGTAGGGGTAAAATTTCCCTAAATCATCCAATACCCCGAAGTCGGTGGATTAATTTAAAATTAGAATATTTTGACAGCTGTCACATTCAGACAGCCCTTCGGCAAACGAAGCTAATTCGGGCCCTACGACATCTCGGTTGTAATAAGACCATTATTCATTTCGAACAAGATCATATCATATTTTCAACCGACTCCCAAAAAGGAGGATGTTCTCAATTCGTCTGTATATCTTTTTTTGTAACGTTGTTACCACTCTGCCAATTGTGAACCGATTTGAATGATTATTTTTTAATAGGTAGGGTTCATCTCCTAGGTGGTCCCATTTTATCAAGATTATTTTTTATCAAGATCTGATAAGTATCTCCAGAGATATGACGATAAACGTCTTAAACTTACTACAGAAACTGACTCCCGCGGCATGGAAGTCGGTTTAATTTAGTTTTTAACCGACGAAAAAAAACGGAGGAGGTTTTCAGGTCGACGCGTATATATATAAATTTTTTTATGTATGACCACGCATAACTTTTTACAGAGTAGTCTGATTTCGATAATTCTTTTTTTATTGGAAAGGGTATACCCCCAAGGAAATTCCATTTAAATTTTAACGAAATCGGTCGAGTCGTTTTGAATAAATCAACAAAAAAAATGGATCGATTTTGATGATTTTATCATATCATCGATGTCTGTCAACAATGACTGGAAAAAAGTTGCGTGTCTTGAGAGAGGCATATTCCAGCAGTGGACTGATACCGGCTGATTATGATGATGATGATGTTGTACAGATGGTACCATTTAAATTACATCGAGATATGTTCAGTATCTCCTGAGATATGAATATAAACACCTCAAACTTAGTATTGAAATTGACTAGCGTGACGTTGGAAGTCGGTTTTATTTGTTTTTTTATGTGATCTTAAATTATTTTTATTATTATTACAGAGCATAAATTTTCTATATAACGTTTTTCTAGGCCAGGGGTAAGCAATGACGCCTGCTTTTAACATGTAGATTATGTCCACAAAAAATTATAAAATAAAACTTTTTAACAAAAATTAAACCGCCGAAAAAACTGAAAAGCCACAAATAATTGAACTTTTTTATTTAACCTTAATAACTAAGTTCTTAAACTACTGTTAGTATACATAAGGATATATTTTTGTAATTGTTGTGAGTTTTTAACTAAACATAATAACTAAGTTCTTAAACTAATGTAAGTATCTCAAGAGATATGGAGATAAATACCTCAAACATAGGAAAATGTAAGGTTTTTAGAGTCCCAAGAAGATTATACACAATGGAGGTTGCATATACTTTTGAAGACTACAAAATATGACCTTGAATAATGTTTTTACATCTTTCTTCACGTTGATTTTGGTTTTTAACCCTCGACCCAAAACGAAGGAGTGTTATAAGTTTGACGTGTGTATCTGTGTATCTGTGTGTCTGTCATCGTGGCATCGTAGCGCCCAAACGGATGAACCGATTTTGATTTAGTTTGTTTTGTTTGATAGATGTCTTCGTCGAAAGTGTTCTTAGCTTTATTTCATGAAAATCTGTTCAGCCGTTTAAATATTATCAGCTCTTTTTTGGTTAAAAAAAACTACGTTAGCAACTAAATATGGTAAGCTTGATCTAATTCTGAGACATCTCCTTGGAATGGTCTCAATGTACAAAGTTATACATATACTTTGATTATTAACTCGGATTACATATACAAATCAGTCGGGGGTGGTTATAATTTTTTGAATTTAAGTATTATTGACAGATATTCTTACGGTAACTGTGAGCGAGATAGAAACAAATGTGGGGAGAATTAATTTGTCTTCACAGGAATGTTCTACCACGCAAAGTCTTGTTAATGTGCAAAGTTTTTGAGCATACCTAATATTTTTTGACATGACATGACGTTTGGAGAAGATGGCGGCCATATCAGTCCCGCCCGCGACACTGCATACATAAATAACTCAGAATTATGAACGTACTTTGTACCAACCAACACTGCAAAAAAAAATTATAAGCATAATACCACAGATTATATAATAGTTACTATGTAAATTATACTTTTCGTTGTTAGGTTGGCTACACAGTGCTTTCATAATTCGGGTATTAACAATGTAAGGAAGTGCCAACTCTTATAACGTATTAGAGTGATTCAGACTGTGTGGGCCATATGGCGGCAATTAATGTTAATAATTTCAAATAATACTTTTTAATATTCATTTTGGAATACAACTATTCCGTGTTATAAAAGTATTTGGAATTATTGTAATAAAACAGACAATTATCGTGTGTGTCAGATGCTTTTATTACACAGGGCCATTTGGACATTGTCCTTTGATACCTTGATGACATCATTATGACTAGTGATTATTTTCACTAGCGCGGCATTTTAGGGTTCTGGACCAAAAGGGTACCAAATGAACACTTTCTGAGACTTTGTTGTCAGTTCGTCCGTCCGTGTGTCTATATGTGCGCACTATACAGATGTACCTTCTTAACCGTAATAGGTACGAGTACATACTTGAAATTTTCACAAAGTATATATCCGTCAGTGTATAACGGCCTAGACACGAAATTTTATAAATGCATGTAACTTAATTAAAACTTGTTTTGCGCTTAAAAGGGTAAAACAAAATCTTATTAAAAAAAAAAAAACCGACTGCATTACCACAAACAGGCACTCAAAAGCGAAAAATAAAATACTTAATATAATTACTATAAGCACTACCCACTTATCTATTTGAAGTCGGTGCCAGCCAAGTCTAATAGGTAGTAGATAGATACTACCTACATGTACTATCGAGGGACAATAGTCCAGTAGCACCTCAATGTTCATAGTAGCCTGCACGATATTTCTGTCGAATGTTCCGACGCAAACAATAACACGTAAGTACTGCATAGATGGCATGCTTAGCCAGACCACAGATGAATAAAAAGGTGAAACGTAGCGTCACATACATTTGGCAAACATCAAATAGAGATAACAATATTCCACTGTATACTCTTTTTCTTTTTGTTGAGTTAACATAACGTCGAGTAAGCTACGCAACAAGTAACGGATGCTTAAATTCGAATGAGTCATTAATAGCATCTTGGTCGAGTGGTCGATAGTCCACCTAGGACTGTTAAGGAAGCAGGAGGCCCCGAGTTCGATTCTCTATCCACTCCATGATTTTGTTTTAATTTTGAGGGCCCGGTGGCGTAATCGGGATTTGATGCCAGAGGTGCCGAGTTCAAAACGCCGTGCACCAATGGATTTTTCTATCAAAAAATTATGTGCGCTTTTCACAGTGGCCCTCCGGCGAAGGAAAAACATCGTTAAGAAACCATCAACCCCCGCATGGTGGTAGGACACTATTTAGTGTCCGCCTGGCCAGCTACCACCCTCAAGTTAGAAAATCTGTCGTCAAACATCTTATGTGTTCCGGCAGCTATTCTTGAGAGCCAGTTCCCATTCTAGGCCTAGCGTGCTTACCATCTTCGACCGCATCATCACTTAACAACAGATGAGATAGTGGTCAAACGCTAGCCTATAAAATATATATAAAAAATTATCAATTATGAATAGCTTGTTTTATTTTATATCTGTTTAAACAAACTTAGCTAATAAAGGTAAATTGGTCATCTATGTTATATGTGAAATTAAACAAATAGCACGGTGATGTTATCTTAATAGTTTTTGAGGAAATATTTATTTGTATAACTAAGAAAAATACACAGCAACAATGTTTTTAAATTAACTGATTTTCAACATATCGAAATATCATAAACTACTATTTTTATTTAATATTATATTAAATTGAAACCGTCTTCAATGACGATTATCTACTTTGACAAAATAACACGCATCTGGTCGCATCTAAGAATTGCTCTTACCTTATTTTGATTATTTGAGGTTATAAGCTTAATTATTCATTTTCTCTAGGAAAAGAGGATTGAAGCTTGATCCTTTATAATCATAAGTTACACAATTACTTATTACAAATTATCACAGCCGGCACATCGCCTAGTTTTCATATACTTTTAAATTAATATTTCGTGTGTTCTTGTTTTCGATGCAGATAAGAAGCCTTCGTAATCCACTATATTTGCACATGTTATGTTTGTCGCGTTAATTTCCCCAAACTAAATCCAGGGGGACTACAGGACTACATCACAGCTGCTCAGGACATCTCTCGTCTCGTGCTTCTCACCTTTGCATTATTAAACCCCATGGAGTGCGCGGCGAACTCTCCGTATAAAATTCGTCTGAAAACGCCAAATCTTATTAACACACTTTATTAACAATCTTCTTTCACAACTACGATTTCTCATCACTTATCACTCAGCAATAACTTACACTTATGCCGCTTTCACTATAAATTTCAGATAATATAATTTATTTCGTCCATTTCTATGCAATGCCTCAATATTCGCCGTCTTTAATATATTATACATATATTTGCTTGCATTTTGATTTTTTAAGTTATTTATTAACCAAACTTCAACCACCACCGAAGTTCACCAACCGTTAAAGCCATCAATACATTTTGTTTCAAATCTACCCTCATTATTTGTATAACTGATAAAAGAAGCAAAACTGGTCTAGTTATTCTACTAATGAACACATGCGCTCTTTCTAATTGGTTCATAATGAAAGAGTGCGATATATTGGTCTTTCTATCTCTTCTATCTTTCTCTTTCATTGTGTTACTTTCGAAACGTCTTATAGAAGAAGGTCGTATGTGCATATTTTGCTGTCATGCTATTGCTTTTTGAGACTGCTACTCCAATTTTGACCGATACTGTACCTACTTACTACTACATACATACATAGTATCTATCTACTATCCAATAGACTTGGCTGGCACCGACTTCAAATAGATAAGTGGGTAGTGCTTATAATAATTATATTAAGTAATTTATTTTTCGCTTTTGAGTGCCTGTTTGTGGGTAATGAAGTTGGTTTTTTTTTTTTAAAGATTTTATTATAATATAGTTTCCCATATTTCCTCCTCATCCATTAATAATACCTAAGAAAACATTGTAAAGGGCCTCTTGATGTTGGCTTCGGCTCCATCAATGCCCTCCAAAAGACCGGGCATGACCCGTGAGTTAAATTGAATTTTATAATATAATATTTATAAAAAAAGGTAATGGGAAATAAAAAAATAATATTAGTAGGTCTCAAATAGTCTCAAAGTCTCAAAATTTCGATACCCTATCATCTCAGGTAAATTCTAAAGTTAATTGGCTCCAATCCCCTCGATGCATCTGGCGATTATAATTTAAAAACATGATGAAGTAGGCATAAGGAGGACAGTGGTTGGTACTTAAATCCAAAATCATAAATGCGTTGTAGCGTCATTTTTAAATTTATTTGTACCTTTTCAATGTAATTTTTTTGTTAAATATCAATTTAAGTTAATAAATATTAATATTTAATAGTTTTGAATGAAGTAAAATGGGTTTCGTAGCCTGAAGTTACTTTATTCACAGCAATTCGTGACAAAGTTAAGACGTTAAGAATTGATTCTTGTTCATCTAGTATTATATTTTAACAGTGATATGTTGATCAAAGGTGGTCGAATCAACATGAAAATATACAATACAATTAAAAAACTCAGCATATGATAGAAATAATACAACAACAAAAACATAACTTTATCGAAGGTATCGTAAGTTTAATGCAGGGTACACACCGGGCCGAACGAACGCTGAATCGAGGAAGGAGGAAGAGGTATAGATGCGTCTTCTTGCATTCGCCATTGCCATGCCTTCATTCACTTGGTGTGTACCAGGCATAATTCCTTCACCTGCCGCACGTCACTGTCAACTTCGACCTTATCATGTGCGTAGTTTACCAGTTACCTATATTCCATTCCGGTGCCGCTTGACTGCATCGTCGCCTACCACCAGCCGAGATAGTGGTCAAACGCTAGCCTATAAGAAATACAAAAAGGGGCGGTATCACCACTTTGCTAGTTAATTCAACCGTGAAATACGAATGTTTTTCGTTTTCAATGACAAGGTTCCAGCAATCTTCATGATTCCGGATAACAGGCGCTGTGTAGTGACTTGCAAAATGGCTACCCGTATCTGTAATAGGTAGACACAAATTGAAGCCTTTTCATGACAAGCGATCTCTAACAAACAACTTGATATGTAAAATGCATCAAAAATTAATATAATACATAGATAGGCAGTGTATTAAAAAACAAAAATAAAGAAAACGCATATACAATTATACATATTAAAAAGTAGTATGTATACAGTGTGGAAATTAAACTCAGGCCCTGGAGGGAAACTACTTTAAATCCTTAAGCTAGCTCATTTTACTTAAAGGAGACATTCCTTTATATTTGAAAAGAAACAAATCTGCATTAAAAGATTTTTTAAAACTCGCTTGCTTCGCCCGGGACTCGAACCAACTAAAATTTAAAAAAATAAACACTCTTTATTTTATTATACTAATCGGTAGTATTAATATTCAGGATAAAGTTTCTCTAAAAAAGTTTGGTTACTGTTCACTTTTAACAAGTAAAAGACACGTAACAGTTCTGTTATCTCTCCAACACTCAAAGACTTCGTATGAAGTACACGCTTGCTAATTTATCGTTAAGTACCTTGTTGAAATCTTCGATAAGAAAATTGTTCAATGGTGGTAATACCTCTATGCACATTTCCTTCTTACATGATCCGAGGCGTTCAGTGGAGAAGTTTAAAAATGGAACGTTTGACTTTGTTTGCAATGCGGGACAATAATTTTAAAATTCGAACGATTTTATTTACCATACCTTATCATGCATACCTTAATGAAAATTTCAATGCCTGGATAGGTACAAACGGGACGATTAGATGGCCTGCAAGAAGTCCAGACCTGACGCCCATGGACTTCTTTTTATGGGGTCATGTAAAAAATGTTGTTTCTGAAACTTGCTATGAAACCGTTCAAGAGCTAAGGATTGCGATAGAAAATGTTATTAGGGGCATACACCACAACACTTTGCTGAAGGCTACAAGAAATGAATTTCAACGGCGACTAATGTTGTGTAGCCGGAACGACGGGGCTCATTTCGAACAATTTATCAGTTAAATAATTTAAGTGTTACAAAATTGATAGTAAAATAAAGTTGATGTTAGATTTAACGATTATTTTTATTTTTAAGACCTAATGTTTGTTAGAGAAACTTTATCCTGAATATTAATACTACCGATTAGTATATTAAAATAAAGAGTGTTTATTTTTTTTAATTTTAGTTGGTTCGAGTCCCGGGCGAAGCAAGCGAGTTTTAAAAAATCTTTTAATGCAGATTTGTTTCTTTTCAAATATAAAGGAATGTCTCCTTTAAGTGAAATGATCTAGCTTAAGGATTTAAAGTAGTTTCCCTCCAGGGCCTGAGTTTAATTTCCACACTGTATACTAGGCATACTTACTGTTTGCAAATAAAACTACATACTATTTTAGGATGATTTCCTTGTTCTTAAGGATGTCTACTGCTTATTAAGTAGGTATCGTTGGCAGCAGCTGTTGTGATACCGGTCGAGTGTCGCCGCACTCTAAAGAGGTTTTTTTTTTAAATTAGGGTGGAGATGGCTTTCTTTATGACACTTTGTTGAGTGAAGACTAACCTTGTTATGCTTTTAATAATAGATTTGTGGTAAAACGACAAACGAAGCGGTTTCATGATGATGCAATCATGTCTACGTTAATCTGTAAATAGCAACACTAAAATTCTAAAATATTCCGAATTTCAGCGGTTAGTCGATGAAGGTTGTAATTTTAATTTTTCACAGAGTGGATACTTAATTAAAAAAGCATTACATATCGCAACGTATATGCAGCCCACAGAATAGTATACTATTCTACTATTCTGTGAGGCAGCCAATTGACCGGCCCTATTCTGTATTAACATCTTTGTACAAAAAAGAATCCAGAAAAGAACTAAACGCCAAGAAATACGTACCTCTACGAAGTGTACGAGTACTACTAGTACCGCTACCCATGACCCATGTACCAGCCCAGCTGCATAATCAAAACATTTTAAACTGTGCAATGTAATCCACGATTCACATAATTTGCGAAAACACCATTCCATAGTTTGACAACCTGATTTTTCCAAGGCGATCGCCTTTTTCTCACCCCAACCTTCGAAAAAATGGGGGAGATTCCTATCTTGTCGCTTCTAATTTACTTATTCCTTTTTTAAAGACTTATTTACCTTCAAAATCCCATTGTGTCGTGGGCCAAGCGAGGACCTTTAGTAACGAGCGGGCCTTGGAGAGGCTCTTCAGACGTGTCAAACGAGGTTTTTCTTAAAAAAGCAATAACAATTTACATAAACACCCGGTCCTAGTTAACAGTTAATAAAGTAAACGGTGTCGCAATTGACGGAGCGACTTTTTAAACGCCTTTTAGATGGAAATGTTGATTGTATATTGTTTAACAAGATATCTCCATAAAATGAACGTCAGATTGGATTGGATGTATTTATTGTCTTTTGTTTTGTTTTGTGCATATTTACCCTAGATATTCGCTTGCAGTTAATTTGTTTGCATTTTCTTCTCCTATTATTTCATCTGTGTCCTCAACTAGAATTTATCTGACTGGATATTTTTCTATATATTAAAGGTTTGCGTTTGACCACTATCTCGCCTGGCGGTAAGCGATGATACCGTCAAAGATGGTGAACACATAACAATAAACATTACATTGAGGAAGTTTTGTTTATGTTTTTCATATGCCCCTGCATATGCTGCTTGTGGTCTCTCTCAGCTTTCATTACCCCCTGTTAATGAAAGCTGCGAGAGCCCACAAGCAGTACGCATACTATCTCACGCTGTGACCTAAATACGGTAAAGTTCCGGAATTGTTTCATTAAAACCGACCCAAAAGTTTGAGTAGGTCCGCGGGCGCTCTCTGCCCATCCGCGATCGATCCTGGTTCATCGCACCCCATCCGCAAACGTTAAACATGCACCAGTCTCCAAACCAAGCCCTCAACCCCTTATTAGCAAATATCCCCATCATATTTATGCCAAAGTTAATGACACGAACTGTCCGCGGCACGTCAACTCAGGATCGGAAAGGGGCAAAAACCTCCTTCACCACTATTATTAATCTGAAACAAAGTTCAACCGGTTCAAGGTCGCAATTTAAAGTTTTTCCAAAACTTCTTTTCCCGTTCACTTTTTTATAAGTATATAAATCTTTTTGCCGGCAGAGTTCTACAAAGTTTTTGGCCCAGATTGTCATCGATTTTTGTTTGAAGAGTTTGTTTTTTCATTGTTCTTCTTTACTTGTTTGACGGTTAATTCATAAAAACTTTCCCGCCTGCAATCGATAACGATCGTACTGTCAGTTTGTAAACAAAGCCACGCTACCGCTCTTACTACTTCTATAACTTTCTTGTTACCTAAATAACAATAAAATAATTTATATCGATGCTGTATTTTTATTCCAGATAAAACTAGAGCAGCGTTAATTCTAAATGTAATGGGCTGTGTTAAATAATAAGTCAACAATGAAATTCCTCGAGGATCAGAATAGCCACAAGGCTAAAAAGGCAAAAATGGATTACTACAAAGTAATCCGTTTTTAAACGCAGTAATAACTTACAATTTATCTGTTACCCGATATAAAACAATAAAGCGCATCAAGACTTCCCTCACATGAATCGTGCGCTTGAGCTCCATAAATATAGCGTTTTCGCGCCGGCTGTAAATATTTTCCCCATCATAAAGGCTATGCATGCAGTCGCCCGAGGGCTCTCATCACCTCGGCCCTGAATATTTTTGTATGTATTGTACTAGACCCTCTGTCGCAACTTATGTAAATTCTGCCCTAACACTTTCTCAGTTTTTCTCGCATTTGGCGCACAATACGGCGCAATTTGATACCACAGCGTGACATTATCCACAAACGGGCTCTTCTCGGATATGTGAAATGGTAATCGCGACTTACAGTTTGTGATATTTTAAATAAAATGTACCAAATCATTCTGGATTCGAGTGTTACATTATGAGTATAGGGGAAATCGAAATGCATTAACATTTTTTTACATTAATTGCTACTTGCGTAGACAAAGGAAGCAAAATGAATAGCCGTCCCCACTGTCCGTCTCGGCTGATTTATTTCATGACTTTTCGGATATGCAAATAACATTAAGATTCAAAGACGTAGGTATCGGCTTCCCCTTGGAAGAAATCTGTGGCGACCGCAAAATGATGCCAATCCAGGGTGAATCTTAATATTTTATGTTGTGTTATTTCCCTTTCTCTTTTCCATCCTGCTATTATTTATTTCCTCGCCGACAATGAGATTCCCACTTTGGCGCGTAATAAAAAAGAATTATTGTTCATCTTTTTATAGCGTGGCGTTTTGTTGAGCTTTATATTATCGTGATTGAAGAAGTGTTGGTTTTACAAACTCTCCGTGCTATTTTAATGATTGTGAACATTTTTGGGTCATGATTTTGGGGTGCAAGGGTGATTTTGAGTTACTAAAATTTATAAATCAGATATGTAAAGAAGGCAACATTTCTTTAGTAATTAAGCAAATATTTACGCGTATGCAAAACAGTATTGTGTACTACAACCGGATAAACTGATTATACTACGATATGTCTCCAACATCACACAGATCTTTACAATCTTATCGAACAACGTATCTCAGATAAAACTACCTAAATATCCCACATGCCCTACGATCTACATTTTAACAATTTGTACCATGTCTGTTTCCCACGCGAGTGATTAACAGGACCCCCGGCGAACTGTGGAAAAATCATCGAGGTGTCGGAGTCAGGGGAGTGATCGGCACGATGATTGATCGTACATGTAATTGGGTGATGGATGATGCTTGATGGTGGTTGTGGTTGGTATGGAATGCAGGAAGGGCAGAGTTCAAGCTTGGTAGGCACCGAAACAAAGACTCCCAGAGTCTGTTGGTGGCAGAGCAATGTCCACGATATTGCATGTTTGTATGTAATTCTATGTTTGTATTTCAATACAGTTTTATCCACAGAAATATTAATAATAAGATAGTTATTAATATTTCAGTGGTTTTAATCAATTACTCAGACTCCGCAGTTCGTCCGTCCATTTGTCACAAGGCTTCTTAATCTTCTAAACCATAACAGGCCGGCGCCAGTGAAAGCATATAAAACAGCAGGCACTTGAATTTGACACTTTTCACAAACTTTGCATTACTATTGCCACTATTACAAAAAATAATAAAAATGAAGTATAAAGCTAAAAACTAAAGGGGCAATACTTCATACAAAAAACGTGTTTATTCTGGCGCTTTTTTGCTCGATTTAGTGAACTATTATAGACACTTGACATTTCTACAAATAAAAAAAATACATACAGACGAACATAAAACCTCCTCCTTTTTAGAAGTCTGCTAAAAATTAATGGATGTGTACACAAGAAACGTGTTTTTTCAGCATTTTTGCTCAAACATATTACGTATGTATTGTTCAGTGGTACGGAACCCTTCGTGTGCGGGTTTGACTCGCACTTGGTCGATTTATTTTAAACGTTTTATAACATTACCTTATCTTTCTTCTATCATCAACATCATTAACAGCCAGTATTCGTCCACTGTTGGACATAGGCCTCTCTTAAGGCCATTCATATCTCAGCTATAAATCGAATATACGCGAAAGTTTTATCATAAAAATAGGTAAGATAGGTATATCATAACTGCAAACCATCGCGATACACAAGATATTTGCTGATTATAACCATGATTAAACATCAAGCGTCTCCTGCTCCGTCAGAGGCTAACAACATTTGGAAATAGTAATTAAATTCCACATTAGCAGTACAAAGCGTAAGATACGGCGGAACCTAATTTTCATAGCTGATTAGACTCACCCCACGTGGGATCATATTATGATTACTGATGTGGCCTTATTCTGGCGCATGTCATGTACAGATAGATGTGGGATGAGATGATTATTCGTTTCAATGTTGCCGATTTATGACTGAAGTGACTTGAAGTCACGAATGGACATGTAACAATTTTATTCCAATTTTATGTATTACGAACACATTTTTCTTACTGTCAGATGGTACTGAAAAACTGCCTGAAAGAGGTATGTCAAGATCGTAGTATGTGGGAAGAAGTAATGTCTGCCTACTCCAACGGGAAAAAGGCGTGATTTTATGTATGTATGGTATGTATGAAATACTGTTGACCTTTTAAGATATTTGAAATTTAAACGGACATTAAATAAAATAATTAAGCACTACTTTAGTACTACCTGCTACTTAGTGGTACTTATATAGTAAGTACTATTAATATAATTATGTATATACCACACACGGAAGCAAGTAAATGGAAAAATCACTGTATTCTCAATCTCACTTAATGGAAAGTAATAGTTTAGGTTAAGAGGTAACGTATTGTCTGAAAGTAAAGACGTTAAGGAGACAAGACGACTGAGCCAGCAGTGCCACTTTTCCGATCCGTATTTATCCGTAACTCGATTTATAATTTGGGCGGTGCAACTAAAGATTTCAGCATTTTAAGGCAATCCAGCGATAACGTGTGTAGGGTTTACCTTCTATAGATTTTAATCTATGATAGATACATATGCGTGCGATATAAGATCACTGGCAGTACATAGAGCTCTACAGCACGTTTTATGAAAAAATATATATAGAGAATAGGATCTCCTATTTTTATTCAACCCCCTATCATCTGTCGGGAGCAAAACACACGTCCGCTGACGTCATTTTTGACGTCTTCCGATGAAAAACAAACAAAATATTGCTACATTTTGCTTGTTTTGTTAATTGCTGATAAAAGGGGTTATAGCGAATTATCGTTTTGATGTATCTCAATATTATTTTGATTAAAAGTTAAGATTTATAAGTATGCATATAGATATATTTGAAAAATTATAAAATAATTTTGAAATAACTACGAGATCACATTTTTTTTAAACTCACTTATTACAATAATTTTATGATTTTCATAAAATACTATTGTTTTTGGCTCTTTTTATTTTTTATTATATATAGTTAAGTGATGATGTGGTCTATATTATTTATATTAATAAAGAATCGTGCTTGTTGGAAGCCAAAGAAAGAACTGCAGGTAGACGACGCCCTGGACTTCCAATATATCTGTCTTATCCACAAACTACTACATACCGCTATTACAATGATTAAGGGCCAGTTTCACCAGTTCCTGATAATGCATTAGTTTGATAGATAGTTATATGACACAAGGCGCCATATAAAAGCTGTCAAAAATCTATCAGATTTCTTCATATTAGCGCTATCAGGTCCCCGTGAAACTAGCCCAAAATCTGGTATCTTACTAAACTATAATAAACTAAAAAGTGCAAGTCGGACTCGCACTAGTAGGGTTCCGTACCGCACTACAGTATTTTATAAGATCGAGCAAAAAATACCACAATACATTTTTCGCCAGCAAAAAATAATAATGAATAAACATTTTATTTCTTATAACGCCATCTAACGTCTAACAAAGGAGTTAGGGATCGACATTTTAATATAACGCCATCTATGGGACGTTTACCTAACTAAGCGTTCATAGATGGCTTGAAATGCCGAAAAAAACACGTTTATTGTATGGGGACCCTCTATTATTTTTAACTTTATTCTGTTTTTAATTTGTTGTTATAGCGGCAACAGAAATACATCATCTGTAAAAATTTCAACTGTCTAACTATAACGGTTCATGAGATACAGCCTGGTGACAGACGGACAGACAGACAGACAGACAGACAAACAAACAAACAAATATACCAAACTGACTTTCGGATTTATAATATATATGTCGGTGTTGATCAAAGTTTATAACTTTGAGTTTTCGCAATTGAAGTCATAATCATGTTGTAATAAGCGACAGTCAGCCTTCCCGTTCAACCATCAATGCAACTTTATTGAATCATCGAGGAAAATAATATTAATGCATTTAACGCGATAAGTCCTGTATTAAAATATAACGAAAATTTTAAAATTTGTAAAAAAGTACCTATACGTCAAAAATAAAGACCATTTCACACTGGCATGAAGTATTTACGCGACCCGTCGTATACCCGTGCTTACAGCAAAGAGTCGGTGCATATAAAACCCGTCTAGAAAGTTTTCTGTCGCTCCCTCGATCAATACCGCACGCCCGGGAATTACGAGGGTAATGAACGTAACAACAGCTTGTTTCACTTGCTCATTTGGGTTATTATGTCATTTGAACTAGCCTTTTTGACTATTTGATTTTAGAATAGCACGCTTTTGTACTCGTAGTTTAGAAAAATACTTGACCAAAATGTTCAATGTAACATCATCATCATCATCATCATCATCAGCCGGTGTCACTCCACTGCTGGATGCTGTTCAATGTATGTATATTCAATTCAAATGAACACGCTAAACATTCGGCAAAATGTGTTACTAGCTGCTTGGAAAAATAATATTTACCATATGTACAAAATAGTTTAAACACAAAAGCCATACCTGACGGCAAGCGATAATTTCAACTCGTTACAAAAACTATCGTTACTGAAAACTCTGGAACACCCAGATCAGAATAATTTTCTTACTACTTTTAATATTTTGTAAGAATACTAGATTTGAGGGTAATTGTACTGATCTCGTTACCGTGTTATAATTCTCCGACTATGTCCCTCTTCGCCCGCCAGCACTTTTTTAACCCAAGAAGATGAACTGACAAAAAACGTATTGATTTGCCGAAGCGGAAAAGAATTCTTACAAATACTTATATATATATATATATATCAACCTAAAGAAAATCCAACGTTATCAAATTAGTGTCCCTCATTTACCTCACAGGTTTACCTTGTATCGGCTAATTTCATTAATATCCTTACCAAGCACGCGCCTAGTAGACTGTCCCTTATACGGGACCGATAGGGATTTGGACAAAATTATTGAGTTATACGCTTAAAAGAGGTGACAGTGACATTGATTATATTGTGGTTTTATTTAAATGCATAGATAACGTACTTATTGTATTAACTTATAAAATATTTGAGCAATCTTTTTTAGTCTTCATTCGTTCAGAAACATATATAACAACAAGATTTTATTATGGTATTGCTGCGCGCGTGCATGTAATATGGCTATATGTATACTAAACGACTATACTTATTACGTGGGTATATTTAAATAGAAGTTTGTGCTCTTCTGAAATTGAAGACAATATATTTCATCTTACTGACTTCTCTAGGATTATTTTGTATACGTCAACAATCCCAATTATGTATTAGCAAAACTTGGTTATACCTTCTCGTGCCTCGCAAGGGATTTGGAAGACTCGTGATAGAGAACTAGGTAGGTAGTTGTTGCACGCACAACTCTAATTTGTAGATGGTTCGTAAATAGTTTTCTTTCGCTGTGATAATGTAATGCATTTACTTTAGCTACTAGCATAGTCTGGTCTAGTTGTAGCCGAATTAGCAATTTTTGCAAATAAATTCGAATTGTGATGATTTCAGTGCATGTTTTTGCTCCATTTACATTTGTACATGTTTTGTGCATTATACTTTGTATGGAAATCTTTCCCCCCTTAAGATACGATACCTACGATAAATACTAATTAAGCGTCTTTTTGTAAGTTATAAACGATTTAAAAAAAATAATTATGCATTATATCTGTAAATATTTGTCAAATAAGTCACCAAAATTTACAAATGTAATTAAATGCTCATGGCGGGCATATTAGTGCAGAATACAATTTTTGATTTTATGCTTTAATTCAATTCTGGTACCTAGTATATTATCAGATTCGTGGTAAATACTAACATTATTTCTACCCAACTCATCAACTAACGAATACCTACAATTAAGCCCTTTCGTACAATTAAGCTCCCTACACACCGTCACGTACGAAGCCCGTCGCACGCACGTCACGTCAGGCCGCGGGTCACCGCGGGTAATTTACTAGTGTGTCCGCACCTTTACTGGACGCTGACAATAAGATTTATGGTGTATAGTAACACAGTGTGATGATTCATTAGAACATTTCTGATGAAAACTAGAAACTTACGTTACAAGTTATAAATTCTGAGTTGTATTTGTCTTTAATCTATACTAATATTATAAAGAGAGAACATTTGTATTTTTGTATGTTTGTAATGATTTGGCTCAAAAACTACTGGACCGATTTAAAAAATTCTTTCACTAATATATAGAATGGACTTTTGAAATGAAAATAGGCTATATATTATCCCGTTTATTTATTCGTGGAGACCTAATTTGCAACCTAAGTTGACAAAAAAACGGTCGAAAAAACATGTTTTAAGAAACATGTTTTTTCGACCAGCAGCGTTCGTAAGCGAACGCTGCTCAATTGAAAATAGATAGAAGAATATTTTCTATGCAAGAGTTGTACAACTTAATAAGACCTACATAAAAGTCCGCGACAGCATAAGTCTATCTATTAAGGTTGACTCACAGTAACCATTTTAATCTTTAATTTTTTGTTAAAAAATATTGCATAACTTCCAAGGCTATTTTCAAGTATATAGTATTAATCCTTATCCAAATTATTACGTTAATTAGCTAGGCCACATATTATAGATTAAAATTGTCCTTTACAGTATATAATTCAAATGAAAACTCTAGAAGATGTCACGGATTTCACATACACGCATCGTAAAATTAATAGAATATTTGCAGTGAAACCACAGATTAGGTCATAATTACTGCGAAAATATTATTATAGGCTTAGCTATTCTGTTGATCCCCACCGATCACAATCAATTTGAAGTCAATATAGTATAATAATTTGATCTATTGTATAAAATAATATTCATCTATATATATAATAATATAATATTTTAAACCACCCCGACTGGTCTATGTATAATCTTTTCATTAAAAGCATTCCAATGACTCTAAGCACGACATTTAAAATCTGTGCTGTAAGTTGGTGAGGATTTGAGTATTCTGTAGAGTCCAGGAGATGTCCCAGCATCAGGTCAATGCTTCCATGTTCTTACAATATCGTTGAAGAAGAAGATTTTCGAATTGATAAGACCTATGAAAGTTGATTTCATAGCGCAATTAACTAGAAAAAAGTTCATAGTTTTATAACGATTGAACGAATTTTCATGAATCAAAGCTAAGAAGACTCTTGATGAAGACATGCAATCTCTCAAACAAAAAAAAAACTATGAATAATGAAATGACATCGATTCATCCGGTTGGGTGCTAAGATGCTACAGACAGACACACAGATCACGTTAAACGTATAATACCTGTCCCTCCGTATGTCATAGCCATTTTATTCCGAAACTATAAAGACTACTGAATTGAATCTTGGTAGGTCAGTAGGTATAAAAATATAAAAGTTTAAGGGGCGTCCCATACATAGAACTGAAACAAAAAATAATAATCTTCAAACCTATACATGTGGGGTGTTTATGAATAGGTCTTTAAAAATGACATTGAGTTTCCCAAAATATTTTTTTCTCAAAGTCAATCATTTAAAAGATAGGCGCGTCTAAAGTGGTAAAATGTGTGTCTCCCCCCCCCCCCCCCCCCCCCAACTTTTAAAGTAATGGAGTGAAAAATCTAGAAAAAATATATTTTGTAGATCTCAATAAAAACTTTCAACAAAATTAGTTTGAACGAGATACAGTCAGCAGTTTTTGAGATATAGCGACCGCAAAGATAACTTTGTTTTTCATACAAACTCTATGAAAAACAAAGTTAATTTTTTTTAATGGCGAAAAATTAAATAGGTCAGAATCAGGGTAACTATCCTTTACGCCAAAGGGCCGTCCAATATCACTACGTAATTATTATAAAACAAAGTCCATCACTGCGTCTGTCTGTCTGTTCGCAATAATCTCCAATAGCTACTGAACGGATTATCATGCAGTCAGTATTCACCAATAGCCAGAGAATTTATGAAGAAGGTGTAGGTGCATAATTCGTTAAGGTTTTGTGTACATTTGTTGAAATATGACGATCATAGGTAAATATGTTAATATTTTATATTCGATGCAACAAACTGATGCAAATTTTGTAGGCATATATGTTCTACCCGTGCGAAGCTGGGGCGGGCTGCTAGTCCCTAATAAACTAAATGAGTATCCATACACTTCTGAGTGTTTTGTTATATAATATAAATAGCACATGAATTCTTTGAAATATTGACTCTTAAACGGGAATTCAGTTCATTAGATGCACAGTAACTAACTTTAATTTATTCCCCTTCATAACCAAGAGATGTTTTCACATTTTCAATAAACTTCAAACTCCAGCGTAGCTTTGATTATGCTCGTTCACCTCAATAACCAACAAGGTTCTTTTCACGGAAACTAAACTGTTTTCAGTGCGCTTCTGTTTTCGCTCCGCAATTAAACTGCTGTTAAACTTCTTGCAGCGGTGTTTGCAGAGCACCTGAACGGTCCGCGAAAGTTGTGCGGGCACCCTGTTCCTTGTTTGCCAGCTAATTATCCCGGCTCGGAGCGTAGTCAGCTCCCGAATGCTGACCCTATCTAAATGGTCAAACGGGGCTAAAAGCCTTTCGGCGCTCCATTCAAACACGGCTTCCGAGCAAACCGCTCGTCGCCATGGCGACCGCCTACCGCTCAACGCTATTATTTCATTGTATCAACATTCATATCGTCACGTGTAGCTCGATTAAACGAGGGTCGGCCAGAAGCCAGATTTGTCAAGTCTCTTTTCAAATTAGACGCTACGGTCCGGCTCCAGCATTCGCACTTCACGCGACGTTTAAAATCAAAAGCGCAAAGGGTTACCTAATCCCGACCTTTTTGCGTACTACTTGTGTTTGTACGCATGTCTCGTCTTTTGTCACGTATTCTTAATTAAGAGTCGCCGGTTGGAACCCCACTCGTCACATTCGTATCGATTGCAAGGGTGCTTGTACGCCGCTTGGCGCCTATAAATCTAAATCGATCGCAGATTAAATTTTAGCCAATAAGCAGAACATCGAAAACGAATCTGTTAACGGCCCCTCTGTTTGCAAATCGGAAGTCGAGCCTAATAAACCGGCGCTTAACCTCTCGCTACAAAGCCGATACAAAGTGAGTGACATCCCGCCTCTAAAGAGATCTCGTGGAAAAAAATCCGGCGGCGACGTGTCAAAGACACCGCGAGACGACGAGCGAGGGGCCCTTTGTTGCCTATCGAAATATTTTTTGAAGCTTAACTCCTTAGTGAATTGAGAGATTAGTCTCTTTTAGAAGAGGCGACCGATCCCCGGGGTCGGCGTCATCATTCCTTCAGATCTCATTTCCGCGGATGCTCTATTTGATTGTTATTTTTGTTACTTATTCCCATTTTGTCGGGCGCCGGCGGGATTTGAAGTGACAGTCGACGATTTGCACTCGAGCGCGATAAGTGTTTTCCAACGTTTTTTATAAGCAGCTTTGTTAGTGTTTCTTGTTGTTCTTTTCATTTTGCTTTTTTATTTCAAAAGGACACGAGTGGACTTGGTACGGGACGAATAAAAAGCAAAGAGGATTGAAGTGCTTGTTATAACGTTATTACAGCATTATTGTATTTTTCATGAGGGGCAACCTAAAAGCTTAAGTTAATTGCTAAGAATTTGTCAAATAAAAATATGATAATATTTTATTGTGATAATCCTCCTTAGTGCCGCGCGCATATTGGCACATTACCGAATATATCCACGTGCCTTCGGGCAGCCGGCACAAAGCCGCAAGAAAATATGCAAATGACTGTAAGGCAGTAGGTAAGCGCTCGTAAGCCGTGTAATTATTCACATCGGATTTGCAAATCTCGCCCGGAGCGTTCCGTTTCCGCGCGTATTAAACTGACCCTTTAAATCAAAACACATATGCTGGCCGGCTTCGGCTTAGCCCGCTGATTTTGAGATGAGGGCTTCCCCTTTTTGCGGGTCCGTGCGTCGATTCCTTGGCGGGTGATGATCGATACCCCGTCCCCGCCGGCGGCCGCGGCCCACCCTCCCTCGCTCTTAATTAGGACTCGGAATCTGCGGCGGACACACATACACACACACCCGCGAGATCGTACGGGTAATGTTAATCAACTTTCATTATGCACTAAGGAATTATATGGGTACGCCTGAGGAGTGATTATCCGAGGCCGCGTCCCCGGCCAAGAAATCATACTTTATTATGATCGCTCCGGATCCGCGGGGTTTAGTGCCACCTCGCGGCGCGGGTGCGGTGACGCCGCATTAGAATTTACTGCGCATATATCACGGAGCTATTGTCTGAGGAGTAAACAAGAGATAATTAGCTTTTGTTGCAAGCGCCCCGAGGATCATAACTTCATTTTTCTTTCAACAACTTTCTTGAGATTTTAAATATTTTTCGCCCAAATTACTATTTATATATATATATTTATATATATATATCCGTCCACCACTAAACCGAACTAATATTTATGTTAGTAAATTAATAATGTTATTTGAAACTCTCCAGTTCACCTTAAAACACTTGCATTATTCTGTAGCATTCTGCTACTTGCTAAAGCCTACTCCAATAGGCCTTTAATCGTGTAGTGGCACTAGTAGCCCTTAAGTAGGGCCAAAGAGGTCTGGCCTATTGAGTAATGCCTCTAAGCCATAGTTATGAGGATAAACCTTCAATAAATCTTTCACTTGGGACGCCATTTAATTAACGCACGTAATAAAATTTAATTGATCAAAGCGTATAGTTTCTAGGTAATTTATGACCCCTTTTGAGAGGTTACCTTTGTTGCTAGTTATATTATGACCAAGTATATTGTTGGCACAGAAATATGAATAATAAGGTATATCATTCATATTTCGGTGATTGTTGCCTACGCGAATATTTATATGCATTAATGTTATTATACCAACTTACTTGCAAAGCAAGAAATTTTGATAACATTTTGACTGGGACATTACAGTGATATTCTTGGAGTCTATCAACTTTACAAAAGGAGGTGGTACTCATGTAAAATTCTTATTATTTTAAACCCCCGACACAAAAGAGGGGTGCTGTAAGTTTCACCTGATAGAAAATGTATTGCACCAACTTCAAATAATAAGTTTGTAAAGTAAATTCACTTTTTTTGTTTATTAAACTATATATATATATATTTACGGTTTTTAGATTTATTCCTATATAAGTGCTTCAAGGCCTAGTTTTTTGCCAAATTTCATGATTCTAAGTCCACGGGAAGTAACCTATAAGTTTCGCTTCCCTTGTAAAATCGAAAAATATGAGAAAATAACCGACATACGGTCATATCTTTTGATCGCGTTGACTTACAAGTTTAATTTTTTCACAGCCAAAAGAAACCGTAAATCCAAGTATTTGGTATAAGTTTCAATCAGATATCTCTACGCATTCTTGAGGAAATGGGTATTGACAGACGAACAGACAGACAGACGGACGGACAACAAAGTGATCCTATAAGGGTTCTTTTTTCCTTTTGAGGTACGGAACCCTAATTACTGCCTAGTTCCATCCACATTTTATAAAGATCCAAAGCGACAGAGATATAAAACACAAGCAACAATAAATGACTCGCATGTTATCTGAAGTCGTTCCTGAATATTTTTAAGCAAATATTCACAAATTACGTGTTAATATTTGTACAATGCATCTACGTAATTTTAAGTTACTCTTATGATAAATGAAATTTCTTACTTAATTTTCTTCACGCGCAATTTATTTATTCTACTAAGACGTACGCGACCAACTAAGCAAGACCTTTCACACGTTTGCTTTACTCTGCTCTTGCGTTTATCTTTAACACTTTGTATGAGACGTGACGTGCCACGATATTCTGGTGAATAGCTACTCACGTGTGTTCACGGGCCCTTGTACTAATTTAATAGATGAGGTGTTCTCATTAATTACAAAGAACGTCGAGACCAGCGCTGCGGGTTACGCGCGAACAAATTAATAAGATTATTAACTCCATCCGACAAGTAATTCTTTCTCGTACGTGTACTATGAGAAACTTTATCATGGAATAGAAAGTTTGCTTTTGTTGCATATATTGCTACCGGTATCAGTGTGAGTTGAAGTTTTAAGTTAAAACGTAGCATGACGTAGCTGTACGCTACTTACACTCTACGTTTGCTACAAATATTGTAGCAGTCTACAAAAATCTACGCTGTATCGTAGCGATTCTTTTCACACTGTGTGAAACGGTCATACCCTTCTTTTCATAACTATAAGTTACCCTTTCCTAAATGTATTAATTTTGGTGAACAAAAAGTTGTCATGTACCGCAATCCTGTCCAGACCAAGGCAACCACACGTGATTGATTGTTAATGAAGTGGTGTGGGGCGATAGTTATTAATGATTCTCAGGTCCGCCCGCCGCTTGCACTTCTTTATTTAACCACTAACACCTAATAGCCAACAGTCCAATACTTCGGCCTACACGACGATATATCATCCCGTATATGAACGTATCAATCAATTTGAGGGATTATAACATGACGTCATATTTTATGGGTGAAGCTGCCTTTTGAAGTCTCGAGAGGACGGTAAAATCATATCTGAGTAGTATATAAATTGACGATGCTTCATATCTATACCGCCAATATTTTGCCGTTCGTGTATTGCTGCCTTAAATATTTAAATAACTTTATGAAAATCATAGATTAAAACGTCTCCAAACCCCTTCAACTCACAAAAGGGTTTGTTTTATTTCAATTAAGTCGCAATCACAAAGAGTTTGGAACCGCAGCAGCCACTCTATCGTCGACGATTTAAACAGATGTCGTGTTAAGGAGGTCTTCCAAAATATTCGTTCAGAATTTAAATTGCAAATTCGTACGGGCGGCAGGTGCAGCGTCACGATTGGATATCCTCATCTCTTTCTAAGTCCTTTAAGGAGCGCTCCGTCTCGTTCCCTCGGCTCTCAAAATCAGCGAGTAATGAACGTCAACAAATAAAAGTCGAGCGTTACTAATTACTCGGCCTCTCAAACGAAGAGAGGCAATCTTTGCACTCTATTTCAAAGAGAAAATCTTGAAGCTAATGGCGTTAATTTAAAAAGAGGCCGATGACTGTGATTTTTCTTTCGACGCTCCGACTTCTCAAGTGATTTATTGACGTGGACCGACTTTGGCGTGCATTTCTGTTTTACGTTTAAGCCGATCATATACAAAACGCCAGTCGCAGTGAAGATCACGTCGTAAAACTAAAACAGCGGGTGGTGGTTCATTATGAATGAGCGGAGGCGAGCGGTCGCAGCACAGGTACCGCGGCCTAAATTAAAGTTTTGCTCATCGGAGATGTGTACAATGTAGCGGTGAGTTCGGCAGGCGGCTCACGGAGCTGCGCCGGCTTAATGAATGAAGAAATTCCGAGGAACCCCTCACACGTGCCCCTCGGCTCTCGCCTCCCTCGCATAGATTGTAAACTTTAAGGAGGAGTATAGTCACCAGCTTTAACGACCGCGGAGATCTTTGACGGGAATAAAGATTTTCGTGGGTGACCTCGTTACATAGACAAACACTGAATTTAAAGAGCTTTGTAGAGATTTCACTTATTGGTAAGCCATGCTGATCCCCTCGCAGTCCCGTAACCGAGTAATTAGCTTCCCGATTCTAAGCGTGGCTCCGCAACGACTCTCCGCTCCCATCAATCCTCTCCCTTGCCCGCCACCGAATCGATAATAATTAATTATTTTTGACATAATCACAACCAAAATCCATTCTCTTTTTGCTAATTCACGTCCCTATAATAAAACGGGACGACGCTTTTAGAACCCGCCCGGGTGAAATTGATAAAAAATAAATAAGACTCGAACTTTTTGCCAAGTCAAACAAAATTCGGGCGCTAGATTACGCTCCTGAGCGCTGGGTGATTAATAATGTCTCGAGACTTATCTCGGTCAACGATAGGTCACCGCTGAGTTATCAACCGCCTGACTTGAATGCATAGCATCACATATAGCGATCGTATCGCATCCGAAACCCAAATTCAAGCAAACTGACAGGGGATCATTGTCAGCAGTCCACAATCGGCGGGACACTGTGTCAATATTGGACACGTTCCATTATAGTAAGGTTCGGATGTGGGCGCATGTCGGATGCGACTCCACTAATAGATGTTTGAAGACCTTCGACACGATACTGCGATTCAGGCAGCACCCGTGTCAATATAGACTTCTGTATTGAATGTGGCCTCACATTTATTTATACCTGGTTGCATCTTATGGAGTGAGATCATACATTAATTAACATACTCCTATCGGAGTACCCAATCTAATGTTCTCAAGTGGATAAGGAAGGCTTGACAAGAACGCTACGAGTTAACCGTGAGCTCGGAAAACCGGGTGGGTGCTTAAAAAATACATAGTGAAAACATTAAGTCCGCCCGGGGCGGGGTTGCTCCGTGATTAAACCCAGCGAGGCATGCATAACGAGGCCGGTATGTTTGAACGCTTACGAATACTTTCCAAGTTGGTCCGGACAGCGGTTGAGGCGGGTACCGCTCCCGCACACACCTGCGCTTGTTTATCGCTAAGACTCCGCTGCCTACGCTGATGTATTGTTTGTTTAGGCGCAGCGATCCTCCATCCTACTTATAATACATTAATAATACCTAAATTAGCCAATCGATCGCTATTCAAATCTCAACGAAATCTGAACCGTACCGATCGCAGCGTCGTGGAAGCTTAAAACAACCCGTTTTATTCACACAAAACAATCGATCGATTCTCCGGTACCCAAAACTCGGATCGGTTAAGACTCTCGACCGAAATTAAATAATATTTTGAGGGGATTAGTATCATGATTGGACGGACACATGCTAATGCAAGAAGTTTTTAATTAAAACCGTCCGTCGTTAAGAGGCTGCGTAATGGCTGATCCTCAGGAGGGATCCGATATTGGGTGTGTGTACCAGCAAAGCCAAAATACAAACATATTTAGGTCCGGCGCGTTGCTAGTGTGCGCTGTGGCTAATCACTGCTCGGGGTAGAGGCTTGTATACGTTACGCTTTAAGTACCCCTTTCTCGGTCTCGAGTTAAGCCATTGAAGAGAATATGAATTAATATGTTTTTTGTTTCATTTTCAGATGCACGCGACTGCAATGACGACGAGACTAACAAGGTAAATAAGTAAATCGTCGCCACTAAAACGTTTAAAACTAAAAAAACAACATTCAGAAAGCACTTGGTGCTCCCCACAAGCGCAATCTTAAACTTTGGCGCCGAGTTTATGGCCTGTGTGACCGCCAAAAGTGGGCGAGCAAAAGTGCAAGCTTGTTTACTCATATATCAGCGGGGTCGACATTTCTTTCCGATAAGCTCCCTCGCTGCCAATAAAGTGATTAAGTCACAAATCGTGGCGGTATGGCTGCTCTTTACTCGACTCGTGATAAACGGTACCGGGGAATCGAAATACGATTTTTCCTGTTTGTATCATTTTTCTGTTGACCTTATAGATTAGACATATGACTTATATTTGTTGCAAGTCTTAACGAAATTATTATTTAACCAATTCCAAAAGTCTTCCCATTATTTCGTATACACTATATAAAAAATTACATCTCTATGGTTTATGATAATTAATTAGAGTTCCGATCTAATCCGATTTTATTTCTAAAATATAGATAGTTGAGAATTAAAATCAGATTGTGTTGGGTTATTTATTGAATGTACACTTAAGATAATTTGTCAGCGCCTTCAGAAAGAAGTAACTATTAATTTTGTACTTTATGGCATCGCAGCATGCTACCGTGGCTTCCTAACCTGGGGCCCTTCGAACAGCTCTATTACAAATAAATTGCCTTTGGAAATCGTTTCGTGTGTTATAAATTTCATACGTGCTGAGAAATGACATACGGTATTATTTATTACGTAGCTTTTTTTGGGGAAAATACAAAAAAGACATTGTGATGTAATTGAGCCACGTTTAAAGAGGGCACGCTATTTCTGGAATTTTCTATCGTGAAATATAGGTAAATCGAGATTTTTTTTATCCAAAATAAGATCGTTTAAAAAATAAAAAGAACCGACTTCAAATGCAGCGCGACTCTAATATTCCGTACGAAGTTTGAGGTGTTTTTCTACATATCTCTGGAGATACTTATGATATCTCGGTTAAATTATTATGGTACCACTCTTGGGATATCCTTTCCAACAAAAAAAAATCATCCAAATCGGTTCATAAACGACGAAGTTATCCGCGAACACACATAAAAAATAAATACATATATATATACGGTCGAATTGAGATACCTCCTCCTTTTTTGAAGTCCGTTAAAAATATCGTCGCAGGACTTTGTATTGTAACCTTTGACGCAAGAAGGTGTGTTATAAGTTTTACATTTGTATTTGTGTATCTGTGTATGTGTGTAGCTGTCAGTCAACCAATTTTGTTTTTTAGGGTTCCGTACCTTAAAAGGTAAAAAAAGGAACCCTTATAAGATCACTTTCTTGTTCGTCTGTCTGTCTGTCTGTCTGTCCGTCTGTCTGTCCGTCTGTATGTCCATCTGTCTGTCCGTCTGTCTGTCCGTCTGTCTGTCCGTGTGTCACCACAGATTTTCTCAGGAACGGGTGGACCTAGCAAGTTAAAATTTATACATGATACTGAAGTCTATAGTCCCTATTGGGTGTATAAAAATCAAGGTCTTGAATTAACACAATAAAAAGATATGGGCAAATTTATATTTTCGCAAAAACTTGTAGGTACCAAAATTTACCTTAATTTTAAACTTTTTTTACTTTTCGGAATTTTTCCTTTATTTGTGCTGTAAGAATCATGAAATTTGTTAAAAAGCAAGGTCTTATAGCACAAATACAGGAATAATTCCAAAAAATGAAAAAAGTTGAAAATTAAAGGGTGTCCCCATACATACATAGTTTCAGCCAATTAAAATAGGCCTCTGAGTTATATGAGCGCTCATGCAATTTAGAGGTCTAGCTTGATTGGTACTAACCAAGGTTGATACGGAAGCCTCGGTGGGCGAGTCCAACTCGATTTTGCCGGTTTTATTTTTCAACCGACTTCCAAAAAGAAGGAGGTTCTCAATTTGTCTGTATGTTTTTTTTTTCTTTTTTTTGTGTGTATGTTACGCGATTACTCCGTCAATTCTAAACTGATTCGAATGATTCTTTTTGAAATCGGTAGGGTACGTTTTCGAGATGGTCCCATTGTAATTTTATCGAGATCTGATAAACATCTCCAGAGATATGACGATAAACGTCTCAAACTTGCTACTGAAATTGACTCGTGGGGCTTTGAAGTCGGTTGTTTTAGTTTTTAAACTATATTAATTATTTGTTTGATAGGGTGTTTTCATCGAGAGTGTTCTTAGCTTTGATTCAAGAAAATTCGTTCAGCTGTTTTAAGACGAGCTTTTTTCTAGATGACGCTATGACATCAACTTATAATGATCTGATCAATTTGATATTCGGTATCCTCGTACTGTCATGATATTGTAACAAAAAGCATTAAATTGATGCTGGAACATCTCCTGGAATCGGCAGAATACTCGACTCTTTACCAGCTCTTTACAGCAAAGAAGTCATGTGTCGACTCATTGAAATGGTCTCATTGAATAGATTATACGTAGATTAGTCGGCTATGGTTTTAAAATTTGAATTTAAGTCTAATTAGTTATACTTAATCAACCTATACTACTATTACAAGGAGCCCAACAGATAATAGAACTTGCGTCATTGTATGTCTCAGTCAGTTTCTTCGAAACGTTCTACAATATGTGACAGATATATTGATCTGAGTACAAAAAACCTAGAATTGTACTAAAAATTAAATCAACAACTGATGAAAATAAATCAAAGCATTTACAGTATCATTAGGGGCGATGTTTACACGTTTGTCGACACGGCATCAGCCACCATTAGCGCTTCAAATGACATGGAGTGAAATCTATTCATTTCCTCTAGCGGAGTCAATTGTCGCTGTAATTGTTCGATTTCACGCGATGCTCGCATTATCGTCACATTGTACGATGATCTTATTTGAAGAAAGAATCCGGACAGTGTATAATGATATTTATATGGTTAGATTCTTTACCAACGGTCATTTTATTAACCCCCGATGAAAAAAGAAGGGGTGTTATAAGTTTGACGTGTGTACGTGTATCTGTGTATGTGTATGTGTATGTCTGTCTGTGGCATCGTAGCGCCCAAACGGAAGAACCGATTTTGATATAAATTTTTGTTTGTTTGATAGTGTCTTCATCAAGAATATTCTAAGCTTTGATTAATTAAAATCCGTTCAACCGTTTGACGACTATGAGCTTTTTTCTAGATGTTGGCGCTATGATTACTTAACTATTGTAGTTCTGATGAATTCGAAATTTAGTATCCTTTTACTTCAACGATATTGTAAGAACTTGATAGCGTTGACCTGATGCTGGAACATCTCCTGGAGGCTGCAGAATACTCAACTCTTTACCAACAGCAAAAATGTCGAGAAATTACAGATTATGAATAGATCGGTAGACGGTGCTGGTATTATGTACCTAGCTCTATCTCCGTAGGTTGATTTTATACTATGTAGGTAAGTGCTTGACCATGACCACTATCTCATCTAATGATAAGTGATGTTGGGGTCGACGATGTAGCACGCTCACATAGAAAATACCTGTTCACTTGCGATTTGAAGACTCCCGGGTTGTGTTAACGGGAAACACAAACACCGGCAAGGAATTTCATTCCTAGGCTGTACGTAAGATGAATTAAGAAGCAGATCGTTTCGTTCGGGTGGATGGAATGTTCGCCATAAAGCAATGACCCACATCGGTACGTATGGTTATCCGATAAAAGAAAAGGTATGGTGGTAAGTACTAGTTCGTGCAATTGGATAGCAAACTCTCCGAAATGTATCCAATAGAAAACCGATAAACTAGCGACTTAGCGGCGACACTCTAGGCTCTGGAGGTTTAACTACCTTAATAATGCATAAAAGTATTAGATGACCAGGTTTGATGCTGTCTCTACACTAAATATTATATCCATTTAGTGCATGTTTACTCATCGATATATTTAATTATAAATTTATTTATTAAAATCGTGATCACTAACAGACAGTAGGACGAAAAGCGATTTAAGGATATAAAAACTAGCTACCCTTTAATTTTGGAATCTACTAGAAGAAATCAAAGGTGAAACGACAATTATAAATGAACTCATCGCAAATATTCTAAATATACGTTGAGCCATCGACCCAACTATTCCACGACTCAACCCTACCCTGCAATATCAGTTTAGTCGATGTCGTTACGCGTAGATGTCACGATAGGCGAACGTATACCGTATCAACGTAGCGTTCCAACGTGCCGGCATATCGGGCGAATCGAGGTCGCGCGCCTGCCGGGTTAATTTGTTACTCCGATGTTTATCGGGCCCAATCGCCCAACTACATTTGTATGACACGTCCACTCGATACCGCCCGAAGGGTACGTTTAATTTTGTCAATGTCGATCAATTTGTTCGCATTTGTTTGTACACGACTCGGGTACGACTGATAAGCAAATACGGTACAGATACGTTTTAATTAATTAGAATAGCGTGTGTCGCGTACAAAAGTTATAGATACTGGGGGTGGTATGAATTTTGGAATAGTATACTGAATTTATTTTAAAATGTTTACTTTATGCATTGAATAAAGCATCGTATAACAAAAATCATTATACAAGCTTATTAATCCAAGGACCATCACAAATACTGTACTAACCAAAATATAGGTCCTTATAAGGTATAGATCTTCTACGATAACATGGCCCGCCCCTCCAAATTACTGTTTTAATGTGCGTAGTCACATTCTTACGAAAGAGTTTGTATGTAGTTGTAATTATGTCGTACTACGTTATAAGAGTAGGCACATATACTAAAAAAATACTAAAAACAGAATAAAGTTTAAAATAATAGAGGGTCCCCATACAAGAAACGTGTTTTTTTCGGCATTTCACGCCATCTATGAACGCTTAGTTAGGTAAACGTCCCATAGATAGCGTTATATTAAAATTTCGATCCCTAACACCTATGTTAGACGTTAGATGGCGTTATAACAAATAAAATGTTTATTAATTATTATTTTTTGCGGGCGAAAAATGATAGTAGTATTTTTTGCTCGATCTTATAAAATACTGTAGTGTGGTACGGAACCCTACTAGTGCGAGTCCGACTTGCACTTGGCCAGTTGATTTAATATCATATAGGCTAGCGGTTGACTGCTATCTCACCTGTTCGTAAGTGATGATGCGGTCGAGGTTGGTAGCACGCCAGGCCTGAAGTATCAGCTTGTAGAATACCATAAATAGAAATAGTGTGACCAAAAGTATTTTATTCGATCACATCTAAATTCAAAAGTGAATAATAGTATGTTACATTAAATAATTTAGTAGTGCTGAGTTTCACTTGTTACTCGATCATATTTTAGGATACTGTAATTTAAGTAATTTCCAAGGCGAACATTTTCATAATCGCAGAATAAATCAACGTCACGCCATAATTTCACCGCTATCACAGTGACATTAGTGGGCTGTCTATTGTCATATTTCATTACCTCAGGGCTGACACTGAACTGCTTAACGACTCGATACCTTCATAAAAACGAAGGAAAACTTTGGACGCAAATGAAAGCTTAGGTACTACTTCTAACATTAGTCAATTGTTAGTAAGTCTTCTAATATTAGTGCGTAGATTAGATAAGTATCTTATACTAGCTATACTCCGCAGCTTCAATCGCGTTAAAAAGTATGCTATGACGCAATCCATAATGTATGGCTATCCCTGTGCAAAATTCCAGCTAAATCGATCCAGCCGTTTGTCGGTGAAGAAGTTCCAAACAAACAAATATACAAACCGACCTTTGCATTTATAATATTGGTGTTGATTAAACAATTTCTAGGCCTATAGAGCCTATATCTAATACTATAAGAATCTTTGTCCTGACATACTGACTGACTGTCTGACAGACAACGTACAGCCTAAACCGCGGGTCGTAGAGACTTGAAATATAAGGATATATTTGTCTTAGTATGTAAGGGTGTACTAAAAAAGGATTTTCCAAAATTCACCCCTTAAGGGAATGAAATGGGGGTTTAAAGTTTGTATAGAGAAACAAGATTAGATAGTCTTTTCTAACCGAAACTTCACAAAAGTGCTTCAATAAAAAAATAAGTAAATACGTGTTTCAGGTTTTTTTTTAATTCCACCCCTAAGAGGGTGAAATCGGGTAACAAAGTGTGAAAATCAATATTGTTTCGGATTGCGCTGAAATTTCGCATGCAGATAGTTATATTGACGTTAGTTACCTCTGAGAAAGGATTTTCCAAAATTCACCCCTGAAGGGGATGAAACGGCGGTTCAAAGTTTGTATGGAGACACAAGATTAGATAGTATTTTCTATTCGAAACTTTATACAAGTGCTCCAGTAAAGAAATAAGTAAATACGTGTATCAGGTTTTATTGAAATTCCACCCCTAAGAGGGTGAAATGGGGTAACAAAGTGTGAAAATCAATATTGTTTCGAATTGCGTTGAAATTTGGCGTGCAGATAGTTATTACGACGGTAGTTCCCTCTGAGAAAGGATTTTCTAAAATTCACCCCTGCAGGGCTAGCATGGCGAGGGGACTATTTATCCCGGGGAATAGAGAAAATCTTTTCCCCGTCTGTCATATTGTCCACATTCAGAGCATGGACGCATAGGTGGATATATTTGTCACGGTGGATATGGAGGGAATAGCCTTGTCCCCTTCATTGTTGCCATACATAGAAAATAAATTAAAATTGTATTATCAGTTATCATTATTTGATTCAAGTCGTCAGTTTTGATGTTTTGTTTTTCTTTTTAGTTTCATTATGACTCCACACAGTTAGTGTATTTAGCCAGTGTTAAGTACATTATTATCTTTTCTCTATCTTTATGTATATATGTAATTCTACTGTACGTGTGTTTGTCACTGAACTCCTCCTAAACGGCTGGACCGATTTAGATGAATTTTGGTATGTGTGTTTGAGTTAGTCCGTAGATGGTTTAGATACACAATTGGACCCGATAGGTGGCGCTGCGAGACAAAGTCTGCCGGATCCGCTAGTATATATTTAAAATTCTTAAGTCACAGTTTTAGTGTTTATACTCCTCCTAAACGGCTTGACCGATTTTGATGAAATTTTATATGTATAATAAGTAGGTATGATAATAGGTTTATAACTAATGTTTAATACCCCTAAGTGTTAAGGATGGCCCAAACGCGGGCAAAGCCGTGGGACGCATCTAGTATATATAAAATTGTTTGTGTTTTCGAAAATGCTCTTAATGTATTTTTTCCTCAAACTTGTGTTCTTCTGCGAGTGATAAGTGTAATACATGAGAAAAAATCTTCTAAATTGCAATATATTTTTCAGTTACGAAAACGTTCACAAGGTCGATTAGTTTGAGAATCGTGAGATTAAGATTGTTTCGATTTATTTGTTAATTTTTAGGCACTATTCTAACTTACTCTTTGGCACTGCTTTTAAGTCAAGTTCCGTGTCTCGCAATTTATTCGGCATATCTTGCGATTGAAAGAAAAAAGTATTTAAAATAAATGCATAGATCGAGTGGGAAAAAGTAAGTAAGTATTGTGTATATCTTTTACAAGTCCATGTAACGGTAAAATCCGAAAATATGTAATTTACGTTCCATTTTGTGCGTTTCTAATAACGAGAAAATGTAGATTTAATATGCACGCGACATTTTTAGGCAAATTGCGGTGATAGATAAACATAAACCCACCTTATGATAGTAGATAAATTTGTCCTCTTTAAATGACAAATATCGCAGTTATTCCCTTTCCCTCTGTCGTCCATACTTTACAAGGTGGAAATACTTAAACGTCAAATGATATACGGGGATAAATATTGTCTTTCCACTTAGCCATGCTCTGACAGGTAGAGAAAACAATTTTATCTCTTTTCAGAGGAGAAAAACAGGGGACAAAAATTTTATCCCCTCGCCATGCTAGCCCTGCTGAAGGGGATGAAACGTGGGTTTGAAGTTTGTATGGAGAAACAAGATTAGATAGTCTTTTATATTCGAAACTTGACAAAAGTACTTAAATAAGTAAATACGTGTTTCAGGCTCTTTCAAAATTCCAACCCTAAAAGGGTGAAGTGGGGTAACAAAGTCTGAAATCAATATTGTTTCGGATTGCGCTGAAATTTCGCATGCAGATAGTTATTTTGACTTAGGTATCCGCTAAGAAAGAATTTAAAATTCACTCTTCAAGGGGATGAAGCGGGGGTTCAAAGTTTGGATCGCCATTTTATTCAACACACACAAGTACTTCTGTAAATAAATAAGTAAATACGAGTTTCAGACTTTTCTCACTCTCGACTCAAAATGCCACCCTAAGAGGATAAACTGGGGTAACAAAGTCAAAAAATCAATATTGTTTCGGATTGCGCTGAAATTTAAAATGCAGATAGTTATTATGACGTAGGTATCCGCTCAGAAAAGATTTTCTAAAAAATCCTCCCGGATACGGAACTGGGATTCAAAGTTTTGTATGGCGGAACAAGATGAGATAAAGTACGTATTGTAGGATTTTTCGAAATGGGATAGGTAACAAAGTCTGAAAATTTGGGTTTTTCGGGTTTTATAAATATGAATCCCGAATTGCCTTAGTCACGCGATAACATGAAAACGGGTGAACCGATTTGGCGAATTCTTATTTGATGTCTTTAATGATAGAATCATTTTTACAAAAGAAAATTTTTAAGTAAATAAAAGATGTTTTTAACGCGGGCGAAGCCGCGGGGCACTTCTAGTAGCTTTATATAATTTAACAAACACTACATAATACTTAAAATCAAAATTTAAAACCACCCCCACTGATATATGTGTAAATCTGTTCATTAAGACTATTCCAAACACGATATCTCTGCTTTAAGTTGGTGAAGAGTAGAATACTCAACAGATTCCCGGAGATGCCGCAGCATCAGGTCTATGCTAATATGTTGTTACAATATTATTGAAGTAAGTGAATACCGAATTTTGAATTGTACAGACCAACGAAAGTTGATGACAGTTCATGGGTCTACAACTAGAAAAAAGTTTATAGTCTTAAAACGGCTAAACGGATTTTCGTGAATTTAAAGCTAGAGAACACTCTCGATTAAGGAACCAATAAAACAAAAAAAGAAATTCAAAATAGGTTCATCCATTTGGGCGCTACGATGCCAGCCAGACACACAGATACGCATATACACAGAGACACACGTCAAACATATAACATATCCCTTCTTTTTGCGTCAAGGGTGGGGTAAAAAAGGTTAAGTACTAAAATGTATTATAGTTGTAACTATATTACTAATTACTTATTGGCAAACAATTCTACAGAATAAAAGTGCTTGGTTAACAGTTAAATTATTCCATCTATTAAAGTGGGCAGCCCTAAAATAGTGACCTTGGCTTGTTCAGTACACCTTCTGAAGATTGATAGCGCTAGCAAGCGCTCGTTAGCATGCCTTTGTAGACGGTCATCGATTATCAATTTCGAGGATTACAAAGCTCGAGAGACAAATTGCGGGACACCCCTAAGAGCTTAGATGGACTATGCCATTGGCGTGCTTTGAAATAAATTACAAGCTTATACCTATGCTTCTTATTTTTATATTTTTTTCTAATACCTACTATTGTTTATTAAAAACATAAAATAAATGTTTAGTTACGAAATCTGTTCAGCAAATGAGGTGATCCAAAAGTACATTATCAGTATCAGTGACAAGAAATCGCAAGGTTGATAGCTTGTTATATATATATAATTAATCTATTGCTGAAATCTAACACTTTATTTGCGACTATTTAATTGCAAAAAACCTAAACATTTAAAACCCATCTTTTCCTGCTAAACAAAAATGAAATATCGTCCACAAAACAATCAAGCAAATTAGAGTCGTGACTAACTACGCCGTCTTTTAAATTAATAAATCGTTAACAAGAAAATAAGATAAATTGGAATCAAACGACTTTCAAATTGCCTACGAAATGACACAGTCGCGTCTATAATTTACTCCTTACTTTACAGAATAAGTGATCTAAATCTACGTACCGAACTTAATATTACGTGGGTATTATCAAAAAATTGGCTTTATTATGGAAGTATTCGCTCGGTAACTATCTTGATCAAATAAAATATTAACTTGCGTGGAGGGTGGTCGCATGTTACGGGTACAAATTGGTACAATCGGTCAGCGATGGCCCGAGGTGGAATCATACGTTACGTATCCAACTACGATATGCATCCGGACTGACCGATTTGTCGGCGTCGCTAGCAAACAAACGACGGTTAATTGCTATACATAATGTAAAGTAAGACTGCTTAAAATAGCTTGGTTAAAACACAATTATTTTACACAAATTAAGATAGTTTAAAAGCTACAAATACCGTATGTAGTGGTAGGACTTACTGCTAGTCCGCCAGGAGCGGTACCACCACTTTGCCAATTAATTTTTAACCGTGAAATAGGAATGTTTTTCGGTTGAAATGGCAAGGTGTCCAGTGAAATTACAGGGCATGTGAGGAGACTCAACATCTTTATGTCTCAAGGTAACAGGCGCAGTGCAGTGACATGCAAAATTCTGGCAGTCCAGAATTTTGCATACCGGTGTATCTGTTATAGGTAGACGTCATCGCGTACCATCAGGCAGGCGTCATGCTTGTCCTGTTACCTTTTACCATAAAAAAACTGACTTCCAGGCCGCGTAGTCATATTTATGGAGATACTTATCACATCTTGATAAAATTAAAATGGAACTACCTTGGAGATGAACGCTACCTATGAAAAAAAAAAAGAGAGTGTGTGTACTTATGTACACGCGTTAGAAGTTATACTTCTGTGGCGTATGGAAAATAAAACATTAAATTAAAAAATCAAAAAACCCGACTGCGCAAAAAGTAGAGACAGAAAAGTATCTACTATCCAATAGACTTGGCTGGCACCGACTTCAAATAGATAAGTGGGTAGCGCTTATAATAATTTTAAGTAATTCATTTTTCGCTTTTGAGTGCCTGTTTGTGATTATGAAGTCGGTTTTATTTTTTTTTAAAAATAACTTATTTTACCCTTTTTAGTGCATAACAAGTTTTAATTAAATTACATGCATCTATTACATTTGGTATCTGGGCCGTTATACACTGACGGATATATACTTTTTGAAAAATTCAAGTATGTACCTATAACGGTTAAGAAGATACAGATCTGTAAATTGCGCACATATGTATAGACACACGGACGGACGGACGGACGGACGGACGAACGGACAACAAAGTCTCAGAAAGTGTTCATTTGGTACCCTTTGGGTTCGGAACCCTAAAAAAATTTACTTTAAATGCCTTGCTAAAGTGATAATATTCACTAGTAATAATTATGTCATCAAGGTATCAAAGGACTATGTCCAAAATGGCCCTGTGCAATTAAAGCATCTGACACACACGATAATTAATTGTCTATTTTATTACAATAATTCCAAATACTTTTATAACACGGACTAGTTGTATTCCAAAATGAATAAAAAAAAGTATTATTTGCGTTTATTAACATTACTTGCCGCCATATAGCCAACAGAGTACTGAATCACTCTACTACGTTATAAGAGGCACTTCCCTATATTGTTGAAACCCGAATTATGAAAGCACTGTGTAGCCAACCTAACAACGGAAAGTATTATTTACGTAATAGTAACTATTATATAATCTGTGGTATTATGCTTATAATTTTTTTTTTGCAGGGTTGGTTGGTACAAAGTACGTGCATAATTCTGAGTTGAATGAAATGACTGACTGAAATGGCCGCCATCTTCGGCAAACGTCATGTCATGTCAAAAAATCTTAGGTATGTTTAAAAAAGTTTGCACCCTAACAAGACTTTGCCCGGTAGAACATTCCTGTGAAGACAAATTATTTATATTTATATATAATTATTTATTATAATTATTAATATATAATTATTTATTGAGGGCCCGGTGGCGTAATTGGGAGAACAGTCGGCTTTGATGCCGTGGTACCGAGTTCAAACCGCCGTGCACCAATGAATTTTTCGATCGAAAAATATATGTGTGCTTCTCACAGTTGCCCTCCGGTGAAGGAAAACATCGTTAAGAATCCAACAACCCCCGCATGGTGGTAGGTCATATCTAGTGTTCGCCTGGCCAGCTACCACCCTCAAGTTAGAAAATCTGTCGCCAAACATCTTATGTGTTCAGGCAGCTATCCTTGAGAGCCAGTTCCCATTCTAGTGCACTTCTCTATCTTCGACCGCATCATCACTTAGCAACAGGTGAGATAGTGGTCAAACGCTAGCCTATAAGATATTTAAAAAAAAAATATTATCCCCACCTTTATTTCTATCTCGCTCACAGTTACCGTAAGAATATCTGTCAAAAACCAAAATCAACGAGAAGAAAGATGTAAAATCATTAATCAAGGTCATATTTTTTAGTCTTCAAAAGTATATCCAATAGTTACCTCCATTGTGTATAATCTTCTTGGGACTCTTCTACTAAAACCAGTACATTCTCCTATGTTTGAGGTATCTATCTCCATATCTCTGGAGATACTTATCGGATCTCGATAAAATTAAAATGGGACCACCTCGGAAACATACGGAAACATACAGACGAACTGAGAACCTCCTCCTTTTTTGTGAAGTCGGTTAAAAACTGGCCAAGTGCAAGTCGGACTCACACTCGTTGGATTCCGTAACACAGTATTCTATAACTATGATTTTTCGCAACTAAAAAATAACTTTGTTTTTCATAGTGTTTGTATGAAAAACAAAGTTATCTTTGCGGTCGCCATATCTCAAAAACTGCTGACTGTATCTCGTTCAAACCAATTTTCGTTGTTAGTTTTTATTTATTAAGATCTACAGCATATATATTTTTTAGATTTTTCGCTCCCATACTTTAAAAGTTAGAGGGGAGGGACACACATTTTACCACATTAGACGCGCCTATCTTTCAAATGATTGACTTTGAGAAAAAATGATTTTAGAAACCTCAATGTCATTTTAACGACCTATCCATAGAAACCCCACACGTATAGGTTTGATAATTTTTTTTTTTGTTTCTGTTCCAAGTATGGGATACCCCCCCTTAAACTTTTAATTTTTTTATTTTTGTATAAAAATCGGAAAGCGGTTCACAGAATACATCTACCTACCAAGTATCAATTCTGTTGTCCTAACAGTTTCGGAATAAAGTGGCTGTGACATACGGACGCACAGACAGACAGACAGACAGACATGACGAATCTATAAGGGTTCCGTTTTTTGCCATTCGGCTACGGAACCCTAAAAA